>OX344720.1:68006920-69443586 GCA_947034835.1 Ballota nigra | reverse complement strand
TAGATGCTGGTGGCATTGCCAAAAACTACTTGTGTACCCGATCCCCCAAAGTTAAGGGGAAGTTTCGGCATTGAGTGGCATCGCTGGCTCCCACCGAGACCATATAATCTGAATACTTTGTAAGATGAACTCTGGGATCAGCAACACCGTCATACTGTATGCTTGCCGGGAATTGGACCTTCTTCTGAATCGGGGCTTTCAGAATGACAGGTGATAGTGGTGAGGATGGCAAACTAGTTGTCCCCACACCTCTTTGTTGGTCCAACTGTCCCTGCATGTTCTCCACTGCCCTTCTTAAACTTGATAACTCATCCAAAGATGCCCCCTGACTTGGAGGCTGTTCGGCGAGCAAAGGTACCAACCTTTCTGCTCGTCGCAGTCCCTCACTTGGAGTGGGCAACTCCTGGAGCTGTTTTCTAGGGTTGCTCGCCGCATTTGGCCCTAGACGCCTAAAGGCAGATTGAGAGAGCCTCTCATGAACTGATGGGCGTGGTTGCTCCAATGTTGCTCGCCCACGCTCCACCTCCTGGCGAGCAACTTTGTCTTGCTATTGGGGTTGGCCAAGTCTGTCCTGGGCACTGGAACGGGTAGTTCCATGGCTCGACATTATTGTTCGCCCGCGAGCACACTCAGTCTGGCCCTCTCTTGGTTCGACCATCTTAGCTTTGCCTCTATCCCGCCTGACCTGGGCACTGTTTACCTCGTGTTATTCGCCCCTGGTTGACCTAGCCCTAACAACTTCTACGGCTCTATCTTTAGGCCTCACTTGTGAAGGCCTATTTTGATCTTGTTGTCTCTGTAGTGCCTGGAGAGCAGCAATGGTTTTGGCTAGTTCGTTGGGGTTGTTCGCCAGGGCCTCCATTTCAGGTGGGAGATTATGAGTTATGGCAGTATGCTGCGATCTATTCACATGTCTAGGATTACGATCCTGGTGGTCGGCCGACGAGGCTCGGGTGGGAGATGCTCTCCTAGACAAGCGTGACGCTTGGGTTTCTTTGGATTGAGGCATTTCGAATTAATGTATCTTAATTCTTATGATAAAGAATGATTAGGCGTGAAATTATCATGATTCGTCGCTCGAAATGCCCTTGTTTTGATGGATTCATATAAGTATTTAGAGTCATTTGAGTATTATTTTCACAAACTAACAAATTTGTGTCTTTGATGCTTATAGATGGATAGAGGGAAAAAAGAGGAGTTCGTAGGACTTCGAATCGACTCAAACGGATACCCGGATGAGAAGATATGGAAGAAATACGAGAAGTATTAGTTCGAGCGAGCAAAAGTGTCATTGAAGTACTCAAGATGAAGGCGCTCGAGTAGACACTACTCAAGCACTCGAGTAGTGCACTCGAGCCAGCTTCGGTCGAGTAGCCACTACTCGGGCACTCGAGTAGTGCACTCGAGCAGAAGCCGGTCGAGTAGCCAATACGCGGGCACTCGAGTAGACTACTCGAGCAAGGACCGGTCGAGTAGAACTACTCGAGCTAAGGAGCTCGAGTACTTTTCACATTCTGTACAATTTTAACACTCGAGTATGTCTTGCTCGAGTACTTGTTACTCGACCTCTACTCGAGCTCGACGGAATTTTGGCCCATGAGATCCCGTTTCGACCCGTTGCCTATAAATACCTCTTCCAAACACGTTTTGAAGGATCCCAGAACGCAACACATCACTTTTATACATAATTTTTAGAGAGAGAAGGACGAGAAGAGACGAGCAAGTTTAATTTTACGTTTTTGCTTACGAATTCACATTACGATTTCACGTTTTAGTTTCGTTTCTTAATATCTTTTGTTCTTGAATACGTTGAGACCTCGTTTTGATAATTAATTTCAGTTTATTCTTTTATATCTTAAAACCCTAGTTTATATACGATCTTTTCTTTGATTTAATTACCATGTTCATGTTCGTCACTTGTCTAATTGTTATTGTTTACGTTAAATCTATGTCTAGCTAAAACCCTTGCATGCTTAGGGTAGGATGAACTCGTAGAAGTAGGTTGTGGGTACGTAATTAGAGTAACTTGTGACGTTAGGTTTTAATTCTTTTGGTTAATGAATTCTTAAAATTAATCTAGACTTCGCTCTTGAATTTCGTTCGAAAGGTGTTAGAGAGAGGACGACCGTATCACTCTTTAACAACGAGTAGACTTAACGAGAGGGTTTAGGAAAGGTTAATTCATCTACCGGTTTAGCGAAGGAGGACGACCGCATCACCTTAGTTAAATTAGGGTCTCATTAATTAAGCACAATCTATTAACTTGTTAGTAGGTTCGTGAAGTCGAGTGTCAGGGTAAAGTATTAGGGTTTAGAATCTTGAGCTTTCACCTGGCATTCTTAGACTTAGGTTAAATCTTGTGTGTCACAGTTATTTTGATTATGTACCTGCTCCGTTAGTATACGTAGGGATTCCTATCTTAAGCATCACCATCTCATATCTGAAAACACACCTTTTGTTATTTCGTTTAATCTTCCTTTTGCATTCGTAGGATAATTTAGTTTAGTTTAATTAATCTTTCCAAAAAAATCCAAAAACAATACACTCATATTAATTACGACGCGTAGATCTTCAGGGATCTATTCGCATATACACTGTCCCTTGGGTTCGATATACTTGGTCGTTATACTTGCTAATACTACAGTGAACCCGTTCGCTTGCGGGTGAGCGACTAGTAGAAGCTAGTGTAATTCGCTTCAAGTCAATGGCGCCATTGCCGGGGATGGCGTTATATGCTCTTTGAATAGGACTTGTCGATAGCTTAGTAGTTAGTAGTGAGTGCTTATTTTCTGTTTTTATTTCTTACTGTTATTTTTATTTATTCGGCAGTTGCGTTTTGATCCTTCTGCTAGTGTGTCAGATTTATGAAAACACGCTCACAAGGCAATACGAGCGAAGAGAGAATACCGTTGGACCCTGAGACAATAGCTAGAAGGAACCGAGCTTTCTTGAGAAGGATGAACGCTGCCGACTTAGGGAAGGAACCAATGGATATCAATAATTAGTTGGACGATGCTGCAAACGATTTTAATCAGGCAGTAGACCGGGTTGATGGCTCTGGAGGGAGTGGTGGTCAGAATCAAGACCAGTTCGTGGATAGTCAGAGCCAGAACCTGGGTGCACAAAATGTAAACAATCCAGCTCAGAATCTTGTCCAAAATCCTCTGAACAACCCTGCTTACCCACAAAACCCAAATAACCCTTTCCACAACCCAGTATACCAACATTACCCATACCCACCATACCCTTATCCACCATACCCGTACCCCCCACCTCCTGTCTATAACCAACCCCCTTGTGTACCAACAACCTCCAGTTCAACACATACCAGCACCACCTGTTGCTCCTCAGCCTGTGCCCCAGAATGCAGATCAGAATATGGCAATTCGGGGCAGGTTCGCGGCACAACCGCAGAGGTACTACGATGGAGTGGCTTTACCACCTGTTGAAGCGAATAACTTTTCAATTTCCCCAGGAATTCTCAAGCTGCTTACCGAGAATCAATTCAAGTGGGAGGTTGGGAAGGAGAACCCTCACACTCACTTGAGGAGTTTCCTCATGATAGCATCTACTTTCAATTACAATGGCATGTCTGAAGATGCCAAGAGGCTCGGGTTGTTCCCATTCTCTCTTACGGGAATAGCCAAGGAATGATACGATAACACGCTCCCA
The DNA here is from genome assembly GCA_947034835.1 of Ballota nigra. Lineage (NCBI taxonomy): Eukaryota > Viridiplantae > Streptophyta > Magnoliopsida > Lamiales > Lamiaceae > Ballota > Ballota nigra. The sequence goes on along the minus strand of OX344720.1, from coordinate 69,439,914 downwards.
CGGGGAGGTGTTAACACATGGGCCGAGCTCGAGCGTCTGTTCCTCGAGCGATTCTACCCTCCATCGAGAACGATTAAAGCGAGAATTGAGATCTCTTCCTTTCGCCAGAAGTCTGGAGAGGATTTACGCCAAGCGTGGGAGAGATACTCAAATATGTTGATCGAGTGCCCGCAGCACGGGTACAACGAGGGAGATATTATGGTGTTCTTCTACAGTGGAGCCAGCAAGGCTGGCTAAGCCCACCTAGATGCATGTGCAAGTGGAGCTTTCCTGAACCAAGGGGTAGTGAGGTGTAGAGAGATCGTGGACAATATTGTCACGAATGCTGGTGCATGGAATGATGATCCAGAGTTTCAGAGGGTATGCAAGTTGGAGGAGAATGAGGGTACAAGGAAGCTGTTGATGGCTATGATGGAGAAGATCAGCAACCTTGAGATGGGGCAGAACTTGGTTGGAGGGAATGCAGCAGCAAGCGAGAAAGTGGAACCACCCACGAGTCAGCAAGAGGAGGCCAACTATATGGGAAGGCCTAATTACCCACAAGGGGGGTATCCACAAGGTGGAAACCAGTATGGAAGACCTTCTTATGGTCAACCATTTGTACCTCCAGGCCCACAGCCGCCTCAAAATCAATGGAGGAACACACAAGGGTATCAAGGAGGCCAGCAGCCTCCTCAAAACACATGGAGGAAAAATGAGAATTTTTCTTATGCTAACCCAAAAGCTGGAATTACTGTTCCTGTAGGTGTTGATCCGGGGTCTAAACCTCCTGTTGGAGAGGGCGGTGCATCAACCGAGGAGATGTTGAGAGCGATCCTTCAGAAGGTGGAGGAAGGTAGCAAGCGATTGTCCTCTTTGGAGTACGATGTGAAGGAGTTGCATAAGAAAGGCGATCATCGAGAGCAAGAACTCCAGAAGAGAGACATCGAGTGGAATCGAGTTCAGCAAGAGAACAACAGAAGATTCAATTCTATCGAGTACCAAATCATTCAGATCGCAAAGTCTCAGCCGAGAGAGCCTGGCAAGTATCCTTCAATGCCCGAGGATAACCCAAAGGAACATTGCAAGGCTATTGAGTTGAGAAGTGGGACCAAATATGATGGTCCCGAGATGCCTGCTGATTCTGAGACGCTCAAAGATGAAGTTGAGACAGAAGGGATAGAGTCTCAAGGTGATGGAGTTGAGGTTGAGAAGGAAGGAGTGAAGATGAAAATTGATGATAAGAGTCAAGATATGGAGGAGACCCAGAAGAGCAAAGTGCCTGATGAGGAGATTGAGGAGATTGAGAGAATTCCAAAGTGGAAAAAGGCAAAGGAAGCAAGGGAGAAAGTGAAAGAAACTGAGAAAGATGAATGGGGGGTACCCAAATCTGTGATACCTGTCCCATATCCACAGCGCTTCATGAAAAAGAAGCTTGATGAGAAGTTTGCTAAATTCCTTGATGTTTTTAAAAAGTTACATATTAACATTCCTTTTTATGATGCTTTGGAACAGATGCCGAACTACGCTAAGTTCCTGAAGGACTTGATTGCGAAGAGACGGAGAATAGATGGACCCGAGCTAGTGCACTTGAACCACGAGGTAAGTGCTATGGTGCACAAGGCGCTTCCGCCTAAGCTGAAGGATCCCGGGAGCTTCATCATTCTTTGCGATATCGGGAACGGGATCAAGAAAGGAGCTTTGTGTGATCTCGGGGCGAGCATTAATCTGATGCCTCTTTCGTTGTTCAAGAAGTTGGAGGGAGTTGAGCTTCAACCCACGATAATGACACTCCAGCTTGCTGATAGGTCCATTACGAGACCTCAAGGAGTAGTGGAGGATGTTCTAGTGACGGTGGAGAATCACGTTTTTCCCGCCGACTTCGTAGTACTCGAGATGGAAGAGGATGAGCATGTCCCGCTGATTTTGGGAAGACCGTTTCTAGCTACAACCGGGATGGTGCTTGATGTAGCGAATGGGAAGATCACGGTCAAAGTTGATGATCAAGAAGTGAAGATAGCTATCTACGAAGCTATGAAATACCCCATGGGAGATGAGAGTTGCCACTTCATTGACATCACGGATGCTTGTGTTGAAGACACACTTCTAGACCCTTGCTCTTTCTATGTTCATCAGTTTGATTATCCTATTCTTGACGATCTGTCTTATGATTCTTATGATCTTGATTATTTTGACAGCTTGAAAGACAATGAAGACGTCAAGTTCTTGGAGTTGAAGAAAGTGGAGGATGGAGATGACTTGGAAGCCGAGGAGTCAACTTTCGAGAAGATGTTCGATAAGGCGCCACCATTGGAGGCGAAGAAGGAGTTGAAGCAGCTTCCCGACCACCTCAAGTACGCTTACTTGGATGAGACCGACAAATATCCGGTAATTATATATGCCCTTTTATCTGATGATCAGCTTGAGAGACTTTTAGTGGTGCTTCGTAAGCACAAATCTGCTATAGGATGGTCGATCGCGGATATTAAGGGGATTAGCCCCTCGATTTGCATACATAGGAATAGATTAGAAGAGGGTAGAAAACCGATAGTGCAAAATCAACGTAGAGTTAATCCGGTCATTCAAGAGGTGATACATAAGGAAGTGTTGAAGTTGTTAGATAGCAACATGATTTTTGCTATTTCTGATAGTCCATGGGTGAGTCCGTTACACGTAGTTGCTAAGAAGGGGGGTACCACGGTGATTAAGACGGAGTCTAATGAATTGGTAGCCACTAGATTAGTGACGGGTTGGCGTGTATGTGTTGATTATAGAGAGTTGAACAAGGCAACGTGTAAGGATCACTTTCCTTTACCGTTCCTTGATCAAATGATAGATCGATTAGATGGTTTTGAGTATTACTGTTTCTTAGATGGGTACTCGGGGTATAATCAGATCATGATAGCCCCCGAGGATCAAGAGAAAACCACTTTCACCTGCTATTATGGTACGTTTGCTTTTAAGAGAATGCCGTTTGGGTTGTGTAATGCACCCGCCACCTTTCAAAGGTGTATGATGGCGATTTTTCATGGCTTGATTGAGAGGATAATGGAGGTTTTCATGGACGACTTCTCCATTTACGGGGAGTCATTTGATAAATGTCTAATCAATCTTGAAGTTGTGTTGAGCAGGTGTGAAGAGACGGACTTAGTGCTTAATTGGGAGAAGTGTCACTTCATGGTAAGAGAGGGTATTGTTCTTGGACATCATGTGTCCTCGAAAGGTATCCAAGTGGACAAGGCGAAGGTGATTGCTATCGAGAAGCTTCCACCACCTTCGACCGAGAAGGGGATTCGTTCATTCTTAGGACACGCGGGTTTTTATAGACGTTTCATAAAAGACTTTTCATAAATAGCTAAACCCCTCTCGCGGCTTCTTGAAAAAGAAGTCGCCTTTGAGTTTACTAATGAGTGTTTAGTGGCTTTTAACAGGTTGAAAGAAGCGTTGGTGAATGCCCCGATACTTGTCACACCGGATTGGTCAAGCCCGTTCGTGCTGATGTGTGATGCTAGCGATTATGCGATGGGGGTTGCTTTGGGGCAAATTCGTGAGAAGCGTTTTCACGCTATTTATTATGCCTCGAAGATGCTGAATTCTGCTCAAGTGAATTACACTACGACAGAAAAGGAGCTGTTAGCGGTCGTGTATGCTTTTGATAAATTTTGTCCCTACCTAGTAGGGATGAAAACAATTGTATATACGGACCACGTGGAGATTTGGTACCTTATGAGTAAGAAGGATGCAAAGCCCCGTCTCATTCGTTGGATCTTGTTGCTCCAGGAGTTTGATGTAGAGATTCGAGACAAGAAGGGATGCGAGAACGTGATAGCCGATCACCTTTCGAGATTGGAGCTCACCAAGGAGAACACCGTGGAGGATCGAGAGGTGAATGATGAATTTCCGGATGAGAAGCTCTTTGGCTTAGGAAACATCCCTGTGTATCGAGTTGAGGGGAAGACACCTTGGTTTGCAGATTATGCTAACTATTTAGCAAGTGGTGAGTTGCCCGTTGAGATAGACTCGGTGCATCGGAAGGCATTTTTGAAGAAGGTTCGGGAGTTCATTTGGGATGACCCCTACTTGTTCAAAAGAGGGATCGATCACGTGCTGAGAAGGTGTGTGCCAGAGGAGGAGTGGAGTGATATCATAAGGCATTGTCATACCTTGCCATGTGGAGGACATTTGGGTGGAGAGAAGACCGGAAGGAAAGTCCTTCAATCTGGTTTTTATTGGCCAACTCTGTTGAGAGATTGCATGGAATGGGTTAAGAGGTGTGAGAAGTGCCAACGATTCGGCTCCATTACTAAGAGGGACGAGATGCCTATGCACGTGTTCATGGAAGTCGAGATATTCGACGTATGGGGGATTGATTTCATGGGTCCATTTCCTCCTAGCAATGGATTCTTGTACATTCTCGTATGCGTTGATTATGTCTCGAAGTGGATTGAAGTTGTCCCAACTCGAGTGAATGATTCCCGAGTGGTCATCGAGTTCTTGAGGAAGAACATCTTTGCAAGATATGGAGTTCCAAGAGCTTTGGTTAGTGATGGGGGAAGTCATTTCGTGAACAAATGGATGGAAAAGCTGTTGTCCAAATACGAGGTAAGTCATCGAATCTTTACTACTTATCATCCTCAATCTAACGGTCTTGCAGAGGTTTCCAACCGTCAAATCAAGGAGATCCTTGAGAAGACGGTGAGCATAAGTAGAAAAGATTGGGCGATGAAGTTGGATGATGCACTTTGGGCATATAGGACAGCTTTCAAAACTCCTCTTGGTATGTCTCCATATCAATTGGTTTTTGGAAAGGCATGTCACTTGCCCGTGGAGTTGGAGCACAAGGCATATTGGGCGATCAAGAAGCTGAATTTTGATAGTGCCTTGGTTGGTGAGAGGAGATTACTCCAACTGCATGAGTTGGAGGAGTTTCGAGATAGTGCCTATCAGAATGCCCGAATTTTCAAAGAGAAGACGAAGAAGTGGCATGATGCACGATTGAAGAAGAAGAAGGAATTCAAGGTGGGTGATCAAGTCCTCGTATTCAATTCGAGGATGAAGCTGTTTGGTGGAAAGCTTAAGTCCAAGTGGAACGGGCCGTATATTGTGAAGGGAGTGCACAAGAGTGGGTTCCTTGAAGTCGAGAAAGAAGATGGACAGAAATTCATGGTGAACGGGCATCGAGTGAAGAAATTCTTTAACTTCTCTTATGAGAATAAGGGAGGTATTTTAGAGTCTCAAGTCCCGTGAGCTCCTTTGAGCTCGGTCCGGCATTAGGACCTTAAAACTAGCGCTTAATGGGAGGCAACCCATTTTTACTTGCTTTTATGTGTTTTGTTTAGTTTTCGTAGTTTTTGGGAATCGTAAGTGTTAACCTCGTTTGTTGAGAATTTTCGTGTAGGCTTGCTTAGTGGAGATTGATCGGAGAAAGAGAGCTGAAGGAGGAAAGTCAAGAAGTTGAGCATGTTTCGAGTAGGAAAGCATTCGATTCTTGGAGTTAGAGGTAACCGAACCCCAAACGTCGACCTCTTTGCGAAGTCGAAGTTTGGAGGGGTGATGTTTCTTTTCGTTCGTTATTTTGCATTGGTAGTGATTCGAGTTCATACGAATTTTGTGTACTTACTCGTACGTACTCATTCGTTTCAAACTTTGTTATCGCGTAGCAAGAACAAAGTTTGGGGGGTGTGTATTCGTACTTCGGGTTCGTACATGAAATTCTATGAAAAATTGGTCAAATTTTTCGAAAATATCGATGCATGAGGGTCGTTGGATCGAATTAAGTGTGATGACATAAGTTCGACTTGAAGTGGATTGGTGAATTGCACGTTAGGAAGAGACCCCAACTCCTCGTTCGAATGAGCGATCGGGCTTAAATCGAGGAGTTTTCCAGGTTAGTACTTGTGTTGGTCGTTAATCTTCTGAAATCGGGACGAAAAGGTCAAAATTTGAGTTGGAGTGGTGAAACTACTCGAGCCACCCTTGGTCGAGTAGTCACTACTCAGGCACTCGAGTAGTGCACTCGAGCAACCCTTGGTCGAGTAGCAACTACTCAGGCACTCGAGTAGTGCACTCGAGCCAGCTTCGGTCGAGTAGTCACTACTCGAGCTGCCTAGGTCGAGTATTTTTTTCGTTGTGTAAGTTTACACTACTCGAGCGGGATGAGCTCGAGTGCTCACTACTCGAGCGTGAACCGGTCGAGTATGACCCGGTTCAAGGACGCCCTAAACCGGTTTTTCACCACCTATAAATACATTTTCACACACAAAAACATACACAAAAAAACGCTGGAGTCGATTTGGGCGATTTTCTTCATCCCTTTTCTTCAATTCTTCGACATTTGTTCAACTTTGTTCGTGAAATTCGTCGGCTCCGCACATAAGGTAAGGATTCTACTACTTTCTTCATCCTATTCTTAGGTTTGAACTAGATTGTGGACGAATTAAGTAGGTAGAGTTAGGGTTCTTATGCAATTAATAGGAATTGGGGATTTTTCACATTACGTGATAGTTGTTGCGTATACGGTGTAAATTGATGTCTCAATGCTATGGGTTTATCAATTCAAGAGTCAATTTTGAAATTGCATGAGTGAATTTGGTGAATTTCTTGAGAGAGAAAGTAGGAATTGACATGGGTATTGTGAAATTTGGAATATTTGGATGCTTTGAATTGAATTGAGAATAAGAATGATGAAATGAGTCTTGAGCATGTAAATTGCATGAATATGTGATGTTACTTCATGATAGATTCGTGTTTTGTTTATCTCATTAAGCTTGGAGGATTGAGAGAATTTTGAAATTGATTTGAGGTGTTGAATCACCATGTGTGAATCCTTGAGCATGATTGATTGACATTGGTGGTTTGAATAGTACTTTACTTGAATTGCTTTGATGTTAATATGCATGGGTTGTGTTGTGTTTTGCTATATTTGATGAATAGGACAATGGCCCGTACAAAGAGGAATGAGGATAGAGAGATAGAGGGTGATGAGCTAATTGCCTTGACTGCCACCTTGACGAGTAAGGGATTGATGCCTTCTCGTTTTGACAACTTGACATATGGGGATAGGTGGTCCGTTCATGCCTATCGATGGAGCTTAGTAGCAGGGAAGGTGGAAAAAACTTGTAGGCCAAGCGTTCAGTTTATGCATAATTTGGGGATTGAAGACGAGGTGAAAAGAATTTTTGAAAAGAACAATATGACGGAATTCTACGAGATATTGCTTACCATGGATACTCATATAGACTTGGTGGAGCAATTCTTGGCTTCTGTGGCAATGATGCGGGATGGGTCGTTCAAGTTTATGATCAGGAATCAGTGGTATGCGTTCGAAGTGGGAAAGATCAATGAAGCCCTTCACCTGCCGCAACCGGGAGATACGAGCCGGAAGTCGAGCTTATACAACGCAGAACAATTTTGGGAGCTTATAACTGGAGGAGTTGCTGGGAAGTATTCATCGAAGGATGCACGAGCTTCTAGCATCCGAAACCCTGTTATCCGGTACATCGAAAGAATTTTGGGGAACACACTCTATGCGAGATCTGAAACAGGAACGGTGACGGCTAAGGAACTGTATGCATTGTGGTGCTTACTTCATCATAGGAAGTATGATTATGGGAAGGATTTCCTTGAGCTGATGATTCAGGCTCCTTTCTCGGATCCGAGGAGGAGGCTTAATTTGTGTGTTCTTGAAGCACGTGGAGATTGAGTCTGTGGTGGTCCCGGCAGTAGGAAGGGATATCGATTTCGAGCACATGTACCAAACCTGGATGTGTGAGTTGTGGCTTGATCGATACTGCATGAGGCTCCGAGAGCATGAGATATTTCCGTTGCCAAATGTGAAGTTGGTGACCTTGAAAGGGTTGAAAAATGAGAACATCAGGATGGATGGACCGCATCACGTGTCAGTTATGGAGAAGTTCAAGCAGAGATTGGAGAGCAATGGAATGTGGGAACAAAGGCCAAGGAAGAAGGGCAAGAGTGCAGCCGGGACGAGCGGAGCAGGATCAAGTGGACTCCAAGACCTTATGGAGGAAGAGGAAGATGAATATGAAGAAGGAGGAAATATTGCTGATGAGGCCGGAACTAATGTGGGGGAGGGAGGTCAAGGACCTCAAGAGATGGAGTTTGGGACACCCGAGGTGTCTACTCCAGTGTTGTGGTACCCGAACCAGCTAGAGTGGGATGGAATGCGAACTAATATTCAAAGCTTGAGGACAGATGTTACGGAGCTTCGCACCACTCACAATCAGTGGTACACAGAAGCCACGGCTATGCAAGGACAGTTTCAAGAGGTTCGATCTGAGGTTTCAGACTTGAGGAGATGGATGGAGGCGCTCTTTGTCTCCCATTTAGGACCGGACCATCCTAGCTATCGCCCACCACCGCCTCCTGATGCTTGATGATCATGGGGTTTCCCCAGTTTCTGTTCCTTTTTCTTATCTTTATCTTTTCTTTTCTTTTCTTATTTTGCTTGTGAGTTTGAGCTTGATTGTTTGAGTGCTGTGATGTGGTTATGGGGATTGTGATGGATTTGCAATTCAAAGTTCGGGTTGTAATTGTGGTCGAACTCGTTGAATTTTCTGAATTATTTCATGCTTGTTGACCCTCTTTACTTGTTAGTTGTCATTCTTGAGTATGAAGTGATGAGTAGAGTAGAATTGTGGATTAGAGTTAGGGATTCTCTTGTGTGAGTGTTTGAGCTAGAGTGGATTTGAGGAAGAACGTGTATGCTTGTGAACTTTTCTTTTGAATACTTGTGTGATGAGAGTGAGAATTCACTAGAACTAGCATGGATGTGAAAGCCGTGAGATTTGAGCCTTATGAGATTTCGATATATGAATGAATCTCTTCGTTTGTGAGTGAATCATCACCTTAGAGGATGCTAGAACTTGTGTGTGCTCTTGCTTCTTGATTGTGTCTAGTTTGATATGCCGAATGTGATATTAGGCCGTCTTTGATTTAATTGAGTCACTTAGCCAAAATTTTCCTTACCAATGACATTGACCCCTTGTTAGCCCCTTTGAGCCTAAAGCCTATTTTATTTGCTAGCACATATGAACACTATTCCAATTCCTAAGCCTTTTTGTCCCAATTTAAGTGGAGAATAGGAAAGTGTGAATGTGAAGGGAGTGAATTGAGTTGAAAAAGGAAAAGGTTGTTTGTTGAGTGAATATGAGAAGAAGGAGTGATGAAGCTATGAGATGTGGGAAAAAGAGAAAAAAAATTGAGAATGAGCAAAAGAAAAAAAAAATGAGCTCATGTGTTTGTGCGAAAAAGAAAAAAAAAAGAAGTGAAGTGATTGAAAAAAAAAATGAAAGAGAGAGAAAGAAAGAAAAAAAATTGAAGTGTTGAGAGAATTGGAATTGAAAGGGTGTTGATTGAACATGTTTGAAGTATTCTGTTCCTAATCTCGAAGTGCCAAAGTTTTATTTTCTATTCTCCATTCACGTTAGTCACTTTACCCCTATAGTGTTATCCCACCTGTCCAAAGAGCCTACATTACAACCTTGAGAAAAGTCCTTTTTGATTCGGCATTGATTTCTAGAGTATGGTCGAAGTTAAGAGCACTTACAAGCCTATGGCTGCCAATTTGTGTGATTGATTGATTGAGTAAGTCCCGTGATCATTGTTATACACTTGAGAGGGAGTGAAACACATCGTTGAGTGCACATCCATGTTGGATTTTGGTGTTTCTTACTGTTGTCGCATGAATATGATGAAGAAAGGTGAGTGAGTATACTTGTGATGCATCTTTGAAGCTCGAATTTATGTACTTGCATGATTGGATACCTTGACTCATTCCTAACAATTTCACTTGACTTATTATTTCGTTACTTGAGGACAAGCAACATGGTAAGTTTGGGGGGGTTGATTAGGCGTGAAATTGTCATGATTCGTCGCTCGAAATGCCCTTGTTTTGATGGATTCATATAAGTATTTAGAGTCATTTGAGTATTATTTTCACAAACTAACAAATTTGTGTCTTTGATGCTTATAGATGGATAGAGGGAAAAAAGAGGAGTTCGTAGGACTTCGAATCGACTCAAACGGATACCCGGATGAGAAGATATGGAAGAAATACGAGAAGTATTAGTTCGAGCGAGCAAAAGTGTCATTGAAGTACTCAAGATGAAGGCGCTCGAGTAGACACTACTCAAGCACTTGAGTAGTGCACTCGAGCCAGCTTCGGTCGAGTAGCCACTACTCGGGCACTCGAGTAGTGCACTCGAGCAGAAGCCGGTCGAGTAGCCAGTACGCGGGCACTCGAGTAGACTACTCGAGCAAGGACCGGTCGAGTAGAACTACTCGAGCTAAGGAGCTCGAGTACTTTTCACGTTCTGTACAATTTTAACACTCTAGTATGTCTTGCTCGAGTACTTGTTACTCGACCTCTACTCGAGCTCGACGGAATTTTGGCCCATGAGATCCCGTTTCGACCCGTTGCCTATAAATACCTCTTCCAGACACGTTTTGAAGGATCCCGGAACGCAACACATCACTTTTTTACATAATTTTTAGAGAGAGAAGGACGAGAAGAGACGAGCAAGTTTAATTTTACGTTTTTGAGGTTTTTGCTTACGAATTCACATTAGGATTTCACGTTTTAGTTTCGTTTCTTAATATCTTTTGTTCTTGAATACGTTGAGACCTCGTTTTGATAATTAATTTCAGTTTATTCTTTTATATCTTAAAACCCTAGTTTATGTACGATCTTTTCTTTGATTTAATTACCATGTTCATGTTCGTCACTTGTCTAATTGTTATTGTTTACGTTAAATCTATGTCTAGCTAAAACCCTTGCATGCTTAGGGTAGGATGAACTCGTAGAAGTAGGTTGTGGGTACGTAATTAGAGTAACTTGTGACGTTAGGTTTTAATTCTCTTGGTTAATGAATTCTTAAAATTAATCTAGACTTCGCTCTTGAATTTCGTTCGAAAGGTGTTAGAGAGAGAACGACCGTATCACTCTTTAACAACGAGTAGACTTAACGAGAGGGTTTAGGAAAGGTTAATTCATCTACTGGTTTAGCGAATGAGGACGACCGCATCACCTTAGTTAAATTAGGGTCTCGTTAATTAAGCACAATCTATTAACTTGTTAGTAGGTTCGTGAAGTCGAGTGTTAGGGTAAAGTATTAGGGTTTAGAATCTTGAGCTTTCACCTGACATTCTTAGACTTAGGTTAAATCTTGTGTGTCACAGTTATTTTGATTATGTACCTGCTCCGTTAGTATACGTAGGGATTCCTATCTTAAGCATCACCATCTCATATCTGAAAACACACCTTTTGTTATTTCGTTTAATCTTCCTTTTGCATTCGTAGGATAATTTAGTTTAGTTTAATTAATCTTTCCAAAAAAATCCAAAAACAATACACTCATATTAATTACGACGCGTAGATCTTCAGGGATCTATTCGCATATACACTGTCCCTTGGGTTCGATATACTTGGTCGTTATACTTGCTAATACTACAGTGAACCCGTTCGCTTGCGGGTGAGCGACTAGTAGAAGCTAGTGTAATTCGCTTCAAGTCAAAGAACACCAAGAACACTTTTGTTTGAATCTTCAAATATTTCTTGAGGTTTTCTTTGAATCTTCAAGTTTTCAGCTTGAAGTTCTTGAGTAATCACACTAATTCGGAGGTTCGAACCCTCCTTCTAGCGCCAAAATTGTTGGTGATCAATCTTAATCGGATGGATTAGTGACTATTTAAGTTCGGTTTATAGATCATCAATCAATTACGTGTGATTGGTTACCACCGTAAATGGTAAATCGAGGGTTCGGGTTATGAACTTGTAAACATGAAAGTTGAAATCGTAATAATTTCGTATGTGTGCACGTCTAGGTGTTTAAGTCTGTGTTTTTGGAGCATTTGTGAATTTGAACTTGTATTTCTTAAGCTGGAGAACAACTATTTATAGAGACTAGCAAGCTTGAGGTGTCTATGACTCTTGGTCTCCCTAGCCTGCATGCTTGACATGTGTCCTTTGACCTTAGTTTGACCTTATCTAAGCTGAATCTTAGTTACAAAGTCTTCTTTGGTCTTATCTCGGACTTCATTGTTGTTCGCCCAGGTCGGCTTAGCTGATCCAGGATGGTTTTTTTATTAAAGTTGTTCGCCTTTTGGGTACATGGCTCAGAAGTTGTTCGCCTTTGTGTTTTACACAGATTGGCGTTGGGATCTTGATCCTTTGTTCGTCGACATGCACCTCTTAGGTTGGTAGATTCACCACCTTTTATCAATGTTGCTCGTCATCAGTGACTTAGCAGAATGTTCATCTCTGGTCTTGGGCCTTCAAACCTGTTCGCCGATAAGTTGTTCGTCTTTGTAGTTGTTCGTCAGTTTATGCACTCCCTGGATTGATTTATACACTCCGACTTGATTTCCTTTGTTGATCATCTTTGATTTGGGGTTGATTCCTCGTAATCCTTATTAAGGCTTTAATTCTTGTTCGCCAGTCATTGATTTATGCTCGCCTATCAACAATTGGGTTATAAAAATTTAAATTTTGTGACTTTTGTTATAATTTGTGGTACATTTTTCTATATTTATCTTAAATTATTTGTATTTTGTTTGGGTAATTGTTACTGCTATTGATATAAAATTATTTTTCTAAAAAGTTTTAAGTTACTTTATTTTGTCTAACTATTTTAAAAATAAACAAGTTTTTTTATTAAAAATTAAATATGATGATTATTAATTTTTAATTAAATTAATACAAAAAAAATTATTGATAAATTTATTATAAGGGACAACTATATACACCCACTATTTTACTAACATTCACCTATTAATCTCATTTAATTATAATACAACCACCAAACATATCCACTTCCCACCTCTTAGTCCAGCAATGAAAAACATGATAACCATCTTTCCACAAGAGCGTCTTTTAGCAGATGGGCTTAAAATTGGGTGTGAAAAAAATAAAAAATGCAAGGTAATTTGTTCAAATGTATTATATGGTTTCTTAATGTGATTGTAATAATCATCTTTTTGTTATATTGAAGTATTTTAGACTAAATAATTTTTTCCGATTTATTATGAATATAAGTTTATTGGTGACACATATTGTTACATGATTCGTCTCACTAAAACTTGGAGAAGAAAAGTTATTTGGTCCAATAACTTATCAAGTGTCTGATTTTGGTCGCAAAAATTTTGACTCTTCAATTTTGGTCCCATAACTCCTAGGGATTGTCCATTTATAGTCCCATTTTCTTTAAAAAATACAAAAATGGTGCCCTTTTTTGTCATACTCAACTCACATTTTTCCTGAATTTGGGCCTTTACGGTACCCTCGAAGATGTATCCGCAAAACGATATATTTTTTTTGTTTTCTATTTTTTAATCATTTTTTCCATATCACTAATATGTGGTTGAAAAATGGACAACCCATAGGAGTTATGGGACCGAAATTAAAGAGTCAAAATTTTTGGGACTAAAATCGGACGCTCAATAAGTTATGGGACCAAAAAGAAATTTCTCAGCAAGAATGGAACCAAAATTAGGCAAACCGTAGAAACTATGGGACCAAAATTGAAGAGTCAAAATTTTTGGGACCAAAATCGGACACTCGATAAATTATGGGACCAAAAAACTTTTATTCTCCTAAAACTTGGTTTACATTTGTAATAAGTGTTGAACTGCGTAAAAATAATTAAAAATTTAATAAGTGTAATGGTATTTATGTTAGAGCAAGAATAATTTTTCGATTTTTGTGTACAAGATTGGGTACTTGATAAAGAGTAAATTTTTAAGAACTATAACTAGGTTAATAGAAAAATTAAGACTTTGAATCTCCGAACGTATAATTTAAGGACATTAACTTTTAAAAGTCACGAATTGAGGCCAATCAACCCGAATCTAACAAAATCGGGCTAATTGGCCCAATTGACCAAAGAATTGGACTTATTGGCATGATTTAACTTTGTGTTCAATTTGGATCAAGTTTGGGTTGATTTGAGCTGATATGATTTAGATTTGCTACTTTCTAAAATTATTTTCCTTAAATTGTCAGCTCGCAGAGTTACATCCTCATTTTGTCAGCATGAAAAGTTGTAGTCCTTATTTTGCCCCGTCAAGTTACAGTGCATAATTTTTTTTCCCGTACTTGATATTGAATCTTTAATCTGTATTGTTCAATTTCAATGACAAAATAATATTTTATTAATTACATCTAAAATTTACTATTATTTTATCTGAATGTTAATGTTCAGAAATAGTTCATTGTTCGGCTACAAAAGTTTGAGCTTATTAATTTTTATTATGACCCGAATTACTTAATTTTGATATATTTGTCCTTAAATCATTTGCTATTGGAACGTGGTCAAACAAAACATGTTTATCACCTTATCGGTGAGCATCAAATTGACCCTTCAACTTTTTTTTTTTGCGCATATATGATCCCTTTTTTTTAGTTGAGATCAATAGACCCCTAATCTTAATTATATAATAACAACACGTTAAATTTATCCTGGATGATTAATCATTTTGCATCCTACAACTATCACTCCTCCCTCGGACTAATAAAAGCTAAACATATAGAGAAGTCCATCTTATTCTCATTGAACCTAACATCCGTGCACAAAGTAAGACCTTCAAAAAGTTCATTAGTAGGCTTTAATTCTTGGGAGTTCTTTGGGGAAGATGTGCACCCACAAAATGAAATTTAAGCTCGCTGGAAACTTTGTAGATAGTTAAAAGTCCATTCAACCTTGAAGTTGCCACAATATGCTGACCCCGACAATCTATTTTTCCCATGTTTCATATAACACTGTTTCATCCAGATTCCTCAGGCTGCCTTACAATTTCCTCAAGCCTTGTGCTCTTGCTATTGTCATATCTTCTGGTGAGAAATTTCATAGTTGCTACACCTATAGCATCCTTAATTTCTAGCCACTTGAGACCATTTCAAATATGTGCAATCGACAAGTAGAATAAAAGATCATAAATGGTATGACAATTAGGAGTTATATGAACATGGTGATTGGACAGAGTACTTTTTGAGATAATTAAAGCATTAGTCATTTTCATTAAATTATTTTTACAGACTTTAGAGTCGCAAATTTACGCACAATCATTCGTAATAAATCCAAATTGGGATCGAAATTAGCCGCATTTAGGGAAAATTGAGTTAATTAGCTTAATTTAACTCAAATTTAACCAAAATTGGTCATGTAACATATTCCGATTTGGGTTGACTTAGACTGGTTTTAAATTTCTCATTAAATTGTAAGTTTAATATGTTATTCATCTTTTTTTTTTTTTTGCATATACAAGTGTCGAGTGAAAAGTTAAATGCACTCGGATTATTATTAATTGTAGATTTGTTCCCAGTTTAATTTATAAATTAAGGTTTATTAGTGACATGGATTATCAAATTCTTTATTTGGTTAAAATTTGATATAAATTTATTAGAAATGTTGGATTGTGTAAAGATGATAAGCTGTTTTGAAAAAATATATAATGATATCAATGTTGGAGCAAGATTAATTTTCATTGTTTGTGAACTAATGTAGAATACTTTATATTGGTCTTTTTAAAATTAGTTCATTTATTGGTTCTTTTATTTGTATTGCAATTTTTTAACAATTTTTTTTTTTAATTGTATCAAAAATATTTTTATCTAAATTTAATACAATACTTTGTATTATTTGCCATTTATTTAAAAAGTTCAATTTATAATTTTTTTTTATATATAGGATGATAATCACTAGGTTGAGTGGTAGAGTAATCAAAGCTAAAGTTCTTACTAATGGTAGTGCTGGAGAACTAGCAATGATACCGTGATTGTCGCTAACTCATTTTGATCCTAAGACAATTTTTATTGATTATTTCATATGATATACCTATACATAAAAGTCAAGAGCAATCTTTTAGCCATATTGGAATATTTCTTATGAAGTTTGTGTTTAGTCATGATCAGTTTTTTGTTGCAATTTCAAAAATTTCTAGATGTCGTGGTTTGAAGATTATACTGTGTGATAATGATCTTCTTGAGTATAACACAACGAAAAATATTATATCAAGAAGTGTTTAGAAATGTTTAGACTTTTGGAACTATAGTATACTTTTTTTGTTTCTTTGGATCTATTAGTTGCTTTATGTGAAATTAAGAGTGTATTTTCTTTTAAATGTGGTGATTGTTATTTTATTTTTTAAAATTATTTTAAACATGTTTAAGTGATGATAAAGTTTATTAAATTATATTTAATTGATGATATTTTATATATAGACCCCTAATCTTAGTAAAATAAAATAAAAAGCAACACGTTAAATTTGTCCTGGATGATTAATCATTTTGCATCCTACAACTATCACTCCTCCCTCAGATTAATAAAAGCTAAACATATAGAGAAGCCCATCTTATTCTCATTGAACCTAACATCCGTGCACAAAGTAAGACCTTCAAAAAGTTCATTAGAAGGCTTTAATTCTTGGGAGTTCTTTGGGGAAGATGTGCACCCACAAAATGAAATTTAAGCTCGCTGGAAACTTTGTAGATAGTTAAAAGTCCATTCAACTTTGAAGTTGCCACAATATGCTGACCCCGACAATCTATTTTTCCCAGGTTTCATATAACACCGTTTCTTCCAGATTCCTCAGGCTGCCTTACAATTTCCTAAGGCCTTGTGCTCTTGCTATTATCATATCTTCTGGTGAGAAATTTCATAGTTGCTAAACTTATATCATCCTTAATTTCTAGCCACTTGAGCCCTTCTCAAATATGTGCAATCGACAAGTAGAATAAAAGAGCATAAATGGTGTGGCAATTAGAAGTTATAGGAACATGGTGATTGGACAGATTACTTTTTGGGATAATTAAATCATTAGTCATTTTTCATTAATTTTTTTTTACAGACTTTAGAGTCGCAAATTTACGCACAATCTTTCGTAATAAATCCAAATTGGGATCAAAATTAGCCGCATTTAGGGAAAATTGGGTTAATTAGCTGAATTTAACTCAAATTTAACCAAAATCGGTCATGTAACATATTCTGATTTAGGTTGACTTGGTCTGGTTTTAAATTTCTTATAAAATTGTAAGTTTAATATGTTTTTCATCATTTTTTTTTTTTTTTGCATATACAAGTGTCGAGTGAAAAGTTAAATGCACTCGGATTATTATTAACTAAAGATTTGTTCCCAATGTAATTTATAAATTAAGGTTTATTAGTGACATGGATTATCAAATTCTTTATTTGATTAAAACTTGATATAAATTTATCAGAAATGTTGGATTGTGTAAAGATGATAAAATATATAATGATATTGATGTTGGAGCAAGATTAATTTTCATTGTTTGTAAACTAATGTAGAATAATTTATATTGGTTTTTTTTTAATTTAGTTCATTTATTGGTTCTTTTATTTGTATTGCAATTTTTTAACAATTTTTTTTGCATTGTATCAATTTTTTTTTTATCTAAATTTAATACAGTACTTAGTATTATTTGCCATTTTTTTAAAAAGTTCAATTTATAATTTTTTTTTTATATATAGGATGATAATCACTAGGTTGAGTGGTAGAGTAATCAAAGCTAAAGTTCTTATTGATAGTAGTGCTGGAGAACTAGCAACGATACTGTGATTGTCGCTAACTCATTTTGATCCTAATACAACTTTTGTTGATTTTTTTCATATGATATACCTATACATAAAAGTCAAGAGCAATCTTTTAGCCATGTTGGAATATTTCTTATGAAGTTTGTGTTTAGTCATGATTAGATTTTTGTTGCAATTTCAAAAATTTCTAGCTGTCATGGTTTGAAGATTATATTGTGTGATAATGATCGTCTTGAGTATAACACAACGAAAAATATTATATCAAGAAGTGTTTATAAATGTTTAGACTTTTGGGACTATTGTATACTTTTTTTGTTTCTTTGGATCTATTAGTTGTTTTATGTGAAATTAAGAGCGTATTTTCTTTTAAACGTGGTGATTGTAATTTTATTTTTTAAAATTGTTTTAAACATGTTTAAGTGATGATAAAGTTTATTAAATTATATTTAATTGATGAAATAATATATATATATATATATATATATATATATATATATATTATATATATTTTAGAAGTTATATAACACATTATGTTTGATGAATATTATTTGATATTTAGAAATATCTTTACATAGACAATATGTGTTGGTTAATGTGTTATACTCCCTCCATCCTACATCAATTTGCACCTTAAGGGGTTGCACATTTTTTTTTAAGAAAATTGTGTTTTTTGAATAAAGTAGTAGCGAATGGGTAAATATGTGTATATGTTATTTAGTGTGCGCAAATCAATATTTTCTTTGTTGGTAGTGTGCAAATTGACGTGGGAGGACCAATTTTTTTTTAACGAATATATTGTTTTATTGGTAGTGTGCCAATTAATACTCACCCATAGTGAATGTTAATTTATTAATGTCCAAATTTTACTTTATTCCATTTTTTTCTACTTATTACAAAATATTTATTATCTTCGAAATTTTTTAGAGGCATTGTTGGAAAAGGTGTATAAAAAATTGTTTCGTATTAATGCACTAGCAATTATATAAAAGATGTTGTTTTGGATAAAAGATGGGACATTTAATAAAGGATGGATTGGGCATTTTAAAATAAATTATTAAATTGTGGTTTATTGGACAATACACATTAACAACCACTTCGTTTAGAATGCTAATGTATTTAGGGGTGTTCACGGTACGGACCAAAATGGATATTTGAAAATATCCGTGTTCGTACCAAAGTTTGGTTATTTTAAAATTCGAGTATCCGTGTCCGTAGCGAAATTTCGGTACGGTACGGTACATATATTTTATTTTTCGGTACGGGTCGAAGCGGATTTTCAGTTACAAATGGACCGGATCGGTACAGTACGGTACGGAGCGGAGATACGGAATTTTTACTCTTTTTTTATCATTCTCTCCTTTTTTAATCATTAAAAGAAATATTTCGATGCATGCACACTCACGAATACTACTCAACTTCAACAACAATCAAGCATATATCATTACAAGCTTGAATATAACACATTATACTATAGTTGATGGTTAAAATATGATCGTAAATCACCACCAATAGAATATTTAAAATATAGTATATTATATATATATATATATATATATATATATATATATTTCTTTTTTGAAATATCTTGTGAATGGAACGTGTAATATTAAAATTATGGTGACCGTAATTCATGACACAAGGTACACCATATCCAAGATTTTGTAAGAAATGAATATACATGAACAATTAAATTAAAAGAATAAGAAATTAAATTTAAAACATTTTGATATACACCTAAACATAAGTTAACGTTTTATGAACTTAATACGATAAATAATATAGTGTTTGTATTCTGAAAAGGAGGAGAAATTATGAAATCGTTTAGTTGTACTTAAATTCAATAACATTATAATAATGTTTGATAAATAAAAAATAATTAAAATTTAATACATATTTAATTCGGTTATTCGGTTCGGTTCGGTTAATTTGGTAATATCCAGATCCGTACCAAAAAAATATTCGGTTCAGTGTCGGTACGGTTAAAATAAAAAAGTCCATAATTTTTTCGGTACGGTTCTTTTTCGGTGCGGATTTCGGTACGGGTTCGGTAATCTTCGAACTCCGTGAACAACCCTAAATGTATTATATTCAACTTATGTTGTATGTCAGTAGTCATATAAATTAAAATGGAGTGAGTGAGAATTTAAATGCCTTTTGTTTATGTGTTGTTATCACATTTACGATTGGTATATAGGTTTGTGTTCACCAGTGGATATGCAATCATTTCTGTACATTAAAAATTTGTTATGATAAGTTAATCAATAAATTATTGAATATTTAATAGGCAATATAACAAATTTCATTATGATTATGTTTTTATCTCGGATCAAAAAAGATTTATATAATTTTTTTAATTAAAAATGTTATTTACGATTTTTATAATTTAGAATAAGTTATTATCATAGATATAAAATTGTAACAAATTCAGGCCGTGCGAAGCACGGGTAGACGCACACTAGTTGTCTCATATAAAATGCCAATAAGAGTCAAGAATAGCTCACTAATGTTGGCATATTGTTGAAGAATCAGTTTTCAGTCGCAACCAATCATACGTGGATGTTTTGAGAGTCATCAATCACAATAATTTGAAGATTTTGATGTGTGGTGACTGATGATGAACGTTCATCGAAAATAAATTTTTATTTTTTATTACTAGAGAGGTGTTTTAAAATCTATAGTCCTTTCAATTTATTTTTTTCATCATGTTTATTCGTAGATATTTCAAAATTTCTTATTACGTAAGTGATAAAAAAATGAAATACAAATAATATTAAGATTGTCTCTTACAAATAAAATATAATATTTATTACACTTTGTTTTCAAAAAAGTTTCTCGACATCTTACATTCTCTTTTAAAAAAAAAATCTTCAAATAAAAAAATAATAATATTATTTATTTGGAATGAAAAATACTTTAATAGCAATATTAATAAACACTCTTAAACCTAAATAAACAGATTACAATATAAATTGAGGACCAATAAATTAATTGTACACTTATTGTCGTGCATCGCACGGGTTCAATTACTAGTATAATTATAAAATTTTGATACAAATATATATATATATATATATTAAAAAATGAGATTTAATAATTTAATATAACATAATAATTAAAATATGAATGAATAGTAGGTTCCACAAAAAATGAGTTATAATTCATTCACCATTTAGCATGGTTTTGTTAGTCTTACATAAATTGTGATATGACAATGGGGTGGATGTGAGAGAATAGTTATAACCCCTCCATCCCACATAAGAGAAAAAAAAATTACCAAACTGATTAGATAAATGATGATACCATTCGTATTCGTAGAGAAGAGTACCACCATTGTCGCCCGAGCTCAACGCCGGAAACAGGGATACATCGAAATTGAAGATAGAGTAACCTTTGTCGTCTCTCAGCGGCATCAATTGAAGAATACGCCGGAGCCTCGCAGCTGCACGTTGGAAACCATCGAGTCGAGCATTGCCAGAATTCATGGAGCGTACACCTGCAACTCACGCCGAAAAGCTCTCACTGCGATGCTTGAGAAACAGAGCAAAGGACATCATCGTTTGGGAAAAGAGCAACTCGGTGAAATCTAAACAGTCGATCGAGTTGATTTCCTCAAAACCATGTCGTAGACATTGTTGGAGTTATACGTGAAAGTATGTTTTTACTTTGTATAACTCATGTATTAAACACTTGTTTATGAGAATAAATCTTTTATCGCATTTGCTTTAGATATAATTGAATGTTGAATATTTATTGCAACCAGTTCATTATAAGTAGTATGTGTTACATTGTAGTTAATGTGGTAATACCAGATCACGGAAGATTACATTAACGGTTTCCTTGTAACTAAACGTACAAATTCACGACCTAGGTGGAATTGAACAATCCGCCGTGAAAGGTCGATGTGTACATCTCAGATTGACTTGTCTTGACCAAGAGATTGCACTAACACATTTAGTATGTGTTGAAGAGGACCTACAGCGAGGATAAATTCTTCTGTTCTGAAATGTGAAGAATTAAACCTCAGTGGTTATTGATTTCTTAATCTCTGTCACTTAAATAGGACTGTGTGTGCTTAACGGTTACTCCTTTGATTCATGTTGGGTGAGAATCATCGTGACTTCGAACCTTGTGCTTTGGGCAGTAAGATTAATCATACGACGGTTGCTAAGATTTAATACGGAGAAATGCGTGCGAGTACGACTCGTGTGATTTGTCCCCTTGGTGGGCTCAGAATTTTTATCGTACCAAATCTTGCAAGTGAAGAATTAGTTTCTTCGGTACGGATAATAATGTTGAGCTGTCTTTACTCCAAGGTGAAAGATGTTAATTAATTTAGAGTTATTCAGAAGCTTAATTAATTAATGGACTAAATAATCTTAAACGCGGGAAATAATAAATGAGAGCCCATATTATCGTAATATGGATTAAGATGGATAGTGCAATATTAATTTATTAGTGAATATTAATTTATTAGTGGTACTAATTAATATTAATGGGCTGAATTATATTGGGGCTCAATATTGAAATTCAGAAGCTCATTGGAGGTCCAATCTTAATTCTCCTAAAGGCCCCTCAAACAGCTCATTAAGTAGCCCAATAATAATAAGGTGATTAAAATAAAAGAAAATATATTTGTTGATTTTCCTAGATATTTTCGAAAATATAGATTCAAGAAAGAGAGAAGATTTTATTGATTTTCTTGGAAAGATATTATGAAAGATATGTATTCTTGGAATACAAGATTATCTCATAAATTCAAGAAGATTCAAATCTTGCACT
The DNA here is from genome assembly GCA_947034835.1 of Ballota nigra. Classification (NCBI taxonomy): domain Eukaryota; kingdom Viridiplantae; phylum Streptophyta; class Magnoliopsida; order Lamiales; family Lamiaceae; genus Ballota; species Ballota nigra. Next base: position 69,417,589 of record OX344720.1, on the reverse strand, counting down.
CTAATATTGAAATTTTTGAAAATTACACCCTTAGTCCTTAGATGAGGAGTTGAGATTTTTGTGAAATATTTTATTATGGAGAAAAGAATATATGAGATATATTCAAGATTTCTTAGAGACTAAGAAAAGATTTTCTCCTAATCTCATTAGGCCTATAATTTTCGGCCACTTCATCTATAAAAGGGGGTGATTATTTCATCCCCTAGTATATGATTCCATGTGTTGGAAAAATCAAGAGCAAAAATATTTTTCTTTTTCCTTGGTTATTTTAATTGCTTGAAAGCACTTCCCACCGGTGATCAAGCAAGGCGAAAGGGACATACTTGAGAAGATCTTTCGGTTGGTAGCACGTTTGTGATTAATCAAAGGTCATATCTACAAGAGGTACGTAATCACATAATTTCTTAGTTATTCCGTCATAGATATTATGTGAATTAATTCAACATGCATGATGATAAAATTGTTGTTGAAATTATTATTTGAATTAATTAGGATTAATTAATGCTAGTATAATTAAATTTAAATTCGTATTTAAATTTCATCCCGAATAGTTTTCTGGCACCCTTATTTTCCCAACAGACATAAGATGTATTTATATTTTATTAGTAAGGAAAATTGTAACATATGTCCACCAAATTAGGGGTGGCAAAATTTGTCGGTACCAATTAATGTTTAATTTTTACCCAAAATTCAAATTCATCATTCTCGCCGACGCCATTTTCCAGGTAACCCACGGGCAAATTCACCCTAACTTGTAATACACAAAATAATTAAGCAATTAGAGTTATCAAATTGATTGGAACAATTTGATGTATATCATTTGTCATTCGATTCGCTGAAAAAATATCGACAGTGAAAAGTGATAGTTTTTTAATTTTCGATGAAATTGGACATAAATTGCAATAAATCGATAAATGTAGTCATATATTGCTACCTCTCCTAACGTAATATTTGGTTGGAAGGGAAAAAATTGGAAAGATTTGATGGAGTAAAGATAGAGTTATTTTAATTAAGTTAAGTGTGACACATGTCGATAATCTAACGGTGTAACAGGAGATTCCGTCCAAAATTTCCAATCACACCATTGTGTATAGGAAATTCCGTCCGAAATTTAAGAACTCCCACTGTTAGAATTGACCCATTAAATTTTGTGGTTGGCTTCCAATTACTCCTTATATTTACAACAATGAAAACTAATTTCTGTGACTTTCAAAAAAATAAAATTAATAGAATTAAATTCAATAAATTGGCAAACCCAATTTTTTATTTTTTTTTTTGAAGACATGTAGAGAGTAAAGAGTAAATTCTGCAGTTAACACATACCTTTGTTGGTAAAGATTATTGTCCCATTCCACCATGACAAATAACATTAGTCCTATATTCCACTCTCTATAGTTTCAAATTTTAAATACAACGACTACGTATATATTATTAACGAGATGAGGTAATTTGGGGAGACCTCTTCGGACGTAAATTTCATCTCATTTTAGCTAATTCCACCTTAATTTACACATAGAACATCCGGCCCGCTAGGCCCAGCACAGTGGGCCAAATGGGTCCTACTGTATTCGGGCCAATCTTGTGTGGCCCAACCCTACTTTATCTCGGGTCAATACCTATTTTGTCACCTCTCTTGTTGATGTTACTACAATGCATGTTATATGGTTGTAATTCGAGAATAGAAGATGAAACATTATTTGGAACAGATAAAGTTGTACAGAGAATGAGATAAGCAAAAGTTGAAGGAAGGAAGCCAAGTGGAACTTAAAATATGCTTGAGGAATTGAAGAGAAAAAGTGAATGAAGAAGTTTCCATATGCAAAAGAATTTAAGCTATTACATGTAATTAACCTATTAACAAGATTTTTTTTCTTCTTTTGGTCCCTATTTTTGTTATTTCTGGTCACCAAAGCTTGATTAATTCTATCTTTTCCAAGAACAAACTCTCACCATTTGAACTCCATTCCATTCCATAATCATTTCATTCTTCATCTCACCAAACTCACCAATTCTCACCTTGTACAAACTAACCCCTTCCTTCACCAATTCTTTAGCCTCACCCAAATTTGCTTCACTTAATTCCAACCCTTTCAAACCAAGTCCAAACTCAAGCTCACCACATTGCCTTCTCTCCTTCCATTTACGACCACATTCACCTCTAGAAACATTAAGCGCCACAAAGAGGGACTCTAAGGCGATTCTTGCTTCTCCAAAATAGTTGGGAAAATTGGACTCCATAGACTCCAACAAGGCTTCATAATGTGCAAAATTGCTATCCAAGAATGAACTACAACTCAATGTAGGATTTATAGTATTGTTGTGTAATGCATCTTCACTCGTATATGTTATGATGCCCCTACTAGGGCCCCAACATGGTACATGGTGTAAGAAATCTTTAGCCAACCTTAAAAACTCCAAAACATCCTTCTTACTCCTAGTCCTCCCCATATGTGGAAGTCCCACATTCAAGTTGAATGCATACCATGATTTTCTCCCATAATCTCCCATCTTGATATTCATCATCTTGTTTCCCAAATCTTGCAATCTAACTTCTTCTAGTATGATCTTTAAGCCATATGACATTGCATGATCACATAGCCTTCTCTCCGTCCCCTCAAATCGCCATCTAAAGGGGCTTGTTTCATCATCATCGTCAATGAACCTTACTGATGTTATTCTAATTTCTTTACATTGAAATTTGATGGCTTCCATGAGTGATGCCCATTGAATCCCTCCTCCAATGTCGAAATCAATTAAATGAATGATCTCCACATCACTTGGCAAGGTTTCAAGAATTGCCAAATTGGCCACAAAATGAGCAAATTTCCCATATGGAAAGATTTGGTAGAATGTCTTGAAAGCTGGATAAAAGTTGTTGATTGCTTCTTGTGTGAGGTAATCCACTTCCTTGTTTTGGCATCGGAACATGTAGTACAAGAGACGCTCGATTGTTGTCCCGACTGGATTCACCTTCTGGACTACGAGTTGGGCCAACACCTCCAATAGCTCGATTTCTTTTCTATCCATGGCTTCGGCGTAAGCCTTGAGGAGAAGAACAAGGCAGAGAAGTTTGTCAACTTCCATGCCTTCAAATGGAATAACTAATGATGGATGCATGGATGTCATGCCCATTGCTGCTCCCATGGCATGATCATGGTGAAAATGATGATTTTTCTCTGTTTCATCCAAAAATTGTGGGGTATGATCAACAATATCATTATAGAAAATGTGATCAAATTCATCAACATACATCTGAAAATCATCGATCGAAGCATTGGTGTATAGTTCATCGACATGGACTGGAAATTCCATGATTTCATCAGAAAATATGGTCTCAAGATAATCTATGGAAGATTGAATATCAGGGGAGCTCTCTGTTGAGGGAAATGTGTTGTGACCATTTTGGACCGCAGGTCGGCGTCGGCCTGAAACCAGCCGGAAAAGGCAAAACGACACTCAGAAGTCGGGTCCGACCAGGCCGGTCTATGTCCGACCTCAGCGGGCTCCGACCCAATTTTCCGACCTCAAAAAATGAGACCGGAAACCACTTTGAAACACTCGTGTATGTTGATCCGGGTGTTGGACGAACGGGCCGAGACCGGACCGGTCCGGCCTCAACCAAGGAAGACCATTAGAAGTCACCAGGACACGACCGACGTGCAGGAGTAATCTCCGACCACGTGATCCGTCAAGAGACCGGTCTCCGACCTCGATATATCCCTGGCCGGCAAGGGAGATTTGGAGCACGTGATGGAATCAGGTGAGATCTCCCCCCAAGAGGAAAAAGGTCGCCTCCGTACACAGTGGCAGAGAGAATATTACATCCAAATAAGGAAATACGCCAGAGAATCATCCTTTTTGGACACGCGTCAATACCCTAGTGGCCGGTCACCTGCAAGCTCTGGCACACCAGTGCCCGCGCGTCCTCAGAGGCAGGAGGCATTTAATGCTCCTGTCCCCTGAGAGGTCGGAAATGACCAATGTACCCATGAAGTGAGAAAACTATAAATAGCCTCACATTTGTAACATCAAAGAGGGTTCAATTTCTTTCAGTATAATCAATACAATCTTCATTTAAGTCCAGGGACTAACAACCCCTGGCAAATCTTGATGTTCTTGCTCTTTCTTTATTATCTTTCATTCAAACCAATCACTTTAGCATTTAAGAACCCAATCATTTGATGTTTTTACCAAAGCTCTCATAAATAGTCATTTAATCCCAGCAACAATTATTTGGTAAACAACAAAATGGAAGAGGAAAAGGGCAATCATCAGTGCAAAATTGATTAACATTGTTGAAATGTAGCAATGAAGGTGCGGAAATGTCATAAAGACTCATTTTAATGATCTGAGAGAGTGATTTGATGTCTTCAACATATTATGTTCTGCCACAAATATATGACATTAAAAGAGCAGAATAACATGTCTTCTTGGCTGTTTTTTTTCAAGTAAGGATAAGTTTTTTGTCTATTTTTTTTTTAATATTTGTCATATATTCACTGATTGTCCCTACGGATCTTCCAGGAAAGAATTCAAACAGATATGAAAGGTGAATAATAATTTAACCTTATTTGGTTAGATTGTTATATCCTGAGATTTGTAATAATTATACAAAATGTTTTGCTACGGATATTACAACAGAGATTGATCATTGGTTCCGATTAATTTAACCAGGAAATTCTGTGTGCATTTACACATAATTTATCTCTCATTCGGGTATGCAGAAAAAAAATTAAAAGGCTTTTCTTTTAATGGGTATATCATCATGTTGTATAAGAGAATTATTCTTTTTAATGGGTATAATTTGAAAATGTGGATACTCGATGATGGATGACATGATTGCACTTTTTTTTCTTCGATAAACACATTATGGCATTGTTGGTAATCGATTCTAATTGTGAGGATTAGTGGTTGTTTTTAACCGGTTTTGGGATCACCAAATAGGAACGTGTGATTGATTACCACCGTAAATGGTAAATTCGATTGTTCGGGTTATAAAATCGTAAATACGAGTATCGAAATCATATTTAGTTCGTGTGTATGCACGGTTAGGTATATGAGTGTGTATCTTTGGAGTGTTTATGAATTTGAACTTATTTTTATAGATGGAGAACAACTTATTTATACTAACCACCAAGTAGGTGGTGTACATGACTCTTGGACTACCAAGCTTGCATGCTTCACATGTGTCCTTTTGACCATATTTGACCTTATCTAGGCTGAAACTTAATTACAAAGTCTTGTATTTGGTCTTATCCCGGATCCTTTGTTGTTCGTCATTGCTTGCTTGGTAAATCATTACTTATAGTTCTTCTGTAAAAAAATTGTTCGCTCTCTGATTACACGGTTTAAAAGTTGTTCGCCCGGGTATTCAAGGTGGGTGAGCCTCTGGATCTTTTATATTTATTCGTCAAGAGCTGGGCTGACCTGGTAGGCTGATTGATGTCATACACTTCATAAGCTGGTAAGTGCACCACCTATTGGTTATGTTGTTCGTCATTTATGACTTGGTGTAGGGTTCATATTTGGCCTCGGGTCTTAGGACTTGTTCGCAAGAAAGTTGTTCGTCGATGATGTTGTTCGTCACATAATGCACTTCCTGAATTGATTTATACATCCTCTTTGATTATCTTTGTTAGTCATCTCTGGTTTGGGTATTTTGTTTTATAATCTTCATTTATGGCTTAAATCTTGTTCACTTATTCATGATTGATGTTCGTCTATCAACAATTGCCCCCTATCCTGACCAGATATTGCTTTAGTCGAGCAACTATGGTTGGGATATTGTCTAGGAGATGAAATCGACGAACAGCTCCTTCTCTGGCCGAACAGCTTTGGAAATGCCGTTTCACCTCCCAAGATGTGAAAAGTTGTTCAAAGATGACGTGGGCGGCATGATTAAGCGCCGCCCACGCGCAGGCAAGATCGAGGCCACGCGCCCCTAAAATTGCATATAGGCCCTTCAAATTTTATTCTTGCTCGAATGGTATCCCGTTTTTTGCCATTTTGCCCCACAATAATTGGATTATTATGGGTTTTACCCTATTTTTCTTCTTGGTATAAAAACGAGTGAGAAATTAAAATTTTCCCACTTTCCACTTCTTGCTACAGAATTTCCGGCGAAAATTCTCCATCTCCAGCGTTCTTCAAGCTTTTCCGGCGTATTTCAAGGTATTTTAAATTGTTTCACACCTCCATTTTACTTTATTTTCTTATTTTTTCATTCTTTTCATTTCGAAATCGCACCACCACCACCGTGTGAAATTAGCGTCGCCGCCTTCTGCAAAAATCGCCACTATTCTTCATCAATCTCCCACCGGAAACTGCTATTAACAAATTCTTCATAAACTTTTCAATTTTGATCCTTATTATACTCGGAACCCATGTCCTCTCACTCAAGTAACCAAAACTCCAAGGAAGATCTAGACCCTATTTTTCCAATAGTGTCGTTTGAGGGACAGCCGCCATTCGAAATCTCGTCGGAGATGTACCCCGACGTTGATTCTGTGGTCCGATCAGTGGAAGAAATTGTTGTTCGCTAATCCGGCGAAGAAACCGTAGCGTCTGTGAGCAGAAATTCAGACGAGGAGTCTTCATCGAGCTCAGAATCTGAGGAAGTATATCCGGAATTTGACGAGCTTACTCGTGAATTTCTGGAGGGGATAGAAATCTCAAACCCTAGGATGCTTGAAAATGAAATCCCTCCTAGAGTTGCTCGCCCATTTGAATGGCGAGCATATGCTGTCGAATTTGAGAACAGTTTTCCTCGCCCTCAATGACAAGTTTTAGACCTGGTGAGAACCGACTATCAGGCGAGCAGGATTTGGAGTGTTGTTCGCAAAGACAAACTTAACTTAATTTGGGAGGCGTATCAAATCCCGTACGATATCCATATGTGGGCCCCGAAGAGAAAGGAAAGAGTTGATCGGCCTCCACCAGGATGTACTGCGATCAATATCGACACCCTCGTCGCCGGATTGAGGTTGCCACTGCCCCTGGTTGTTGGTCGCTTTTTTGGAGGCGATCAACCTTACCATCACCCAAATTACATCAATTGGGTTTTTTTGGAGGCGATCAACCTTGCTCGGCGTCATGGGTTTGTTTGCCCTGGAAGGGTACGTTAACCGTATTACTGCTGAAGAGGTCAACTACCTAATGACGATCACCAAATGTCCAGTGGGTGAAGAGGGGTACTATTATTTGAAGGCCGGACTGGACTTAAAATTGTTGAAGGAGTGCCGAACAAAATCAGAAACTGGAAAGAGAACTTTTTCTTCATCGGGGGTGACTGGCGAGCATCTTCCGGTCCACACGGTGGTGCTGGGTGCATATATTCTCCCACTACTTACGGAATGATTAGACGTAAGCTTGCTTTTGTTCGTCTTTGAACTAAGTTGTTCTAATTTAACTCTTCTTGTTTGCTCGCAGGTCCTCGGTTGCTCAAATGGAATACGGAAGAGGAAGAGATTGGCTCCTAGTTCCTCTTCACCTCGTGTTTGGTCACCCTGCGAGACAAGGCTGATAGGACCATTAAGCACGTGAACAAGGAGAAGTGTCAAAAAGTTGCTCGCCTTTTTACTTATCCTCACCATCTTGAGGCCCAAGTCGAGGTGCCCCCAGGTACACAAAAATTCTAACTCTTTAAAGCGAACTTGTTCGTCAGTAAAAAAAATTAATACTTTCTCGTCTAACTTGCTCTTCTTCCCTTTTTTTTTTAGCCGAGCAAGTCACTGTAGCAGTCCCTCCCTGCTTTGGTCTTCTGGAGCAGAGAGTCCACGAAATGCCGCCCTCTAAGAAAAGAAAAGTTAAAGGAGACCCGCCCTCCAAAGTTCTGGCGATGACGAACAAGCCCTTAGGGGCCTCTGTTGTTCGGCAACTACCCCTCCCCCAAGTGCCACACCACCATCCCCCCGGCATCATCCCCCCCGGGGCCAAACGATTAAAAAGGGGAGATGGGACCCCTGTTGCCCAGGCTGCCCCTACTGGTGACAAGGGGAAGGAAAAAATAGGCAAAGGCTCTTCCCATGCCCAACAGATAGAATTTGCTCGCCGCACTTCGAGAGAACCAGTAGAGCGGACGGGCAAAGGGGGGAAGGATAGGCAATCCCCCCTTGAGGTCCAGAAGACGTCACTTACCTCAGCTGGGACTCCAGGAAATACGCCGAGTAAGCTTAAATTATGGCTTAACTCTCTGGTCTTTACAATTTTATTCTTTCAACAAATTTCTAAGTATCATCTGAACTTTTGTTCGCAGATACCGGGGTGACGATCATCCAGGGCGAGCAAATCCTGTGCATCAATATGCCTGCTCAAAAACCCCGGTAAACATAAGGGAGATCCCTGGTGACCATGTTCGTCGAGCCACAGAGATGGTCGCCCGAGCCTAGACGAAGCCATTGGACAAATCCATCTCCCGACAAGGAGTGGTGGACAACTTCTATTTTTCAATGATGCAAGCCGCCAACTCCCTTGTGACTGCTCAAAAAGGGATGGCCCAACTGGCCGAGCTAGAAAAAGCTTCTCGCCGCTACTCCAATACTGCTCGGCAGCTTACCGAAGAGAAGGATGGCATGGTCAGCCAATACGAGGCCAAAGTTGCTTGTCTCAATAACCAACTTAAGCTTGCCGATGACATGGAGAAAAGCACATTGAAGATTATCAATTGCTTTCGGCCGAGCTTAAAAGTAAGGACGTTGAGCTCGAAGAGAAGAAGAACGAAAGTGCTACCGAGCAAAAACTGGCTGAGGCTGAAGCAGAGATTTCTCGCCTTAAGGAGGTGATGGGGGGAATGTACACTTCCGAGCAGCTCGAGGCTGAAGTACAAATTCGCACGGGTCCCTCCTCAAACTTGGGGTACATTTGTGCTTATGTTGACTGCATTCGTGCAGTTGGTTGCTATGATAGGCCCGACATTATTGAGGACATTGTGAAGGACCTTGTTGAATTTATCGAACATTATCCTCCCCCCAACGGGATAGAACTCCAGTTGGGAGATATGGAAGACTATGGGATCAAGATTGATAAACTTGATTCCAGCATTATCATTACCCGTCCTCCAGCCCCTGTTGAAGACGAGCAAATAGTAGATGCCGAACAGGAAGTTGCCGAGCAAAAGAAAAGAAAACGGCCGAGGATATGGTTAATGATATGATTGTTGATCCTCCAGCTGATCAGACCCAGGATCCTCCTCTGAACGAACAACAACAAGAATAGGACTTAGAATTTCTTCATGTATTCGTCTTGTAATAGTTGTTCGTTATCTTTAATCGTAGCTGCCCTTTTTTTACTATTTTTTAGGCTTCAAGCTTTTTTTATTAATGAAAATATCTTCTGTTCGCTCGTCTTCTTTTTTATATGTTAATTGCCTTTACATTTTTTATCTAATGCTTTTGCAATTATAACATACATTGTTGGGCTTTGTTCAATTTGAACTTTGCCTTAATAATGGAATACGGGTTTAGCCTTAGGTTTTATTCATCTTAAAAGACGAACAACCTTTAAGTGGCCTTGATCCTTAAAATTGGACTTATACTTTGAGCTTTAGACTTATCTTCTAACGAACAACTATATTTACATCATGAAGATTTACAAGTGTTTTAAAACTATTCATCATTAACATATACAATCTGACGAACAACTTTGAACACTAAAAAAAACTCTTGCTCGCTTATAATACTTTTGCCGAGCAATTCTATCTAAAACCAAAAAATTTGAACAGCACCAAACTATACAATGTGTCGAACAACTTTTCATTCTATACTTAACAAAATTTCCAAAAAATTAGGCAAGTTTTTGGCTCATCTGGTCTACTTGCCCCCCAAAGATATTTGCTCGCCCAAGAGCTGAACTTGTTCGGCCTATTGATAGTATTTCTTCAGATGTACAACGTTCCAAGAGTATTGGGCCGGTTTGCCTTCCATGTCTTCGATATCGTATACACCATTAAGGAATTTATCCGTTATATGATACGGACCCTCTCAAGTCGATCCCAATACACCTGGAGGTTGGGCAAGCAACTTTCTTAGAACCAAATCTCTAACTCTGAATTCCCTAACTTTGACATGGGAATTATAGTAACGTTCTGTTCGCTGCTTATATGTAGCATTTCTTAGCTCGACATTCAATCTTTTTTATTCGAACAAATCCATCTCCGCAGCCAGAGCAGAATTGTTCGCTTGTTCATCAAAGTTGGTCGTCCTTATTGTGTTAGTCTTTAACTCGATTGGTATAACACCTTCTGTTCCGAAAGCCATTGCAAAATGTGTCGCTCCGGTGCTAGACCTGAGAGAAACTCTGTATGCCCACAAGACTTTCGGAAGTTCTTCAGACCAATTGTCTTTGCTTTCCGCCAATCGTACTTTTAATGTATGCTTGATAATATTATTAACGGCTTCAACTTGTCCATTAGACTGGGGATGATAGGGAGTATAATAATTCTTTTTGATCCCCCACTTTGTGCAGAAGTCTTTCAACTCTTTCCCGTCGAACTGCGGACCATTGTTTATCACAATCGTTTGTAGAACTCCAAAACGACAGATAATGTTCTTCCATATAAAGTTGATCGTCTTCTGTTGCGTGATTTTCACCATGGCTTCTGCTTCTGCCCATTTTGTAAAATAATCGACTGCCACGATGGCAAATCGAATATTTCCAACTCCTGTTGGAAAGGGACCAATAATGTCCATCCCCCATCTTGTAAATGGCCATGGGCTGTAAACTGACACGAGCCCCTGAGCTGGGTATGAATGTTCGGGGAAAAAATCTGACATTGGTGACAAGTTTTTGCTTTCTTGATTGCATCATGACGTAAAGTCGGTCAATGATAACCTTGTCTGATAGTTTTGTATGCCAAGGCTTGCCCCCCAGTATGATTTCCGCATACTCCAGCATGTATTTCTTCAAGTATTGCTCTCCTTGCCCCCTAGGCAAACATTTGAGGAGTGGGATCGATATTCCTATTTTGAAGAGTCGTTCTTCCACCAGAGTGTATCTGGCGACTCGTTTAATCAACTTGGCCACTTCAAAAGAGTTGTTTAGTTTTTTCCCACTCTTCAAGTATTTGACTATTTCTGTTCTCCAATCTTCATTTTCATTAGTTTGCTCGTCTAACTTGTTAACATTATAGCTTGTCGTTGACAGGTTGTTCATCTTGGTTATGACAATATCTGCCAATTCAGCTGGTCCTTCACTTGTTGCTAGTCGAGCTAATGCATCCGCTTGAGTGTTGCTTGTCCTTGGTATTTGTTCAATGAAGACTTGATCCAACAAGGATATCAAGTGAGCAACTAGGATATCATATGGTCATCTTTTGCTTCATATTCACCTCGGACCTGATTCACGATCAGTTGTGAATCACCGAATATTTGTAGTCGTCTAACACCAGTGGAGACCAGCAATTAGAGCTTCATATTCAGCTTCATTGTTGGTAGCCATGAAGTCAAATATGATAGTTGTGGTGAAAACTTGTCTATTGGGGCTAATGAGCACCACACCTGCCCCCGAGGCCATGTTGGTGGACGATCCGTCAACATAGAGATGGCATGGGTGATCAAGTCCTCTCATTGGATCTTGGGGGAAAGTTGGCTCGACGATAAAGTCAGCTAATGCTTGCCCCTTGATCGCTGTTCGAGGAGCATAAGTTACCCCGAACTAGCTGATCTCTAGTGACCATCTTAATAGACGTTCAACTGTGTCTGGGCGATGAAGAATTTATCTGAGTGGAAAAGTTGTTAGCACTTTGACTTGGTGTAACTTTCTCACACTCGTGACAAGGGCATATGCCAACTTTTTAGTTGGTGAATATTTGATCTCCGCCTCATGTAGAGCTTGGCTGACATAGTAAATTGGTTGATGGAATTTACCATCTTCGCGCACCAAGACAGAGCTGATCGCCACTTCAGATGCTGCTAGGTACAACTAGAGCTTTTCTCCTGGGACGGGTTTTGATAGTATCTTCACATCTCCCAGGTAGTCTTTGAGTTGTTCAAATGCTCTCTGGCAATTGTTCGTCCATGTGAACTTTCCTTTTTTGATGGCTTCGAAGAACGGACGACATTTATCTCCCGATCGGGATATGAACCTGTTCAGAGCTGCTAGGCAGCCTGTCAGCCTTTGAACTTCCTTTACTAAATGAGGAGGTTGCATATCCACGATAGTCTTTACTTTTGTTGGGTTGGCTTCAATTCCCCGTTGGCTAACAAGATGGCCTAGGAACTTCCCTGAATGTACTCCAAAGCTGCTCTTCTTTGGATTTAGCTTCATGTTGTAATGTCGGAGGATATCAAACACCTGGATTAAGTGTTGGATATAATTTTCTTTCTGGGGACTTTTGACCATGATATCGTCAACGTAGACCTCAACTGTGTCTCTAATTTGTTCGTCGAATATCTTGTTCACCAGCCTTTGATATGTTGCTCCCGCATTGATTAGGCCAAATGGCATTCTTTTCCAGCACAACAGATTCCTATTTGTATAAAAGGCTGTATTTTCTTGGTCGTCGAGGTGTATCGGGATTTGATGGTATCCAACAAACGCGTCCATGAATGTTAGCATCTCGTGCCCCGCAGTGCTGTCCACCAATTGATCAATGTGTGGGAGAGGAAAAATATCCTTCGGGCATGCTGCATTCAGATATGTGAAATCTATGCATAGCCTCCAGGTCCCATTCGATTTCTGCACAAGGACCGGGTTCGCTACCCACTGTGGACAGAGTGCTTGCTGAATTAGGTCATTGTCGTCTAGCAACTTCTTCATCTCTTCGTTTAGAGCTTGATACTTGTATGGGCCGTATTTCCTTCTTTTTTGATGGACTGGCCTTCTTTCTTGGTTGATATTGAGTTTGTGGCAAGCATGTTTCGGATCTATTCCCACCATATCCGCATGAGACCATGCGAAAACATCTAGATTCTTTGTTAGGAACTCTTCCATTTGAGATCTGTATGGCTCAGGGAGCTCAGATCCTATGTACAATTCTAGGTCCTTATTTTCAGGGCTAACTTTAATAGCCTTCAGTTCTTCAACTGGAGTTGCTCGTCGTTTTTGCCCTTTCCAACGAGGATCTATTATTGGTCCCTCTGGGTCGAAATCATTTTCGATGTTCATTGGGTCTACATCCAAACGGGGTTCAATATCATCTGCTTGCCTTGGCTCATCATTGTTTGTCAGATTGCGGCCCTCCAAGTCATTGGTAGCAAGTTGCTCGTCGCCACCCAAATGTTGTTCGTCGGACGAAGATGTCTCCTTGGTGGCAATGAGCTGCTCGCCCAAAAGTTGTTTGTTGGCAGGTAAGAGTTGTTCGTCCAGATCCATATGATCCTCTCCTGCCTCCATTACGTTTTCCAGTACTGATGGTTCATCAACTGGGTAGCTGGTGGTGGCTTCCATCATGGAAACTTGTCCTTCCTTTGATTGCATTTGTAGGAGACACTCGCGAGCTTTTCTTTGGTCTCCCTTTATTGATCCAGCCCCACTTGCTGTTGGAAATTTTATGCAATAATAATAGGTTGAACATGCAGCTTTGAATTCATTCAAAAAAGGTCGACCAAGAAACCCATTATAGGTCGATTCTTGATCTACGACCAAGAAATCTACCATTCTTGTTATATTTTTCTCGGGTCCCTTGACCGTTACAAGTTGTACAGACAACCTAATTATTCCCAAAGGGATTGTCACAGCATTTCCAAAGCCTAGGATACGATGATTTGAGTCTTGGATATAGCTCGAATAATCTCCCAGTTGATCGAGCGTCTTTTTGAAAAGGATGTTAGTGTAAGCCCCGGTGTCTACCAACAATCGATGCACTCTAGTTCCCATAATTTTGGCACAAATTACAAGAGAATCGTTGTGGGGGGTCAATATTCCTTCCAAGTCCTTTTCAGTAAAGATCAACTTCGATGTTTGTAGGATGGATGGATTAACCCTCATTTCTTGTACATGATCGATTACTCGTAATTTCGCCTTTCTCTTACGATTAGACATTGGTGGTCGTCCATCAGAACACCCCCCGGCATGTCCTGAGGGTTCCATCATGTATACATCTTCCATTGGACGAGCAGCAACGGCGGGAACTGGTCGCTCGGCTCTATTGTTCCTTGGAGGTTGGTCATCTATTTCATCTCCTGAGCTGCTCTCCCGACCTCTTTTCCCAGGTTGCCTTTTGACGAAGTCGGAGAGTTTTCCCTCCTTGTAGAATTGCCATAATTGCTTGAGCAAATCTCTTCACTCACTTGTAAAATGCCCCACGCTTTGATGGTAGGCACAATACTTGTTTGGGTTGAGTTTGCGAGTCTCCTGGCGGATCTTGCAGGGAGGGGAGAGCAACTCTTTCTCTTTCACATTATTGTACACCGTACCGATGGATACTGTTAGCACCTGGTTTAGTTTTTCCTTCAGCTCTGTCCCTTCGGTGAATGCCTTCATATTTTTAGGGACTCGATAGCCTGTTCCACCGAGCTTCTTGTTGTTCTCCTTTGGATCAGCCTTGTTGTCCCCCAAATTTGCTTGTAAGGCTTCATGTATGGAGACGAATATGCCAGCTTGATTTCTAAACTCGGTATAGCTCTTTGGGCACTTCAGACGTACCTTCTTCCATAAGTCTGATCATTTCTTCAACCCGGCCATGACGGCTACGATCTTTGTATCTTCACTAACCGGTTCCCCTTCCAATAATACTTTATCGAATCTTTCCATGAAAGCCCGATCTGATTCGTCATCATTTTGTTTTAAATCCGATAGTCGGTGCTTCTGGGAAAGGTACGATCCTGCAGTTGAAAAGTGAGAGAGGAACGCTCGGCTTAACTTAGCAAATGAGTGGATGGATGTTGGTGGCATTGCTGAAAACCACTTATGTACTATGTCCCCAAGGTTAAGGGGAAATTCCTGCATTGTGTGGCATCACTTGCTCCAACGGAGATCATGTAATCTGAATATTTTGTTAGATGGACACGGGGATCGGCAATGCCTTCATATTGTAAGCTTGCCGGAAATTGTATCTTTTTCTGGATTGGGGCCTTCAAAATGATTGAAGATAATGGTGAGGATGGCATGCTAGTCGCCCCAATCCCTCTTTGCTGGTCAAGTTGTCCTTGCATGCTCTCCAAGGTTTTCCTCAGACTGGACAACTCATCAAGAGATGCCCCCTGACTTGGAGGCTGTTCGGCGAGCAAGGATCCATGTCTTTTTGCTCATCACAATCCCTCATTCGAAGGGGGAATCTCTTGAGGCTGCCTCCTTGGGTTGCTCGCCGCATGTGGCCTAAGGCGCCCAAAGGCAGATCTTGTCAAACTCTCATGTACTGACGGGCGCGCTTGCTCGCAAGTTGCTCGCCCCTGTCCTTGCTCTGGGCGAGCAACTCCTGGCTGGGGTTGTGGTCGGCCTAACCTGTCCTGTGTGCTGGAACGAGATGTTCCATGGCTAGACATTTTTGTTCGCCCATGGGTAGATTCAGTTTGGCCTTCCGTTTGGTCCACCATTTTAGCTTTGCCTTTATCCCCTCGATTTTGGGCACTGTTGACCCCATATTGCTCGCCACGAGCGGACCTTGCTCTTACTACTTCTAATTGTCGAGACCTAGACCTTACTTGTGAAGGTCTATGTTGTTCTTGTTGCTTCTGGATTGCCTGGAGAGCAGCTATTGTTTTGGCCAATTCCTGGAGGTTTCTAGCCAATACCTCTAAATCTGGAGGTATTATGTGGGTTGCTATCGAAGGTTGAACTTTGTTCGCATGACGTGGATTACGATCCTGATGATCAGTGGATGACACTCGGGTCGGGGAAACCCCCATCAAGGGATGTGAAATCCTGGTTTCTTTGGATTGAGGCATCCTGATTTGAATTATCTTCTCAATCTTGGAATCTTCAAATCTGAAATTGAAGAACACTTTTGTTTGAATCTTTAAGGATTTCTTTAGGATTCCTTCAAATCTTCAAGTTTTAAACTTGAAGTTCTTGATAATCACACTTAAAACGAAGGTTTAACCCTCCTTCTAGCACCAAATTGTTGGTAATCGGTTCTAATCGTGAGGATTAGTGGTCGTTTTTAACCGGTTTTGGGATCACCAAATAAGATCGTATGATTGATTACCACCGTAAATGGTAAATTCGATTGTTTGGGTTATAAAATCATAAATACGAGTATCGAATTCGTATTTAGTTCGTGTGTATGCATGGTTAGGTGTATGAGTGTGTGTTTTTGGAGTGTTTGTGAATTTGAACTTATTTTTATAGTTGGAGAACAACTTATTTATACTAACCACCAAGTAGGTGGTGTACATGACTCTTGGACTACCAAGCTTGCATGCTTCACATGTGTCCTTTTGACCATATTTGACCTTATCTAGGCTGAAACTTAATTACAAAGTCGTGTATTTGGTCTTATCCCGAATCCTTTGTTGTTCGCCATTGCTTGCTTGGTAAATCATTACTTATAGTTCTGTAAAAAATTGTTCGTTCTCTGATTACACGGTTTAAAAGTTGTTCGCCCGGGTATTCAAGGTGGGTGAGCCTCTGGATCTTTTATATTTGTTCGTCAAGAGCTGGGCTGATCTGGTAGGCTAATTGATGTCATACACCGCATAAGCTGGTAAGTGCACCAAATGTTGGTTATGTTGTTCGTCATTTATGACCTGGTGTAGGGTTCGTATCCGGCCTCGGGCCTTAGGACTTGTTCGCAAGAAAGTTGTTCGTCGAGGATGTTGTTCGTCACAGAATGCACTTCCGAATTGATTTATACACTCCCCTTTGATTATCTTTGTTAGTCATCTCTGGTTTGGGTATTTTGCTTCATAATCTTCATTTATGGCTTAAATCTTGTTCGCTTATTCATGATTGATGTTCGTCTATCAACAGGCATATTTCAACATATGATTGAATGTTCCAAGACATTAGGCATGACAAGTAGAAAAACAACCTTTTTAATCACTTTTAAGCATTTTTTTAAATTGCAATTTAAATTACAATTTTTTTAAAATTGCCTTTTAAACTAAAATTTTGGATTTTGTTAAAAAAAAACTTCAATTTAACTTTTTTTTTGTCATTAAAACTTACGGGCATATTTGCCTTGTCTGTTGCTGATGTAACGTCTACTTGGCAACTGCCCAAAAAAATTAAAATTAGATGGCAAATTTTCTTAATATTTAGTTGCAATTTAAATCACGGTTTTTCCAAAATTACATTTGAAGCTAAAGTTTAGGATCTTATTAAAAAAAAGCCCAAATTTAACTTTCATTTTTTTTTTCAATAAAACTTAAGGGCATATTTGCAGAGATGACAACATTTACGTGGCAATGCGGCTAAAATTGTTAAATACGTGGCATAGGTTAAAATTAAATCTTCAAATGCTTGTATTAATAAGAATATAAATAAATGAATTCAAATAGAAAGAAAATAAATAAAAAAAGGAGAAATCAAGATGCAAAATACTTGCATTAATAAGAAAATAAATGAATCCAACTAGGATAAACACAACCATTTTACCATAAAAAAAACATTAATAATCCATTTACCATGAAATTAGGATGCAGGTTTTTTAAAATTGAGAATTTAAATGTAAATTTTGTCATTTATTAAAGATTTTTTCAACAATATTTAGGGGGCGTTTGGTTAACAACTCTTCAATAGTAATGAGAATGAGATTGAAAATTAGTGCAATTAGCATGGTTCGTGAGAGCAAAATCACTACATCTCCTCCTAAATAAGGTAATCACTACTCCATTTTGATTACCCTATTCTCTTCCTACAATCATCCTCCTCAATCACTCCCCCATTCCTCTACCAACAACCATTTTTTGTCAACTTTTATTCCAAAATTGGGGCATGACACTAGCAATGGTGTCACTATTGGAACACTTCTTCCTCTAACATATCATTTTTCTTATGAGGGCATAGATGAAAATAAATTGTCATTCTCATTACCATTGAAGAATTGTTAACCAAGCGTCCCCTTAAGTTTTTTCAGGGCTATTTCCACATACACGTTGCATCAATGATATGTCTCTGCAAATCTGCCTGTAAATCTTAATTGCCAAAAAAAGTAAATCAGAGTTTTTATTAACAAAATCCAAAAGTTTAACTTAAAATGCAATTTTGAACATGTCGTGATTTAAATTGCAACTAAACCTTAAAGTTTTTTCCCATCTACTTTAAAAAAAATTAGTGGTTACCACGTAGACGTCACATCAGCAACGGGCAGGGGCAAATCTGTCCGTAAATTTTAATTGCAAAAAAAATTAAATTGAAGTTTTTTTTAACAAAATTCAAAAGTTTGGCGTAAAATACAATTTTAAAAAGGTCATGATTTAACTTGCAATTAAGTTTTTTTTTTTTAATGAAAATCTCAATGATACTACATTAGTCTTCACACTTAATGTAACACACTTCTTAAAAGAAATTAGTGAAAATTGATTTTTTGAAAATTTTATTTGAATATAAAATGATATCGTAAAGATGTTATAATTGAGTATTATTATTATTTTAAAGATGTGAAGAATATTATAGAACAAAAGAAAAATGAAAATAAGAAATTTATTATGGGATGGAGGGAGAGTAACGATACTCTCAACAATAAAACACTATATTTAGCATTTGGCCTCCTAGAAGATATCGGAACTGTAGTAAGCAAGCAAAACAAATGAATGCTTTTGATTAAAGCTAACACTCTCTCTCAGTCGAGCATTTGATGAGTGTAATTTGACAAAGTATAGAGTGAAATTGGTTTATACATGAATCATTGAAGAGTATTAGTTTTTTTATTCAAGAGTATTAGTTGTATTTACCGAAGAGTATTACTGATTTACATTGAAGGGTCTTAGTTGTTCAGTGAAAATGAACTAAGACTCTTCAGTGTAAACTAGTAATACACTTCAGTAAAAACAACTAATACCCTTTAGTGATTCATATATAAACCAATTTCACTCTATACATACTCGTGTAATTTATCTCTGTAATTTACGATCAATTGTTCAATGACTAAGTTTCATAATTGCTGAGTGATTCAAAAAGGATATTGTCCCTGACGAAAATAAGATTTAACTTTCGATTGGCACGTATATTACTAATGATAAAAAATAAAAATAAAAACAAAAATAAAAAAACACTGAATCTCAAAAAATCAAGAAGTGTAAATTGTCTTTAGTTGTTGTACACACCAGTTTTAATTTTTTTAATTTACAAAATATACCTGAATTGATGGAAAATACGATCTACCTACGAGTGACGCGTATTTGCAAACAAAAACTGAACCTAAGCTAACAAAATCAAGAAGTGTGTGTTGTCTTTAGTGGACTGGAGGTTGGGTATTGTCTTCGAAAAGCGGTAGAATTTCCATTTCAAAGCCAGTTTTGGAATGTTCAGTTTGTTTTATTTGTTGACTTGCTAATTGCTATCCTGTTATTCTCCAAAGGGCAAATTTTTTTATTTGGGGTATATTTGAAAGGGGGTGGTGAAAATAGGGTGGAATGGATGGAGTTTATGAAAAGAAAGGGAATCGCGCCTACCAGAGGCGATATAAGGTTTTGGACGTCCAAAATTAAAGGAATCGCGCCTACCAGAAGCGACTTTGGTGTACCAGATTTTGTCGGGTAAACTCGCCTCTGGCAGAGGCGATTTCCGACGTGTCACGCCCCTACCAGAGGCGCGCCTGCCAGTCCCACATGCCCGTGTCAGATGGCATTTTATGTTCTCGCGCCTACCAGAGGCGAGTTCAGCGCGCCTGCCATGCTTTGGCATTTTCTGTTTGGCGTAAGATACTCCTTCCTCCCCCTTGGCATTTTATGTTTGGCGTGGGAATACTCCTTCCTCCCCCAGTAATATATAGTTCTTAGTTCTTACTCCTTCCTACCTTACTCCTCTCCTCATTATACTTCTTCTTCGTACTCCTTCCTTCCTCTCTTCTTCTTCGTACTCCTTCCTTCCTCTCTTCTTCTTCTTCAAATGAACTCCCTACTTTCAGTTTAAAAAAAACGAGGTTAGTCCATAAGAAAAATAAAATTTGCCCTCCAAAATACAAACTTGCAGTCTCACGTACTTGAGGAATTGATATTTTGCTATCTACCTGAGGAGTACAGACACTACAATTAAGTGGTAAATATTTCAAATTTTTTTTTATATTTTTAGAATTATTTTGCATGTAATTTTTTTGAAATAGTGTATATATAGTATATATATAATGTCGATATATATATATATGTTAGAGAAATTACATGTTTTAGCATGTTACTTTTGATTTATTTTGATTTAAAATTGGTAGTAGTGTTGCTATTTCGATTTAAAATAACATTAATAAGGTCATAGTGTTGTTATTTTGATTTAAAATTGGTAGTAGTGTTGTTTCTTTTGGTTTATTTTGATTTAAAATTCCATTAATAAGCTCATAGTGTGTTATTTATTTAATTGGGCTTCAATTTATTTAATCAAATATATGTAGAATTTTATTTAATAAAAAATGATACACTTATTTAATTTTTTGAATGTTTTGGTGATGCATAACTTTTATACATTTGAAGAATCGAAGAGTAAATTAGACATTTTATCAATCAAAGTTATTAAAGTAAAATTTGACTTTTTTTAACGTGATGTTAATAACCATTATGTATACAATGTAAGTTTTATTTTTATAAAATTCTAGTGTTTTTAGTGTTTTAAAAAATCTAGATTTAATATATATATAGTGTATTAAAAAACTCTAGATTACTTACTTGATAAAAATATTGATCATCATTTTAAATTTTAATATAACTAACTTACTTAATGAAAATATTGATCATCATTTTAAAATTTAATTTTTGAAATCATAAGATAATTTTATTTAACTATAATAAGAGATTAAGAGATAAAATAAAATAAAATGAAATAAATGAAATTAAATAAAATATTAAAAACGAAATAAAAAAATATAAAAATAAAAAAACAAAATTAAAATAAATCAAATAAACGAAATCAAATAAATTAAAAAAATAAAATTAAATTAAATGAATTAAACGAAATAAAATAAAATAAAACTAATTAAAATAAAAAAACAAAATTAAAATAAAATAAAATAAAATGAATTAAATAAAATAAAGTAAAATAAACGAAATTACATAAAATAAAATAAACGAAATAAAATAAAATAAAACTAATTAAAATAAAAAAACGAAATAATTTTATATTCTCAATGTATTTGAGAATTTTCTATTTAGAAAATTTTAATTTGTGAAAAATTAAGAAATGGAATTAAGAATATTAAATACTTTTTATTTGTTAAAAATTAAGAAATGGAATTAAGAATATTAAATGTAACAATAAGACTATATATATTCCTATCTTTTGTTAATACACCCATCAAAAAGTGTTCGGAATAAAATTTCAATACTGCAAAAAAAAAAACACTAAAAATGTATGGAAATTAGGGTGTTGGGTTTGATTTACTATACTAGATGTAAACATAATTGAGGCCAATAATTAATTTAGTGCCTATAGATAAAATTTTTATAAGTGTTTTGTGTTGTTGAAGATATGTCAACCTCTCGCGACATTGGAATCATTGTGCGCTCTTGCGGAGCTGTTATTGGAAAAAGAAGAGTTGATCGTATGCTTGATTTCTACGATCTATTACGTGAGTTGTCTGAGGTTACGGGATTAGATTTGCGAGTGTATTCTTTGAATGTGTCTTGCATAATAAAAAATGGGAATGCCTCGTCTAGTTGTCCTATTAGGAACAACAACGACCTACGATACTTCTTCCATCCACAAGCTGGGCTCAATTCCGTTGAGCTATTAGTGGAGGTTGAAATGAAGGTGCAGTACCCAACATCCCATGGCCAGTGGGGGAACCAGTACTATCCTTCTGAATGGCCAGGTCATGGTGGTGCCAATATGGATAGACCTTCCGACGTTGAATATCAGGCCCAACATTTAGGGTCTAGTCATGTCGGGGGTTCAGATCCTAATATTGGACCTTCTGGTATCACTGAGATGGCCCCTGTTGGGACCTCCATAGTTGATATAGCTGGTGATATATATCCAGACTTTACTTGTAATTCTGAACCAAGCGATAATGGTTCTGAGGACGAGGGGTCGTCTGATGAGGATGGTACCACTGACAATCCTTGGATGCCAACTGTTGCTGTACCAAATTCCCTAATGCCAAGAGTGAGACCTCATCCAAATTTGGTTGGAGTGCCATTTTTTGATAGGTCATGTGATGATGTACCTGTCGATTCAGTAGGCGTTCGAAGTGGTGATCTAAGCTATGATGCGGATGATGGGGTTTTGAGGTTAGGGATGATTTTCAAAGACAAAGATGCTGTGATCAATGTCGTGAAGGACTATTCGGTCCGACATGCAAGGCGTGAGTATAGAGTCGAAGAGAGCAACTCGAAGACAATGAAGTTGGTGTGTAAGCAGAACTATGCCAGTGAAAATGATAATTGCTCGACATCGCAACGTTGTGAGTGGCATTTACGCGCATCGTACCGTAAAAGATACGATTATTGGGAAATCACTAGGTTGGGGCCGCCACATACCTGTTTGATGAATATTGACTCGCGCAATCATTCAAATCTCTGTAAAAACTTGCTTGCAGCTGACATGGAGAGTCTCATACAAGTTGATCCAGCATACGACGTCAAATATGTCGTGGAGCATGCAGATAAGAAATATAATTACATTATTTCATATCAAAAGGCATGGCAAGCGTTGAAACGTGCTAGGGAGAATGTGTTCGGAACTTGGGAGAGTTCATGTCAGTATTTGCCCAAGTACATGGGAGCCTTGCAGAAATACAATCCCGGGACCATTGTGGAGTGGAAACACAGGGATACGATTGAGTGGAATGTGCACACGTTGGGATATGTCTTCTGGGCATTCAAGCCATGCGTTGAAGCATTCATGCATTGTCGCAAAATACTTTGTGTAGATGGTACTCACCTTTACACTAAGTACAAACACAAATTGCTGATTGCTAACACCCTTGATGCTAATCAGAAAATCATTTCAGTAGCATATGCCATTGTTGATGACGAAAGTTATAGGTCTTGGAAATGGTTTCTTAGAATGTTAGCTACACATGTTGTGGGTGATATGGAGGGGATATGCCTTATTTCTGATAGGCATAAGGGTATTTTGAAGGCAGTGGAAGAAGTCCCAGCATTTTCACCACCAAGAGGAGTGCACCGTTATTGTTTAAGACATGTCGCTTCAAATTTTAATACTCAGTTCAAGAGTCAAAAGATGAAGGACTTGTGTTACAATGCGGGAACAGCATTGTCGGTTAGACATTTTGAGACAAAGATGAACGAAATCCGAGTTTTAAGTGAAGAGGGTCATCAGTATCTACGAAATATCGATCCTGCCAAGTGGACATTTAGTCATGATGGAGGTCAACGTTATGGGGTTATGACAACTAACATCTCCGAATGCATCAACGGTGTTCTTAAGGGTGCACGACGCCTCCCAATTACAGCTATAGTTTGTGCAACCTTCACACGATCCAAAAATGTATTTATGGAACGTGCTAAAGAAGCAGGGATTTTAGTGCAGAGACATCGGATGTGGCCTGATCATGTTAGTGACAAATATGATTCAGCGCAGCGAGAGGGGATGAAACATCGAGTAGAACTTTATAATCATTCGGTGGGATCAGCCAGAGTTACTGCCCGTATTAAGGGCTCAGTACAGTGTCGCACATATAGAGTTGCATTATCAAGACGAGAGTGCGATTGCGGACAATGGAAGTTGGATGGTATCCCATGCTCACATGCGTTGGAGGTGTGCAGAGCGTTCCAAATCGATCCAAGTGTATATGTGCCCGAATGCTACAGTACAACAGTGTATTCCTCAACTTACACCTCTAGGTATTTTGAGCCATTGCCGGATCCTCAGGAGTGGGATGAACCCTATTTTCAGTTGAGACATAATCCAGATCGCAGGATAAGGCGTCGTGGTCGGGATGTGACGTCTAGGATTCATAATGAAATGGATTGGGCCCAAACCCGCGCTAGACAACAGTACCAAGCACAAGATAGAGCTGGTCCTTCACATTGATGTTGTAAATCCCTAGGAGCTATCAAAATGCTATCAAAATATTGTCAAAATGTTATCAAAATGTTGAATAAAATTAGTTTGTAGGATTGAATTAAAATGTTGACAATAATGTTGAATAATTTCATATACATTATCCTTTATGTGTTTGAGCTTTATGTTTTATGTGTATGATTTGTGTTAATTCTAATACATCTGTGTGAATGTTTGAATTATAGATGAATTCTGATAGAGAGGCACTGTTATATGGACCGAAGAACAGATCTGTACTCACCATGCAACAAACTCATCGGTCGAGGCTAGATTATATTAATAGGAAAACAAGCGAGACAGTGCTAAGTACATACAATGGAGGTGATGGGCCATTCTGGACATTTAGACTAGAAGACCCAAATCCTTATAAGATCGCACTCCATTCTCGTGTGGTGGACAGACTCAAGACTATGGGTTTTTACGGTCCCCTTCGTTGTGGGACATTCAGACTCGATCGTCATCTTATCACTGCATTAGTGGAGAGATGGCGTCGAGAGACGCATACGTTCCATTTCCCCGTCGGAGAGGCGACTGTCACATTGCAAGATGTTGCCATTTTATGGGGTTTACCGATAGAAGGAGAGCCCATTATACGGCGAGATGAATATAATAACTTTGATCAGTGGAAAAGCTTGTGTGAAGAGTTGATGGGCATCACCATACAACCAGATGATATAAGGGGCAATAGTGCGATCAAATTGATTTCCCTAAACGAATTGGTGAGACATTCTGTTGATATTGATGACTATACACCACAGGAGGTCGTTGATCAATATGCACGGGGGTGTGCACTTTTACTCCTGGGAACATTAATGATGCCCGACCATTCTCGAAATTCTGTCCCATTAGTCTATCTGTATTTTCTGCGGGACGTGAATACAGTCGGGGAATACAGCTGGGGAAGTGCTGTGTTAGTGAGTTTATATCGCGAACTCTGTATGGCTTGCAACTATAAATGCAAGAGCATCGCTGGACCATTATGCTTGTTGCAGGTAATTCTTGGTTAATTTAAATTACTTTTAAATATTTCATTGATTAATTGTACATTGAAATAAATTTATCATTGAACAACAGATATGGGCATGGTCAAGGATAAAAACGATCCAACCATCGAACGCACATCCGATGCTCCAACAAGGGCAGATAAGTGTAGATGGTCGTAATTTGGGGCCTCCACCGTATGGAGCTAGGTATTTTTCTATAGACACATTTATCTATAATTCGTTTGGATATACATACTTATTTTTTTACCTACTATAGGTGGATACATTATCACAGTCATATTGACAGCACGAGGTTTTCAATTCGTGTATATCGCGACATATTTGAGCGTTTGTCTAATGGTCAAGTAAGTTATTATTATAATGATTCAAACTAATATAAATTATTTTTTGAGAATATTGATATTAATGTTTTGTGTGTGTCTTTACAGTTTATTTGGGATCCCTATGATGTGGACGCTGAGGAGATCAGGAATCTCGAACCTCGTTGTTGGACCTTAAATTGGAGGTCGCAATGTCCATTGATCAATATTTGGATAGTGGAGCTTCACTATCCGAATAGGGTGCTCAGACAATTTGGAATGGTCCAAAACATTCCAAGTCATGTAGAGGAAAGGGACCAGAGCTTGCATGAGTATAACCGCCAGGGGAGAACCGGCTTTGATTGGACGACCAAGCATGACAAATGGATTAGATATTGGAGAAGCAGGCAACCATTCATGCCTTGCACGCCTATCAATGGGGGTGATCCGGTCACGGAAGACTATATGCAGTGGTACTATGACATTACACGACGATTGATTTCACCAGTGGAGTATACTGCAGCACCGGTCCGAGGCTTCCAACCACCAAGAACGTCTGCCAGTGATGTTTTGGTAAATTATATATCACAAATTTAATTATATATTGATTTTTGATGTTTGAAATATGAATAACATTCTATTATTTTTTTGTTACAGGTAAGCTGGTTTCGAAAATTTAAAATCAGTAAACGACGGGCTCACATTGATAATAGACCATCAATGGAGGAATTTTTAGAAACAGCTGAGAATTTCATCACTGAAGTGGAGCCTATTATTGAATCTCCTACTTATCTTGAACATCCACGAGCCTCAGTTGAAAACGTAGAAGTCGGGGAAACAAGTAGAGGACAAACAAGAAGGAGGTCTGTAGAGCGTGACGGCGATGAAGGTCCTTCAACGTCTGCGAGTCGAAGAAGACATTCCTCGGCAGTGCCATCAGATTCCCCTTTTCCCCGACAAGGTACTCAATATCGAGTACCTCAATCTGCGCCCCGCACACAACATACTCCTGGAAATGGTATGCAATTTACGGAATTACACTTGTAAATATGATATTCCTTGGGTTTATATTTATTTAATTATTAAATATTTTTATAACATGTTACAGATGCTTCTACATCGATGGGCCAACAGTATGGAGCGTCTCGAATTTTGGGCAACACACCAACTGCATACGGTGTGTAATTCAATATTATCAAAGTTACAATAATAAATTAAAATTATTCAAGAAATTATATTTACTTGTTTATGTATATTTCTATTAATTTGATAGATGCTCGGCAATCAAATGAGTGGCCACCTCAGCCTACGCCTCACACAAGTTATGAGTTGCCCTCATTTGGATTTGGAGCTTACGCACATCCTGCTGGAAATGGTATGGAAGTTACACATAACCCTTAATAATATTTTTTAAAGATTATGTTTATTTACTTATGATATGTTATTGTTAACTTGATAGTTGGTTGGGCAAGCGTTGAGGGGGTACCCCAGCCTGCTTCTACATCGACGTTGCAACAGGAGATACCTCAACCCAGTTTTCAGACACCTTATAATGAACCAGGTATATAATATCAACTTATAAATAATATATATTTTAATATATATATATATATTATTGATCTAAATTAACTAAATCTGTGACAGATCTTCTTACATCATGGCCTGGTTCATTTACTGACATATTAAATACGGGTATTAATATGAGTACCTATTATCAACATCGACCTCAATTCGCACAACGCCCAGTTTACAGTTCAACGCCTATACCATATGCGGACACATACGGAGAGGAGCCCGGACCAAGCCAACATGAACAACAACCTCGTCGTAATTATCGTGAAAGACGTCCGCCGCAATGTGGAACGGGTGGTCGATTGGGCCATCGCTAATTGTATTGGTACTATTATTATAAATGTCATTTTTTTTTACATTTTACATTTATTACTTAAAAATATTATTTAGTGTTTGAAATAATTTTAAATTTTTATGAAATAGTTTATAGTTTCTTTTGAACCAATAAAATAATTTTTTTTTTAAAGATAGTATAAATATAAACCAATTTCAATACACAATTATATTTATCTCCACTAACAATTAGGGTTTTACACCATCTCAATAGCAATTTGGGTTTAGTTATAATATATCATTGAATAATCATCACATAATCATTGAACAATAATTACTAAAATCAACTCAAAACCACACTATTTTAACCCATTTAATCATTGAACAATCATAACTAAGAAACGAAAAAAAATCCTTACATAAACACGCCTCTCCCAACGGCGTGATAAATAAAAAAAAAAAAAAAAAAAAGAAAACTCGCCCCTCCCAGTAGCGAGATAAAAAAAAAAAAAAAAAAAAGCTTAAACTCGCCCCTCCCAGTAGCGAGCTAAAAAAAAAAAAAGGGAAACTCGCCCCTCCCAAAGGCGATTCCCTCTAATTTCATATACAAACTCAAAACCACTCTATATTATCAATCCCACTTACTATTCACCATATATACATAAATTTGCCTTCTCCAAAGGGGTAAGAATTTCCTGATAATTGCTTGACACATACGTTGAATTTACATATTCAAGAAAACGAAAAAATATTAACTTCATTGCAATTTAAATCACGACATTTTTCAAGATTACATTTTAAACTAAATTTTTGGATCTTGTTAAAAAAAACTACAATTTAATTTTTTTTGGCAATTAAGACTTACAGACAGATTTGCCTATGTCCGTTGCTGATGTGACGTCTACGTGGCAACCACCCAATAAATATAATTTAGTGGAAAATAACTTTAACATTTTATTGCATTTTAAATTATAACATTTTTCCAAAATTGCATTTTAAGCTAAACTTATGGATCATATTAAACAAAACTCCAATTTAATTTTTTTTGGCAATTAAGACTTTCTGACAGATTTGAAGAGGTCCATCGTTGACATGACATCTATGTGGCAATGTGGCAAAAAACTTTGAATACGTGGCATAACTTAAAATTAAAATTTTAAATGTTTGTACTAATGAGAACATAAATAAATGAATCCAAATAAAAAGAAAAGATGAAATTTGTACATATATAAAAACAACAGCATTAGTTGAATGTTAGGAGTGTCCTCAGTTGAACGTGCATAGTACTCGCTTTGTGATGATTTCGTGGCTCACATGCGCTGAAAAGTAATAATATTGTTCACGCTCTTTTTTCACTGAAAATTAAACAGAGTTATCTGGGGGTAGAGTGGGGGACACGCTGGTCATCCATTTGCACGTGTATGTGACTCGAGGCAAGGAATGTGGAGAACAGTTGACAACTTCTTTAAATTAGCAGGCCATGTTTTTTTTTTTTTTCATTATTAATACTAAATACCATACATATTTTTCGTTTTATATTGTTTTTTTATGTAGGATTATTATAGATGAATTGTTTATTGTTATTGATATGTTGTACCCAATATTAAACTAATTATAAGTTTTGTTATTGAATATGATGTAACCTATCTTAAACTAATAATAAAATTTTAGTGTAAAATCTATTGACACGTGAAAGAAATAATGGGTGAAAGAACTTAATTAGTAGTAACAATCACATTAATAATTAAATGAGATGATTTTATATTTTTCTTTAACACTTTAAATAATTGTAATCAATATTGCAAAATAATTGAATTTATTTTATTTTATAAGTTCTATTAGATGTCATTTTTGAGTTAGTGGTTAAACAAATGTTACTCAGTCTATCTTTTTTTTTTCACATTTGACTTTTCTTGACTATTAATGTGAAATTTGATTTGTAATATATTAATGAATAAAATAATTTTTTGATGATGGTGTATTATTCAATTTAAGTGAATGAAACAAAATAATTTTTTTATGTAATTATTAGTTGAATGTAATGTAATTTAGAAGTGTTGGGGGGACGGGGAGTGTGAATAATGGAATGAGAAAATAAAATTGGGATAGAGGAAGTATTTAATTAATTATATTCTCATATATAATATTTATATTATAGAAAAAGTTTTAGTAAAACAATGGATAAATATTTAATGTGCAATTGGACAAGATAAATTTAATTTATATTTACAATACAATTTTTTACGGATTATATTATATATGGAAATGGTTCATAATAAACTTATCATGAATTTTTTTTAAAGTACCAAATATTTGATGAAAAATATTAGAAATCTCACTAGGAGTATAAAAAATTGGGATTCGTGAAATCATAATTTAAGTATAGTTCCAATTTTTTATACTATTGATAAATTTTTAATACTTTTGATCAAATTTTTAATACTTTAAAATAATTTCAAGATAAATTTATCATGAACAAATTTCATATAAAACTTTGTCATATGTTACACGTTAAGATTTATTAATATTTATACCGTGCATTGCACGGGAGAAACACTAGTTAAGATACAAAATATTTGCATTAATAAGTACATAAATGAATCCAAAAGTATGTATTGAGTGAAATTGGTTCATTCATGAATTACTGAAGGGTATTAGTTGTTTTCACTAAAGAGTATTAATTATTTTTATTAAATAATATTAGTTGTTTTCACTGAAAAATCTTAGTTTGTTTTCGGTAAACAACTAAGACACTTTAGCAAAGACAACTAATTTTCTTCAGTATAAACAATAGATACTATTTAGTGAAAACAATTAATACCCTTCAATGTTTTATATATAAACCATTTTAACTATACACTTTGTCAAATCTAAATAGGATAAACACGACCATTTTACCATAAAAAAAAAAAATTAATAATCCATTTTACCATAAAATTGAGCCGTGGGATTTTGAAAAATTATTTGGAAATTGATGATTTAAGTTTAAAATTTTCCATGTATTTAAAAAAAATTGCCACAATATTTAAGATTTTTTTTTTTGGGGGGTTTGTTGCCACGTAGATGTCGCATCAATGACGACCCTCAACATATCTGCCCGTAAGTTTTAATTGCCAAAAAAGTTAAATTGGAATTTTTTTTTTTAACAAGATTCAAAAGTTTAGCTTAAAATGCAATTCTGGAAAATGTCGTGATTTAAATTGCAACTAACTCTTAAAGTTTTTTGCCACCTAATTTAAGTTTTCTTGGACGGTATCACGTAGAAGCCACATCAGCAACAGCCATAGACAAATCTGCACGTAAGTCTTAATTGCCAAAAAATATTAAGTTGAAGCTTTTTTTAATAAGATCCAAAAGTTTAATTTAAAATGCAATTTTGGAAAAAATCGTGATTTAAATTACAATTAAATTACAATTAAGCCAAAAATATTTGACTATATCAAAGTTCATTTGAGTATTTCAAGCAAAATTTGATAGACATGTTTACATTGAGGTTCGACTGACTTGGAGGACTAGAAGTCTGGAACTTCAACTGCTTCAAGAAACAGACAAGAACCTGGAACTTTATCAAGAATGTTATGTTAACCTTTATCCATCAAGAGTATAAAATAAGATGAAAGATAATCAAACATTTGCCTTGTAATGAGACGATTTTATACATGAGACGGAATACGGGATACTTTTTCAAGTCACAAAAACTTACAAAAGTATTACACTCACATACGAGACTTGCTCAAACATTTTGTCAGTGCTTTTCTTCATACGATTTTTTTTAAATTAAAAGATTTTTTTTATGTATATCATATATGAAGCTAAAGACAGACAAAAGTTCATGGCAAACACTCTAGTTAATACGAAACAATAAGAGTTAGTGCATCAAACAATTTTAGGCATAACAGTGATACATGAGTAATTGAGTATGTCCTCCAAATGTAGTTAAACGATGATATAAGCAAATCATACTTGAGAAATACACTATAACACAAAGGGCAGAAGAGATTAGTAAATCAAACAATTTAGGTATCCAAACACAGAGTCACACACTGAATAAAATTGCTAACAAATGTATAGAGATGTTTTTTTTTCCCCCTTTTTAATTTTTTTTTTTTCTTTTTATCTTAAAGGTGAGGGTGATAGATAATTCAGTTTACTTGATTCCATAAACTGGGGGGATCCTAATTTCTGTCCTTTAATAAAGGAATCAATCGCAATAAGGGTCAATCTACCCATCAAAATAAGAAGAAAAAGTTGTCGTTTTTATGGACTAATTTAGATATGGAAGTTTTCATTGCATAATCAATGTCAGTACAGTTAGGGGTCGTTTGGTTTGAGGGATTGCTTGGGATTGTCTTTATAATCCCAATTAATTTCGCGTTTGGCTTGAGGGATTGCACATGACCATGGCCATAGATAAACTAGAATGACTATCTCGTGTACAATTCGATCCAGAAAATTTGGTTATAGTCCAAATTTTCTGGTTCTAGTCCATCCGTTTTCCTATAATCGTTATAATCCAATCCTAGCTAATCCAATCCTATCCCGTAAACCAACGAAATATTTCATATCAGTTGCCCATGCAAACAGGATATGTAGTTTGGATTGTACAACCTTGTTAAAGATGTTACAGCTCATCACACAATTATTAATGAATTTAAATAAGTTGATTATAATTGTAAAGGACAATCAGCTTGGGAAGCTTTTGATAGGTAGGAATAAAATAACCATTTTCTACATTATTTAATTCAGATGGTTTGGTAGGAAATGGATGGCTTGTAATATGACCGAAAGGACCTCATGCCTGTATAACAATCAATCAAACAACAAGAACGACAGTTTTTTTTTTTTTTTTTCTGATATCATGATTTAGAATGTTGTTAACAAATTTTTTTTTTCTAATTAGGCTCTTCAACAGATAAAAGGTGAGATAATTTATTAATTAAATAAGCTATCATCTTTAAATAAAATGACCTATATTAGAGAGTAAATAAGCTATCATCTTCAATTGATCAGGGAGTAATAAGATATAATAAAGACAAGAAGTTTCACGGAGAAAAAAAAATCAACACCAAGAACATGACCTGTTATACTAGTAAATTGCACCTATTCTTGGTTTTAATTAGAAGGGACTAGCAAGATAAAAAGATGAATTAAGTAAATAAATGGGGCATTCACAAAATAATACAATTGAACACCACTATTTACAAGATAGTACAGTGTTCAAAAAATATATACTTATGTTCAACTTTTTTTTGTGCGTCTGTTCAATTATGCTGTACCAATTTGTAAAAAGTGGTTTGGAATTGTATTATCCTGCACTTAATCCTAAATAAATCTCCTCAATTTGTCTTCTCTAGATGACTATACGATGACAGAATGTGTATAACACATAATTAAAATATATGGTGTTACTTTACCATGAAGAAGACCCCCTGGGACCCAAAAATAGACTGCTAATCTCAAGCCATGGTTAAAGTCGATACCTTTACGTGTAACCTTGGCAGGTATAGATAATAATTATTATGACTCTGGTGATTGACATAATAAAGCCACTATGTAAACATCCAAGAATATATCAAGAAAGAAAGATAACTTCTCGGGGAACTTAACCATAATAATTTATGCATAATATACGACCAATATATAAGTCATTCCTCTATTATATTTCATTTATTGTCAACATCTACAACCATTTTGATATACACCTATGATTATATAAGTGATGAATGCGACCTATTTTTCAACACATAACTCTCATCTATACTCCTAAGATCCATCAAGATGATGATGCAATCAGAGCTACTTGCTCAGACATGGCCATCCTTCAACTTTACATGCTCAACCCTTAATCATAACACACCTTATTTTCAAGAAATGGATTTTTGTGATTTTCCCTATTCATTCACCTCGCCTGAAGAACCCTCTGTGATTTCTTCAAATTCATATATCCCAACCATGCTCCCAGATAAATTTTTTAATCTAGAAGATTTTGATGATGAATTCCAAATCATGTCAAGTGGAGCTATTGAAGAAATATGTGAGTGGATAAACGGAGATGGTAACGAAGCAAGTCCTTCTTCTCAACTAACCATGGAGGAAGATGAATGGAGCCCTTGCCATTCTTTTGAATCGAACCACAACTCGTCAGTATTTCCTCTTACAGACACATCCCTGCTATTGCAGGATGATGATATGGAAGTGGATGATCAGCTTACTCTCCGTCATCTACTAAGGGCTTATGGAGAAGCTATGGAGAATGGAGAGAAGGAGCTCGCTGAGGTGATTGTGAAGTCAATAAATGAGAAAAGTAGTCCGCTGAGTAGCACTGTACAACGTGTTGCATACAATCTATTCCAATCCAGAGGAAAACGAGGAGAATACCTAAGAGAGGAGTCACTTAAGAATCTCGTACCGGCGTTCAAGGTGCTATACCACAGCCTCCCAAATGGGAGGTTTGCTCATTTCACAGCAAACTCTGCTATCCTTGAATCTGTGCCAAATGATGCAGCAACTGTACAGATTGTAGATTTCAATATAGGAGAGGGGATGCAATGGCCACCGCTGATTGAGGCCTTGAGCAGGAAGAAGAAAGCAATAAGGCTCACATCAATAAGATCAGAAGGAGAACCCACCTCTTCAAGTTGGAATTTTGAGGATACAAAGAAACGGCTTCTAGCTCATGCTAAACAATGCAATCTAAAACTGCAAATTGAAGAAAAAAGCATTGAAGATTTTGGTAGTGATCTGAGGATGAAGAGCAGAGGAGAATGGCTGGTGTTCAACTGCATGGTGGGACTTCCACACATGGGGAGGAGGAGATCTAGAAAAAGTGTCGAAGAATTTCTCAAGGTAGCTAAGGAATTGGTACCTAATTATAAAGGAATTGTAATTCTTGGAGACGGAGAAGCGAAGGAAAGTTTGAGCAACTGTTGTGGTTATGCTTCATATTTTGATAATCTTCTGAGACATTACCATGCTATCTTTGAATCGTTGGAGGGGAATTTCCCAGCTTATCTTGCAGAAGCAAGAACAGCCATGGAAAGCCTCTTTTTAGCACCATTTATGTGCCCAGTTGCTTGGTTACAAGATTGGGAGGAGATGACAAAATGTTGCAATCCTCAAACAGAAACGCAATTGAAAGCTAGGAAGCTGAGTCTAGATGGCTTGGGTGAAGCTAAGCAGATGATAAGTGAAGGAGAATCTTCTTACAACATCAAAATTGAAGGGACAAGAGCACACGAGATGGTGTTGCAATGGAGGGAAACACCACTCGTTAGAGTTTCCACTTGGATGTAAAGATACTAGAAACCGATAGTGATGGCCATGCACATGTATAGGAACTTCTTATTTTTCTATTGTTGGTAATGCTAGTGAATTGAGATAATAGTAGTGCATATATACATCAAACATTCTCAAGAGTGACTTAATTAAGTAATCATAGCTTTCTAGATGCTTAATTTATTTCAGAGATTAGAACATTTTGGATAAATACAGGTCTTAGATGTTACTCATAATTTCTTTATCTTTATTTATTTCAGTTACGGCATTCCTCGCACTTCAGAAAACACAATTTTATCACCATCCTGAAACTCCTAGGATCAAAAATAATACACTACCAAAAAGACCCCAAACTTCAAATTTGATGAAAGTAATAGGTTCATGTTGGTGACAATAATCATCAAACTCTAGCTGATATCAGTAAATAAAATGGCCTGGACACATCAAAACACAACCTAGGTACTTTCTGTTTCCTTTCCTAGATTTAATTTGTCTTCTGAAGCTAATCGATTATGTCTAATTGCACTCCTGAAGCTTGCTTGTCATGCATAATGCATTTCTGTTTATGATTGCTGATTTTGCAGTTGTTAAGAACTGACAATCTTTTGTCTTTTGTGTTTGTGCTATACACATTGTTTGGATTGTGATTATACTCATGTTCGATACTTTTTCATACGAAATGTCTTAGAACATGGGGCAAGATAGACATATTTTCATACAAAATCATCATCATTTACTTCATTTTTTTTTATGGGACATCCGTGTTTATCAATATGCTTATTCATACTTATATTTGGTTTTTGTAGCCTAGTTTTGTGGCAGAAGCAAGAGCCACATCTTCTTCAGAGAAAACAATGCGCTAGGCAGACCCATAGCTCCACACTGCCCTCACCATGCAGAGTAATAATCTAATAGATTTAACACCAATAATTATAAGGTTTTTTACTGTATACTAACATAGCCAATCATTATACTCTACACTTCTCATATGTACAACACCAACACCCAAAATCATCATACATGCCCAAATATATGTACAATAAATCACACGATTTAAAAATATAGGAAAGCAAAACAAGCCAGTATATGTAGAAACCATAAACATCATAGTCAGATGCATAACTGTAAAATACTAAAGGGAAGTCCACACATAAGGCAACTGAAAGCCATGATCACTCACAAATTTACGTAATTTTTATTTAACTTTCCCTTACTAAAATTTAAACATTGTGGAGCTATAGCGGCACACATGTTTTTCCCAGGTTTTTAAAATATATCCCATGAAGGGGCAATTGAACACTTAACTCATCATGACTACCAAAATAAAAAGGGTTAATTGCAAAAAAAATCACAAACTTTATAGTCTTTATCAATTACAACATGATCTTTTAAAGTTTTGAATTCGATACACAAACTAATTTATTATTGCAATTCGATACATGGTGTAAATTTTTCGACAATACTAACGCTACGTGGCAGCCGAAGCCACCACAAAAAACATGTCACACGCTACATCAAATCTAGAGGAAAAAAAAATTCTTAAAAAAATTCAAAACATTTTTTTTTTATAAAACATTGCTCAAACACGGTTTAATAATAGTGAAATATGGTAAAAAAAAAAAAGAGTTATTTTATAGTATTTGTACAAATTTGTATGATGTGAGATATTTTTAAACATAAACTAGACAACACCAAAATTTATTATCAATTATTAAACGTGTTATATTTTCTTATAAAAGAAAAAAGATAAAATTTTGCAGATTTGACATCTAACGTGGCGTGTGGCGCATTGTTGGTGTTGACTGCGGCTGCCACGTATGCGTACATATCGCCGAAAATTAGTACCATGTATTGAATTGCAATAAAAAATTAGTTCGTGCATTGAATTGCAAACTTTAAAAGTACATGTTGTAATTGATAAAGACTACAAAATTCATGAATTCTTTTGCAATTAACCCAAATAAAAATCATCCAGATCCTAATTTTCCATAATGAATCCATCCTGATACAAAGGGGCATGGTAAATCATCATCAGATGTGCATTTATAAATTTGAATAAAGGAATGGATGATTCAGTAATATACATAAATATACCTAAAGAAATTTAGACCTGCATTTCAAAACTGCAAGTCAAAACCTTTAAGCCTTCTAAGACATAATTCATCATTGAGCAGCCAACGTATGTAAGCTGATTTAAAGCTCAAACCGTTTACACTTGAATCACAATTAATCTTCCAAATTCCAATACTCTACAAAAAGTTCTATTATCACATATCATATATCGAAAACGCTATACTAAATAGTCACAAATATATCCTAATTCGATAGAAATAAGTTGATAAATTCAAAGGCACATACATATATACGAAGCGGTGAAAACTCATAAAATCGTTACCTATTTCAGCGCCATGGCTCTACTTTCTCCTGCAATATTAACCGTAGAAAAGAGCGGCAGCGGATGTTAGCTTAGCTTACTGATTTTTGGTCCAATTGGAATCAACGAATCCTAGCGCCGGTCCCTGTGTGATTCTCTTCATAGGAAGCGTAAGTTCCAGAGTACTGTTTGAATTCAGCATAATTCTGGTTTACCGAATAAACAATCAAAGCTAGAATGGACAATTTAAACAGAGTGGCGAAGGGAGAGTACAAACATGTTTCCAGAGGCGAGGGGATATCGGATTCTATTTAAAAAAAAGTAAACTAATATCTTAGGTATAAATTGGATCTTGAATTAGTGTATTGGGTACAAATTGGACCCTAAACTATTTCTTAGTACAAATTAGATCCCGAACTAATGTTTTAGGTACAAATTAGACCTCAAACTATATTTTTTGTATAAATAAGCACTAACTTTTAAAATTAAATAAATAAAATCCAACTAATAAAAAAAATAAACATTGGTATAAAATATTTGATTAAAAACTTTATTATAAATTGGTATTTCGATCCAACATTATTTATCGACAGTAGTTATTTTTAACCCACTATTAAATTATTTTTTAAAACATTAATTTAAATATTGCATATTAAAAAAAGTTAGTGCTTAAAATAAATTTAATGTTATTTTAAAAAGTATTAATGTTGGTGCGTATTTATGTCCAACTTTATTTATGTTGGTAAAAAAAAAAACCAATGCTCAAAGAATTTGACCACCATCGGTTAAAAAAAAAATTAATTTGTTTTAAAACATACTAATTAAAAACACTTTTTTTATGTTTTAGCAATTGATTTAATTTTTGTTTATTTGATATGCAGTAAGTATTTAAATTAATGCTTAAAAGAATAACTACTTTAATAGTATGAGTTGAAAATAATCATTATCGGTAAATAATAAAGGATTGCAAAAATAATATATAAAATTTATCATAAATTTTTGACAAAGTCTAATATGCAATATTGCACAAAATTTGACCAGTGCAATATGCCCAAACCCTATCCGATTGGCGGTTGTTTTCTATATAAATTAAATCAAAATTCGCGGGTCAAACGGGTCGCTCATTTTTTATACTGCTGAAAATTGTGTTACTGTATGAACAAACGAGTGTTACTGCATGAGCAAAAAAGTGTTACTAGGTCATATCGTAACACTGATTAGTTTTTGTAGTAGCACTCATTTGTTCATGTAGTAACACATGAACAAATGTGTTTTACTGTTTTAAATAGAAAATTCCAAAATTCGTGGGTCAAACGATCGCCCATTTTTACCGTATGAACAAACGAGTGTTACCGCATGAGCAAAAGTGTGTTACTAGCTCATATTGTAGCACTCATTAGTTTTTGTAGTAACGCTGATTTTTTCATGCAGTAACACATGAGTTACTTAATCATATAGTTTTTTTTATCGTTCATATATTTCCAATATATTATGATGTTATGATTATCTAATAATTTTAAGATTTTTTTGGTGTTGATCAAGTTTTTCTTCTTCATGATTTAAACCTCTGTTTTTTCGCGATTCCTCACTGTTTCTGATATAGTAACACATACGTATTTTTACAGTAACACTCACTTGCCCTTAAAGTAACATAGACCTGGGAGCAAATTTTTTTGTTTGCTTTTGCGCGATTTTTTTGGGAAGATCCGTTTGACTTGCGAATTTTATTGTGTTGACCCGATTCTCAATGTTGACCCGCGAATTTTTAGAATCCTTTCTTATTTGTGTGATATTGCACGGTGCAATATTGCACAATAGACCTACTCTAAATTTTTTAATCAAATGTTATATAACAATGCTTAATTTGTTTATTATTTGGAGTTTAAATAAAAATTTAAAAGTTACTGTTTATTTATACAAAAAAAAAAAAAAAAGAGTTTGAGGTCCAATTTGTACCTGAATATTAGTTCAGGGTCCAAAGACATTAGTTTAAGGTTCAATTTGTACAAAAAAATAGTTTACATGAAAATCCCCGATAGATTTGACATTCCTCAGATGAGGGATGGTGAAAACCGCAGTATGTATAACATAAAACTGCAGAAGTCGTTGTACGGCCTAAAGCAATCGGGCCTCATGTGGTACAACCGACTTAGTGAATTTCTTCAGAAGAAGGGATACACATTTGATAAAGCTTTTCCATGCGTATTCACGAAGAAATCGTAAAATAGTTTTTGCATCGTGTCTATCTATGTTGATGACCTAAACATAATCGGAACATGCAAAGAGATTGAAGAAAGTCAGTTCAATCTAGAAGATTTGATGTGGACATTACTAATGGACCAATAACCCAATGAGCTTCATATTTAGATTAGGGTTTTACTCTTATAAATATATCATTGTACTTAGAATTGTAAACACTCATACACACAACTATTAGTGAAACTCCTGGCTTGGCTCGCCCCCCGACGAACTGGGTGAACAAACTTGCGTCTTTATTTATTGCTCTCAATTTACAACACGTTATCAGCACGAGACTCTGCCCGAGATTAACCGGTACAATCTAAATTAAATTTTCTCCATATCATGTGAATTAATTGTCGTATCTAATTATTTGATCCATGCGTACTATGTTTTGATATGCACGAGAATTATTGCATCGATTTTATTTCGTTCTTGCGATTAATTGGATCGAATTATTCTTGAAAGAAAATATATATATATATATATAATTTTGAATTAATCGACGATCAACGGCCGCCGCCCGTCGACCTCCGCCCAGGGCTGATCGACCATCGCCTCCAGCGCCGAACGACCGCCGCCGCCACATCCCAGGAGCGCCGCCTCATGCACGCGGCTCTAGGCCATCGAGCATGCCGCCGTTGCAAACCGCGTAGGTTGGCGCCGCCTCCGTGCGCCACCGCGCGCCGCGTTGAGGCTAAGCGCCGCCTTCGCGCACGACCGCAATGCACCCATGGCCGCCAAATCGCGAAAGTGAACAAATCGCGCCTGTAGGCCGCGATCACCAGCGGCAGTCGCGTCTACGGACCGCAATCGCCCGCGGCAGTCGCGCTTGTAGGCCGCGACTGGCTGGCGATTCCGCGCCCACGCGTTGCCTGCTCCGCGTACACGCCCGTGCACCCGTCGTCGCACATGGCAGCGTATCTTCGGGCCCCGTTCAACCCAAGCCCCTTTGGGCTTGACTTGGGCATCATTTCTTTTTTATTTTGGGCCTGCAATCCCAATTCTATAAGCAAAATTTAATCTTTTAAATTGATTAAAATTTTTTCTCTTGGGCCTCTTATTATTTTTCCCAAAAATTAATTATTTTTTTAAAAATACTTGAAAATTAAATGGTAATAATTATCGCATGTAAATTAAGCCTGAAATTTTTGGAATTAATTTCAAGTATTAGTTCTCAATAAAATTCTCTTATATGCTTAATTGGTACATGTGCATGTCTTTTTATGATTTAATTATCTTGCATGCATTATTACCCCCTGCACATAGCATTTTATTTATAGTCCGCATATCTTGCCCGGATAGGCGGCGCCCGGTACTTGTCAGACCGTAGTTTATGTTTTGGATAGACGGCACCCAATTCTTGCTTCTATGTGCTCTAGAATAATCAAATAAATCCTTATTTCTCTGTTGTCAATAAATTTGGTCAAACCCCTTACCATGTCACTTTATTAATTGTAGTGAATTATGTCTGACATCACTATGAAAGAATTCGATGAGCTCGCTCTCGATGGTAGCAACTACCTGATATGGATGCTAGATGTCGAGATCCATCTAGCATCGAATAGGTTGAGCGAAACCATTGTCGAAGGTTCAAAATCCATTAACGCCCAGAAGGAGAAAGCGTTGATTTTCCTTAGGAACCACATGAATGAGGGTCTGAAAAATGAATACCTCACTCAAAAGGACCCCGGAATGTTGTGGAAGTTCCTGAAGGACCGTTTCCAACAAAAAAGCGACATACTCCTCCATCCGGCACAATACGATTGGTTGAACATCCGTTACCAAGACCTTAAGTCTATAACGGAGTACAACTCTGCTTTGCAGCGTATTGTAACCAGCTTGATCTAGAACTCTGCATCAACATTCCACGCTAGCAACCTCGTACTCCAGCAGCAGTATAGGGCCAAACATGCGATTGGTCGCAACCGTGGAAGGGGGAGAGTGAGTAAGAAGTTCTGGACTAAAAGCCGAGGTCGTAGTTCATCCGGTGGTCACAGAACATCGAATTTCGCTCCACAAAAACCTAGCTCTCAAAGCATGATTGAGCAGTCCTGCTACAGATGCGGATGCAAAGGTCATTGGTCTCGCACGTGTCGTACTCCCAAGCACTTGGTTGAGGCTTATCTAATGAAGCAAAAGGACGACAAGGGGAAGGCCCTCATGGTTGAACCTCACGATGACAGCCTGCCTGAAGCAGAATTTGACCATGACAATGATGATCTCTTGAGCCCGTAACTCGAAATTTATGAGACAATGAGTGATTTACGTATTTGATTATTTTAGTATTTCATTTTGGATAAAACAATTTATGCCTTTGGATCCTCTCTTTCGGATATTTTACTTTATGGATGATATTATAATTTTACCTTTGATGTGTTTACCTTAAATCATTGTCCATTACATTTATTTGGATATTGTTGTTCTTATTCATGGCTTGTAAACATATCAGCTATTAGATTTGGATTATTTCCTTTGGCATGATGGACGCAAATAGTGATTTATGTTTGGTAGATAGCGCCACCACTCATACAATCTTAAGAGATAGGAAGTATTTTCATAACTTGGTAGAATGTAAGGGGAGTATAACTACAATAGTCAATGATAGTATGTTGATAGTGGGCTCCGGAAGAGCTTCCATTGTCCTCCCCATGGGTACCGAACTCATAATCGATAATGTTTTATTATTTCCACAATCTAAGCGCACCCTGCTCAGTTTTAGAGATATTAGAACTAATGGCTATCACATTGAAACTGAAACTGAGAACAATAACGAATACCTTTTGATGACTATTACTCGAGGTAGCCGTAAACAAGTTATAGAAAAACTTCCTTCCTTCTCCTCCGGATTGTATTATTCCTACATCCGACCGTCTAATCTCCATCTAGCTATGAGTATGACCTGAATTCTTTTAAATTGTGGCATCAACGGTTAGGTCATCCAGGACAAACTAAGATACGTAGGATTCTATCTAATTCAATTGGTCATATTATTTCGAATAATAGAATCCCTCCTATTGATGAATTTATTTGTGATGCATGTTCTAAGGGTAAGTTAATAGTGTGTCCATCGCGCACTAAGGTTGGACTAGAGTCTCCGGTTTCCTTAAACGAATTCAAGGAGACATTTGTGGACCGATTCACCCAGCATCAGGACCATTTCGATATTTCATGGTCCTTATTGATGCCTCCACTAGGTGAACATATGCATGTTTGTTGTCCACCCGTAATCAAGCTTTTGCGAAGCTTATTGCGAAAATTATCGAGCTTAGAGCTCAATTCCCGGATTATCCAATTAAGTCGATTCACATGGATAATGCTGCTGAGTTCAGCTCAAATGCCTTTACAGATTACTGTATGGCCAGCATTCGGTCCCCTACATCTATACCCAAAATGGTCTTGCTGAGGCGCTAATAAAACGTATCAAACTTATCGCGAGATCATTGCTTATGAACTCTAAACTACCCACTTCATGCTGGGGGCATGCAGTCCTACATGCATCGCACTTGATACAAATCCGTCCAACTGAATATAATGATTATTCCCCCTACAGCTAGTGCGTGTGAAAGAACCTAGCATTTCCCATCTGCGTATTTTCGGATGTGCGGTATATGTTCCGAAAACATTACCAAAGCGGACCTCTATGGGCCCACAAAGGAAACTCGGTATTTACGTCGGATTTGACTCTCCATCCATCGTGAAATACCTAGAGCCTTTGTCCGGCGATCAATTAACAGCCCGGTTCACTGATTGCACATTCAATGAAGATCACTTCCCGACATTAGGGGGAGATCCGAATTCAAAATTGAATGAATGTCAGGAGCTTACGCGGAATGTAAGTGATCTTCAGTATCTAGATCCACGCACTAGTCAATCTGAACTGGAAGTTCAGAAGATCATTAACTTGCAAAATTTAGCAAACAATCTGCCAGACGCGTTCACTGATCATAGAGGTGTAACTAAATCGCATATGCCTGCAGTAAATGCTCCCCAAAGGGTTGAGGTCTCACGCAAAACAAGTACTCATGCCCCCACACGCCAGAAGCATAAAGGACCCTCAAGAGATACTAGTACACCTAAACGAAAAGCTAGCAAAACTGGTCAGCCGAATGTAAAATCTCTGAAAGAGATTCGTTTAGATAATTCAAAGTCCCTAGAAAACGAGCGTCCTAGTGATGAAGCACGTGCACAAAATAGTCAATACACTAGGACCGCAGAACGACCAGACCCAGATACATTGGGAAATGAGGAAGGTCTGGTTCACACAAACGTTGAAGTCTCTATGAATTTCATAGATACGAGAGAAACATATAATATAAATATTAATGTCGTCAATGAAACATTTGCAGCGACAATTGCTCTTTCCGTTAACGATCCGGATCCAGAACCCAAAACTATCACTGAGTGCCGGAAGCGCTCCGATTGGGTAAAATGGAAAGAGGCAATTGAAGCAGAGCTCGCATCGCTTAACAAAAGATAAGTATTTGGCTCTATCGTTCGTACACCCGCGCGCGCTATCCCTGTAGAATATAAATGGGTATTTGTATGTAAACGAAATGAGAACAATACTATGGAGAGGTATAAAGCGAGGCTTGTAGCTCAAGGGTTTTTGCATAGACCCGATATTGATTTCGATCAAACCTATTCTCCCGTAATGGACGCAATAACGTTCCGCTACTTGATATCTTTGGCAGTTAAATTAAATCTCCAGATGAGATTGATGGACGTAGTAACCGCATACTTATACGGATCACTAGATGCCGATATTTATATGAAAATCCCCGATGGATTTGACATTCCTCAGATGAGGGATGGTGAAAATCGCAGTATGTATAGCATAAAACTGCAGAAGTCGTTGTATGGCCTAAAGCAATCGGGCCTCATGTGGTACAATCGACTTAGTGAATTCCTCCAGAAGAAGGGATAGACATTCGATAAAGCTTTCCCATGCGTATTCACAAAGAAATCGCAAAGTGGTTTTTGCATCATATTCGTTTATGTTGATGACCTAAATATAATCGGAACATGCAAATAGATTGAAGAAGCCAGTTCAATCTTGAAAGCTGAATTCGAA
Organism: Ballota nigra; assembly: GCA_947034835.1. Taxonomy (NCBI): domain Eukaryota; kingdom Viridiplantae; phylum Streptophyta; class Magnoliopsida; order Lamiales; family Lamiaceae; genus Ballota; species Ballota nigra. Next base: position 69,373,432 of record OX344720.1, on the reverse strand, counting down.
ATGAAAGTCTTGGGTAATACCAAGTACTGCCTCGGCCTGCAGATCGAGCATCTCCCAAAAGGAATTCTTATACACCAGTCAACCTACGTGAAGAAGGTATTAGAGAGATTTCACATGAATAAACCTCATCCACTTAGCACCCCTATAGTTGTCCGATCCCTCGAAGTGGATAAGGACCTATTTAGGCCAAGAGAAGATTCAGAAGAAATTCAGGGGCCAGAAGTTCCTTATCTTAGCATTGTTGGAGCATTGCTCTATCTCGCAAATTGCACTAGGCCGGACATTGCATTTGCAGTTAATTTGCTTGCGAGATATTGTGCTTCTCCTATAAGGAGACATTGGAATGGTGTTAAGCATGTTATACGGTACCTCCAAGGGTCTCAAGATTTTGGACTGTTTTACCGTAAGAGCCAAGACAAAACCTTGGTAGGTTATGCGGATGCTGGCTATTTGTCTGATCCCCACAGCGTCGTATCCCAGACTGGTTACGTTTTTCTCTGTGGTGGTACCGCGATCTCATGGAGATCGGTTAAACAAACCATGGTTACCACGTCTTCAAACCACTCAGAGATAATAACTTTATTTGAAGCCGCACGAGAATGTGTTTGGTTAAGGTCCTTGGTAAAACACATTGGTGATGTTAATCGTTTTAGATTCACAAGAAAACTTGTAATCAGGGAATCAGAATTATGGTAACAATAAGAACGAAATTGAAATCACACAAGAACACCAGAATTACGTGGTTCGGAGATGAATACTCCTACATCCACGGGATCGGAAAGGATAGTTTTTCACTAAGTAGAAATGGAAGAAGTTACAATTCACTCAATCTCACAAACTCTCTGTGTTTTCGCTCACTAATGGTCTCACTTGTGATGTGTTAGTTTCTCAGCTAAGAAACCCCTTTTATATAGTTACAGAGATTGAGATGAACCCTAGAATCGATTCAGTTGTAACGAACTCAATGTAAGGTAGTTATCCAGCTGGCTAACGAATTCAATAACTGCTCCAGTTGATTCAGTTAGAACCGCTATCGCGCTAGCTTCAATTTTGTGTAACTCGCGTCTTTGAACTTTTGAATCAGATGACTTGACCTCCTCTGGTTCTGGTTACTTACATCAGATGACTTCTGGTCCAGACCTCCTCTGATAGGACTCCTCTGGTATACCTCATCTGATGGACCTCCTCTGATAGCTCATCTGCCAGACTCCTCTGGTCATCCTCATCTGGTCCACCTCCTCTGGTACCCCAAATTTGACTAACTTCTACGGCTAACACATTTACAACATAGCTTACTATTGAATCAAGCTCAGCAGACAAGATACTTCACATTTGACACTTCACAATTCTCCACCTCAGATGAGAACTATCAATCCTTTCTTCCTCTCCTCCACATTCCAGCTTGGGCTAAGGAACATCCCATACACTCATGTTTACCAATTCAACACAGAACTTGAATTTAGAACCTGGTAAAGACTTAGTACACATATCTGCAGCATTGTCCTCTGTAGATATCTTCTGAATCAGAACCACACCTATGTCAATGATTTCCATTACAAAACGCAACCTTACATCAATGTGCTTTGATCTCTCATGGAACACTTGATGTTTAACCAGATGAACTGCACTCTGATTATCACAATGAATGACCACAACCCTTTGGTTTATACCAAAATCCTTGATAATGCCTTTCAACCACAAAGCCTCCTTAACAGCCTCAGACACTGCAACAAACTCTGCTTCTGTAGTAGATAAAGCAACTCCACTCTGCAGAACAGATCTCCAGCTTACAGCAGTATTGTAAAGAGTAAAGATATACCCTGTTAAGGATCTTCTGGTATCCAGATTAGCAGCAAAATCAGAATCTACAAATCCTTCTAGTGGACTCTTCTGGTCAGTCATCTTTTCAAACATCAAACCCAAATCAGACGACCCTTTAAGGTATCTGAATATCCATTTCAAAGCTTCCCAATGTAACTTCCCTAGATTAGACATGTATCTGCTTACCATACTCAATGAATAAGCTAAGTCTGGTCTACTGCAGACCAGAGCATACATCAAGCTTCCAACCCCATTTGCATAAGGTACTTTCATCATAGTCCTATTTTCTTCTTTAGATTTAGGTTCCATTTCCTTAGATAATTTGAACTGTTGCCCCAGAGGAGTTGATACAGATCTACTCTCATGCATGTTGAACCTCTTCAGGACCTTCTCAATGTAACTCTTCTGGGATAAGAATAGTCTTCCAGCTGCTCTGTCCCTAAGAATATCCATTCCAAGAATCCTTTTAGCATTTCCCAAGTCCTTCATATCAAATCTGGCACTGAGCTTCCTTTTGATACTCTGAATTTTCAACAGACTCTTACTAGCAATAAGCATATCATCTACATAGATCAGAAGATAGGCTATCACATCACCCCCTTGTCTTTCCAGATATACACAAGTATCATACTTGCTTCTTACAAAACCAATGGATAGCATAACTTCATTAAACTTCTTGTGCCATTGTCTTGGACTTTGCTTGAGGCCATACAATAATTTATTGAGTAGACACACCTTTCCTTCTCCCCCTGGTTCAACAAACCCTTCTGGCTGGTGCATGTATAAACTCTCAATAAGATCCCCATGAAGAAAAGCTGTCTTGACATCAAGTTGTTGCAGCTCCAGATCTTCTTGAACAACTCTGCTGAGAAGTAATCTGATTGAACAATGCTTAACCACATGTGAGAATACCTCATTGTAATCAATCCCTTCTCTCTGAGTAAATCCTCTGACTACTAACCTGGCTTTAAACCTCACTTGATCCTTCACACCAGATTCAAGCTTCATTTTAAACAGCCATTTACAACTGATTAGCTTCTGCCTAGGTGGTTTTTCAACAAGAATCCAAGTTTGATTCTTCTTAAGAGACTCCATCTCTTCTGTCATGGCTGTAATCCATGACTCTCTATGATCACACTTAAGAGCTTACTTGTAGTTCTTAGGTTCTTGGTACTCTATGGCTTCTGCTGTAACAAGTGCATATGAGACCAGATCAACACGACCAAACCTTACTGGAGGATGTATTTGTCTTCTAGTCCTGTCTCTTGTCAAACTATAATTTCTCAAGTCTGCTTCTGGCACTCCTTCCTCCTCCTCTGCTGGTGCACTATCCTCATTTGATGACTCATTCTCTCCTGGTTCTTGCTCTGGTTCAGAACCAGATGCACTATCATGATTAGGCCCACCTCAACTTGAGTAATTGGCTCAGAAATAACACCATCCATCTCTTCAGCTGATGGCTCTCTATCACCTCCCCCAGACTTGTAACCCATCTGTGATTCATTAAACACAACATCTCTGCTGGTAATACACTTCTGGTTCCCAGGCTCTAGACACCGCAACTTTTACCCTTTAACACCCTTTGGATACCTAATGAAAACACATTTTAAAGCTCTAGGTTCAAGTTTGTCTTGCTTCACATGAACATAAGCTAGACATCCAAACACTTTCAACTTTGAGTAATCTGTTATCTTTCCATACCAGATCTCATCTGGGGTTTTAAACTCAATAACAGATGATGACACTTTATTAATGAGATACACAGCTGTGTTAACAGCTTCACCCCAAAAACTCTTAGGTAAATAAGCATCAGATAACATACACCTAACCCTTTCCAGAATAGTTCTATTCATTCTCTCAGCTAGACAAATTCTGCTGGGGGTTTGAAGGAACAATTTTATGCCTAGTAATACCTTTCTCCCTACAAAATTGTTGAAACTCTTCTGATAGAAATTCAAGTCCATTATCAGTCCTTAAGTGCTTGATAGTTCTGCCTCTCTTATTCTCAAGTTCAATCAACCATTCTTTGAACTTAGAGAAGACATCACTCTTCTGTTTAAGAATGTAAACCCAGACCTTTCTGGAATAATCATCAATAAGGGTAAGAAAATACCTGCCTCCACCATGAGTGGATACCCTTGCTGGCCCCCATACATCAGAATGTATGTAATCCATAACATCTTTGGTGGTATGCTTCCCCTTCTGGTATGCTTGCTTCTTTGATTTCCCCAGGACACACCTCTCACAGAATTTTAGGTTACATATCCTCTTCCCAGGGATTGCTCCCTTCTTGGATAACTCCACCAGGCCCTTCTCACCAACATGTGCCAATCTCTTGTGCCACAAGTTGATATCAGAAGACTCCATGGTAACATCAGCTGATCCTGTTGCTGTCCTTCCAATCAAAGTATACAAACCATTCTTGATCATACCCTTCATGACAATCCTTCCAGACTTGGTTATTGACATAACTCCCTTTTCTGTCTTGAATTCAAAACCTTTGGAATTCAAAGTACCAACAGAAATAAGATTTCTCTTCAACTCAGGAACAAACCTGACATCAAATAAGATCCTATCAACTCCATCAAACATCTTGATCTTGATAGAACCAGATCCTTGCACTCTACAGCTCTCATCATTACCCAAAAGAACAAGACCTCCATCAATCTTCTCAAGGTTCAGGAACCAGTCTTCATGTGGACACATATGAAAAGTACACCAAGAGTCCAGGACCCATTCTTGACTTAGTCTCTCATGACTAACCATCAAGACTTCTGCACTATCATATCCTTCAACCTCCACCACAACTGCATTTCCATCTTGATCATTTTGATTGTCTTTCTTCCTCCTTTCAGGGCAATTCTTTCTCAGATGACCTTCCTTATGGCAAGTGAAATACTTTCTCTTCTCAACAAAATCAGATTTCTTCCCACCCTTATTCCCTTTTCCACCATCCTTCTTCTTGGACTGAAACCCCTTCTTCTTCTTGGATTGAACATTCAATCCTTCAGCAGGCTTCTTCCCTTCAGTCTGGATATGTAGAAACTTGGTTTTCAGGGCAGTTTAAATATCATCAAACATCACCTGATCTTGTCTTCCAAATAGCAAGGCATCTTTGAAATTTTCCAGAGACTTAGGTAGAGAATTCAACAACATCAATGCCTTGTCTTCATCATCAATTGTAACATCCAAACTCTCCAGATCATCCACCAATCTGTTGAACTCGTCCAACTGATCACCAAGATTCTTGTCTTCATTCATCTTGAAGACTTGAAGCTTCTGTTTCATGTATAACTTGTTCGTAACAGACTTGGTCTGGTATAACTGCTCCAGCTTATTCCAGACTTCAAGAGCAGTTTTCTCCTTCGATACTTCCCTCAACGGTTTATCCCCAAGACACAAGATAAGCGCACTGTGTGCTTTCCTCTTGTTCTCCTCTACCTTCGCCGGATTAGTTCCAGAAGCCACCTGATCCGGTGGCAACAAGGCTTCGTACAAACCATTATGTACCAGGAGAGCCTTCATCTTAATCTTCCATAAGCTGAAATCGTTCTTTCCCGTGAACTTCTCAATGTCGAACTTAGTTGAAGCCATCATTGCTTCCCACAGACGGCGCCACTTGTTAATCGTTTTAGATTCACAAGAAAACTTGTAATCAGGGAATCGAAATTATGGTAACAATAAGAACGAAATTGAAATCATACAAGAACACCAGAATTACGTGGTTCGGAGATGAATACTCCTACATCCACGGGATCGAAGAGGATAACTTTTCACTGAGTAGAAATGGAAGAAGTTACAATTCACTCAATCTCACAAACTCTCTGTGTTTTCGCTCACTAATGGTCTCACTTGTGATGTGTTAGTTTCTCAGCTAAGAAACTCCTTTTATATAGTTACAGAGATTGAGATGAACCCTAGAATCGATTCAGTAGTAACGAACTCAATGTAAGGTAGTTATCCAGCTGGCTAACGAATTCAATAACTGCTCCAGTTGATTCAGTTAGAACCGCTATCGCGCTAGCTTCAATTTTGTGTAACTCGCATCTTTGAACTTTTGAATCAGATGACTTGACCTCCTCTGGTTCTGGTTACTTACATCAGATGACTTCTGGTCCAGACCTCCTCTGATAGGACTCTTCTGGTATACCTCATCTGATGGACCTCCTCTGATAGCTCATCTGCCAGACTCCTCTGGTCATCCTCATCTGGTCCACCTCCTCTGGTACCCCAAATTTGACTAACTTCTACGGCTAACACATTTACAACATAGCTTACTATTGAATCAAGCTCAGCAAACAATATACTTCACATTTGACACTTCACAGGTGACTCGTGTGGTATCCCTAAAGGCGATACACCTCCTACCGTTATATTTGAAGACAATGCTGCTTGCATCGCACAAATGAGTAATGGATACGTCAAGGAAAACCTGACGAAACATATTTCACCTAAGTTTTTCTACCCATACGAACTCCAGAAGAGTGACGTGATTACCATTCAAAAGGTGCAATCTAGTGACAATCTAGCAGATCTGTCCACTAAGTCCTTACCTACGTCTACTTTTGAAAAGTACGTTTGTGGTATTGGGATGCAAAGGCTCAAAGTATTGTTGTCTTCAGGGGGAGCGGTTTAGGGTTTATACCTAGCACGTGGAGTTAAACCCCGAAATAAATCTAGAAAATTTGATCTGGAAGATCGATTACATTCCTCCCTAACTTAATATTTGGTTGATACCTAGCACGTGGAGTTTTTATGACATGTTATGTCGTAATGTTCAAGGGGGAGTGTTGTAAATCTAGCAGATTTATTATTCCAAATCTAGAAGATTTGATGTGGACATTACTAATGGACCAATAACTCAATGGGCTTCATATTTAGATTAGGTTTTTACTCTTATAAATATACCATTGTACTTAAAATTGTAAACACTCATACACACAACTATTAGTGAAACTCATGGCTTGGCTCGCCCCAGACGTAATCGTTCCCGACGAACTGGGTGAACAAACTTGCGTCTTTATTTATTGCTCTCAATTTACAACACTTATTTGTGTGATGTTGCACATAAGACCTACTCTAAATATTTTAATCAAATGTTATATAACAATGCTTAATTTGTTTATTATTTGGAGTTTAAATAAAAATTTAAAAGTTACTGTTTATTTATACAAAAAAAAAGAAAAAAGTTTGAGGTCCAATTTGTACCTAAACATTAGTTCAGGGTCCAAAAACATTAGTTTAAGGTTCAATTTGTACAAAAAAAATAGTTTAGGTCCAATTTATACCAATAACACTAGTTCAGGTCCAAATTATACATTTTTCCATTGTATTTTGTATAAGAAATTGAAAGATCGGACAGTACACAAGAAATAGCCCAATCGAGAAAATCTAAAGCCCAAAAAAAGGACCAATATTAGATTTCAATTTATTATATAAAATCAAGGGGCATATTAAAAAAACCTTTCGAAAAAAAAAAGGGGGCTTATGGAAAAAAAAAAACGTCAACAGCAGGATTCGAACCTGCGCAGGCAAAGCCCAACAGATTTCGAGTCTGTCTCCTTAACCACTCGGACATATTAACGTTAAGCTTTTTCAGCTACTAAACAATATATGATCATTACATTTCATTACTTGTAAAAAACAAAAAATTCGTCAACAGCAGGATTCGAACCTGCGCAGGCAAAGCCCAACAGATTTCGAGTCTGTCTCCTTAACCACTCGGACATATTGACACTGATGTTAATTATTTTCGAGTTCTGTTTTTTAGTTGCTATATATAGTATATCTTTTCTAAACTCTTCTTTACTTTTGGTCGCGCACATGCCAACCTATGCTGCACAGATGCGGGTACGAGAGTGCGGGGGCGATACGATACGAATTCGGGGATACGAATTTTCAAAAGCCTTAGGATGCGATTCGTTAAGGATCACTACAAGAAAGTTTAATATTGCCTACGGAAATTGTCAATATAGCTACGGAATTACCAACAAAAAAAATTCGTAGAGGGGATTGCCTACGAATTGCCTACAAAAATCTCTAATTGTAGACATTTTCCTTCCCCACCTACACAATAATTTGCCTACGGAAATTCCGTAGGCAAATTGTATTGTAGGTAAATTTTTGTAGGCAATTGACTTGTAGGTAATTATACCTAGGGATTTTATTCCGTAGGCAAATCAATTCCGTAGGCAAATTGTTTTAGGTTGAGAAATGTAGATGCTTTCATAATTAGAAAATTTTGTGGGCAAATTGTAGGCAATTTTTACTACAAACTTTTTTGTTGGTAAATTTTTGTAGGCAATTTAATTCCGTAGGCAAATCATTATTTTCTTGTAGTGGATACGTCTGTTTATTAATATTTTATTATATATAATACCTAAAAAAATATTTTAAAATTTTGTAAATCGAATGTATATAATTCACATTTTCTCTGACCCAAAACTTAAACATATTCAATAATTTAATATAATTAACTAACCAAAAATTAATTCAAGTTCCATTAGCCTAATACATACATCATAACAGTGATTCAATATAAAACGAGTGTCACATTGTCAACTAAATTATATTATATAATAATAATCAATTGAAATAACATATTTAATGCTTAATAAGTAGGATTCGCGAGGAGGATTCGAGTATCCGTTAGTGGATTCGCCACGTGGCAGCCGGATTCACCACGTGTAGAATCCGATTCGCGGATTCAAGAATCGCACCCTTTTAGGGGGCGGATGCGAATCCGATACTGCATTGTGATATTTTTAGAAAAATCTGTGCATCATAGATGCCAACCTATAATCAATTTTAAAAAAAAATCTTGTATGAGATAGTATTATAGCATGAGACAATGGAATGGATTAAAACTACGACATTTACGCATTGACATTTTGGTAGGGGTGATTATTAATTTGTATAAAAAAAGAACTATCTCTACTAATCGTACACCATAATCTCAAAATTTAGGTAGAATACTCAGTCCTATTTTATATAATTTTATAGTCCACCAACCTTAATTAATATCGCGTAGACGGAGTGACATAGTTTAAGCGGTTATTGCTTTACTACCTACAGCAGTCATGAGTCACAATTCTTACCGATAATAAAATTATTATAAAAAATAAAATCAATAATTTTAATTTTTAATGTAAAAAATTAAATTTTAATTTTTGGCCAAGATTATATACAATCCTATTTTTTGTTAATACATCCCACAAAAAAGTGGGAAAAAAAAATCGAAAATTTTGACAATTTTTGAAAAAAAATTCTGAAAATACAAAAATAAAAACAATAAACATATGAATTTTTGGAAATTTTTCAAAAATTGTTACATTTTTCGAAAAAAAATTCCGAACATTTTTTTTTGGGTGGGGTGTATTCACAAAACAAGGGGCAGTACTTAACCTGGGCTTTAATTTTTATACTACTAAGCCCAACTGTGAATTATTGAAAACACTTTCCGGGCCCAATTTTGTGTATTTAAAGGCCCAAATCTAATTGGCCCAAACAGAACTTATAATTGAATCCACGCACTAGGGTTTTGGTTTTGAAGTGTTCCTCAACTCTCACACACGACCGAGAGAGGCAGGGAGGAAGAGAGAGAGAGAGAGAGAGAGAGGCTCCGCCGTGTTTCGTATCCACAACCAAAATGGTCAGTTAATATCTGAATCGTTGTGGTTTTCTGATTTTATATGCAAATGATCTTATTCTGTTTTCACGTTTACAAATAATTAAGAATTGCTTTCTTTGATTTTGTTGGTTAAGAGTTACGGAATTGCTTCTGAATCTGTTTTTCGTTGTTATTTCTTCTTGATTTGTCTTCCGACGGTCGTACACCTTCGTACTCTTTCGATTTGAGACTATTTTGTGGATCTTCCATTTGCAATTTGTTTGAGGTTATATTCAGTGAGCGAAAAAATGGGATTTACCAATTGCGGTAGCAGTTCGAGTTCAGAAAGCAAGTCCATAAAAGAGGACAATTTTCAAATAGACACAATATTGCAATTTCTGTAGTTATAACTAATGATTTCCATAATGATATGTGCGTTAGGTTAACGAAGTAGCTCCTTGTGTCATGTCGTTCTGTGCTGTTTATCTTTTCAGATGTTACTTTAAATAAAATCTACTTGTGATGTGACGACCATACATTAACATTACTACATTAGTCCTTTTTAATTCTTTAGTTTTGTTTTGCTTTGCTTGTGCTTTTCTATCCCAACCAGAATAATAACCACACTTGTGGAGGAGTATTCTGTTTATATTTTTTGTATGATATCTCATTTCAAGTTTTCTTTTTTTATAGGTAGATTTATGTCTTTTCCTCTGTTTATAGTAGTGGTAATTATCAAGTGAAATAATTGATGAAGTAATGCATTGATATTTTGACAATTGACTATAACTAATGTGGGCTTGGTGCATGTATAGCTGTAATATCGTTAGTCGTTGCCATGTTTCATGTTTCATGGACAATTCAATGATTGTATGATTCTGCTTTGATGCAATATGGGAATGGGCTCTTAACTATTTTCCACTTTTCTTTTAATTAGAGAAAATCATCTATATTGTTTTTTCTGAACAGGCATCATCTTTCAGTAAATTTCTGCGAATATGATTATTTTTTGCATCTCTCTGATGTGGTTTTTATAATTAAATGATGGATCTTAAATACTATTGCATCTTTAACTTTCAACTTACTTTTCTTTGTGATTTTCTTATCTATCACTTTTTAATTCAGGCTAGAGGCTTGAAGAAACACTTGAAGAGGCTCAATGCCCCGAAACATTGGATGTTGGACAAGCTGGGTGGTGCTTTTGTAAGTAAATTGTCAAGATTTTATTTCTGCTTGCCATTCATAGTTATGTCAGCCTACACCTTGATGGTGCTGCTCTCTCCATAAACTTTTTATAATGCGCTTAATATATGCAGGCCCCTAAACCATCATCTGGTCCCCACAAATCCAGGGAGTGCTTGCCTTTAATTCTTATTCTGCGAAATAGGCTGAAGTATGCTTTGACTTACCGTGAAGTTATTGCTATCTTGATGCAACGCCATATCCTTGTTGATGGGAAAGTCAGGACAGATAAGACATATCCTTCTGGTTTTATGGGTACGCACTTCTTGCTAATGCACCTTAGGATTTAACTCTTTTACAATTCACCCTATGTTGACTATGATGCATGTGTAGAAATCTGCTTATACTGAGGCTTATTATGGAATTGCCCCTCTTTTTTTTACTGTTCCTTCACATCTCTGACAGAAATAAACTTTTCTAAAAATAGACCTGAAATATATAGTTCTTAGTGGCTGTTATGGTACTAAAAGTTTTTTGTGAATTGCTTCTCAGCTAAAATTGTGTACTCATATTTTATTTTTTTGTAGATGTGGTTTCCATCCCAAAGACCAATGAGAACTTCCGTCTTCTCTATGACACCAAGGGTCGCTTCAGGCTACACTCGATCAGGGATGAGGAAGCCAAGGTTTTTTTTCTCTTTACCTTCAACATGTGGTGTGTCTAATTTAAAATTGGTCCAATATGCAAAAGATATTTTGAACTTAACTCTCATTTTATATTAACAATTTTTGTGTGAAATTTGCTAACAAGCCATCAACCCTTGACAAATAATAACTCATGTTGTACATTTATCATTACGCGAATTAATTTAATCCCACAAACTCTTTTCTTTCCCTAAGCCCAGAGGTCAGTTGTACATTTTTAATGATTTGTCCTGGTAAAGATCTTTACATATCGTGCTTATGGCTTTGCAGTTTAAGCTGTGCAAAGTTCGTTCTGTTCAGTTCGGCAAGAAAGGTATCCCTTACCTCAACACATACGATGGAAGGACAATCCGCTATCCCGACCCACTGATCAAGGCAAACGACACCATTAAACTCGACCTGGAGAGCAACAAGATTGTCGATTTCATCAAGTTCGATGTAGGTAATGTTGTTATGGTGACTGGTGGTAGGAACAGAGGGCGTGTTGGTGTTATCAAGAACCGTGAGAAGCAGAAGGGTAGCTTCGAGACTATTCACGTTCAGGATGCTACTGGACATGAGTTTGCTACTCGATTGGGGAATGTGTACACCATTGGAAAGGGTACCAAGCCTTGGGTGTCTTTGCCTAAGGGCAAAGGTATTAAGTTGTCCATCATTGAGGAGGCCAGAAAGAGGCTTGCTGCCCAAGCTGCAACTGCCTAGAGAATATTCCCTTCTGTATTGCTGAACTAGTTGCATTTTCAATTTAAATGAGGTACTCTTAGCTGCTTCTTTTTTGTAGGCCATTTGCTTAGCATGTATTAAAGCTTATGGCTATATGCCCTATTTTGCTATCATAGTATCTTTTCATGGAGATTGTGTTTGTCCCGTACTGAGGTTTTGACTGTTTGATCTTTATTATGCTATGTTTTGTTGGATATGGGATCTTGATAGGGCTGTCTTATGATAAGTTTTAACTCCAAATTATTGGTTAGTTTGAATCCATCTTGTTCGATACTTGACATGCATGCGTGTACTTTCATTGGGTGATTAACCCAGATAAGGATTAATAATAGAGCCTTTTCCTCTATTTACATGATGAAAAAGCAATATTACTGTGTGTAATCCATTATCCCTTATTTCAATACTAAGCCTCTTTCACCATGATAATCTATTGGTCATTCAGATAATGAAGAAATGCCATTATTTTCCTCATTTTACTATGTACAGAAATGTGTTTGCAAACTAGTTTTCAATCTATGATGAATGAGGGAAGAAATACTATTGAGTGAGGGACCATTTATGTTTATGCAATGAAGGAAATAGAGGAAGGAAAGATCAAGAGAGGGGAGAGTGGAGACGGTTTTGTGACCAGAGAAAGTGAAGAAAAGAGGAGTCAAATTGAAGAGGGGAAGAAAAAGAAAAGGATTTTTGTTAATTCAATGTCTCGTACCAAGTGAATAAAGGTTATCCCAGTTCAAAATTACCCACGTATAATCTAATCCTATCCAAACACTGGTCATTAAGGGTATGTTTGTTTTGAGACTCACACGGATGAATTTTGGACTTTGCAATCCACGCCCCATACGAGTTCGGGATTTAAAATCGGGTTTTTAAATCCCAAACTCAATCCCTACCTATAAACCTATTACTATTTTTTATATAATTAAATACAATCACATCATCACTTTTTTATCATCCACTCAACTTCTCTCCTACTTTTCTCTTACACAATATAATAAAATAATACAACATCAATCACTAATAAACATTGATTTGACATAAAGCAAAATCTCACCCTACTAAAATCCCAAAACAAACACATACTCATATTATTCATCAAGATTTTCACATCCTAAGATTTCAAAGTCATGACTTCCCCCGCACACTTAAATCCCAAAACAAACATACCCTAAAGTAAACACACCATAAATATATTTTTATAAACAAAAATAGTGTATAAGAAGCTCTTATAAATGAAACGGATTACATTTAGTGCCCGTTTGATAGCCAAGATGTGAAAAGGGGTCAAGACGGGCCTTATGAAATGGTTTGTGAAGGTAGGTAAGATAAGGATTGTTTTATGGTGTTCGATAGATATTTAAAAAACAAAAACTAATATTTGGTAGATAAAACAATTAACAAGAAAACAAAAAGAATTATTCAAATTTCTATTATGTAACTCAACGAAAAACCCAAATTTTTTTGCAACTCAAATGAAAAACCCAAATTGAAGGAATTTTCTGCAACTCAAATGAAAAATTCAAATCGAAAAATCTCAAACACAAATCCCATGAAATCAACCTGTGATTGAGTAATTGATGAGCCCTTTTTGGATATGAAGAATCTCAAGTGATTGAGAAAGAATCCAAATCCAAGAAATCAAGAAACGCCAGGATAAAATCGAGAAGGAGGGGACGGCGGCAACCGGGCGAGAGGGAGGGGGGGGGGGGGGGGAGGGAACGGCAGCGGCGGCCGCGCGAGAAGGACGGGGATGGAGGCGGCCGCGCGAGAAGGAAGGGGCAGCGGAGGTTGAAGCGCAGAGGATAGATATGGTGACGAGTGGGTTTGTGAATGATATTTGATTTTTCAATTTTTAGCAACTTAAAACCAACCAGAAACTGTATCGTGGGGTGGAGGGCAAATGGGGTGTATGAAGAGCTACATTAAATGTAGGTAAAACGTTTTGAGGGCCGGCCCTTTTCTCGGGCCGAGTGGAAACAATATTTGGGCTATCAAACAAGATTAATGGGCTGAAACCGTTCTTTTCATGGCATATCTAACCTACCAAACAGGCCCTTACAATATTGAATGACCTGTGGGTCTGTATGGCTGCAATTGAACTATATTTAAAAGTAGAGTATAACTTTAGTATTTAAGTGGAGCAGTGGCCCACACAAGAGTAGTTTGTTTTCATATAATGACGATTTTTTTTTAGGTCAGGCTAAATACCCCTCCAACTAATGGAGATACACCTCCGTCTAAATTCACATACTCATTTTAATTGGTATTAGTAGATACACAACCCTTATACTACTATTTATACCCTTATTAATAAAAAAAAAAAAAAGATAAGTAGCATTCGGCAAATTGTTCCCAAAATTAACACGATATTTCGGCAAAATGTTTCCAAAAAATTAACTAGATTTCGGAAACTAGTAAACCATTCAAAATTTTGGCAATTGGTGTTCGAAAATATGCAAAAATTTCGACTAACTAGGTCCGAAAACTGGCTTGACAGAAATTTGAAAAGAAAAAATGCGCAAATGACAATCATTCAACTTTCAACGTCGTTCAATGCCTAAAATATTAATATTTCGTACACAAATACACACAATATAAACAACTAACAACATTCAATATTTTAAACTAGGGTTAATACATTAAAGAGAAAACCTATGGAATAAGGGACAAAAAAATATACATAGGGGGGTTGAAATGCTCCCATTTTCACCAAAATCTAGTTCAAAAACATGAATTAATCGTTGTTGTGTTGTCTGATCGTATTATGATGGAAACAAGATCAATTTCTTTTTTTTCCCCTCACACGTATATGGTTGAGCGTCTTCCGCATAAGAATGAGATGGGGGTGTTGATAGGCGAGCAGAAATACCATCTGGGCGAACAGAATTATGTAAAATACTTACATTCAAAACAAGATTAAGTTAACTAAACTGGAATAGCCAGGCGAACTATTCCAGCTCGGCGAGCTACAATATCCATGCGAGCACCTTTTACACAAGGACCATACGACCCAAAGGACACCCTGGCGAGTAGTTCCAGCCAATTGGCGAACATATCTAACCAGAGTATCGTGATATCAAGCTAGCAAAAATGACCAACAAAATCAGACTAATGACTCCTCAAGGACAAGTCCAAAAGGACGAACAACACTCAAATACGAGCAAATCCAGCATTAGAGGATAAGAATTAGTTTAGATAAGGTCAAATAGTCAACTCTCCAAGTGTCACGCATGCACACTTGGAAGATCAAAGGTTTTGTACACCTCCTGCTAAGGAATCTTGTATAAATACCTCAATTTTCAGTTAATAAAAACAAGCACAAATTTACATATACGTCCAAACTTTGATTATACATCCAAAACACCTCAATTATACAAACATGCAAATTAAATACGTAATCATTACACATTTTTATCCCTTTTTATCCCAATTCTCGTATTCACTAATTGCGTTAGTGATCAATCACACGTAATTGTTTGGTGATCAAATTTACAACTAAGAACATCCACTAATCCTTGTGATTAGAAACGATCATCAACAAATTGGCGCTAGAAGGAAGGTTCGAACCTCTGGTTAAGAGTAATTAAGCAAGAACTTCGAGCTCAAGACTTGAAGATTTGAAGGATCATACGAAAGTGTTCTTGGTGTTCAGTATTTGACGATTTGAACATTTGAAGACTTATACCAATACTTTGACTAAGGATGCCTCAATCTCACGAGACCCAGCATTCCCAATATTTGACAAGAGATTCACATTCGAGGATGTCCCAAGCTGGACGGCGAGTAGAAGTAGCTCGACATGAACAAGAAAATCATCCAGTTGCTAATCAAACGATGCTACCTGAGCTAGAAGCATTTGCTCGCAACCCTGACGATTTAGCTCGTATGATTGCAATACTTCAGGCACTACAAAAGCAACAAGGTCAACCTGGCCCATCCCATATCCGGGCAAGGCATAGCCCAACAAGCCAAGGATGAACATCAGAATGAGGCCGATAGTACCCAAGCCCGTAAGACAAAGGGCAAGGAGAAACAGCTCGTCGAGGTAACCATCCATGGAGAATCAACCCCTGGCCGAGCTGTGGGGGTTAGCCAGGGGACTACACGCTAGAGCGCACTGAACAGATTAGGTCGCCCTGGCCAGGGAGCAACGGAGATTCACCCCAGAGCTGAAGTAGCTCGCTCAATCCACATACCAGCTCGCCAGTCAGTACACGAAAGACTGACAAGGTTAGCTTTTGGTCGCCTAGGTCCTGATGGGGCACCAAACCCTAAAAAGTCAGTCCGGGAGATCGCTCCTCCAAGTGAGGGACTGCGACGAACTGATGATCATGCACCAGTGTTTCTCGAACAACCTCTGAGTCAAGGGGGGTCACTGGAAGAACTGGTGTCAATGAGAAAGGCAATTGAAAGCATGCAGGGTCAGTTAGACCTGCAAAGAGGTTATGGGAACACTTCCCTTCCATCCTCTCCATTGTCTCCAGTGATTTTAAAAGCTCCAATCCAGAAGAAGATTCAGTTCCCTGCAAGTATACAGTATAAAGGCACGGCCGATCCCCGAGTACATCTGATGAAGTATTCTAACTACATGATATCAATGGGGGCAAGTGATGCTACCCAGTGCTGAAATTTTCCGTTGACCCTGGGGGATCGTGTTCATAAGTGGTTCTCGGCCCTGCCACTGGCTTCCATCCATTCATTTGCCCAGCTGGGCAAAGAGTTCTGATTCCATTTCTCCACGACCGGGTCTTATCTATCCCAGAGACATCGGCTATCCGACTTGAAACAAGTTGATGACGAGTCGGACCGATCGTATTTGGAAAGGTTCGATAAGGTCTTGTTGGAAAGGGAATCTGTTAGTGAAGACACCAAAATCGTGGCTGTCTTGGCAGGATTGAAGAAGGGTACTGATCTCTGGAAAGGTGTACATCTCAGATGCCCAAAGACTTATGCTGAATTTCGCGACCGGGCAGGAGTCTTTGTCTCAATGCATGAGGCCTTGCAAAAAGATATTGGAGACAAAGGCGATCATAAAGAAAATTCTAAAAAGACCGATGGTGGAGGGTATTGAGCCCCTAAGAATATGAAAGCATTCAATGAAGGGGCGGAACTGAAGGATAAGTTAAATTAAGTACTCACCATATCGATCGATGCGGTGTACAACAATGTCCGGGAAAAGGATTTACTTACCCCTCCGAGAAAGATACGTCAAGACGCTAGCAAGTTAAACCAAAATAAGTATTGTGCCTACCATCAGAGTGTAGGGCACTTTACGAGTGAATGTCGAGACTTGCTAAAGCAGTTATGGCGATTTTACGAAGAGGGTAAGTTATTCGAGTTTGTGAAGAGGCAACCCGGAAAGAGAGGTAGAGAAGATGACTCTGAGGAGGATGATGTTGAACAAGTCCCCCGAAGAAATCGTGCTTGACGATTAGCTCCAGCACCAGCAGGAGGACCGGTTCTCGAAATTCAGATGATGGAGCCAGCTGGACCTGTTGGTGGGTGTTCTGATGGGCGACTGCCAATGTCGAATCGGAAGAGGAAGGCTGAGCTACGTGCGGTAGCTCATGTATAAGAAATGGGGGTCAACCCGTCAATTTCTTCATACAACAGAGTTGACCTTCACAGAAAAAGACTTGGATGGAATCGTGACACCCATAACTATTCCCTCGTAATCTGTGCCAAGATAATGGGAACGAAAGTACACCGTCTACTGGTGGACACCGGAGCCTACACAAACATAATCTTCAAAAAGACGCTTGATCAACTGGGAGACTATGCCGGCTACATTGAAGATTCCAATCATCGAATTTTAGGTTTCGAAAATGCTGTAACAAAACCATTAGGAATAATTAGGTTGTCAGGACAACTTGTATCGACCAAGGATACCGAGAAGAATATAACTAGAATGATGGATTTCCTGGTCGTAGATCAAGAATCCACCTATAACTGGTTCCTCGGTCGACCCTTTCTAAATGAATTTAAAGCTGCTATTTCAACCTATTATTATTGTGTCAAGTTCCCAACTGCAAGCGGAGCTGGGACGTTGAAGGGAGACCGAAGAAAAGCTCGATAGTGTCTCCTTCAACTGCGTCCAAATGATAAACAAGTATCCATGATGGAGGCCTCAACCAATCATCATGACAATGAGCCTTCGGTTCTCAATGATATTCTGGGATCTCATGACGATCAAGTGGAAGCCGACGAATAGACCTTGCCCACGGGCGACCAACAACTGCTCACAAGTGAGCAACTGTGTCCGACAGCAGAATCACCACTAACATCAATGGCAATTGACGAACCGCCCATGAATACTAACCTGGAAAGATCAATCCTAGCGACCAACATTGTTCCCAACACAGCAGACGATTTTGATCCCCGCCTAGGTGTTGAACCCATGGACATCGAGGACGAGCTAAACCCTGAAGGGCCAATTATTGATCCGCGGTGGAAGGGATAAAAACGACGAGCAACTCCAGTCGAAGAACTGGAGGCCATCAAAGTTAACCCAAATCGTGATGACCTTGAACTCTACATTGGGTCCGAGCTCCCTGAGTCCTATAGAACTCGAATGGCAGAATTTCTCAAAGCTAATTTTGATGTCTTTGCATGGTCACATGTAGATATGGTGGGGATTGACCCGAAGGATGCTTGTCATAGGCTAAATATTAATCTGGCTCGAAGCTCTCAATGAGGAAGTTAAGAAATTGATGGACAATGATCTAATCAGACAAGCATTGTGTCCCCAATGGGTTAGCAATCCTGTATTAGTGCGGAAGCCGAATAGAACCTGGAGGCTATGCATAGATTTTACAGATCTGAATGCAGCATGCTGTTGGTGATCAATTTTTATCGGGTGGATTAGTGACTGTTTAAGTTCGGTTTAATGATCATCAAGCAATTACGTGTGATTGGTTACCACCGTAAATGGTAAATCGAGGGTCGGGTTATGAACTTGTAAATATGAAAATCGAAATCGTGATAATTTCGTATGTGTGTACGTTTAGGTGTATTAGTGTGTGTTTTGGGAGTGTTTATGAATTTGAACTTTTTTTGGACTTCTCTTTCATAAGCTGGAGAACAACTATTTATAGTGACTAGCAAGCATGAGGTGTCTATGACTCTTGGTCTCCCTAGCCTGCATGCTTGACATGTGTCCTTTGACCTTAGTTTGACCTTATCTAAGCTGAATCTTAGTTACAAAGTCTTCTTTGGTCTTATCTCGGATTTCGTTGTTGTTCGTCCAGGTCGGCTTAAATCGATCCAGGATAGTTCTTTCATTGAAGTTGTTCGCCATTTGGGTGTATGGCTCAGAAGTTGTTCGCATTTGTGTCTTGCACAGATTGGCTTTGGGATCTTGGTCCTTTGTTCGTCAGCATACACCTCTTAGGCTGATAACTGTAACACTTTTACCAATGTTGTTCGTCATTACTGACTTGGTGGTGGGTCCATATTTGGTCTTTGGTCTTTAAACATGTTCGCCAATATCTTGTTCGTCGGTATAGTTGTTCGTCACTTTATACACTCCTTGGATTAGTTTATGCACCCCGGCTTGATTTTCTTTATTGATTTGATTTGGAGCTGATTTCTCGTAACCCTTCTCATGGCTTTAATCCTTGTTCGCCCATCATTGATTTAAGTTCGCCTATCAACAATTGCCCCCTATCCTGGCTATATGTTGCCCCAGACGAGCAACTTTGTGGCGAGCAACTATAGTTAGGATATTATACTGGCGTGGATTTGGACGAACATCATTGGCCCTGACGAGCAACAAATGGTACGTCGTTCCATCTCCCCAATGTCTGGGGGTTGTACGAAGATGACGTGAGCGTCATGATTGCGCGCCGTCCACGCGCGATCAATCCCGAGGCTACGCGCTTCCATATTTGCATATAGGTCCTCCAATTTTTGAACTTGGTCGAAATAGACCCCGTTTTTCTTCAATTAAGTCCACATTTTGTAGGAAATTATGCTCTGTACCCCGTTTTTGCTTGAGGTATAAATAGGAGGGGGAAACAAATTTTTCCCACTTTTTCATCTTTTGCTACAGTGCTCCGGCGATTCCAAGCTTCTCCGGCGTCTGTTCTTCCAGTATTTGGCTCCAAAATCTATTCCCCAGGTAGTCATTCTTCTTATTTCATATTTTTAGTTCCTTTTTTCTTCAAAAAGTCTTCATCGCCACCGTGTGGGATCGCGCGCCACCGTCTTCTCCGGGAATACGCCGCCGTCTGCATTTTTTCTTTTTCTCTTCCTATGTCTTCTCACTCGAGCAACAAATCCGAGGAGACTCTTGACCCACTTTTCCCAACCGCGGCCCCCGTCGATCAACCTCCCTTCGAGATTTCTTCGGCCTCAGATCCTCACGTTGATTCGGTGGTTCGTTCAGTTGAGGATACTGGTGCCCGCCCATCTGGGAGAGAAATAGTGGTCGCGGCGAGCAGAAATTCGGAAAACAATTCTTCATCCAGCACCGAATCAGAAGATCCTTTATTTGACGAGTTGACTCGTGAATTTCTAGAAGGAATAGGGTTCCCATTACCAAGAATGATGGAAAATGAGATCCCAACTGGAGTTGCTCGGCCTTTTGAATGACGAGCATATGCTGAAGAGCATGCGAACAACTTTGCTCGCCCACAGAGAGAAGTATTGGATCTGGTGAAGACTGAGTACCAGGCGAGCAAGATTAAAAGCGTTGTTCGCGAGTATGAGTTGGATTCGATCCGGGAGACCTACAAGATTCCCTATGATATTCATATGTGGGCTCCCAAGAGAAAAGAGAGAGTTGATCGCCCTCCTCCAGGATGCACGGCGATCAACATTCATACTCTGATTGCTGGATTGAGATTGCCCCTTCCACCTATTGTTGGTCGCTTCCTAGAGGCGACCAACCTTGCTATCACCCAAATCACCCCAATTGGATGGATGAACTTATTGGGGACGATGTGTTTGTTCGCATTAGAGGGGTACGTCGATCGCATAACTGCAGATGAGATCAACTACCTCATGACGATCACGAGATGTCCCCCTGGAGAGGAAGGTTATTTTTATCTCAAGGCCAGGACTGGACTGAAGATGGTGGAGGGGGTGCCGAACAAAATTCGCGATTGGAAACAACACTTCTTCTTCATCGGGGGTGATTGGCGAGCATCTTCTGGTCCACACGGTGGTGATGGACGAATAAATTCCCCAGCCTCTTATGGGAAATTTAAACGTAAGATTATTTTCTTGCTCGTCCTCGAACTGTATTGTTCTAATTTAACTTTTCTTGTTTGTTCACAGGCCCTTGTTTGCCCAAGTGGAACTCGGAGGAAGAAGAGATTGGCTCAGAATTCCTATTTACCTCCTGCTTGGTCGGCCTTCGCAATAAAGCGGAAAGGACCACTGAGTATCTGCGCGAGGGAAAGTGCTTGAGAGCTGCTCGCTTGTTCCCTTATCCTCACCATTTGGAAGCACAAGCTGAGGTGCCCCCATGTATGAAAAATTTCTAACTCCTAATATCAATTTTGCTCGTCATTTGACTTTTACAACTTGCTCGCCTAACTCTTTTTTTTAAGCCGAGCAAGTCACTGTTGCAATTCCCCCCAGTTTTGCCCTTCTCGAACAAAGAGTTTTCGAGATGGCGCCTCCAAAAGGACGGAAGAGGAGAGGTGACCCGCCCACCAAGATCTTAGGAATGACGAACAAGGCTGAGGGAGCCAAAGTCCCGCGACCAACTGCTCCTCCCGCTCCTGCCCAGCCATCTTTTCCGATTTCTCCTCCTCGTGGGGGGAAACGTTTGAAAAAAGCCGATGGGACTCCGTTGGCCCATGATGTCCCCATTGTTGGTAAGGGGAATGAGAAGGTAGGCCATAGTCATTCACGTCCTGAAGGGGATGCTGTTCGCCGCCCCACTGAGCCTGCAGAAAAAGCGGGCAAAGCAGGCAAGGATTCTACTTCTGGTCGCGGCCCCGAGGACCTCACCCATCTGGGTTGGGATGACCGGAAATTTAAGGAGTAAGTCTACCCCTGCCTCTGCCGAGCAAGATTCATTTTTTATTTTTTATTTTTCTAAGTATTATTTTCTTTCTTGTTCGCAGATATCGTGCTGATGATTATCCCGGTCGAGCAAGTGTTGTACATCAGTACGCTTGCTCGAAGACTCCCGTTAACATAAGGGAGATTCCTGGCGAACATGTTCGCAAGGCGACGAAGTTGGTCGCCCGAGCCTGGACGCGTCCCTTGGACAAAGCCATCCTCCAACAGGGGCTAGTGGACAACCTCCATCTCTCTATGATGCTCCACGCCAACGGCCTCGTCACGGCCCAAAGGGCAATTGCCCAAGTTGCCGAGCAAGAAGAGTCTGCTCGTCATTATGCCAGCACTGCTCGGCAACTCACTGAAGAGAAAGACGGCCTCATCAGCCAATATGAGGCCAAGGTTGCTCGTCTCAATAACCAGATCAATGTTTACATTGATGCTGAGCACAAACGCCTTGAAGAAATTCAAGGCCTGTCCAAAGAGCTGAAGGACAAAGAGGCCCTGCTCAAGGACAAGGAGGCCTTGCTCGGCGAGGGGGAGAAAAAGTTGTCCGCAGCTGAACAAGAGAACGCCGAACTGAAAGCAGAAATTGCTCATCTTCGGGAGACGGAAGCCAACCTCTACACAAGCGAGCAACTCGAAGCCGAAGTTCAGGCTCGAACGGCTCCCATCTCAAACCTTGGATATATCTGTGCCTATGCGGACAACATCCACACGGCCGATGCTTATGACTTCAAGGATTTGGTGGAAGAAATGAGCAAGGATTTGAATGAATTCATGGAGTATTATCCACCGCCGAACAATATCGAAATTCAGCTGGCGGATCTGGCAGTACTAGGGGTTAAACTTGACAAACTCGACCCTAGTATTTCCATTACTCATCCTCCGCCCCCAACTGATGAAGGCGAACAAGAGGAAGGGGTGGCCGTGGCTGACGAGCAAAATGCAAAAGAGGCTGAGGATAAGGCTGCTGAAGATTTGGCTCGAGAAATGATCGTTGAACCTCCAGCCGATCAGGCTCAAGATCCTCCCCCCGCCGAGCAACAATAGTTCTTTAGGACTTAGCTTTTTTCTTTTCACCTTCTTTGTAATAGTTGGTCGCTCATTTTGTAGTACTTGACCTCTAGGATCATTGTACTATTTTTGAGGCTTAATGCCTTTTTGATTAATGGAATGTCTTTCTCATGTTCGCTCATTTTCTTTATATGTTAATTGCCTTTACATTTTTATCAATGTCTCTGCAATTATAACATATAGTGTTGGGCTTTTGTTCGAATTGAACTTTGCCTTTAGTGGAATTAGGGTTCAGCCTTAGGTTCTGTTCATTTTAAAAAACGAACAACCTTTAAATGGCTTTGTACCTCGAGCTTTGGACTTTTCCTCTTTGACGAACAACTATTATATTCACATAATGAACAATTTACAAGTGTTGTAAGACTGCTCGTCACTAATATATACAAATCGACGAACAACTTTGAACACTAATTAAAACATGCTCGCTTATAAAATTTTTTGCCGAGCAACTCTGTCTATATATAAGATGAAACAGCACCAAACTATACAATGTGCCGAACAACTTTAAATTCTATACTTAGCAAAATTTTAAAAAAATTAGGCAAGTTTTTGGTTTGCCTTACTTGATTCACTGGCCCTCCGAGATATTTGTTCGCCCAATTAAGAACTTGTTCGTCTCATTGATAGTACTTCTTCAGATGTACAGCATTCCAGGAGTATTGGGCCGGCTTGCCTTCCATATCTTCGATATCGTATGCACCATTAACGAATTTTTCCGTTATACGATACGGGCCCTCCCAAGTTGGTCCCAATACACCTGGAGGTTGGGCGAGCAACTTTCTTAGAACCATATCTCCAACTCTGAATTCCCTGATTTTAACATGAGAATTATAATAGCGTTCTGCTCGCTGCTTGTAGGTAGCATTTTTTAGCTCGGCATTCAGTCTTTTTTCCTCGAGCAAATCCATTTCTGTAGCTAGAGCAGAGTTGTTCGCCTGCTCATCAAAGTTGGTCGTCCTGAATGTATTGGTCTTTAACTCAATTGGTATTACAGCCTCTGTCCCGAAAGCCATTGCAAAAGGTGTTTCTCCGGTGCTTGACCTGGGAGAAACTCTGTATGCCCATAGGACTTCCGGAAGTTCTGTAGACCAACTATTTTTGCTTTCTGCTAGCCGTACCTTTAACGTATGCTTGATAATTTTGTTTACGACTTCAACTTGTCCATTTGATTGGGGATGATAGGGTGTAGAGTAATGTTTCTTGATCCCCCATTTAGTACAGAAATCTCTCAACTCCTTCCCATCAAACCGTGGACCATTGTCTGTCACGATGGTTTGTGGAACTCCAAAACGACAGACAATGTTTTTCCAAATGAAGTTGATCATTTTCTGTTGCGTGATTTTCAACATGGCCTCTGCTTCTGCCCATTTTGTATAATAGTCGACTGCTACAACGGCAAACCGAACTCCTCCAACTCCTGCTGGGAAGGGACCAATAATGTCCATTCCCCATCTAGCAAAAGGCCACGGGCTATAAATTGATACGAGCTGTTGAGCCGGGGTATGAATGTTTGGTGCAAAAATTTGACATTGGTGGCAAGTCTTTGCTTTTTTGATTGCATCCTGGCGTAAGGTCGGTCAGTAATAGCCTTGTCTGATAGTTTTGTACGCCAAGGCTTGCCCCCCAGTGTGATTTCCACATACTTCGGCATGTATTTCTTCGAGTATTGCTCGTCCTTGCCCCCTAGGCAAACATTTGAGAAGTGGAAGTGATATTCCTCTTTTGTAAAGTTGCTCACCTACCAGAGTATATCTGCCAGCTTGCTTAATTAGCTTGGCAGCTTCAAAAGAGTTGTTTGGTTTTTCTCCACTTTTCAAGTATTTGACTATACTTGTTCTCCAGTCTTATTCTTCACTGGTTTGATCGTTAAGTTGGTTGACATTATAACTCGTTGTTGATGGGTCATTCATCTTTGTAATTATAATGTCTGCCAACTCTGCAGGCCCTTCGCTTGTTGCTAGTCGGGCCAACACATCTGCTTGAGTGTTGCTCGTCCTTGGGATTTGTTCAATGAATACTTGGTCTAACAAGGACATCAGGTGAGCAACAATTCGTTGATATTCGATCATATGGCCGTCCTTCGCCTCATATTCACCTAGGACCTGGTTCACAATCAATTGTGAATCGCCGAATATTTGTAAACGTCTGACACGTACTGCCAGGGATAGATGAAGACCAGCAATGAGAGCTTCATACTCGGCTTCGTTGTTGGTTGCCATAAAGCCAAATCTGATTGCCGAAGTGAATACTTGTCTGCCTGGACTAATTAGAACCACTCCTGCCCCCGAGGCTACGTTAGTCGAAGATCCGTCAACATAAAGATGCCAGGGGTGATTAAGTCCTCTCGTCGGATTTGGTGGGAAGGTTAGTTCGACTATAAAGTCGGCTAACACTTGCCCTTTGATCGCTGTTCGAGGAGCATAAGTCACCCCGAATTAGCTAATCTCCAGTGACCATTTTAATAGACGACCAGCTGTGTCGGGGCGATGGAGAATTTGTCTGAGTGGGAAAGTTGTTAGCACTTCAACTTGATGATAAAAAAAGTAGGGCCGTAACTTCCTTACACTCATGACTAGTGCATATGCCAGCTTTTCGGTTGGGGAGTATTTGATCTCTGCCTCATGCAAAGCTTGGCTGACGTAGTAGATAGGTTGATGGAATTTGTCGTCTTCCCGTACCAGGACGGAGCTGATGGCCACTTCCGACGCCGCCAAGTATAAATATAACTTTTCTCCTGGGACGGGTTTTGATAGGATTTTTACATCTTCCAGGTAGTCTTTGAGTTGGTCGAACGCCTTTTGACAGTTGTTAGTCCATGTGAACTGTCCTTTCTTGATGGCTTCAAAAAATGGACGACATTTATCTCCTGATCTGGATATGAACCGGTTTAGTGCTGCTAGACATCCCGTGAGTCTTTGCACTTCTTTTATTGAACGTGGTGGTTGCATATCCACTATGGCTTTAACTTTCGTTGGATTAGCCTCAATTCCCCATTGACTAACAAGATGACCCAAGAATTTGCCTGAATGAACTCCAAAGCTGCTCTTCTTTGGATTCAGCTTCATGTTGTAATGTCGAAGAATTTCGAACACTTGGGTCAAGTGTTGGAGATGATCTTCTTTATGGGGACTTTTGACTACGATGTCATCAACGTAGACTTCTACTGTATCTCCAATTTGCTGGTCGAACATTTTGTTCACCAGCCTTTGATAAGTTGCTCCGGCGTTGATGAGGCCAAAGGGCATTCTCTTCCAACACAGCAAGTTTTTGTTAGTATAAAATGCTGTGTTCTCTTGATCATCTGGATGCATCGGAATTTGATGGTATCCGGCGAAGGCATCCATAAATGTTAGCATTTCATGACCTGCAGTGCTGTCCACCAATTGGTCAATATGAGGAAGAGGAAAGTTGTCCTTTGGGCATGCTGCATTCAGATCTGTAAAGTCTATGCATAGCCTCCAGGTCCCGTTTGGTTTCCTCACAAGGACTGGGTTTGCTACCCATTGTGGGCAGAGTGCTTGTCGGATTAGGTCGTTGTCTAACAACTTCTTTACTTCTTCGTTCAAAGCTTGATATTTGTCTGGGCCATATTTTCTTCGTTTTTGATGGATTGGCCTTTTTGCTTGATTGATATTGAGCTTGTGACAAACATGTTTTGGATCTATCCCCACCATGTCTGCATGAGACCAAGCAAAAACATCTAGATTTTTGCTGAGGAACTCTTTCATTCGGGATCTGTAAGGCTCAGAAAGCTCAGATCCTATGTATAACTCGAGATCCGGGTTTTCAGGATTAACTTTGAACGCCTCCAGCTCTTCAACTGGAGTTGCTCGTCGTTTTTGTCCTTTCCACCGAGGATCAAGTATTGGTCCCTCAGAGTTGAAATCATTTTCGATGTTCATTGGCTCTGCCCCCAGGCGGGGATCTAGATCATCTGTTGGCCCTGATTCATTGTTGTTAGTCAACACCTGGCCCTCCAGGTCATTATATGAATGTTGCTCGTCACCATCCCTTAGTTGTTCGTCAGGATGATGTTCCTCATGGATGGTGAGGAGTTGTTCGTCCAACACCTGCTCGTCATGATGTTGTTCGTCTGTATCCATGTGGTCATCTTCTAAGTCCATCATGTTCTCCAATATTGATGGTTCATCAACCGGATAGCTGGTGGTGGCTTCCATCATGGATACTTGTGCATGTTTTGCTTGTAGTTGTAAGAGGCATTCCCGAGCCTTTCTTTGATCTCCTTTAACTGTGCACGCTCCACTTGCTGTTGGAAACTTCAAGCAATAATGGTAAGTTGAACAGGCAGCTTTAAATTCATTCAAAAAAGGTCGACCAAGGAACCCATTATAGGTCGATTCTTGGTCTACGACCAAAAAATCTACCATTCTTGTAATATTTTTTTCGGGTTCCTCGATCGTTACAAGTTGTACAAGCAAAGAAATTTCTCCCAATGGGACTGTTACTGCATTTCCGAAGCCTAGGATTCTATGGTTTGAGTCCCGGATGTGGGCTGAAAAGTCTCCAAGTTTATCGAGTGTACTTTTGAACAAGATGTTGGTATAGGCTCCGGTGTCTACCAACAATCTATGGACTCGAGTCCCCATGATCTTTGCGCAAATTACAAGTGAATCATTGTGAGGGGTCAAAACTCCTTCAAGATCTTTTTTAGTAAAAGTCAACTCCGCCGTTTGCATGATAGTTGGCTTGACCCCCATTTCTTGCACTTGATCGATTGCTCGTAATTCAGCCTTTCTTTTTCGGTTGGAGATTGGTGGTCGTCCATCAGAACATCCTCCTGCAGGTCCTGCAGGTTCCATCATATACAAATCTTCCAATGGACGAGTAGGAATGGCAGGAACTGGCCGTGCCGGCTTATTGTTCTTCTGGGGTTGATCATCCTCGTCCTCAGAGTTGTTCTCCCGGGTTCTTTTTCCGGGTTGTCTTTTGACAAAGTCGGAGAGCTTTCCGTCTTCGTAGAAACGCCAGAGTTGTTTGAGTAAATCTCTACATTCACTCGTAAAGTGCCCCACGCTTTGATGGTAGGCACAATACTTGTTAGGGTTGAGTTTGCCAGTATCTTGGCAAATTTTTCGGGGAGGGGAGAGCAACTCCTTATCCTTCACATTCTCATAAACAGTATCGACTGATACTGTTAGCACTTGGTTCAGCTTTTCTTTGAGTTTTGTCCCTTCAGTGAATGCCTTCATGTTTTTAGGGACTCGATAACTCGTTGCGCCAGATTTCTTGTTGTTCTCCTTGGGATCGGCTTTATTCTCTCCCAAGTTTGATTGCAGGGCCTCGTGCATAGAAACGAATATGCAGGCCTGATTTCTAAACTCGGCGTAGCTCCTTGGGCATTTCAGATGTACCTCTTTCCATAACTTTGACCCTTTCTCCAGTCCTGCCATAATAGCAACAATTTTTGTGTCCTCGCTGACGGGCTCACCTTCCAACAACACCTTGTCGAACCTTTCCATGAAAGCTCGATCTGATTCATCGTCATTTTGTTTTAGGTCTGACAACCGGTGTTTCTGGGACAAGTATGATCCCGCCATTGAGAAATGAGACAGAAATTCCCGACTCAGCTGAGTGAATGAAAGGATAGATGCTGGTGGAAATGCTGAGAACCATTTGTGCACCCGGTCCCCCAAGGTTAACGGGAAGTTTCGGCATTGAGTGGCATCGCTGGCTCCCACCGAGACCATATAATCTGAGTATTTTGTTAAATGAACTCTGGGATCAGCAAGGCCGTCATACTGTAAGCTTGCAGGGAATTGGACTTTCTTCTGAATCGGGGCTTTCAGAATGTAAGTTGATAATGGTGAGGATGGCAAGCTGGTCGTCCCCACTCCTCTTTGCTGGTCCAACTGTCCCTGCATGCTTTCTATTGCTCTCCTCAAGCTTGATAACTCATCCAGAGATGCCCCCTGACTTGGAGGCTGTTCGGCGAACAAAGGTGCAAACCTTTCTGTTCGTCGCAGTCCCTCGCTTGGAGTGGGCAACTCTTGGAGCTGCTTTTTTGGGTTGCTCGCCGCATTAGGTCCCAAACGTTTGAAGGCAGATTGGAAAAGTCTTTCATGGACCGAAGGGCGAGGTTGTTCAAATGTTGCTCGCCCATGCTCAGTTTCCCGGCGAGCAACTTTCTCCTGTTGCATGGGTTGGCCAAGTCTGTCCAGGGCACTGGAGCGGGTTGTTCCGTGGCTCGACATTGTTGTTCGCCCACGAGCAGATTGAGCCTGGCCCTCTCTTGGTTCAACCATCTTTGCCTTGCCCTTATCTCGCCTAACTTGGGCACTGTCCACCTCATGTTGTTCGCCCCTAGTTGATCTGGCCCTAACAACTTCCACAGGTTTGTCCTTAGGCCTCACTAGTGAAGGCCTATTCTGATCTTGCTGTCTCTGTAGAGCCTGGAGGGCAGCAATGGTTTTGGCCAGTTCATTGGGGTTGTTCGCCAGGGCCTCCATTTCAGGTGGGAGATTATGGGTTATGGCAGTGTGCTGTGACCTATTTACATGTCTAGGATTTCGATCCTGGTGGTCGGCCGATGAGGCTCGGGTGGGAGATGCTCTCCTTGACAAGCGTGATGCTTGAGTTTCCTTTAATTGAGGCATTTCAATATAAATTGTTTCTTTAATTTTAATATTGAAGAACACCAAGAACACCAAGAACACCCTTGCTTGTATCTTCAAATATTTCTTGAGGTTTTCTTTGAATCTTCAAGTTTTCAACTTGAAGTTCTTGAGTAATCACACTAACCGGAGGTTCGGACCCTTCTTCTAGCTCCAAAATTATTGGTGATCAATTTTTATCGGGTGGATTAGTGACTGTTTAAGTTCAGTTTAATGATCATCAAACAATTACGTGTGATTGGTTACCACCGTAAATGGTAAATCGAGGGTCGGGTTATGAACTTGTAAATATGAAAATCGAAATCGTGATAATTTTGTATGTGTGTACGTTTAGGTGTATTAGTGTGTGTTTTGGGAGTGTTTATGAATTTGAACTTTTTTTGGACTTCTCTTTCATAAGCTGGAGAACAACTATTTATAGTGACTAGCAAGCATGAGGTGTCTATGACTCTTGGTCTCCCTAGCCTGCATGCTTGACATGTGTCCTTTGACCTTAGTTTGACCTTATCTAAGCTGAATCTTAGTTACAAAGTCTTCTTTGGTCTTATCTCGGATTTCGTTGTTGTTCGTCCAGGTCGGCTTAAATCGATCCAGGATAGTTCTTTCATTGAAGTTGTTCGCCGTTTGGGTGTATGGCTCAGAAGTTGTTCGCCTTTGTGTCTTGCACAGATTGGCTTTGGGATCTTGGTCCTTTGTTCGTCAGCATACACCTCTTAGGCTGATAACTGTAACACTTTTACCAATGTTGTTCGTCATTACTGACTTGGTGGTGGGTCCATATTTGGTCTTTGGTCTTTAAACCTGTTCGCCAATATCTTGTTCGTCGGTATAGTTGTTCGTCACTTTATACACTCCTTGGATTAGTTTATGCACCCCGGCTTGATTTTTTTATTGATTTGATTTGGAGCTGATTTCTCGTAACCCTTCTCATGGCTTTAATCCTTGTTCGCCCATCATTGATTTAAGTTCGCCTATCAACACATGCCCGAAAGATAACTTTCCACTTCCGCACATTGATCAACTGGTGGACAGCACAGCTGGGCATGAAATGTTTACATTTATGGACGCTTTTGCTGGTTACCACCAGAT
Organism: Ballota nigra; assembly: GCA_947034835.1. NCBI lineage: Eukaryota > Viridiplantae > Streptophyta > Magnoliopsida > Lamiales > Lamiaceae > Ballota > Ballota nigra. The sequence continues at coordinate 69,342,581 of OX344720.1, read as the reverse complement.
TCCGATGTATCCAGATGATCAAGAGAATACGGCTTTTTATACAAATAAAAATCTACTCTGCTGGAAGAGAATATCTTTCGGACTAATCAATGCAGGGGCAACCTACCAGAGGCTTGTCAACAAAATGTCCGACGAACACATTGGGGAGACGGTGGATGTGTATGTTGACGACATAGTCGTCAAAAGTACCCAAAAAGAAGACCACCTCCAGCATCTATCTCAGGTGTTTGACATTCTCCGAAAGTATAACATGAAAATTAACCCGAAGAAGAGCAGTTTCGGGGTACATTCGGGAAATTTTTTGGGCCACCTGGTCAACAAATGCGGAATTGAAGCTAACCCTGCCAATGTTAAAGCCATCATTGACATGAAACCCCCTCATTCGGTCAAAGAAGTACAAAGACTGACGGGATGTCTAACTGCATTGAACAGATTCATATCACGATCAGGAGACAAATGCCGTCCATTCTTTGAAGCCATCAAAAAAGGCAATTTTGTGTGGACGGGTAGCTGCCAGAAAGCTTTCGAACAGCTAAAAGATTACATGGGAGACGTAAAGATTCTATCAAAACCAATCCCAGGAGAAAAGCTATATTTATATCTGGCAGCTTCGGAAGTGGCTATAAGTTCGGTTTTGGTACGAGCAGAAGGCAAATTTCACCTTCCCATCTATTATGTGAGCCAGGCTCTACATGAGGCTGAAGTAAAATATTCACCCATAGAAAAGCTAGCGTATGCTTTGGTCATGAGTGTTAGAAAGTTAAGACCGCACTTTTTCGATCATTAAGTCGAAGTACTAACAACTTTCCCACTCAGACAAATATTGCATCGACCCGATACAACTGACCGACTGCTAAAGTGGTCCATAGAGATTAGCCAGTTCGGAGTGACCTATACACCTCGAACAGAGATTAAGGGTCAAGCATTAGCTGACTTCATAGTCGAGCTAACCTTTATATGGACGGTTCGTCAACAAACATGGCCTTGGGGGCAGGAGTAGTTCTTATCAGCCCCGATCGAAAAGTGTTCATCTCAGCGGTCAAATTTGAATTTATGGCCACCAACAATGAAGCTGAATACGAAGCTCTCATCGCTGGTCTCCACTTATCACTGGCTGTCGGAGTCAGGCGACTCCAGATTTTTGGAGATTCTCAACTTATAGTAAGTCAAGTACGAGGTGAATACGAGGCCAGAGACGAACATATGATCGAATACCAACAAATTGTTGCTCACTTGATATCAATGCTAGATCAAGTACATATTCATCAAGTACCTCGAACAAGCAACATGCAAGCTGATGCCCTGGCAAGATTAGCAACGAGTGACGGGCCAGCAGATCTAACAGACATTGTCATCACCAGAAAAATCCAACCTTCGACAATTGATTATGAAGTAAATCAAATTATCGAGCAAAAAGACGATGATGATTGGCGAACTCCAATAGTCAAATACTTGAAAGACGGAGAACTGCCAATCAACTCTTTTGAAGCTGCAAGAATAACGAAAGAAGCAGCCAGGTATACCCTGGTAGACGAGTAGCTTTACAAAAGAGGTTTTTCAGTCTCGCTACTCAAGTGTTTGTCTAGGGGGCAAGGGAAGGCTACATTGGAAGACATACATTCTGGAGCTTGTGGAAATCATGCTGGGGGTAGGCTTTGGCATACAAAACAGTAAGGCAAGGCTATTACTGGTCGACCTTACGAAAAGATGCAATCTAGGTAGCCAGAGCTTGTCACCGATGTCAAATCTTTGCCCCGAGCATCCACACACCCGCTCAAGAGCTCGTTTCGATTTTTAGTCCTTGGCCATTTGCACGATGGGGAATGGATATCATTGGACCTTTTCCGCCAGGGAAAGAAAACGTACGATTCACCGTCGTGGCCGTGGATTATTACACTAAGTTGACAGAAGCAGAAGCCCTGGTTAAAGTCACGCAGGAGAAAATGATCGATTTCATTTGGAAAAATATTGTCTGCCGGTTCGAAATTCCTCAAACACTTGTGACAGACAATGGTCCTCAGTTTGAATGGGAAGAAGCTTCGGGACTTCTGCACTAAGTGGGAGATCAGAAAATACTATTCGACCCCCTATCATCCACAATCGAATGGTCAGGTGGAAGCCGTCAATAAGATAATCAAGCATATTCTTAAGATACGACTAACAGAAAGTAAAGGCAAGTGGTCTGTAGAACTACCAGATGTGTTGTGGGCATACAGAGTTTCTCCCAAATCTAGCACCGGAGAAACACCTTTTGCACTAGCATTTGGAACGGAAGCAGTCATCCAAGTTGAGTTAAAGACTAAAACACTAAGAACGGCCAACTTTGAAGAAGTGACGAACAGTTCTGCCCTATCAGTCGAGCTAGATTTGCTCGCAGAAAAAAGAATTACTGCTGAATTAAGAAATGCATTATATAAGCAGAGAGCAGAACATTACTATAATTCTCAAGTCAAAGTAAGAGAGTTTGAGGCCGGCGACCTGATTTTAAGGAAGAAGCTCACCCCACCTCCAGGCATATTTGGCCCGACTTGGGAGGGCCCATACAGGGTAACGGACAGGTTACCCAATAGTGCATATGACATCGAAGATTTAGATGGCAACTCGGCCCAATATTCCTGGAATGCAGCTAACTTGAAGAAATATTTCCAATAGACGAGCTACTTTGCTTATGGAAAGTGGAAGTAATGCTCCTCTATCGGGCGAGCTATTATGTCACAAGGGCGAGCTAAGGCTGCATATGCGCAAGTAAGGTCCAAAAACTTACCTAATTGTTTGAAAAATCTCATCAAGTGTTGGTGGTCGAGCAAGTTTGATTGGTCGAGCTGTTTGCGATCAGTCACTTGTTTAATTTTTCAATGAGTTCAAAGCTAGCCCGACAAGATGTATAGTGGTCAAGCTACTTTGAGCTAGTGTGTAAATTATATGTTTTAACAAGTTGGGCAGTGTTTACTTTTAAAGTTGGGATAAACTCAGATAAGTTATCAAGATAGGATAAACCTGGATAAAGATATTATTAGGCTGGACAATTCTTGTTTACTTAACAAGATAAAATTGGGCCTATAAAATGGGCTAATTATAAAAAGTAATTAAATAACATAAAAAAATCAATTCATCTTCCAGAGTATTCCATGGGAGAGATTAAAGCTTGCCCTGTCTTTCCATTATTTCTTCCACGTTGCCTCCCACATTACCGTTCTTCCTTCCACGTCTCTATATCTGTCTTTTTTTATTTCTCCAGATCTCTCTCCCCTCCTTTTCTTCTCCAAATCTATTTTCTCCTCAGAAATTAAGATTGAAGACGAAGATTAAGATTAAGTACAGCTCCTCAGAAATTGAAGATTGAAGTTTTGATAAGCGGTGGAAAAGATTGATAGCAGTTTTCACAAGCGGCGGAAAGATTAAGATTGAAGACAAAGATTAAGTTCTTAAATTCAATTCTTAGATTTTCCTTTGTTTTTCAGGATTTCGATTTCGCTCCTCAAAAATTGAAATCCAAGAAGATTAAGCCACCGCCGTGTATGGTTGTCGCCGAGAACGGTGATTCAGTTCTACAATGTCCAAGATTGGATCGACTATGATCGGCAGAGGAAAGCAATTGATTGGTTGATTAATGAAGCTAAGGCCCCCACTGACGCCCTGAATCACCACTCAAACGCCACTGTTACACCAGTCAATTAGGACAAAATTGTCTTTTTGCCTATGAACAGAAATCCAGTTTATTTTATCCTCCCGTGGGTTGGAGGTTTAAATTTGGTATATTGTTAGGGGTTTAGCCCGGGTTGGGCTATTTACCCGAATTTGTTAACATGCAAGGTAAACAGCGTATAAAGGTCAGCTAATAGTGTTAACGGAATTTATCATACAAAGTAAACACAACCTTGATGATTGTTTGACAAAGTGTATAGAAGTCGAACTACATTAGCTTGGTTTTTTTAAAGTCTATTAGAAACGATCATCAACAGGGGGGTGCATGTAGTCTTAGATTTTCTTGTTGTTTAAATATTAAGGTTATATATGTAATTTTATAATTTTAATAAAATATTAAAATATTGATGGATGTGTATCTCCATTAGTTGGAGGGGTATTTAGCTTGGACCTTTTTTTTCTGTTCTTTTTTTTTTTTTTTTCCCCTTATTGGTCCATGCTGCAGCCATGTCCAACCTGGTGAATTAATCAGAAAACAGCCTACCTAAAGATGTTACATGCATTGATAAGAAGGGCGATATAAATTCCATACTATGATCTCCTTTATTAAACCATAAACAGAACAGCCAAGGTAAATGGACTTGCTTCTGGTTCCTTACATTGGGGTTCTTTTATTACACAAAGCAAGGGGACTTGCGATCTAATACTCTCTAAACAACACAATTAAATAGGCAACCTAAACGACGTAACCTTACTCTAATCTACGAAGCAACACCAAACACATCTATGCTGCAGCATCTCCTTCATTAAGAAGCATCTGATCGAAGTGCCAGACTCCTGCACGTGTAAATACAATAACGACTACAGTTAGCAGAGGGGAATATTATGCGAGAGAGAAGGAACGTGAAAGTGGTGATCATACCGTGTCCTTTTCCAACCCTTCTTAATTGAGCGACGTATTCTGAAACCTTCTTAATAGCTTCAACCTGGGAAACGAGGAAGAACATTATCATACATTGGTTCCTACATATTTTTTGTCTTGAGTAGAAAGAAAAATCATGATTCCTACGTTTTTGCATATACTTGTGTTTCGATCAAGATAAAAACGACTTAATGCTTAGCTTAATAAGAAAGAATATTCAAGGAAGAATGTGTTAATCTTTCAAGTTTACCTGCTCCCCCAAGTATTCACTCTCCACAAAATCCGCCAGCTGGGGATCATTGTTTGAATCAGCAACCTGTTACATTAAAGAAATATATATAAGTTATATACTAATTCAATTTCAAATCTCAAGCTGAAATCATCATTTAGAACAGGCAAAAACTAAAATAGTATCAGTTGTTTAACTAAAAAGTATTTGTTTGATACTATTAATTGTCTTCAATGAAAAATATTAGTTGTGTGCAGTTGCATCGTACAGCTTGTGTATAGGAGTGTTACTCTTTGGAATAAAACTCATTTCTTGAAAATCACAAAGAGAGGAGGAGCATATAATCATGTCTGAGAAGACTTACACTGTGAAGTTTCAAAAGCTTTTCATTGGTTAACTTCTCCAATGACAATACTAGTTCCATAGCTGAATCAAGAAACATTAAACAGTTAGATCTGTCATACGAACATAGCCAGAACACATTAAAGAAATCACAAGTCCTTAAGGGCATGTTTGTTTCAGGATTCACCCGGATAGAACTAGGACTTTCCGAACCTTGTCCCATTCTAGTTAGAGATGTAACATCCAGTTTTCACATCTCATTCTCCATTCACACCTATAAATACCTATAAAATCTATTATTACTTATCCCTATACAATTCACTTTATACAATTTAAAAATATTATTTCACTCACTCAATCATTACTTACATATCACTTTTCGCTCACTCAATCATTACTCACATATCACTTTTCTCTCACTCACTCCCTCTTTCCTACTTTTATCTTACATATTCTACTTTACTCATACACATGATTTGACATAAAGTAAAATCTCAAAACAAACACGTACTTATACTATTTATGACTGATGAAAGACTTTACATCTTGTGGATGTAAAGTCATGACTCAACACACATACCTAAATCCCGAAACAAACAAGCCCTAAGGAATCGAAAACAAACTTACCATGAAGTGCATCACCCTTCTCAGCATCGTCGAACTCCATAGGTGGCATCTGTAAGGCGTGCAACTTAACTTTCCCTCCTCGTTTGTTCTATAATTAGAAGGAATGACTGTATTAGACTTTTTTTACAAGTAAAGTTGACAGGATAAGTAGAGCCGAAGGTCCTATTTGGCATATACCTGATATTCCATTAGCTTTTCTGCATGCTCTCTTTCTTCTAGACTAGACTCCTTAAAGAATCTGGCAACACAACATCATACGTGTTTAAGCAGCAAGGATATACAAGATTAAAGATAACAGTAATCTGAGTATATTAGACTTACTTGGCAAGGCCTTTCAGGGCAACATTATCCCTATCGAAGTAAGCATATAGGGCATGGTAAGCGTAGGATACACAGTACTCGACACTGTAAACAATGGGAAAAAAAAAATCAGTGTGTTATCATTATAAGTTTGGAAAGAAAAAAGAGAGTTCCCATTTGAAGATATAGCAATCATCTTTGTCTTCACATCTGTGTAAGGTATCAAAGTTATGTTTTCTATATGTATAAACATGATAGCTTAGAACCAACCCGCTAAGATTGGTATACGTCAAATGAGTTTTGATAGTATCGAAAGATATAACACATCAAAAGATTAATAAACTATCAACTTATGGTTTGATTGGTTCTAAACTATATTTTAATTTTAAAGCCCTATAATTACGATTTTTTTTTTTTTTTTCACAAATTCTCTCGGGACGAAAATTGACAAAAGAATTTAATTCACCTTACTGGTCCTGTTTTATATACATGTCAAAAGTATTATTCAGAAACTCTTAAAGGTACTTATTATCTAAAGTATTGAGTTTAAAACAGCCTGCACAAAACAAAAATATTAATAAAATTAATGTAAATCAAGGTTGAAGATTTTACAAAACAAAAATTAATACTCCATAAAGATTTATTAAAACAAAAATAATTTATAGACTTTTTGATGCATTATGCCTAAATAAAATGTTCCTATAGACTATATGAAAATTCTTTTGAACTATTCCCTGTATTTTTCTGAAGCTGTCATAGGGTTTGCTAAAGCAAATCAGTACACAACCCCATTTAAAACCATTCATCTCCATCAAATCTGTATCTGAACACGATTATCCGTAAATTGGATTCATTAGTGATTAATAACCTTAATCAGGTTCACAATCGGGAAGTTAGGGTGGTGGACAAGAAGTTAAATCCATCAACACATCTCTAATAAACGAGCCACTTATCAACTCTCCTAATGAAATGGTTTGTTCATACAATCAACATTCGATACAAGTCGAGATACGCACATTAAAATGAGAAAAAGAGAGGAGAAAACTCACTTGATCTGCTCATTAACAGCGGATTCACACTCTTTGGAGTACTTCTGTCGAGCAAATGAAGTATCAGGAGTCATTGGGACCATAAGCTCATCTTTCTTCACCTCCTCAAACGGCTGAAACACGACGCCGTTGAGCGGCTGCGCCACCGCCTCGTTCGTCGACACGGCGGCGGCGAAACCGTTATCACGCTTCCTCGCCAAAACGAGACCGGAGAAAGAAAAGGAATTAGAACTCAAATTTGGAGAAAATGAAGATGCGGATGAATTGGATAAATTTGACAATGGTCCGAGATTAGCACAAGGAAGAGATGCAGCTGAAATTGCTTCGATAAACATTTTTTCTTTTTTCAATTTAAGATGTAATGAGAGGAATCGAGATTTGGGGATGAAGAAGAGAGGGAGGGTTGCAGAGTGATATTGTTGAATGTTGATTGGGGGATTATATAGAAATGGCGAATCGAGATACGGGAGAATCTGGACCGTTGATTATCTGACACGTAGAGAGCGGAAAAAATCCATTTGGAAAAAGGCGTGTGGCAAGCTCGTGGTCTTATCTGAAATCTTGTGGTGATTCAAATAAATATCCAAAAACGTCAGCATCACCAACGTTCAAAAGGATCTTGTCTACTTTATCTGTTTATTTATTTTTTTATTTTTTAAAGCGGATCTTTGTCTTTTAACGTGTTCACACTAGGTGGATTTATCGATTTTTTTATTTACTAGTTTATTAACACGTGTGTTGCACGTTGTTGAAAACTTTATGACAGTAGTTGATTGAACCTTAGTACATGTAGTTATCCACACCTTAATGTTTCCCAGCCTCTATTGTAAGAATAATTTTCTTAGAAAAATTTGGAGCCACATCAATCAATCTTAAAGTTTGGTATTTATTACCTTAATCTTAATTTATTCACATGTTGCGGCTTCCCTCTTTGGGAAAGTGGGTGATTTTTTCTATGATAATTGTTGGCATTTTGCGCCAGCTTTTATCTTAAACTGTACCTGTGTGGTTCGTGATATTCTTAGCATTCGAGTTGCTAGTGATGGTAATACGTTGATTTGGTCTAAATCGGTGTCCGGGGAGCTTACCTCTCGTCTTGCTTATGATGATTTACGATATTCGTGGCCCGCTACTGGTTGGGGCAATTGGATATGGAGTGATTTCATTCCTATGAGCCGTTCTACCTTACTTTGGAGAGTTATTTGGGGGAAGATCCCGACTGCGGATTGGATGATGAAATTTGGCTTCGCTGGGCCTTCGATGTGCCCTCTATGTCATTCCCATGAGGAAATGCGTGACCATTTATTTTCGTCCTGTCCATTCTCTATTCAGGTGTTGCGCTCCATTCTTGGTTTGTTTGACGCTCATTTAAGACTTGATATCAGTTTTGACCACACTTTTATGCAGGCGAGACAGATTACTTTCAGTGATCAAGTTTCCAGGTTATGGCGGCTTGCCTTCGCAACCTCCATTTGGTCGATTTGGAGTTTCCGAAATCGGGTGGTTCATGACGGGCAACAGGTTTCCTTGCAGCGTTGCATTGTCTTTGCTTTGTCTCATATTAAGGCTTCGACCGTCCTTGCTAATGGTACCTCAAATGGCTCGTTGGCGGATTTGATGGTCACTAAAGCTCTCGGAGTCACTTTACGCCCTAGACGGTCTCGTACTCTCCTTTGCATCTCTTGGCGACCTCCTCCTCCGGGTTGGTGTAAAGCGAATGTTGATGGAGGAGTCAGATCACCACCCAATGTTATATCCGTGGGTGCTGTCTTTCGGAACTCTAGAGGTTTTTTTATGGCTGCATTTTCGGAGACGGTTGGTTGGGGTTACCCCCTTGAGGCGGAGCTGCTGGCCATCTTCAGTGCGATTGAGTTTGCTTTTTTCCGTGGTTGGAGGAAGCTATGGATTGAGTCGGATTCCACCTTTGCCATTCAGACTATGAAGAAAGAAATACCTTTGATCCCTTGGCATATTCGTAGCTTCTGGAGTACGTCCCTTGTGTTGGCTGATCAGATGGAGATTCTTTACACACATATCCCTCGTGAGGGTAATGCTGCTGCGGATGCGTTGGTGAAGACACGTGCTACAAATATTTGGTTTGGTAAGTGTCCTGAATTTCTTGCTTCTTTACTCTGTAAGGATATGAATCAACACTATTATAGATATAGTTGATTTTGTTTAATTTTTGGTTTTTTTGAGGTTGTATCCTCATCTTTGGGCCGTTTGTTTTGGCCTTTTAATTTTGATGCTATGTTGTTTGTAGGACTTTGTAACTCTCTTTTTCATCCCTGACCCTGGGCTGTGGGGTCCTCCTTTTTTCTTTATTTTTAATAAAATAACCTAATTTACACTTAATGTATTTCATGAGAACGAAAGTGTGGATGAAAGCTCTCAAAATTGATACTCTTGTTCGGTTTGTTAGTGACTCATCACTGCTATGTATTAAGATAAAAAAATCAAGTAGAGGTAAATGATAACTTTGGAGATGACTTTTCAACGGGAGCTCTAAAATTTAAAAGTTCCCAATTTTTTCTTTTATAAAATTATAAACAATAACTGTAACCTCTTTGTGTGAGGAGAGGTGGGGTTCAATATAGATGTAACATAAGAAGTCACATCTTTAACATTAGATCTCTATGATATGAACAAAATATATCTCTAGAAATTATGAAGTAAAATTTGTGGTAACATGTATTGCAAACCAATCATGTGATGCCTGAAATAAAAAATCCTTCTATAGGATGAATGTTTTTTCTTGGATGACGACAATGATATTTTATTTTGGATAAAGTATTATATGAAAATTGTTCATGATAAGTTTATCATGAGATTATTTTAAGGTATCGAATATTTGATCAGGAGTATCGATAATCTCATCAAAAATATCATTAATCTCGGTTAGTGGTATTATATTGTAATTGCTGTAAAAAGAATTGAACCCAAATTAATGATATTTATGATGAGGTTATCGATACTTCTGGTTAAATATTCAATACTTTAAAACAGTTTCATGATAATAATATCATAAATTATTTTCATATAAAACTTACTCTGAATTATATTAACACTTAAAATGAGGAATCTTCATCAGAAATATTTCCAAAAATTAATGATAATTGCCACCAAGAAAATACTAAAGACTTACCACAAGAATGCAACAAAGTATATGGATGAAATGACCAACTTTTCCTTTTGCTTGGCCTAAAGAATTAAAAAAAAAAAAATTGTTTCTCCTTCACAAAGATTAAACAAAGTCGTAGCGAAGCAATATTTTTGTCTCTAAAAAAATCAAATGCTTGGTAACTAATTTGGCAACCAAGTGATGGGCTTAATGAGATTAATTAATCTCCATTAATTCAAATAATAATATATCAAAGATGCATTTAGATAATAAAATGGTTTTCTAGAAAAATAGAAAGTTTAAGGGTCCAAACACCTAAAGTTATATTTGAATCGTCATGATGTAATATGACTATAGGATGAGAGTATGATCATCATTACATTAATAAATTAATATAATTCTGAAATATTCTTAGTTTAAGGATCTTGTTACTAAGATAATTCATATTAACTATAGTTATAAAAAAAAATTGATCATTATCATTGTACTCTTTCCCAATCCTCAAATCTGCAAGACAAATACTCTGCAAAAAGTAAAATTCCGAATATAGGAAAGCAATGAAAAAAAAGATATAGTTATAGTTAAAAGGAATAAAAAGTATTACCTCCATCCCACAACACTTTGCATAGTTACTATTTCTCTCGTGTTTTCGCGAGTGAGTTTAGTATTAGTATTTAAAATGATAAAGTAATTTTAAAATTACTTTATAGTAGAAAAAATGTAGCTCTATCATACCCTACCTTTAAAATTATTTTATCATTTTAAATACTAATAAACAACTCGCTCGCTAAAACACGAAGATAAAGTAACTATAAAAAGTGTTTGAGGACGGAGGGAGTAACTCTAAAGAATATATTTTCACAGATAAACCGATCTAAACAACTAAATTTGATAAATTTCAGCTAAAATATACACTGATTTTTCTGTTATCAGCTAGCCCAATCCATATATAATAAAACACCAGTATCTAGTAGTTGATGATCTTTCCTCATAAGCATCATAAAGCTAGAGTGTATATATATATATGTCTAAAGTTGTTCATCTTTACAATCTTTGGGTGATAACTTATTTATATGAAATTTATATTCACATAAAATATTTTTCCATAAGTAGATACCAGATAAGTGCTCAGGTTCATAACTAATTATTAAAAAGTTTTTAACCATATATGTGCTCACTTGTGTAGAGTGATAAATGTCATGATAAGATTGATATAAAGGGAGCATAAAAGAGATGGTAGATTGCACATCAATGAGAGGGTCCAGAAAATAAACCCACCTCTATTAGTGAACATATTTTATCATTTTGAAGACTCAAACTCCATAGTTACACTATGTTCATTTTTCCAAACGTCTATACAGTTTTAAAAACCTCTTTAAAAACATGAAGTTAAAGACCTGCAGTTAGAGCTAATGTGATTCCCCTCTTTGTCTATCATTTCTCCAATCCAGATATTGAAAAAAGAAAGAAAAACATTAGCATTATTTTCAAGCTTAAAAAAAAGAATATATTCTTAATTTTCTCAAGAAAAAAGAGAAACATAATAATTGAATTAAGCTAACAAAAATTATAAGTTCATCATCCTAACTGAACATCTCCAAAAGTTTGGAGAATGATACTATACTATTTTGTTTCTTCAGATTCTAACACAAAATAAATAAATAAAACAAAAGGTAAGACAACAATAATGACGGAAAATTTTATAGCAAAAATGAGTGAAACAAAACCTATAGACAAACATAGACACCTAATTTTATAGCTTAAGTACTTAGGAGTCATTCTGGAACTACCCAAAGTTTATAACTAAAAGATTCTTTACTATGCTTCCACAACCATACTCACACTCATGAAGGTCACCATCTCTGAGTAACATCTTATAAATGTGACCCCAAATGCATAAAAAAACTTTCGATTTCAAAATATCTGGAGAGATGGTCACCTATATCAGTTCTCAAACTTTTAAGATTTTAACACTAATTTTATGATTTGGTTATATGTCTTGTGTCAATCAATAAAAAATCACAAGGGCACACATTTAAAATAATATGATGTAAATTTTTATCCTGGCAGGAAATACACAACAAAGGATAAGAAAGAAGTTGTGGGCTTTACCACATCAACCCCGCTGCAACACTCAGTACGACTCTTTTACTTCTTGATGCCCTATTCCAATTCATCCAACAACTACACCGCGTAAAGATCAAACAAAGAATAAGTAATGAATGAAATGATAAATTAGACCCTTCAAACAATCTGCTTCTGTACTTCTGACTGTATTTTCAAACTTCAAATGAAAGCATTAACAAATACTAAATTCAGTATATGTTCACATATGCAAAATAACTTGGTTTCATGTAGTGACATTAATGTAGCTAAATAATAGTGTTGTTGTTACAGTATAAAAAATGTTAAAATGTGTACGTATTGGCAGTGTAGTAGTAACTTGTGCAGATGATTACGTGTGATAAAATGTGCATGAGTAAATATTTTTTATTTAATGACTGAATGCTCTGTTGCTCTGCATACTGCATTATTATTGAGTCAATGACATATTAATACTAAATGACTGTACATTGAGATGCACATGCATTGATGTGTGCAAATGCACATGTACTCGCACAAAAGTTGGGTATTGATTGTAGTGACTGCATTTGCAGTTGTGGCTGTTGCCGATATGAACATTAGCTACAGATTATGTGTAAAAAAATATCTGATGCATACTTGTATGGTTGTAGTTATGTCAACTGTATATGTGCATCTATGTTACAATGTTAGGTACAATTTGTACTTGTATTGTATGTCCAATTTTGTGATCATGTGAGTATGTACTGTTTTAATCACATAGCATGCAATCAGTTGCACTCACCACAAATGTTGCACTTTCATCAAGGCATCAGCTCAGACATACAGATAGCAACAGTTTAGGCACAAGTTTATGAATGGTTACACACACTATAATATTTTATGCCAATTAAGGGACAATAAAATGCCACTTATCACAGTTTATTCATTGCTAGTTAATTGGACACTGAAACAGAGGTTCGTCGATAATGAGCATGCTGCAGTCACATTATTCTGTCTACTGCACACCAACACTAAAACAATGACATGAATACAAATGCACACTTAAATATAGTGCTCTTAGATAGCACACGTACGCACATCATGCTACATTTGTGCAAGAACACAACTTCAATGGAATCACACTAAGTATCAGTAACCTAAAGCAAACATGCATATCTTAGTAACCTGAAGTCATATCAATGACCAGGAAATAAATTAGGGGAATTACCAATTTATAATCTGAAGACGTTATCCCATCTTCCATTTTTTTTATAAAGTATTTATTTAGTTCCCTCACAACCATACAAAAGAACTTAATTAAAAAATAGTTTGCATCCAGTTCTTATAATGTAAGAAAAAGAATCAACATAAATTTACACTTTTAACTCTATTTATTTCAGCAACGTTGAACACAGAATCTAGCCTTCGCATTTCAAATATATTATAATAATATGTAAGAATTAACATAATAACTAACCCGGCATAAAACTGCAGTCAAAAGTAAGACTGAGATAGGAACAACAACAAAATGAATGAAATAGAGATTTACCTGAATAATCCATGCATCTGGCTCTTAAATTGAAGCCAAAAGACAGGGTCAAAAGATTCAGAATCACATTCTTGGAGATAAAATTGTTGCATATTAACAAAACATAGGATACTGAAGCATGAAGAATTAACAGAATCATCACCTGGACTGTACATATGCCCCGATAAGAGACATCATTGTTCACCTAGAGCCCAATTCAATGGTTACCCAGTATTCAAAAGCTCCCTGTAGTGACTTCATTTTAATGTGGAGAAAACCTAATTTGACAAAATTAATAAATTATCATCACTTTCCTCACTGCCCGACCTATCACATTTCTTCAATTTAGATGAATTATGCATACACCCAATAATTTTATCCCCGCTATAAAAAAAACCACATGAAATCTTTCGCGTTGATAAATTTGCCTACGCAATACACGGATCACAACAATTTTATGCATTAGGGTTGAACTTAAGCCCCAACAAACAATAAAGGGACGCGTGTTCGGTTCAAGTTTCAGAATCACTCAGCAAGCATTTTCGATTTCAAAATAACTATAAAGCAAAATGGACACATAAATAGTGAATCATATTATAGACACGACTACACAAGCGAGATTGCAGTACCTGCATAGAAGAGAGTGAGAGCGGAGAGTTAGCTGGTTTGGAATTCACAGAATTGGGGATACAACTAACCTTTTGAACACTAAGAGACATAAGGCTCAATAAACCTTCCGATAGAAGGGGAAAAAACCTTAGATGATATTCTGCAATATAGACAACAAACATATAACTAAAATTAAAAAAACGAACAATAAAGGAGAAGGGCTCATGAACCGGATTTCCATTCGGAGCAGGCGGGTCGACGAAAAATGAAAAGAAAATATTGGAGACGGGGGAGGAAGAAGAGGAGAAGGGCTCATGAATCGGACCTCCGATCGGAGCATGCCCAGATAGATAGGGGAGGAAGATGGCGTAAGAAAAATGAAAGGACGGGCGACCAGCGAAAAATGAAAGGACGGGCGAACAACGAAAAATTAGAAATTGAAAAAAAAGAATAGGGGAAAAATGTCAAAAGAAACATAGGTAGGGGCAGAAAGGTCCAGAAATGATTTACATTGCTAAGCCACTTTTAATAGTATTATAGATACATACTAGTGTGTACCCACACGAATTTCGCGTACTGAAAAAAATATCATTTTTATTTTCTGCAGACCTTTAATATAAGAGTATTTTTGTCTAAAATTTTTTGGAGTATATACAATAAATTATGGAGTTTGTTTAGTTGTGGCTCGTGCCCTTCACTAAACCCTATAGGTATATCCTACAAAATAAATAATTAAAAAAAACATCAAAATTCACATAAATTAATAATAATTATGGAATAACATTACTTAGACTAATAATTTAATAATAATCAATTTCCATTTCAATATTGAATAATTTATAATTTAATCAACATTATTAGTTATTGGGAGTATACGGTAAAAAATTAATTTATATAAAAAATAATACAAAATTTGAAATAAACTTTAACGTTACAATACCTATTCATCGATCAAAATGAGTTTCAAGTAGAACTTGTCTCTATTAAATCATTAAAAAATATTGTCCAACTTTTTCAATCCTAACTTTAACGGTCAATTTTTTGCTCTCACTCTTGATATTAGAAATCAGAGAAAATTGGGGTGTTATACTCTTGAAATCTAAAATGAGATTTAAATTACAACAATTAAACCATCATAATTATTCAGATAAACATATATGGTATAGTTAAATATATTATTTTTGCTTATGAAGAATATATAAACTAAACAATGTAGAGCATAAATCAACAATCATTATTACATTCATATTGATATTGATATTTAAATCTAATCAAATTGTGAGCACTTAAAATGACGAATTTAATTATAAAATAAATATACTAATAACAATAGATATATAAATAACCAAAAATTGATGGGAGAAATCTCAGCAAAAGAGTGGAACAAATGAAACTTTGATGTGAAAAAATAAAATACAATATGCTCTTATTTATAATAAAAAAAATGCATGTAGTATTATATCTTGTCCATAATAAGAATATATCACATAAAAATATTCTTTGGAATATATAACTATATACCTTTTATTTTAGAAAAAAATAATCAAACATTATATTATGCTATATATACTAACTCAAATTTAAAAATGATAAATTTAGATTCTTCAATAAGTAGATCATATTTAATTACATTAAGGTTTGGAAAAAAATATGATTTATAATAAATTCCAAAAATACCTAAATAAGAAAATGGAAAAAATATATATTTACATTAATTATGCAGATATAAATTAATGGTTTAGATTTAATGATATAGAACGAAGGGTTGAGATTAAAAGTTTAATCAACTTTTAATGAGAGCGCAGTATTTCAAAATGGAGAGATTTGAGACATGCCACATTAACCTAAGAATAAGGTGGTGTTGACACATCATCTTGAAAAAGTTTGAAAATATATTATTATAAGATTTACCTATATGCAGGGGCGTATCCTTCCGTGGGCATGTGCCCCCCCCCCGCCAAACTTCACGCAGAAACTTGATTAGGCGTGAAATTGTCATGATTCGTAGCTAGAAACGCCTTAGTTTTGGTCGATTTTATTGAGTTTTAGAGCCAAATGAGTACTATTTCTATACATTGATGAATTTGTCTCTTTGATACTCATAGGTGAATCTAGGATGAAAAACGGAGTTCGTAGGACTTTGAATCGACTCAAACAGATGCCCGGATGAGAAGATATCGAAGAAATACGATTGGTATTAGTACGTGAGAAGAAAAGTGTTAGTTGCAAGGAAGGAAAGCCATTCGAGCACCATCGCTCGAGCAACGTAGGTCGAGCGCTCCAAACTTACAGAAAGTTTTTGCCGCTCGAGGGGCCCAGCTCGAGCGCCCCGCTCGAGCTCTTGAACCATTCGACCAACGTAGGTCGAGCGCCCCGCTCGGCCAAGTAATTCATTCGAGCTCAAAGGGTCGAGCTCCCCGCTCGACCGGGACAGCTCGAGCGCTTCCAAGGCTTATTTTCCAAATTTTGTTTTTCGGCCCACGAGATCCCGATTCGGCCCGATCTTTATATATACTCTTTACAAACTCGTTTCAAACTACCACTTGACACACACACGAGATAGAGAGTTCGTTTTTGGAGAGGAAGGAGAAAAGCAAGTTTACGTTTACGTTTTGTTGAGGTTTTCATACGAATTCTTAGTTTCTTTTCGTCTCTTAGTTTCTTTTCAGTAATTCGACTACGTTAAACACTTCATACTTCGTTTTTATTAATTTAATTTCAGTTTATTCTTTTATTTCGTTGAACCCTAGTTTATGTTTGATCTCTTCTTCATCTTAATTATCATGTTCTTTTTTGTTACTTATTTAATCGTTGTTATTTCCGTTAAACCTATGTCTGGCTAAAACCCTTGCATGCTTAGGGTAGGATGAACTCGTAGAAGTAGGTTGTGGGTACGTAATTGGGGTAACTCGTGACGTTAGTTTTAATTCTCTTGATTAATGAATTCTTATAATTAATCTTAACTTTACCTTTGAATTTCGTACGAAAGTGTTAGAGAGAGGACGACCGCATCACTCAATAACAATTAGTAGTCTTAACTAGAAGGTTTAGAAGAGGTTAATTCATTTACCGGTTTAGCGAAGGAGGACGACCGCATCACCTTAGTTAAATTAGGGTCTCATTAATTAAGCACAATCTATTAAATTGTTAGTGGATTAGTGAAGTCGAGTGTTAGGATAAAGTATTAGGGTTTAGAATCTTGAGCTTTCACCTTGCATTCTTTTACTTAGGTTATTTCTTGTGCGTCACAGTTATTCTGGTTATGTACCTGCTCCGTTAGTATACGTAGGGATTCCTATCCTGAGCATCACCATCTCTCATTAGAACACAACCCGTAGTTAATTTGATTTCTTTAGTATTTAAGTTTACGTAGTTTATTTTAGTCTTTTAATTAATCTTTCCAAAAATCCAAAAAAAAAAACATTTCACTCATATTAACTATGACGCGTAGATCTTCAGGGATCTATTCGTATACACTCCATCCCTTGGGTTCGATACTACTTGGTCATTATACGTACTTATACTACAGTGAATCCGTCCGCTTGCGGGTGAGCGATTAGTAGAAGTTAGTGTAATTCGCTTCAAGTCAATGGCGCCGTTGCCGGGGATGGCGTTGTATGCTTTTGAATAGGACTTGTAGATAGCTTAGTAGTTAGTAGTGGGTGCTTTATTTTCTACTTTTATTTTTATTTCCATTCATTAGGCAGTTGCGTTTTGATCCTTCTGCTAGTGTGTCAGGTTTATGAAAACACGCTCACAAGGCAATACGAGCGAAGAGAGGTTACCTGCAGATCCTGAGACAATAGCAAGGAGAAATCGAGCCTTCTTGAGAAGGATGAACGCGGCCGACTTAGGAAAAGAACCAATGGACATCAATAATGAGTTGGAAGATGCCGAGAATGAGTTTAACCAGGGGTTGAACCGGGTTGACGGCACTGAAGGCAACACCAGTAAGAACCAAGATCCGTTAGGGGATAGTCAGAGCCAAAACCCGGGTGCACAAAACGTCATCAATCCAGCTCAGAATTTTGTCCATAATCCTCTGAACAACCCTGCTTACCCACAAAACCCAAATAACCCTTTCAACAACCCAGTATACCAACATTACCCATACCCACCATACCCTTATCCACCATACCCATATCATCCACCACCTGTGTACCAACCACCTCCAGTTCAACAAGTACCAGCACCACCTGTTGCTCCTCAGCCTGTGCCCCAGAACGCAGATCACAATATGGCTATTCGGGGCAGGTTCGCGGCACAACCGCAGAGGTACTACGATGGAGTGGCTTTACCACCTGTTGAGGCGAACAACTTCTCGATTTCCCCAGGAATTCTAAAGCTGCTGACCGAGAATCAGTTCAAGGGGGTGATCGGGAAGGAGAATCCTCATACACACTTGAGGAGCTTTCTCATGATAGCCTCCACATTCAATTATAATGGCATGTCTGAAGATGCCAAGAGGCTTAGGTTGTTCCCATTCTCACTGACGGGAATAGCTAAAGAGTGGTATGACAACACGCTCCCACGGGGAGGTATTACCACTTGGGCCGAGCTCGAGCGTCTGTTCCTCGAGCAATTCTACCCTCCATCAAGAACTATAAAAGCGAGGATTGAGATCTCTTCTTTCCGCCAGAAGCAAGGAGAGGACCTACGTCAAGCGTGGGAGAGATACTCAAACATGTTGATTGAGTGCCCGCAGCATGGGTACAATGAGGGGGATATTATGGCATTCTTCTACAGTGGTGCCAACAAGGCAGGACAAGACCATTTAGACGCCTGTGCGGGAGGAGCATTCCTGAATCAAGGCATAGAGAGGTGTAGAGAGATCGTGGACAACATTGTCACGAATGCTGGGGCTTGGAGTATGGATGCAGATTTTCAGAGAGTTCATCAGGTTGAAGAGGGTGAAGGAACGAGAAGGCTATTGATGGCCATGATGGAGAAGATCAACAGCCTCGAGTTGGGGAAGAATTTGGTTGGAGAGCATGCAGCAGAGAATGATAGAGTAGACCAGCCAAGTGGACAGCAAGAGGTAGCCAATTACATGGGAGGTCCGTATTACAATCAGAATGGCTACCAAGGTGGAAATCAGTATGGAAGACCTTCTTATGGTCAGCCATTTGTACCTCCAGGCCCTCAGCCACCTCAAAATCAATGGAGGAACACACAAGGAGTTCAAGGAGGCCAGCAGCCTCCTCAAAACACATGGAGGAAGAATGAGAATTTCTCATATGCTAACCCAAAAACTGGTATTACTGTTCCTGCAGGTGTTGATCCGGGGTCTAAACCTCCTGGTGGAGAAGGCGGTGCATCGACCGAGGAGATGTTGAGAGCGATCCTTCAGAAGGTGGAGGAAGGAAGTAAGAGGTTGTCATCCTTGGAGTACGATGTGAAAGAGTTGCATAAAAAGGGTGATCAACGTGATCAAGAGCTCCAGAAGTTGAACGTTGAGTGGACTAGAACTCAACAAGAGAACAATCGAAGGTTCACTTCTATAGAGTTCCAGATGAGCCAGATTGCAAAGTCGTTGAATAGAGAGCCGGGAAAATATCCTTCCATGCCGGAGGGGAACCCGAAAGAGCATTGCAAGACGATCCAGCTTAGAAGTGGAACCAACTATGAAGGTCCTCAGATGCCTGCTGATTCTGAGACGCCCCAAGGGGAAGCTGAAATGGGGGAAAGACAACACCAGAAAGATGGAGGTGTTACTGTTGAGAAGGGGATTGAAAGTGAAGGGATTGAGAAGCATAAAGATATGGATGAGTCCTAGAAGGGCAAGGAAAGTGAGGAGAGTGAGAGAGTTCCTAAGTGGAAAATGGCAAAGGAAGCAAGGGATAAAGTGAAAGAAACAAAAAGAGATGAATGGGGGGTACCCAAATCTGTGATACCAGTCCCGTATCCACAGCGCTTCATGAAAAAGAAGCTTGATGAAAAATTTGCAAAATTTCTTGATGTTTTTAAACAACTTCACATTAACATTCCTTTTTATGATGCTTTGGAACAGATGCCGCATTATGCAAAGTTTCTGAAGGACTTGATTACGAAAAGACGGCGAGTGGATGGGCCGAAGTTGGTGCAGCTGAACCACGAGGTGAGTGCATTAGTGCACAAGGCGCTTCCACCGAAGCTAAAGGATCCCGGGAGCTTCACGATCCTATGTGACATTGGGAACGGGATCAAGAAAGGAGCGCTATGTGATTTAGGGGCGAACATCAATCTTATGCCTTTGTCGCTTTTCAAGAAGTTGGAAGGTGTTGAACTTCAACCCACAATGATGACGCTTCAACTTGCCGATCGGTCTATTACTAGACCTCAAGAAGTGGTTGAAGACATCCTAGTGAGAGTTGGAGATCACATTTTTCCAGCCGACTTTGTAGTGCTAGAGATGGAGGAAGATGAGCACGTGCCCCTGATATT
Organism: Ballota nigra; assembly: GCA_947034835.1. Classification (NCBI taxonomy): domain Eukaryota; kingdom Viridiplantae; phylum Streptophyta; class Magnoliopsida; order Lamiales; family Lamiaceae; genus Ballota; species Ballota nigra. The sequence goes on along the minus strand of OX344720.1, from coordinate 69,321,722 downwards.
GGGAAGGTCGTTCTTAGCAATGGCGGGGATGGTGCTAGACGTGGAAAACGGGAAGATCACATTGAAGGTTGATGATCAAGAAGTGAAGATCTCCCTATATGAAGCCATGAAGCACCCGAAGGAGGATGAGAGTTTATATTGCATGGATGTCGTTGATCCTAGTGTTGAAGACACGCCTCCTATCCCCAATCCTTCTCATATTCATGATTTTGTTAGTCCTTCACGTGATTATTTAACCCATGAGCATTATGATCTTGATTATTTTGATAGGAATAAAGTGAAGAAGTTGAAGGATGAAGAGGTGAAGAAAGTGGACGTGGTCCAGTTAGAAGGGAAAGGAGGAGTTAAGAAGAAAAAGTCCAAACTCAAGAAATTGTTTAGTAAGACTCCTCCAGATAAAGGTGAGAAGGAGTTGAGACCTACACCACTTGAGGTGGGGAAGGAAGCAAAGGAACTCATGATGGAAGGGCATCAAGGAAAGAAGTTCAAACACCACTCTTATGAGAGTAAGGGAGGTAAATTTGAGTATGATGTCCCATAAGCTCCTTTGAGCTCGGTCCGGCATGAGGACCTTAAAAATAGCGCTGAATGGGAGGCAACCCATTATTTTTTATTTGCTTTGAGTTTTTTTAGTTATTAGGGAGTTATTTTGAGTCGTATGTTTAACCTCGTATTTGAGTGAGTTGCTTGTAGGCTTGTCTCTAAAGGAGTAAAGGTATCATGGAGTTATTCAGATTGAAGGGACCAACTCAAGCAAGGGAGTGTGCCAAGTTGATGAAGAGAAACTGAACTATTTGGTTGAGGTAACCCACAACCCCAAACTTAGACTTCTTCGCAAGGTCGAAGTTTGGGGTGGTGGTGTTTTTTTTATGTTTTCTTGTTACATTGCACCGGAGCACCCCTTATCTTTGAGTTGAGTTAGTTATTGGTTTGTTGAGATACTCCTTGGGCTGATTTTGATTTGTTTTGTTACTCAATAATTCATGCCTATCAACTATCTTATGCTTGTTGATTGCTATCTTTGAGTACGATTTGATGAGTAGAGTTGAGTTGTGAGGTTGAGTTAGGAGTTTTATTGTGTGAGTGTTTGAGTTAGAGTTGATTTGAGAGATGACTTGAACCGAAAATACTAGCTTTTACTAGTAGCTTCTCCGCAAGAGTACGGGTATGGTGGGTAAGGATAAGGTGGGTATGGGTAATGTTGGTATACTGGGTTGTTGAAAGGGTTATTTGGGTTTTGTGGGTAAGCAGGGTTTTGGTTCTGGTTTTGGGGTTGTGTTTGTGCAGAGTTGATTGTGTCTTGTGGGTTTGGGTGTGGGCTCTCAGTTCCCCCTATGGGTATCTGCTGATTACTGCTGTGTTTCCATTAGCACCCTCTGCCCGTTCCAGAAGAGCAGTATACTCTGCAGCTATTTTGTCTAACTCCCCAAGTTCATCAGAAATCTTGTCTTTGTTTCCCGCGACAGTAGTCATTCTTCTCAAGAAGGCTCGGTTCCTTCTAGCTATTGTCTCAGGATCTGCAGGTAACCTCTCTTCGCTCGTATTGCTTTGTGAGCGTGTTTTCATAAACCTGAAACACTAGCAGAAGGATCAAAACGCAACTGCCTAATGAATGGAAATAAAAATAAAAACAGAAAATAAATCACCCACTACTAACTACTAAGCTATCGACAAGTCCTATTCAAAGAGCATATAACGCCATCCCCGGCAACGACGCCATTGACTTGAACCGAAAATACTAGCTTTTACTAGTAGCTTCTCCGCAAGAGTACGGGTTCACTGTAGTATGGGCATGTATAGGGACCAAGTATTATCGAACCCAAGGGAAAGTGTGTATGCGAATAGATCCCTGAAGATCTACGCGTCGTATTTAATATGAGTGTATTGTTTTTGGATTTTTGGAAAGATTAATTAAACTAAACTAAATTATCCTACGAATGCAAAATGAAAATTAAACGAAATAACAAAAGGTGTGTTTTCAAATATGAGATGTGATGCTTAAGATAGGAATCCCTACGTATACTAACGGAGCAGGTACATAATCAAAATAACTGTGACACACAGGAATTAACCTAAGTCTAAGAATGCAAGGTGAAAGCTCAAGATTCTAAACCCTAATACTTTACCCTAACACTCGACTTCACGAATCTACTAACAAGTTAATAGATTGTGCTTAATTAATGAGACCCTAATTTAACTAAGGTGATGCGGTCGTCCTCCTTCGCTAAACCGGTAAATGAATTAACCTTTCCTAAACCCTCTCGTTAAGTCTACTCGTTGTTAAAGAGTGATACGGTCGTCCTCTCTCTAACACCTTTTGAACGAAATTCAAGAGCGAAGTCTAGATTAATTTTAAGAATTCATTAACCAAGAGAATTAAAACCTAACGTCACAAGTTACTCTAATTACGTACCCACAACCTACTTCTACGAGTTCATCCTACCCTAAGCATGCAAGGGTTTTAGCTAGACATAGATTTAACGTAAACAATAACAATTAGACAAGTGACGAACTTGAACATGGTAATTAAATCAAAGAAAAGATCGTACATAAACTAGGGTTTTAAGATATAAAAGAATACTGAAATTAATTGGCAAAACGAGGTCTCAACGTATTCAAGAACAAAAGATATTAAGAAACGAAACTAAAACGTGAAATCGTAATGTGAATTCGTAAGCAAAAACCTCAAAAAACGTAAAATTAAACTTGCTCGTCTCTTCTCATCCTTCTCTCTCTAAAAATTATGTAATCAAGTGATGTGTTGCGTTCCGGGAATCCTTCAAAACGTGTTTGGAAGAGGTATATATAGGCAACGGGCCGATTCGTGAACTCGTGGGCCGAAAAACGTAAGTTGGAGAAAATGCCTTGGAAGCGCTCGAGCAGACCCGCTCGAGCGACTATGGTGGTCGAACGGATCAGGTGCTCGAGCGGGGCGCTCGAGCTCTCTTGGTCGAGCAGTTCTGGTGCTCGAGCGGGGCGCTCGAGCTATCTCCCTCGAGCGGCCCAAACGTTCTGTATGTTTTAGGCGCTCGATCTACGTCACTCGAGCGGGGCGCTCGAGTGATGATGCTCGAATGAGCCTTCCTTCCTTTGCAACTAACACTCTTCTTCTCACGTACTAATACCAATCGTATTTCTTCGATATCTTCTCATCCGGGCATCCGTTTGAGTCGATTCAAAGTCCTACGAACTCCGTTTTTCATCCTCGATTCACCTATAAGTATCAAAGAGACAAATTCATCAATTTATAGAAATAGTACTCATTTGGCTCTAAAAACTCAATAAATTCGACCAAAACTAGAGCGTTTCTAGCTACGAATCATGACAATTTCACGCCTAATCAAGAGAGAACCCGTATGCTTACAAATTTTCCTTCTGAGTGCTTGTGTGATGATTGTGAGAATGCACTAGACTAGCATGGATGTGAAAGCCGTGAGATTTGAGCCTTATGAGATTTTGATGCATTAATTAATCTCTTCGTTTGTGAGTGAATTATCACCTTAGAGGATGCTAGAACTTGTGTGTCTCTTGCTTCTTGATTGTGTCTAGTTTGATATGCCGAATAGGATCTTAGGCCATCTTTGATTTTAATGAGTCACTTAGCCAAAATTTTCCTTACCAATGACAGTGAATCCCTTGTTAGCCCCTTTGAGCCTAAAGCCTCTTTTATTTGCTAGCACATATGAACACTATTCCAATTCCTAAGCATTTTGTCCCAATTTGAGTGGAGAATAGGAAAGTGTGAATGTGAAGGGATTAAATTGAGTTGAAAAAGGAAAAGGTTGTTTGTTGAGTGAATATGAGAAGAAGGTGTGATGAAGTTATGAGATGTGGGAAAAAGAGAAAAAAAATCGAGAATGAGCAAAAGAAAAAAAATGAGCTCATGTGTTTGTGCGAAAAAAAAAAATGAAGTGATTGAAAAAAGTGAAAAGAGTGAGAAAGAAAAAAATTGAAGTGTTGAGAAAAAGTGGAATTGAAAGGGTGTTGATTGAACATGTTTGAAGTATTCTGTTCCTAAACTCGAAGTGCTAAAGTTTGATTTTCTATTCTCCATTCACGTGAGTCACTTTATCCATATTGTTATCCCACCTGTCCAAAGAGCCTACATTACAACCTTGAGAAAAGTCCTTTTTGATTCGGCATTGATTTCTAGAGTATGGTCGGAGTTGAGAGCACTTACAAGCCTATTGTTGCCAATTTGTGTGATTGATTGTTTGAGTGAGTCCCTTGATCATTGATATACACTAGTGAGGGAGCGAAACACATCGTTGAGTGCACATCCATGCTTGATCTTAGTGTTTCTTGTTATTGTTGCATGAGTATGATAAAGGAAAGTGAGTGAGTATACGGGTGATTGATTTTTGAAGCTCGAGTTCATTAGCTTGCATGATTTATTATTTGACTCATCCCTAACAATTTCACTTGACTTATTATTTCATTGCTTGAGGACAAGCAATATGGTAAGTTTGGGGGGGTTGATTAGGCGTGAAATTGTCATGATTCGTAGCTAGAAACGCCTTAGTTTTGGTCGAATTTATTGAGTTTTTAGAGCCAAATGAGTACTATTTCTATACATTGATGAATTTGTCTCTTTGATACTCATAGGTGAATCGAGGACGAAAAACGGAGTTCGTAGGACTTTGAATCGACTCAAACGGATGCCTGGATGAGAAGATATCGAAGAAATACGATTGGTATTAGTACGTGAGAAGAAGAGTGTTAGTTGCAAAGGAAGGAAAGCCATTCGAGCACCATCGCTCGAGCAACGTAGGTCGAGCGCTCCAAACTTACAAAAAGTTTTTGCCGCTCGAGGGGCACAGCTCGAGCGCCCCGCTCGAGCTCTTGAACCATTCGACCAATGTAGGTCGAGCGCCCCGCTCGACCAAACAATTCATTCGAGCTCAAAGGGTCGAGCGCCCCGCTCGACCGGGACAGCTCGAGCGCTTCCGAGGCTTATTTTCCAAATTTCGTTTTTTGGCCCACGAGATCCCGATTCGGCCCGATCTTTATATATACTCTTTACAAACTCGTTTCAAACTACCACTTGACACACACACGAGATAGAGAGTTCGTTTTTGGAGAGGAATGAGAAAAGCAAGTTTACGTTTACGTTTTGTTGAGGTTTTCATACGAATTCTTAGTTTCTTTTTGTCTCTTAGTTTCTTTTCAGTAATTCGACTACGTTAAACACTTCATACTTCATTTTTATTAATTTAATTTCAGTTTATTCTTTTATTTCATTGAACCCTAGTTTATGTTTGATCTCTTCTTCATCTTAATTATCATGTTCTTTTTCGTTGCTTATTTAATCGTTGTTATTTCCGTTAAACCTATGTCTGGCTAAAACCCTTGTATGCTTAGGGTAGGATGAACTCGTAGAAGTAGGTTGTGGGTACGTAATTGGGGTAACTCGTGACGTTAGTTTTAATTCTCTTGATTAATGAATTCTTATAATTAATCTTAACTTTACCTTTGAATTTCCTACGAAAGTGTTAGAGAGAGGACGACCGCATCACTCAATAACAATTAGTAGTCTTAACTAGAAGGTTTAGAAGAGGTTAATTCATTTACCGGTTTAGCGAAGGAGGACGACCGCATCACCTTAGTTAAATTAGGGTCTCATTAATTAAGCACAATCTATTAAATTGTTAGTGGATTAGTGAAGTCGAGTGTTAGGATAAAGTATTAGGGTTTATAATCTTGAGCTTTCACCTTGCATTCTTTTACTTAGGTTATTTCTTGTGCGTCACAGTTATTCTGGTTATGTACCTGCTCCGTTAGTATACGTAGGGATTCCTATCCTGAGCATCACCATCTCTCATTAGAACACAACCCGTAGTTAATTTGATTTCTTTAGTATTTAAGTTTACGTAGTTTATTTTAGTCTTTTAATTAATCTTTCCAAAAATCCAAAAAAAAAATATTTCACTCATATTAACTACGACGCGTAGATCTTCAGGGATCTATTCGTATACACTCCATCCCTTGGGTTCGATACTACTTGGTCATTATACGTACTTATACTACAGTGAACCCGTCCGCTTGCGGGTGAGCGATTAGTAGAAGTTAGTGTAATTCGCTTCAAGTCAAAACTCTAGTAGTATGTATGCATTGCTAATTAAAATATATTTATGCATCAATATTCAATGGAAATTTTAAAGATTTCCAGTAATAATCAATTACAAGTGACTCCCCTAAATTAATATTTAGTATTCGTAATCTATTTTTTTCTTAATGCAATATTTCCTCTCCACATTATATTACTCCCTCTATTCCTGTTGTATTTTTTTCATTTGACTTTTCAAGAATTTCATATGGAGTTTATTTGTAGGTATTAATTTGTAATATCTCATATTATGATAGGTTCCACACAAACTTTTGCCTATATATTATGTGATTGATATGATTAAATTTTATTTTCAGCCCCTACAAAAAATTTGGTCTAGTTCCGCCCCTGCCTATATGTCACTATTTTATTGTTTTCTTTAGTCCACATGCAATCTCAGGGTGCAAATTCTTCTGGGACGGAGGGTGTATAAGATAATCTCATGGTATGACGAAGAAACATACTAGTACTCTCTCCGTCCTCAAAAAATGATTATGTTGCCTAAAATGAAAATAATAAACTTTATCTACATTTTTTAAACATACACATAATATTTTTAAAATAATTTATTATTGTACTTGATGTGATACACTATTATTATTTGTTACATATTATATCAACTTTCTTAATACTAAGGCAAAAAGTAACAAGATCAAATTTTGGGTACGGAGGGAGTACAAACTAACGCAATTCCCTTCCAAAGTGTTATCCTCACGCAAAACCTACTCTATTTTTTACTCCCTTCAATTCTAAATAAATATCATTTTAGATTTCGTTATATATATTAATACTCTTTATTTTTACCATAATTACTTCTAAATAATAATTCACTTTTAAAAAAAATTGATTTCATTGGTTTAAAAGAACTTATAGGTTACTTTATGGGATTATGTATTTGTAAGTCCCGTAACTTTGCACTATTTTGAATTTGGTCCACATGAATTACACGTTTTGATTTTGGTCCCGTAAGTTTGAGATTATTTTGATTTTAGTCCTTTTACCTTGATTTTTTTGATATTGGTCCTGTAAGTTTGAATTTTTTCTAAAAGAAATTGGATTACACGTTTTGATTTTGATCCTATAAGTTTTAAAAGGACTAAAATAAAAAAATTTCCAAACTTATAGGACCAATATCAAAACGTGTAATTCATGTGGACCAAATTCAAAATAGTGCAAAGTTACGGGACTTACAAATATATAATCCCTTACTTTATATACATTGAAAAGTATTTCAAATGCTAATAAAAAATATTAAAATGATATTTATTTATTATTTGTGGGAGTATTATGTATAATATTAATTTGTGGAGACTCGTTATTTATACTCCCACCGCCTACTAATAAAAAAAATTATATAGAAGGATACATTTAAAAAATAAGCTTTTTAATTTTTTTAATTAATGAATTGTGATTATTTTAAAATAAAGTGAATATTGGGATGCAGTTTTATTTTCATTCTAGGGTCTTAATAGATAATATGGAACGTGGAAAAAGAAAAATAGAAATGTTTTAGTGGATAGAGGAATACTGTTTATCAGTTGAAGAATTTGAGAACTAGTCTAAATTTACAGTAGCAAATTCGTACATGATTGTTTTGGTTGAATTTGAATCAATCACGTTATTATTTGATTATAATAATTATAGTGCATAATATGTATTTGAATTTTGAAAGAAATACATTAAGTAGAAATTAGTAATATCTCAATAAGTAATCAATGATACCCCAAGAGCTAATCAGCAATACCTCAACTGGGAAAAAAAATACAGTTCGGTATGTTTGTGTGTGTTTTGAAAAAAAATCAAAATTGAAGTAAAAATTGTGCTTAAAATCCAAGTTCATGCTATGCACTTTAGTGGATGCTAGAATTTGTGATTTGATTAACTTTTATTGGTAGATGAAATATTTCGCTAATGACTAGGTTTATTGTGCACTTGAGTTATCAATTAGTACTTTATAATATAAATGTAATATTTTTCTATTATATAAAGATGTAAATCATGTAATGCATTTTATAAATGTTCAATTTCATGGATTATTCTTTTTAAGGGTGGGGCTATTCACCCACACAAAAATACTTTCACTACAAAAAAGACCTCATTTAAAGAGGGTTTTTAAAGAGGGGAATAAAACCCTCGAAATTGAAGAGGGAATTTACGAGTAAAAAATTTTATCGAGCAATTTGAAGAGGGTTAAAGTTCCCTCGTCCATATTGAGGGATTTAACGAGCAAATGTGGGACCCTGGAAAAATTGTCGAGCGTTTTCATGACGGAAATCACCCTGCCAATCTTCACGAGGGAAATTCCCTCGACTTCGAGCTGATAGTTGCAGACTCACGAGGGAAGCTGTCCCCTCGACAAGTTCACGAGGGAAAAACCCTCGTCTTCGAACTGACATCTGCAGGCTCACGAGGGAAGCTGTCCCCTCGACAAGGTCACGAGGGAAAATCCCTCGGCTAGCTTTCTGACACACTTACACGAGGGAATAAAACCCTAGCCAATTTGAATCGTGTATTTCACGAGGGGGTCAAACCCTCGTCTGCATGCAGCAGGCTTTTGCAGCACCGCGTGCCAACCAAAGCATGGTGAAGGCATTTTTCCTCTTTAAATCCCTCTCCCTTCAGCATATTAATTCACACCACCAACCCATTCTCTTCTTCATTTCTGTATATGCTCGGAGGGGGAGAAGCAAAGAGAAGAAGGAGAAGAGAGAGTGCAAGCGGCTGCCGGAAATAGTCCACCACTACTACGCCGGAAATAGTCCTCCACTAGTTGAACGTGCTCTACACATTTTGGTGAACATTTCTAAGGTAAAAAATTTCGTTTTAATCGGTTAAAATTATTTATTTGCATGCAATAATTATAATTTCATATATTATTGTTAAATTGCATGTGTATAGTGTATTTGTTGTTACATTATGTAAGATTAACTAGCTAAGTAGTGTATTTGTTGTTACATTGTATAAGATTAACTAGCTAAGTAGTGTAAATTACTAACTAATTAGTATAAATTAATTAATATATTAATATACTTATGAAATTAGCTTATAATTGTACACTTGATAAATATGTCCGCACATGCATCATGTATATTAATTATTTTGTTAATTATAATTAATTAAGTACTACTTAATTAACTACTGAAAATTATTTAATTAATTAATTTTATTATAAGTACTTGTTGCATGACATAAATATGAGTCGTTTATTTTGATGAAATTATATATGTATATGTTGGAGTGGAGGGGTATATATGTTGTATAGTAGTGTGCGTTCCGAACTTGATTAATTATAATTAATTAAGTCGGAAATGGATGCACGTAGGAATTATTAATTAATTCACTAATTAATATGAAACAGATTGATATGGATTATTCAAGTCGTTTACGTTGGATGTATGGTCCAAGATCGATTAATGGCATGATAGCTCCTGAATTTATTAGTGGACTCGATTCATTCATAGACTTCGCCATTAGTAACCCGAATTGGATGAATCGAGGAAAGATTAGGTGTCCCTGCAAAAAATTTAAATGCAGGAACAAGACGTTTCAGTACCCCGATGACGTGAAAGCTCATTTGTATAGAAATGGTTTTATGCCAAATTATTACAATTGGGTTTTTCACGGTGAGGAAAATTGGGGTCAAATTCCGCATCAATACAATGGTCAGGCGTCGGCTTCTTACGGGCCGGTTGATGAGACAGCAGGATCTAGCTCGTACCACGATATGATCACGGACTTAACTTCCGGTCCCCACTTTGGAAATGTGGATGACGAGCCGCCTGTTGAGGAACCCCCTAATCAGTATGCTGCACAGTTTTATGATATGCTTCGTGCAGCGGATCGGGATTTGTATCCTGGATGCGAATCACACTCGCAACTATCATTCAATGCCAGTATGCTGAACATTAAAACTGAAAACAGACTATCTAAAGGGGTTATAATCAAATCGTTGACCTGGTTCGTAAGATATGTCCTCCGGATAATTTGGTACCCAGAAAGTTTTTCGATAGCAAACAGTTGATGGGTGAGATGGGGCTTCCTGTGGAGAGGATCGACTGTTGTGCAGGGAATTGTATGTTATATTGGGGTGCGGACATCGATCTTGAATATTGTAAGTTTTGCGGTCGGCCACGGTTCAAACCCGCTAGACGCGATGTGAATGGTCGACTGAAAAAGAAGAGCCCTTTCAAGGAGATGTTCTACTTTCCCATCATCCCTAGACTGCAAAGATTGTATCAGTCCAATGCAACTGCGAAGGATATGACATGGCATGCAAGTTGCTCTAATAATGATCAGTCTGGTGTTATGCGTCACCCTACAGACTCGCAGGCTTGGAAACACTTGGACCAGTCGTATCCTGAATTTGCATCAGAAATTCGGAACGTAAGGTTGGGCTTGAGCACCGATGGTTTTCAGCCGTTTGGGCAGTCGGGGAAACAATACTCCTCATGGCCCGTGATACTGACGCCGTACAATCTACAGCCATGGATGTGCATGAAAGATCAATTCATGTTTCTTACGGTTCTGGTCCCTGGTCCAAAAAATCCAAAGGATAAATTGGATGTATTTTTACAACCATTGATTCGTGATTTGATAATTTTATGGGAATATGAAGTGGTAACGTACGATATTGCTACAAAGCAGAATTTTTTGATGCGGGCTGCACTAATCTGGACCATAAGTGACTTTCCAGCCTACTCGATGTTGTCTGGATGGAGCACATCTGGAAGGCTTGCTTGTCCATATTGTGCAGAATACACGGATGCTTTCACTTTGAGGCTCAGTCGAAAGCAGTCGTGGTTTGACAACCATCGTAAGTTCTTACCCAGATATCATCCGTATCGAAGGAACAAGACTGCATTCAGAAAGAACAAAACAGTTGATGATGATCCACCGCCCATCCGTACAGGTGTTTCGATCCTTGAGGAAATTAATTGGATTGGATTTATGAAAGTTACGGAAGAGGGTGTTGATGCTCACAATAAAGTTCTAGATGGGGGTTGGAAGAAGAAGAGCATTTTCTGGGATTTGCCGTACTGGAGTACCCTATTGATCCGACACAATTTGGATGTGATGCACATCGAAAAAAATGTGTTTGATAATCTCTTCTACACGGTGATGAATGTGGAAAGGAAAACGAAGGACACAAATAAATCTAGGGATGAGCTCAATGAATACTGTCATCGACCCTCATTACAGAAATGTCCACATACAGGAAAGTACCCCAAAGCTGCTTATTCACTTGATAAGAGGCAGAGAGATATTGTTTGCAAGTGGGTAGATGAGTTGAAATTCCCTGATGACTATGTGTCCAACATGTCTCGTTGCGTAGACTGGAGCAAATTGAAGATGTTTGGGATGAAGAGTCATGATTGTCACGTGTTTATGCAGAGACTGCTTCCAATTGCTTTCCGTGAATTACTGCCGGCCAATATTTGGAAAGCTATCACTGAAATTAGTTTGTTTTTCAAGGAGTTAACATCTAGGACCATTACAGTGGAAAACATGACTCGGTTGGACCATGATATCCCAACCATCTTGTGCAAGTTGGAACGAATATTTCCACCCAGCTTCTTTAATTCAATGGAGCATCTACCTGTCCATCTTGCATATGAGGCAAAGATCGCTGGTCCAGTACAATACAGGTGGATGTACCCGTTTGAGAGGTAGTCTATTAATTTACCTGTTTATTTTTAATATATAATCTCGTTTGAGAATTATAGTAGCTCATTTGTGGACCTTGAATTAACTAGGTATCTTCACAATTTAAAGTTAAGTGTGGGTAACAAGGCGCATGTGGAAGCTTCAATTGCAAATGCTTATTTAACAAAAGAAGCATCAATGTTTTGTTCCCATTATTTTGAGGATCATGTACTGACGAGGCTACACAATGTACCTCACAATTTTACCGGTCGTGTCGTACCCGAAGCAGTGGAAGATAATCTTTCGATATTTGTACCTCCTGGTACACATCTTGGAAAAAAGGGTAAAAGATGGATTGTAGACTTGGAGAAGCAAGTTGCTCACACATACGTGTTACTAAATTGCAATGAAGTGCAACAATATATTGAGTAAGTTAACCTACCTCTTAGTGGAAACTTAACATTTTAGCGATCTTCTAATTTGTGCCAATTGTACGTAGTGTGTTTTTCGAGCAACTACTGCTTGTTCAACCGAATCTATCAGGTGCTGAGAAAGACAATGTGCTTCAAATGGAATTTGCATCATGGTTTGAACAACTTGTAAGTGATATGTATAAGTAACTTTTTATTACTAATGTTCATATATAAAGTATGAACTTAATGGAATATATCGTAACTTATGTACATATAGGTGAGGAGAAATCATATTCAGGATCAGTTTATACGTGCTCTCGCGGGCGGTCCTAGCATTAGTGCCACCACATACCCTGGGTATTACGTTAATGGTTTCAAATTTCACACACGAGATTATGGTGCCTCTAAAGCAACCATGAACAGTGGAGTTTGCATTAGAGGAACAAACTATGATTCCAATGAAAATAATTTCTATGGGATACTCGAGGAAGTAGTGGTTTTGGGATACCCTGGACTTACTGAAAAAGAAGTTGTCTTGTTCTAATGCCAGTGGTTTGATCCTACTGTACCGGGGGGAACAAGAATACATCCTGATTATAAACTCGTGGATGTTAATCCAAGAGGTCGATACGGTCGTTATGATCCATTCGTACGAGCAAGTCAAGCTAATCAAGTTTACTATTGCAAGTACCCCGGTGCATCTGTCCAACCGGGTCGAGAGTGGTGGGCAGTTTGCACCACCAAGGCACGATCCTTAGTGGAAATGGATAGAAAGAGTGAACCGGAGCTTCCCCCATTTCAAGAGGACGATATAATGTCCCAGATGAATGTGCGAATGGATGATGATCCTGTCGTTTTGGCTAATTTGGACGCTGCACTAATTGAGGTACAAAATGAAGAAGAGGAAGAAGATCAAGAAGATCAAGAAGAAGAAGAAGATGATGAGGATGATGATGATGAGGATGAAGATGATGATCAAGAAGATGAACATGGTGATTATGAGGACGATGATTAATATTGTTAATTTTTTCGGTCCCCACTTTGTTATGTATACATGTTACAATTTTATATTAACTATTGATGTGTTCATTATTTGTTATGTATACATTGTTGGGACATTGTCAGTTTTGATTAAGATCCCAAAGCCCCTGAAAAGATGTTTTCCTTAATCTGTCTTTGTCAGGCTAGCCTTGATTAGGATTAGTACTTAGTCATTTTACACTTCACAGGTACTCAGTGAGAGGAGAACTCACTGGTGTCAATCAAGACTAAGAGCCTGAAGACGAAGAGCACCATCCTGAACTTATGGCAGTCCTCTAAGCTGGCTGAGTAAGTGTCAGTGATGAAGAGTATGACCCTGAGGTCATTACTAACTCAACCCTGAAGGGAACAGGATGTCACTGAGTTTATGGAAAGACTTGGAGTAGAGCCAAGCAATGCAAAAGGAATTTCAGCGTCAGGACAAGACTGGTGGACTCAAGACAAAATGAACTTAATAAGACAAGCCTGAAGCTCAGGAATAAGTTCTGACATTCTCACCAACCTGATGACGTGGACCAATCCGAGAAGGACACGCACGTACGGAACCTGGCATGAAGACTGAATTCAGACTGCACATTCAACGGGCAAGCATTTAATGCAAATACCAAATCCATGCAAGGACGGCTGCTGCATGAAGATATGTCCGTTTGAAGCCACTCTACATAGATGACTAGAAGGCTATCTCTCCAACGGATAGTTTTCTAAATCACCTATAAATACAGAAGACCTTGAACCCATTCACGGTTACGGGAAATTTCCAAGCCAGAAATTACTCAAACTCTCAAGCATTCAAAGCATTCAGCCTTTAAAAGAAGCACTCGAAAAACATCTAAATTTCCCAAGTGTTTCTTAGTAATCGAGAGTTATACTGTATTCCAAGAGCTAAATAGCATTATCTTAAGCTTAGAGAGATTATCCAATCCTTAGCATAGCTTTGCCTTGTAAGGATAATCTCAACTTAGTTGGAATCCAAACTGAAACCAAAACCCTAAGTTAGGCTTGTTGGGAGTAAGTCAGTTAGTGTGTTAGTAAGTGGAGTTGTATAGATCAGTGAGGTTAGCTGGTCTTGGTGCACCTTGGCACGTTAAAAACAAGAATCCCTTGAGTGGATTTCCTGTTAAATCAGGCCGTGGACGTAGGAGCTTGAGTCTCTGAACCACGTTAAACTCCTTGTGTTCTTACTGCTTTGATATTGTGCATACTTGCCATATTACTTGTTCATTCATTGCATTCAGTTTATCAGGCCTGAATCAATCAGACTGATTTTCAAAAAGAGCACTGCCCTACTAAACACTATTCAGAATTGAGTAAAACAAGTTTTTCAGAAAGCAAACTAAACAAGACTTTAAACTATCAGGGCTCAAACATTTCCGCACTGAACTTGAACTGATAGTTAGCCAACTGACCCGCACTAAGTGTAGTCAGTAGCTGTGTTATCAGCTCCTAGTTCTTTACCACTCTGAGTAAAGGGGACTCAGTCAGTCTTAAGATTGAAAAAATTGGTATACGAGTATTCCCCCCCATACACGTATTCCTCAGTCTTGTACCGGGACCAACAAGTGGTATCAGAGCAGTGGTTCGAAAGACCACTGACTTTGAATACTAATAGTTTCAGAGGAGAAACTGTTGGTGGTCACTGAACAGATCTGAGTTTGCTTTTCATAAAACTTGCATCATCATGACTTCGAGGAGACTTGAAGCTTCGTTACCTGAATTCTCTGCATCTAACTTTGTCTATTGGAAGTTCAGATTAGAAGCACATCTAGATGCCATCCATGACCAGATGCCGCATGTTCTCAGGGAAGGACCGATCAAAATCACTGTCCCTAATACCAGAGGGAGAGGATATGATGATCTCGATATTGGTGTACCTATTCCTAAGGAAAGGAAGGATATGACCACTGATGAGATCAAGATGATGGGGCTTGACAACGTCGCCAGAAACATCATCTTGCATACGGTGCCCTTCGAGGAGGAACCCTGAACCAAGAAAAGAAAGAATAAGTGAGCAGGTAGCATGTTACAACTGTAACAAGATTGGTCACTATCAGTACGACTGCCCGGAGCTGAGTGCGAGGGAGAGAGAGGATAGGAGAGCCACTAGGGATCTAAGATCTGCTGATCGGAGAGCAATGGTCGCTGAAGATGCAACAGACTCTGACGGTCCTGCTGAAAGGTCACCTGAACTCTTCTCAGATGACGAGTACGATGATGTCTGTCTGATGGCTAGGGATGAGCCTGAGGTAATATCAAATTCTGTTTGTGCTTCTTACACTGGTCAAAATCATGAGCTTAGCTCAGAGTCAGTTAGAGAAATGAACCTTCAGATCTGCCTTGATCAATTGATGGTTGATTTCTCCAGACTGCAGGAAACTAATGTCTTCTTGGTAGAGGAGAATAAGAAATTGAGTACTGAGGTTCACAACCTAAACGAACAACTCACTCAGTCTGATCTTAAAGAATCAGCTCAAATTGTGAGACTAACTCAGGAGATTGATTTAATTAATGCCGAGCGTCTTCCAAGAGAGAAGATTCTGAAGGAACTGGCTGAGGAAGAGCTGGTCAGGAAGGAAGAACTAAAAGTACTTAAGAGTAAGTTTGATGACCTTTTTACCAGACATGAAATCCTGAAAAAGAGTGAGGACTCTCTCAAGAAAAAGGTTGCAGCAATGAATAAATCCTCAGTGGCTAGAGAGGAAATAAATAGCAGCCAGATGCTTGGGAACAAGAAAAAGGGACTTGGATATGTTCCTGAGAAATCCTCACAAGGTCAGTCTCATGTTGCTTCAGGGAGCAACACTGAGAGGGTATTTTCTCAGACAGGCCAGAGTGCACCTAAGGTTGTGCTCCAGGCCCGTCAAACTGATAAAGGTAAGGAAACCGTTGACACAGTCAGGGTTGCTCCTAAGGTAGCTAAACCAAAACCCAAGGGAAAGACGAAGCAACCTAAGGAAGCCCCTGAGAGCTCAGGCCAGAGAAAACCTCAGCGAAAGCAGAGGAAGACTCAGGTCAAGATCCCTCAGACTGGTCAGCAAGGGTACCATCATGCTTGGCAATACCAACAGGGAAGGCCAAACATGATGACACCTCCGTGGTTTTGGCATCCTGAGGCCTTTAACTGTTTTCCATTCCCTCACTTGCCTAGGGGGAATAGAAATCAGGGTCCTTATCAAGAACAAGGCCCAAGACCTGCTGCACCCAGACCTAGGAAGAACAGGAAGCCAGCCCAAAAGGCACCCACTCAGGCTCCTGTGAAGCCTAAGTCTAGCACTCATACACCATCTTCCTCTTAGGCAAAAAAGAAGAAAGTTGTGTATGTCGATGTTTCAGGGAGACAGATTTACCACTCTGAGGCAATCAGGGTTGTTAAGCAAGTCTGGATCCCGAAGGGTACAGCTGACACGATAGGACCCAACACCCAATGGGTACCTAAAGCCTGATTTGCTTGCAGGTGGCTGTGGATCACAACAAGAGTAGAGGAGACTCAATCAAAGCTGTTTGGTACCTAGACAGTGGTTGCTCAAGGCACATGACTGGAATGAAGAGTCTTCTCCAAGAATATCAAGCTAAAGATGGTCCACGGGTAACCTTTGGTGATAACTCAAAAGGTGTTACTAAAGGTTTTGGTGTTTTGATAATAGGTACAGTCAGAGTGGAAAATGTGTCCTTTGTGGAAGGACTGAAGCATAACCTGTTGTCAGTAAGTCAATTCTGTGACAAAGGTTTCAGTGTTGAGTTTTCATCGAATATATGTTCAGTCAAGGACAAATCAACACAAGTGCTTCTATCAGGTATAAGGAAAGGTAATGTTTATCTCGCTGATTGGAGCAGCACTATTCCTAATACTTGTTTTGTTGCTAAAAGCTCTCTAGAGCTCAGTTGGTTATGGCATAAAAGATTAAGCCACCTGAACTTCAAGATTCTTAACAAAATTTCTAGAAAATCACTTGTTGATGGTCTACCTAATAAAGTTTTTAGCAAAGATCACGTGTGCAAAGCTTGTCAGGAAGGGAAGCAGGTTAGAGCATCATTCAAAGAGAAAGCTTCTTATTCCACTGACAGGATACTTCAGCTCTTGCACATGAATTTATTTGGTCCCATAACACCTGTGAGTATGAATGGTAGAAAATATACCCTTGTGGTTATTGATGATTATTCTAGATATACTTGGGTTATTTTCCTGTTGAATAAGAAGGAAACACAGGTGAAGCTTCCAGAGTTGCTCAGGAGACTCAGCAATGAGAAGAGTCAGTCCATTACTAAGATCAGATCTGACAAGGGCACTGAGTTTATAAATTCATATATTTCTGACTTTTGTAATGAACTTGGTATAGCTCATGAGACTTCTGCAGCTAGAACCCCACAACAGAATGGTGTCGCTGAAAGGAGGAACAGGACACTGAAGGAAGCTGCAAGGACCATGCTGGCTGAGTCAGGATTGCCCAAGAAATTCTGGGCTGAGGCAATCAACACTGCATGTTACACTCAGAACAGATCCATGCTGAACAAACAACATGCTCAAACCCCATATGAGACATGGAACAAAAGGAAACCTCGTATTTCTTATTTTCATGTATTTGGTTGTAAGTGTTTCATCCTCAACAATGGGAAGACCCAATTGAAAGCCTTTGATAGCAAATCTGATGAAGGAATATTCTTAGGATATTCTGAAGTTAGTAAAGCCTTCAGGGTTTACAGCTGTAGGACCCTTGTTGTGGAAGAATCACCTCATGTTGTCTTTGATGAATCTGCTAATGAGTCTAGGGCAAAGGTGTTGAATCCTGACACTGAGGAGGTCACAAGGAGTGTGACAAGGCTGAGCTTGAAGAATCAACCTGATCCTAAGATCAAGACTGTGCCAATTCCAAGATGGGATGATGATGACGATCAGGATGAGGAATCAGGTGCCACTCCTAAGCCCAGCACATCATGGATTGTTGAGCCTCAGACTGAGGAACAGGCTCAACCTGAGGTAAGCACCGTCTATGAAGATGCTGTTGCAGCTGAGACGGTTCCTGAGTCACCTAATCAAGGGGGAATCAATGTCCCTGACATTGAGCTTGTTAATCCCTTTGGTATAGACTCTGGATCATCCCCTTCTGTTCAATTTCCTGAATTTTATGAGCCTGTAGACACTAACATTGCAGGTACTTCAGGAACAACTCCTGGCAAAAGAACATGGTTAGAGGATCATCCCATTGATCAAATCATTGGTGATCCAACTTAGGGAGTCAGGACCAGACGGTTCCATGGTGAGAGTGTATTATTCTGTTGCTTTCTCTCTGAGCAAGAGCCTCAGAACATTGAAGAAGCTCTCACTGACTCGAACTGGATCATTGCCATGCAAGAGGAGTTGAATCAGTTCACAAGGAATCAGGTTTGGGAACTGGTAGATAGACCTAGGCATCAAGGTGTGATTGGTACCAAGTGGGTCTTTAAGAACAAGAAGGATGAAAATGGTGTTGTGGTAAGGAACAAGGCTAGACTGGTTGCAAAAGGGTATTGTCAGTCTGAAGGAATAGATTATGATGAGACTTTTGCTCCAGTGGCTAGGTTGGAAGCTATCAGGTTATTCCTTGCCTATGCAACATATAATAAGTTTAAGGTGTATCAAATGGATGTCAAGAGTGTCTTCCTGAATGGTGTACTCAATGAAGAGGTATATGTTGAACAACCTCCCGGGTTTGAGGTTGGAGATAGAGTATACCATTTGAAGAAAGCACTCTATGGACTTAAGCAAGCACCAAGAGCTTGGTATGATACCCTCTCTCAATTCCTGACAGACCATGGGTTCAAGAAGGGAACTGTGGATAGGACATTGTTCAGGATCACTGAAGGTGATGACATTCTCTTGGTCAAGATTTATGTGGATGACATAATATTTGGATCACCAAATCATCAGCTCTGTGAGAAATTCTCTAAGTTGATGACTGGTAAATTTGAGATGTCCATGATGGGAGAGATGAACTTCTTCTTAGGATTGCAGGTCAAGCAGACTGATCAAGGTATCTTCATAAATCAGGCCAAGTATACAAGAGACTTGATTCATAAGTTTGGTGTTCAGAACAGCAATCCAGCCAGGATCCCTATGAACACAAATTGGAAGATGGATCCTGACACTGAAGGGACTTCAGTAAATCAGACTGAGTATCGAGGGCTGATAGGTTCTTTGTTGTACCTGACTGCAAGTAGGCCTGACATTACGTTTGCAGTTGGTGTATGTGCTAGGTATCAGTCTGATCCCAAGAGAAGTCATTTGGAGGCTGCTAAGAGGATACTTTAGTATTTGAAAAGGACAGTCAATATGGGACTATGGTATCCTTCAGATGATAACTTAGAACTGACAGGTTATTCAGATGCAGACTATGGAGGTTGTAGGATTGATAGGAAATCAACCTCAGGGACATGTCAGTTTTTGGGAAGTAAGTTGATCTCGTGGTTTAGTAAGAAGCAGAATTCAGTGGCTACATCCACAACTGAGGCTGAGTATATGGCTGCAGGTAGTTGTTGTGCTCAGATTTTATGGTTGAGGCAACAGTTGAGGGACTACCAAGTATTTGCTAATCAGGTTCCAATCTATTGTGATAACAATAGTGCTATAGCAATTACTCAGAACCCAGTGCTTCACACAAGGTGCAAGCATGTGGATATTAGGCATCACTTCATTCGAGATCATGTGGAGAAGAAAGATATTAGGATGGAGAAGATTCACACTGACAGGCAAAGAGCTGACATCTTGACTAAGCCTTTGGCTGAAGCAAGGTTTATGTAACTGTCAGTGGAGTTAGGACTATTAGATCCGGGAGAGCAGTCAGTGTAGGGTTCTAGGGGGAACTCAGGCCAGACTCGACTCAGCGAGGTATCAGGGTGCTACAATGTCTCCCTGACAGGTATGAGTTCTATCCTGACTCGTGTGAATTTCAAGCGTCTCCCTGAGTCTTTCGTCCTGAAAATCTTTATTAAATGCATTCCATTTTCATTAAAAGCGCGCCTTTTCATATTTAAAACCCACGCGCACAGAGCATTTAATGCTACAGTTACTTTTTCATATACGTGTCCGTTTTATACGGAATATGACTAACATGGGGTTTTGATTGAAACTGAGATTAATCCTGGCCCCTCATTTCAAAACCTTTTGAATTCAGGGATTAATCTCAACCCCACATTTGAGTAACTGACTTAGTCTTATCAATCAAGAGTGCCATTTGAGGTTTTTACGCAAACACAACGCACATCTGCACACTGAGTTTTCTCTTGCTCAAACACAGAATTTTCAAGAAAAATTTCTTCTTTCAAAACAATGGCATTCCTTGATTCCAACTGGACAACCGACAAGATCGTGGACATTGTCGAGAACAAGCTGATACACATGGAGCAAGTCATCTCCATGGAAGGTATCTGTCTTACAGTTGAGGAAATCAAACCCGTATTCAAGTGGATTTCCGATGCTGGGTTGGAAACATACTTCACCACCCGCCCCATTTCCGTGCTCCCAAGAACAGTTGTGGAGGCATACTTAAATATGTTCTTACAGAAGGGGGAGATTTGTACAAAGGTGACTGCGCTTAAGCCGACGGGAGAGAAGGACGGCGACGGCGAACCTCTCTACAACTCAGAGGAGGTCACTATTGACGTCAGGAGGGCGGTGAGGGAAGTCTTCAAGTTGCCATTCTCAGGCATCAACCCAAGAACGTATAAGGAGAACTCAGAGGGAGAACTCCTTGGGAAATGGACCAAATCTGGGTCATCAGAGTTCAAGGCTCGACAGAACAAGAATATGTTAAAGCCTGAGTACAGAGCTCTGGTGGATTTGGTGTCCAAGATGGTGATGGGTGCAACTGGTTCTCACGAGCAATTGAGTCTGCCCAAGCTGAGACTCATGGGAGCAATTGTTGATGGAGTGGAAGCAAACTGGGAGCAATTCTTCCTTGATCAACTCCATCAGGCCGGACTGGACAAGCTAAAGCGAGATGAGAAGAAGAAGCACATATCCGTCAGTGCCATCTTGCCATTCAGAACGAGGATGTCCATCCTAATTGCTCATGCCTGCCATGGGTATACCTTCGATTTTGAGGACAGTCTCTCCTCAAAGAAGGTAATGTTTTCCTCACTGAGTGATACCTATTCAGTGCTAGGGCTGACTGATCCCAATGCGAAAGCAAAGGGTCAGGCCAAAAAGCCAGCTGGTAAGGCCAAGAGAGTGGCAACCAGTCTCATTGAACGGGTAGATGACCTCCTTGAGAGGAGTAAGGAAGGTGAGGAGGAGGCAGCAGCTGAGGAGGTGGAGCAGCCTGAGGTGGATAAGACTGAGAAGAGGAAGAAGGTAAGGGTCGTGCTGTCAGGGAAGAGCACGAAATCAGGGACTGAGTCTGATCCCAAGAAGGCCGGGTCAGAGGCTGAGGGAACTGACGATGACGTCAGGAAGGAGGGTGCTCAGGGAGAGAGGCCCCTGAAGAGGCTTAGGAAGGGACCCAAAAAGTTCCCTGCTAAGAAGCCTGAGGTGAGTGAGAGGGAGAAGTCAAGCTCTCCTGGAGCATCTGACTTGGAGGAAGTGAGAAAATCTGTCGAGACGGCTGAGTTGTTGCAGCCTGAGACAGTACCCACTCAAACACCCCCAAACCCTGAAGCACAAACACCTTCCAACCCTGACCCTACCTCTCAACCCACTGAAACACCCCAAACTGAGCCAAATCATCCTACTGAGTCAGCGCCATCAAATTTACCCACGAATGAGCCTGATCAGTCAGCCGAGACAAATCTTCCAAACCCCGCAGACTTTCCATCATACCCCAATCCCAAAGACTGTCCCAAATCCATTTCAGCTGAAGAGGATGAATTCCTCGAAGTGGAGGAGGAGGAATTAGATGAACACATGGCGGGAGGGATTCTGGAGAACACTCTCAGGGGGAATGCCACAGAATGGGCAGGAAAGTGCTGGCCTGGGCTATACAAATACAATGAGCTGCTAGCGTATGTGATTGAGCTCAAGGTTTGGTTGGACTTCAAACAATCAATCATGCAGGAGCAACATCTGCTAGTGGACGCTCGTGGCTGGGAGCACTGGGAGACTGAGGAAGCCAAGATTTGCTCCTTCTTTGGACTGACTAGCTGGCTTCAACTTCTAAACTTTGACAACCTGAAGCAGTTAGTGGCTGATATGATGTCCAAGAGCAAGGCTGACATCCGGTCTGATGAAGAGAATGATGATGAGGATGATGATGAAGCTCAGGGTGGAGATATGGAGAAGGCAGTGGAGGAGACTGTAAAGGAAGTTGATGAGATGATCTCTGAGCCTCAGGCTCAGGGGGAAGGTGAAAAGGACACTGGTGCCAAGGGTGGACCAGTGGCTGAGGATGTTTTGAACATCTCAGCTGCCAATGAGACATCTGTCGATGAAGGGATTCCCTGCCCTGAGACAAGAGAGGAAGATGTTGAGGCATCCAAGGAGACTCTCAGTTCCGAGGGACTTGCTCCTAAGGTTCAAGATAGCTTAGCTGAGCCTGAGGAGGTGGCTATAACTACTTCACAACTGCCTTCAGTGCACCTTGAAGAAGGGACTGATGCCGCAGGGGCTGACAAGGGAAAGCAGCCAATCAATGACGATGCCGTAGAGGATGATGAAGATGTGATGATAACTGGGGTCAGCCGTGCTGAATTCACGAGCATAGTGGAGGTCAAGAAGGAGAAAACCACAGAAAATCTAGCTGAACTTCAGGAGGAAGTGATGAGGCTACGAGCTGAAAAGGAAGAAGACTCCAAGGCCCTGGCAAAACACATCAAGTGGACAAAGTCAGCCTACAACATCCTTGCCAACAGGGAGCTGATTTTGTTGAAGAGAACGATGACTGACACGGCCAAGTCAGTGAGGAATGAGCGAAAGCGCACCAAAAAGATGCTGAGGCAAACCTTGAGGCAGTTAGCTGAGAAGGATGAGCAAAGGAAGGAGGATCTTAATCAGGCTGTGGAGAAGCTTGCAGCTCAGGCTGGAGCACTATTCACTCAGGCCATTTCTGGCTCAGCGTCAAAGTTTGAGCTGGAGTCAGAACGCATTGCTCAGACTTCGAAGGACATTGCTGAGAGACTGACCCAAGCAGATGAGCGATCCGCTCAGGTGGAGGAGAAGATTGAGAAGGCTGAACAAAGACTCCAACTCTCCATGGAGGTCTTTGAGAAGAAAGTCCAAGCTGCAATCAGTTCAGTATCATTTGCAGGAACTGGAATTTCGATGGGAGTTGAATTATTGAAGGAGGGAATTAATGATGTCCATTCCCTAGCCTCCTTCGTAATCAATAGTGGATCTGACGCATTCCCATCTGAGGCCAATGATGATGCCAAAAAGGGGGAAAAGAAGAAGAAAAGATCCCGCCCTGGGGCATCGGAGGCAGTCAACCAAGGCGAAATTGTTCTAGCCGATCCTGAAGCAAATCCTGAAGGGAATGTGCTGAGGGTGAGGAAGTCAGCGAGGTTGGCAGCAGTGGAGAAGGAAGGAGGAGAGATTGTTGCCA
The DNA here is from genome assembly GCA_947034835.1 of Ballota nigra. NCBI lineage: Eukaryota > Viridiplantae > Streptophyta > Magnoliopsida > Lamiales > Lamiaceae > Ballota > Ballota nigra. The sequence goes on along the minus strand of OX344720.1, from coordinate 69,298,014 downwards.
AGTTGAAGGCGGAGGCAGCAAGGGCAAAGGCTGATGAACCTTCCAACCAACAACCTGAGCCTGTTCAGAGATCTTCCCCCATGAGCTCAAGGAAGAATCCCATCACTTACTCAGGGGAGTTGGTGGCAGAGCTATGTGCTGAAGCATGGGGAGATCACTCTGAGAAATCTGAGGCTATGCGCAGAGCTGAAATTGCTCAGAAGGAGAAGATGCGCATCTTGGAGAAGAAGGTTGAGAAGCTGACTGATATCAATGAGCTTCAACAACGAGAGCTGGATGACGCAGTGATCAGCTTGCTAAGAAGGAAGAAGGCGAAGCCTGAGCCGAGGAAGTACAGGAAGAAGCCAATAGTTAGGAAATCAACAATTCTTCAAGTCAGTAGGCCTGATTCAGGAGTAAGGGAAGCTTTTGTCGATGAGTTCGTCTCAGAGGCATTTAAGGAGTTTTGGACTGATGCAAGGGATGAATTTGTTAGATTGTGGTATGTTGTGAAGAAGTGGGGCGACACTGATGATATCAATGCCCACTTCACTGACTACATGATGGACAATCATCCTGAGCTATTCCAGAAGATCTTGGAGGAGGCTAATGCAGCTCAAGTTCAAGTGAAGGCTCCTGAGTTCACCATCCGAGCTCCTCCCTTAGTTCCTGGAACTCAAAAGCATGACACAAAGGCCATCATGATGGAAGTATTGAGGATAGCCAAAGCTGAAGGGTACGTGAACCAACCTGGGAGACTTGACGAGCTGAAGGCAAGAGTCTATGCAGGATATGGACTCAAACCTGAAATGAGATTAGTCTAGGTGTTCACAGGCTTCTTTGTAATAGACTAGATTCATTGTAACCATTTCCACATCAATCAATGAAGTCTATTACTTTTGCCCACAGACAAAAACTCATTGTCTTTTTGGCTGTTTATTTAAATTCTGTACTTTATCAAGAACTGCTCTAACACTGTCTTATCTTATAGATAGGTTTATCATATTTCCTCTAAATGTTTTGAGGATCTTTTCAGTGTTTTGGCATCATCAAAAAGGGGGAAATTGTTGGGACATTGTCAGTTTTGATTAAGATCCCAAAGCCCCTGAAAAGATGTTTGCCTTAATCTGTCTTTGTCAGGCTAGCCTTGATTAGGATTAGTACTTAGTCATTTTACACTTCACAGGTACTCAGTGAGAGGAGAACTCACTGGTGTCAATCAAGACTAAGAGCCTGAAGACGAAGAGCACCATCCTGAACTTATGGCAGTCCTCTAAGCTGGCTGAGTAAGTGTCAGTGATGAAGAGTATGACCCTGAGGTCATTACTAACTCAACCCTGAAGGGAACAGGATGTCACTGAGTTTATGGAAAGACTTGGAGTAGAGCCAAGCAATGCAAAAGGAAGAAGCCAACAATTAGGAAGTCAACAATTCTTCATGTCAGTAGGCCAGAATCAGGAGTAAGGGAAGCTTATGTTGATGAGTTCATCTCAGAAGCATTGAAGGAGTTTTGGTCTGATGCGAAGGATGAGTTTGTTAGATTGTGGTTTGTGGTGAAGAAGTGGGGCGACACTGATGACATCAATGCCCACTTCACTGACTACATGATGGATAACCATCCTGAGCTATTCCAAAAGATCTTGGAGGAGGCTGATGCAGCTCAAGTTCAAGTGAAGGCTCCTGAGTTCACCATTCGAGCTCCTCCCTTAGTCCCTGGAACTCAAAAGCACGATACAAAGGCCATCATGATGGAAGTATTGAAGATTGCCAGAGCTGAAGGGTACGTGAACCAACCTAGAAGACTTGACAAGCTGAAGGCAAGAGTCTATGCAGAATATGGATTTGAACCTGAAATGAGATTAGTCTAGGTGTTCACAGGCTTCTTTGTAATAGATTAGATTCATTGTAACCACTTCCACATCTATCAATGAAATCTATTACTTTTGCCCACAGACAAAAACTCATTGTCTTTTTGGCTGTTGTTTAAATTCTGTAATTTATCAAGAACTGCTCTAACACTGTCTTATCTTATAGATAGGTTTATTATATTTCCTCTAAGTGTTTTGAGGATCTTTTCAGTGTTTTGGCATCATCAAAAAGGGGGAAATTGTTGGGACATTGTCAGTTTTGATTAAGATCCCAAAGCCCCTGAAAAGATGTTTGCCTTAATATGTTCTTGTCAGGCTAGTCTTGGTTAGGATTTGTACTTAGTCATTTTACACTTCACAGGTACTCAGTGAGAGGAGAACTCACTGGTGACAATCAAGACCAAGAGCCTGAAGATGAAGAGCACCATCCTGAACTTATGGCAGTCCTCTAAGCTGGCTGAGTAAGTGTCAGTGATGAAGAGTATGAACCTGAGGTCATTACTAACTCAGTCCTGAAGGGAACAGGATATCACTGAGTTAATGGGAAGACTTGGAGTAGAGCTAAGCAATGCAAAAGGAATTTCAGCGTCAGGACAAGACTGGTGAGCTCAAGACAAAATGAATTTAATAAGACAAGCCTGAAGCTCAGGAATAAGTTCTGACATTCTCACCAACCTGATGACGTGGACCAATCCAGGAAAGACACGCACGTACGGAACCTGACAAGAAGACTGAATTCAGACTGCATATTCAACGGGCAAGCATTTAATGTGCATTTAATGCAACTACCAAATCCATGCAAGAACAACTGCTGCATAGGAAATATGTCTGTTTGAAGCACTCTACATAGATGACTAGAAGGCTATCTCTCCAACGGATAGTTTTTCAAATCACCTATAAATACAGAAGGCCTTGAACCCATTCAAGGTTACGGGAAATTTCCAAGCCAGAAATTACTCAAACTCTCAAGCATTCAAAGCATTCAGCATTTAAGAGAAGCACTCGAAACCATTTAAATTTCCCAAGTGTTTCTTAGCAACTGAGAGTTATTCTGTATTCCAAGAGCTAAATAGCATTATCTTAAGCTTAGAGAGATTATCCAATCCTTAGCATAGATTTGCCTTGTAAGGATAATCTCAACCTAGTTGGAATCCAAACTGAAACCAAAACCCTAAGTTAGGTTTGTTGGGAGTAAGTCAGTTAGTGAGTTAGTAAGTGGAGTTGTATAGATCAGTGAGGTTAGCTGGTCTTGGTGCACCTTGGCACGTTAAAAATAAGAATCCCTTGAGTGGATTTCCTATTAAGTCAGGCCGTGGACGTAGGAGCTTGAGCCTCTGAACCACGTTAAATTCCTTGTGTTCTTATTGCTTTGATATTGTGCATACTTGCCATATTATTTGCTCATTCATTGCATTCGGTTTATCAGGCTTGAATCAATCAGCCTGACCCTCAAAAAGAGCTTTGCCTTACTAAACACCTTTCAGAATTGAGTAAAACATGTTTTCAGAAAACAAACTAAACAAGACTTTAAACTATCAGGGCTCAAACAATTCCGCACTGAACTTGAACTGATAGTTAGCCAACTGACCCGTACAAAGTGTAGTCAGTAGGTGTGTTATCAGCTCCTAGTTCTTTACCACTCTGAGTAAAGGGGACTCAGTCAGTTTTTAAGGTTAAAAATTGGTATACGTGTATTCCCCCCCCATACACGTATTCCTCAGTCTATACCGGGACCAACAAACTCCCACACTTGATTATGATCCATCGAACCCATCTCGGCTTCCATTGCCGTTTGCCACGACTCCGCGTCTTTGTCTTGGATTTCCTCGTCGTACGTCCATGGATCCGATTCAACACCGGGAACCAAATCCGAAGATTCTCCTATCCCCATGAATCTCTCGGGTTGCCTAGGAACCCTCCCACTACGACGGGGTTCCGGTTGTGAAGATGTGACGTGTGGTACATCATCTTGTATACTTGGTATCGAGGTTTGACCTCTCAATTCTTCTAAGGTAATTTCACTTTTAGGCTTCCGATTGTTCATATAGTCTTCCTCCAAGAATTTAAAGTGTGTACTAATCACGGTCTTTTGATCCTTGGGACTATAGAACATACACCCTTTCATTCCCGCAGGGTATCCTATAAACAGCTTTAATTCCGAACATGGATCCAACTTACCAGCTTCCTTGTCTAGCACGTATGCCGGACAACCCCAAATCCGCAAGTGTCTTAGACTGGGCTTGCGCCCGGTCCACAATTCCATTGGGGTTTTAGGAACCGATTTGGATGGCACCAAGTTTAGAATGTAAGCCGCCGTTTCCAAGGCATTACCCCAAAACAACTTGGGTAAATCCGAATAACTCATCATGGATCTGACCATCTCTAAAAGAGTCCGGTTTCTTCGTTCCGCCACACCGTTCTGTTGAGGGGTTCCCGGTGCGGTTAACTGGGATACGATCCCTTCGTCCGATAAGTAGTTCAAGAATTCATCGCTGAGGTACTCGCCTCCACGATCTGATCGTAGAAACTTGTTACTCTTTTCCCTATGTTTCTCGGCTTCGGCCTTAAACTCCTTGAACTTATCAAAAGTTTCAGACTTATGCCTCATAAGGTAAATGTACCCATATCTCGAGTAATCGTCAATGAAGGTGACGAAATACTCATACCCCATTCTCGCTTTGATCGTCATTGGACCACACACATCGGTATGAACGAGTTCTAACACTTTCGTGGCTCTATTCCCCTTGGCTCCAAATGCCCTCTTGGTCATCTTACCCTCTAAACAGGATTCACAAGTTGGAAACGGTTCGACTTGGAGTGATTCCAAGGATCCGTCTTTCACCAATCTCTCTATCCACTTTAGATTAATATGACCTAGTCTAAGATGTCATAGAAGTGTTTCGTTCATCTCCGAAGAACGCTTTCTTTTATTACTCGAAATGATCGACGTGTTATTAAATTCATTATTTGAGTGGTGTGCACACTTAATCGTATAGAGATTGTTTACCAACGTTCCATGACAGATAACATCATTCTTCAAAGAAACAGTAACAACTTTATTAAAAGTAACTGAATATCCATAAAAAAACAACTTAGAAACTGAAATTAAATTCTTCCTAAAGTTCGGAACGTATAAAACATCTCTTAAAATTAAAACTCTATCTTCAAAAGATAGGTGCACGACTCCCACTGCTTCGGCCGCCACTCTCGTAGCATCGCCCAAAGTGATTGTGATCTCATTCTTGCTAAGTCGTCGGGTTAGCTGGAACCCCTGAAGAGTGAAACAAATATGATCAGTTGCCCCGGTACCCACTACCCAAACGTGGGCATCATACGCCGCAACATATGTTTCAACGACTAAAGCATGAGACTTACCTTTCTTTACCGCCTTCTTAGGCTTAGAACAGGTAGACCTCCAATGTCCTCTCTCCCCACAATTGAAGCACTTACTCTTACCGGATATCTTCATACCGTACGGCTTGAATGCTCTTTCTTTGCCACCAAAAGTGAGTCTACTGGTTTGGTTCCGATCAACCACCTTCTTCGCAATCTTACACTCAATTGGCCTAGATTTCGAGAAAAAACTCTTGATCACCAAAGCCTCGTCCCTACTCCCTAGGTATGACTCTACCGTTATCAGAGCTTTGAGCAGGGTATCTAAAGTGAACTTGTGTTCAGATAACACGTATTCCCAAAAGAACCCATCAAAACTACTCGATGGCTTTAGGAGTATGGAATCGATTTGACTTTCTTCACTTTGTCCGGCACCAACAAACTCGAGTTTCTCAAACTCACGCCTAAAATTGAGAACATGATCCCTTACAGTTAGTGTGTTAGTAAGTGGAGTTGTATAGATCAGTGAGGTTAGCTGGTCTTGGTGCACCTTGGCACGTTAAAAACAAGAATCCCTTGAGTGGATTTCCTGTTAAATCAGGCCGTGGACGTAGGAGCTTGAGTCTCTGAACCACGTTAAACTCCTTGTGTTCTTACTGCTTTGATATTGTGCATACTTGCCATATTACTTGTTCATTCATTGCATTCAGTTTATCAGGCCTGAATCAATCAGGCTGATTTTTAAAAAGAGCACTGCCCTACTAAACACTATTCAGAATTGAGTAAAACAAGTTTTTCAGAAAGCAAACTAAACAAGACTTTAAACTATCAGGGCTCAAACATTTCCGCACTGAACTTGAACTGATAGTTAGCCAACTGACCCGCACTAAGTGTAGTCAGTAGGTGTGTTATGAGCTCCTAGTTCTTTACCACTCTGAGTAAAGGGGACTCAGTCAGTCTTAAGATTGAAAAAATTGGTATACGTGTATTCCCCCCCCCATACACGTATTCCTCAGTCTTGTACCGGGACCAACAAGTGATATCAGAGCAGTGGTTCGAAAGACCACTGACTTTGAATACTAATAGTTTCAGAGGAGAAACTATTGGTGGTCACTGAACAGATCTGAGTTTGCTTTTCATAAAACTTGCATCATCATGACTTCGAGGAGACTTGAAGCTTCGTTACCTGAATTCTCTGTATCTAACTTTGTCTATTGGAAGTTCAGATTAGAAGCACATCTAGATGCCATCCATGACCAGATGCCGCATGTTCTCTGGAAAGGACCGATCAAAATCACTGTCCCTAATACCAGAGGGAGAGGATATGATGATCTCAATATTGGTGTACCTATTCCTAAGGAAAGGAAGGATATGACCACTGATGAGATCAAGATGATGGGGCTTGACAACGTCGCCAGAAACATCATCTTGCATACGGTGCCCTTCGAGGAGGAACCCTGAACCAAGAAAAGAAAGAATAAGTGAGCAGGTAGCATGTTACAACTGTAACAAGATTGGTCACTATCAGTACGACTGCCCGGAGCTGAGTGCGAGGGAGAGAGAGGAAATGAGAGCCACTAGGGATCTAAGATCTGCTGATCGGAGAGCAATGGTCGCTGAAGATGCAACAAACTCTGACGGTCCTGCTGAAAGGTCACCTGAACTCTTCTCAGATGACGAGTACGATGATGTCTGTCTGATGGCTAGGGATGAGCCTGAGGTAACATCAAATTCTGTTTGTGCTTCTTACACTGGTCAAAATCCTGAGCTTAGCTCAGAGTCAGTTAGAGAAATGAACCTTCAGATCTACCTTGATCAATTGATGGTTGATTTCTCCAGACTGCAGGAAACTAATGTCTTCTTGGTAGAGGAGAATAAGAAATTAAGTACTGAGGTTCAGAACCTAAACGAACAACTCACTCAGTCTGATCTTAAAGAATCAGCTCAAATTGTGAGACTAACTCAGGAGATTGGTTTAATCAATGCTGAGCGTCTTCCAAGAGAGAAGATTCTGAAGGAACTGGCTGAGGAAGAGCTGGTCAGGAAGGAAGAACTAAAAGTACTTAAGAGTAAGTTTGATGACCTTTTTACCAGACATGAAATCCTGAAAAAGAGTGAGGACTCTCTCAAGAAAAAGGTTGCAGCAATGAATAAATCCTCAGTGGCTAGAGAGGAAATAAATAGCAGCCAGATACTTGGGAACAAGAAAAAGGGACTTGGATATGTTCCTGAGAAATCCTCACAAGGTCAGTCTCATGTTGCTTCAGGGAGCAACACTGAGAGGGTATTTGCTCAGACAGGCCAGAGTGCACCTAAGGTTGTGCTCCAGGCCCGTCAAACTGATAAAGGTAAGGAAACCGTTGACACAGTCAGGGTTGCTCCTAAGGTAGCTAAGCCAAAACCCAAGGGAAAGGCGAAGCAACCTAAGGAAGCCCCTGAGAGCTCAGGCCAGGGAAAACCTCAGCGAAAGCAGAGGAAGACTCAGGTCAAGAGCCCTCAGACTGGTCAACAAGGGTACCATCATGCTTGGCAATACCAACAGGGAAGGCCAAACATGATGACACCTCCGTGGTTTTGGCATCCTGAGGCCTTTAACTGTTTTCCATTCCCTCACTTGCCTAGGGGGAATAGAAATCAGGGTCCTTATCAAGAACAAGGCCCAAGACCTGCTGCACCCAGACCTAGGAAGAACAGGAAGCCAGCCCAAAAGGCACCCACTCAGGCTCCTGTGAAGCCTAAGTCTAGCACTCATACACCATCTTCCTCTTAGGCAAAGAAGAAGAAAGTTGTGTATGTCGATGTTTCAGGGAGACAGATTTACCACTCTGAGGCAATCAGGGTTGTTAAGCAAGTCTGGATCCCGAAGGGTACAGCTGACACGATAGGACCCAACACCCAATGGGTACCTAAAGCCTGATTTGCTTGCAGGTGGCTGTGGATCACAACAAGAGTAGAGGAGACTCAATCAAAGCTGTTTGGTACCTAGACAGTGGTTGCTCAAGGCACATGACTGGAATGAAAAGTCTTCTCCAAGAATATCAAGCTAAAGATGGTCCACGGGTAACCTTTGGTGATAACTCAAAAGGTGTTACTAAAGGTTTTGGTGTTTTGATAATAGGTACAGTCAGAGTGGAAAATGTGTCCTTTGTGGAAGGACTGAAGCATAACCTGTTGTCAGTAAGTCAATTCTGTGACAAAGGTTTCAGTGTTGAGTTTTCATCGAATATATGTTCAGTCAAGGACAAATCAACACAAGTGCTTCTATCAGGTATAAGGAAAGGTAATGTTTATCTCGCTGATTGGAGCAGCACTATTCCTAATACTTGTTTTGTTGCTAAAAGCTCTCTAGAGCTCAGTTGGTTATGGCATAAAAGATTAAGCCACCTGAACTTCAAGATTCTTAACAAAATTTCTAGAAAATCACTTGTTGATGGTCTACCTAATGAAGTTTTTAGCAAAGATCACGTGTGCAAAGCTTGTCAGGAAGGGAAGCAGGTTAGAGCATCATTCAAAGAGAAAGCTTCTTATTCCACTGACAGGATACTTCAGCTCTTGCACATGAATTTATTTGGTCCCATAACACCTGTGAGTATGAATGGTAGAAAATATACCCTTGTGGTTATTGATGATTATTCTAGATATACTTGGGTTATTTTCCTGTTGAATAAGAAGGAAACACAGGTGAAGCTTCCAGAGTTGCTCAGGAGACTCAGCAATGAGAAGAGTCAGTCCATTACTAAGATCAGATCTGACAAGGGCACTGAGTTTATAAATTCATATATTTCTGACTTTTGTAATGAACTTGGTATAGCTCATGAGACTTCTGCAGCTAGAACCCCACAACAGAATGGTGTCGCTGAAAGGAGGAACAGGACACTGAAGGAAGCTGCAAGGACCATGCTGGCTGAGTCAGGATTGCCCAAGAAATTCTGGGCTGAGGCAATCAACACTGCATGCTACACTCAGAACAGATCCATGCTGAACAAACAACATGCTCAAACCCCATATGAGACATGGAACAAAAGGAAACCTCGTATTTCTTATTTTCATGTATTTGGTTGTAAGTGTTTCATCCTCAACAATGGGAAGACCCAATTGAAAGCCTTTGATAGCAAATCTGATGAAGGAATATTCTTAGGATATTCTGAAGTTAGTAAAGCCTTCAGGGTTTACAGCTGTAGGACCCTTGTTGTGGAAGAATCACCTCATGTTGTCTTTGATGAATCTGCTAATGAGTCTAGGGCAAAGGTGTTGAATCCTGACACTGAGGAGGTCACAAGGAGTGTGACAAGGCTGAGCTTGAAGAATCAACCTGATCCTAAGATCAAGACTGTGCCAATTCCAAGATGGGATGATGATGACGATCAGGATGAGGAATCAGGTGCCACTCCTAAGCCCAGCACATCATGGATTGTTGAGCCTCAGACTGAGGAACAGGCTCAACCTGAGGTAAGCACCGTCTATGAAGATGCTGTTGCAGCTGAGACGGTTCCTGAGTCACCTAATCAAGGGGGAATCAATGTCCCTGACATTGAGCTTGTTAATCCCTTTGGTATAGACTCTGGATCATCCCCTTCTGTTCAATTTCCTGAATTTTATGAGCCTGTAGACACTAACATTGCAGGTACTTCAAGAACAACTCCTGGCAAAAGAACATGGTTAGAGGATCATCCCATTGATCAAATCATTGGTGATCCAACTTAGGGAGTCAGGACCAGACGGTTCCATGGTGAGAGTGCATTGTTCTGTTGCTTTCTCTCTGAGCAAGAGCCTCAGAACATTGAAGAAGCTCTCACTGACTCGAACTGGATCATTGCCATGCAAGAGGAGTTGAATCAGTTCACAAGGAATCAGGTTTGGGAACTGGTAGATAGACCTAGGCATCAAGGTGTGATTGGTACCAAGTGGGTCTTTAAGAACAAGAAGGATGAAAATGGTGTTGTGGTAAGGAACAAGGCTAGACTGGTTGCAAAAGGGTATTGTCAGTCTGAAGGAATAGATTATGATGAGACTTTTGCTCCAGTGGCTAGGTTGGAAGCTATCAGGTTATTCCTTGCCTATGCAACATATAAGAAGTTTAAGGTGTATCAAATGGATGTCAAGAGTGTCTTCCTGAATGGTGTACTCAATGAAGAGGTATATGTTGAACAACCTCCCGGGTTTGAGGTTGGAGATAGAGTATACCATTTGAAGAAAGCACTCTATGGACTTAAGCAAGCACCAAGAGCTTGGTATGATACCCTCTCTCAATTCCTGACAGACCATGGGTTCAAGAAGGGAACTGTGGATAGGACATTGTTCAGGATCACTGAAGGTGATTACATTCTCTTGGTCCAGATTTATGTGGATGACATAATATTTGGATCACCAAATCATCAGCTCTGTGAGAAATTCTCTAAGTTGATGACTGGTAAATTTGAGATGTCCATGATGGGAGAGATGAACTTCTTCTTAGGATTGCAGGTCAAGCAGACTGATCAAGGTATCTTCATAAATCAGGCCAAGTATACAAGAGACTTGATTCATAAGTTTGGTGTTCAGAACAGCAATCCAGCCAGGATCCCTATGAACACAAATTGGAAGATGGATCCTGACACTGAAGGGACTTCAGTAAATCAGACTGAGTATCGAGGGCTGATAGGTTCTTTGTTGTACCTGACTGCAAGTAGGCCTGACATTACGTTTGCAGTTGGTGTATGTGCTAGGTATCAGTCTGATCCCAAGAGAAGTCATTTGGAGGCTGCTAAGAGGATACTTAAGTATTTGAAAAGGACAGTCAATATGGGACTATGGTATCCTTCAGATGACAACTTAGAACTGACAGGTTATTCAGATGCAGACTATGGAGGTTGTAGGATTGATAGGAAATCAACCTCAGGGACATGTCAGTTTTTGGGAAGTAAGTTGATCTCGTGGTTTAGTAAGAAGCAGAATTCAGTGGCTACATCCACAACTGAGGCTGAGTATATGGCTGCAGGTAGTTGTTGTGCTCAGATTTTATGGTTGAGGCAACAGTTGAGGGACTACCAAGTATTTGCTAATCAGGTTCCAATCTATTGTGATAACAATAGTGCTATAGCAATTACTCAGAACCCAGTGCTTCACACAAGGTGCAAGCATGTGGATATTAGGCATCACTTCATTCGAGATCATGTGGAGAAGAAAGATATTAGGATGGAGAAGATTCACACTGACAGGCAAAGAGCTGACATCTTGACTAAGCCTTTGGCTGAAGCAAGGTTTATGGAACTGTCAGTGGAGTTAGGACTATTAGATCCGGGAGAGCAGTCAGTGTAGGGTTCTAGGGGGAACTCAGGCCAGACTCGACTCAGCGAGGTATCAGGGTGCTACAATGTCTCCCTGACAGGTATGAGTTCTATCCTGACTCGTGTGAATTTCAAGCGTCTCCCTGAGTCTTTCGTCCTGAAAATCTTTATTAAATGCATTCCATTTTCATTAAAAGCGCGCCTTTTCATATTTAAAACCCACGCGCACGGAGCATTTAATGCTACAGTTACTTTTTCATATATGTGTCCGTTTTATACGGAATATGACTAACATGGGGTTTTGATTGAAACTGAGATTAATCCTGGCCCCTCATTTCAAAACCTTTCGAATTCAGGGATTAATCTCAACCCCACGTTTGAGTAACTAACTTAGTCTTATCAATCAAGAGTGCCATTTGAGGTTTTTACGCAAACACAACGCACATCTGCACACTGAGGATGAATTCCTCGAAGTGGAGGAGGATGAATTAGATGAACACATGGCGGGAGGAATTCTGGAGAACACTCTCAGGGGGAATGCCACAGAATGGGCAGGAAAGTGCTGGCCTGGGCTATACAAATACAATGAGCTGCTAGCGTATGTGATTGAGCTCAAGGTTTGGTTGGACTTCAAACAATCAATCATGCAGGAGCAACATCTGCTAGTGGACGCTCGTGGCTGGGAGCACTGGGAGACTGAGGAAGCCAAGATTTGCTCCTTCTTTGGACTGACTAGCTGGCTTCAACTTCTAAACTTTGACAACCTGAAGCAGTTAGTGGCTGATATGATGTCCAAGAGCAAGGCTGACATCCGGTCTGATGAAGAGAATGATGATGAGGATGATGATGAAGCTCAGGGTGGAGATATGGAGAAGGCAGTGGAGGAGACTGTAAAGGAAGTTGATGAGATGATCTCTGAGCCTCAGGCTCAGGGGGAAGGTGAAAAGGACACTGGTGCCAAGGGTGGACCAGTGGCTGAGGATGTTTTGAACATCTCAGCTGCCAATGAGACATCTGTCGATGAAGGGATTCCCTGCCCTGAGACAAGAGAGGAAGATGTTGAGGCATCCAAGGAGACTCTCAGTTCCGAGGGACTTGCTCCTAAGGTTCAAGATAGCTTAGCTGAGCCTGAGGAGGTGGCTATAACTACTTCACAACTGCCTTCAGTGCACCTTGAAGAAGGGACTGATGCCGCAGGGGCTGACAAGGGAAAACAGCCAATCAATGACGAGGTCGTAGAGGATGATGAAGATGTGATGATAACTGGGGTCAGCCGTGCTGAATTCACGAGCATAGTGGAGGTCAAGAAGGAGAAAACCACATAAAATCTAGCTGAACTTCAGGAGGAAGTGATGAGGCTACGAGCTGAAAGGAAGAAGACTCTAAGGCCCTGGCAAAACATATCCAGTGGACAAAGTCAGCCTACAACACCCTTGCCAACAGGGAGCTGATTTTGTTGAAGAGAACGATGACTGACACGGCCAAGTCAGTGAGGAATGAGCGAAAGCGCACCAAAAAGATGCTGAGGCAAACCTTGAGGCAGTTAGCTGAGAAGGATGAGCAAAGGAAGGAGGATCTTAATCAGGCTGTGGAGAAGCTTGCAGCTCAGGCTGGAGCACTATTCACTCAGGCCATTTCTGGCTCAGCGTCAAAGTTTGAGCTGGAGTCAGAACGCATTGCTCAGACTTCGAAGGACATTGCTGAGAGACTGACCCAAGCAGATGAGCGATCCGCTCAGGTGGAGGAGAAGATTGAGAAGGCTGAACAAAGACTCCAACTCTCCATGGAGGTCTTTGAGAAGAAAGTCCAAGCTGCAATCAGTTCAGTATCATTTGCAGGAACTGGAATTTCGATGGGAGTTGAATTATTGAAGGAGGGAATTAATGATGTCCATTCCCTAGCCTCCTTCGTAATCAATAGCGGATCTGACGCATTCCCATCTGAGGCCAATGATGATGCCAAAAAGGGGGAAAAGAAGAAGAAAAGATCCCGCCCTGAGGCATCAGAGGCAGTCAACCAAGGCGAAATTGTTCTAGCCGATCCTGAAGCAAATCCTGAAGGGAATGTGCTGAGGGTGAGGAAGTCAGCGAGGTTGGCAGCAGTGGAGAAGGAAGGAGGAGAGATTGTTGCCAAGTTGAAGGCGGAGGCAGCAAGGGCAAAGGCTGATGAACCTTCCAAGCAACAACCTGAGCCTGTTCAGAGATCTTCCCCCATGAGCTCAAGGAAGAATCCCATCACTTACTCAGGGGAGTTGGTGGCAGAGCTATGTGCTGAAGCATGGGGAGATCACTCTGAGAAATCTGAGGCTATGCGCAGAGCTGAAATTGCTCAGAAGGAGAAGATGCGCATCTTGGAGAAGAAGGTTGAGAAGCTGACTGATATCAATGAGCTTCAACAACGAGAGCTGGATGACGCAGTGATCAGCTTGCTAAGAAGGAAGAAGGCGAAGCCTGAGCCGAGGAAGTACAGGAAGAAGCCAATAGTTAGGAAATCAACAATTCTTCAAGTCAGTAGGCCTGATTCAGGAGTAAGGGAAGCTTTTGTCGATGAGTTCGTCTCAGAGGCATTTAAGGAGTTTTGGACTGATGCAAGGGATGAATTTGTTAGATTGTGGTATGTTGTGAAGAAGTGGGGCGACACTGATGATATCAATGCCCACTTCACTGACTACATGATGGACAATCATCCTGAGCTATTCCAGAAGATCTTGGAGGAGGCTGATGCAGCTCAAGTTCAAGTGAAGGCTCCTGAGTTCACCATTCGAGCTCCTCCCTTAGTTCCTGGAACTCAAAAGCATGACACAAAGGCCATCATGATGGAAGTATTGAGGATAGCTAAAGCTGAAGGGTACGTGAACCAACCTGGGAGACTTGACGAGCTGAAGGCAAGAGTCTATGCAGGATATGGACTCAAACCTGAAATGAGATTAGTCTAGGTGTTCACAGGCTTCTTTGTAATAGACTAGATTCATTGTAACCATTTCCACATCAATCAATGAAGTCTATTACTTTTGCCCACAGACAAAAACTCATTGTCTTTTTGGCTGTTTATTTAAATTCTGTACTTTATCAAGAACTGCTCTAACACTGTCTTATCTTATAGATAGGTTTATCATATTTTCTCTAAATGTTTTGAGGATCTTTTCAGTGTTTTGGCATCATCAAAAAGGGGGAAATTGTTGGGACATTGTCAGTTTTGATTAAGATCCCAAAGCCCCTGAAAAAATGTTTGCCTTAATCTGTCTTTGTCAGGCTAGCCTTGATTAGGATTAGTACTTAGTCATTTTACACTTCACAGGTACTCAGTGAGAGGAGAACTCACTGGTGTCAATCAAGACTAAGAGCCTGAAGACGAAGAGCACCATCCTGAACTTATGGCAGTCCTCTAAGCTGGCTGAGTAAGTGTCAGTGATGAAGAGTATGACCCTGAGGTCATTACTAACTCAACCCTGAAGGGAACAGGATGTCACTGAGTTTATGGAAAGACTTGGAGTAGAGCCAAGCAATGCAAAAGGAATTTCAGCGTCAGGACAAGACTGGTGGACTCAAGACAAAATGAACTTAATAAGACAAGCCTGAAGCTCAGGAATAAGTTCTGACATTCTCACCAACCTGATGACGTGGACCAATCCGAGAAGGACACGCACGTACGGAACCTGACATGAAGACTGAATTCAGACTGCACATTCAACGGGCAAGCATTTAATGAGCATTTAATGCAAATACCAAATCCATGCAAGGACGGCTGCTGCATGAAGATATGTCCGTTTGAAGCCACTCTACATAGATGACTAGAAGGCTATCTCTCCAACGAATAGTTTTCTAAATCACCTATAAATACAGAAGACCTTGAACCCATTCACGGTTACGGGAAATTTCCAAGCCAGAAATTACTCAAACTCTCAAGCATTCAAAGCATTCAGCCTTTAAAAGAAGCACTCGAAAAATATCTAAATTTCCCAAGTGTTTCTTAGCAATCGAGAGTTATTCTGTATTGCAAGAGCTAAATAGCATTATCTTAAGCTTAGAGAGATTATCCAATCCTTAGCATAGCTTTGCCTTGTAAGGATAATCTCAACTTAGTTGGAATCCAAACTGAAACCAAAACCCTAAGTTAGGCTTGTTGGGAGTAAGTCAGTTAGTGTGTTAGTAAGTGGAGTTGTATAGATCAGTGAGGTTAGCTGGTCTTGGTGCACCTTGGCACGTTAAAAACAAGAATCCCTTGAGTGGATTTCCTGTTAAATCAGGCCGTGGACGTAGGAGCTTGAGTCTCTGAACCACGTTAAACTCCTTGTGTTCTTACTGCTTTGATATTGTGCATACTTGCCATATTACTTGTTCATTCATTGTATTCAGTTTATCAGGCCTGAATCAATCAGGCTGATTTTCAAAAAGAGCACTGCCCTACTAAACACTATTCAGAATTGAGTAAAACAAGTTTTTCAGAAAGCAAACTAAACAAGACTTTAAACTATCAGGGCTCAAACATTTCCGCACTGAACTTGAACTGATAGTTAGCCAACTGACCCGCACTAAGTGTAGTCAGTAGGTGTGTTATGAGCTCCTAGTTCTTTACCACTCTGAGTAAAGGGGACTCAGTCAGTCTTAAGATTGAAAAAATTGGTATACGTGTATTCCCCCCCTATACACGTATTCCTCAGTCTTGTACTGGGACCAACATACATGTTATAATTTTATATTAATTATTGATGTGTTTATTAATTGCTATGTATACAGATGGTTGGAGGTAGAAGTATTCGTAACCTTTTCGGTGGCCGGCGATCGTCCTCCCTTACACCTGACTCAGACCGTGAACCGGTATAAATCTTTTTAGTTATTATATAAAATATCTTATACACATGTTATAACTGTAATTATTAAATACAGATGGAAACATCTGAAGAAAATAGGGGTCGACGTAGCATTTGGGGATCGTCCTCTCAAACCGGAACAATACCAGTTCCTGATTTGCAGAATCGGGAAGATGATCTAACTCAACACGGTGGAACATCTCCAGAAACGGTTGCGGACGACCCTGAGATTCCAGAAACTGCAGAAGAACTCACCAACCATGCACCTCGTCCTAATGTGATACACATCTACACGTATCACAATGTGTATGTTAAATATCACTTAGTCTTTTTTATTTGATTTTATTTGATTTGTTTTACATATACGCTTGAAAAATATACAGACTGATGCCCTCAAATGCTGTTTCGAGGTTGATTCGAAATATAATGTCCCGTCGAATGGAGATGGGCGGGTTCACATATAAGTTGGTGTCAAAAGAAAGGAAGAATGAATGGTGGGAAACATTCCAGGTATACATTCGTTTTGTTAATATTGTGTAGAATTATATGTATGTATATATTTTTACATAATTAAAATCAATATGATTGTATATATTTTCTTCAGAGGGAGACGTACTGGGATCCGAGGATGGAAAATATTGTGTTCATCAAAGAGTTGTTTATCCGGAGGTCTAGAGAATGATTTTCTGATCTGCTCAGTCTTTGGAAGAGGATCAACAGAAGGGAAGGGAAAATACCTCCGTGGGACATAAGATTCTGGAGTGCATTACTTCAGTACTGGCAATTGCCCGAGGTCATTGCCAAAAGCAACCAGTGCAGAGCAAACCGCTTGTCTGCGGCCGGAGGAAGAGGCCCCTCAAAATACAAAGGAGGGGTAAAAGGAGCCGCACAATGGACTGAGGAATATGTAAGTAATTTCTACACTACAACATATGGAGATTTTAATTACTTGATTACTCATATCTTTATTTTTTGGAATACAGGAGAAGAAATATAACCGTCTTCCAACTGAATGGGAAATTGTGCAACATTTCCACAACTGTGGGGAAGGGGAGTACACGTATGGAGGAATTGCTGACATAATTGTAAGTGTTTTACATTAACATTATAAATTCAATATAAATAACACGTTTGTATACTTGAGATGATGTCAAAAAATTTATATGTCTAGGACTCTGTGGAGGAACGAGTCTCGCAATTACCGCCTCCAGTAGATGATAATGAGCGCTTGAACCGACTGAGTCAAGTGTATACTGAGACAGTGAGGCCAGACCACGGAAAAGTTAGGGGTCTCGGTCAAATGAAGACGATGCGTATACAATCTGGACCAGGCGGAACATCATCTGGCACACACATTGGCAGTTAAGACCAAAGAGATGTTGATCGTTTGCTGGCTGAGGAGCGCGCGAGATACGAAAGATTGCTGGCTGAGCAACAAAGGCAGCAAAACAAATTTGTGCGCCAGGAAGTACACAATCAGATGATGGCGTGGTTTCAAGGCCAACAGGGAAACCTACCTAGTGGTTTTTCCCAACCAGCTGGTGCATATCCTCCTTACCCAGCTTATCATGCTTATCCTCCCGCCCCTTCCGCATCTGGTTACGCCCCTTGTCCTCCCCCCGCCCCCTATTCCTCGGTCGGTCCTTCTACTGGTGTTCCTCCCGTTCCTCCTACTGGTTTTCCTGCCGCCCCTTATCCTCAGGCCTCTGCTGCTCATCCTCCCGCTTCCGGTCCTTCCCCGTCTCGTCGTAATTCCATTTCTCCAACTGGGTTTATAGACCTACTTGAAAGAGGTGCATATTCTAGTTACCCCCCGAGTGGTAATTATTCTGGAAATGAAAGAGGTGATGATGATTATGATGAGAGTTAGGATGTCATAAATATTTGAACATGTTTTGGAACTATATTTGTTGGTTTGAAATTGTACTGTTAATTTGGATTTATATGTCTGGATATTTGAGCATGTGAGTTTTTTATTATCATTATTATTGATTATTAATTATGAATATTATCGAATATTAAAATTTTATTGATTTTTAAAAAATAAAACGATCAATATAAGTTTATATGTGTACACATATTCGTAATTAGTGAATTTTTTTTTAAAAAGTATGTATTTTAAAATTTTATTGATTTAAAAAAAATGATTAATATATGTGTATATATGTACACATATTAGTAATTAGTGAAAAAGAATTTAAAAAGTATGTATTTTAAAATTTTATTGATTTAAAAAAACGATCAATATATGTGTATATATGTACACATATTAGTAATTAGTGAAAAAGAATTTAAAAAGTATGTATTTTAAAATTTTATTGATTTAAAAAAACGATCAATATATGTGTATATATGCACACATATAAGTAATTAGTGAAAAAGAATTTAAAAAGTATGTATTTTAAAATTTTATTGATTTAAAAAAACGATCAATATATGTGTATATATGTACACATATTAGTAATTAGTGAAAAAGATTTTAAAAAGCTCAATATAAATGTACACATATTAGTAATTAGTGAAAAAGAATTTAAAAAGCTCAATATAAATGTACACATATTTGTAAGTAGTGAAAAAGAATTTATTTTACAATTTTATAAAAAATATTTTAATATTATAAATAATAAAAATAATATATACAAGTGATAGTTTAATTTTATATGTAATAATAATAATTTTCATATAAAGTATAACAAACAATTAATTAATATTAAGTAGTGTTATATTTAAAATATATGGAACATATATATATTACACCCTAAAACATAACAACAAAATAGTCTTGCCCCAACGGCACGGCGAAACACGTAAGGCCTCCGCATACAAGGAGGTCGCGTGTTCGAAACTCTTGGGGGGCGAAAATTTGCCTATTTACAGCCCTTAGTAGGGGCAAATATGACTTTGTCCGTACATGATAGTGAGGTGGGTGGTGGCCTAGCGGTTTCGCGGGGTGGCTTGGGGGTTGGAGGTCATGGGTTCGAATCCCACAAATTTCGTATATTTTTCGGACTGAGCTGGACGAGGGAATGCGCGAGGGAATAACCCTAGCCACGTCAGCCGAGGGTTATTTCCCTCGCCTTGTCATGTCAGAGATAAAGAGGGATTTATCCCTCGTCACATTTCCCGAGGGCTGAAAGCCCTCTTCTTAGGCGAGGGTTTAGTTTGTCGAGGGAATATTTCCCTCGTCTAATTCCTCCTTATTTCCCTCGTCAACTCCCTCGTTTCTCCCGAGGGAACAAATTTTCCCTCGTCTATAAATTGGCGAGGAGCATTTTGAAGAGGGAAAATTTCCCTCTTCAATACCCTCTCTATACTGGGTTCCCTCTTTAATTCCCTCTTCAAAACCCTCTTTATTTGGTTCTTTTTTTGTAGTGTTTGTTCACCCATATTTTATTTTAAAAAAAATATTGTTAATAAAAGATACTAATATACCTTTACATAACAAAATAAACATTATTCATTAAATACTCTTACTCTTAAATTTCCCATAAAATTTTAAAATCATACACAAACATACATTACTCACTATTTTTTTGCCCACACAAGTGTTCCGTCACAAACCTAAAGCCATTAATATAATAAAAAAAATTAGATAAGTATAAATAATATACATACAATATTAAATAATATTAATATTTTTCTTATATTAATTCTTTTGCAAGTGTAAGTAAATTAAATGGGTCTTCCTCACGGGGGAGGGGGTGTGGGGCCGGGTACGAGGGTGGTGTAGGAGGACAAACAGCAAAAATGAGTGGTGCACAATTTTTTAAAATTTAAATTACAAATTAAATTGGTTAGTGTGTATGTATTTAATTGAGTGGTGTAAATGATAAGTAGGGTTATAGCTGTAAATTTTAAGGAGGTGTACTAACAAGAAATAAAATGTAACTAAAATAGTGGGTTAACTTAGAAATGTGTATACTAAGTAAATTTGTGGGTGTAAATAGCCGCACCCTTCTTTTAAATTGGTAAATGTATATGTTATGTCGTAATGTCCAAGGGGGAGTGTTATAAATCTAGCAGATTTATTATACCAAATCTAGAAGATTTGATGTGGACATTACTAATGAACTTATAACCTAAACGGGCTTTAGGTTTACACTAGGTTTTATCTCTTATAAATTATTCATTGTACTCAGAATTGTATACATTCATACACACATATTAGTGAAACTCCAGGTTTGGTATGCCCCCAGACTTAGTCGTTACCGACGAATTGGGTGAACAAATTCGCGTCTCTATTTTATGCTCTCAATTTACAACACGTTATCAGCACAAGTCTCCAACCAATTGAGTTATATTAATCGTTATGACGTTTTGGTGCCGTAGCGGCACAATGACCGATGACAAGTGAAGGCTATTAATCCTTTCTGCCGGAAGCTCACAGACCGCCTAATTGACCCTGACCACTAGGGAACTGCTGGCATACAAAGGAGAAATCCAAATTGTAGATATTCGTATATTCCTCAGGTAATACTTTTACGACCCGTTTGGTAGGGATTATTGCAGTGTGATAGATGCACTAACACTCATAATATATTGTTTGGTAGGTTTTATGTATAAACACATTGTCCCTTTAAAAGGTGAAGGCCCGGTTTCTACATAACTTAATTCATATGATAGTGGATCCATTCCCTCCACATAGTATTCATAAAACCATCACAAAGTAAAATCTTTTTTTCCAAATTTAACCCTGTTCATCATACTGTAACATATGGGGGAAGAATTAGTTTTCATAAAAATTTTCCCCTTTCCTATCTCATTGGTGTAATTGCTCTGCTCCCTCTCTCTGTTTCCATGCGCAGTGGATGAAATTAGGAAATAGGTTTGCTCTGCGGAGGGTGTATAGATGTCGAAAGTCTTCACCGGAGATAAGTAGTTTTTGCCTACAGATTTAATTATGGTCACATCTTTTGTAGTGAATAATTTGAGGATCTTCTTCCACGCGCTATCGTGCATAGTGGTGACCCGCCAAGATCGTCAGGTTAAACCGCCCAAGGAGTTTCACTTGTTTGAATTCATGCCGGAAAACCATATGCTTAAGATCGATTCTGTATTTGGGGGAAATATTTGCAAAGCAGATTTATGGGAGAAGTTTAAGTAGTCACCTAAACTATTTTTTTAATTAGGAACAAAATAAATCAATATTCCAAATTTTGTACTCAAAGATTGAGAAATCTCCTGCAAAATTTTTGTAATCAAATTCCAAATTTAATAAAATACCTAAAGATTGAGAAATCTCCTGCAATAGTTTTGTACTCAAATTTCAAATGTAGGAAAATACAGAGAATCAACGTGCTATTCCTTGAATTTTGTTTACATTATGTTGGTAGGATGAAAATGGATGGGAAATAATAATTATTTTATTTTCTTTTTTGAAAATAGAGAATAGTTTATAGTCTTGGTAAAAGTATAAATTGGGCTAAAATTTGAGGGTAAAAATAAATATTTGTTTTAGGATATAGAGAAATAAAGTGAAGAATAGAAAAACATAGATTTGTTGACCCAGTTCGCCAGGAATGACTACGTCTGGGGGCGTACCAAGCCAGGAGATAATTTCACTATTTCTTGTATATGAGATCCCTTTATATAAGTTACAATCCAGGGTTTTAGATGAGTACCTAGAATACAATAAAATGACAATATTGTCCTCCATCAGTTACTTGTTGATGGAGGCACACTAATATATTTTCCTTCAATACTCCCCCTTGTGCCGAATCAAAAGTGTGAGATGGTGCATGAATGTTGTCTTGCTAAAACTTGACAAGTAGCAAGAACTCAATGAGAAATAAATCTTGATTGAATGGAAAAAGATTTACGATGCACCTATGTTGAGACTCCCCCTGAAGTCTACACCTTTCACATGATACGTACATCTATCAAGCGATTTAAGAAAGTCTACACATCTCAATTCTTTAAGATGTTTCTCAAAGATTGTCTTGGACAATGACTATATAAATAGATCAGCCTCATTTACTTTAGAGCTTGAATCTTGAGAAAAACTTATTGTTGTTGGTTATAGAAGACTTCAGTGATATATACTTCATATTGTCACCTTTGATGTAGCTCAATTTCAGCTATTGAACATAAGAAACATGTTCTTCATATATACATGTAGCCTTTTCAATAGTGAACTCTAGTCACCGCTTCTTTGAACATGTGTGGTGATAGATCTCTACCAAATGCAATCTTGAACTGTTTCATGTAAGACAATGATCACTGAGTGGTTTAATGAGGTAGCTACAAGATTTTGCTTAGTTGATCTCCAAGATATCGTTGTGTTTTCCATGGTAAATACATAACCATTTTGGTAACACTTTGTATGGATACAAAATATACAAATCCAAATAGTACATCATTTGGCGTATAAGTATAGGGGGTAGCTTCAATATTTCCTTAAGGTCCACAATTCCATTTGTGGTCCCCTTCAATATTTACTACAATGAATATCAGACCCTTGTCAATGATTTACCTTTAAGTATCAGAGTACATTCCTGACATCTTTCCAATGATTTTGTGTTGGTCCTGATTGAAATCTAGCTAATAAGTTCATTGAGAAAGTAATATGTGGTCGAGTGTATTGAGCTAAGTACAATAATACGCATGTTGTACTTAAGTAGGGAATTTCATCTCCCGCCAACTCTTCGTCATCTTCCTTCAGACGAGATGGATATTTCCTTAAATCCAAACTTCGACCAATCATGAGAGTGCTAATCAGATGCATTTTGTCCATGTTAATTTGCCTGAACATCTTCAGGACATATGCAAACTGGTGGATAAGTATTCCACAAACTCAATATTCTAGTATAAAGTCTGACAAAACTGAGTTTTCCCAAGATCCTTTATCTCAAAACCGGATTTCAAATACTCATGGTCCTCTTATTGCATTAAGAGTACCTATTATGTTCATCCTTCAACATAAATAATTGCAAATCTGAAACTTATTTTCTTTATAAATGCATAGGGTCACTATTTATCGTTCTTGTAACCTATCCCAATTAAGTAGTCACTTAGACGGGTATACCACATCCGCCTGATTGTTTCAATCAATAAAGTGGGTGTTTCAATCTAATTGCAAGCACACTCCGTGGTTTAGAGTCACTTGATTTGGGTAATAGATGTCATCAGACACTTATATATCTCTAAATCAAGATTCCCATTGAGATATGTCATAACCACATTCATAAGCTGCATCTCCAATCCTTCGGAAACTAAGTGATGAGATATTATGACGTCCATTACGGGAGTTTGTCTCCTCATTCTCAATCCAGAGCGTAATTAGAAATCTTGCGTTATAAGACAAATTTTATATATCAAGACCTTATATTTCTCATTACGCTTTATGACAAAGACTCAATTATGTCCTACAGGCTTTACACTTGGTCGGGCTAGCACTACCAAACCAAATACCTGTTTCTTTGTCAGAGAATTAAATTCTACCTGGATTGCTTTTATTCATTTAGGCCAATATGCTCTTGGTTAACACTCTACAACTAAGTGTGGTTCGATATCATTGTGCTCTATACTTTATTGAGCAACAATATAAATAAATACATCATCAATCTGCGTGCAATGTCTGTCCATCGACTTATATGCACTCTTATAATCATATAGAGATTTTCCATTCTCTGGAATCATATCAAGCATCGCAGCGTCCTCTAGTAATGATTCATGGACATAAGGTTAATCAGAGATAATCTCGTGAGATGTATTCTCCACATTGATGATCAACGTGTTAGATTGTGCCACACCTACCATTTTTTCCTTTAAGTAGGTGTCAACCAAACCAGGTGACCTCTCCCATTTCCTTTTGGGAGTCACGGCCTCAACCACACCTCCACCAAGTGTGGTTGCAACACCTTTCCAGCGGTGTTACGCCCTTTATTGGGAACTTCTAACCTTACAGGCAAATTTTACAGCTGAGACTTAGTCGCTTTAGCAATATCAGTAACACATTAGGCATCGAGTATGCTACATTTTGAATATAAATAATTCATTTTACTTCGCTTTCACATTGTGAAGTTTGGGGATCAAATGAGACAACATGGTGACAGACACAATACTTTCTGTCGTTCCCTTAGAAAATTCTTTTTCTTATCTCCCCCTAACGACGGGAAGACTGTCTCATTATAGTGACGATCTGCAAATCTAGTGGTAAGTAGGTCGCCTGCCCAGGGTTCTAAAGTGCGGATAATTGTTGGGAATTCATATCCAACATAAATACTTAATCGTATTTAGGAACCCAATGGAATGCGTTGTGGGTACGCAATAGGCACATATATTGCACAACCAAATATGTGTAAGATATAAAATATCAGGCTTATATCCATTTACCAACTGGTACACATAAAATGGATGACCATTTAGTGGGTTTGAGACGAATAAGTAAAGTTGCATGCAATATTACATAACCCCAAGCAGAGATTGACATGTTGGTGCGCATAACCAGTGTCATAACCACCATTACTTCCTTTTAATGGTGACCTCTGCGAGACCATTTCATGTAGCACATGGGGTACCGGATGCGCTACGTTGATCCCGATAGATATGCAATAATCATCAAATGCTTCTGATGTAAACTATCTTGATAGCGTAATCAGGGTAGTGAGCCCTAAAACGTATAATTTGTGCTAAGAGTTTACATGCAAAAATTTTGTGGAGAGTGAAACGACATGTGACTAGTATGTCAAAGTATAATCAAGAACTATAAATTACTTGAATGGTCCACATTCTGGATGAATTGGTCCACAAATATCATAGCTTATCATTTGTAAGAATGAAATATTTAGTTTTGTATCTTTAGCATAAACAGGTCTCAATGTTACTTTTGCTAAAGATCAGGCTTTGCAAAATGAGTGATGCTCCTTTGATATTTGTAAAGAAAGGTCAGATGTAGATAGTATATCTGGTACTTCAGAATACAAAGATTGCGACAAAACAACAACATGACCGATATCGTGCATCATATCTAATTTTCATCTCATTTTAAATTTCACTCAAAAATGAAGAAGGATGTCCATATGAGTTCTTCAAGATATGGATCATCACGTCAAAGCCTTTTTAAATCAGTGTCACATAGTTTATCATTTGTGATAATATATACTTCAAGAACAATAGTAGGCTGTATTCCACTAGATTGACTTTCCAGTTTATCTAAGATGTGTTTTCTTTCACATTAATTAGATAAATATAAATTTCATTCTCACTGTGTGTGTATAAATAATAATGTTGGCACATTATCTTTAAAACTTAACAAGGTTCGATTAGCTCTTGATGCATATAAAACTTCTTTGATTTTAATAAGTGTATTGTTAGACATCAAGAATTTGGCAGTTCTTAGCCCTTTTTAAGAAATCTCATATTCTGTTGAGTTTCAATTTGAGTTGAATGATTTACTTTTCATTCAATAGTTTATCACTTTACATCGTGATAGTGCCATTTTCTAACCATGTATACCAATGTACGTGTTTAATAAAATTCAAATAATTTAGTACTTTGAATAAAATTCTAATTTATTAATGAACCAACATCATAAAAGTAAGATTATATCGTCGGTCTAATTAACTTTAAGACCAAAATATCTAACCAAATAAATTGAGGCATTATGCCTGAACAACATTCTTGAATAAAAATAAGAAAGTTATAAATAAATCCATCAAAATCAAGAGTATTCATTAATTGGGCAAAGTCCTTGTTGCCATCAACAATTGTGAGGTAAAATTTGAGGGATAATCCCCACCTTTAATTCATACACTGGGCATCTTATTCTTTAGATTCTCCGTACCTCATATTGGTGATTGTTACGTTGTGCTTGAATCAAAATTTGATACGGTATCATCATGACCGTTAGGAGTACCACACCTCCTTAACGTCTTCCACTGGGAGAGCCACCACTGTCCAACGTGGTATATCATTCCCATGTTCGTGTGGATTGGTACGTCATGCCCCATTTTCTTTTAGGTTCTTCCCACTGTTCCATTAACCAAAATTAATCTCGAGAATTTTCTTTATCTCAAAGGCTAGTAATTATCGTTCAAAAGAACGTCATGTGTCTTAACCACTTACAGCATGTTAATCAACTTAGTGGGAAAATGAAGAATTTTTTCTTTATATGGTATCATCTTCCGTGATTTTCTTTTCACGGAAAGTAAAGCGTGCTTTAAAGCGCAACATATCCTTATGAAAATTTGTGACCCTTAGTTAAGTAAGTGAATTTCATTCCACTGAATCGACAATTCTGAAATTAAAGATGTTTCTAAAACATAGTTTCAGAATCTAACACAGTTCTTTGGGTGTTATGAATAAAAGATACCTTCAACACAAAATGGGGTCTGATATGTTGCCTAAATTTTTTTTTATTTTTTATTTTTAGGGCATTGACTTTAATCTTGTAAGACGGTTCTTTGTCTTTTTATCAGATGATGAACCCAATGGTGATACTCAATTCCTTTTGAGTCCAAAATTTTATAAGTGGAAGTTAATTTGCAAGCGTAGCAATATACAATAATAAATTTATATTTCAAGAATGTGAGTGTGAATTAGATTTTAGGACCATGAGTCACATATTTTTTGATGCTTTGTGAAAATACTTTATCACATTGGTTTGTACTCATAAATATAATTCATGAAGTTTCTTTATCATGGAGATATTGAATAACGAACATGTATACATACAATTAAATTATGAGTATAGCAAATAAGTAATCAAATTCTTCATCATGAATTTTAGTGCATCATATCAGCCGCAAATTAATTAATAATAGGCAAATAAGATTTTTTTTATATAAATCCTAATTTTATAACAAATAATATGTACACTATATGAATTTTCACAGAAATTAACAAAAATCGAAATCAAATTGTTGATAGGCGAACATAAATCAATGACTGACGAACAAGAATTAAAGCCTTAATAGAGATTACGAGGAATCAACCTCAAATCAAAGATGATCAACAAAGGAAATCAAGTCGGAGTGCATAAATCAATCCAGGGAGTGCATAAACTGACGAACAACTACAAAGACGAACAGCTTATCGGCGAACAGGTTTGAAGGCCCAAGACCAGAGATGAACATTCTGCTAAGTCACTGATGACGAGCAACATTGATAAAAAGTGGTGAATCTACCAACCTAAGAGGTGCATGTCGACGAACAAAGGATCAAGATCCCAACACCAATCTGTGTAAAACATAAAGGCGAACAACTTCTGAGCCATGTACCCAAAAGGCGAACAACTTTAATAAAAAAAACCATCCTGGATCAGCTAAGCTGACCTGGGCGAACAACAATGAAGTTCGAGATAAGACCAAAGAAGACTTTGTAACTAAGATTCAACTTAGATAAGGTCAAACTAAGGTCAAAGGACACATGTCAAGCATGCAGGCTAGGGAGACCAAGAGTCATAGACACCTCATGCTTGCTAGTCTCTATAAATAGTTGTTCTCCAGCTTAAGAAATACAAGTTCAAATTCATAAACACTCCCAAAACACACACTAATACACCTAAACGTACACACATACGAAATTATTACGATTTCGACTTTCATATTTACAAGTTCATAACCCGAACCCTCGATTTACCATTTACGGTGGTAACCAATCACACGTAATTGATTGATGATCTTTAAACCGAACCTAAACAGTCACTAATACATCCGATAAAAATAGATCACCAACAATTTGGCGCTAGAAGAAGGGTCTGAACCTCCGAATTAGTGTGATTACTCAAGAACTTCAAGCTGAAAACTTGAAGATTCAAAGAAAACCTCAAGAAATATTTAAAGATTCAAACAAAAGTGTTCTTGGTGTTCTTCATCATAAGAATTAAGACAAATTAATTCGGAATGCCTCAATCCAAAGAAACCCAAGCGTCACGCTTGTCAAGGAGAGCATCTCCCACCCGAGCCTCGTCGGCTGACCACCAGGATCGTGATCCTAGACATGTGAATAGATCACAGCACACGGCCATAACCCATAACCTCCCACCTGAAATGGAAGCCCTGGCGAACAACCCCAACGAACTAGCCAAAACCATTGCTGCTCTCCAGGCACTACAGAGACAGCAAGATCAAAATAGGCCTTCACAAGTGAGGCCTAAAGATAGAGCCGTAGAAGTTGTTAGGGTTAGGTCAACCAGGGGCGAACAACACGAGGTAAACAGTGCCCAGGTCAGGCGGGATAAAGGCAAAGCTAAGATGGTCGAACCAAGAGAGGGCCAGGCTGAGTCTGCTCGCGGGCGAACAACAATGTCGAGCCATGGAACTACCCGTTCCAGTGCCCAGGACAGACTTGGCCAACCCCAGCAACAAGACAAAGTTGCTCGCCAGGAGGTGGAGCGTGGGCGAGCAACATTGGAGCAACCACGCCCATCAGTTCATGAGAGACTCTCTCAATCTGCCTTCAGGCGTCTAGGGCCAAATGCGGCGAGCAACCCTAGGAAACAGCTCCAGGAGTTGCCCACTCCAAGTGAGGGACTGCGACGAGCAGAAATGTTGGTACCTTTGCTCGCCGAACAGCCTCCAAGTCAGGGGGCATCTTTGGATGAGCTATCGAGTTTAAGAAGGGTGGGGGAGAACATGTAGGGACAGTTGGACCAACAAAGAGGTGTGGGGACAACTAGTTTGCCATCCTCACCACTATCACCTGTCATTCTGAAAGCCCCGATTCAGAAGAAGGTCCAGTTCCCGACAAGCATACAGTATGACGGTGTTGCTGATCCCAGAGTTCATCTTACAAAGTATTCGGATTATATGGTCTCGGTGGGAGCCAGCGACGCCACTCAATACCGAAATTTCCCCTTAACTTTGGGGGATCGGGTGCACAAGTGGTTTTCGGCGATGCCACCAGCATCTATCCACTCTTTCACTCAATTAAGTCGAGAATTCCTATCCCATTTCTCAACGGCGGGATCATACTTGTCCCAGAAACATCGATTGTTGGATCTAAAATAAAATGACGACGAGTCAGATCGGGCATTCATGGAAAGGTTCGACAAGGTGTTGTTAGAAGGAGAACCCGTCAGTGAGGATACAGAAATCGTTGTTGTTATGGCCGGGTTGAAAAAAGGATCAAAGTTATGGAAAGAGGTACGTCTGAAGTGCCCAAGAAGTTATGCCGAATTCAGGAATCAAGCCGGCATATTCGTTTCCATGCATGAGGCTTTGCAATCAAACTTGGGGGAGAACAAAACTGATCCCAAGGAGAACAACAAGAAACCTGGTGCAACAAGCTATCGAGTCCCTAAAAACATGAAGGCGTTCACTGAAGGGACAAAACTCAAAGAAAAGTTGAACCAAGTGCTAACAGTGTCAGTCGATACTGTTTATGAAAATGTGAAGGATAAGGAGTTGCTCTCCCCTCCCCGGAAAATTCGCCAAGACACTGGCAAACTCAACCCTAACAAGTATTGTGCCTACCATCAAAGCGTGGGGCACTTTACGAGTGAATGTAGAGATTTGCTCAAGCAGCTATGGCGTTTCTACGAGGACGGAAAGCTCTCTGACTTTGTCAAAAGACAACCCGGGAAGAGAGTCCGGGAGAACAATTCTGAGGATGAAGATGATCAACCTCAGAAGAACAATAAACAGGCGCGACCAGTTCCTGCCATTCCTACTCGTCCATTGGAAGATTTGTATATGATGGAACCTACAGGTCCCGCAGGAGGATGTTCTGATGGACGACCGCCAATCTCCAACCGGAAAAGAAAAGTTGAGTTACGGGCGATCGATCAAGTCCAAGAAATGGGGGTCAAACCATCTATCATGCAGACAGCAGAATTGACCTTCACCGAAAATGACTTGGAAGGAATCTTAACACCGCACAACGATTCGCTCGTAATATGCGCAAAAATTATGGGAACACGAGTCCACAGATTGTTGGTGGACACCGGAGCCTACACCAATATCCTATTCAAAAAGACGCTCGATCATCTTGGAGATTATTCGGGCTATATTCGGGATACGACTCACAGAATAATAGGTTTCGGAAATGTTGTAACGGATCCATTGGGAATAGTTACTTTAGCAGTTCAACTTGTAACGGCCAACGAACCCGAGAAAAATATTACAAGAATGGTTGACTTCTTGGTTGTAGACCAGGATTCAACTTATAACGGGTTTCTTGGTCGACCCTTTTTAAATGAATTCAAAGCTGCATGTTCCACTTACCATTACTGTTTGAAATTCCCAACAGCAAGTGGAGCAGGTACTATCAAAGGATATCAAAGAAAGGCCAGGGAATGTCTCTTACAGTTGCAGGCCAAACATGTATCAGTATCCATGATGGAAGCCACAACTAGCTATCCTACTGATGAACCATCAATACTGGAGAACATGATGGACATAGAGGAAGACCACATAGATACTGACGAACAACATCATGACGAGCAGGTGTTGGACGAACAACTCCTCACCACCCATGAGGAACATCATCCTGACGAACAACAAAGGGGTGGTGACGAGCAACATTCATATGATGGCTTGGAGGGCCAAGTGTTGACTAACAACAACGAATCAGGGCCAACAGATGATCTAGATCCCCGCCTGGGGGCAGAGCCGATGAACATCGAAAATGATTTCAACTCTGAGGGACCAATACTTGATCCTCGGTGGAAAGGACAAAAACGACGAGCAACTCCAGTTGAAGAGCTGGAGGCGTTCAAAGTTAATCCTGAAAACCCGGATCTCGAATTATACATAGGATCTGAGCTCCCTGAGCCTTACAGATCCCGAATGAAAGAGTTCCTCAGAAAAAATCTAGATGTTTTTGCTTGGTCTCATGCAGACATGGTGGGGATAGATCCTAGGCATGCTTGCCATAGACTTAACATCAATCAAGCAAAAAGGCCTATCCATCAAAAACGAAGAAAGTATGGCCCATACAAGTACCAAGCTTTGAATGAAGAAGTAAAGAAGTTGTTGGACAACGACCTAATCCGACAAGCACTCTGTCCACAATGGGTAGCAAACCCAGTCCTTGTGAGGAAACCAAACGGAACCTGGAGGCTATGCATAGACTTTACAGATCTGAATGCAGCATGCCCGAAGGACAACTTTCCACTTCCTCACATTGACCAGTTAGTGGACAGCACTGCAGGTCATGAAATGCTAACATTCATGGATGCCTTTGCCGGGTACCATCAAATTTCAATGCATCCAGACGATCAAGAGAACACGGCATTTTATACAAATAAAAACTTGTTGTGTTGGAAAAGAATGCCCTTCGGCCTCATCAACGCCGGAGCAACATACCAGAGGTTGGTAAACAAGATGTTCGACGAACAAATCGGTGATACGGTAGAAGTCTATATGGACGATATCGTAGTCAAAAGCCCCCGAAGAGAAGACCATCTTCAACATTTGACCCAGGTGTTCGAAATTCTTCGACACTACAACATGAAGCTGAATCCAAAGAAGAGCAGTTTCGGAGTTCATTCAGGAAAATTCCTGGGCCATCTTGTTAGTCAACGGGGGATTGAAGCCAATCCAACAAAAGTTAAAGCAATCGTGGATATGCAACCTCCACGTTCAATAAAAGAAGTGCAAATGCTTACGGGATGCCTAGCAGCATTGAATCGGTTCATATCCAGATCGGGGGACAAATGCCGTCCATTCTTTGAAGCTATCAAGAAAGGACAATTCACATGGACTAACAACTATCAAAAGGCGTTCGACCAACTCAAAGACTACCTGGGAGATGTTAAAATCCTATCAAAACCCATCCCTGGAGAGAGGCTATATTTATACTTAGCAGCGTCAGAAGTGGCAATCAGCTCTGTTCTGGTGAGAGAAGACGGCAAATTTCATCAACCTATCTACTACGTCAGTCAAGCTTTACACGATGCGGAGATCAAATACTCCCCAACTGAAAAACTGGCGTACGCACTTGTCATGAGTGTGAGGAAGTTACGACCATACTTCTTTGATCATCAAGTCGAAGTGCTAACAAATTTCCCACTCCGACAAATTCTCCATCGCCCCGACACAGCTGGTCGCCTATTAAAGTGGTCACTGGAGATTAGCCAATTTGGGGTGACCTATGCTCCTCGAACAGCGATCAAAGGGCAAGCGTTAGCCGACTTTATTGTCGAACTAACCTTCCCACCAGATCCGACGAGAGGACTTGATCACCCCTGGCATCTTTACGTTGACGTGTCTTCAACCAACATAGCCTCGGGGGCAGGAGTAGTTCTAATCAGTCCAGACAGACAAGTATTCACCTCGGCAATCAAATTTGGTTTCATGGCCACCAACAACGAAGCCGAATATGAAGCTCTCATTGCTGGTCTCCACCTATCCCTTGCAGTAGGTGTTAGACGGTTACAAATATTCGGCGACTCACAATTGATTGTGAATCAAGTTCGAGGTGAATACGAGGCGAAAGACGATCACATGATCGAGTATCAGCGAATTGTTGCTTACTTGATGTCCTTATTAGAACAAGTCTTCATTGAACAAATTCCAAGGACAAGCAACATACAAGCAGATGCGTTGGCCCGACTAGCAACAAGTGAGGGACCAGCAGAGTTGACAGACATTATAATTACAAAGATGAATGATCCATCAACAAGAAGTTATAATGTCAATCAACTTGATGAACAAGCAAGTGAA
Organism: Ballota nigra; assembly: GCA_947034835.1. Classification (NCBI taxonomy): domain Eukaryota; kingdom Viridiplantae; phylum Streptophyta; class Magnoliopsida; order Lamiales; family Lamiaceae; genus Ballota; species Ballota nigra. Next base: position 69,265,151 of record OX344720.1, on the reverse strand, counting down.
GAAGAAGTTTGGAGAACAAATATAGTCAAATATTTGAAAAGTGGAGAAAAACCAAACAACCCTTTTGAAGCTGCCAAGCTAACAAAGCAAGCCGCCAGATATACTCTGGTGGGCGAGCAGCTTTACAAAAGGGGAATATCAATCCCACTTCTCAAATGTTTGCCTAGGGGGCAAGGACGAGCAATACTCGAAGAAATACATGCCGGAGTATGCGGAAATCATACTAGGGGGCAAGCCTTGGCATATAAAACCATCAGACAAGGCTATTATTGGCCAACTTTACGTCAAGACGCAATCAAGAAAGTGAAGACTTGCCATCAATGTCAAATTTTTACCCCGAACATTCATACCCCGGCCCAACAGCTCGTATCGGTTTATAGCCCGTGGCCATTTGCTAGATGGGGGATGGACATTATTGGTCCTTTCCCAGTGGGAGTTGGAGGAGTTCGATTTGCCGTTGTGGCAGTCGACTATTATACAAAATGGGCAGAAGCAGAAGCCATGATAAAAATCACCCAGCAGAAAATGATCAACTTCATTTGGAAGAACATTGTCTGTCGTTTTGGAGTTCCTCAAACCATCGTGACAGACAATGGTCTGCAGTTTGATGGAAAAGAGTTGAGAGATTTCTATATAAAGTGGGGGATCAAAAAACATTATTCTACGCCCTATCATCCCCAGTCAAATGGATAAGTCGAAGCCGTAAACAAGATAATCAAGCATACGTTGAAAGTACGGCTGGCGGAGAGCAAAAGTAGTTGGTCTGAAGAGCTCCCGGAAGTCTTGTGGGCATATAGAGTTTCTCTCAGGTCAAGCACCGGAGAAACACCTTTTGCGATGGCTTTCGGAACAGAAGCTGTAATACCAATCGAGTTAAAGACCAACACTTTCAGGACGACCAACTTTGATGAGCAGGCAAACAACTCTGCTCTAGCAACTGAAATGGATTTGCTCGAAGAAAAAAGATTAAATGTCGAGCTAAAAAATGCTACCTATAAGCAGCGAGCAGAACGCTTGTTAGGATAAAAATTGTTAGTTTTGATGAGTTAAAACAAACCAGAAGATGTAATAGGACCATCTGGACCTGTTAGCCAGATGATGATCTAGATTAGGACTTAGTCTAGGGGGAACTGCCAGACCAGAAGACTTCACCAGAAGAGTCACCAGAAGACCCCACCAGAGGACTTCACCAGAGGACTCCACCAGAAGACTTCACCAGATGAGATCAGACCAGAGGCAGAGGACCTTCCCCAGACCAGACGAGTCCGGACCAGACGAGTCGGGCGGAACAAAAGATGCTCAGTTTGATCCCCTTATTCTACTGAGTATTCTGGTTGTTCACCAGATAAGGACCAGAAGACACCGAGGTTGCCTGGTGTCTGGTCCTGCCTTCTCTGGAGAGAATCGGAGTTAGGCAGAGGAAGCTATTGACCGTTGGTGATTCAAATCAAGTCAACAAGATCAGGATTGGAAAGTATTTGAAGATAATCAATCCAAGGATCCCACCAACCCAATCAATCAATTAGGGAATTGATTGATTGAGGCTTCCTTATATAGAGGATCTGATTGGATTAGCCCTCCAACGGCTAGCCCTAATCCCCTCTATATATACAAGAGTGCAGTTCAAGAAAAAGCTTTAGAGACTCTACACGCGCACATAACATACTAAGTTTTTTTATCACTATGCATTTGCACTCACTTTGTTCTTAATTACTCATCCAACTCGTAAGGAGTTTATATACTCAACCTGTTCATCTTGTTAGACAAGGTTGGAGTAAGTTTGTATTTAGATCGAAGTTAGATCTAAAGAGATTGTAAGAAGGTGCTGGTACTTCGGAAATTCCAGTAAGTAGTGAGTTTGTTGGTTGGATAGTGAGACCCCTTTGATCAAGGGAGAGTGGACGTAGGATATTCAGATCCGAACCACTATATATACGGTGTTATTTATTGCTTTCTTTAGTACCTGTTGTTTATTATTTGTGCTCTTAGAAAAGATTTTCTCTAAAGACATTTTGGCTATAAAGGCTTCCGCAATTAATCTATCTAGTGGGACCAACAAGTGGTATCAGAGCAGTGTGTCCAACGACCACTGCTTTGTAAAGCTTTTGGTGGTCACCGGACAGATCCATTGCTCTTAAAGTGCTTTTGTTAAAGTTCTTATTATTTCCCAAATTTCATTTAAAATGTCTGCAAAATCTTCTTATAAGAGTCGCAAATTGCCAGAGTTCTCATTTGAGGAATATAGCCACTGGAGCTTCATGATGAGTAATCATCTGGGAGCTATCCACCACCGCATGTTAGATGTGGTAGAGAGTGGCCCCATTAAATTTTACTGGACTCCTATTGATAGTGGCAGGTCAGAGTCCAGAGAAGAAACTAGCGATGTTGCAGAGGATAGAGTTCCCAGACAACGAATCCTCAAAAAGAAAGAAGAACTTGACAACGATGAGAGAAAGTTATATAACCTGGACCAGGTGGCAAGAACCGAGATTATCAACACTCTCACCAAAGAGGTAATAGAGAAGGTCAGAACCTGTGTCACTGCGAAGGAGATGTGGGACAAACTTGCAATTCTCTGCGAGGGAACAGAGAAGATTAAAGATTACAAGCTCCAGGTTGTTCAACACTCGTTTGATACGTTCAAAATGAAACCAGACGAGACCATAGACCAGCTGGACATGCGCCTCACAAACCTCCTAAACAAGGTTAGTGCCTTAGGTAAGACCTACTCTGAAAAGGAAATTAATAGTAAAATTTTGCGTTCACTAACTAGCAGGTGGAGAATCAAAGTTACTGTGATCAAGGACAACAAGGATCTCAATACTCTGGATCATCATCTTCTGTTGTCTGATCTCAAACCTTACGAATATGATCTTCAAGAGGAGGATCAAACAGAAGAGGTTTCCTCTTCTGGCCAGAAAGGAGTTGCATTCTCTTCAACTCTCAAGCCTGATGTCAAGCCAAAGGAGTCTACTGCAGATGACTTGAGCCTCAAGGAGCAGGTAGCACTTCTAACTCGTAAATTAGATAAAATGAGTTCAAAGTATGGCAGGTACAAAAGGCATTGGAAGGAGTCTACCAGAGACAGGAAGAGTTCTTTCAAGCCTGCAGAGAAGGAGAAGACATCTGGAGACTCAAGGGAGACCAGATTCAGAACTCCAGAGAGGAGGAGAGATGACAACCCTGGCAGCTCTGGGAAATCAGATTATCAGAGGAGGGATGGTAGCTCTGGCAGACCTGACTACCAGAGGAGAGAGAGTAGTCCAGCCAGATCAGACTACAACCAGAGGAGGAGAGAGCCAAGCCCTAGTCCCAGAGGAGACAATGTCTGCTACACATGCAACAAGACTGGTCACTACAGTTATGATTGTCCTCAGCTTACTCCTAGGGAAAGAGAAGAGAAAAGAATCAAGAGAGATAGGAGATATGCAGATAAGAGAGCATTGCTGGCAGAAGCAGAGGAGGAGGATACTAGTTCCAGTTCCTCTTCTTCTGACTTTGGATCAGATGATGATGTGTGTCTCATGGCAGACATCACTGAGGTAAATGAAACTACTCTAGTTTTATCAAATTCCAAATGTACTGAATCCTCTAATTCATCTGGTAACTCCAGAGAGTCTGATATGCAACAAATGCTATCAGATCTCCAAAATTGTGTCCAACTTTGTCAAAAACTTGAAAAAGAGAATGGTAGGCTCAGAGCTGAAGTTCAATCTCTCTCTCATGAGCACAAATCCACCAGAGAACTCATGAAAGATCATTCCAAAGAAGTCTCTGAACTTCAGGATAAGATCACAGAAAGAGATACTCTGGTAGATCAACTCATAAAAGAAAGGACCTCTCAAGAAGATGAGATCAATGAACTCAGAGCCAAATACCAGACTCTTATCAAGGGAAAACAAGTTGCTCACAACATAGAGGAGATACCTATGCCCAGAGAAGCTCCTAAGATACCATCTGTTGTATCTATCATATCAGAGTCTTCTCAGCGCATTTGTGATAAGAGTGGTTTAGGATATTCTGGAATTACCACTAAAACTCATAAATACCTTTATAATAAAGACAAGTCTGTAAGAGCTGGTAAATTGGTAGAAATCTGGAATGATAAAGACTTAACTGGTAATGGTTACAAGGTGGTTCACAATCCTGATTGGAAAAGGAATCACTCTGTTAATCACATAACAAATGGTCCAGAAGAGTTGACTGTTCTGGAAGAGAAAATGCTAGAGAATAAGTGTCAACAAGGGGAACCATTAAAGATTGATGGTTCTGTGAACAATGAGTCCCAAGGAGTAGAAATTACTCAAATTGGAGGACCCCAGAGAAATCCTCAAAGGGAACCTAAACAGATTAGGGGACCTCAAAGGAAACACTCAAGAAAGGGGAATACCAATCAGAGTAACAACTACCAGAGAAGGAACAATGTTCAACAGAACCAGGTACCCCAGAGACAATTTTCTCAGAGGAATCAATTCCAGAATAGGTATACTAAAAGGAACTATAATCACCAGAGCAAGTCTAATTATCAGAACCAGAGGAGGTCTTCCAGACCCATCTATAGAAAACCAACTGATCTGGGTAGTTATGACACCAGAGATGGTTCTTCTAGGATGTACCCTTACAACCAGACCTTTAAGACCATGTCTTTGAGGCAGGCCATTCCAAAGGCCAGATTTGAGAAAAGGCACACCAGACCTGTGTATAGGAAAGGTGTCCTTATCAGACCAGTAGCTCAATATGTCATTGTCAGAGGACATGTGCTGGTAGATAGATTTGGAAGGAAGATAAGATCTCCTCATCCATCAAGGGATGATCTTTATCTATGGATTCCTACAAAACCTGCAACTAACCAATCAGGACCCAGCACTAGTAGGGGACCTAATTGGTTTCTCTGCAGGTAGATAAGAGTCCATTGGAGAAAGGACTTTCAAGCAACCATGTCGGGTACATTGATAGTGGATGTTCCAAGCACATGACCTTCCAGAAAGATAATCTCCAAGATTTCAAGCCACTGAATGGACCAAGAGTGATGTTTGGTGACAACAATTATGGCGTCACCAGAGGAGTTGGAAAGTTGACCTTCAATGGAGTATCTGTAGATGAAGTCTACTACGTAGAAGGACTCAAGCATAATCTGCTTTCAGTATCCCAATTCTGTGACAAGGGATACTCAGTGAAGTTTTCTAGTGATTCATGCACTGTTTTCTCTTCTGATTATAATGATATTTTGCTAATAGGCTTGAGGAAGGGTAACATTTATCTTGCAGATTTTAACAGTTGCCCAAGAAATGCATGCCTAGTTGCAAAAGGATCTGCAGAGAATAGCTGGATTTGGCACAAGAGATTATGTCATCTTAACTTCAAAACACTGAATAAGATTGCCAGAAAAGGTCTCATTCGAGGTCTTCCAAATGAAGTGTTTAAGAAGGATCAGGTTTGTGGTTCATGCCAGAAGGGTAAACAACCCAAGACTTCCTTTAAGGATGTCCAGAGCACAACCACAACCAGAGTACTTCAACTACTTCACATGGACCTGTTTGGACCTGTTTCTCCTCTTAGTTTCAGTGGAAGGAAGTACACCTTAGTAATAGTAGATGACTTTTCAAGATACACTTGGGTAGTGTTCTTGTTTAAGAAAAATGAAACTATGACTAAGCTGCCAGAGTTCTTCAAGCAGATTCAGAATGAGCAGAACCAGAGCATAGTCAGAATCAGAAGTGACAAAGGAACAGAGTTTTTGAATTCACACATTGCAGATTACTGCAAGGATCATGGGATTTTTCATGAGACATCTGCTGCCAGAACACCCCAACAAAATGGAGTAGCAGAAAGGAGGAATAGGACCCTCAAAGAAGCTGCAAGAACACTTCTGGCAGAATACAGCACTCCACAGAGATTTTGGGCAGAGGCCATCAATACAGCTTGCTACACTCAGAACAGATGCCTGATTGCCCAGAGACATAATAAGACTCCATATGAGGTATGGAAAGGTAAAACCCCATCTATTTCATATTTTCATGTTTTTGGATGTAAGTGTTTCATCCATGACAATGGGAAATCTAAATTAAGAACCTTTGATGCTAAAGTGGCTGATGGAATATTCTTAGGATATTCCAGCACCAGTAAAGTTTTTAGAGTTTTTAATAAGAATTCACTTTGTGTGGAGGAAACACCTCATGTTGTTTTTGATGAATCTACTTTTGAGTTCAAGGTGGATTCTAAGTCTTCTGATGAGACCCAGAATCAGACTACACCCAGAGTTATCAAAGTCAATCCTCCTGTTCTTGATTCAGATTCAGATTCAGATGATGACCCATCTCCTGGTTCTCTGAAGCAGCAGCCTTCACAAGGAGCAGAACCAGAAGAGGTTGGAACTCCTGTAGGGGGGAGCTCTTCTGCAGGTGGTGATAATCACCAAGGTACTGCAGAAGATGATCAACCAGGCAAGACCACGGGAAGGAGGACCCTGGTTGATCACCCCAATGACCAAATCCTTGGAGATCCAACTAAGGGTGTCCAGACTAGGAGAACTCTTAACTTAGCTGCCTTATTCAGTTGCTATGTGTCCTTGATTGAGCCTAAGAACATCAAGGAGGCACTGAAAGATTCAAATTGGATTATTGCAATGCAAGAGGAGTTGAATCAATTCACCAGACAGGATGTTTGGGAGCTGGTAGACAGACCAAGACATCAAAAGGTGATAGGCACTAAGTAGGTTTTCAAGAATAAGAAAGATGAGAATGATGTCATTACTAGGAACAAGGCAAGGCCAGTGGCTCAGGGCTACTCTCAGTCTGAAGGAATAGACTATGATGAGACATTTGCTCCTGTTGCCAGACTAGAAGCCATCAGATTGTTCTTAGCATATGCTGCTCACATGAAGTTCAAAGTATACCAGATGGATGTGAAATCTGCCTTTCTTAATGGGATTCTCATTGAGGAAGTGTATGTGGAACAACCTCCTGGTTTTGAACAAGGTGACAAGGTGTTCAAGCTTAAGAAAGCTCTTTATGGGCTGAAGCAGGCACCCAGAGCATGGTATGACACTCTATCTCAATTTCTTCTGGACAATGGTTTTACTAAGGGTAAGATTGATAGGACCTTGTTTAGGAAAGAAGAAGGAAAGGACATCCTTCTGGTCCAAATATATGTTGATGACATTATATTTGGATCCCCTAACAAGAAAATGTGTGAAAAGTTTGGTGAACTCATGCAAAGTCAGTTTGAGATGTCCATGATGGGTGAGATGAATTACTTTTTAGGTTTGCAGGTTAAGCAATCAGGGAAGGGAATCTTCATTAATCAGGCAAAGTACACCAGAAACATGTTAGAGAAATTTGGAGTAGGATCTAGCAAAGCAGCCAAGATCCCTATGATGACAAATTTCAACATGGATCCAGATGAGTCTGGAGAGTGTGTGGACCAGACTCAGTACAGAGCACTTATTGGTTCTCTTCTGTACCTGACTGCAAGCAGACCAGATATTACCTTTGCCGTAGGTGTTTGTGCCAGATTTCAAGCTAACCCCAAGAAGACTCACTTGGAAGCAGCTAGGAAGATATTGAAATATCTTAAGGGAACAGTGAACTTAGGCTTATGGTATCCTGCAGATGACAATTTGGAATTGAGTGGTTATTCAGATTCAGACTATGGTGGATGCAGAATAGATAGGAAATCTACAAGTGGAACATGCCAATTTTTAGGGAATAAATTGGTATCCTGGTTTTCTAAGAAGCAGACTTCAGTTGCTACATCAACAACAGAAGCAGAGTACATGGCTGCAGGGAGCTGTTGTTCTCAACTACTTTGGATTAGTCAACAGCTTAGGGATTACCAGATTAGAGCCAAGGATATTCCTATATTCTGTGATAGTAATAGTGCCATTGCAATTACCCAGAATCCAGTTCTTCATACCAGGTGTAAACATGTTGATATAAGGCATCATTTTATCAGAGATCATGTTGAGAAGGGAGATATAAGGATGGAAAAGATTGCAACAGAGAAGCAGAGAGCAGATATCTTAACTAAGCCTTTGGCTGAGACCAGATTCAGAGAGTTAGCTTTTGAATTAGGATTGTTGGATCCAGAGGCAGATTTGTTTTAGGGGGAACATCAGAGAAGTATCCTTTATTTCTACTTTATTGCATATTATTTATTTCGTTTAAAACTAACATACCTGCAGATTAGACATATCAGAAAAGGTACCAGATAAGGTATGCACCAGGTGACACTTGTCCTAGATGAGGTGCTGAGTCAAATGTCCAGAATCTTCTCTGACCAGGACCAGATGAGTTTCATCAGAGGAGATGTAACATCAGATTAGCTGTGGTATCATCTGGTTACAATATCAGGTGACAGGTATGGTTTTACTTCTCTGGCCTCTGATCATTGGGATACACTTTTCAAATTAGTAAGTACACTCAAAACCTTTCAACTTCGGAGTGTATTTAAGACTAGGGTATAGGGCCTAGGCAATCATTTCGCTTTTTCTCTTGACTGCCACAAAACCCCTTTATGCCCCGTCCCAATGACTATGCCAACGCACCAGATTAAATCTGTATCTTGTCTTTCTTTGTGGCCATCAGATTTAATCACTGTGCAAAATGTCAATCAATTCAAATATTGATTTTGTTCCCTAATTTAATTTTGGTATTACATGCGTTCACACTTCATTTATTACTCGAGCCACGCGTATTACCCTATTTAAATCTAATTTTCTTACAATCTGTCTTTTCACGTTTTCATACTTTCAAACCCTAACCTCTCTCTGCAAAGTTCCTCCCTTCTCTCTCTCTCTCTCTCTCTCTCTCTCTCTCTCTCACAGATATGGCTCCCCCGTGTAATTTTGACCATGAATTGATGATGAAGAAACTCAAAACGGAGATGGTGGTTGACTTCTACACCACCAAGAACTCGTCTGCTCTTGCTATTTTGGAACTTTTGAGGAGATCCGGAGTTGAGAAGTTGATCTCCACCATTCCCAGAGATTTTCGTACCCTTGACGGTTATGCGGCCCAGTTTTTGGTTCGCATGAAGATCAATGAAGACCATATTTCTTCAAAGATTGACAGGGAAGATTTGGTGTTTTCCAAGCATGATTTCTGTGCCCTGTTTGGAAACATTTCGGCGGAAGGAGTGGATCCTTTAACCTACAAGGAAGATGATATTGTGGGTTCCTTCAAACTGTTCGCTCGTTCCTCTTGCCAGAATATCACGAAGGGATTTCTGGATAAGCATCTGAGGCAAAAGTACAAGGTACTTTTTGACATAGTTGTTAAGGTGTTGATGTGTGAAAATCACAGCACAAATGTGATCTTTAATGGAAGAATGTGTGTGATGAGAGCCTTGTATGACGGCGTCCAATGCAATTGGGCAGAATTCTTTTGGGGCGTCTTGAGGAAGAATAAGGCGAAAGTTAACAAGGAAGCTTGTCCTTCCATTCCAGGGGAGATGCAGTTTTACTTCACTGCTAATGTTTCGTTGGGTACGAAACTTACCTTAATTTTGGACTCCTTGCTTCCAGAGAAGAGATGGAAGGAGACTTGGTGCAAAGGATTTCACAAGTCTAAGGTGCTATTCTCTAAGGATGGTCCCCTTCATGGCCATCCTGACTCTGATGGAGAAGAAGCCATCCCTGCCCCTCCTCTTCAGGCAGTACCCTCACCTGCAAAGGGGCAGAAGCAGCAGCCAAGGCAGAAGGCCCAGAAGAAAGCTGCTGGTGCAACTGGTTCCTCAACCATTGCCTTTTCTGGTTCCTCGGAGGAGGACCAGATTCCCCTTCTTAACATTCTTAAGAAGAAGGGTGGTGATGATGATGAAGCTGTTAAGGCTGGGGCTGCCAAGCGGAAGAGGCCGGTGGAGGCCAAGAAGAAATCTGCCAAGAAGCAAAGGACTGGCAGAAGAGCTCCCAAGAAAACCCTCCTGGTGGATGAGCCATCAGAGGAAGAAGAGGAAGAGGAGGTTGAACCTCTTAAGAGGAAGCCCAGGGCCAAGTGGGCAATTCTACAGGATCCTGACTCTGGATCTGATCTTGGTGAGGCCCTGGAGAGAGCTATTAATGATGCTTCCCAGATTATGGAGGATTCTCCAGAGCTCGTTGTGCCTGCTGGTGTTGACCCAGCAGAGGTAAACCCTTTCTTACCCTCCTCTACTTCCATTGATCTTGTCTCCCCCTCTACCTCCCCACCAGATACTCAAACACATCCCATCTCATCTGCTCCTGGTGTTCCTTCATTCTCACCAGAGCAGACTCTCCCAGACACACCTACATTCTCTACCTCAACCTTTCCTCAAACACCCTCTCCCCCATCTTCCCATATACCTCTAAACACAAACCCCTCTCCCCCACCTTCTGTACCAGAGGTACCCTCAACCTCTTCTGGTGCAGAAATCCCCCCTCCAAACACTTCCACCTCCCAGATACCTCCTACACCTTCTGTACCAGATATTCCATCATCTTCTGGTGCAGAGCAACCCATTCCTACACCCTCTACTTCACAAAATCCTAACCCTCCCCAAACCCATACAGACCAGGACCCAACCATTTCTATGGCTCTGGGATTCGTTGGCCCTCCCCCTTCTCCTACCTGTTTAACCAACGATGATAGTGAAAATGAGGAAGCTTCACTTGAGCCTGCTGACTTAGCACCTTCCTCCTCTGCCTCTGGGCCCAAACCCTTCACCTTCTCATCTGCAGAAATGGGTCCCATTAGGCAGAGTATGAGTGTAAGTGCTCAACTCTGGCTAAGAGAGCATTTCCCAGTTCTTCTGGAGCACTTATCACTTCTGGCAGACCTTACTGATGCCAAGGTCTGGAGCAAGGCCAGACTTGAAGATGTGGAGGACCTAATGTTGTTGCTTGAGGAAATGGGTCCCTCCAACTTCACTGCTTGGGAGATTGAGCTAAAGCAGAGAATGAATATTCAGAACCCAGCAGAGCTGGAGACTCCTGGTGCTGCTAAAGTCTTGATTCGCACCCTGCTCATCCAGAGAGGAGTAATGCTCACTCCAGAGGGCCCCACTTACAAGTTTGGTCCTCATTTTGTCTTTCCTCCAGAGCTATATTCAGATGAGGAAGACTTTGAGATGTCTCCTGCCGTGCTCCAGAAGATGAAAGCTTTCTTCAATGAGCAAATCATGCAGATTGGGTGCTTTTCAAAAGCTATTCAACATATGGCCCCTGCTATGATAGAGCACCAGATCAAGCATGAGAGGAGAATCTTTCTGAAGCAGTTAAAGTCTTCTCTGGCAGAGGTAAAAGCTTCTTTTAAGGCTAATGGCTTATTTGTCAAGCTGGATGTCATGCACAGCCAGAAGCAGCTACAGGAGCACGTGCTGGAGCAGTTGAGACCTGTCTCTGTGCTCAAATTGGAGATGGCCAGCCAGATGATTCAAACTGCAAAGCTGAAAGACTCCCTCCAGGAGATGTTGGAGAAGCAAGAGAGACTTGTTGCAGAGTCTAAAGCTTACCTGGAGGAAGCCAAGCAGCTGCGTGATCTTCACTCTTCCTCCAACACTGCCTTGCCTGGTCTTATAAGGCAGGTAGTGGAGCCCCTCCTTGATGAAATTAAAAAGGGGGGAGAGAAGGCCAGAACTGATCTGGCGAAGACCACAAATGAAACTCTCTTCAGCCATGGAGCTCGTCTGGACCTGCTGGAGAATACTTTGGCCCAGGCTGAGTTGCAGAAGAAGAAGAAGGAAGAGCTCAAATCCCTTTCCATGGCTAAGCAGCTTGCTGCAGAAGAGGAGTCTGAAGCAGAGCAGGATCCAATTTCCATCTCTGGACCTGCTAAGAGGAAGATTAGGAAAGTAAAGAAGAGCTTTCTTGAATCTGTGGTTGAAGAAGCAGAGAAGAGATTCAAGGAAGAGTCGCCTGAAGAGAGGCAAGCAAGGATAAGAAAAAACATAGATGAAGAGCAGAGGCTCCGATATGTTAGAAGGCAAAATAAGAAGAGCAGAGAAGCTGGCATCACTCCTGGTGCTAGTGGATCAAGCCAGAAGAGAAAAGGGCCTGTTGAAGTCATGAACATCCTCCCTCTCAGGACAGAAGGGTCTTTTGACTCAACTGTTCCTGTGCCTTTGATAGAAAAATGGAGAGAAGCCAAGACTCTCTGGTTCATTCAACATTACATCCAGAGACCTCCACCAGAGGATGATGCTCTCATCAACAGGACTTTCCATTCTTGGATGCAGGCATATGATGCAGATTTGAACAAGCAGTTGATGGATTCAACTATTGAATTCAACCTAGAAGTCACTGCTCCTGAGTTCCATTTTCTCAACACTCCAATGGCAGGAGACCAGGTTGATTGGGCTGAGCTGAAGAAACTGTACAAGACCAAGGTGTTGGCAAACTTCACCCCATCATCTTCTGCAGAGTTGAAGGCCATTCAAGACAGGTTTCTTGACTGGTTTCTGGTGCCCAAAGATAACAGAAGATATGCATAGAATAGGATCTGATCTTCAATGTAATATGTAATCATTCTTGTCCTTATTATTAATGAAAATATCATATCTTCTCTGTTCTAAAGACAACCTCTTGTTGTCTTAATTGTTTGCCTGATAAGATCTATTCTAAGGTCTTATCCTTTATATGTTTTCCTACTTAAAGTATTCTTTGTGATCAGTTCTGGTAGTGTTTTAACTCCATCAAAAAGGGGGAAATTGTTAGGATAAAAATTGTTAGTTTTGATGAGTTAAAACAAACCAGAAGATGTAATAGGACCATCTGGACCTGTTAGCCAGATGATGATCTAGATTAGGACTTAGTCTAGGGGGAACTGCCAGACCAGAAGACTTCACCAGAAGAGTCACCAGAAGACCCCACCAGAGGACTTCACCAGAGGACTCCACCAGAAGACTTCACCAGATGAGATCAGACCAGAGGCAGAGGACCTTCCCCAGACCAGACGAGTCTGGTGGAACAAAAGATGCTCAGTTTGATCCCCTTATTCTACTGAGTATTCTGGTTGTTCACCAGATAAGGACCAGAAGACACCGAGGTTGCCTGGTGTCTGGTCCTGCCTTCTCTGGAGAGAATCAGAGTTAGGCAGAGGAAGCTATTGACCGTTGGTGATTCAAATCAAGTCAACAAGATCAGGATTGGAAAGTATTTGAAGATAATCAATCCAAGGATCCCACCAACCCAATCAATCAATTAGGGAATTGATTGATTGAGGCTTCCTTATATAGAGGATCTTATTGGATTTGCCCTCCAACGGCTAGCCCTAATCCCCTCTATATATACAAGAGTGCAGTTCAAGAAAAAACTCTAGAGACTCTACACGCACACATAACATACTAAGCTTTTTGATCACTACGCATTTGCACTCACTTTGTTCTTAATTACTCATCCAACTCGTAAGGAGTTTATATACTCAACCTGTTCATCTTGTTAGACAAGGTTGGAGTAAGTTTGTATTTAGATCGAAGTTAGATCTAAAGAGATTGTAAGAAGGTGCTGGTACTTCGGAAATTCCAGTAAGTAGTGAGTTTGTTGGTTGGATAGTGAGACCCCTTTGATCAAGGGAGAGTGGACGTAGGATATTCAGATCCGAACCACTATATATACGGTGGTATTTATTGCTTTCTTTAGTACCTGTTGTTTATTATTTGTGCTCTTAGAAAAGATTTTCTCTAAAGACATTTTGGCTATAAAGGCTTCCGCAATTAATCTATCTAGTGGGACCAACAACGCTATTATAATTCCCATGTTAAAATCAGGGAATTCAGAGTTGGAGATATGGTTCTAAGAAAGTTGCTCGCCCAACCTCCAGGTGTATTGGGACCAACTTGGGAGGGCCCGTATCGTATAACGGAAAAATTCGTTAATGGTGTATACGATATTGAAGATATGGAAGGCAAGCCGGCCCAATACTCCTGGAATGTTGTACATCTGAAGAAATACTATCAATGAGACGAACAAGTTCCTAATTGGGCGAACAAATTTCTTGGGGGGCTAGTTAACCAAGTGAGGCAAACCAAAAACTTGCCTAATTTTTTGAAAATTTTGCTAAGTATAGAATTTAAAGTTGTTCGGCACATTGTATAGTTTGAGTGCTATTTCATCTTTTAATTTTAGACAGAGTTGCTCGGCAAAAATATTATAAGCGAGCATGTTTTTTAGTTAGTGTTCAAAGTTGTTCGTCAGGTAGTATGTGTTAGTGACGAGCAGTCTTACAACACTTGTAAATTTTTCATAATGTAAATATAGTAGTTGTTCGTCAAAAGGAAAAGTCCAAAAGCTCGAGGTACAAGTCCATTTTGAGGACCAAAGCCACTTAAAGGTTGTTCGTTTTTTAAAATGAACAGAACCTAAGGCTAAATCCTGATTCCACTAAAGGCAAAGTTCAATTCGAACAAATGCCCAATACTATATGTTATAATTGCAAAGTCATTGACAAAAATGTAAAGGCAATTAACATATAAAGAAAATGAGCGAATATGAGAAAGACATTCCATTAATCAAAAGGCATTAAGCCTTAAAAATAGTACAATGATCCTAGAAGTCAAGTACTACAAAAGGAGCGAACAACTATTACAAGGAAGATGAAAAGAAAAAAAAGCTAAGTCCTAAGAACTATTGTTGCTCGGCGGGAGGAGGATTTTGGGTTTGATCGGCGGGAGGTTCAATGATCATATCTCGGGCCAGGTCTTTAGCTGCCTTGTCCTCCGCCTCTTTAGCAGCTTGTTCGTCGACAACGGCCGACTCCTTCTCTTGTTCGCCTTCATCAACTGGAGGCGGAGGATGAGTGATGACGATACTGGGGTCAAGATTGTCAAGTTTAACCCCTAGTACAGCCAAATCCGCCAGCTGAATCTCAATATTGTTCGGCGGTGGATAGTGCTCCATGAATTCATTCAAGTCCTTGCTCATTTCTTCCACCATATCCTTATAATCATAAGCATCGGCCGTACGGATGCTGTCCGCATAGGCGCAAATGTACCCAAGGTTTGAAATGGGGGCAGTTCGAGCCTGAACTTCCTCTTCAAGTTGCTCGCGAGTGAAGAGGTTGGCTTCTGTCTCTCGAAGACGAGCATTTTCTGCTTTAAGCTCGGCAATCTCTTGTTCGGCCGCGGACAATCTTTTCTCCCCCTCGCCGAGCATGGCCTCTTTGCCTCTCAATTCACCAGATAGACCCTGAATTTCTTCAAGGTGCTTCTTCTCAGTATCAATGTAAACATTGATCTGGTTATTGAGACGGGCAAGTTTGGCCTCATATTGGCTGATGAGGCCATCCTTCTCCTCTGTGAGTTGCCGAGCAGTGCTGGCATAGCGGCGAGCAGATTCTTCTTGCTCGGCAATCTGGGCCATTGCCCTTTGGGCCGTGACAAGGCCATTAGCATGGAGCATCATAGAGAGATGGACGTTGTCCGCCAGCCCTTGTTGGAAGACGGCTTTGTCCAGGAGACGTGTCCCTCGGGCGATCAACTCCGTCGCCCTGCGAACATGATCGCCAGGAATCTCCCTTATGCTGACGGGAGTCTTCGACCAAGCATACTGATGTACAACACTTGCTCGACCGGGATGATCGTCAGCACGATATCTGCGAACAAGAAAGTAAAGGATACTTAGAAGAATAAAAAAAAAGTGAATCCTGCTCGGCAAAGGCAGGGGTAAACTTACTCCTTGAATTTCCGATCATCCCAACCCAGATGGGTAAGGTCCTCAGGGCTGCGGACAGGAGTGGAATCCCTGCCCGCTTTGCCTGTTCTTTCGGTATGCTCGACGGAGGAATGGCGAACAGCATCCCCCTCGGGGCGAGCATGACTCTGGCCCACCTTCTCATTTCCCTTGCCACCGCAGGGGACATCCTGGGCCAGTGGAGTCCCATTTGCCTTCTTTAAACGTTTCCCCCCATGAGGGGGAGAAATCGGAGAAGCTGGCCGAGCATGGCCAGAAGGTGCCGCGGGCCGAGGAACTTTGGCTCCTTCAGCCTTGTTCGTCATTCCCAATACTTTGGTGGGCGGATCACCTCTCCTCTTCCGTCCTTTCGGAGGCGCCATCTCGAAAACTCTTTGCTCCAAGAGGGCAAAGTAGTGTGGAACGGCAACGGTGACTTGCTCGGCTAAAAAAAAAAAATATATATATATATATAATATATAAATATGAGGTTAAGGCGAGCAAATTGGAAAGGACGGTGACGAACAAAGTGTGCGCAAAGTGTTAGAAATTTTTCATACCTAGGGGTACCTCTGTCTGGGCCTCTAGATGGTGAGGGTAAGTAAGTAGGCGAGCAGCTCTCAAGCACTTTCCCACACGCAAATACTCAGTGGTCCTTTCCGCTCTATTGCGAAGACCGACCAAGCAGGAGGTGAAGAGGAACTCCGAGCCAATCTCTTCTTCCTCCGAGTTCCACTTGGGTAAACGAGGGCCTGCGAACAAACAAGAAAAGTTAAATTAGAACAGTACAGTTTGAGGACGAACAAGAAAATAATCTTACGTTTAAATTTCCCATAAGAGGTTGGGGAATTTATTCGTCCATCACCACCGTGTGGACCAGAAGATGCTCGCCAATCACCCCCGATGAAGAAAAAGTGTTGTTTCCAATCGCGGATTTTGTTCGGCACTCCCTCTACCATCTTCAATCCTGTCCTGGCCTTGAGGTAGTAGTAACCTTCCTCTCCAGGGGGACATCTTGTGATCGTCATAAGGTAGTTGATCTCTTCTGCAGTTATACGATCAACGTACCCCTCCAGTGCGAATAGACACATTGTCCCCAACAAGTTCATCCACCCAATCGGAGTAATTTGAGTGATTGCAAGGTTGGTCGCCTCTAGGAAGCGACCAACAATGGGTGGAAGAGACAGTTTCAATCCAGCGATCAAAGTATGAATGTTGATCGCCGTGCATCCTGGAGGTAGGCGATCAGCTCTCTCTTTTCTCTTGGGGGTCCACATATGAATATCGTAGGGAATCTTGTAGGTCTCCCGGATCGAGTCTAACTCGTATTCGCGAACAACACTTTTAATTTTGCTAGCCTGGAATTCGGACTTCACCAAATCCAACACTTCTCTCTGTGGGTGAGCAAAGTTGTTCGCGTGTTCCTCAGCATATGCTCGCCATTCGAAGGGCCGAGCAACTCCAGTTGGGATCTCGTTTTCCATCATCTTTGGAGACGGGAACCCTATCCCTTCCAAAAATTCACGAGTCAACTCGTCGAATTGAGGATCTTCCGATTCAGCGCTGGATGAAGAGCCTTCGTCGGAATCTCTGTTCGCAGCAACCACCACCTCCCTCCCCGACGGGCGAGCACCCGTATCTTCTACCGATCGAACAACGGAGTCTACATGGGAATCCGATGCCGAAGAGGCTTCGAAAGAGGGCCGATTCTCGTGTGCCACAATAGGGAAGAGGGGTTCAAGAGTTTCCTCGGATTTGTTGCTCGAATGCGAAGACATAGGAGGAGAAGGGAGAAGAAGAACCAGACGGCGGCGATTCGTCGGAGAAGACGGCGGAGCAAAGCCCCACACGGCGGCGATGGAGGTTTTTGAAGAAAAAACAAAAGAAATGAGGTGAAGAAAGAAAGTAACTACCTGGGAAACAAAATTTGAAGCCAAATACTGGAAGAACGGACGCCGGAAAAGCTTGGAGTCGCCGGGAGTGGAAGAAGTCGCCGGAGTACTGTAGCAAGAAATGAAAAAGTGGGAAAAAATTTGTTTCCCCTTCTATTTATACCCCAAGCAAAAAACGGGGTACCAAGTGTAATTTCCAACAAAGTCCGGGCCAATTTGAGAGGAAACGGGGTCTTTTTTCGAACATAAAGAAAAATCGAAGGACCTACGCGCAATTATAGGGGCGCGTCGCCTCCGGATTGATCGCGCGTGGACGGCGCGCAATCATGCCGCCCACGTCATCCTCGTACATCCCCCAGATCTTGGGAAGACGAAACGGTGAACCCATAGTTGATCGCCTATTTCAATGATGATCGTCCAAATCATCACCAGTATAGTATCCTAACTACAGTTGCTCGCCACAAAGTTGCTCGTCTGGGACAACATGTAGTCAGGATAGGGGGCAATTGTTGATAGGCGAACATAAATCAATGACTGACGAACAAGAATTAAAGCCTTAATAGAGATTACGAGGAATCAACCTCAAATCAAAGATGATCAACAAAGGAAATCAAGTCGGAGTGCATAAATCAATCCAGGGAGTGCATAAACTGATGAACAACTACAAAGACGAACAGCTTATCGGCGAACAGGTTTGAAGGCCCAAGACCAGAGATGAACATTCTGCTAAGTCACTGATGACGAGCAACATTGATAAAAAGTGGTGAATCTACCAACCTAAGAGGTGCATATCGACGAACAAAGGATCAAGATCCCAACACCAATCTGTGTAAAACACAAAGGCGAACAACTTCTGAGCCATGTACCCAAAAGGCGAACAACTTTAATAAAAAAAACCATCCTGGATCAGCTAAGCCGACCTGGGCGAACAACAATGAAGTCCGAGATAAGACCAAAGAAGACTTTGTAACTAAGATTCAGCTTAGATAAGGTCAAACTAAGGTCAAAGGACACATGTCAAGCATGCAGGCTAGGGAGACCAAGAGTCATAGACACCTCATGCTTGCTAGTCTCTATAAATAGTTGTTCTCCAGCTTAAGAAATACAAGTTCAAATTCATAAACACTCCCAAAACACACACTAATACACCTAAACGTACACACATACGAAATTATTACGATTTCGACTTTCATATTTACAAGTTCATAACCCGAACCCTCGATTTACCATTTACGGTGGTAACCAATCACACGTAATTGATTGATGATCTTTAAACCGAACCTAAACAGTCACTAATACATCCGATAAAAATCGATCACCAACACAAATGACATAACATATTATTGGCAAATCCATTTGCTCAGTGCATCGAAATCTTAATAAGCGACAATTTGAAATGAGTGCTTAATATATATATTATTTTCAAAATAAGATCATTAATCAAGTGAGTCAAACATAAAACTGACATGGCCAACTACATTAACAATATAATTAATGTCAATTAATCTAACAGCTAACTGAAGGACTCGATTTGTATTAATACATAAAATAGGAAAGTAGCTAATCAAGTCCATATTAATTTGACCCGTATACCACAATATAGTACCAAATTATCAAATCTTAATTATTAATATATTATACAATCTATATTTAATAGATCATTATGTATATATCAAAAGCACAACAAAGATTTGTACTGATACGACGAAAGTAAATTGGGTATAATACTATATTATATTCACGATATATTACCAATTCATGAAAGATAAATAATAACATCATAGAAAGAACTAAGTACCGAAGAAGAAAGACTCACGGATGAAAATCAAGTATAAAAATTCCAGCACTAATCAGCGTAACTCCTCGCCCCAAGCTTTGCCTCGATTTTTTTTTCTGAAACCTAATTGGATAGCTTTCGTGCTGATAACGTGTTTTAGGATATAGAGAAATAAAGTGAAGAATAGAAAAACATAGATTTGTTGACCCAGTTCGTCAGGAATAACTACGTCTGGGGGCGTACCAAGTCAGGAGATAATTTCACTATTTCTTGTATATGAGATCCCTTTATATAAGTTACAATATAGGGTTTTAGATGAGTACCTAGAATACAATAAAATGACCATATTGTCCTCCATCAGTTACTTGTTGATGAAGGCACACTAATATATTTTCCTTCAATAATATTTTAAATTTATCAACAAATTTAAAAAAAACTAGCAAATGAACTATAAAATACACCACTTTATATACCAAACAACATATATATACATAAAATTTGTCTAATGAGTCAAAGTCTAAAATATCTTGTCTTATCATATACTCCCTCCGTCTCAAACTCGTTTGCTACATTGCCAAAAAGGTTCGTCTCATACTCATTTGCTACATCTACTTTTGGCAAAAAAGTAACAATACTTTTTAATATTATATTCTCCATACACTAATAACCAAAACATCTACTTTATCACTTTATTACTTTAAATACTAATAAACAATTCTTTTCTTAATAACTGTGCAAACAGTAAACGGGAACTTGAGTTTGGGATGGGGGAGTATATACTACTAAACGAGTCCTTATTATATGCAGGAGAGATTAATAAATGGCCGTGGGGTTTATTATATTTCTCAGGTAATACTTTGATATGGGCCAGTTACACGTCACTTATCCTAGAAAACCTTTAAAGGTTATGGCTTTATTTTATCATTAAATATGATCACAAATTGACAAAATATGATTATGTTCCTTCTTAATTCTTCCATATTTTATAGATATTTTATAGGAATTTGCGCACTTAGTTATTTATGTCTACAGATTTGCCAAATTTTGTTGACATAAGTTATGGCTGCAATTTATTTCCTTGACATCCTATTACCTCACTGACGTATTAATTGTGAGTGTGTTAAAATTGGAGAATCCGAGGTACATGTTTATTGTTTTAATTATATAAATTTTTGGGTAATATCTTTGTGTTTGAGTTTTCTTTTGGACTCGACACTTGTTTGGTTATTCTACCCACATGAGATGTGCCTAAGGCCAATGGAATTGTCCTCACTTATGAGTCAATGAAGCAAGTAGTCTGTCCGCCGACGCTCGACGCGAGATAAATTTCATCAGATGCTTGGGAACCTTTATCGTAGGGTTCCACTCTGGTAAAAGTCTTAATTTCTTCTTTTATATTTTTCAGCAATTAGCATTGTTTGTCGCAACACATGCTTGTGAATTATTTGTTGTAGAAATTAGGATTTATGTGAAAATCCTTGTGTGTCTATCATTACCTTTGCTGCTAATTTATGTGAACAAATGCCTTGAATTTTCGTATACAAGTTTGTCTGAAGCAAACATGAGTTTTGACTAAAATTTGAACTTGAATAGTTGCTCCTACTTGTATACCTATTTATGTGAATTAAATATACATTATTAGTTATAGTCCGCATATATTATTTGGGTAGGCGGCATCTAGTATTTGTCGGACCGTAAATCATGTTTGGATAGACGACACCCAATATTTGCCCCCTTTGTGATTGAACATGTAAATTAAATCTTCTTTCTCCCTTGTTAATGAAAATTCAAATCGTATGTCTTACCATGTCCATTTAAAACATAGTGAAAATGTTTGGTATTACTAAGAGAGAATTTACTGAGCTTACTCTCGATGGTAATAACTATGTGACATGGTTCATAGTTGTTGAGATTCATCCAGCCTCAACTAATTTAAGCGGTGTTATTGTCGATGATTCAAAATCAACTGACGCTCAGAAGGCGAAAGCCTTGATTTTTCTCAGACATCATCTTAATCAGGACCTGAAAAATGAATATATCACTGAGAGAGACCCCGAAACGTTGTGGAAGTCCCTGAAGGACCGTTTCCAACAACAAAATGATATACTCCTCCCTCAGGCTCAATACGATTGGTTGAACCTCTGTTTCTATCACTTTAAGTCTGTGACGGAGTACAACTCAGCCCTACATCGTATTGTATCTCAGTTAAAGCTATGCAAGCAAGCTATAACTGAGGCCGAGTTGATCCAGAAGACTCTATCAACTTTCCACGCTAGCAACCTTGTACTCCAGCAGCAGTACAGAGCTAAGAACTACACTGTACACTCTGAGCTAATTACTGCACTTTTAGTAGCAGAAAAGCACAACCAACTCCTTATGCAAAATCATAACTCGAGACCGGCTGGCTCACAAGCAGTGCCCGAAGCACATGTTGTAGCTCAAGATAGTACAAGTGGTCGCAAGCGTGGAAGGGGAAAATGAAGTAAACAAACTCGTGGCAAAGGTCGAGGTCGTAGTAAATCAGGTGGTCCAGGTACCTTGAAAGACAATCAAGCTCAGACTCGTGGAAAGGCTGCATCTAACACGAATCTCCCTACTAAAAAATATGGCACTCAAGATAAGGTTGAGCAGTCCTGCTACAGATGCGAATGCAAAGGCCATTGGTCTCGCACGTGTCGCACTCCCAAGCACTTGGCTGAGGCTTATCAAAAGCAGCAGAAGGACGACAAGGGGAAGGCTCCTAAAGTCGAATCTCACCATGCCAGCCTACCTGAAGCAGACTTTGATTATGACAACGACGATCTTTTGGGCATAGAGCTCAAAGTCTTTGGAGACAATGAGTGATTTGAGTATTTGATTATTTTAGTACTTTATTTTTTGGTTAAAACAATTTATATTTGGATCATGTCTTTCGGATATTTTGTTTTTTTATGGATGATATGACATTTAGCTTTGATATTTACCTTAATATATGCTATCCGTCAAATTTATTTGGATATTGCTATTCTTATACATGACTTGTAAACATATCAGCTATTAGGTTTGAGCTTTTTCCCTCTAGCATGATGGATACAAATTGTGATTTTTTTTTAATTTTTTTTTGTAGATAGCGCCACCACCCACAAAATCTTAAGAGATAGGAAGTATTTTCATAACTTGGTAGAACGTAAGGGGAGTGTAACTACGATAGCCAATGATAATATTATGATAGTGGACTTCGGAAGAGCTTCCATTGTCCTCCCCATGGGTACTAAACTCATAATTGATAATGTTTTATTGTTTCCACAATATAAGCATACCCTACTCAGTTTTAAAGATATAAGATCTAATGACTATCACATTGAAACTGAAACTGAGAATAATAACGAATATCTTTTGATGACTATTACTCGAGGTAGCCGTAAACAAGTTATAGAAAAACTTCCCTCATTCTCTTCCGGATTGTACTATTCCTACATCCGGCCGTCTAATCTCCATCTAGCTATGAGTATGAAATTCCATGACCCGAACTCCTTTAAATTATGACATCAGCGGTTAGGTCATCCAGGACAAACTATGATACGTAGGATTCTATCTAATTCCATTAGTCATAATATTTCAAATAATAGGATCCCTCCATTGATGAATTTATATGTGATGCATGTTCTAAGGGTAAATTAATAGTGCGCCCGTCGCGCACCAACGTGGGACTAGAGTCTCCGATTTTCCTTGAACGGATTTAGGGAGACATTTGTGGACCGATTCACCCAACATCAGGACCATTTCGGTATTTCATGGTCCTAATTGATGCCTCCATTATGTGGACATATACCTATTTGCTGTCTACCTGCAATCAAATTTTTGCAAAGCTCATTGCGAAAACTATTGAGCTTCGAGCTCAATTACCAGATTATCCAATAAAATCTATTCTAATGGATAATGCTACTGAGTTTACCTCAAAAGCCTTTACAGATTACTATATGGCTCTGGGAATTAAAGTGGAGCATTCGGTCCCCTGCGTCCACACCCTAAATGGTCTTGCTGAAGCGCTAATAAAACGTATCAAACTTATCGCTAGACCATTGCTTATGAACTCTAAATTACCCATTTCATGCTGGGGGCATACAGTCCTACATGCATCACACTTGATACAAATCTGTCCAACTACATATAATGATCATTCCCTCCTACAACTAGTGCGTGGGAAATAACCAAGCATTTCCCATTTGTGTATTTTTTTATGTGCGTTGTATGTTCTGATAACATTACCAAAGTGGACCTCTATGGGCCCACAAAGGAAGCTAGGTATTTATGTGGGATTTGACTCTCCATCCATCGTGAAATACCTAGACCCTTTGTCCGGGGATCAATTAACGACCCGGTTCGCTGACTGCACATTCGATGAAGATCACTTCCCGACATTAGGGGGAGATCCGAATTTAAAATTGAATGAATGTCGGGAGCTTACGTGGAACATAAATAATCTTCAGTATCTAGATCCACACACTAGTCAATCTGAACTGGAAGTTCAGAAGATTGTTAACTTGTAAAATTTAGCAAACAATCTGTCAGACGCATTCACTGACCATAGAGGTGTAACTAAATCGCATATACCTGCAGTAAATGCTCCCCAAAGGGTTGAGGTCCCAAGCAAATCAAGTATACATGCCCCCACACGCCAGAAGCGTAAAGGACCTACAACCATTACAAACACATTTAAAAGAAAGGCTAGCAAAGCTGGTCAGCCGAATGTAAAATCTCTAAAAGAGATTCGTCTAGATAACTTAAAGTCTCTAGAAGAGACTCGTCTAGAAGACGAGCGTCCTAGTAATGAAGCATATGCATAAAATATTCAAAGCACTAGGACCGCGGAACGACCAGACCCAGATACACTAGGAAATGATAAAGGTCTGGTTGACATAAACGTTGAAGTCTATAAATTTTATAGATACGAGAGAAACATATAATAGAAATATTACTGTAGTCGACGGCACATTTGCAGCAACAATTGCTCTTTCCGTTATAAATAACGATCTAGACCCAGAACCCAAAACTATCGCTGAATACCGAAAGCGCTCCGATTGGGTAAAATGGAAAGAGGCAATAGCAGAGCTCGCATCGCTAAATAAAAGAAAAGTATTTGGCTCTACCGTTCGTACACCCGCGCGCGCTATCCCTGTAGGATATAAATGGGTTTTTGTACGAAAACAAAATAAGAACAATATTGTGGAGAGATACAAAGCGAGGTTAGTAGCTCAAGAGTTTTTGCAGAGACCCGGTATTGATTTCGATCAAACCTATTCTCCCGTAATGGATGCAATAACGTTCCGCTACTTAATATCTTTGGCAGTTAAATTGAATCTGCAGATGAAATTAATGGAGATTGGTTAAACTAACCATGGTTACCACGTCTTCAAACCACTCAGAGATAATAGCTTTGTTTGAAGCCGCACGAGAATGTGTTTGGTTAAGATAATTGATAAAACACATTGGTGACTTGTGTGATATCGCTAAAGGCGATACGTCCCCCACTGTTATATTTGAAGACAACGCAGCTTGCATCGCACAAATGAGTAATGAGTACGTCAAGGGAAACCTGACAAAACATATTTCACCTAAGTTTTTCTATCCATACGAACTCCAGAAGAGTGACGTGATTATCATTCAAACGGTGCAATTTAGTGACAATCTAGCAGATCTGTTCACTAAGTCCTTACCTACATCTACTTTTGAAAAGTACGTTCATGGTATTGGGATGCGAAAGCTCAAATGGTTCCCGAAATGAATCCAGAAGATTTGATCCGGAAGATCAATAAAATTACATTCCTCCCTAACTAAATGTTTGGTCGCTACCTAGCACGTGGAGTTTTTATGACAAGACATATATGTTATGTCGTAATGTCCAAGGGGGAGTGTTATAAATCTAGCAGATTTATTATACCAAACCTAGAAGATTTGATGTGGACATTACTAATGGACTTATAACCTAAACGGGCTTTAGGTTTAGACTAGGTTTTATCTCTTATAAATAAATCATTGTACTCAGAATTGTATACACTCATACACACACATATTAGTGAAACTCCTGGTTAGGTACACCCCCAGACGTAGTCGTTATCGACGAACTGGGTGAACAAATTTGCGTCTCTATTTTACGCTCTCAATTTACAACAATATTTATTTAAATATGCAAAATAAATTATGAATATTAAATTGAATATAATCAGTAAAAAAGGATAAACCGTAGGCCAACTGTGAGCCCATATAGAATATAAATCTGTCAAAAAGAATATGTTGGAGGCATACAGCGGGGCCAGTAATGGGCAAACAAATACTCCCTTCATCCACACAAAATAAATTTATTGTCTTTTTTACAGTTATTAAAAAAATCTAGATTACATTTAGTTTCATATTTTATTAATACACTCCACTCATAAAGTGTTCGGAATTTTTTTCGAAAAATGTATCTTTTTTTGAAAAAAAAAATTATATATATATTTATAGTTTTTCCTGCATTTTTGAAAAAAAAAAATTGTCAAAATTTTTGTATTTCTTCCAAACATTTTTTAGGTGGAGTGTATTAACAAAAGATAGAATTGTATATAACTTGGGCATAAGAAAATAGATATAATATATATATATATAAAGAATATTGTGTCAAATTATATACAAAACAAATTGTTTTAAAAATATTATGTGTATATGTTAAAAATATAGACAAATTTATTATTTTCATTTTAAAAAACATGACTATTGTTTGCGGACAGACAAATAAAATAACCAAGAATTTTTTATGTGGATTAAGGAAAGGGAGACAGTATACAATAAGTTTGAAGATCAACCTCTCAATTGTTTACGTATTTTTGGGACATATTTGATTTTAAATAAGGTCTTATTTGTAAGTCTTGTCTGGATGAGATTTGCCAGATTGGCCTGAAAGTTGAAACGCACTTATAAAAATATTTTGAAAATTGACATGAGTAGAAATATGAATATCAAATGAGTGTCCAAAAGAATGACAAAGATTTGGCAATAGTCAATATCATAGTCTCACGGCCGTTCACGACTTGTTAAATAAATTCAGCTGCATTTTAAAGAAATTTGTTTGTACAAAAGGATGACAGAGATTTATCAATGGTTAATATCATAGTCATTTTTTTCTTTTTATGATATACATCCTGTACAAAAAACCGACTAATGTGGGGGACCAATTTCACTATTTACTAGCGGGACTTCCAATCGAAGGCATTGCGAATTCTTTCCAAATCTAAATTTCTAAGCCCCTACGGTTGCTCACGGTCATTTTTTACTTGCGTTGAATATATTCAACTGCATTTTAAAGAATTTACTATCAACGGATTATTGTTATTAAATATTTCTCCTGTCTAATATTAGTAGGTTTACTTTTTGGGCTGTATTTTTTTGTAATAAGTTGGAGGTTATTATGAGATATTGTGAGCAGGGCTGACATACCGTACCGTACCGTACCGCATACCGTACCGAAAATTTTGGTATGCAAAAATCCATACCGATACCGACTTTGGTATACCGAAATTTTCGGTATACAAAAAACGTATACCGTATACCGTACCGAACATTCGGTATGTCGTACCGTACCGGTTCATACCGAAAAATCGGTCCATATCGAAATACTGGTCATATCGGTATACCGACCATACCGGTCCATACCGAAATACCGTTTCATGCCGAAACATGTGCATATATCGAAATTACTTAAAGACATACCATCTAAATAACAAAAAATGAAGTAGGGTTAAATATTTAATTAATTATTTAATATGAAAATAAATAAAATATTAAATTTTAATAATAAATTATCGGCATGGTATATACCGAAATACTGAAATATTTTCGGTATACCGGTATACCGAAAATATTTCGGTATACCGAAGTAATTCGGTATTCCGACTTATACCGAAAATATTTCGGTATGATACCGGTATACCGAAATTTTCTAAATCTCCATACCGATACCGTACCGAAAATTTTGGTACGGTATGAAAATTTCGATAAATTCGGTATTTTTCGGTACGGTAAGTGCGGTATACCGGTATTTTCGGTATTTGCTCCACCCCTAATTGTGAGGTTCATTTATCAATAAAATTATTGTTTATGGAAAATATGATACTTATATTTTCCATAAACAATAACTTTATTGATAAATAAACTTCACAGTACACTCATAATATCCTTCAACTTATGACAAAAAATAACAGTCCAAAAAGTAAGCCTACTAATATTGGACGGAGGGAGTGTTTTTTAGGGCAAGGAGTTCATTTGATTCTCGAAAGAACATTATGATTTGAACTGTCAAATGGGCCGGCCCGGCCCGGTCCAGGCCCGCTGGGCTTTGAGGTTTTTTTGGACCGGTCCGGGCCGGTCCGGTTGCTACCGGGCTGCCTATATCCTGGCCCGTCTCGGGCTACCGGGCCAAATCGGCCCAATTGTTTTTTTTAAATAATATTAATATACTTAATTTATATATTTACCTCATTAATATATAATTTAGCATACAAATTATACTCATATAGTTATAAAAAAATATTTAGTTTGTCAACAAAAATTCAATAATTAAATTAAAACTCAAATTTTTAAATAAAATTTAAAATAATAATTCAAAAAATTCTAATAAATTTAAATTCATCAAAATAAATTGAAAAGTGAGAGGGGAGAGGGTTTGGCGGCTGTTTCTTTATTTTTCTTATCGCGTACTGCTAATTTTTTTCTTATATTAGAGGTTTTCAATTAATTGTAATAAAATTACAAAAAAAAAAAACTTTCTAATTTTTCAATTTTGGCTACTAGCCTTCTGCTGCTTCTTTCTTTTCTTATGAAGTAGACGTATTGTTGTTTTTTTTCTTATCTATAGTTTTTCAAATTTATTAAAATAAAAAAGATCAAATCGGGCCAGCCTTGAAAAAGCCCGGCCCAAGCCAGGAAGCCCGGCTTTTCGGGCCGGCCCGTTGAGTCGGGCTCGTTTTGACAGCTCTAATTATGATTATCTTAGATCTACTTGCGAAATTGCAGACTTCACATTTACTATTAAGGGGCCGCTTGGTTAACAATTTTTCAATGGTAATGGGAATGAAAATTTATTTTCATCTATGCCCTCATAAAAAAAATGATATGTTAGGGGAAGAAGTGTTCTAATGGTGACACCATTGCTAGTGTCATGCCCCAATATTGGAATAAAAGTACAACAAATGGTTATTGGTGGAGAAACGTGGGAGTGATTGAGGAGGATGATTGTAGGAAGAGAATAGGGTAATCAAAATGGAGTAGTGATTATCTTATTTAGGAGGAGAAGTAATGAATTTGTTCTCATGAACCATGCTAATTACACTAATTTTCAATCTCATTCCCATTACCATTGAAAAATTGTTAGTTAAACACCCCCTAAGTATCTGAAGGTATCAATCAATATACTTGGAAGTTTGAACAACAAGCACCAGTGGTCTAGTGGTAGAATAGTACCCTGCCACGGTACAGACCCGGGTTCGATTCCCGGCTGGTGCACATTATTTTTCCATCGCTTAAATAATTTCATTTATTTTTAAGAAAAAAATTATCTACAGCCAACAGTTTCTTAACCTTTGTGCAAAATAGAAATAGAGAATTAATTTCCAACCATACAATAAATCTACTAGTAGATCACAGCATTCACCATTAACGCACAATTATTTACCACATGAGATTATTTCATTCATCATAATATTCATCATTACATGATCCAACCGTAGAGGCATAGAAAGTGCCAATATAATCTGAAAGATATTACAGCAGTTTACACGAAATCATCGAATAACAAACTGCAAAACGAGATTTAAAACTTTTCTACACTTATACCATCTCTCAGAACCTCGTAAGCATCTCTGCTTCTTGATTTCTTCATCCCAGCAGTGAAACAGATCTTCGATTTCTCAGACGAAATACATGTCACTTTAACCCAGACAATCACCTTCGTTTTGATTCCTTCTATGTCCACAAACTTGCCCTTCTCTAGATAACCCGTTACAACAGTTGAGAAACGGAGTACAGATGAATCCTTGTACCCCACTTCGCACACTGATGGAATGTAAACGGTCAGCTTTCTCGTCTCCTCGTTGAACTCATAATTGGTGGCGTCACGAGGAAATATACCTACTGCCAGGTCATACTCCTTGAGGAGTTCGGGCAATGGTTTTTGCATTTTTCCTGGACAAAGACAACTTCTGTCACAAACTTCGACTACAAAAAGTACATGGTGAAACGAGGGCTACACACCGGTGGTGTGCATAGTTCGAATATAACCGAACAACTCGAATTTTACGTATATTAGAAATAAATCCTACTTCTATCATTTTAAAATTAAAATGGTCACAAGTGTTGCAACTTACAATGTGAAAACACCAAATGTAGCTTCACAGTTCACTCAAATCTTTAACAGTATATTCAATTAATTATTTTATGATTTTTAGTCCTTTTATCCAAATAGAAAAATTTTTTCTATTTTTTTTAATGTCTTAAAATAAATTAAATTAAGAAATAATTATATTTCGGTTATTCGGAAAACAGACAGATCCGACTATATAGGTTCGGCTAGTTTGGTTTTGGTACAATTTTGTTCAATTTCAGTTTGGATTTGAATTTTTTTTTTATTTGTTTGGTTTTTGTGATTCGGTTTGGTTTGGTAACCGAACCAACCATTGCACATCCCTACACGATGCTAATATATCAGAACATTTCATCCCAAACAGGCACAGAGTTACATAACAACATAGTCCGGTTTTATGAGGCCATTTGTTTATTATATAGGAACTCATTTGAGAACATAAAATGTACAAAGACATCAATGAACAACCAAGAAAGAGGACAAAAACAAAAAATCTAATATACCGCTCCCAAACTTACAGACACAACTCCCCCACCCACACCCCACAGTTCTTTTCCCAAGGAAACAGGTTCCACACTATAAATCCAAATAGGCTTTTTGACAGAATACATCTACCTATATAACTCCCCAGTATGTTATACCCTGGTCTATGTTGTTTGCAGACAATATAGTCCTAATATATGACACGAAGGAAAAAATTAGACAGATGGCAGGAGACACTTAATTGTAAGGGTTGTAAAAGTACTCACTCAGAAAACAGAATATATAGCCTATAACTTTGTACCTGGCCTAGAAGAAAGTGTACCACAATGAAATCGACAGTAGGAAGTTCTAAAGTACAGAGATTTTTGCTATATTTAAGATATATTATTGAAAAGGGCTGGGACGACATTCACCACAGGATTAAAACAAGTTAGATGAAATGGGATGACATCACAAGTCCTGGCGATAAATGCCTCTGAGGTTGAAAGGAGATTCAATGGACCAGCTATGCTTTGCATGGAGT
This sequence comes from Ballota nigra, assembly GCA_947034835.1. NCBI lineage: Eukaryota > Viridiplantae > Streptophyta > Magnoliopsida > Lamiales > Lamiaceae > Ballota > Ballota nigra. Next base: position 69,234,482 of record OX344720.1, on the reverse strand, counting down.
ATGGGTACATTACGAGACATCAGACTATATACACACAACATAGTGGTAGCATGGACGAGAATGCTAAGATGTCAGGAAAGAACAATAACAGAATACGAATACAAATATTAGAAATTAGAAGCTATTTGCTTATAGCCCCATACAAGATTAGAACAAAAAGAGGCACAAATGGCAGGTTACTGGAAAGCTTGGCGGGGAGTTCAGAACTTGGAGGAAGGTAATTAAGGGGGAAAAGGATTGGATGCTATGTGAAGTTTGCATGACAACCCCACAAACATATACTTTTAAAACCTAAAACTAAGTATACCGCATGCTTAAAAAACTAAAGTATGTTAGTTTTTATCGTTAAAGTACATGGTATATATTGACTATGAGCAAGAAGATGAAATATAACAGCAGATGCAAAGAGCGGACGGGAGAAGGAAACTACCTTTTAGCTTGTTAACCAGCCATTTGGCTCCTCCTTCAATACTGGTTGACAATGACTAGCCAAATAAAATAGCAAAAGAAAGAAATAAAATAAAGTTAGAATAAACGCAGAATAAGGAGCACAATGGCAAACTGATTGTAGGTCATTCCGCAAAAAATTTAAGTATAGCATGCAAGGTTGCACACAGTTCATTAAAAATGCTTATAAATGTATTGTATCTAGCGTGTAGCCTTGATTATGTCTATTCTCAACAAAGAGAGGAAATCAAGCTACAAATATAATTGGTGTGTAAAGCTTAAAATTATCGAACTTAAACTATTGATTCCAATTCAGCACAACATTTTTAATGATTGGGGTCATATTAAAGCTGACGCAAGGAAATCCTTCCAATGACCAAATAGAGCAGACACGAAGTCACTTTTTACATCAATGTAATGTTACCAATATTCTGTATTTTTTCAGTCAACAATACAAATTAAGATTACTCTAATTCAATAAATCAGGCACGTGTAAAGGACATAATTAAATGAATTAATTTCACACCTCTCTACAATTTTGGATTTTTAGATGAGTACGGAACCATATAGCAATTCGGTGTTTCTTGTGTTCCATTGTCTTTACACTAGATTGGATTATGGGATCCTAACCAAACAAATCAAGAAATCAAATTCGCATAATTGTATAGGGAAACTATAAATAGCCATCTCAGAATATCTTTTAGTGATATTCAATCAATAAGCATTGTTACTCCTTAATAAATTGACAGATTTTCGCGCATAAATTTCTAATTATAGCTGCTTAGTATTATGCTGAGCATCAAAACCGGATTATTACACTATAATACACGCCCAAAAATTCAAGCAAGCATAAAATGCGAAGAAATAATTACTCCGTAAGATTCCCAAACCGAATGCTCACATAAATCAAATCCAATTTTAGAAAAATAAATCTAATCCTATTACCCAGATTAAAAAAAAAAAAAAAACACTGCAATTATAATCAACATCCAGCAACCCATACCAAAATAATCAAAATTGATGCTAAAAGTTCAAAATTGCACTCAGGAAAATGAATTAAAAGATATCAATAACATAAAGAAGAGTGATTTCGGAGTCTTACGTTGATATCATCACCGACAGAGTTAATTTCCTTGTTCGCTTTTTGACCCAACCAGTAAGAACCAACCTTGTTCAAAATTTGATCCATCTACGAAACCGAAATGATAACTCTACACAGTTTTTTGATCAAATCCCCCACTGTTTCAGATCCGGAAAAATAATTTTCTGCCCTAGTTAACCCCTAAAATTGAATAACGAGAGAAGTCTTGGTTTCTTCTCGTCTACACTGCAGTCTTTTTCTACGTAATTGAGTTTTTTCTTTTAAAATTAAGGAAAAAATCTCTTTAAAATAAATGGGGATATGTGGTTATCATTATTTTTTTCCTAATTCAACCCTCGACAAATTAGGAGAATTATTGAGCTTGGTCTCTTTTTTAAACGAAGGATAAGTTCTATTAATTAGATTATCCTTTTTTTATTTTTATGGCATAATATGTTAAAAGACGGTTAAACTATAATTTTTATTTCAAAAGGTTTTAAAATTATTTTTTATTTTAAAAAATTCTTTAATATATCCAATTATTGCTTCACGATATTCCGGTAAGAAAAATCCAGGGATTTTGCTTAATTGGATTTAATGTATTTCACTAATATATGAAGAACCAACTAATTCAAATATGTCAAGTGTTGATAGCTCAATTGGTTGAGGTCACCACCTAAAATCCTAGAGGTCTTGTATTCGAGATATGAAAGGGAAATTTATTTTCCTCTTGTGGTGGGGTGGTGGTAGAAGGAACTATTGTAATTGATTACCTTTCAAATAAAAATTATCAAATAGGAAATTAGGAATGATGTAGCTTAACATAAAAGAAAAAAAGTAGCTAAGAGAACATTCAAAATAAAATTTGATAATTCAGTTTCTTTAATGCATTGTGTCTTTTTTATAATTTGAATTCTTGTATTTTGTTTATATTGCGCTTAGAAACTTTTATCGCATTAAATTATATCCTACTTTTTATTTATAAACGGTTTGTATACTAATTATTTAAATTGAAAATTTATCATTAGAGTTTAATGATGAATGTTTAATATAAATAAATAAAATTAAAAGAGATTAAAGCCACAGTATAAGATTATAGGACTCAAATATTTAAGGGATAATTCCATATAAATTCACGACCTTTATACTTAGTATCAATTTAATCACGAACTTTTAGATTTTTATAAAAAAACTCAACCTTTGATATTTGTTGCAATTTGATACACTTTTTTTTTTCCGGCCGGCAACCGATGATGTGGCTCGCCGGAGCGTGTGTCATCTTGCCACGTAGGATTACACATGTTTATTTTATTTATTTTTTAAATCCACATCATAAATAACATTTACCATTTAAATAACATATTTCTACTTATAATTAAAATAACAACCAAATAAATTAAACAACAACAAAATGAATCTCAAAACTAAGAACGTAAAGAGAAATATTATATATAATTTATGTTGGTCGTTTAATTTATTTGGTTGCTATTTAAATTTTAAGTATTACTTGTGATGTGAATTTAAAAAAAAAAACATGTATAATCCTACGTGGCAAGATGACACACGCTCCGGCAAGCCACATCATCGGTTGCCGGCCGGGAAAAAAAAAACGTGTATCAAATTGCAACAAATATCAAAGGTTGGGTTTTTTTACAAAAATCTAAAAGTTCGTGATTAAATTGATACTAAGTATAAAGGTCGTGAATTTATATGAAATTAACCCAATATTTAATTGAAGGCATACCAAAAGTCCTAAAACGCGGAAATCGTGTTGACCTTTGATTTGGTCGTACATTTTTAAGTCTATCGATACTTAAAACTAAATAAATAGGGATAGAATATTATTTAGACTCTATTTGGACAAATCCTAATATCTACTAAAGAAGAGGATGTAAAATCCTATGTGGCAAGCTCATCCTCTTCTATTTCAAATATCTCTTACATGGTTGATTTGGAATGATATGAGATTTAGGCCATAGGTTTTTCATTAATTGCTTTTGATCTGAACCGTCCATTTTCGTTTATTTTTTTCCTATATAAGATCTTCTTTGGTGCTTTTATTTTTCATTCCAAACCTCACATTTTTTTTGTAATTGAATGTGTTGTTCTCTGTTATTAGTTTTCGTTTCGTTCTTCGTTCGAGTTCATTGTTTTCTCATTTTGATTTATTTTGTTGGATATTGTGCAGGATTTTTATCGTCAGGCGGAGTTTTTTTCAAGTTGATGATGCTCGGTTTTATGCCGATATTTGTTGGAGATCGGTCATTTCTTTCACGTTCGGATGTCCGGCGACTCACGATTCGAATCTCTCTTGCAGGATCGTTTGTTGTTTGTAGATTATTTTTTTCTTCCTTTTTTTTCTGATTTGCTTTAATGCCGTAGTAATTGTATACGTAATTCGGAAATGATTTCTCTGTATTGCGTTTCTACACTGTGAAAATTGTAATGTTCTCCCAATATCAAAAGTTTGCTGTTTATTTGCATATGCTACATCTTTCCTTATTTTAGAAAATATAGAATGTCCATTTTTTTCGGTCATAATTTGTGGATGTGTTATTAAGTATTGGTTGTTGCCTTATAGACATTCTCCCAATTAAAAAATTCTCTTGCACAGTTGTTATAGAGATATAATTTTATTTTATTTAATGCACTTAAATTCAATAATACAATTTATCTACATCGCATAATATCTTCACCGAATTGTAAATGAAACGGGTTCAATTATGACGTAATCTTGCTCCTCGCGATAGATTTGCCAAATAATTGTATTTAATTTTCAATATTAAATAGGTCGCATTCTTTAATTATTTTTCATAAAAGGATCATGTTTGCAACTCAATTGGCAAGTTTCTCTCTATTTAGACACTACAAATTAAAACTCACATTTTAAATGGAGGATAAAATCAAATAAAAAAATAAAATCCAAGCGGGAAATATATATATATATATATATATATATATATATATATATATATATATATATGTGTGTGTGTGTGTGTGTGTATGTATTTTTTTAAGTTTATAATTTTTTATTTTTTGCTTGCAATTAGATGTGATTGTTTTTAATTTGTCAACTCCTAATTAATTATTTGTTCAAATCTACTCCCAGAATATAGAGTTTCCATTGTAAAGGTGCTTATTTTTTGATGTGTAAATAATTATTAATTAAATTTAGTATTCTAATTATAGTTTACTTGACTTTTTTATAATTTCTTTAATTGACGGTAATTACGAGATTTCTGTTTTAGATTTCTACAATTTTGTTACTTTAATTGAAATTGTCTGCATGGTATATTGTTGATGGAGTTGACATTTTAATTTAGGAAATTGTAGTGAATACGATAATTATGGAAATTGGTTTTATAACTATGGTAGTGGATACGGTAATTATGGCAATTGGCAATTGTTTGAATAATTAGGTTTGTTTATTACTTAAATTTAGTATTCTGACTATAGTATACTTGACTTTTTTTTATAATTTTTCTAATTGACGGTAATTGCGGGTTTTGAGTTTTAGATTGCTACAATTTGGTTTCTTTGATTAAAATTGCATGCATGTATATTATTTTACCGTTGACCACAGAAAAAAAAAACTGTCACGATTTAGGGACATGCAACTATATGAGGCGTTTAAAAGTGGCATGATTTTATTCACGGACTTACCTTATGCGAAATGTAATGTTTGATTTATGCAAATTAGCTTTGACTTTTTTTCATTTGAAAATTAATTATGAGTTGTAAAGTCATATATTTAGTTATTGTGTTAATTTCGATCCATAAATATAGTTATTCAAAAGTAGTTATTGTATGTATATAATTGTAGTGCATGTAAATATGTTAAGATATACTCCCCCTGTCCCAGTTTTATTTTTCCGTTTGACTATGCGCGGAGTTTAATGCGAGAGTTGAATTTTATTATTTAAGTGAATAAAGTAGTATTGGGAATGATGAATGGTGAATAAAGTAGTATTGAGAATGATGAATAAAGTATTATTTAAATGAATAAAATAGTTTTCATTTTAGGAATGAGAAAATAAAATTGGGACGGACCTTTTTGGCAAATTGAAAAATAAATCTGGGACGGAGGGAGTATCTTGCAATTATATTAATTCTATCTTTAAAAAAAATTGCCTATTATTTATGTAAAATAGTTGCACGATTTTATTTCTATGTTAAGCCTATTTTTTATTTCCGTCATGCGCATTGTTTCCTTCTGCAAATGGTTAATTCCAGTCCTACAAATTTTAGTCCTCTAACATTGTCTGGAAAAAAAAGCATATAATATTTTAAAATATTCTCCAAAATTAAAGAATTCCCTTTTATTTATATCTATAATTTCAGCTATTTAAAAGTAGTAATTGTATGGATGTTTTATTAATTGACAATACTTGCCTTATATACATTCTCCCAAAATAAAAAGTTTCATATTATTTCACCTATTGAAATCCTATGTTTCCTTTCAGCTGTTAAATCACATTTCTTCACATTTAATGCCATAAATTTAGGTTACTAATTTAAATTGGTGGTTAAATTTGTATGGTAGGATAACACTTGAACATGAAATATAATAGTGGTATAATTTTAATACATGAAATTATGTTAAAATATAACTTGCAGAATATCAATTCTATCTTAGAAAAAAATATTGTCTACGTCGAATTTACCTCATTTTTTAGTCCTGTAACTTTGGCAATTCAGTTCTAGGTCGAATTTGCCATATTTTTTTTAGGTTGAGTGTCCTCCCAAATTAGTTAGTGTGTTAATTTAGATCCATAAATTTGGTTATGTAAGGGTAGTAATTTTATGGATATGTTATTAATTGCTACTGTTTGCCTTATATATATTCTCCTAAATTTAAAAAGCTTCCTTGCACAATTGTTGTACATGCACTTATGTGATATTTTAGTGGTGGTATAATTTCTCCCTAATTAGGAAAACATTCATGTGGTGGCATATCTTCTCCCTAATTATTAAATTTGCACAGCTAAATTTGTCAAAGCTCAGACTTCGACGCCATTTAAGTAATGATTTTCTGACTGTTATCTACGTCCGTGTTGTTTCGAACAATTATTTTGAAACTTATAATCTTAAATTTCTAAAGCTACAATTATGAGAATTCAATTTCGTCAGTGGGAATCTAACACGTCTTTTAAAAATGAATCAGAATAGAAAAGATAATTAGGGCCGAGTTGATTCTGGTGTGGTAATAATGTAATACCCCAAACCAAAAAATTAGGATTTATATTATTATTATTACTATTATGTTATAATTATTTTATTTTTGTTGATTCATTATTCTTTTAAAAGCAATGAGTTTTAAAAATCAATTTCTACGCAACGGTTGGTAAAAAACCGGAACCGAAAGCACTCCTAGCACTGTAACTACGAAATAAATTCATACAGACTGAGAAAATAAACAAAATGAAATTCTAGAATAGGAAATTTGAGGCTTTGAACTTGATGAAAAAATTCTCAAATAAAATTATACTTTTGTCGCCAAAAGTAGAATGAAAAACCCTAAAACCTCCGAATTTCGAACCTGGTGAATAAATACGAACCCAACCCAAGATACAACTGATAAAATAAAGTTAAATAACAGTTTTACCAACTAAAATAAAAATATTAACTTTCGAATAACAAAACGAGCAAAAACATTAATTTCCGGAGCCCGAAACGTAGCCGAAAAACACCCGATTTCAATACCGAAAACTACACCGTGTCCAAAAATACCAAGCAAACCAATTGGCCTGCCCCTGGGCCCCACCTTGACTGCCCAATCAGCTGGAACACAGCAGTCAAAAGCTTGCCATGCCTCCTTAAAAAAAAAAAAAATCCCACCTTACCTTTGATTAAAAAATTAACAAACACACCCCATACCTCCCCTTTCCTTTCCTTTCCTACCTACTATCCTCTCTCCCCCAGCCTTATTTTCTGCCGTCCACAGCCCCCCCTCTCCTATATCATCTACCTTGAATTCCCTTCAATTATTTCAATGAAAGCCAAGAAAAAATTTAAGTAAAAGAGCTCCCATTTTCTCCCTTTTCCTAGCAAGTTTCGGTCATCACCATTCTAAGGGAGAACAAAATTGGCTTCTCCCATTTCTAACCATAAGAGGACTCCAATTTCAAGTTCCAAGTTTTCATAGGTGTTGGTGTGAAGTTTTGAAGCCATCTCCAAGCAAAAATGAGCAATTCTTCTCCCTCTCTCTTTCAAAGTTTATGAAAGTATCATCTTCATCTCCTAACTCCAACTCTTGTTTTGTTTTAGCTCAAAACCAGGAATTCCTTTCAAGGAGCCCTAATCCACATCAAGAAATATAAGATTGAAGAGCTAATAAGGTCCTCTAGCTTAAGAAGACAAATCTACAAAGGTTGTAAAACCCTTCAACTCAGAATATAGTTAATATGAATGTTTTGCTTGAAATGTTGTTGTAAATGTTGTTTGCTTAGAAACCATGAAACCTTAGGGCTATATTACGTTTTAATGTTCAAATGTATGCTAAATGGAGTCTTAAATAATGTGTATTAAGGTGTTAAAATATTAGTGTCATGATAGTTGTGAAATAGGAAATACAAGAGAAAGTATGCACAACAAATACACTGTGAACAGTGTCACTAAGCTTCAGTACAAATTTTCGAGCTCTAAATGTTACGTATTTTGGGAAAGTGTTTATATTTTATGAACGTAGATCAAGTTAGCTTTCATTTGTCACTAGTTTGAGTCAATTTGGAATTTTATTTGATAAGTTATGGATTTTTAAAGAAAGTGTGACAAAACTGTTAGATTTTTCACTTTCATGGGCCAAAATGTATCTTTCGAGTCAAGTTTGGATTTTATAAAAATTATGATAAAATACTACATGAAGTTATATATTTCCATGAATTTTCCCATGATTTTTACATGATTATACATAGTTTTACCAAAATTATTTTTTAACACTGCGCGCACACCGTAAGTTTCTGGAAGAAACTGTCACGTTTTGAAAATGAACCTAGAACTCATATTTTCTTAAACCAAATGACATGAAACAAATTTTATATGTGTAGTAAAATATAAAAGGTACATAATTTATAAATTTCATGATGATCGGATATATTTGAGTATTTTTCAAAAGTGGTTAAAGTTAGGGGACGTACATCCGAAGGAGCAAACTGCTCATCTTCGGATGTGATTTCCTCAAATTGTTTTCCTTGTTTCGACTTAAGAATGGACTGTATCCTTGTTTAAATTGATAAACATGATATGCATTAATCTAAGACACTCAAGTATTATGTGAATACATGTGAATGACGTGTCGTTTGGTGTTAATTTAAAGTAAGGACTATATGTTTCTATGTGTGTCTTTAAAAAAGAAAAGAATAAAGGAAAATCTCATGAAAACCCTAAAATACTTGAGTATACTAAACATGCCTAAATGAGGATTCATGTTCTAAGTAAACACTAGTCACATTAAAAGCTTTTTGGTAAACTCTATAAGCTATAAAACACTAAATAAAGTACAAATCCTTATCGAACCAACGCGTATAAACTTTTACGAAAATTTCTATGACATCGATAATTAAAGTAAATAAGAATATGTGAATTCATGTTTTCGTGAAAGATTGCTTGCTTATAAAATCATGTTTAAAGAATTTAAAGGAGAATAAGGTCTTTATATTAAGAAGACAAACGAAAGGAGATTAACGTCCCCGCTAAAAATTATTAACAATCTAAATAATACTAAGAGACTTGCTTAATGTATTGTAAGAAGAATTTGAGAAAGTATTAAAGGAACTTCTGATGTGAAAAATAAAATGAAGATCTAATATCCTTAATCAGGGAAAAGTAATGAAAAGAAATGTTATATGACAATATGCTCTATCGGTTGGAATCTAAGTTAAAGATATCTAAGAATGCTCTTAATTAAATATATATAGAATTACTTGAAAAGTAAAAGATTGTTAAACTGCAAACAAAATGTGCTAGGTTGAGTGCGATCACGGTGACGAGGATTTTCGGGTGAAAGCAAAAGGGGATTTTTACGAAAAGGAAAGCATCTAAGGTGGGTGGTTTTTGCTGCATTGTCTGAAATATTATATGGTCTGTTGGTATTACAAATGTTTTGGCCTTCGGGTCGGGTTACATGGTTATTACATGATATATGGTATCTTAAACGATACGTAATGGTCTGGCTTCTGTAGCTAGGCGCCGTGATGCCTTCGAGCGAGCCTACGGGCTAATGATGTATTATGTTTAACGGCCTGGCCTATGTGGCTCGGCGCCAGGGAATGATATATTATGTTTGACGGTCTGGCCTATGTGGCTCGGCGCCAGGGAATGATTTATTATGTTTGACGGTCTGGCCTATGTGGCTCGGCTCCATGAATATTAAATGATGGTTTGATAACGGGATGTTTTACAAAATGTTCATATTTGTTTCGCCCAACTATATAATAGCATGCAGACCGCCCACACTGAGAATTCAAATCTCACCCCTATTTTTTTAACAGATTTCAGGATATGATGAAAGGGAGCTCGAGCCAGTGGAGGTGTGATACGAGTCCGGTGATATTATGGAATTAATACTAAAGAATTATATGCACCATTTCTTTTTGCTATGACAAATTATTCATACGTCGGGGTGATAAACAACCTCATGGTCTTCGATGATTAGTTATGTATGATGTTTATGTTTAATATTTATTTTGTACCAAACTTTTTATAAAGATCCTTCCATAAGAATTTTAAAAAAATAAATAAATGGCCGCCGCGTTTTATAACAAAAATTATGTATTTCCGCTGTCTATGTGAAGTTGTTATTTGCATTCTATATAAAGAAATTTTTTAGTTCGGATTTTTTTTTGCCACTAAGTGATGACTCGGAATTCTGAAATGTCGAATCCACATTTTGGAAAACTGGGGCGTTACAAATAATGCTATTTTTTTCATAAAAAATTGAATTGAATTGGAATTAATAATCAAATTTATTTACCAATTGATCGGGTTTGGCTATATATGAATGTATACTTGAAATAATACACTATCAATATACTAATAAGCAATCTTTAGATGTTTTTTAATCAAATGAAATGAAATATATAATTGTGCATTTTTTTCTAATATTTTCCACCTCCGTATTAAATAAGATTTTATATAAAAAAAATCCATGTAAGAATAGTAGTATGAACTTTCATAATTGAAGTTGTTATTTTGTAATTATATTTCTATTCTCTACTTGAAAAAAATAGTTTTTTTTTTTTTTTTTGCAAAAAAGTTGTAATGTAAGCACTTTTAAAAACAGACACTCCTTGCTTTCATTGTTGTGGTACATTTTTTGTTTGTCAAATTTTTAGTGATGAAATGTCTTAATTATTATAGATAGTTGTATGTAACTTTTAGGAAAATTATACTTTTTTATCCTTTAACTTTGATTGACTATGGTTTTCATGATGTTAACTTACAAAAAATTGTCAACTTTGAATTTTGTCCTATAACTTACAAAAAATTGTATTTTTTATTTTGTTACCTGCTACATCAGGTAACTCTTTGGATAAATCTCACGTGGCACCAACTATTTTTGCAATTTATAGGATGAAATTCAAAATGCGACGTCGAATTTATCCAAAGAGTTACCTGGTCTAGCAGGTAATAGTATAAAAAATACATATTTTGAAAGTTATAGGACGAAAAGTTCAAATTACAAATAATAAAAATCAAAGTCAACCAAAGTTAAAGGATAAAAAAAAAGTGCATTTTCCATAATTCTTATGTTCTAATTTTTTTTAATGAATTTTTTTTCTTAATATCTTACTAACACAACATTTAGTATAATAAAGTTAAGAGCAATAGACTTATGACATATAAATTTTTAAAAGATATACTCAATCTTATGAATATTTGGTGGTCTACAAATGAAATTTCATGGGAATATTTACATCATGATTTTCAGACTATACTTATTATTAAGGAGAACTAATGTTTTACAATTAGGATTTCATAATTTATATATTTCATTTGTGGTTGACTTATTTTTAATACGTGATCAGATTTTTTATATGATGCATATAAAATAAAGAGTTAAACTTTTTAGGAATTTTTAGGCCTCTTACAAATCAATATATTAAGATACTGCATGAGTTTTTGTCTAAACTGACATTGTTGAATATATTTAGGAAAAAAAATATTTTCTCTTACTGAACATTGAGAGCAATTAGTGGATATAAAACTCTAACATATGTAATAATCACATTCAGTAATTGTGTTTTCCACTATTTAGTATTTACACCAAAATGTATAAAATATTGTTTATAAGGATTCTCCATATATAAGGAAGATAAATCTTTGTATTTAAATTTTTTTATTCAAATGAAATTCAACTTATACTGGGACTTATTTATTATAGCATTTCCACCTCGGTGTTTAGGTTATCCATATTGTTAATATATGAGTTTTATCTAAAGTGACATTGTTGAATGTCTCTAGAAAGAAAACATTACCGTTTAGTGAACATTTGTAGCAATTAGTAGATAAAAAAATACAGCTTATATAATATTCTCATTCATGAATTGTGTTTGACATTGTTTACACCAAAATATATGGTATTCTTTTTTAGGTTTCTCCATATATAAGGAAGATAAATCTTTGTATTTAGATATTTTTCAAATAAAATTCAATTTATAATGGTGCTTATTGTTCTAATATTTTTTCCCTCCATATTGAGTAAGACTTTATATATATAAAAAAATTAAAAACTCATATACAAATAGAGGGATGAATTTTCATAATTTAAGTTGTAATTTTGTAATTACATTATGTATTCTCTATTTGACAAAATTATGGTTTAGAAAATAATTTTAATGTGAACACTTTTAAAGACAGTCTCTCCTTGCTCTCATTGTAGTGGTTCATTTTTTTTTGTGAGACAATATTTTAGTGGTGAAATGTCTTAATTACTATAGAAAGTTGTATGTAATACTTAGGTAAATTACATTTTTTTTTTTACTTTTAATTTTGGTTGACTTTGAGTTTCATCCTATTGATTTTGGAATTTTTAATTTCCTCCTATAACTTACAAAAATTTATGTTTTTCTTTATCATGTTACCTGCTACATCGGATAACTCTTCCGGTAAATGTGATGTGACACCAATTTTTTTATAATTTATAGGATGAAATTTAAAATGTCATGTCAAATTTATTGAAAGAGTTACCTGGTATAGAAGGTGTTAGGACAAAAAACACAAATTATTCTAAGATGAAACTCAAATGTTCAAAGTCAAGAGGACAAAAACCAAAATCAACCAAATTAAAGGATTAAAAAAAAAACATTTTACCTAATTCTTATGTTCTAAGTTTTTTTAATTAATTATTTTTTCTTAGTGTCTCTTTAATACAATGCATCCAATATAATAAAGTTAAGTGCAATAGAGTAATGACATAGAACTCTTTTAAAAGGATATACTCAATTTTATGTTTATTTGATGGTCTACAAACGAAATGTAATGTGAAGTTTTGCATCATGATTTCTAATATATATTTATTATCATTGAAAACAAACATTTTACAATTAAACTTTGTAATTTATATATATTTAATTTGTGGTTGACTTATTTTTAAGATGTGGTCAAATTCTTGATATGATACATATAAAATAAAAAATTTATGTTTTTTCTTAATGCTTGAGGCCTCATATGATGTTACAAATACATATATTAAGTTAGGTTCTCAATATTCCTACTATATAAGATTTTTCTAAAGTGACATTGTTGAATGTATTTAGAAAAGTGTTTTCTCTTACTGAACATTTTTATCAATATAATTAGTATATAAAAAAACTATAGCATATATAATTATCTCATTCGTTAATTGTGTTTGACGCTATGTACCCCAACATGTATAAGATATTGTTCTCTAGAATTCTCCATATATAAGGAGGATAAATCTTTGTATAGAAAGACTCATGTAGGAACAATATATCGTAATTTAAATTGTTATTTTGTAATAAATGTTACATTCTCATTTTGACAAAATAGTGGTTTAGAAAAAATGTGAAATTTGAGCACTTCATTGTATTGGTAGTTTTTTGTTTGACAACATTTTAGTGTTGAATGCTTTTTATTTATAGATAGTTAAATGAATTTTTTATGTTCTAAAAATTTTCAATCAATTATATATTTTTTTCTTGATTATAATATAGGACAAAGTATAGAGTGAAAATGGTTTATACATGAATTACAAAAGGGTATTAGTTATTTTCATTGAAGAGTATTAGTTGTATTTATTGAAGAGTATTACTGATTTACACTAAAGAGTCTTAGTTGTTTAGTGAAAATGAACTAAGACTCTTCAGTGTAAATCAGTAATACTCTTCAGTAAAAACAACTAATACTCTACAGTGAAAATAACTAATACACTTCAGTAATTCATATATAAACCAATTTCACTCTATACATACTCATAATATAGTGCATCTAATATAATGAAACTAGGTTGAATAAAGTTATGTACTTATTTCACGTGGGGTTAACTCATGTTTAAGGTGTGAGATTCTTACATATATTAAGTTAGTTTCTCGGTTTCCAAGAATACGCCGAAAGTTGTATATAAAGAAATTTTTTGAAATTTGTAATTAGTCGTATTTTTTAGTAGAGATAATATTGTAGCATTATTAGTGTTTTATATAATATATATAATATTTAAGCAAATAATACATAATTACATTATTGAGTATTTAAATTTCAATTAAACTCAATATTTTTTTTATTTGAACAATGTTCTTATTGGTGTGGACCAAATTTCAATCCGTGGTGAATATTATATATATATATATATATATATATATATTAAAATAAAATTCACAAAATTAGCATCATGAATCATTCATAAAATATTACACAATACTTTTCGAAAGACTAAATTCTTTTTAAACATTAATAGAATTTTTTAAAAGCCCAAGAAATTCGTGGGCCATGCACTAGTTTATGTATATATAGTAAATAACAAATTGAATGGTTACAATAGGGGGATTAGAAAGGGATTTTCGGAAATAGGGTAGATCACCTCTGGGTAGGGCGATCTACTAGGTTGATCACCTCCCAAAGTAGTGATCCACCTAAAATTTGGACACGTCGTAGATCACCTCTACCATGGGCGATCTACCCCGACAACAATTGACGCGAATTGACATCTACTTGTCATTAAACTTATACATTATTATTACTTTATTCAATTCAAAATAATTGTCCTTTTTTTTTAACAATTTTTAAAATAATATTCCCTCCTTCTCAATTTTATTTTTTCATTTGACTTTTTTTAACTTTAAAATGAGAATTAATTTATTATTTAAATGCATAAAATAGGTTTTTCATGATGATGTGTTATTCAATTTAAATGCATGAAACAAAATAAATATATTTTTATATAATTATTAGTGAAATGAGATATATTTTAAAAGTGTTTGAATAGTACCGTGAAAAAACAAAGTGCTACAAGCCGATTAATTAAATACTGGCCGGAGCTACATCTATGTTAGGGAGTACATGAATATTTATTATACATAAATTAAATTAATAATAATACCAGGAATTGCTATAATGTTAATTAAAGTATATGAAAAGCTGTCGGCTGGAGAGGGGCACGGAAACAGAGGTCAACGCGTGTCAGTCTTTGTTAGACCGCCCCTGATAGAGGTGATCTACGACGTGACCAAATTTTAGGTGGATCGCTACTCTGGGAGGCGATCAACCTGGTAGATCGCCCAACCCAGAGGTGATCCACCCTATTTCCGAAAATCCCTTTCTAATCCCCCTATTTTAATCATTCAATTTGTTTTTTTACTATATATACATAAATTTGCCGACAATTATGACTTACATGTAGCACGTTGCATAATTTGATCTAATTTTAGACGTTCAAAATATATTTGGCAAATTTATTAAAATATGCCAAATAACAAATGAAATGGTGTAAATAAGGGTATTAGAAACGGATTTACGAAAATAGGGTTGATCGCCTTTGGGAGGAGCAATCAACCAGGTAGATCGCCCCCCAAAGTAGCGATCAACACACAAAAGCCGCCACGTCGTAGATCGCCTCTGGTAAGGGCGATCTATCCGACAATTTCTGCTCCCACCTCGTGACTCGTGTTTTGTCTTATTCCTCATGCATGTCAAATGCATGCCACTATACCTTTTTTTTTTGTTTTTTTAAATTATCATTATTATAATATATCTTTTTCAAGCAAATCCTTATTTATCTTATTTTTATGTTTTTAATTTGTATATTGCTTTTAGTGTTTTCACATAAATTAATAAAAATTATGCTATACAAATTATAAACTATTAACTTAACCATGTGAAAAAGTTCTCATTCAAGGGAAGAACGAAAAGGTTCTTCCCCTATCGTTTTTGTTCGTTTACAAAATTTTTTGTCGGGTATACCTCAATAGCCACAATACACTTATTCTTACGAAAATGTCCGTCAACAACTAATTTTATATATGAAACCTGATATTCTAGTTAGTTTTTATGATATTTAAATCCTAGAAACAGTACAAGAATATGTAATTAGCGACTGTATATATATTCCTTATCGTTATCACTCAGTTATTATTTTTTTTTTTATAAAAACAATACAAGGATTTTTTTTTTAATTTTTTAAAAGTAATCTTTAGTCCATTTCGTTAAGTTATAGTAGTGGGTGGAGCCCATTTTGTGCAGGCTGCCACATTGGGGGTCCATTTGATCCATCACATCTGCAAACATCTGAAAATCTGATCTACACACAGCGACAGGCCCACGAAGTCGCTGACCCATTCTCTCATAATTGGACTTCGGGGTTGGTACAAGGGATAAAGGCATATAACTATTACAATCCCCTCCATTGCAAACTACTTTCATAATTGATTACACTATTTCCTTCTTCTATATTTTAATTTTTCATTTAACTTTACACAAAATTTAATGTCAAAATTGAATTTTAGTATTTAAATGAATAAAATAATTTTTTTAAGGTAAAATTTAAAAAGGTGAATGCACCTTATTTCTATTTTGGAAAATAGAAAAATAAAATTGGGACCGACCTTTTTTGCAAATAGGAAAATAAAATTGGAATGGAGGGAGTACATTTTTTTAAAATAGTATGTGAGTGTAAAATTAAATAAACTAACGATCATTTAATATTTTATTGATATTTGTAAGAATTATTTGTTCAAGAACGTGAAAGTAGATGTGAGATGTATAAATAAAACAAGCGTAAAAGAAAATTGTGGGATGGAGCTAAAATATATTAATATTTCCATCTCTATTTAATTACGTGTGGTCACCAGTTCATTACGAAACTAGTTGCTATATGTAATATTATCTACTACAAAATTGTGCAAAACTTTATGTGATTCGATCATACAGCCCCAGTTAACATAGTATTGATTCAAAAACTTACGATAAGTAAAAAATATAAATCATGTCTATTTTTACAGAACGAAAAGAATACAAAAATTACAAAATAATATATCAATATCATCTTACATCACACTATTTTATTATTTTATGCTTAGTACACATACTTCTACAAATCGTTCGTTCATGTTTTTATATCAATTGATTGTTCATAACCTTGGATTGGGCCTCCTTAAATATTGATTATATTGAACTAGGAGGAGGGTTGAAAAGTATTTCTAGCTTCCTAAAATCTATAGGTATGTAATAACAAAAACTTATACTAAAAACAGAAAGATAATTTTGAAACCAAAAGTCTATTACTATTTTTGACATGAATTCATATTAATTTATATAATAAATACTATCTATAAATATGTATATTAAAAATATAAATGGGATATTTTTCTTAAAGACTTTTCATTTGAAAAAATAAAAAAATTGATATTCTTTTGTTGTGCTAATTAATTAAAATGCATATTTCATTCTAAGTAATTTATAAATATTTTATGTGTGCAAAATTTTATCATCATGATAATTATATTTAGGGTTAGTTGAAATTCACAACATGTTGAGTATTTATCACCAACATATTTTTTTAAATTTATAATTTAATATATGAACTAATTAATTGTAGCATTAATTCGATACATGGAGCTAATTTTCGACGTGGCTAAAAATTATATAGCAGCCAAAAGTTAGTTTGGTGCAAGGGTGACAAAGATTATGTAATATGAATTGAAACATATATGTATAAATTGATATTAAATTAAATATTTTTGTTAAAATAATATGTGATTTTAGGAATTAAAATACATTTGTTTTAATTGGTTTTGCTCAAATGGTTAGAACTCCACTACCTACAACTGAGAGGTCATAAGTTCAAGCCACAATTTTACCGACAAAAAAATACATTTGTTTTAATTGGTACGCATTATTTAAAAAATAATTGAATAAGCTTAATTTGACGGAGTTGTACAATATAAATTGATGTGATTTAAAATCTAAATCAATTTACTTATATTTTTATATATGTAAATTTTTTTTAGCACTATATTATAACATGTTAAAAACTAAAACAAACTATATGTGTGTACACCAAGAATAGTAACTAAATTATGCATACAAAAAAAATTGCTAAAAATGCATAAATATATATATAACAAAAAATTTCTACTAATATTTAAAATAACTTTTATCATTCTAATTATAATATTACAAAATTTTGGTCAAATAAAAAAAAAATTAACTGTTGGTATTTTTTTTTTAAAATTTATTTGTGATAATTTTAGAAAATAATGTCGTGCTCCAAAAATTAAATATGGTCAATTATTGTATGAGACAATGGTGTGTGAGATACATCTAAATTGAGTGTAGTTTTATCACCTACTCATTTACTCACTAATCCTACAAATTTTTTAAAATTAATTAGTGAATTATGATTATCTACTTAAGAGTGTCTCACAAATGAGTATCTCATCATATATAAATTGTAAAATTATGACTTAGTAACTCTTTTAATAACAATTCATGTAATAATTTGAAGCCCAATTAACAAGAGTTGGAGTCAATCGCTAAAAAAACGTCGGATCTTTCTTGAGGAGGGGAGGACAATTTTTAGTCTTGGATAATTACACTCGGTGTCTAGAGAATTGAGTGAGAATACTTGAAAATCATAATATGCCACGGTGATGACAATAACAAAAAAATAACAATTTACATGATTTGTAAGGAAGTATTTCGAAATTTATAAGCAAATATAATATATTTTATATTAGGCTTACTTAACAATGTAAACGTTTTTCATATTTTGAGCGCAAAACGTTTTATGCATCTAATTTGAAGAATAAAAAGAGACTGGCAGTTAGAGCATCACATCAAAATAATGATGATTTATAGTATATATACAAATGTTTCGAAAAGAGATAATCAACAACATATAAAATGTAAAAAAGAAAAGATATAAAAAAAGTATAGATAATAATTATTTCTTACCCATTTAACACACACAAAAAAAAAAAAAAAAGAGCATATATTTTTTCTCAGTTGAGGTAATTAAAAGAATATTATATTTATTTAATATTTACAGACCGTGTGTACACACGGTTAATATAATTAGTTTAATTAATACACAAAAAGCCAAAAGGTCAAAATCGATATACAAATTCTGAGTTTAGAAAGGACCAACAAGAACCACCCAAATGATCCAAAAATAAATGGGCATGATAGTGAAGGTCCAAAAGAAATCACATGAGGTTTTATTGCCTTATCTCAATCCAAGATGTAGGCTTTGACGGTTCCTCTACTTGCGCCCTCACGGGAGATTCCCTGCGCCTCCTATTCTCAACTTTGTAGTCTACGGTCTATCACTCTGTGATAAGACTATAAGCTTACTTTACTTATTTACCATTCAACACGTGACTCTACCAATTATGTAACTATGAAACATGTGGGTTTTAGTTTAATAATGTTTCAATAACTATGATATCAATTACAAAACATGTGAATTTTAGTAGTGTTGTGACCGTTACTGACCACATGTTGGGTCCGGTCGGAAGATGGCCGAAAAAGGCGAGAAGGTACCCAGAGGCCGGAGCCGACCTGGCCGACCTGAACCCGACCGCGGCGGGCTCCGACCGCCAGCCTCCGGCCTCGAAAGCGAGGCCGGAAGCCTGCTCGAGATATCCATCCACGATCCATCGCATCCACGTTGAAGCCCTGTCATTCCCGGACCGGCCCGGCCAGGATTAACAAGGTCCAGCAGAGGCCGCCCGGACACTACCGACTGACAGGAGCATCTTCTGACCTCACCATCCGCCCGGAGGCCGATCTCGATCACTCGAGGCCCCCGGCCGACTAAAGAAAGATTCGGGGCACGTGACGGAATCGTGCAAGGTCCTCCCAAGGGAGAAAAAGGCCGCCTCTGTACCCAGCAGCAGAGAATATTCCATCCAAATGAGGAAATTCTTCAGAGAATCGTCCTTTTTGGACACGCGTCAACATACTAGTGGCCGGCCGCCTGCGAGCCCTGACACATCAGAGCCCGCGCGTCCTCAGAGGCAGGAGGCATTTAATGCACCTGTCCCCCGAGAGGCCGGAAATGACCAACATACCCCTGTAGTGAGAAAACTATAAATACCCCAACACTTGTAATGTAAAGTAGGTCCAATCATTCTCAGTATAATCAATAGACATACTCATTCAAGTCCAGGGATTAAAAACCCCTGGCAATTCTTGGTGTTCTTAGTGTTCTTAAGTATTTAAAGCTTTTCTTCATCCAAGCATTCATTTTAGCATTTAAGAACCCAATCATTTGGTGTTTTTACCAAAGTATTTACAAATAGCCATCCAATCCCAGCAAGACAAATTTGGTAAACAACATTTGGCGCTAGAAGGAGGGTCTCTAACCCATCAAACACATTTTTCTTCATCTCTTTGAAGAACACTCACTGTTCTTCAAAGCTTCACATCCTCAAACCTTCAAATCTTCAAACCTCAACCCCCTCATCTCCTAAAGCAATGGATCCCCAGAAATCATCCCAGGCCCACGGAAAAGCCACACGCGTGGCCTCCCCAATTCGCTTCCCGGAGGAACCTCTCCCGTCCGGGGGCCGGGGATTCTTTACTCCTGACCAGGCCGGGTCAGGAAGACGCCGCCAAGCGGAAGAGGCGAGGGGCTGCCGGAGCACCACCTCTGCCTCCAAGAAGAAGGCCCAGGCTCGTGCTCTCAAAGGCAAGGAGAAGGCCAGAGAACACCAAGGCGAAAGCCAAGGTCGGGCGAACCCCGTCTCTGACCGTTCGCGAGGCTCCGCCCATCCGGTTTTTGACCGGTTGGGCACAACAGACCCATCGTGGTACCCGAGCCGTGTACCCAGTTACGACACTGGGTACGGAGATACCGAGTCCATCTCCAACTCGGGGAGCACGGCCCAAATGCCCCACAAGAGGGCAGCCGAGGTCAGCCTGACCCCGGCAAACTCCGCCAGGCGCAAGCTAAGCTTCGCCCAAAGCGGCCTGTTGGGACGCGGAGTCCCCCGTGCGGCCGTTTTCGACCGAATCGGCCCCATAGCCGACGTGGGCGACCAGCTGGCCGAAACCCCCAGTCCAGAAATCGTCAAGTTGCAAAAGCAACTGGACGAAATGAAGGCGCTCCTTGAAGCGCAAGGCCAAACCGAGGCCCGGCCAGTCGCCAACGAGCCTTTGGCGGTCGATATTGAGCTCGCGCCGGTCCAGCTCAAGATCGTCCCCCCACCAACTCCTCTCTACGAGGGGAAAACAGATCCTGAGACCCATCTCAGCAAGTTCCGGATCTATATGACCGGGCGTGGCGCGACAGACGCCACGAAGTGCAGGCTTTTCCCTCTCACCCTGGGCGACCTCGCCCACAGATGGTACGTATCCCTTCCGGCACGGTCCATTGACTCGTTCGCCACTTTGAGCGCCCAATTCTCATCATACTTTGCGGCCAAAATCGCCCGGCCGGAAAGCTGGCATCGCCTGATGCGGATCCGCCAGGAGAAAGAGGAGTCCGACGAGGACTACGTGGCCAGGGTGGACGAGGTCATGCTGACCGGCGAGGCAGTCAGCGACCAGCTTGCTTTGCATGCAACCTTGGGAGGCTTTCACGGCCGATCTCCTATGTTCAAGCACCTCACCAAGGACTTCCCTAAAACCTATGCCGAATTCCGCGCCCGAGCCGGTGACTACCTGGCTCGGAGGAAGCTTCTGGCACTAAGGCTGGGGGAGTCCGAGCCGGCCCCAAAGGAGACAGAGGCCGTAGCCCAAACCTCCCCCAAGAACGGCCCAAAGGCCAGAAGGGTGGCCAAGCCGCCCGGCAACTTCAAGTCCTTCGAGGACGTTGAGGTTCACCTAACCCAAGCCACGAGGCAGTCCCCCGCGCATATTTTCAATGCGATTCAGCACCGGGACG
The DNA here is from genome assembly GCA_947034835.1 of Ballota nigra. NCBI lineage: Eukaryota > Viridiplantae > Streptophyta > Magnoliopsida > Lamiales > Lamiaceae > Ballota > Ballota nigra. The sequence goes on along the minus strand of OX344720.1, from coordinate 69,212,613 downwards.
TGCTTCCCAGGCCAAGGCCCTATTCCGGAGACCGGTCCCGGCTGGACCCTAAAAAGTTCTGCGCTTATCACGACTCTATTGGCCACAATACGAGCCAGTGTCGTGATCTCCTAAAGCAGCTTTGGAAGCTGTTTGAGGAAGGGCGTCTGAACGACCTCCTTCAGAGGCCAGCCGGCCGGCAGGACCAACAGCAGCAGCAGCAGCCCCAACGCCACCCTCGGAGGAACGAGGAAGGCGGCCGGCCTCTTAGGCCGGTCGCAGCTTTGGAGGAAGATGATGACGAGGATGACCTCCTCCCGCCCATGAACCCCGGCGGTCGGGTCAACATGATCCAGGCCGGCGGAGGGAACCTAGGCGGCCTCACCCCCATCTCGACGCAGTCCAACCGGAAGCGGAAAGCAGAGGTCCGGGCAGCGACCAACGTCAACTTGGTCACACCCCCAGAACCGAAGATTCACAAGGACTTGGAGATAACTTTCTCCAACCAGGACCGGACCGGGGTGCTGTTCCCGAAGGGCGACGCGCTGGTGATTGCCGCCCAGATCCTGGGCAAAGAGGTTCAACGCGTTCTGGTCGACAATGGGTGTTTCTGCAATATCATCTTCAAAACAGCCCTAGACCAGCTCGGAGACCTCGTCAACTTCATCAGGCCAATCGACCTTCAGCTGAAGGGATTTGGGGACGCGACGGTCGCCGCGTACGGAAGGATAAAGCTCTCCGTGGAACTCATCTGCTGCTACAACAAGGAGGTCAGGATAACTAGGCCGCTAGATTTTATAATTGTAGATCAGCCAAGCTCGTATAATGGCTTTCTGGGTAGGCCTTTTTTAGAAGTTTTTGAAGCCGTTGCTTCCTCCTATTACTACTGTATCAAATTTCCCACCCCCGAGGGGGTGGTCGGCACCATTAAGGGTGACCAGGCAATGGCTAGAAGGTGTTTGAACTATTCCTACTCTTACTTATTTTCAATTAGCAATAGCCAAACACCGGACGGGCCACACCCCGACTCTGAAACGGCCATTTCGGCCGCAGAACCCGTCGCGGAGGTCGGATCCACATCGGCCGGCCCCCAGCCTATGCAGATCGACGATCCCGAGCCAAGGATTGGTTTCGAACCATCCGAGCTCGACCTCGATCCCAGATTCGATTCTTCCGACCGGCGGAGCTATGAACAAGCTACGGCTTTGGAAGATCTGGAACACATTCCGGTCGACCCCTCGAGGCCGGAACTGGAAGTACTGATCGGCTCTCGCATACCGACCGAAATGCGGGGGGAGGTGATCGAATTCCTCAAAGCCAACGTTGGAGTCTTTGCCTGGTCTCACCAAGACATGGTCGGGATAGACCCAAAGCACGCATGCCATCGTCTAAAGATCGACCCCAACAGGAGGCCGGTCCACCAAAAAAGAAGGAAGTTCGGCCCGGAAAAGTACGAAGCTCTGGCTGAGGAAGTCAAGAAGTTGCTAGACAACAAGCTGATCGAGCAAGCCCGGGACGAACCACAATGGGTCGCGAATGCCGTCCTGGTCAAAAAGATAAACAACGCCTGGAGACTATGTATAGACTTCACCGACCTCAACGCGGCGTGCCCAAAGGATCACTTTCCGATGCCACACATCGACCACCTGGTGGACAGCACGGCCGGACACGAGATGATGTCCTTCATGGACGCCTTTGCCGGCTACCATCAAATCCCCATGGCCGTTGAAGACATCAAGCACACCTCATTCCACACGGAGAAGAACATATTCTCTTGGCTCCGAATGCCTTTCGGTCTGATCAACGCCGGCGCGACCTACCAACGCCTAGTCAACAAGATGTTTGCGGATCAGATCGGAAAGACCATGGAGGTCTACATCGACGACATTGTGGTGAAAAGCTTGAAGAAAGAAGACCATCTCAGGGATCTCGAAGAGACTTTCAAGATCCTCAAAGCCTACAATATGAAGCTGAACCCGAAGAAATGCAACTTTGGGGTGGAGGCCGGCAAATTCCTGGGACACATCGTCAGCCAGCGCGGGATCGAGGCCAACCCGGCCAAGATCAAGGCCGTCCTTGACATGCAAGAACCAAGGACGATCAAACAAGTGCAACGCCTGACCGGATGCCTCGCCTCGCTCAACAGATTCATAGCCCGGCTCGGAGATAAAAGTAAGCCTTTCTTCTCGACTATTAAAAATGGCAAGTTTTCTTGGAATAAGGAAAGCCAAGTAGCTTTTGCGAAACTAAAAGAATACTTGGCAAACCCACAAATCTTGGTCAAGCCGGTCCCAGGAGAGAAGCTTTACTTATATCTCGCGGCCTCCGAGGTCGCACTCAGCGCGGTACTCGTACGGGCAGACGGTCAGAACCATCTCCCGATCTACTTCGTAAGCCAAGCTCTCCACGATGCCGAGCTCAGATACACCCCGCTCGAAAAGTTAGCTTACGCTCTGGTCATGAGCGTAAGGAAACTGAGGCCTTATTTCTTCGACCACCAAGTAGAGATCCTTACCACTCTACCCCTGAGGCAAGTCCTACACCGACCGGATACCAGCGGCCGGTTATTGAAATGGTCTTTAGAGATAGCTCAGTACGGGGTCTCATACGCCCCAAGGACGGCCATCAAGGGTCAGGCCCTGGCTGACTTTATAGTGGAATTAACTTTCCCACCCAAGTTCACAAGAATCAACCACCCACCTTGGAAACTCTATGTAGACGGATCATCAACCAACAACTGTGCCGGGGCCGGCATTGTCCTGATCGGCCCGGGAGGCCAGAGTTTCACCCATGCAGTCCGTTTCAGTTTTCCGGCCACAAACAACGAGGCCGATTATGAGGCTCTGGTCGGAGGCCTTGAGCTCGCAATCGCGATCGGAGTTTGCCGTTTGCATGTTTTCATGGACTCCCTGCTCGTGGTCAACCAGATCAAAGGAGAGTACGAGGCCCGGGGGGAGCAAATGATGAAGTATCTCGACCTGGTCACAACCTTATGCGAGAAATTTCATCAGGTTTTCATTGAGCAAATCCCGAGGGAACACAACACCCAAGCCGACGCGCTTTCCAAGCTTGCAACAGCGGAGGGAGCAGCCGACCTTGCCAACATTCAACTCTCCACTCTCGGAACGCCCACGGTCATCCGAGCACAGGTGGCGACCGTGCTAAGCACGGATGAGAATTGGATGACGCCGATCGTGAAATATCTCAAGACCGGTACACTCCCTGAGGACAGGACTCGGGCCCGGCAACTGCAGCTCCGGTCGTCAAGGTACACCCTCATTGAGGATCTTTTATATAAGAGAAGCTTTACCCTCCCTCTCCTAAAATGTATAACCCCGGAGCAAGGCCAGACCATTCTGGCCGAGATCCATGAGGGGGTTTGCGGAAATCATGCCGGAGGCCGGGCCCTAGCCCACAAAGTGATCAGACAAGGATATTTCTGGCCGACCTTGAATAAGGACGCCGTCAGCTTCGCAAGGTCATGCCACAAATGCCAAGTCTTGGGACCCAACATCAAACTGTCCCCCGAGCAGCTCTCCTCTATGTATAGCCCTTGGCCTTTTGCCCAATGGGGCATCGACCTGATCGGACCAATGCCCACTGCGCCCGGGGGCCACAAATTCGCCGTCGTAGCCGTCGACTATTTCACAAAGTGGGCCGAGGCCGAGCCACTCAACAAAATCAGCCAGACCCAAATCATCAAGTTCATTTGGAAAAACATCATCTGCCGCTTCGGCCTACCTCAAGTGATCATCTCCGACAATGGGAAACAGTTTGACGGTCTCCAGATGATCCAGTTTTGTGAAAAATGGAATATCAGGAAGGTTTTCTCCACCCCCTACCACCCGCAAACGAACGGCCAGGTAGAGGCCGTAAATAAGATCCTCAAGCACACTATCAAAGCCAAGCTCGAGGACAAAAAGGGGAAGTGGGCAGCCGAGCTACCCGATGTCCTCTGGTCATACCGAACAACCACAAGGAACTCAACGGGCGAAACACCTTTTGCTCTAGCTTTTGGGACCGAGGCCGTCATTCCTTCAGAGGTCTCCCTACCAAGCCACCGGACAGCCCAGACGATCACCGAAGACAATAACACCGCCCGGATGATCGACTTGGACATGTTGGAGGAGAGAAGGCTCAATTCCGACCTCAGAAATGCGGCCTACAAGAAGAAATCCGAAAATTTTTTCAATTCCAAAGTGAAGGCTAGACAATTCCAGGTCGGGGACCTCGTCCTCAAGAAAGTTCAAGTACCAAAAGGGGTATTCGGCCCGAACTGGGAGGGTCCGTTCAGGATATCCAAATGGCTCTCTAAGGGAGCTTACGAGCTGGAACTCATGGATGGAACTCCGGACCAATACCCCTGGAATGCAATTCACTTGAAGAAATACTACCAATGATTTTGTACTATGTTTATCAATTAATACAAAAGCTCTTCGCACAGCTGTATCTCATTTCAAACACCGGGCTCAGTTCAAAAGCGTATGCCGGCCGTATCGAGGCCGGCATATCACACTTAAGCCCGGAAAAGCCGATTAAGGCCATCCAAAAAACCGAGCCCAGTTAAAAAATGTACGCCGACCGTATCGAGGTCGGCGTATCACACTTGAGCTCGGAAAGGCCACCCCAGCCACTTTAAAAGCCGAGCTCGGTTCAAATGCATATGCCGACCGTATCGAGGTCGGCATATCACACTTGAGCTCAGCAAGGCAACCAAGGCATTCCCACAAACCGGGCTCAGTTTAAAACATATGCCGACCGTATCGAGGTTGGCATATCACACTCAAGCCCGGGTCAAATCTCATTTCATACTTGTGAAAATTTTACTTTGATAAGTATAAGAAAGCGATAACAAAACAATAAAGTTCAAGGAAAGAATTATATTAAGGCAAAATCGGTCTGAAGGCCGGGAGATACAACGTTTTAAAGCAAGATAAACCCGGTCAAAAGGCCGCTTACATTTGAAAAGCAGTAAAAAAGAGCTAAGGCATTTAAACTAAGATATCAAGGTTCGATCTCGCCGGCCGCAAGGTCCGCCTGCCCCTCATCTCCGGCCGCCATGGCAATATCGGCATCACCTCCACCCAGCACTTGAGAGTCGGCCGGAGGAACCTCCTCCCCTTCCTCTGCCTCCTCCTCTTCATCACCAACCGGGGGATTCTGACCCGACAAGAGCAGCCTATGCCGATGGGGGAACCACGAGAGGTCCACCCCATGGACGGTCTCGAGGTCGAGAATGGGGAACCAGTAGCCCTCAGCGACCGGATTCTTGGCAGCGTACTCCCGGAAGTACTCCTCCATGGCTGTGGTCTCAAGGCCGGCCTGGCGCGCAACCCGGATCATGCTGGCAGCGGCCATGTAGAAGCAAAACTCAGAGAAGAGTGCCGGGTTGGCGGTCGGATCCTCCGGATCGTATGCTGGCCGGCTAAGGGAGGCAGCCAATTCCTCCGCTTTCTTTTGGAGCTCCCTCTCCAACTCAGCCTGCCGGGCAAGGGCATGATCAGCATCCCCCCGGGCTCGATGAGCCTCCAGCCGCAGATCGGCACTGGTGTCCTCCATCTCTGCCACCCGGTTCCGGGCATCGGCCAGCGCCTTGTATGCCGTCTCCGCCCGTCCAAGGGCATCGTCTTTCTCTTTCAAGACAGCCTCCATCTGGCCGACCGCACAGTCCCTCTCCTTCCTGAGCGCGGCATTCTCGCTCTCTAGCCCAGCTTTCTCCTCCCGAGCTCGGGTCAGGTCGGCCTCTAGCCTCCGCACGGCGCTGAGGGCGCTGTTGAACTCACTCTCCACGAGATTGGCCATTATGGCCGCCTGGCTAACGAGTGCGATGTAGGCCCGACCGGCATATCGGGGTCGGTGCTCGGCGACATCAGCTAACTCCCGCGTCCAAGCTTGGGGCAGGGAGTTCACCGTCCGGCTCATGTACTCCGGCATCTCCACGATAGATCCCGGGGCCCGGGAAGAGAGGAAATCCAACACCATTGGAGGAAGGCCGGAGTTGTTGCGGGTCAATCTGGACAAAAAGAGAAGTTAGGTCAGTATTGAATAAAATGCTTTAGGAAAAATCTAAAGACAACATACTCACGCTTGGAAACGGGCGGGATCGCGACCGAAGTAGGGCCCGTCGTCTTCCCGGCCGGGAACGGATGCCCCATGAACCGCATTTTCCGCCCCGACCGCCCCAGGCGGGGTGTCGTCGGAAAGGACGATAGGGGCCGGACTCGACCCATGACGCCCGGTCCCCTCGTCCTCAATGTCCTCCTGACCCCTCTTCCGGCCGGTGAGTTGGGGAGATGCAGGGGCCTCAGTGGCAGCGGTCGCGACGGCCGGTACCGACTGGAGGGGGAGGGGCTCTTCGATCACGACCCCGGTCCGGGCGCCGACTCCTTTCTTCTTCTTCCCCCCCTTAGCCGTCTTCTTCACCGCACAGGCTCCGATCATGGAAAACATCTCCGGGCAGTCCTCAATTAGTTCTGGCGGGCACTGCCTCACTATCGGGAAATCGGGCACTGCAATGACGAGATACGGAGTGTAAAAAAAAAAAAAAAAAAAAAAAACACAGCAAACTAAGGGCCGGGACCTGCCCGGATGCTTACCCGTCAATCTCAAGTGACGCGGGAACTGGAAGAAACGGCCGGAAATCCGAGACTGTCGGGTCCGGAGGACGGCTTGATTCCTTTCCGCGGCCGGCAAGGACAGAATCCGCTCTCTGACAACCGCAAAGTCGAAATTCAACTCCCGGTCGGAAGGACAAGGATAACCTACAAAGGAAAGTAAGAAATTAGATCAGTACTTTTTATCCAAATATAAGCAAAAAATTCCTTACTGGGATTCTTAAGGCGGATGTCGGTCGGAACGTCAATCTCCGTCCCATCCGGATACCCGGTCTTCCACGCCCCACCGACGAAAAACCACTTCCTCCGATCATTCCGACCCTTGCTCGGTAGGCCGGTCACCAACTTCTGCCCCTTAGTTTGAATGTAGACCTCACCGGTCCCACTCTTTTCGCTTTGGATTCGATAGAGGTATGTCATTTCACCAGGGGTCGGCATCCGGTAGAGCCGATTCTTGCCGAACAAAGTCATGACGCTCACAAGGATCATCCATGTGTTCGGAAGCAGCTGGATGGGCGCTTGGTTCCAGTAGTTTAACAGGTATGAGACGGCCGGATGGAGCGGAAAACGCAGCCCAACCTCCATCATGTCTTGAGTCACAGCCACCATCCCGCGAGGAGGCTGGTCCGCCCGTTCATTCGGCTCTGGAGCATAAAGTTGAACGTCGTAGGGGATCTCCCAGTCGGCCCGGGCATCATCGAGAAAGCGCTGGGTCATTCTGCTCTGAATTTGGCCAATAGTCCACCTGCGAGACTCCTCCAGGTCGGCTATTCGAATAGTGGCCGGGTCGCGTACGGTCGGCTCACTCGGGAAGTGATCGGAGTACTCCTCGAAGTCGAAAGAGAGGGACTCGACCTCATCTTTCCTCTCCACGTATTCCGACCATAGACGGAAGGCCCGTCTGACCTGATCTCGCCGATCCTGGCTAACACTCCGGCCAGCCGCAACCGGCCTCTCGATCTCCTCAGTCTCCGACCCTGAGACCTCATTCGTCATCCCTAGTCTTTGTTTAATCTGCTCGGCCGCAAGATTCTGGAGCAACAAGTTGGTCCCCAGATCATCTCCTTCACCATGGGCGTCTTCACACTCGTCCTCCTCGAGAAGATCGTCCAAGGGCTCCCTGTTATCCATGGACCGGGCCATCGCCTCTGTTTGCGATCTCGCGGCCGCAGCCGAAGCCCCTTGCCGGGTACCTTCACCCAACAACGACCGGCTCGGAAACAGGCCATCCAGACCGTCATCGTCGCGAGCCCAAATTGAGCCCGCAAGACGGGAAGGAGAAGCTCCACTTCCTCCGCGCGAGCTCCCTCCTTCCTCAAACAAACGGCGATGGGCTCCGCCACCGCCGCCGCCGCTCGAGGAAGCTCCGCCCCCTTGCCCAGGCGGAGGACCAGCCCACCGTCGCACCATGGTGTAAATCTAAAATTCGGAGTTGCAAAAGAAAAGTTAAGAAATTACCTTCGCAACACTGATCGCCGCCGTGCAAGTTACGTCGCCGCCGTGAGAAGCTTGCCGGAAATCGCCTAAGAACAACTACGAATCGCCAAAGAGTGAAAACCCTTTGAAGTGAAATAGCATCCCTATTAATAGGAAATGGTTGAGGGCCTACTTCGAAATAGAAATCCTAGGTATAGGGACCTAGGAGCAAGAACTCGAAGCGACGGTTTCGGCGTCAGACGCCTCGTACACCACGCGCATTAAATACGCGAGATTCGAGGAAATCAAGTCATGTCGCGCACGACAGCTTTCGATGCGCGTAATCCGAGGCGTCGCCTGACGTCATGCGCGCCTTTTTAGGTAAGATAAATAAAACGCCCACCTTTCCAAATCAACGAGTAGACTTTAGCCGGCCTCCGACTACCCCGGACAACTAAGGCCGACACCAACACAGAACGACAAACGACCACCTCGCCCCACATTGAATCTGAGCGACGAGCTGGGGGGCAATTGTTGTGACCGTTACTGACCACATGTTGGGTCCGGTCGGAAGATGGCCGAAAAAGGCGAGAAGGTACCCAGAGGCCGGAGCCGACCTGGCCGACCTGAACCCGACCGCGGCGGGCTCCGACCGCCAGCCTCCGGCCTCGAAAGCGAGGCCGGAAGCCTGCTCGAGATATCCATCCACGATCCATCGCATCCACGTTGAAGCCCTGTCATTCCCGGACCGGCCCGGCCAGGATTAACAAGGTCCAGCAGAGGCCGCCCGGACACTACCGACTGACAGGAGCATCTTCTGACCTCACCATCCGCCCGGAGGCCGATCTCGATCACTCGAGGCCCCCGGCCGACTAAAGAAAGATTCGGGGCACGTGACGGAATCGTGCAAGGTCCTCCCAAGGGAGAAAAAGGCCGCCTCTGTACCCAGCAGCAGAGAATATTCCATCCAAATGAGGAAATTCTTCAGAGAATCGTCCTTTTTGGACACGCGTCAACATACTAGTGGCCGGCCGCCTGCGAGCCCTGACACATCAGAGCCCGCGCGTCCTCAGAGGCAGGAGGCATTTAATGCACCTGTCCCCCGAGAGGCCGGAAATGACCAACATACCCCTGTAGTGAGAAAACTATAAATACCCCAACACTTGTAATGTAAAGTAGGTCCAATCATTCTCAGTATAATCAATAGACATACTCATTCAAGTCCAGGGATTAAAAACCCCTGGCAATTCTTGGTGTTCTTAGTGTTCTTAAGTATTTAAAGCTTTTCTTCATCCAAGCATTCATTTTAGCATTTAAGAACCCAATCATTTGGTGTTTTTACCAAAGTATTTACAAATAGCCATCCAATCCCAGCAAGACAAATTTGGTAAACAACAAGTAGAAGATTTCTGGTAAATAATACAAATATGATACATAAAAGAATAATAATTAGGGTTGATTGATTTTTCCTTTTATAACTTTACGATTTTTATCAATTACAATATATATATATATATATATATATATATATATATATATTCTTCTTTACAAGCAATTTAAAACATTTGATAATCTTTCGGCAATAATAGAATGGTGTCGCTGCCAGAAATGTCACATGAATATTCAAGTATACGTACGTCAGCAAATAAAATAATTTTTTTAAAATTGAAAATAACACTTTAAAATACATTTTTTTTCCTATTATGTTTCTAAAGTTAAAAACATATTTTAAAGAAGTTATTCTCATTGGTATATTCGACAACCATATTATTTAATTGTTGATTTTTAATTATTAGATCTTTCAAGTTGCAAAATTTAAAAAAATGATGCATTAAATTACAAAGAAAAAAAAATACATATTAAAATTAATAAAAAAACCCATAAAATTCATTTTTTTTTTAACAATTAACCCTAATTTTCTGTCAAAAAAAAAAAAAAAACAATTAACCCTAATAATAATGATGAAAAGAAACTGATTTTATTATTTCAATTTTGAATGTTACTTTTGGTTATCAGTTTGCCTCATAAATATGAGCACTAGTTGATCAATTTTATGAGAGCAAGTTGGAGTATACATGAGGAGAATCAGATCCTCCATAACTTTTCAACTTTTTCACATGTTGCCTATTGAATCATTCAACTTGATCTATCCATCTCAGATAAATGCTGTTTCGAATTACGATACGATTCAGACGCATAGGGGCCTATATCAAATATATACAAATTTGACGTTCGACATTAATCCAAAAATCCAAAACAATAGTGATATATATTGAGAAAAAAAAAAGAGTAAAATTATCATATTGTGTACGTACGTGAAAGTTCTAAAGATAGCATCTGTTACAATGATCGTGGTTGGCATGATAAACTTTGGTCATAGCGCTTATCCCAACCTGATTACCAAATACACCCTACTCATATGTTCCATTGCCAATTATAGTTAATTAATGCGAAGTAGGTTTTATATGAAAATGATTCATGATAAGCTTATTATGAAATTATTTTAAAGTATCATTAATTTCATTAGAAGTATCATTAATTTGGTTTCAAGAAAATTTACAATAATTACAATATAACATCACTGATCCAGATTAATTAATGATACTCCCGATGAAATTAATGATAGTTTAAAACTGTTTCATAAACTATTTTCATATAATGCTTTGCCAAATTATGTACTAACTCCGTCCCAAATCACTTTTCACACTTTCATTATTCTTCTGTCGCAAATAGAGTTGTATTTATATACATTATGTTTATCATTTTGGTGGAAAAATTAACTTTCATGACAATGTTAAACTTCCCATTCCGAGTAATATATTTGATATAAAAAATAATACACACTATATAAATACAACTCTACTTGCGATGGACGAATTAAGAAATTGAGACGAATAGAGTACCATCTAAATTTCATTAGTATTATTTTAAAGAGTACTTGTATTGTCACAAATAGTTTTTGATGAGGTATGATTGTTCGTGCATGCTTAAAAAGATAATTGGGAAAAAAAATGTCGTGGAGACATGCTCCCTGTGTATATATGTGTTGTTGGCTTTCTCAATGGCACTAATTTATTAATGATTAGATGAGTAATTTGAGAAAATAAAAAAGATAAAAGAGTGACAAATGTTGAAAAAAGAAATGTATATCAGCTAGCTAGGGAGATATATATACATATATAGTGAAAATAAATATATTAGTATCAGTTAGTCAAGGAGATAATATTGTATTCAACTTAAACATTCAGTATTTAACTTCAAAGACAAACAATGGTGAGTGATATCCAAATCTCAGGAGTTATCACTTGATTCGTAATAAAGAATGAAAATAAAAACACCAATTATAATAAATAAAATTTGGAATGAGATGAAAAACGACTTCTAATTTAAAAATATTTTAGGCAATCAAAATCATACAAGCTCTCAAAGTGAGAAGAAATGAGTCATTCTTTAGTTTTGGAATATGAAAGACAATATTTAAGAATTCAACACATATACCAAACCTTTTTTTTTTCTTATTCCATTTTTGTTCTTTAGTCTCAAATTTCTCAACCAACCATACAATGGGTCTAGAATGAGAGAAATGTAAGTACCATTGATAATGGAAATTTATTTGTAATTAATGGAAGGAAATTGTTGTTGAAATCTTAACTTATGGTGGCTATACTTTCACACTTCCACAAATTACATTGCATATATACACAAGGTGAGCCTAATAATTAATTTAAATATTAATTAATATAATGTACACCTTCAAATTCAATGCACGAGATGGAACAGTTGGAATTCAGAGCAAGTGGCAAATAAATTTCAGAGGAAGTACAAATTGTACAAACAGTTGGGAAAAGTATTACTTCATTAAATTAAGCATCAATTGTCGGGATAGAGTTTAATTTACATAGTCGTGTTGGCGCTTTCGTTCTGCACTTCTAGGTTTGTGGAGAGCGCTTCCATATATTCTAATTTATTTGCAGGGATAAGGTTTGGCAATTCTATAAACTGAAATGGATTTACTTCATTATTAATTAAAATTTAAAAAAATTGGGGTTATCCTTAACCATGTATGAATCCAAAAATAAAAAAGAGGCTGATAGCCCGATACATAATATATACTTAATTATTTCTCCATAAAAATTATGAGTGTGTGGTGCTCTGATTTAATAGTTTAGACTATTTACACTGAATATTATGATTTGATTACACAAAAAAATATGGTTAAATTATACTAAAAATCAATTTTCAGTTAAACTTTTCAGTATAATATAACCACATTTTTTAGTATAATCAATATATATTTTTCAGTATAAACAATCTGAACTGTTGAGTGAATGCATCGTGCACTAAGTACACTACAACATAATTGACTTTAAGTAACATCTTATTGTAACACATTTAGTTTATGTAACACATTATGGTAATACTTGTTTTAGTTTATATATTATGTAACACTTTGTTAATATGCAACACTTTTAAATAAGTAACGCTTTTATGTAACACTTTAAAGTAGGTAACGCTTTTTAGGTAACACTTTTATATATGTAACGTTTTTTTATTAACGCTTTTACAAAGGTAACACTTTTTAGTAACACTTTAACATAAGTAACATCTTTCAGGTAACACTTTTATATATGTAACATATTTTGGTAACACTTTATAATAAATATTTAAATTCAGCATATATATAATCATACATTATCAATAAGAATAATATTATTAGTTCGAGATATATATATATATATATATATATATATAATATGCATATGATTTAAAAAAAAATCATAAGCATATAATTTATTTATCATTTAAATCAATTTATTAATTAAAAAATATATTAATTATATACGTACAAAATAATTTATATTTTTTATTTAAAATTATTAAATAATACAATTATACTATTTATAAATTTATATTATATGTATACAAACACACACACAAATATATATATATATATATATACACACATATATTATTTTATAAAGTAGGTAGAAAATTGTTTGGTCCATTAAAAATTAGTAATTTTAATTATTAATGTGAATTAATATTACTATTGTTCTACTATTAAAAAAAAAAGAATAAAGAAAAAAAAATGTTAATAAGTTAAATAATATTGAAATCCAAAATGTGTAAAGTGTTATAAGTAGCCTAGATGGTAAGTACTTTGTTTCCTGCATAAGAGGCTTTGTTCATTATTTATTTATTTACACAAGTGTTACCTAAAGTTTTTATATAGGTGTTATATATATATGTAACATTTTTTTAAAGTGTTACATATATTATAAAAAGTGTTGCATTAGACTTTAGGCTACGCCAGCAACTGCAACGCCCTTAAAAGTGTTACTTATTGTACATATGTAACACTTTATACACATTATGTAATATATTTTAGGTGTTACATGATATCACTTATGTTGTAGTGGTACATATGAGAGTACGTAAAAAAATTATATGAGTTGTGTGAAATTTTAGAATTTCAATCAAACCATGTCATAGTGAGAGTTTCATCTCATGTACGAGATTGTTTCACACGAAATTCATATTAATTTTAATGTTAGCTCAACCGTTTCCCAAAGAAGTGAGTTTCATTGTTCCTTTAGGTTTTTCATTTTTTATAATATACTCCCTCCGATTCATTTTAGATTATCCGTATTACCATAAAAGGAAGATTTTTTTTTCACTTTATCAATCTTTTTCCCAAAATGGCAAAAAAATACACATATTTATTTATTATTTTCCTTTGTTCATTATTTATTTATTTACACAAGTGTTACCTAAAGTTTTTATATAGGTGTTACATATATAAGTAACATTTTTTTAAAGTGTTACATATATTATATGTAACATTTTTTTAAAGTGTTACATATATTATAAAAAGTGTTGCATTAGACTTTAGGCTACGCCAGCAACTGCAACGCCCTTAAAAGTGCTACTTATTGTACATAGGTAACATTTTATACACATTATGTAATATTTTTTAGGTGTTACATAATATCACTTATGTTGTAGTGGTACATATGAGAGTACGTAAAAAAATTATATGAGTTGTGTGAAATTTTAGAATTTCAATCAAACCATGTCATAGTGAGAGTTTCATCTCATGTACGAGATTGTTTCACACGAAATTCATGTTAATTTTAATGTTAGCTCAACCGTTTCCCAAAGCAGTGAGTTTCATTGTTCCTTTAGGTTTTTCATTTTTTTTATAATATACACTACTACACATTTGGACTTGGAGAGCTATTAAAAAAACCGCTCTCCAAAACAAAGCTTGGAGAGCGGTTTTACATAATTATATTAAAAAAAAAAGTTAAGACAGCGGTTACTAACCGCTCTCTTAGGATTAGTCTAAGAGAGCGGTTTAAAACCGCTGTGTAAGATGGAAAGTGCAAGAAAGCGGTTATAAACCGCTGTCTAAGTGAGGACTTAGAGAGCGGTTTAAAACCGCTGTCCAAGTGAAACTTAAAGAGCGGTTTTTAACCGCTATCTTAGGATTTTACTTGCATAACGGTTATTAACCGCTGTCTTAGCGTTTGACCATATTTACCCCCTTTGACCACTAAAATCCCTAACAGAGACGCGTAATTTTCTTCTTCACGACGCGGTTCCCCCACCCCCACCGCCGCCGTCGACCTTCCTCCACCACCGCACCAGTAGCCTCTTCCTCCCCTGCCGCCGTGACGCTGCCCAGCCACCGCCGCTCTCTCCGCCGCCGCTCAGCCCTCCCCCGACGCGGCGAGCCCCCGACGCGAAGAGCCACTGCCGCCGCCCCTCCACTACCGCCGCCCCTCCGCCGCCTCCTCCAGGTATGTATATAATACATATTTTAAATGTATTAAAATGTATATGTATGCATATGTGTATATATATGAATAATATGTATATATATGAAAATGTAATGTATGAATATGTATATATATATGAATATGTATATATATAAATGAATATGTATGAATATGTATATATATATATATATATATATATATATATATATGTATGAAGGCTTTTGGATTAATTTTAGATGAAATTGTTGCAAGTTATATAGGTTTAATATGTTAAAATTATTTTAGATGAAATTGTTAGAATTTGTTAGAATTTTAGATGGACATATTATAATTTTTTAGAATTTTAGATGTATATATGTTAATTAGTATTAAAATGTTAGACTTTATTTCAAGAGGTTTATAGATATGAAATATTGAAGGCTTTAGGAATAATTTTAGATGGAATTGTTAGAATGCATGTTAGGATTAATATGTTAGAATTTTAGATGAAATTATTTTAGTGTGCATGTTAATTATAGTATTAAATGTTAGAATTTATTTCAAGAGGTTTATAGATGGGAAATATTGAAGGCTTTAAGAATATTTTTAGATGAAATTGTTAGAATTATTGTTAGGATTCATATGTTGAAATTTTAGATGAAATTGTTTCAGGGTGCATGTTAGGATTAATATGTTAGACTCAACACGTGTACTTTTCGGTTAATCTATATAGGCATCTCTAGTTCTATATGGATCGAAAGTGGGTTCGAGCAGATAGATTATCAGAGGAGTATAGGAATGGGGTGGAAGAGTTTTGTAATCATGCAATTAGACACTGTACCGACCATCGATACATTCTATGTCCGTGTTGGAAATGTATGAATGGAAAAACTGTTAGTGGTCGAGAAAGTTTGTTTGACCACTTGAAGTGTCACGGTATTGATAAAACATATACCGTTTGGATATTTCATGGTGAGAGAAGAGATGGATGTAGCTCTAGCAACATAAGAACTGACTTTAGGTTTGAAGATACAGTGGATGAGGATAGTTTCAGAGATGTACCGAATGTTGATACATCGAGTGGGGATGACACAAATCTGCGAGATCACCCTTATATGTTTGAAAAATTAAGGGATGACGCTGGATTGCCCCTTTGGCCCGGGTGTAAGAAGGCAACAAAAGTGTCAGCTGTGTTGATATTGTTCAACCTAAAAGCAGCACACGAGTTATCCGATGTGTGCTTCTCAAGTATGCTGGACGCAATTAGTGGTCTATTGCCCGATGGAAATGTACTGCCTACGAAAGCATATGAGGCTAAGCAAATGCTTAAGTCCATCGGGTTAACACATCAGAAAATTCATGCTTGCCCGGGTGATTGTATCTTATTTCGGAAGGAGTATGAAGACCTCGATGAATGTCCCAAGTGTGGGAAGAAGAGATATCTGAAGAATAAATCTCCAGCGAAGGTGATGTGGTACTTTTCAATAATACCAAGATTCAGGAGAATGTATAGTAGCGGTGTGGACGCTAGAAATTTAACTTGGCATCATGATGATATGATCGATGATGGAATGCTAAGACACCCTGCTGATTCACCCCAGTGGAAGACATTCGATGCCAGACATCCAGAATTTGATGACGAGCCACGACACTTGCGTCTTGCACTCTTAACTGACGGAATGAATCCGTTCGGTATCCAAAGTACCAACCACAATACATGGCCAGTGATTCTGATGGTTTATAATCTTTCACCGGAGTTGTGCATGAAGCGCACTTATATGATGTTGTCTATATTGATATCAGGACCCAAACAAACTGGTAACGACATAGATGTATATCTGGCTCCTTTGATAGAGGACTTGAAGCTCTTGTGGAATGAGGGGGTCGATGTGTATGATGCTTATAGAAAGGAGAATTTCAAGTTGAAGGCCATGTTGTTTGGGACTATCAATGACTTCCCCGCTTATGGGAATGTATCTGGATATAGTGTGAAGGGAGCCGATGCATGTCCTTGGTGTACCACGAACACAGATCACATTCGTTTATGTCATTGTAGGAAGACTATTTATATGGGGCATAGAAGGTGGTTGGAGCCAACACATGAGTACAGAAGAATGGCCGATGCATTCGATGGCACAATCGAGGAACGTGGAGCACCACGTTTATTGTCAGGTACAGATGTATTAAACGAGATGAAGAATGTCAACACACAATACGGAAAACACTTTGCAAAGAGTCTCCCAACTAGAGGCTGGAAGAAGGAATCAATTTTCTTTCAATTGCCCTATTGGAAAGAGTTGTATGTTAGACACTTCATTGATCTAATGCACGTTGAGAAGAATGTTTGTGCTAGTTTGCTCAATACTCTGCTAGCTGATAACAAGTCTAAGGATGGTTACAATGCAAGAATGGATATGGTTGATATGGGTATTAGAGCTGAACTGGCACCTGTGTATGAAGAAGGTAAACCACCGAAATTACCTCCTGCTGCACACACCTTGTCTAAGAGTGAGAGAAAAATTCTTCTTCAAACACTAAAGGATGTGAAAGTACCAAAGGGTTATTCGTCCAACATATAGAGACTTGTTTCAGATGATGGCGTGAAATTGATGAATCTGAAATCACATGACTATAATGTCATCATGGAGAATTTCTTGCCCATTGCAATACGTTCTATCTTGCCTGAAAATGTGCGCATAACCATAACAAAGCTTTGTTGGTTCTTCAAGGCAATGAGTAGTAAAGTTATTGATCCTAGAAAATTGCTTGGTTTTCAGAGACAGATTGTGGGGACGCTTTGTGAGCTTGAAATGTATTCTCCTCCTTCATTTTTTGATATAATGGTTCACTTAACCGTTCATTTGGTATACGAGACAAGGATGTGTGGTCCTGCTCGTATGCGATGGATGTATGGTGTAGAGAGATATATGAAAGTGTTGAAAGGGTATGTGATGAATATGTACAGGCCGGAGGGATGCATTGCAGAACGCTATTTAGTAGAAGAAGCAGTCAAGTACTGGTCTGAATTTATTCCGAATGTCGATGCAATTGGACTTCCAAGTACCCAATACACCAATAGAATGGATGGTGAAGGCATTACCGGTGGCCAACCTGTAAGTGTTAGTATGAAGGAGCTAACACGGATGCACTTGTGTGTACTTCACAACACGGTCGACGTGCTTCCTTTTATTGACCTGCACATGCAGGCACTTTCTGAGTCTTTTCCCACCAGAGCTAGATCATGGATTGAAATTGAGCACAATCGCACGTTTGTTGACTGGTTCAATGGTTATGTTGCAAATATGTTGTCACAGGATAAAGACTCGGTGAAAGAAAGAGTTAAGTGGTTATCCAGATTGCCTGATAGACATGTGTATTCATACAAGTGTTATCTTATTAATGGATACACGTTTTATACCAGAGATCATGATGCCACAAGTACAATGCAGAATAGTGGGGTGTCTATTACTGCAACTGCATGGAATCAGTCGAATACCACTTACTTTGGACAGATTGTCAACATTTTGGAACTCGACTATGTTGGTCACCGTGAGCCAATTTTCGATTGTAGTTGGGTGAGGATCCCAAATGGGGTCCAAGTTGAACGTTCTGGGTTCGTACGCGTTGATTTGAAGAATGTGGGATACAGAGATGACTCTTACATAATGGCTAGTCAAGCTCAACAAATTTTCTATGTCCCCGACCCAGTTAACAAGAAATGGTCAATTGTGCTTCTGTCAAACAAATTTAACCATAATTACCAGATCAGCGATCACGTCGATGAAGACGTTGACATGATTGATGATCCTTTCCAGAACTTCACTCATTCTGTACCCTCTTTCGATGATCCTGCAAATCCCCGTCCGTACCAGAGAAAACTTACAAGTGATGATGAGTATATCAATCCGGATCTCGTCAATATTCATGGTCATGAACAAGAAAAGTCAACCAAAAAACGAAAAAGAAAAATCAGTGCTAAAAAGAAATGTATGACTTTATTGAATGTTATTGTTTGTGCTTTATTAAATATTGTTTCTTTATAACTCTTACATATTTTTTATTTTATTTCGCAGGATCATGGATTATTTGCCCTATGATAGAGATGATGGAGATGATCCAGCTTATTTTCCATATGCTGGAGATGAGCCAGATGATGGAGATGATCCAGATGACGGAGATGATGACACAAGACAGGATAACACTGATGCTCCCACCTCTAGTAGCTCTGGAGAGAAGCGCAAGAGGGGTATAGTCATGATGACTTCACTGAAAAAAGACCGCATCAAAGGAAAATTATTGAAGGTAATTTTAATACAATTGATCAGTTTAATTGTTATTATATTAATTAATTGTCTTTTGACCTAATGATATCATTGAATTGCAGTTATCATTCAATGAGTATGGGCAACCGATAGGACCAGAGAGTGCGAAGTTGGCGTACTTCATTGGGTCTGCAGTCAGGAGAGTTGTCCCTATCGTGCTGCCATGCAATGACTGGCGTAAGCCTGAGATGACTCCTTTCAAGGAAGCGATATGGGATGAGCTCGTGGTATGTTAATTAATTGTAGTGCATATTAAAATTGTTGTATAATTTATTTTTATATGTGAAATTACTAAATATAAATTGTTATATTCTATATGTATATGCAGACTACATTCATCGGCCTTGATCACACAAAGAAGCATGATATACTTAAACAAGCTGGAAATAAGGTAAAAAAAAAATTGGACTTTTCTGAGGAATAAGGCACGAGACCCGAAGACTGGTTTGTATTCGTCTACGCCGCTTAAAGACTATGCGGAATCCCCTATGGTGGCTCCTTATTGGCAGGAGTTTGTGCGTAGATCTATGCTTGATGATTTCAAGGTAAAATTGATTAATGATATTTCACCTATTCTTTTTTTTCAGTATTTATCGTATTTATATTACACTGTAGGAAAAAAGTAATAGAAATAGCATACAAGCTAAGAATATGGAGGCGCGATATCGTAGATCTTCCAGAGGTTATGCACGCATTAGGGAAGATTTGGTGAGATTTGCTAACTTTTAATTTTTTTTATGATCATTCACTTCATTAATATATATTCACTTTTAATGATTTTTTACATGTTTATTATTATCGTAGAAAGAAGAAAAAAGGAAAGGTGGAGAGAGTGCACCTGTTGTTACCCGTTATGAGTTATTTCAGACTACAAGAAAGACTCGAGATGAGAATGTTCCCGATCCCAAAACACAGCGTATCATTGATGAAGCGGTAATTCATCCATTATTTTATCTTTAACATTATAAACTATTATTTAATTTGAAATGATTTAATAATATTTGTTTGTTATTTAGGAGCGCATATCTCAGAGCATGACGCCCGACGAGACCCGCACTGTGGGGACTGATGATCTGTTTGCACGGGCAATAAATTGTCAGGAGCATCCCGGACGCATACGGGGACTTGGATTTGGCGTCACGAAGAAATCATTGAGTATGGCACCTGGTATGGCGGCTATGTCTAAGGTGGAACAACTTTCAGCCCAGGTTGCCGACTTAGCTAAACAAGTTTCGATGATATCAAACCATCAAATGAGATACGGGATGTCATCTAGTGGTGCTAGCTGTGAAAACAGTGCTCCTATGTTTTCCGCTGAGGCTAGAGAGAGTGCTGTTAGAAACAATGCTTCAGACGACTTCCATGATGCACTTCAAAACGTCTCCAAGATATCAGATGTATCTCGTATTTGTTTTAATTAAATACTAGTATAAATTTTCTAACTGAATATCCTCTTCGAACAGACGACTCCTTGTTACCTTTATCTGGATTATCCTCTTCGGTTGGTGGCCACTGGAATGTTGTTCGATAGCTCCAGTGGAGTGATCCATGGTCGCCCAATCACTCCTGGTTTTTTTAAAGTCACCCTCACTGTACCTGAAATTGGACAAGAGACTTCACTGTTGCCAAAACCAGAAGATGTGGCCACCACAGCCGGAGACGCGGTCGGGCACTTCCTCGAATGGCCGCAAAACTTGGTTTCTCTCACAAAAAAGGTAAAATACATGTTATTAAAATAATTAATAAGTCAATTTATTTTAAATAATATTACAAATATTGATTGTAGATACTCCCGACTCCACAAAAGACTACACAGAGAGAGAGACCAGGGGAACCAACTGTTGGTGTGCGCAGACGGCGATTAGGGTACCCCCTGCCCGGAGACGTACCCCACGATGTCACTGTAATGAGTACGGTGCACTACATGGTGTCCTCCAGCTTCAATACAGTCACAGTGCCCATTAAATCTTACTTTAACTATGTTGGATATGAGGAGTTCATCATACGAGATTATGTCGAAGAAGTCTTCGGTGACAAGTGGTTGAGTGCAACTACCATGACTTTTTACCTCAGGTGTGTTTACTTAATTCTCAACATTTACTTCATTTATAGTTTAACTTACTTATTTAATATTAATATTAGCGTATGTTGGTTAAAGGTATTTGGGCGAGGTATATTTAACCGTAGATGTCGTTGCTAGTGCAAACTATTCCTTCATCTGCCCCCAAGTGTGTAGCATTTTTGGTAATAGGACACAGTATATGAACGACATTGTTCAACATATGTTGTTCATTTTTTGGCCAACAAATGTGGGGTAAGTATAATAAATATTTCATAAAAAAAATTATTTATACGAACAAGCGATTAATTTTAATTTTGTTAATATAATGTAGTGATCATTGGGTGATGTTGGCCATAAGAATGAAGGATCTTACTGTGTATTATTTGGATCCAGCTACGGATGGGGTGTATACACATCGTCCCGATCTTATAGCATTTATGGAAGGGTACGTAAGTTAATTTTTAATATTCTCATATTATGATTTTTTTTTTTTACTTTTAAGATTATAAATATCTAATGTATATTTATTTTTTAAAATAATTATATAGTGTGATGGCAATGTATCAGACTAGCCTTCCAGGTAAAAAATCAGATACCACCAATATTAGTAAAGTGCTGTGGAAAAACATTAAGGTAAGTTACTTTAGAAAATTATAAAATCAATAGAAAATAATCATAGTTATAGTACATGATTGTAATTGTTAATCAATAGGTTCCGAGGCAGCAAGATGGCAATCACTGTGGACATTTTGTGTGTTGCTACATTGAAGATATAATCTTGACTTCTCGGACCACCATTCCTGAAGAAGTAAGTCGATTATCGATTTATTTTAAATATTATTGATTGAATAAAAAATATTTATTATTTAATTAAATTTTCTATGTAATTTGCAGTTTGTGCATAGGCCTCGGATCCCTTTTTACAACAATGCTCGAATGGAGAAATGGAAGATGGATTGGATTGGGTATCTTTACAATCGATTCATGTAAAATATTATCATAACTTTTGATAGCATGTAACTTATATATTAATTTGTGATGAATTAATATTTCATGTTATTGGATATTATATTATATTTATTTGATGTTACGAATAAATATTAGTATATGTGTTTTGGTAATTTTGAATATATAAACAGGTTTATTAATATATATATATATATAAAACCCGCTGTCCAAATAATTAAATTTTTTTTTAAAAAATAGCTTGGAGAGCGGTTAATAACCACTGTCCAAATAATTAAAAAAAAAAATTAAAAAGGCTCTTGGAGAGCGGTTAATAACCGCTGTCTAAGAGTTAGGCTTGGATAGCGGTTTATAACCGCTCTCTTAGTGTGACACTTGGAGAGCGGTTAAAAACCGCTCTTTTAGTTCTTCCTCTTGGACAGCGGTTCAAAACCGCTGTTTTAGTTCCAACTTTGCACAACGGTTACTAAACCGCTCTCTTAGACTTACATAGTTGTTTCTTAGAAAGCGGTTTTAACCGCTTTCTGAGCTTAAATATAACCGCTCTCTTAGACCTTTTTTGTACTAGTGATACTCCCTCCGATTCATTTTAGATTATTCGTATTACCATAAAAGGAAGATTTTTTTGTTTTCACTTTATCAATCTTTTTCCCAAAATGGCAAAAAAATACACATATCATTTTAACTTTACCCTTTAAAAAGTTGAAATGACCCTTTTACCCTTACTTTATATCCACAAAAACAATTTTATACCCACAAATACTAATGAACAACTATTTTATTAAAACTCATGCCACTTTGAAAGTGGAAAACAAAAATGAATCGGAGGGAGTATTAATTATGAGATCATAAATTCGAGTCACAATACGTGTAAAACATGCTAAAAACAATATGATATGAAAAACCAAAATTAATTAAAAGGGGATTTATGATGTCTCAAAGCATTAAATCAAATTGATTTATTAGAAGTAGACTTCAGAAGAATATAGGACTAGGAATGGACTTCATGAACCGTTCGAATTACACTGTCAATACTTCTGTGGACGATAGTCATCCCTAGCTTATTTAGTGTACGTAATTTATCGCTTTCTGTGAGATATATATGTACATGTTAATTCATAAAGAAATGCAAATTTTATCCAGTGCATATTATCAAACAACGTTTGCCGATTTTCAATTATTAATTTTAAAAAATTAATATGATAAGCTAGGATTTAATTAATTATAAACATCAAGTCAAGTCTCATATGTATCTGCTATACAGATCTTAAATCTGTGACTCACCATATTTAAGATAAAATTAGTCTGTCACATTTTAGTAAAAGCTAGTGTCACATTTTTAGTCAAATCTAGCATCATATTTTAGTTAAGAGTGCAAAATCGAAAATCAGTAATCAGATGTTTTTTGGTCTGGCCGCCTGGACGGCCTAAGGATTTTTTTTTGTATTTTTTATAATAGCACCGCCTAGAGGGTACGCCTACGGTCAAATCGCCTAGAGTCGCCTAGGGCCGTTTAAGCGGCACCTAGGCCCGAAAACTCCTAAAACTAGCGATTTTGTAGAAATCGGGTTGGAAGGAGGCCGCCTAGCGCTTGGGCGGCAGCAGTGTAGCCCGATTTCTACATCACTGGTGTTAATTATGTATTAGTCTGTAAATGCAGTTAAAACTAGTGTTACATTTCGATTATAATTGATATCACGTTCATCTATATACAATCGGTGCATATAAAATTTATTTAATTATAAAATGTAGAACGTACAGAACTAGGTAAGATAAGCAAGTTGAATAGGTCATCCATGAGAAAGGCATGATTATTTTTGTGGATTTCGAAAATTCAGAAAATTTGGAATTTATCCAAGTTGTGAATGAGGCCATGAATGTGATCAGAGAGGGACGACAAAAACTAATGCTATCCTGATTTTCTCAATCAATTAAGTTGATCTCTTCATTAAATTTAAACCACTTGCTTGTGGGGCAGTTGAGTCATTTCCTTTTTTAATTTGCATTATCTCCAAATTGGCATGGTGGGAAAAAAATAAATTAAAACATACCACTTTCTTTTGAAGAAACGACAGCTTCATCAAACCCACTTGACTCTTAAAAAAACCCTAGAAATTGTTATCACATTTGATGCGGATGGAGACTTGCACTATTTTGCTAGGTTAATTGATAGCTACACTAATTTTGATCACAATAAAATGTTTCTAGTCTCTTCTAGAGCATTTTTGAAATGAAAAGTTGTTTTCAAGTATAAGATATGTAGCCTAGCCCATGGGTTATAATATCAAATCAGGTGATACTCATGTAGTTGTTTTCAGCAATATTGATGAAGGTTTTCCTTTCTAACTTTAATTTCTCATTTATATATATAAACATTTCATTTTTTATTAAAATGATAAAATGAACATTACTTAGAACAATATCTATGTAAACAAATATTTGGCTTTATTGGATGATGCTATAACGGGTAAAAATGATTAGATGCACTTTTGACAAAAATGTAAGGGCACATCTTTAGTGTAAAAAGATACTAATACTAATAAAAAAAATTGCTGCATTTAATTTTCATGGAAATAGTAGGAATTATATATATTAAGGCAAAATGTATATATTCTAAACCAATTTATCATGAAATTTGTTTGCATTTTATGTATAATTATAAATAATATTATTTGTTTTGTTAAAAAATATAATTTAATAGTAATATTATTTAATGAAAACAACTAAAAATATTTTGAATTACACAATATAATTGGTTCACTAGACAATACCACTTAGTCAATGTGATCTTGTATGCACCAGCCACCAGGAGCACCGTGAAATTCAAGGGTCTTCTTAAATAGTTAGGATTTTTTGGGTGTGTTTGCAAAAAATTATACTTTTGAATAATTGATTAAAATTAGTGATTGTGAAAAAAGTGCTTAATAATAAAAGTTGACAATGTTTGCAAAAAAATTCGAGAAAAGTTGATAGTGTTTGTAAAAAAAGTTGATAGAATTAAAATAAAACTTATAATCTCCTAAAAGCACCAAATTACCAACTTATAGATTATAACTTTTGTTAGATTATATAATCACTTAAAGGAAAAATAAAACACTAAAAAGTGCTTTTCAAAAGTAAAAAAAGTAATTATAAGTTGGGAAAAACTTTTGCAAACACACCCTTTATACCATTACAAGAATATAAAAAATTGTTTACGGAATTTTCCTACAAAAAAATTTACATGGTGGAATTGTTTACTACTTGCCTACAAAATTTTCTAATCATGTAGACATCTCCATTCTTCAACCTACAAACAATTTGCTTACGAAATGGAATTCTTAGGCATTAATTACCCACAGACAATTTCCCTACAAAAATGTATCCACAAACAATTTGCAAACGAAAATTCTATAGGCAAATTCTTTTGTTGGTAAAGAATGAAAATATCTATATAATTAGAAATTTTTGTAGGCAATTTCGTAAACAATTTCAACTATAATTTTTTTTTTTTTAAATTTCATAATCATATTGACAATTTTCATAGACAATTTTTTTTTTTTTTTATAGTGTACTGAACATATAAGATTGTCTGCATTGAACAACAAGTACATGTCCAATTATAATTGTTTAAGTATATATAACAGAATAATTTAAAAATAGATTGATAATTCTTACTTATTTTAATACATGTGGCTTTGTTTGAAGTTTGGACTTTCGAAGGTTGTTTTGGTAACTTGCCTCATGCAACTAGATCCTATTTTTATTGCTCTCACATGAATCTTCACCTTCTCTCTCTTGGAAAATCCAACCACCCCCTCCCTCTTGATGTACTTAGCCCATCTTCAAGTGCTAAGAACCTCAAAGAGTTGAAAACCACCTTCCTCTCTCCCCCCAATATATATACCAATTCACACCACCAAATCACAAACTATACAACCCCCCTCCACACACACTCTCTCATCAACGTCTCAAAACAACAACAGCAACAACCCGATCACCAATCCAACCTTCAAATCAAAACCGCACACAAATTAAAAATGCCTTGCAACGATTCCAAATCCTCCCTTCTCCTACAAAGAATCAACGAAACCCCAACCACGACCGCCGCGGCGTGCAAACAACAATCCTACCGCCACCCGACGGCGGCCCACGTCCCGGACCAAGTGGCCCGCCACCACACCCACGCGGTGGGCCCCAACCAGTGCTGCTCCGCCGTGACCCAGCACATCTCCGCCCCCATCTCGACCGTGTGGTCCGTGGTCCGCCGCTTCGACAACCCCCAAGCCTACAAGCACTTCGTCAAAAGCTGCCACGTGGTCGTGGGGAACGGCGACGTGGGCACCTTGCGGGAAGTCCGCGTCATCTCGGGGCTGCCCGCGGTCAGCAGCACGGAGAGGCTCGAGATCCTCGACGACGAGCGCCACGTCATGAGCTTCAGCGTCGTCGGTGGGGACCACCGCCTCGCCAACTACCGCTCCGTCACCACCCTGCAGGCGGCCGGGAACGGCGGCGCCACCACCGTGGTGGAGTCCTACGTGGTCGACGTGCCCCAAGGTAACACTAAGGAGGAAACCTGCGTGTTTGTAGACACCATTGTTAAGTGTAATCTTCAGTCTTTGACTCAGATCGCTGAGAATTTAGCCAGACGAAATCATTAACATTTAAAACAAAAACAAAAATCGCGATTTTACATAACGAAGAGGGTTTGATTAATACTGCTTATCGATCAGATTATAGAGTCCAAGAATGGAATTTCTTGTCTGTACGTATGGTATCATCATCGGATGTTTTGTTTTTTGATTGTTGGATCAAGAAATGTATAATGTTAATTTAATTTAATTGGTTGTTATTTTTCATCTTAATTATGTTATGTGCCGAAAATTTCAATTTATTTATTTCTGATGATGTTGCAATTTAACTGATAAGGGTCGGATGTATCTATAAATGAAATAAGAAGATGTTCATTGTAAGGTGGTAATTGCAAAATTATAAAATACTACATACGATCATATGCCGCATTATTCCAGCTAATGAAATTAATTATAATTTTATTAATAAATCACTATTTTATTCATGGTTAGGATAGGATATGTACGTCTCTAGCGTCGCTAAAGTAGTACAATTTCAGTACGATGTGCGCATTGATATTTGATTAAATGCTTTAAGCATATTATTTAAATGCATTTTGGCAGTCTAAAAACCTCGTATAATCGCAGTGTCGCAGTGGGTTCCATTTTCTTTTAAAAATTAAAATAAAAGGAAACAACATTACATTTCGATCTTTATTTTTAAATACGTGTTCTTTAATAATTATTATAGTTGTTAATGATATTATGAGATTGAAATATATAGATTTCCATGTCCAAAACTCTAGCTAACCTCAAAATTTAATAGGGTTGAGGTGGAATAATTAATTAATTGCATCATCTTTTTCATAATATATATATAGTATATATTTTTGGTTATATATGATTAATGCTAATTTCAACTTCCAAAACCCTATATTCTCTCTTCATAGGGACAACGTTATCCGATGTTAATTTTAGAATAGCAGTTGAATCCATTGTTTTTTTTATATATACCTAAAAAAGAAGGCTTTTTTTTTTTTTTTTTTACAGGAAAAAGGAAGGCTTTATATTCCAATATAAAATTGAAATTCAACATTGTATTGTAATTTTTAATTTGTAAAATTTCTTTTTAACATGCCTTCAAATTTTGGATATTTATAAAGAAATGTATTTGACTAAAAACAACATACACTGATATAATTATATTTTTCTAATTTGACTAATCTTTAGTTGATTATTTCTTATATTAAAATAACTTAATTAAGTTGTCCTCAAGATCGAATTAGTAAACGGCTGGGAAAATAAATTATAAAATAGTCCAAAGTACTAATACATCCAATGTGAGATAACACACCATACAGGAGAGTTTTGGGGGTAGATGATCGTGTACCATGTTGATTTTTTATTATTAATTATTATTAGAAAAAAATATTAAAAACATAATACGAAGGAATCAAACAGCTAGCCATGCCTGCAAGTTGGCCTTCTGGTGAGACCAACTAGCTGTTAAAAGAAAGAAAAAGAAAATTAGTACTTGTACGTTATAGGCAAGTTGCACAACTTGATTGCCGCTTTCTCTCTCTACGTCTATTTTTCTCATCATATAATATGCATGCAAGTTGGGATTTTATGTTTTGGATAGTTGTTTTGTGCTTTGTGTAAAATAAAAAATGCTATACCAAAATAAGAAGTTTCAGTTTATTCAATTTTAATAATTCATAGAATAGTAGTGTGTACTTGAGATTTAGAAGTATGTTAATTAATTTGTAGAGTTCATGTTAAAAAATCACAAGGTGTGATCAGAGATGAGTCCCGTTATACAAAATTATATTTTGGTTTCAATTGAAACTCCACTAATGAATGATTGATTTGATTTTCCGAATTAATTGGTTCTTGGATTAGTTGTCGAGTCATAAAAATATACATTAATAAAATTACTACCTTAATCCCACAAAGATTGACCAATAGTTTATTTCCACACGAATAAAAAATGATCAAGTTATTTTTAGTTGGATTATTTAATATTTGTTTTGTTTTATGTCTATTCATTTTCCACAAAAATATTACTCCCTCCATCCCAACATTATTCGCACTTTTACTGTTTTCTCGTGTTTTAGCGAGCGAATTTTTTATTAGTATTTAAAATGATAAAGTAATATTTAAGTCATTTTATAATAGAGGAGAGATAGATATATCAAACCCTACCTTAAAAGTTACTTTATCATTTCAAATACTAATAAACAACTCGCTCGCTAAAACACGAAAATAAAGTTAGTGTGCAAATAATGCTGGGACGGAGAGAGTAACAAACAAGTTACATTAAATAGAGATAAAAATAAAAAATAAAATAAATGATATAAAATATATATTAACTGACTTTTCTTTATAGGACGAATGAAGATAGAAATACAATCTTTTATGTATGTAGTGAAGAGAGAGTAATACATGCATATGATATCTTAAATAAAAAGACTCTTATGCATGAGACAATATTCATTTGAAACACAATTGAGTTGAAACTCTATAAATTTACAAATCATATAATTTAATAAATAAAATCCGTCGTATATAAATTTTTGTCATTGAAGTTAAAAAATGGGAGTAATTAACACCATGGTTGCAAGTTGCAATAGGCATTTAATAATCCGGTGCCGTTTTGTCTGTACTTAAGTTTAATGCTGAATGCCCTCACGTCACCACTCCTGATTTTCCTCTCTCCCCCTTATTTTCTTCTTGCTCTTTTTACACAAACAATAAATTAATTTGCGCAAGTTGCAATATTTTTAATGCTTATGTAGCTTTATGGCTCCTCCAGGTCATAAAGGGCTACAAAGCGGTTACAGAATTAACAGAACATTTCGGCCTGAATAATTTTTATATTGAATTTTTTTTTAAAGGTTAAAGAGAATAATCGTGTAAAATCCAAATCATGTATAATTAATGAGTTCGATAAAAAAACGTAAGCATTATAATTTGTGATATATATTCGCTTGTCGTGCCCATCTTAATTTGAACACGAGAGCCACCTGAATATAAGGCAACGAGGAGTACAAATTATCCTAATCACTTTTGTCTTTCATTTTACTATGATAAATGCATTTAATGCCAAGAAATTAACCTCGTATTGTTATGATTCGATTCTGAGAATCAAAATTATTAGGGAAATTATAACTTTAATATCATACTCCCCTCGTTTTTTTAATACTAGTTTCTACCACGTGCGCTGCACATTGTATTCAAATAATTTATAATAAGCGGTTGATTTTTATCACATTGAACTTTGACGTTAAATAGGACATAGTCTTGTATGCATTAAATGCACCATGCAACTTAAGTGTATTTAAAATAAAGTTACCCCTACTATTACTAAAAAATTACCCTTGCTATTTGTGAAAAGTGAATTTAATTAATAAAAGATAATTTTTCAGTAATAAGAGGGGTAACTTTTCAGTAACAGTAAAGGTAATTTTTCAAAAACACACTTGTATTGTATGATGCACTTGGTGCATACGAGACTTACTCTTTACAAAATTGTATCACCACTTAATTCTATCATAATTTTTTTTCTTAAAAAAATCTTAGTTAAAGAAACAATTAGTATCTGTAACTTGAAAATGACTTGTCAATTCATAAAATGAATAGATCTGATCGAGCTCAAGATCAGTTGTCTAAAGAGTTGTTTTTGGACCCAACATCCTTAGCAAGCATTTATAAATAAATAAAATAAGAAAATCCATACATTATTGTAGAAATCTAGAAAGTGATTCCAATTGAGCTTTCAAGTATTCCAATGAGCTCTTTTTTTTTTTTTTTTTTCACTGCTATCATATTTTTTAATTGCTAATCTAATATATTGCAATACACTAATTCTCTGAAGTACACATTATACAAACCTTCTAAACACTTTCGCATAATATTTGTTAAACAAAGTTATAACATGAATAAAGTAAATAATTTGGCGAAGTAGACCAAGAAAAAATATTATTGGAACTTGCAAATTAGAGACCTTGGCAGATTAAGATAAATTTCAATAAAAAAGCCAAATAATAATCCCATCATTTATCTAAAAATACATACTTGAATTGCTTGTACAGGTAGAAGAAACCCTCTCTTCAGTTCATTTTAGTTTGGCATGGGAGGAAGCTGCAGGGCGTCCCTGGAAGTCCGGCATGAGAGCATGCTGCAGGGTGTCCCTGGAAGCCATCTTCAACCTAACTCAAGTTCCTCGGAGAACCAAGAAACTGTTGAACAATCATATCACATTCCTGAAATCTAGTAAAAATGTAAAATGCAAGTCTTGTTCAAGGAAAAAACTTTTCGAATTCTGCCCAAAAAAATGCAAGAGTCTTGTTCAAGGGAAAACTATTTAGTAATCAACAGAACCCATATTCTATAAAAAAAACAAATATTCAAATTTGAAAAAAAAAACCACTAAACCAAATGCAAATCCAGCAAGAAGAAGTTAAAATGAAACTAAACGGATCAAAATCTAATTAAAATTAGTAAAGATGGATTATCAAAAATTACATATGTAACTCAAGCCTTCATGTAACCCAAATAAGGGTACAAATATATATATATATACACACACACACACACACACACACATATATATATATATATCAAGTTGGATAAAATAAGTGTAAGAAAGAAAACTAATTTACAAGCTGAGCAGGGGTGATGGGTGAAGTATGATTATATGCGGCCACTAAATGACTACAATACTAAAGCGTCCAATTGCACATGTATTCAATGTATCTCGGCAAGTAGGATCAACCAACACAGATATTCTTTACAAGACCAGAAGAATTTTCAGAAAATACGAGAAAGGGAAGAAAATGAAAAGGCAAAAAGACGCAAGAAGTGAACGGTAAAATTCCAAAGATGTGTGAGAGTGAGAGAAAATGGGAGATGAGAGAATTTTTTGCAACATGGAGATAATGAATATAAATTGTATTGTTACTTTGAACGAAGTTCCGGAAACAACCGGGACAGAGGTAGCAGAGGACCTCAAGTTAAAATTTATATGTTACTTGATAGCTTTGGTAAACCAAATACCCTCAAATTAATCATATCTATATAGTGAGTAATAAAATGAAGTTCCAATCCAAGTTACTGTCTTTCAGTAACAAAGAATACAAATATACAAACCTCCTCTCAAGTCGTATATTTGCCTTCTTTTTATATAACCAAATGTAAACCTCATTAGGTCTTTCACCTCTTACTTGAAATATTCGAACATGATTCACAACTATTTGTGAAAATCCACATTTGACTTGAGAAAACTATACACACATATTAACTTATCTAAAATTTTGACAACCTTAGCTTCCATAGAAGAATTCTCTTCATTCTCTGCCCACAAATAACTTATCTCCTAAATTATAAAAAATAAATCATAAATAGTAAACTGATAATATGCATGTTCTAATTAATTTTACAAATTAATCTTAAAGGAAGGTAGCACACAAGTTCAAGCCAATTTCAACCATATAGTAGAATCATGCTGACAGATTAAGTCAAAATGAATTAATTCACAAGGATCAAAAGTTTATGAAGTAACTCTGTTATGATATAATGAATCTGATGCCGAATCAAGATAAACGAAACTGAAAGATACCGCCTTTTAAGTTGTGTCTCTGAGAAGATCAATCCCCACAATTTTCCTCTAATGGCTGGAACTTAAAAATGTAATCATCGGGAAACCAATGTTTCCCAGTCTAACATACATTTTGAATAAAAACCCCATCAATTAGAATATAAGAACTCGAGCAAGATTTTTAAAAAGATATCAAGTTAATTAGTAAAATTGAAAATTAACCAAATCCGACGAACCTGGTACTGTATTAATTCGATAACAGAATACCGAAATCCAGCAAGAGAATAAACCAATTGGAAAAAAAAAAAAACGAAATGAATTGCAATAGAATCCAAATTGAAATCAAGCTATTTATGAAAAGGACTAAGAAAAGTTTACCAGAACTCAATTAGAGGTTTATTGTTGTTTGCTAGATGATCCATTTTCCTCAAGCGGTTGATATAAACTGAGAAGAAAACATCGTCCTCCTACTAATTGATATAAAGCCAAAAAATAATTCAAATAAAGGATCATATTTTATTAAGGATAGAGTAAACAAAACATAATAATATTATGACATACCATCATAAGCCTATCTTTAACAGCTGCTTCTAAATCAGATTTTTCCATTTGTATTCCCCGCAATACTAAAACCATTGACTTTTAATGTATTGTAGGCTAAAGATCAAAAGGAATTTATATGTGCTATTTTATTAATCCCCGTTGTCTTTTCACGTGGTCTTAGGTATTTTTATTTATTTTGTAATTTTTTTATTTGGTTAATTAATATGGTATAAAAGGTACACTTGGAAAAAAATTCACATATTCTCTTCATCCCTAGCTAGCTAACCCACACGTTAATTTCCATCGACCTCGATCGTATTCCACCACCACCACACCACCACCATTGCCGCCGTTCGACGCCTCCTGCACCAGCGTCGCTCAGCACTGCCTCCACCGTCACTCAGCACCGTCTCGTCTGCAATTATGAATTCCTCCGTCGTGAACCGCCGGCTTCGTCTACCTTCGTGAATCGCCGACTTCGTCCACCGCCGTGAACTGACTGCTCGTCCTCCACCGTGAATCGCCTAGGTCCGATTTTCCCCAGGTAATTAAGCCCTAATTTTTCTGCCCTAGCCCTAATTTTGCCCTAGCCCTAAATCTCTCTCTGTTTCTTTCTCTCTCTCTGTATTTGCGCGAGCGTGTGTGTGTATGGTAAATTTGTGCTCTCTGTGTGTAGCAGCATGGAATTGATTATTATGCCCTAAACCAATTAATTAATTGAAGTGCCGAGAGAGATTGCTGCGTTTTCTTAGGCAGTTTTGGGATTATTATTTACTTGTTGTTTGGATCATGATTGAACAAAAAGATAGAACCCACAGTCTGTTTAGACAAGTAAGAGGGGTCATCGCACGTCTTTCCTTTGAGAGTGGGAGTGGGAGCAGGGATGGGCTTAAAATTAAGTTACTTGCTAATCAGTTCCTGATAGCCCTAATCACCAGGTTTACATTACTCCAGGTAATTAATATGGTTTTGATTTTTCTTATTTTTTTTACCGTTCCTAAATTGGGGGCACTCTAGATTCTTACAAGCCTCTGTTATGGAGTAGAAATTAGGAGACATAGCTTATAATAATGTTTTAATTTCTACGTCCTCAAGTAAACTTTCCACTTCTTTGTGTTGAGGAAGAAAGAGAAGAGGGCGTTGAATCCGAGTTGACTCGTGCAGATCAGAGTGTAGGTTGTAACAGGGATGTATTGGATTCCGATTGTGTATAGCATACTAATTGCTGCCAGAAAAATGCCGATTGGAATGTAAAATGTGATGAGAATTGTGGGGAAGGATTTGGTTGAAATTTGTTCGGACCTGTCGGTTTTTTGGCCGGTTAAAAACCAATAAGAAAATTGAATTAGGTAGGCATTGATAAATTTGGAGCCCTGCTATACTAATTTATCATGGTCCAAGCTGTTCCTAGAGAACAGCCCACAGGGAGAATCAGAATCCCAATATATAGTTGGTTTAGAGGACTGATGTGGGATTTGTTAACTACGTTATGCTCGGAAGCCTCTGCTACCTTAAATATTTATTCAGCCAGCATATTTTCAAATTGCAAGTCTAATTTTTTCAGATTTTTTATTTTTTTTATAATTATTTTTGGAATTTACTGGGGTTGCGAAGGATCTTTCATTCTACAATACCAATCTGCTTTATATTAGGCGTTTCACTTACACTGTCGCATATTACCTTCACTTCTGTATCTAGAAAGTGTCAAGGCAAGAGTATCTGAAGAAAAGGGAGCAGAAGATATTAGAGGAGCTCAGGTAATGAAGTCAACATATTGGTCTCCAGTTAAAAGTTGAAATAGAAGTCTTTTTTTTTTTTTGCTGATTTTGTTATTTGCACCTTGTCTATTTGGGTAATCCATAGATGATATAGAAGACGAGCAATTTTTATTTGAAGGTGTCAAGCTAACAGAAATCTAACAATAGTTATCTAGATTTAAAGAAAAAGTTGGAACTGTACCTGGAACTTCCATGTGGATAATCCGATCGCTCTGCTAAATTTGGACATAAATTAGCGGCGTGCTTCCTGAACAATTGGAAGTCTGTATTGTTTAGCTAGCTTTTCTCCCCTTGTATTTCTTTCAGTTTTACATTGCCAAATCCATCATAATATTGTGGAGTCATGATGTGAAAAGGTACGCATTGATAAATTTGAACCAGGAGTTATATTTACAGGTTGTATTTAATTCACTATTGAATGCTGATAAATGGCTTGAAGTTACAAGTTGTATTTAATCATCTTCTATCATTGTTGGATGAATAATTTTTGTTATTACTTCTACATTTAGGTACAAGGATAGGTTTCTTGCTTCATTGCCTCCTTCTCGAAGAAGTAGTACTGATTTCAGTCGACCAGTGTTTACCGCTGTAGCATTCTACCTTTGTGCCAAGAAACATAAGGTGTGCACAAGCTTCTTGGACAGTTATCACTCTTGCAATCCCTTACCCTTTTTCTAACTCGTAAAACTTTCTTTCCTTGTTGCTAACGAACCTGAAGCAACTGATGAGAAGAAACCTGAGGAGGGATCCATAAACAGAGGTACTTACATATATCATTCCATATTAGTGTGTTTCCTTTTACCTGATTCAACAAAATTGACTTGAAATTCATTGAGTCAACATTATGTCAGACGCAGTGCTTGCTCGAGTAGCTACAAGAAAAGAGGATATCTCTGATTAAAGCATGGGAAGAAAGTGAAGAATCAAAAGCTGAAAATAAGTAAGTGCTCTGCTCCTTGTCTTTTAAAAGGAAAATTGCACTATGTCAAAGATAGGTTATATTTGTCCTCGAGGTGTGCTTCATTAGATAACTTTACCATCATTTTCAGCAAATTAAGTACATTTAAAGGATTTTTTTTTATTTGACATTGTTTAAAGATTTTTTAAGGAATTGTTGTTGTTGAATATAAATAAGTTAAATAATGGGAAGAACGTTTTTTTTGTTTAGTTGAGACTGTAGACTTTAATCTCTACAATAAATATTAAGGACCGCTCTAGTAAATTTACCTTATGCTATGAGAAATATCATCTAATTATATCTGTTAAACTCTAATTCACTTCTTAGCTATCAATTTGTGAATAGTTAAATTTCCATCTTTTCAGGATAAATAATTTTATTGTGCAAATAATTTCAACAATAATTTCATTTCCCCAGTGTGCAAATCATATGAGGCAGGATTTTGGGAATATTATTATAATTGACATGAAAATATAATATAATAACAAATGAATGTATAAGGCTTGTGCATCGCATATAAACATGACCAAATTAAATATAATAAAAATCTTTAGGCTATTGTATCAAGATTTAGGTGTGCGGGGAAGTCATAACTTTAAAGTTATTAGATGTAAATTACTGATGAATAGAGGATAATTTTTTTTTTTGTCAAACCAATATTTAATATTCCCTCTGTCCCCTAATAATTTTCACGCTTTCCTTTTTGGGACATCCCACGATAACTTTCATACCCCAAATATAGAGATAGAACACTCTCAAAATATCTACTTTAATTCAAAATACTCTTCATTCATTGATTGAAAAAATCAATAAAACAGTTTTCTTTTTCTTTTTAAATATGTGTCACCCCACCTCTGAAAGTTAATAGCTAGGAACGGAGGGAATAGTAATTGGTGTTATATTGTATTGTATAAGAGTAAAATAGAAAATAAAATGAATGAGCATGAGTAATGATTGAATGAGAGTAAAAAATATAATAGGTTTATAAATTGTCTAGGTGTGGGTTCATGAATATGTGGTTTGAAAATTTTAATTTGAATGAGACGGAGGTCGGAAAGTCCAAATATTTTGGATATAGATTGTAGAGTGAAGTATTATATATTTTTTTTTTGTATTTTTTTTTATAAAATGCTTTCAAATACCTCAATTTATTTGCATATATATATATATATATATATATATATATATATATAATAACCATAACAATCAAATTCTAAGGTATAATTTTGTAATTTAGAAGTAAAAATAAAGAAAGGGATTAAGATGTTCTGGTACTTGCATTAAAATTTGGAGGTATTAAAATAGTAGTGAAAATATGGTGTCTCACTTATATAAGGTATTTAATTTTTGTTGTAGAACTGTGATAATTTTCAATATATATGCTCTCCATATATGTCACTCGTATAACTACACATTTATTATATCTTTTGTGCGTAGTGGTCATTGGGTTCTTACGATTATTAACCCACATAAGGGAGATGTTTGTTTCATTGATCCCCTTTACTCCATCATTAATCCTGAATGGAAAAGCATAGTGGACATGTAAGTTAATTCATTTTTCATTAATGAAATAGTTAGTTGTGAATTTGTTGTTAATCGTAAGATGTTTCTATGGTTGTCTATTAATGTAGGGCTTTAAAAATCTTTAATGCGAGCGTCATGAATAAGAGATCGAAGAAAAGCCATGCATGGAACATAATCAAGGAAGAAAAAATTATATATATATATATATATATATATATATTGTGTTTTTATTGATCGAATTAGTGTTTGAGTTTTTTTTACTAACGTAGGCACCTAAACAACCTGATGGAGAACAATGTGGTTATTTTGTACTACGCTACATGAAAGATATAATTGAGTTTGATGGAGTTGTAGAAACGGATTCGATCCAATCAGTGGTAAGAATAGTTTGTGTTGATGATGCTTATTTGTGTGTGTCTTAATTTGGTGATTTTTTAATTGTGTTTACAATTATGCTCTACAAAAATATTGAATATTGAATGCATTAACTTATTTCTTGTGTTTATTTTGTACTTTAACAATTTCCACAAAAGAACTACTCAAAAAAAGATATTGATGACGTGCGAGAGGAGTGGGCCGATTGCCTTTCAACTTACATGGGATAAATGATCATCAATACAAGATGCGGTAGTGGGAAGTTTGATTGTTTTTTATGATTTGAAACTTATCATTGTAGTTGGATATTATTTTAGATTTTCATGAATTAATTAGTAGGAACAATGGGTGAAATTGATATTTGTAAGGACTTCTATGATAACGATGTTTGTTTTTTATTTGATGATGTTTGTTTTATAAATCTCTTCCATTCATTTGAAAAAAAAATACATTACCACAGGAAAACATATGACAACGAACCAAATATGGTTTTGACAACGGGTAAAAACCTGTTGTTGAAACCATGGACATTGAGAAAAGACAACGGGGATAAAATTATATAACAACGGGTAAAACCCGTTGTCTTATATATATAACAACGGTGATTCCCCATTGTCGTAGGTAAATATCAACCGTAGTGGATGGGCTCGTTGTTGTAGCTCCAAACTTTTGACAACGTGTTATACCCGTTATCTAAAGAGCTTAAGACCACGGGTATAATTAGGTTACGACAACGGTGAATCACCGTTGTCTAAAGTGCTTAAGACCACGGGTATAATAAAGCTACGACAACGGTTAATCACCGTTGTCTTAAGAACTTAAGACCACGGGTTTAATAAAGCTACAATAACGGTTAATCACCATTGTCTTAAGAACTTAAGACAACGGTGGAAAACCCGTTGTCAAATGTCCAGACCTACGACAACGAGCCCATCGACAACGGTGGGAAAATACCTACGACAACGGGGATTCCCCGTTGTCGTATCCCTTTCCTGGCATAGTGTTTGTCCCGGCATCGTACAATAAACTAAAAGGTAAGCCTAACCAATGGTGTTAACATACAAATAAATTTCCGAGGAGAAATAGTACCTTTAAAACAATTGGCTAGCAGCAGATGCTCTAGTGCTTCGATAGGATAAACCATTGCTACATGTATAACTGATCAATCAATCAAATAAATAACATTAGGTGCAGATGACAGTAAAATTACCCGCAGATTTGAGCCTAACATGAAATTTTCAGTACAATATACATGCTTAATTCAGATTTATTTTGATATAATATTAAATATTAGTATAAACTTAGCTTCTCCACCATTAACCAAAAAAAAAAAAAAAATGAAACTAAAGTGCAGCAAACTAAGCATTTATATGCTGAAGAATGAAATTATTTATCATCAACAATCATAATTGAAAATCAAATATAGTGTCTACTCACATGGTGAGAGAGCAAGATATAGGTAAAATGAAGCATTGTTCTTGCCAGGTTATATAAGACCTTGGCTGCAAAAAAAATTAAACACATAGTAGTTGTTTTCTCCTTTCATCAGAAAAATGATACTTTTAAAATTTCAAACACGAAACATCTCAAATTCCCAGTTTATCTACTCGCTTCAATTCAGTATGCTTCAAGGACAACTAAAAGATAAAAGAAAACAAAATACTCGTGACTTGCATTTAAATTAGTTGGGAAGATGGAAGACACACACTGGCCGATTGGCATCTCTAATTACCAACTGCTTTGAGGCCCCTGCATCAGTAGGTTAGAATTATATTTTGGGTTTCACTGAGAAGAGAGCAACCTACGCTGCAATTAAGCACCTATAACAAACAATGTGTAAAGATTAAAAGAGAAAAAAACAACTTTCATTTAATTTGAGAAGATGGAAGATATGCACTGGAAGAGTGAAGACATGCACTTCAGTTCATGTCAGCAAACACAAACAAATTTATTTTGTAGGCAAGAAACATAAAGAAATACCTCATTGTTTGTTACTATTGCACAACATAAATTTCTTCCAAAGCCTAACACTCTTTTCTATATGCCACCTCTTCTGTAATCCTACTCATGAAATGAGCAAATCAAAGAAAACAACTTTAGAGACTTACTTGCAAGAGACATGGAAATAAAATTCAAATTTGTTCTCCACACTTAAATCATACTTATATATAACTTTGAAACTAAAAATAGTTTGGTAATGTAACGTTACCACGAATCTATAAAAGAATTTGAACTCCACTCTTGGAAACTGCAGTAGGTTCTCGTCTAAAAATTATATTACCTAAAATATAATTATGCCCAAATAATGATGATTTCACTTCACCGTAGTATTATTCTGGTCAAAATTAACCTAATACCAACCAAAAAACCATGCAGTCTACAAATGGCTCAACAATCGCATCACTATTGGCTCAAATTTAATCCGCAATCCTTTGAATACTCTTATAGGGTCACGGGAAAATTAAGAAAAAGAACAATAAAAAATATGACCTTATCAACACCTTCACCGCTGATGTTCCAGACCCCGATCGTATGTCGCAGATTCAAAGCTCGCTTGTTATCCAGTTGTCACATCCCTGCTGGTACACAGACAAGAGTCAAAGATCACCGGTTATCGAGTTGTGTCATCCCTACGGTTACAAAGACAAGAGAGGACGATGGATGGGGTTGGGTAAGTTAAATCAAGAATCAAGAGATGAAAAATTCCAAAAATAAAAATGATTTCTTCAAGTTTGAGCATGGGAATTAAAGTAGAGATTAACCGACAATTTAGAGGGCAAGGATCAGAGGTATACGATCGAAGATTAGGGAGGAGATTTCTCCGCAACGTCGTAACAGGAACGCAGATGAGGAAGGGGAGGGAAAGGAGGAGAAGGGTTCACGGCCTTATCGGGGGAGGATGGGACAGAATCGGATTGGCGTAGATCGACTGGGGAAGAAAAGGATAAGGCGACGAAAACTGAAAAGAAAAATGAGGAGATGGCTTGAACGAACAAAACATATTAGGATTAGGAAAAATTAGTATTGGGGGAAAAATGTCACAGGGAGGAGAATGATCAAAAGAAATAAAGGCAAGGGTAGAATGATCCAAAAATGATTTATATTGCTAAGCCACTTTTAATAGTATTATAGATATGTCATTTTAGCTTTTGACACTAATTTTTTAATAAATGTCATTTTGATTAGTTTTCTCAAATATCTCAATTTTGTTCCTATTAATTTTCCATTCATTTTTCTCTTAATTTAGATATTTATTTTTGGTTTAATCAATTAAGTGCAATATTGACCAAAAAAAATACTATCTTAATTTGTTGTATAACTCTAAAGTGACATTTATTTAAAAACGGAGAAAATATTATATAAGATTGATTTATTTCTATAAATTAGTTAGGTTTTCTCTTATTTAAAGAGTTCGACGATTTTAAACATTATTATGGAATTGAATGTTTAATTAAAGAAAATATTAAGAGAGTCGCTCGTATTTTTTCATTGATGGTATTTTTGAGAGAATTAATGGAGAATGAAAAATATTTTTTTGGTATGTATTCACATTTTTCCTGCATCAAATATATTGTACCCCTATACACCTTAGCCTATTGTACAATATAATACACTAAAACATATCGACTGTGCCTTAGCATAGAATAAGCGTTCTCATTGACCGCATTCTAACTGCGCGAACCAACAAATAAGTCGGCTGTTCAAAGCATAATATTTTCCTTTTCCTTCCTGTGAAACTTCCCGTTGCCACTTGCTCTTTTGGTTTCACATTGTCAAGTAGTACATACATTACATAACTTAAAAGTGTAGGTAATAATAATTTTTTAGGGTTAACATAATGTAAAAATAAAGAATCCTAAATTCAATCTGACAAGCTCTTTCTAAACTAGAATACCATTAATAAAAAAATAAAATGATATAGAAAATACAAACAACTAACGAAAATGAGAATAATGACTTTATAGTACAAAATTTGGGCTAAATTAACTTCGCAACATAAGAAAAATACATGACTATTTTTCAATACAATAAATATTATATTTGCACTTATATTGAATCGTTGTACTAACTGTACTGGGAAATTGTCAAAGATTTTTTTTTTGCATTGGAATGTTAAAACGTCACTCTACCAAAAAAAAATGTTAATTGATCAACACAAAATTATAAATTAAAATCAGCATCCACCTAAAGTTCTGAACCAGATTCGATCGAGTAGTTTATATATGTCGAGTATGTATTCTATTTCAATTTTAATTAGAAAATGATAGATGTATAAATTTATGCCTTTATATTTTTCTCAAAATCAATAACATATAACTTTATATGCTAATAGATATTAGCGCGTCAACCGTAAAATCTCTATGAATCTGGTTCACTGAAATTCTGTATGATATTTTTCATAAATCAGTACCCCTATTATTTATATCCCGGTCCTAAAGCTGCCTTTATTAGATTAATAAAAATATATATCCAGAAAATAATTGTTAAAAATTATACGGAAAAATCACATCCGTTACCTCGAGGAATATATTAAAAGCAAACATGATTATGAGTACATACACAAAGTACAAGCTGGCTTTCTACAAAATGTCTAGATAAAAAGGAACAAAAACAATGGATATGCATCTCATAAATTAAATAATGATCAACTGAGAGCTCAACTTTCAACAAACGAAAAAATTGGGGAAAAATGGTGTGGGGGTCTCAACTCTCAAGACCACATACAAATATATACAAGCAAGTTGTGGGCTTATTTATATTTATGCCACTTTTCCCATATATATATATTTTCGACTCGACAGAAGATAGACTGATAGACCACTTTCCTCATCTTCTTTTGCGTCTTTCTTACTTCTTGGCCCATTCGGGCATTTAAGTTCAAAGCTGTCAAGGTAGGTTAGCTCTGCTGGGCTGACTGTTCCTCCATACATAAAGAAGGATTAACTAAGATTTTCACCATTGTTAATAATTATAATATTATTTTTGGAGATATTTTGTAGTATATGTATGTTTATAAATTATGAATTTAAATTGTAGGAGATTATATTTATTAATTATTATGGTTAATGAATTGTGAAATTCAATTTGTAGAATATTATTTTTGTGATTAATTGTGAATTTTGTTTGTAAGATAGAGTAGGTTTTATATGAAAATGGTTCGTATTTATCATAAAATTGTTTTAAAGTATCAAATATTTGATTAGGAGTATCGGATTTTTTATCAGGAGTATAAAAAGTTGGGGTAAAAAAATAAACAACAATTACTATATAATACCACTAACCCTAATTTTTTGTACTCCCCATGAGATTTTTGATACTCCTGATCAAATATTTGATACTTTGAAACAATTTCATGATAAGTTTATCATAAACAATTTTCATATAAAACTTTGCCAGTAAGATATATTTTTCTTTAATATTTTTAGGCATAATCTTGTACGCATCAGATGCACCATACAACTCAATTGTATTTTTTAAAAAGTTACCCCTGCTATTATTGAAAAGTTACCCCTATTATTACTGAAAAATGCATTTAACAAGGGGTAATTTTTCAGTATTAATAGGGATAACTTTTTAGAAATAACAATGATAACTTTTAAAAAATAAATGAAAACTTTTTAAAATTACATTTTATTAATTGCACAATGCATTTGGTGCAAATGAAACTTACTCATATTTTTATAGTGATAGTTACCTAAATAAATTGTTTGATTGCATTGCATTTGATTTGAATGAATTTAATGTATTATAATTTTTAAATTACATTTTTTTTAAATTTAACAAATAAAAAATATATTAAAAAATAAAATATGGGTTGGGCTTTTTGAACCCTCGGCCAGCCAAATAATGGGTTGAATTTGCAGTTTTGCAGAGCCTCCAAAATTTCAA
Source organism: Ballota nigra (assembly GCA_947034835.1). Taxonomy (NCBI): domain Eukaryota; kingdom Viridiplantae; phylum Streptophyta; class Magnoliopsida; order Lamiales; family Lamiaceae; genus Ballota; species Ballota nigra. The sequence continues at coordinate 69,169,277 of OX344720.1, read as the reverse complement.
CCTGTTTCGTCCCCTCCAAATTGTTACGGTAGGCAAAGTATTTTATGAGAATAGTTCATGATAAATTTATCATGAAATTATATTAAAGTATCAAATATTTGATTAGAATTAGGAGTATCAAGTTTGGGTCGGTATTATTATATAGTAATTGTTGTAAATTTTTTTAAACCTAGATCAATGATACTCCTGACGAGATTATCGATACTCCTGGTCTCGATACTTTGAAACAATTTCATAATAAATCTGAATCATTTTCATATAAAACTTACTCGCTATGGTATTATTTGATAAATGCCGTAGTACCGTCTTTGTCATGTTTTATGCTGTTGTATTGAATTGAATAAGAAATGGTAAGTGACATATATTCCTTAATTTATTATAAGAATCTACTTTTGGTAATTCCTCTGTATAGTTATTACTCCCTCCGATTTTTTTAGTTGTCCCATTTATTTAAAATGATACTTCTTTATATTTGTCACTGCATTAATAACGGTTTAAATTTACTTTATTTTTTCAACAAAATAACCATAATAAATAATATTAGTTGAAATATATATGAATTTAATATGAGTATAATAATATTTTGATACCCAAATTAATGATAAAATTAATTTGTGTGAATAGATAAAAAATGACATATGATTAAAAAAATGAGAAAAAAATGATAGTACCCCAAAATAAAGTGAGAATAGTTATTAAATATTATTGTTTGGTAGGAGTAACAAAATACTATGAACTTTAATAATTTGTTTAATAATTTCCATTTTTTTTTGTCAGTCATTCAAATCTAATTTTTTTCTCTTTTTGAAAAATGTTATTTTATTATTACACTCACAAACAATCACTTCATTCATTTAATGGATCCTACAATAACTATACAATATTTTTATTTTATCAATATTATCTCGTTTTTCTTAAAATTTGTGTCCATTTCAATGAGAATAAATATGGGGGACGGAGGGAGTACTATCTTGCCCCTCACAAACTCTAGCATGCACTTGGATTTTTAGCTCAATTTTGGCTTCAATTTTGTTTTTTTTATAAACACACACACAAACACACCAAACTGTATATTTTTTCGTAGTTTAAGTATCACTGACTATTTCTTGAGGTATCACTAACTATTTATCACTGATTATTTCTTGGGTATTAGTGATTTTTGCTTGGGGTAATTTTTTTTTTTTTTTTACAAAATCCAAGTGCATATCATGCACTTAAGTGGACACTAGAACTACTACTCTTTGCCCTTTAATATATTATACTTCATCATCACTAATTTTAATAAATCAATAAAAAAATACAAATAAACATTAAAAACATCAAATTAATGCCCAAAAAACTCTAGCTTGTATAAATCTCAGGGATGTAAAAAAACGGCTTAGGCGGCCGCCGCGAATTGGGCCAAATCGGTTGTCTGGGCGTTTTCTGCTTCTAGGCGCCGCCTAGGCGGCCAAGTCGGTCAAAATCGGTCAAAGTGTAAAAAAAAAAAAAAAAAAAACTAGGTGGATTTCCTAGGCGGCGCCTAGGCGGCCCAAAAACGCCCGCCTAGCGTTTTCCGACTTCTGCATCCTTGATAAATCTAAATATAATATTTAATATTTTGTTATAATCTCTCTAGAATTGAAAAATGCGTTTCTATGACTTGAGATTTTGCTATTCTTTACTAAGTTGCTGCTGTATTCTGCACCAAGAGGGGCGTCTCGTTTTCTGTGCCTGTTCCAGAACATTCAACGATCTTGTTTTTTTTATCCGGTTCGGTAGTGATGGAGACGGGATATTTTTTTGCACCTTTAAAGCGTTCTTCGCGCAAATCCACCACAAACGACATTCAATTCGAGATCAAGATCTAGAACCCCTCCGATTAAGCGTTTCTCCTTGAAGATTTGAAGAATCTTCAAAGGCATTCTTCGCGGGCTTTAAAGATTCAAAGACGTTCTTCGTGCAAATCCACAAAAAATGGTATTTGATCCGAGATTAAGGTTCAGAACCCCTCCAATCAAGCATTTCTCCAGAATCTTCAAAGGTGTTCTTCGCTGGCTTTGAAGATTCAAATGTATTCTTTGCGGCTTCAAGGTGTTCTTCGCGTAAGTCCACCACAAACGACATTCGATCCGAGATCAAGGTCCAGAACCCATCAAATCCTGATCTTCAAGAACGTTCTTCGCACTCTCTTGAAGATTCAAATGATGTTCATAACCAAATTCAAAGATGTTCATCCCGCCTTCGAAGGTGTTCATTCACAAAATCTCTAAAAATAACATTTAATCCAAAATAAGGTATTTTGCCCTTGGATTAACATTATAAATCCAAATCCAACTTCGGACAAAGATCTAGACGAAGATTTCGCCCAAAAACCATCCAAGTCAAGGTCAAACCGAAGAAAAGAACCAGAGAATCAATTTAGAGTTTGTCAATTCGCACAAAGATTTTCATTTTAATCCAAAAAATTTTAAGTTGTAAACATTTTCGTATTTATTATATTTAATAAATTCCAAATTTGTAGTTACAAATTTGACACGCCTAGTGGGACCCGATGTAGAGACGTATGTCGGCTGCAACTTGGTCTCAAAATCTTGGTGTAGAACTCAAAAGATGATTTGACATGCACTCGAAGGCGAATTTGACACGCCCCCATGAAATTCTACGAATGTTATCCTTAAAGAGTGGAGATAGAGAACAAAAATTGTCCCATCGGGCGTGTCAATTTGTAAACCAGAAAATTTAACACCTGTTAATAAACATATATAGAAGGTCAGAAAAAGAGGTAAACATATATTTCAATTAAGAATTATGTGGGTTACAACTCTCGTGGATCTCTTGATTCCTTTTTCAAGGAAAGGACTTGATATTTATGTTACTGGAGTCTCTGCAACATATTCCAGATTTTATTTGTGGTACCGGAGTCTTAGTGACTTGTTCCGGATTTTGACCTACAATTTGGTGGTAGGGAGTTAATGGGACATTGTGACTTATTCCATCAGAGTTACTGTAACTATATTGTGAGTCTCCTATTTATAAGAGATCATCGACTTGGAGAACAAGAAAGAGATATTCCCAAATCTGGGAGTAAGGAAAATATAATCACAAATCTTGGAGATATTATTGTGTATTCTTATCTCCAAAATTAGAATTTGCATAAAATATGACACCAGTTAAATTTAATAAAATTTCGGTGCTTACAGTGTTACCTCCTATTTCTCGCCCACGCATAGCGACCTCATTCTCTCCTTATTAAGGATGGCACCGCATAGCTAGGGAGGGGGAAAAAATATTTTTTTAGACCCGTAATTTAGGGGTGGTTGTGTTTTGAGGATAATATATTTTTAAGCTTGTTAAAGTAGGACAATATGTTTTCAAGCCTGTAAAAGTAGGATAATATGTTTTTGAGCTTGTAAAAGTAGGACAATATTCTTGTTTTATATGTAGATTTTTGAAACATATTGTCCTATTTTTACAAGCTTGTAAAAAATATTGTCCTACTTTTACAAGCTCAAAAACATGTTGTCCTACTTTCACAAATCTGAAAACATATTGTTTGTTGGAGTTATACGTGAAAGTATGCTTTTATTTTGTATAACTCGTGTATCAAACACTTGTTTTATGAGAATAATTCTTTTATCGCATATGCTTTAGATATGATTGAATGTTGAATATTTATTGCAAACAATTCATAATAGTACTAGTTACATTGTAGTTAATGTGGTGATACCCGATCACGGAAGATAACATTAACAGTTTCCTTGTAACTAAACGTACATTTTCACGACCTAGGTGGAATTGAACAATCCGCCGTGAAAGGTCGATGTGTAAGTCTCAGATTGGTCTGTCTTGACTAAGAGATTGCACTAGCACATTTAGTATGTGTTGAAGAGGACCTACAGCGAGGATAAATTCTTCAGTTCTGAAGTGTGAAGAATTAGACCTCAGTGGTTGTTGATTTCTTAATCTCCGTCACTTAAATAGGACTGTGTGTGCTTAATGGTTACTGCTTTGATTCATGTTGGGTGAGAATCATTGTGACTTCGAACCTTGTGCTTTGGGCAGTAATATTAATCATACGACGGTTGCTAAGATTTAATACGGAGAAACGCGTGCGAGTACGGCTCGTCTGATTAGTCCCCTTGGTGGGCTCAGAAGTTTTATCGTACCAAATCTTGCAAGTGAAGAATTAGTTTCTTCGGTACGGATAATAATGTTGAGCTGTCTTTACTCCAAGGTGAAATATATTAATTAATTTAGAGCTATTCAGAAGCTTAATTAATTAATGGACTTGATAATCTTAAACGCGGAAAATAATTACCGGGAGCCCATATTATCGTAATATGGATTAAGATGGATAGTGCTGACTTGAAGCGATTTTACTAACTTCTACTAGTCGCTTACCCGCAAGCGAACGAGTTCACTGTAGTATCAGTAAGTATAACGACCAAGTATATCGTACCCAAGAGATAGTGTATATGCGAATAGATCCCCGAAGATGTACGCGTCGTAGTAAATATGAGTAACGTGTTTTTGGATTTTTTGAAAAAAATAAATTAAAGACTGAAATAAACTAAGTAAACTTAAATACTAAAGAAAGCAAATTAACTAAGGGTTGTGTTCTAATGAGAGATGGTGATGCTTAGGATAAGAATCCCTACGTATACTAACGGAGCATGTACATAATCAAAGTAATCGTGACAAACAAGAATTACCCTAAGTATAAGAATGCAAGGTGAAAGCTCAAGATTCTAAACCCTAATACTTTACTCTAACACTCGACTTCACTAATCTACTAACGAATTACTAGATTGTGCTTAATTAATGAGACCCCAATTTAACTAAGGTGATGCGGTCGTCCTCCTTCGCTAAACCGGTAGATGAATTAACCTTTCCTAAACTCTCTCGTTAAGTCTACTCGTTGTTAAAGAGTGATACGGTCGTCCTCTCTCTAACACCTTTCGAACGAAATTCAAGAGCGAAGTCTGGATTAATTTTAAGAATTCATTAATCAAGAGAATTAAAACCTAACGTCACAAGTTACTCTAATTACGTACCCACAACCTACTTCTACGAGTTCATCCGACCCTAAGCATGCAAGGGTTTTAGCTAGACATAGATTTAACGTAAACAATAACAATTAAACACGTGACGAACATGAACATGGTAATTAAAACGAAGAAAAGATCGAACATAAACTGGGTTTTAAGATATAAAAGAATAAACTGAAATTAATTGGCAAAACGAGGTCTCAACGTATTCAAGAATAAAAGATATTAAGAAACAAAACTAAAACGTGAAATCGTAAAGTGAATTCGTAAGCAAAAATATCAAAACCGTAAAATTAAACTTGCTCGTCTCTTCTCTTCCTTATCTCTCTAAAAATTCTATGTAAAAATGATGTAGTGCGTTCCGGGATCCTTCAAAACGTGTTTGGAAGAGGTATATATAGGCACGGGTCGAAACGGGAGTTAATGGGCAGAAAATAAGCATCCGGAGGCAAAAATCCGAAGTTGCTCGAGCAAAACGCTCGAGCGGTCCCGCTCGAGCAGTGTAGCTCGAATGACACAATCGCTCGAGCGGTTCCGCTCGAGCCGGTCGAGTGATGAAATTACACTGTATGTTTTGGGCGCTCGAGCAATTCGCTCGAGCGGTGGCGCTCGAGCTGCTCGAGCGCAAGAAAAGTTCTGTAACCTTAGGCGCTCGAGCAATGCGCTCGAGCGGTGGCGCTCGACCTAGTCACTCGAGTGACTTCCAACTCATCCCAACTAATACTTTTCCTCGTCCGCACTAATACCAATCGTATTTCTTCAATATCTTCTCATCCGGGCATCCGTTTGAGTCGATTCAAAGTCCTACGAACTCCGTTTTTCATCCTCTATTCACCTATGAGCATCAAAGAGACAAATTCATCAATGTGTAGAAATAATGCTCAATTGACTCTCAATACTCGATAAATTTGACCAAAACTAGGGCGTTTCTAGCTACGAATCATGACAATTTCACGCCTAATCAACCCCCCCAAACTTACCATATTGCTTGTCCTCAAGCAATGAAATAATAAGTCAAGTGAAATTGTTAGGGATGAGTAAAAAAAATCAATCATGCAAGCTAATGAACTCAAACTTCAAAAGTCAATCACCCGTATACTCACTCACTTTCTTTTATCGTACTCATGCAACAATGACAAGAAACACCAAGATCAAGCATGGATGTGCACTCAACGATGTGTTTCGCTCCCTCACAAGTGTATAACAATGATCAAGGGACTCACTCAAACAATCAATCACACAAATTGGCAGCCATAGGCTTGTAAGTGCTCTTAACTTCGACCATACTCTAGAAATCAATGCCGAATCAAAAAGGGCTTTTCTCAAGGTTGTAATGTAGGCTCTTTGGACGGGTGGGATAACAATATGGGTAAGTGACTCAAGTGAATGGAGAATAGAAAGTCAAACTTTGGCACTTCGAGATTAGGAATAGAATACTTCAAACATTTTCAATCAACACTCTTTCAATTCCACTTCTCTCAACACTTCAATCTTTTCTTTCTCACTCTTTTCACTTTTTTTCAATCACTTTTTTTTTCTTTTTCGCACAACACATGAGCTCATTTTTTTCTTTTGCTCATTCTTAATTTTTTTCTCTTTTTCCCACATCTCATAACTTCATCACACCTTCTTCTCATATTCACTCAACAAACAACCTTTTCATTTTTCAACTCAATTCACTCCCTTCACATTCACACTTTCCTATTCTCCACTCAAATTGGACAAAAAGGCTTAGGAATTGGAATAGTGTTCATATGTGCTAACAAATAAAATAGGCTTTAGGCTCAAATGGGCTAACAAGGAATTCAATGTCATTGGTAAGGAAAATTTTGGCTAAGTGACTCACTAAAATCAAAGATGGCCTAAGATCCTATTCGGCATATCAAACTAGACACAATCAAGAAGCAAGAGCACACACAAGTTCTAGCATCCTCTAAGGTGATGATTCACTCACAAACGAAGAGATTAAATCATGCATTTAAATCTCGTAAGGCTCAACTCTCACGGCTTTCACATCCATGCTAGTCCTAGTGAATTCTCACTCTCATCACACAAGCACTCAAAAGAAAACTCATAGGCATACGGGTTCTCTCCCTAATCAGCTCAAACTCACATACTTACACAAAGGAATTTTCAACTCACTCTCACAACTCAACTCTCCTCACTGAGTCATACTCAAGAATCAATAATAAGCATTCTAGAAGAGTTGGTAAGCATGAAATCATCAATCAACAATCAGAGCAAATCGAAACGAATCCCTTATAAGTTAAAAGACTTCCAATACAATCCCATAGAACATGCACTCCACGCAAACACTACAATTCACACTCAAAAACAGAAATAAATAAGAAATGAAATGAAAAAGAAAAGAAAAGAAAAAGGAAAAGAAAATTGGGGGCATCCCAGGACTCTCAAGCATCTGGAGGTGGTGGTGGCCGGTAGCTAGGGTGATCAGATCCTAAGTGGGAGACAAAGAGTGCCTCCATCCAGCGTTTCAAATCTGAAACCTCCGATCGAACACCTTGAAACTCTCCTCTCATACTAGAGGCTTCCGTGTACCACCGATTTTGAGTGGTGCGAAGCTCCGTAACATCTGCCCTCAAGCCCTGAATATCGGTTCACACTCCATACCACTCCATCTGGCTCGGGTACCACGGCTCTGGAGTCGGTGCATCAGGTGTCCCAAACTCCATCTCTTGAGGTCCTTGACCTCCTTCACCCACATCAGCTCCTGCCTCATCAGCAGTGTTTCCTCCTTCTTCGTATTCTTGTTCTTCCTCTTCTTGCAAATCCGCTGCTCCACTCGATCCGGCACCACTCGTGCCTTCTCCTCTGCTCCTCTTAACAGGCCTAACCTCCCGGAGTCCCTTGCCATCAATCTCAGATGTGTACTTAGCACCTATAGCGAGGTGCTGCTCTCCGTTCATCCCAATGTTATCCTTCTTCATCCCAACCAACGTCACGAGCTTCTTGTTCGGCAGCGGGAACAAGCCATCATCATTATATCTGATGCAATACTTACCCATCCAGTGTTCAAACATCAAAGTGTTATTCATTTGCTCAAATCCCAAGTCCATGCCCTTGCAAGGACCCGCACACGGCTCGAATCCGAGGTGCTTCATCAAAACTGAAATCAACCCTCCTCCTCGGATCTTCGAGGTTCTCGTTCCAAGTTTAAACGGAGCCTCGTAATGGTGCTCTAGGAAATCCCTTCCAAAGTCATGGTCCTTTTTGTTCAAAAGGCACCAGATCCCATAGAGCTGCTTGCTTGTCACCGTCCCCGTCTCAGACCGGGCATAGATCGTGTTCCCCAATATCCGCTCCAAGTATCTAATCACCGGGTTTCAGATAGCCGATGCTCTCGCGTACTGCCCGTTGTAGTCCCCAGCCATGCCGCCCGTTATTTCCTTCCAAAACACCTTAGCATTGTACGCCTTTAACTCACGGTTGGGTCGAGATAGGACTGGGAGCCCGAATGTGAGGTTGACAACTCCCACCTCGTGATATTGCCACTCATTCTGGTATTTGAATTTGAATGAGTCGGCGCCCGTCTTCTCCACTGTGGCGAGAAATTGTTCCACCAAATCGGCGTTAGTCTCCATGTGTAGCAACATATCGAAGAACTCGGTCATGTTGTTCCTGGTGAATATTCTTCGTATCTCCTCCTCAATCCCTAAGTCCTTCATAAAGCTCACCACGGGTCGCCGGGTCTTTTCCACCTTCCCGGTTTTGAGGCTCCATCTGTAAGCGATGTACTGCCAATCATTTTGATAGTCCAACCCTCCCCATCTCGAGGGCAATAAACTCTTCTGCCTGAGCTCGTCCGTGAGTGCTTTCAATTCTTCGTGGCTCAAGAGTTTGTTTTTAGGAGCCATTGTACCTAACCATGACATAGCAAGGATTTAAGCAGCATTCTTAAAGTTCACAGCAGTTTAACACTCATTCATACTCAAGCATTTCCAAGTAATTCATCTCAATTCGATTCAACTCACAATTCATGCTCTTCTCAAGTTCAAAGCAACACTCATTTCAAAGCATTAAATCAAGTTCAAAGCAATTCACAACAATTAAACCATGTTTTTCGTTCAAAGTTCTCAAGTATTCAACACTTAATTCCTCCATTTCAACCCAAAAATGCCACTAACTAAGTCTATCATGAAGTAACATTACACAAACTATGTAGTTTACATGCTCAAGACTCAATTCATACTTATTTATGCTCAATACCTTCTCAATTCACCAAAATTTCATCTCAACATGCAAAACCCATTTCTTTTCTCAAATTCCTACTTTCTCACACTCAAAATTTCACCTATCCTACTCATACAATTCCAAAATTGAGAGTGAAATAAGCAAACCCATAGCAAATCATCAACATTCCTACATAAGGAATTTATAAACAACGAATTTTGCATAAAAATCCCTAATTTCTCCACTCTAACATGAACCCTAGTTCATATGCCTCAAATTATCCCTAATTCAATCCTAAACTATGAATTAATCGGCAAGGGATAGAGATTGCATACCTTGGTTGAAGATCTATGGAAGATTACGTGAAGAATTTGAGCAAAAACGAAACAATTCGTGAGCAAACGTGCAAAGCCGCCGGAAATTGCCCCTTTTCGCACCTCTCAGTGTGTGTAAGTGTGTGAAAATGTATGAAAGGGGTATTTATAGATGGGGCCAAAATATGGGTCAAACCCGTGACCCGCTCGAGCGATTCGTTCGAGCGGTCGCGCTCGAGCGTGGAGCTCGAATGATACATGTGCTCGAGCGCTCGCGCTTGAGCTGCTCGAGCGGTGAAAACGTTCTGTAAGTTCTGGGCGCTCGAGCGGTGGCGCTCGAGCTGCTCGAGCGACCCAAATTTTCAACTTCGTTTTTTAACGTTCAACACTCGAAATTTCCATTCGAACCAAGCTCGAACAATTATCACACTCAACCAAAACATGAACTAACCTGAGAACTCCTCGATTTAAGCCAGGTCGCTCATTCGACCGAGGAGTTGGGGTCTCTTCCATACGTGCAAATCACCAATCCAATTCAAGTCGAACTCAGCACTCTCACTCGATTCGACTCAACGACCCTCAAGCATTAATGTTTTCGAAAAATTTGACCAATTTTTCATAGAATTTCATCGTGTACGAACCCGAAGTACGAATACACACCCCCCAAACTTTGTTCTTGCTACGCGATAACAAAGTTTGAAACGAATGAGTACGTAAGAGTAAGTACACAAAATTCGTATGAACTCGACTCCCTACCAATGCAAAATAACGAACGAAAAGAAACATCACCCCCCCAAACTTCGACTTCGCAAAGAGGTCGACGTTTGGGGTTCGGTTACCTCTAACTCCAAGAATCGAATGCTTTCCTACTTGAAACGTGCTCAACTTCATGACTTTCCTCCTTAAGCTCTCTTTCTCAGAACTACACTCCACGAAACAAGCCTACATCAAAATTCTCAACAAACAAAGTTAACACTTACGATTCCCAAAAACTTCTAAAGATAAACAAAACACATAAAAGCAAGTAAAAATGGGTTGCCTCCCATTAAGCGCTAGTTTTAAGGTCCTAATGCCGGACCGAGCTCAAAGGAGCTCACGGGACTTGAGACTCTAAAATACTTCCCTTATTCTCATAAGAGAAGTTAAAGAATTTCTTCACTCGATGCCCGTTCACCATGAATTTCTGTCCATCTTCTTTCTCGACTTCAAGGAATCCACTCTTGTGCACTCCCTTCACAATATACGGCCCGTTCCACTTGGACTTAAGCTTTCCACCAAACAGCTTCATCCTCGAATTGAATACGAGGACTTGATCACCCACCTTGAATTCCTTCTTCTTCAATCGTGCATCATGCCACTTCTTCGTCTTCTCTTTGAAAATTCGGGCATTCTCGTAGGCAACGTCTCGAAACTCCTCCAATTCATGCAGTTGGAGTAATCTCCTCTCACCAACCAAGGCACTATCAAAATTCAGCTTCTTGATCGCCCAATATGCCTTGTGCTCCAACTCCACGGGCAAGTGACATGCCTTTCCAAAAACCAATTGATATGGAGACACACCAAGAGGAGTTTTGAAAGCTGTCCTATATGCCCAAAGTGCATCATCCAACTTCATCGCCCAATATTTCCTACTTATGCTCACCGTCTTCTCAAGGATCTCCTTGATTTGCCGGTTGGAAACCTCTGCAAGACCGTTAGATTGAGGATGATAAGCAGTAGAGATTCGATGACTTACCTCGTATTTTGACAGCAGCTTTTCCATCCATTTGTTCACAAAATGACTTTCCCCATCACTTACCAAAGCTCTTGGAACTCCATATCTTGCAAAGATGTTCTTTCTCAAGAACTCGATGACTACTCGGGAATCATTCACTCGAGTTGGGACATCTTCAATCCACTTCGAGACATAATCAATGCATACGAGGATGTACAAGAATCCATTGCTAGGAGGAAATGGACCCATGAAATCAATCCCCCATACGTCGAATATCTCGACTTCCATGAACACGTGCATAGGCATCTCGTCCCTCTTAGTAATGGAGCCGAATCGTTGGCACTTCTCACACCTCTTAACCCATTCCATGCAATCTCTCAACAGAGTTGGCCAATAAAAACCAGATTGAAGGACTTTCCTTCCGGTCTTCTCTCCACCCAAATGTCCTCCACATGGCAAGGCGTGACAATGCCTTATGATATCACTCCATTCCTCCTCTGGCACACACCTTCTCAACACGTGACCGATCCCTCTTTTGAACAAGTAGGGGTCATCCCAAATGAACTCCCGAACCTTCTTCAAAAATGCCTTCCGATGCACCGAGTCTATCTCAACGGGCAACTCACCACTTGCTAAATAGTTAGCATAATCTGCAAACCAAGGTGCCTTCCCCTCAACTCTATACACAGGGATTTCTCCTAAACCAAAGAGCTTCTCATCAGGGAATTCATCGTTCACCTCTCGATCCTCCACGGTGTTCTCCTTGGTGAGCTCCAATCTCGAAAGGTGATCGGCTATCACGTTCTCGCATCCCTTCTTGTCTTGAATCTCTACATCAAACTCCTGGAGCAACAAGATCTAACGAATGAGACGGGGCTTTGCATCCTTCTTACTCATAAGATACCGAATCGCCGCGTGGTCCGTATATACAATTGTTTTCGTCCCTACTAGGTAGGGTCGAAATTTATCAAAAGCATACACGACCGCTAACAGCTCCTTTTCGGTCGTAGTGTAATTCACTTGAGCAGAATTCAGCATCTTCGAGGCATAATAAATAGCGTGAAAATGCTTCTCACGAATTTGCCCCAAAGCAACCCCCATCGCATAATCGCTAGCATCACGCATCAGCACGAATGGGCTAGACCAATCCGGTGTGACAAGTATCGGGGCATTCACCAACGCTTCTTTCAACCTGTTAAAAGCCACTAAACACTCATTAGTAAACTCAAAGACGACTTCTTTTTCAAGAAGCCGCGAAAGGGGTTTAGCTATTTGTGAAAAGTCTTTTATGAAACGTCTATAAAAACCCGCGTGTCCTAAGAATGACCGAATCCCCTTCTCGGTCGAAGGTGGTGGAAGCTTCTCGATAGCAATCACTTTCGCCTTGTCCACTTGAATACCTTTCGAGGACACATGATGTCCAAGAACAATACCCTCTCTTACCATGAAGTGACACTTCTCCCAATTAAGCACTAAGTCCGTCTCTTCGCACCTACTCAACACAACTTCAAGATTGATTAGACATTTATCAAACGACTCCCCGTAAACGGAGAAGTCGTCCATGAAAACCTCCATAATCTTTTCAATCAAGCCATGAAAAATCGCCATCATACACCTTTGAAAGGTGGCGGGTGCGTTACACAACCCAAACGGCATCCTCCTAAAAGCAAAAGTCCCATAATAGCAGGTGAAGGTGGTTTTCTCTTGATCCTCGGGGGCTATCATGATCTGATTATACCCCGAGTACCCATCTAAGAAACAGTAATACTCAAAACCACCTAATCGATCTATCATTTGATCAAGGAACGGTAAAGGAAAGTGATCCTTACACGTTGCCTTGTTCAACTCTCTATAATCAACACATACACGCCAACCCGTCACTAATCTAGTGGTTACCAATTCATTAGACTCCGTCTTAATCACCGTGGTACCCCCCTTCTTAGCAACTACGTGTAATGGACTCACCCATGGACTATCAGAAATAGCAAAAATCATGTTGCTATCTAACAATTTCAACACTTCCTTATGTATCACCTCTTGAATGACCGGATTAACTCTACGCTGATTTTGCACTATCGGTTTTCTACCCTCTTCTAATCTAATCCTATGCATGCAGATCGAGGGGCTAATTCCCTTAATATCCGCGATCGACCATCCTATAGCAGATTTGTGCTTACGAAGCACCACTAAAAGTCTCTCAAGTTGATCATCGGATAAAAGGGCAGATACAATTACCGGATATTTGTCGGTCTCATCCAAGTAAGCGTACTTGAGGTGGTCGGGAAGCTGCTTCAACTCCTTCTTCGCCTCCAATGGTGGCGCCTTATCGAACATCTTCTCGAAAGTTGACTCCTCGGCTTCCAAGTCATCCTCATCTTCCACTTTCTTCAACTCCAAGAACTTGACGTCTTCATTGTCTTTCAAGCTGTCAAAATAATCAAGATTATAAGAATCATAAGAAATATCGTCAAGAATAGGATAATCAAACTGATGAACATAGAAAGAGCAAGGGTTTAGGAGTGTGTCTTCAACACAAGCATCCGTGATGTCAATGAAGTGGCAACTCTCATCTCCCATGGGGTATTTCATAGCTTCGTAGATAGCTATCTTCACTTCTTGATCATCAACTTTGACCGTGATCTTCCCATTCGCTACATCAAGCACCATCCCGGCAGTAGCTAGAAACGGCCTTCCCAAAATCAGCGGGACATGCTCATCCTCTTCCATCTCGAGTACTACGAAGTCGGCGGGAAAAACGTGATTCTCCACCGTCACTAGAACATCCTCCACCACTCCTTGAGGTCTCGTAATGGACCTATCAGCAAGCTGGAGTGTCATCATCGTGGGGTGAAGCTCAACTCCCTCCAACTTCTTGAACAATGAAAGAGGCATCAGATTAATGCTCGCCCCGAGATCACACAAAGCTCCTTTCTTGATCCCGTTCCCGATATCGCAAAGAATGATGAAACTCCCGGGATCCTTCAGCTTGGGCGGAAGTGCTTTGTGCACCATAGCACTCACCTCGTGGTTCAAGTGCACTAGCTCGGGTCCATCTATTCTCCGTCTCTTTGCAATTAAGTCCTTCAGGAACTTGGCGTAGTTCGGCATCTGTTCCAAAGCATCATAAAAAGGAATGTTAATATGTAACTTTTTAAAAACATCAAGGAATTTAGCAAACTTCTCATCAAGCTTCTTTTTCATGAAGCGCTGTGGATATGGGACAGGTATCACAGATTTGGGTACCCCCCATTCATCTTTCTCAGTTTCTTTCACTTTCTCCCTTGCTTCCTTTGCTTTTTTCCACTTTGGAATTCTCTCAATCTCCTCAATCTCCTCATCAGGCACTTTGCTCTTCTGGGTCTCATCCATATCTTGACTCTTATCATCAATTTTCATCTTAACTCCTTCCTTCTCAACCTCAACTCCATCACTTTGAGACTTTATCCCTCCTGTCTCAACTTCTTCTTTGAGCGTCTCAGAATCAGCAGGCATCTCGGGACCATCATATTTGGTCCCACTTCTCAACTCAATAGCCTTGCAATGTTCCTTTGGGTTATCCTCGGGCATTGACGGATACTTGCCAGGCTCTCTCGGCTGAGACTTTGCAATCTGACTAATTTGGTACTCGATAGAATTGAATCTTCTGTTGTTCTCTTGCTGAACTCGATTCCACTCGATGTCTCTCTTCTGGAGTTCTTGATCTCGATGATCGCCTTTCTTGTGCAACTCTTTCACATCGTACTCCAAAGAGGACAATCGCTTGCTACCTTCCTCCACCTTCTGAAGGATCGCTCTCAACATCTCCTCGGTTGATGCTCCGCCTTCTCCACCAGGAGGTTTAGACCCCGGATCTACACCTGCAGGAACAGTAATACCCGCTTTTGGGTTAGCATAAGAAAAATTCTCATTTTTCCTCCATGTGTTTTGAGGAGGCTGCTGGCCTCCTTGATACCCTTGTGTGTTCCTCCATTGATTTTGAGGCGGCTGTGGGCCTGGAGGTACAAATGGTTGACCATAAGAAGGTCTTCCATACTGGTTTCCACCTTGTGGATACCCCCCTTGTGGGTAATTAGGCCTTCCCATATAGTTGGCCTCTTCTTGCTGACTCGTGGGTGGTTCCACTTTCTCGCTTGCTGCTACATTCCCTCCAACCAAGTTCTGCCCCATCTCAAGGTTGCTGATCTTCTCCATCATAGCCATCAACAGCTTCCTCGTACCCTCATTCTCCTCCAACTTGCATACCCTCTGAAATTCTGGATCCTCGTTCCATGCACCAGCATTCGTGACAATATTGTCCACGATCTCTCTACACCTCGCTACCCCTTGGTTCAGAAAGGCTCCACTTGCACATGCATCTAGGTGGGCTTGGCCAGCCTTGCTGGCTCCACTGTAGAAGAACGCCATAATATCTCCCTCGTTGTACTCGTGCTACGGGCACTCGATCAACATATTCGAGTATCTCTCCCACACTTGGCGTAAATCCTCTCCAGACTTCTGGCGAAAGGAAGAGATCTCAATTCTCGCTTTAATCGTTCTCGATGGAGGGTAGAATCGCTCGAGGAACAGACGCTCGAGCTCGGCCCATGTGTTAACACCTTCCCGTGGGAGCGTGTTATCATACCATTCCTTGGCTATTCCCGTAAGAG
Source organism: Ballota nigra (assembly GCA_947034835.1). Lineage (NCBI taxonomy): Eukaryota > Viridiplantae > Streptophyta > Magnoliopsida > Lamiales > Lamiaceae > Ballota > Ballota nigra. The sequence continues at coordinate 69,153,382 of OX344720.1, read as the reverse complement.
AGAATGGGAACAACCTGAGCCTTTTGGCATCTTCAGACATGCCATTGTAATTGAAAGTAGATGCTATCATGAGGAAACTCCTCAAGTGAGTGTGAGGGTTCTCCTTCCCAACTTCCCCCTTGAATTGGTTCTCGGTAAGCAACTTAAGAATTCCCGGGGAAATCGAGAAGTTGTTTGCCTCAACTGGAGGCAATGCCACTCCATCGTAGTACCTCTGCGGTTGTGCCGCGAACCTGCCCCGAATTGCCATATTCTGATATGCGTTCTGGGGCACAGGCTGAGGAGCGACAGATGGTGCTGGTATGTGTTGAACTGGAGGTTGTTGGTACACAGGAGGTTGGTTGTAGACAGGAGGTGGAGGATACGGGTATGGTGGATAAAGGTATGGTGGGTATGGGTAATGTTGGTATGCTGGGTTGTGGAAAGGGTTATTTGGGTTTTGTGGGTAAGCAGGGTTGTTCAGAGGATTTTGGACAAGATTCTGAGCTGGATTGTTTACATTTTGTGCACCCGGGTTCTGGCTCTGACTATCCACGAACTGGTCTTAATTCTGACCACCACTCCCTCCAGAGCCATCAACCCGGTCTACTGCCTGATTGAAATCGTTGGCAGCATCGTCCAACTCATTATTGAGATCCATTGGTTCCTTCCCTAAGTCGGCTGCGTTCATTCTTCTCAAGTAAGCTCGGTTCCTTCTTGCTATTGTCTCAGGGTCCAACGGTATTCTCTCTTCGCTCGTATTGCCTTGTGAGCGTGTTTTCATAAACCTGACACACTAACAGAAGGATCAAAACGCAACTGCCGAATAAATAAAAATAACAATAAGAAATAAAAACAGAAAATAAGCACCCACTACTAACTACTAAGCTATCGATAAGTCCTATTCAAAAAAGCATATAACGCCATCCCCGGCAACGGCGCCATTGACTTGAAGCGATTTTACTAACTTCTACTAGTCGCTTACCCGCAAGCGAACGGGTTCACTGTAGTATCAGTAAGTATAACGACCAAGTATATCGTACCCAAGAGATAGTGTATATGCGAATAGATCCCCGAAGATGTACGCGTCGTAGTAAATATGAGTAACGTGTTTTTGGATTTTTTGAAAAAAATAAATTAAAGACTGAAATAAACTAAGTAAACTTAAATACTAAAGAAAGCAAATTAACTAAGGGTTGTGTTCTAATGAGAGATGGTGATGCTTAGGATAAGAATCCCTACGTATACTAACGGAGCAGGTACATAATCAAAGTAATCGTGACAAACAAGAATTAACCTAAGTATAAGAATGCAAGGTGAAAGCTCAAGATTCTAAACCCTAATACTTTAATCTAACACTCGACTTCACTAATCTACTAACGAATTACTAGATTGTGGTTAATTAATGAGACCCTAATTTAACTAAGGTGATGTGGTCGTCCTCCTTCGCTAAACCGGTAGATGAATTAACCTTTTCTAAACTCTCTCGTTAAGTCTACTCGTTGTTAAAGAGTGATACGGTCGTCCTCTCTCTAACACCTTTCGAATGAAATTCAAGAGCGAAGTCTGGATTAATTTTAAGAATTCATTAATCAAGAGAATTAAAACCTAACGTCACAAGTTACTCTAATTACGTACCCACAACCTACTTCTACGAGTTCATCCTACCCTAAGCATGCAAGGGTTTTAGCTAGACATAGATTTAACGTAAACAATAACAATTAAACACGTGACGAATATGAACATGGTAATTAAAACGAAGAAAAGATCGAACATAAACTGGGTTTTAAGATATAAAAGAATAAACTGAAATTAATTGGCAAAACGAGGTCTCAACGTATTCAAGAACAAAAGATATTAAGAAACAAAACTAAAACGTGAAATCGTAAAGTGAATTCGTAAGCAAAAATCTCAAAACCGTAAAATTAAACTTGCTCGTCTCTTCTCTTCCTTCTCTCTCTAAAAATTCTATGTAAAAATGATGTAGTGCGTTCCGGGATCCTTCAAAACGTGTTTGGAAGAGGTATATATAGGCACGGGTCGAAACGGGAGTTAATGGGCCGAAAATACGCATCCGGAGGCAAAAATCCGAAGTTGCTCGAGCAAAACGCTTGAGCGGTCCCGCTCGAGCAGTGTAGCTCGAATGACACAATCGCTCGAGCGATGAAATTACACTGTATGTTTTGGGCGCTCGAGCAATTCGCTTGAGCGCAAGAAAAGTTCTGTAAGCTTAGGCGCTCGAGCAATGCGCTCGAGCGGTGGCGCTCGACCTAGTCACTCGAGTGACTTCCAACTCATCCCAACTAATACTTTTCCTCGTCCGCACTAATACCAATCGTATTTCTTCAATATCTTCTCATCCGGGCATCCGTTTGAGTCGATTCAAAGTCCTACGAACTCCGTTTTTCGTCCTCTATTCACCTATGAGCATCAAAGAGACAAATTCTTCAATGTGTAGAAATAATGCTCAATTGACTCTCAATACTCGATAAATTCGACCAAAACTAGGGCGTTTCTAGCTACGAATCATGACAATTTCACGCCTAATCAAGTGCAATATTAATTTATTAGTGGTAATAATTAATATTAATGGATTGAATTATATTGGGACTCAATATTGAAATTCAGAAGTGCATTAGGAGGTCCAATCTTAATTCACCTTAAAGGTCCCTCAAGTAGCCCATTAAGTAGCCCAATAATGATAAGTTGATTAAAATAAAAAGATAATATTATGCTGATTTTCTTTTTAATTTTTCGAAAATTGTGTATCAAGAGAAGAATAGATTTTGTTGATTTTCTTGGAAAGATATTATGGAAGATATGTATTCTTGGAATACAAGAATATCTCATATATTCAAGAAAGATCCAAATCTTGGCTTCTTCACTTGTAATTTTCGAAAATTACATATTTATAAGGTGAGTGAGATTTTTGTGGAATATTTTATTTTGGAGAAAAGAATATATGAGATATATTCAAGATTTCTTAGAGTCTAAGAAAAGATTTTTTCCAAAGCCCATATACCACCATATTTTCGGCCATCACTCTTTATAAATAGGGGATGATTATTTCATCCCCAAGTACATAATTTCATGTGTTGGAAAAATCAAGAGCATATATATTTTTCTTTTTCCTTAGTTATTTAAATTACTTGAAAGCATCTCCCACCGGTGATCAAGTAAGGCGAAAGGGAAATACTTGAGAAGGTTTTTGGGTTGATAAAGCGTGATCGTAATTGCACCGTTTATTCAAAGACCAATTCTACAAGAGGTACGTAAGTCACATAAATTCTTGTTTATTCCGCCTAGATTTTATGTGAATTAATTCAACATGCATGATGTTAAAATTGTTGTTGGAATTATTATTTGAATTAATTAGGATTAATTCATGCTAGTAATAATTGAATTTAAATTCATATTTAAATTTCATCCCGAATAGATTTCGGGCACCCCTATTTTCCCAACATTGTTCTACTTTAACAAGTCAGAAAACATGTTCTTAAAATACAACTACCCCCAAATTATGGGCCTAAAGAAATATTTTACCCATAGGGAGGGCTATATATATGAGATTGAATAAAATAATGATAACTTTATATTTTATTGATTTTTGTGAGAGCGATTTATCTCCTTTTTTTGGGACGTGAATGTAATTATGGGACGTCAAAATAAGAATAGTGTGAAAGTAATCACTAGGCGGAGGGAGTATATTTGGTGTCCAAGTGCGGTTGGTCTACAGGAAAAATGTTTCCCCTCTTTTGGTTTTGTTGAACCAGATCTCGACTTTTGCAACTGACAAATTATTTTTTAGTTATATTAATTTTTCTTTTCAATTTTTTTCTTTTAACTGTCAGTATTTTCCTATACATATACTACAACTTAAAAATAATTTTTAGTTATTTTAATTTTTCTTTCCAATTTATTTCTTTTAACCGACGTGTAGGACCATATAAATGGACTATTCCAAAATTTGGTATCATTTCTCATTTAAATGTTCAGAATTTGTCAATTATTTCTGAATTAAAATATATCTTTAGATTACAAGATTGATTAATCTTGTTTTGACACTTCGTGTTGCCATTGTAAAGACCGAACAAACATTTTTTACTATAAAACATGTTAAGAGTGTTATTCGAAACAAAATGGAAAATGAATCTATATTAGATTATATAATTGTTTATATTGAAAGATAATTATTTGAAGGTATTGATCATGTATTATTATCAACGAATTATTTAGGATAAGCTGTATGACATAACTTACGTATAAAAAATTGACTTTTATTTTTGTACTATAATTATTTTATTCGTATTCCGACCAAAAACTTTATTTCTTAAAAAGATTTAATCCTTTACCTCTCAATGAGAAATTCGAGAAAAAAATACGAATTCTCGTGATTTGTATCCATGAGTCACTTAAAGCCGAACATAAAGCAGTAATCTGAAAGCGAACAGACATATTCGGAAGGCCTAAGGATTCCCCAATGGGAGCCCATAGTATAAGCAAGGCATAGGTCTGTGAAGAAACCAAGAATTTGCCTACCTAAAGAGAGAAAGGGCAATCGTAGACGAGGTAGGGATAAACCCCACCGAGGTTTGGACGATCTGCCTGCTGCCCCCTTCCCTACCCTAGAAATTTTGAAATTATGTATATTAGTATACGTATATATAAGTTTATATTGTATAATTATAATAATATATAAGTGTTTATACATAGTAGCCAGACTGCCTTTTCCCCACATTTATATCATGAATCTTCCACTGCAACCTGTATTATATTTTAAGGGAAATTAATACCTCTCCACTACAAAATTTCAAGTAATCTTCCTTAGAGCTTGGATCCCAAAAATAAAAATAAAAAATTACTCCTCAATGCAAGTAACATATTTTCCCCTACTATAGCATAGTTACCCCACCCTAACCCACCCGCGCCATGCATGTCTGTCCCATCTCTCCCCTATTTCCCCATAATCCAGTCCACCATTTCCCCATCTCCATTTTCCCACCCCATCTATCACCATTTCCCCACGTCACATTCCCTCTTCCCCAATTCAAGTTTCAATAATGGGATGCATAGTTATTAGTTAAATTCTTGGTTCAAAGTGTCCATTTTAGAGTTCATTAATGGCTTTGGATGTGCTTCAATGGTGCACTCCACATATTTTTGGCGCAACGCCGTACTCCACGAAAGCCCTAATTGGCGTCCATCTGGATCTGTATGCCTCTCTATCATCAACGAAGATGGTGACTTCTCTGAATCGGTATGTTTGACATCTTTTCATGATTTGCTGAATTGCTGCATATATTGAGGAGTTTGAGAGATCATCCCACCATGGACGTTGCTTGGATTTAATTCTTAATTTCATTTGAGATCCGTAAGTGCATTTTTTTAGTATTTGTTTATTTTTGGTTGTCATTGTGCATTTGATTTTGTTTAAAATTGCAGTAATTGTTATCATTTTTGGTTTTTGAAAATTGAAAGTTGCATTGTAATTCAATTTTTGGAGACGATTTGTGTAGTGTAAAAACCGCAATAGTTGTTGATTTTTGAACTCTGATGTTGAAGTGAAGAAATTTTAGTTGTTCTATTGTTCCTAATTTAGCAAGACTATTGTTCCTGTTTTAAATTTATAGATCCTGAGAATAATTGTGTAGCTCCAGAGAAAGAGGAAATTATAGGTGTAACAACAAATTTCGTGAAAAACACGAAATAAAAATTACAACTTGAATTTCTTCGAATTTGATTTAAGAATTTGTGCGGGTTTGACCAACTCTGGACTTGATCCTCTGATTCTTCTCTTCTGTTGACTTTGACTTTGACTCAGATGGCTCTTGCAACGGTCCTTGCCTTAGTCTTGTCTGGAGTTGAAGTTGAAGATTTGAAAAATGTTGACTCAAGAACTTGACGTCTTGTGTTGAATCAAACGTGGCTTTTGGATGAACTTCTTCGACGGAGATGAAGAACGCCTTGAATGTTTGATGAAGATCCTTGAATCTTCAACAGGTGAACGAGGAAGGCCTCGGGAGAGAAAAGCCGAATCGGAGGGGCTTCGAGCCTTGATCTCTGACCAGGAGCTGTTTCTGGGTTTGTTCCTTCAGAGAACGACTTGAATCTTCTGTTGGTGATCAATTTTTATCGAATGGATTAGTGACTGTTTAAGTTCAGTTTAAAGATCATCAATCAATTACGTATGATTGGTTACCACCGTAAATGGTAAATCGAGGGTTCGTGTTATGAACTTGTAAATGTGAAAGTCGAAATCGAATTAATTTCGTATGTGTGCACGTCTAGGTGTTTAAGTGTGTGTTTTTGGAGCATTTGTAAATTTGAACTTGTATTTCTTAAGCTGGAGAACAACTATTTATAGAGACTAGCAAGCATGAGGTGCCTATGACTCTTGGTCTCCTTTGCCTGCATGCTTGACATGTGTCCTTTGACCTTATCTAAGCTGAATCTTAGTTACAAAGTCTTCTTTGGTCTTATCTCGGACTTCATTGTTGTTCACTCAGGCCGTCTTAGCTGATCCAGGATATTTTTTTTTTATAAAAGTTGTTCGCCTTTTGAGTACATGGCTCAGAAGTTGTTCGCCTTTGTGTTTTACACGGATTGGCGTTGGGATCTTGATCCTTTGTTCGTCGACATGCACCTCTTAGGTTGGTAGATGCATCACCTTTTGTCAATGTTGCTCGTCATCAGTGACTTAGCAGAATGTTCATCTCTGGTCTTGGGCCTTAAAACCTGTTCGCCGATAAGCTGTTCGTCCTTGTAGTTGTTCGCCATTTTATACACTCCCTGGATTAGTTTATGCACCCCGGCTTGATTTTCTTTGTTGATCATCTTTGATTTGGAGTTGATTTCTCGTAATCCTTATTAAGACTTTAATCTCTGTTCGCTAATCATCGACTTATGTTCGCCTATCAACAATTGCCCCCTATCCTGACTAGATGTTGCTTTAGACGAGCAACTTTGTGGCGAGCAACTGTAGTTAGGATACTTTCCTGGTATGGATCTGGACGAACATCATTACTTTTGGCGAGCAGCTCCGAATTCACCGTTTCGTCTTCCCACGATCTGGGGGGTGTACGAGGATGACGTGAGCGTCATGATTGCGTGCCGTCCACGCGCGATCAATCCCGAGGCGACGCGCCCCTATAATTGCACGTAGGTCCTTCGATTTTCAAACTTGTTTGAAATTGACCTTGTTTTTCTTCAATTTAGTCCACATTTTGTTGGAAAATTACACTCCATACCCCGTTTTTTCTCAGGGTATAAATAAGAAAGGAACTGAAATTTTTTCCCACTTCTTTCATTCGTGCTACAGTGCTCCGGTGATTTTTCACGTTTCCGGCGATCCAAAGCTTTCCGGCGTCCGTTTTTCCAGCATTTGGCTTCAAATCTTGTTTCCCAGGTTGTTACTTTTCTATCTTCGTCTCATTTCTTTTGTTTTTCCTAAAAAACCTCCATCGCCACCGTGTGGGGCTTTGTGCCGCCGTCTTCTCCGAAGGATCGCCGCCGTCTGCAATTTCCATAACCGCCGTCTGGTTCTCTTCTTTCTTTTCCTCCTATGTCTTCGCATTCGAGCAACAAATCCGAGGAAACTCTTGATCCCCCTTCCCTATTGTGGCACACGAAAATTGACCCCCTTTCGAAGTCTCTTCGGCCTCGGATCCCCACGTGGACTCCGTTGTTCGATCGGTAGAAGATACGGGTGCTCGTCCGTCAGGGAGGGAGGTGGTGGTCGCTGCGAACAGAGATTCCGACGAGGGCTCCTCGACCAGTACTGAATCGGAAGATCCCCAATTTGACGAATTGACCCGCGAATTTCTGGAAGGGATAGGGTTCCCATCTCCAAAAATGATGGAAAACGAGATCCCAGTTGGAGTTGCTCGGCCTTTCGAATGGCGAGCATATGCCGAGGAATACGCGAACCACTTTGCTCGTCTGAAAAGACAAAAAATAGATTTGATTAGGAATGAATTCCAGGCGAGCAGAATCAAGAGCGTCGTCCTCGAGGAGGATCTTGATTCAATCCAAGAGACATACAAGATCCCATATGACATTCATATGTGGGCCCCCAAGAGAAAGGAGAGAGCTGTTCGCCCACCCCCAGGATGCACGGCGATCAACATTCATACTTTGATGGCCGGCCTGAAGCTGCCGCTGCCTCCAGTTGTTGGTCGTTTTCTTGAGGCGACCAAGCTTGCTATTACACAGATTACGCCGATTGGATGGATGAATCTGCTCGGTGCAATGTGCCTGTTCGCCCTCGAAGGATACGTCGATCACCTTACTGCAGAAGAGATCAACTATCTCATGACAATTACTAAGTGTCCCGTAGGCGAAGAAGGCTACTACTACCTCAAGGCCAGAACTGGGCTCAAGATGGTAGAAGGGGTGCCGAATAAGATCAAGGACTGGAAACAACACTTCTTTTTCATAGGGGGTGACTGGCGAGCATTTTCCGGTCCACACGGGGGCATTGGACGAATAAACTCTCCCGCTGCTTATGGAATAATTAAGCGTAAGTTTATCTTTGTTCGTTCTTGAACTATAGTGTTCTAATTTAACTTTTCTTGTTTGCTCGCAGGTCCTCAACTACCAAAGTGGAATTCGGAAGAAGAGAAGATTGGTGCGGAGTTCCTGTTCACTTCCTGTTTGGTCGGCTTGGCAATAAAGCGGACAGGACCATCCAATATCTAAGCGACGAGAAGCGTCAAAGAGCTGCTCGTTTGTTTACCTATCCCCACCACTTGGAAGCACAAGCTGAGGTGCCCCCAGGTATAAAAAATTTCCAACTCCTCCTTTATAACTTTGTTTGCCCTTTGATATCTTAACTTGCTCGCCTAAACTCTTTTTTTTTTAGCCGAACAAGTCACTGTCGTTGTCCCTCCCAGCTTTGCTCTCCTCGAATAAAGGGTGTTTGAAATGGCGCCACCAAAGGGTAGGAAAAAGAAGGGTGACCCGCCAACCAAAGTTCTGGCGATGACGAACAAGGATGAAGGAGCCAAAGTTCCTCGGTTCGTGGCACCTTCTGGCCATGTTCGGCCAGCTTCTCCGATTTCTCCCCCTCATGGGGGAAAACGTTTAAAGAAAGCTGATGGGACCCCATTGGCCCAGGATGTCCCCTGTGGTGGCAAGGGGAAAGAAAAGGTGGGCATAAATCTTGCTCGCCCAGAAGAAGTAGCTGCCCGTCGCCCCTCCTCTAAGCCTGCTGATCGGTCGGGCAAAGCCAGTAAAGATGTGACCCCAACCCGTGGCCCCGAGGACATCACTATACTGGGTTGGGACGAACGAAAGTTCCATGAGTAAGCATATCTAACTTTGTGGCCGGTGAACAAATTTTTAAGAACATTTTGTAACTTGGGTTTTTGTTCGCAGGTATCGGCCTAACGATCATCCTGGGCGCACAGCCGCGGTCCACCAATACGCTTTCTCAAAGACCCCGGTGAACATCCGAGAGATCCCGGGCGAACATGTTCGCCGGGCTACTGAATTGATCGCCCGATCGTGGACCCGGCCTCTGGAGACGACCGTTTCTGCTCAAAGCGTTGCGGACAATTTCCACTTTTCAATGATGCATCACGCAAACGGCCTTGCTATTGCCCAGAAAGGAATGGTCCAGCTCGCCGAGCTCGAAGATGCTGTTCGTCGCTATGCCGGTACAGCTCGGCAACTGACCGAAGAGAAGGACGGCCTGGTCGGCCAATACGAGGCCAAAGTTGCCCATCTCAACAATCAAATCAATGTTTACATTGATTCTGAAAAGAAATACCTTGAAGAAATTCAAGGTTTGTCCAGCGAATTGAGAGGCAAAGATGCCATGCTCGGCTAGGGGGAGAAGAAGTTGTCCGCGGCTGAACAAGAGATCGCCGAGCTCAAAGCGGAAATTGCTCGTCTTCGGGAGACGGAAGCCAACCTCTTCACACGCGAGCAACTTGAAGACGAGGTTCAGGCTCGAACTGGCCCCATTTCTAACCTTGGGCATATTTGCGCCTACGCGGATAGCATCCGCACGGCCGATGCTTATGATTACAAGGACCTGGTAGAAGAAATGGGTAAAGACTTGTCCGAGTTTATTGAACATTATCCGCCGCCGAACAACATTGAGATCCAGCTGGCGGACGTGGCTGAGTTGGGGGTCAAGATTGATAAACTTGACCCTAGCATCGTCGTTACCCATCCTCCTCCCCAAGTTAATGAGGACGAGCAAGAGGAGGAGCCGGCCGCTGCTGACGAGCAAGCTGCTAAAGAGGCGGAGGAGAAAGCAGCTGAAGACCTGGCCCGAGATATGATCGTTGAACCTCCCGTCGATCAAACCCATGACCCTCCTCCCGCCGAGCAACAATAGATATAGGACAGTTTTTTCTCTTTCCTTCTCTGTAATAGTTAGAATCATTGTACTATTTTTTAGGCTCAATGCCTTTTGTTTAATGGAATGTCTTTTTTATGTTCGCTCATTTTCTTTATATGTTAATTGCCTTTACATTTTTGTCAATGACTGCAATTATAACATATAGTGTTGGGCTTTTGTTCGAATTGAACTTTGCCTTTAATGGAATCAGGGTTTAGCCTTAGGTTCTGTTCATTTTAAAAAACGAACAACCTTTAAGTGGCTTTGGTCCTCAAAATGGACTTGTACCTCGAGCTTTTGGACTTTTCCTTTTGACGAACAACTACTATATTTACATTATGAAAAATTTACAAGTGTTGTAAGACTACTCGTCACTAACAAATATAATCCGACGAACAACTTTGAACACTAACTAAAATATGCTCGCTTATAATATTTTTGCCGAGCAACTCTGTCTATAATTAAAAGAAACAGCACTAAACTATACAGTGTGCCGAACAACTTTAAATTATATACTTGACAAAATTTCAAAAAATTAGGCAAGTTTTTGGTTTGCCTCATCTAGTTCACTAGCCCCCCGAGACATTTGTTCGCCCAATTAAGAACCTGTTCGTCTCATTGATAGTACTTTTTCAGATGTACAACATTCCAGGAGTATTGGGCCGGCTTGCCTTCCATATCTTCGATATCGTATACACCATTAACGAATTTCTCCGTTATACGAAACGGGCCCTCCCAAGTTGGTCCCAATACACCTGGAGGTTGGGCGAGCAACTTTCTTAGAACCATATCTCCAACTCTGAATTCCCTGATTTTAACATGGAAATTATAATAGCGTTCTGCTCGCTGCTTATAGGTAGCATTTTTTAGCTCGGCATTCAGTCTTTTTTCTTCGAGCAAATCCATTTCAGTAGCTAGAGCAGAGTTGTTCGCCTGCTCGTCAAAGTTGGTCGTCTGGTATGTGTTGGTCTTTAACTCGACTGGTATTACAGCCTCTGTTCCGAAAGCCATTGCAAAAGGTGTTTCTCCGGTGCTTGACCTGGGAGAAACTCTGTATGCCCATAAGACTTCCGGAAGCTCTGTAGACCAACTGCTTTTGCTCTCTGCTAGCCGTACTTTTAACGTATGCTTGATAATTTTGTTTACGGCTTCGACTTGTCCATTCGACTGGGGATGATAGGGCGTAGAATAATGTTTCTTGATCCCCCACTTTGTACAGAAATCTCTCAACTCTTTTCCATCAAACTGCGGACCATTGTCTGTCACGATGGTTTGTGGAACTCCAAAACGACAGACAATGTTGTTCCAAATGAAGTTGATCATTTTCTGTTGCGTGATTTTCAACATGGCCTCTGCTTCTGCCCATTTTGTATAATAGTCGACTGCCACAATGGCAAATCGAACTCCTCCAACTCCCGCCGGGAAGGGACCAATAATGTCCATCCCCCATCTTGCAAATAGCCACGGGCTATAAACTGATACGAGCTGTTGAGCCGGGGTATGAATGTTTGGTGCAAAATTCTGGCACTGGTGGCAAGTCTTTGCTTTCTTGATTGCATCCTGACGTAAAGTTGGCCAATAATAGCCTTGTCTGATAGTCTTGTATGCCAAGGCTTGCCCCCAGTATGATTTCCGCACACTCCGGCATGTATTTCTTCGAGTATTGCTCGTCCTTGCCCCCTAGTCAAACATTTGAGAAGTGGGATTGATATTCCCCTTTTGTAAAGCTGCTCGCCCACCAGAGTATATCTGGCGGCTTGCTTTGTTAGCTTGGCGGCTTCAAAAGGGTTGTTTGGTTTTTCCCCACTTTTTAAATATTTGACTATGTTTGTTCTCCAGTCTTCTTCTTCACTTGCTTGTTCATCAAGTTGGTTGACATTATAACTTCTTGTTGATGGATCATTCATCTTTGTAATTATAATGTCTGCCAACTCTGCTGGTCCCTCACTTGTTGCTAGTCGGGCCAACGCATCTGCTTGTGTGTTGCTTGTCCTTGGAATTTGTTCAATGAAGACTTGTTCTAACAAGGACATCAAGGTAAGCAACAATTCGCTGATACTCAATCATGTGATCGTCTTTCGTCTCGTATTCACCTCGGACTTGATTCACAATTAATTGTGAGTCGCCAAATATTTGTAACCGTCTAACACCTACTGCAAGAGATAGGTGGAGACCAGCAATAAGAGCTTCGTACTCAGCTTCGTTGTTGGTTGCCATGAAACCAAATTTGATTGCCGAGGTGAATACTTGTCTGTCTGGACTGATTAGAACTACTCCTGCCCCCGAGGCTATGTTGGTTGAAGACCCGTCAACGTAAAGATGCCAGGGGTGATCAAGTCCTCTCGTCGGATCTGGTGGGAAGGTTAGTTCGACAATAAGGTCGGCTAACGCTTGCCCTTTGATCGCTGTTCGAGGAGCATATGTTACTCCGAATTGGCTAATCTCTAGTGACCACTTTAATAGACGACAAGCTGTGTCGGGGCGATGGAGAATTTGTCTAAGTGGGAAAGTTGTTAGCACTTCAACTTGATGATCAAAGAAGTATGGTCGTAACTTCCTCACACTCATGACAAGTGCATACGCCAGTTTCTCAGTTGGAGAGTATTTGATCTCCGCATCGTGTAAAGCTTGACTGACGTAGTAAATATGTTGATGAAATTTGCCGTCTTCTCGCACCAGAACAGAGCTGATGGCTACTTTTGATGCTGCTAAGTATAAATATAGTTTCTCTCCCGGGACAGGTTTTGATAGGATTTTAACATCTCCCAGATATTCTTTGAGTTGGTCGAACGCCTTTTGACAGTTGTTAGTCCATGTGAACTGTCATTTCTTGATGGCTTCAAAGAATGGACGACACTTGTCCCCCGACCTGGATATGAACCGATTTAATGCTGCTAGGCATCCCGTAAGCCTTTGCACTTCTTTTATTGAACGTGGAGGTTGCATATCCACAATTTCTTTAACTTTTGTTGGATTGGCTTCAATCCCTCGCTGACTAACAAGATGGCCCAGGAATTTTCCTGAATGAACTCCGAAACTGCTCTTCTTCGGATTCAGCTTCATGTTGTAGTGTCGAAGGATTTCGAACACCTGGGTCAAATGTTGAAGATGGTCTTCCCTTCGGGGGCTTTTGACTACGATATCATCTACATAGACTTCTACCGTATCTCCGATTTGTTCGTCGAACATCTTGTTCACCAACCTCTGGTATGTTGCTCCAGCGTTGATGAGGCCAAAAGGCATTCTTTTCCAACACAACAAGTTTTTGTTCGTATAAAATGCTGTGTTCTCTTGATCGTCTGGATGCATTGGAATTTGATGGTACCCGACAAAGGCATCCATGAATGTTAGCATTTCATGACCTGCAGTGCTGTCCACCAACTGGTCAATGTGAGGGAGTGGAAAGTTGTCCTTCGGGCATGCTGCATTCAGATCTGTAAAGTCTATGCATAGCCTCCAGGTCCCGTTTGGTTTCCTCACAAGGACTGGGTTTGCTACCCATTGTGGACAGAGTGCCTGTCGAATCAAGTCGTTGTCTAACAACTTTTTTACTTCTTCATTCAAAGCCTGATACTTGTCTGGGCCATATTTTCTTCGTTTTTGATGGATTGACCTTTTTGCTTGATTGATGTTGAGCTTATGGCAAGCATATTTTGGATCTATCCCCACCATGTCTGCATGAGACCAAGCAAAAACATCTAGATTTTGGCTGAGGAACTCTTTCATTCGGGATCTGTAAGGCTCAGGGAGCTCAGATCCTATGTATAATTCGAGATCCGGGTTTTCAGGATTAACTCTGAACGCCTCCAGCTCTTCAACTGGAGTTGCTCGTCGTTTTTGTCCTTTCCACCGAGGATCAAGTATTGGTCCCTCAGAGTTGAAATCATTTTCGATGTTCATTGGCTCTGCCCCCAGGCGGGGATCTAGATCATCTGTTGGCCCTGATTCGTTGTTGTTAGTCAACACCTGGCCCTCCAAGCCATCAGATGAATGTTGCTCGTCACCACCCCTTTGTTGTTCGTCAGGATGATGTTCCTCCTGGGTGGTAATGAGTTGTTCGTCCAACACCTGCTCGTCAAGATGTTGTTCGTCAGTGTCCATGTGGTCTTCCTCTATTTCCATCATGTTCTCCATTATTGATGGTTCATCAGCAGGATAGCTAGTTGTGGTTTCCATCATGGATACTGATACATGTTTGGCCTGCAACTGTAAGAGACATTCCCTGGCCTTTCTTTGATCTCCTTTGATAGTACCTGCTCCACTTGCTGTTGGGAATTTCAAACAATAATGATAAGTGGAACATGCAGCTTTGAATTCATTTAAAAAGGGTCGACCAAGAAACCCGTTATAAGTTGAATCCTGGTCTACAACCAAGAAGTCAACCATTCTTGTAATATTTTTCTCGGGTTCGTTGGCCGTTACACGTTGTACTGCTAAGGTAACTATTCCCAATGGGTCCGTTACAGCATTCCCGAAGCCTATTATTCTGTGAGTTGTATCCCGGATATAGCCCGAATAATCTCCAAGATGATCGAGCGTCTTTTTGAATAAGATGTTGGTGTAGGCTCCGGTGTCCACCAACAATCTGTGGACTCGTGTTCCCATAATCTTTGCGCAGATTACGAGCGAATCGTTATGTGGAGTCAATATTCCTTCTAAGTCGCTTTCGGTGAAGGTCAATTCCGCTGTCTGCATGATAGATGGTTTGACCCCCATTTCTTGGACTTGATCGATTGCTCGTAACTCAGCTTTCCTTTTTCGGTTGGAGATTGGTGGTCGTCCATCAGAACATCCTCCTGCGGGACCTGCAGGTTCCATCATATATAAATCTTCAAATGGACGAGTAGGAATGGTAGGAACTGGTCGTGCCGGTTTATTGTTCTTCTGAGGTTGATCATCCTCGTCCTCAGAGTTGTTCTCGGACTCTCTTCCCGGGTTGTCTTTTAACAAAGTCAGAGAGCTTTCCATCCTCGTAGAAACGCCAAAGCTGTTTGAGCAAATCTCTACATTCACTCGTAATGTGCCCCACGCTTTGATGGTAGGCACAATACTTGTTAGGGTTGAGTTTTCCAGTATCTTGGCGAATTTTCCGGGAAGGGGAGAGCAACTCCTTATCCTTCACATTTTCATAAACAGTATCAACTGACACTGTTAGCACTTGATTCAACTTTTCCTTGAGCTCCGTCCCTTCAGTAAATGCCTTCATGTTTTTAGGGACTCGATAGTTTGTTACACCAGGTTTCTTGTTATTCTCCTTGGGATCAACTTTGTTCTCCCCCAAATTTGATTGCAAGGCCTCGTGCATGGAAACGAATATGCCGGCTTGATTTCGAAATTCGGCATAACTTCTTGGGCACTTTAGTCGTACCTCCTTCCATAGCTTTGATCCTTTTTTCAACCCTGCCATAACGGCAACAATTTTCGTGTCCTCGCTGATGGGTTCACCTTCCAACAGCACCTTGTCGAACCTTTCCATGAATGCTCGATCTGACTTGTCGTCATTTTATTTTAGGTCAGACAATCGATGTTTCTGAGACAAGTACGACCCCACCGTTGAGAAATGAGAGAGGAACTCTCGACTTAGTTGAGTGAATGAATGGATAGATGCTGGTGGCATTGCCGAAAACCACTTGTGTACCCGATCCCCTAAAGTTAAGGAGAAGTTTCGGCATTGAGTGACGTCGCTGGCTTCCACCCAGACCATATAATCCGAATACTTTGTTAGATGAACTCTGGGATCAGCAACACCGTCATATTGTATGCTTGCCAGGAACTGAACCTTCTTCTGAATCGGAGCTTTCAGAATGACAGGTGATAAAGGTGAGGATGGCAAACTGGTCGTCCCCACTCCTCTTTGTTGGTCCAACTGTCCCTGCATGCTCTCCACTGCCCTTCTTAAACTTGATAGCTCATCCAAAGATGCCCCCTGACTTGGAGGCTGTTCGGCGAGCAAAGGTACTAACCTTTCTGCTCGTCGCAGTCCCTCACTCGGAGTGGGCAAATCCTGGAGCTGTTTTCTAGGGTTGCTCGCCGCATTTGGCCCTAGACACCTGAAGGCAGATTGAGAGAGTCTCTCATGAACCGATGGGCGTGGTTGCTCAAATGTTGCTCGCCCACGCTCAACTTCCTGGCGAGCAACTTTCTCTTGTAGTTGGGGTTGGCCAAGTCTGTCCTGGGCACTAGAACGGGTAGTTCCATGGCTCGACATAGTTGTTTGCCCGCGAGCAGATTCAGCCTGACCCTCTCTCGGTTCGACCATCTTTGCTTTGTCTTTATCCCGCCTGACCTGGGCACTGTTCACCTCGTGTTGTTCGTCCCTGGTTGACCTAGCCCTAACAACTTCTACGGCTCTATCTTTAGGCCTCACTTGTGAAGGCCTATTTTGATCTTGCTGTTTCTGTAGTGCCTGGAGAGCAGCAATGGTTTTGGCTAATTTGTTAGGGTTGTTCGCCAGGGCTTCCATTTCAGGTGGGAGATTATGGGTTACGACCGTATGCTGCGATCTGTTCGCATGTCTGGGATTACGATCTTGGTGGTCGGCCGACGAAGCTCGAGTATGAGATGGTCTCCTTGACAAGCGTGATCCTTGTGTTTCCTTGGATTGAGGCATTCCGAATTAATTTGTCTTAATTCTTATGATGAAGAACACCAAGAACACCTTTGCTTGAATCTTCAAATATTTCTTGAGGTTTCCTTTGAATCTTCAACTTTTCAACTTGAAGTTCTTGAGTAATCACACTAAACCGGAGGTTCGAACCCTCCTTCTAGCGCCAAAATTGTTGGTGATCAATTTTTATCGAATTGATTAGTGACTGTTTAAGTTCAGTTTAAAGATCATCAATCAATTACGTGTGATTGGTTACCACCATAAATGGTAAATCGAGGGTTCGGGTTATGAACTTGTAAATGTGAAAGTCGAAATCGAATTAATTTCGTATGTGTGCACGTCTAGGTGTTTAAGTGTGTGTTTTTTTGGAGCATTTGTAAATTTGAACTTGTATTTCTTAAGCTGGAGAACAACTATTTATAGAGACTAGCAAGCATGAGGTGCCTATGACTCTTGGTCTCCTTTGCCTGCATGCTTGACATGTGTCCTTTGACCTTAGTTTGACCTTATCTAAGCTGAATCTTAGTTACAAAGTCTTCTTTGGTCTTATCTCGGACTTCATTGTTGTTCGCCCAGGTCGGCTTAGCTGATCCAGGATGTTTTTTTTTTTTTATAAAAGTTGTTCGCCTTTTGAGTACATGGCTCAGAAGTTGTTCGCCTTTGTGTTTTACACGGATTGGCGTTGGGATCTTGATCCTTTGTTCGTCGACATGCACTCTTAGGTTGGTAGATGCACCACCTTTTGTCAATGTTGCTCGTCATCAGTGACTTAGCAGAATGTTCATCTCTGGTCTTGGGCCTTAAAACCTGTTCGCCGATAAGCTGTTCGTCCTTGTAGTTGTTCGCCATTTTATACACTCCCTGGATTAGTTTATGCACCCCGGCTTGATTTTCTTTGTTGATCATCTTTGATTTGGAGTTGATTTCTCGTAATCCTTATTAAGGCTTTAATCTCTGTTCGCCAATCATCGACTTATGTTCGCCTATCAACATCTTTGAATGTCTTCAGATATAAACGCCGAATCGGAGACCTTGATTCCGGATCGGAGGCTGTTTCTGACAAACTTGCATGAAGAACGACGAAGAACACCTTTGAATCTTCAAAGGCCTTGAAGAATGTTCCTGGAGTTTCTTCGAATCTTCGAAGAGAAACGTCGGATCGGAGGGGTTTTGAGCCTTAATCTCTGATCTGGAGCTGTTTCTGGCGGGTTTGCACGAAGAACGACGAAGAATGCTTTGAGTCTTCAAGAATGGTTGCAGAAGATTTGCTTGTTGATCGTCTGAATGCTCGTTTGCTTCGGTTGTGTGTGTGGAAATGAATGAACAAGAGCCCTATTTATAGGGTGGAGGTTGAGAAACCTTCCTTTCCTGTCGTGCCACGTGGTACGTCCTGGTTGACCAATGCCATTTGATTAACGTGATTTGCAAATTAACTTAATTCGCTTCCCTCTTTGACGAGATATCATTTAATTTTCGATCTAATGGTAAATAAACTATATTTATTACCCAATATGAGTATCGAACACTCATTTAATTCGACCGACTTGTACCGTGTATATTTAATATCAATTTAACTATTTAATTCAAGAATTAATTTGATTAAATTCTCAAAATAAAATAGTAAATTTTATTTGATATTAATATTTGATTTGTACAAGTGTCACCATTTAATTGGGTGCAAAATTAATTTGCTTACAATAGGTTATGTGGATTTATCTTTTTTTTTTAGTGTTCCTGTGTTGAACTTATTAATGTATATTTTGAACTTATAAGCAATTTATAATTGCGCTTTAACAATAAATTTTTGAACTTTATGAATGTTATATTGAATTTTTCAAAAAAATAAAAATAAAAAATAAAAAAAGAATTGCACTTACAAAATGTTGAACGGGATGAACACAATGTTGAACTTAAATTTCATTGGTCAATGATCTTTTGTAGATAATGAGCATTTATTTTGTTAATATTCTTTAATTTTTCTCCAAATGGTTTGTCTTCCTCCAAGCCCAATTTTAAATATAATTTTTTTTCTTGAATGAACGAAAGAGGAAGGAATGCATATCATCTTTTTCAAAATAAATAGTACTCTCAAATGGATTTGATGGCTGTCAGGGTGGTGGGGAGAGAAGGGGCTGGGGTTGTCATATTCTACTGGCATTCTTGTAATAAATTAGTAACTTTTGCAGTTGGAAGTAATTAAATGAAAAGTTACAGGTGAGATGCAATTCCCCCTATTTTTTGCACCCTTAAGTAAGTTACTCATATTTTAATCGACCTACCTCCATCATTGCCTCGTCGATGTTTTGATTTGGTTGTGTTTTGCATTTTTTAATATCTTGCAAAAAATTAAGAGGAATAAGCGGAGAATGTGGCGGTGGGGAGTGAATATGCAGAAAGTAGAAAAAAGTTGGAAGGATTGAAAAGTAATTTTAATCCTTTTTTTGGGCACTGTTAGAACCGTGAAATCAAATCGGATGTGTAGGAGTCGACTTGTTTTTAGGGAGCTATGTTCAAATTGTAAGAATTGTAAGGACGCTCAAACTTACCCAAAAAAAAAAAAAGGTTTGAACAGCAGAGAAAATATATACAAACTACTAAATACCGTAAATGATTTATGTTTGACCTTTTTCTCCCTACCAAATGAGGCCTTAGCATATTCAGAACCTAGACCACAAAGAAGCATTGTCTTTTTATTGCTTGATAAAAAAAAAAAAGTAAAAAGAAAAGTGTATGTACAAGATTTTACTTCATTCTTGCATGAATCTTATTCTTCTTGTTGGACATAAGATTTAATAAAAACTAATATTTAACTGAAAAAATAGATAAATTAAAGTAATAATATTGTGGGAGTATTATAAAACGCATTTATTTGTTTATGGGTTTTGTTTATTTCTAAATAAAAATTAGAATAATTTTGATTTGACAATTCAAAATAAAAATTGGTGAGATCATAAGTTTCGGTGGATGGAGTGAAAGGTGATAATTTTATAATTTAAACTTTAGCGTTACATGTTTAAACTTGTTTTGAGAAGCATACTTACCAAACCATTACAAAATGTTTAAGGATGAATTTTATGTCTATAAAAAATAGGCTGAAACCCGAATTGTGCGGGCCATCTTGCATGCGTCTTATATAACTTCATGTATTTTCAATTTTTCAGTTCATTGCTTATATGCTCGCTCCATACCCAAAATATAGTCATGTTACTTTTTGTTCGGTTATTAAATTTTTTGATATAATATATAAAAAGTAAGAATATTGTGTCACATCAAGTGAATAAATAAATTATTTTAAAAATATTATGTGTGTATGTTGAAAAATGTAGATAAAGTTTATTTACTTCCATTTTAGACAATATTATTATTTTTTGGGGACGACCTAATAAGACAACCAAAACTATTTTTTTTAGGGATTGATGAAATTTTATGTTTAACACCCATTGCCCAACAAAACTTTGAAGAATAAATTAATACTCCCTCACTCCTATTAAACTTTATATGTACTTGAGCTCATTTTTTAAGAAAAATGATTGAAAAATAATTTTTAAAGAGTTTTACTGGAATATAAATTAATATTGTGAAAGAGTATTGTTTTATTTTATGAGTGTGAAGATTATTATAGAAATAGGACGAACGAAAATGAAAAGTATGAAGTTTATTATGGGAAGAAGTAATAATGGTGTTCCTTAATTTAGATTTTCTTTTCAATTACTTTTGAAAAGGTAATGATTCAATACAATAAAAAAAGAAAAAGAAAATGAAGTGAGCATGTTCTCCAACAGAGGTTTTGCAAGAGATGTCTTGACTTGAACGACTCAAGATGCCAACTGCTTACCCAATGCATCAACTGCTTTACCTAAAATCCCACCCCCCAACATCCAAGTTGTTACTCCCTCCGATTCAAAATGTTTGATGTTTTAGGGTGTTTTTTTTGTTTCAAAATATTTGATGTTTTAGGGTATTTTGCATCTTATTTTCCTATTATGCCCCTATTAAAATCCCCCTAAAATATCACTCATAATTTTTCCTTACCTTTTAATAATGTTACACCATAAATAAACTATTTGACCTTCCATAAATCTCTTTTCAATCAATATATCATAAGGGTATAATAATCACTATATACCACTTCTTAATTCTCACAACAAATCCTAAAACATCAAACATTTTGAATCGGAGGGAGTATTATTTATTTACCAATACAAAGCATTGAGCCGGACAGCCGGTTATATACATCCTCCATTTTATAATTAATTTCACACTTTTTCATTTTCGTCTATTTCACAATATTCTTCATATTTTAAAATAAAAATAATATTCAATTATAGTACACTCACAACATTATTTTATTTTATATTCAAAATAATATTTTTGAAAGTCATTTTTATTTTATATTTCTAAAAGTGTGTCTCACTGGATGTAAAGTTTTGAGGGAGTATGCAACTAAAGTAAATATCTTTTCTATGATTGGCCAGCATTCCTTTTCGGTTACTGTATTAGAATTCAAGACTAACTAACCGCTTAATTTAGATTATCTACAACGTAATAAGGTACCCCTTTATAATATTTACTTAAACTACTAAAGGCAAAATTTGTTTAATTTATGTTATCTACATTAAAAGCAAAAATATTTGTTTGCAATTGGAGCAATTATGACCCATTATGGATCATAACATGACCTATGCAAAATCAAAGGATATTCGTAACTAAAGAATTTAAATAAGTTATTATGAGTTACATAATGAGTTACCCATAAAGGGCACAAATGCACTACATGTATGTTCCCTAAATCGATCCAAACCTCATGTTACACAATAATATAATATTTTTAATAGCTACGATATAATATTTTTTAATAGCTACACCATCGTGTAACAAGACATCAAACGTCGCTAAATTGCTAATGCATGCACATTTCTTTTTATATGTGTTTTTATTTAGCTAGAGATCTAATTTTCTTTATTATCCATGAATGACAATCAGCTAAGGTGTGAAGTATATATTCGACATTTAAAATCGTCATTAATTTGAAATGAAATTTCAGGCTAGCTAGCTATTGGCACAATAATATTCCTCTGATTCTTAACCAATTGAGAATTTCTTGCTTTTCTTTTTCTATTTCAATAACACATTATATATAGGTTTGATCAATGATTCCTACACTTTTAAATTCCAAAAAAAAAACAAAAGAAATCCACATCAACAACAATTACATAAAGGCAAAGAAAGCTAGAAAATCCTATTGGTTCAACTAATAAAAATAACCAATAATAAATATGATCTCCACTATTCCTACTTATATGAAGGCCTAACTCTACACTTAAAACCCAGGTTGTAAGTGAGAGGATTGCCCAGGCTTATAAGCCCACCCAAGACCATCTCTCTATTCGATGTGGGATAGCTTAATACCCTCCCTCACGTGGGACGGGGACCAGGTCGACACGTGGTTCCACAGGTGGATCCACACATCGAAGTAGAGAGTTGGCTCTGATACCATATATGAAGGCCTAACTCTACACTTAAAACCCAGGTTGTAAGTGAGAGGATTGCCCAGGCTTATAAGCCCACCCAAGACCATCTCTCTATTCGATGTGGGATAGCTTAATACTACTCTCCATCCTAACCAATACCGAAAGCTCATTCCCACCTACCAACGAATCATCTCTCACTTACCAAAAATAGGATAATAAAACCCTAACCCCAAAACCCATTCTCCAAACCTCAACTATGGCTAATAAAAGCTATTTCTCCCGGGAATTCTCCGGGTCGGTGGATATCCGGTGCAGTTTTCAGTCACTTATAGTAGTTCTGGTGGCGGCGCTGGTGGTCGGAGCCATCTATTTGACGGCGGAGGGCGGCTACTTGGTGCAAGACGATGACAAACTTGGGAGTGGCTCCGAGACGGATTCCGGGTGCGATTTGTTTTCGGGGAAATGGGTATTCGATAACGGGTCGTACCCGCTTTACACAGAGGAAGAATGCACGTTCATGTCGGATCAGCTGGCTTGTGGAAAGTTTGGAAGAAGAGATTTGGATTATCAGCATTGGAGGTGGCAACCTCACCGTTGTGACCTTCCAAGGTTTTGTCTTGGTCTCTTCATTTTTTTTAGAACACACATGCAATGAAATATGGAAGAGAATAAGATGGAAAAATCATCTTTTTCTTAAGTATTAAATTTTATTTTAGTAAATTAATACTCCCTCCGTCCCAAACTCGTTTGCTACATTCTCAAAAAGGTTCGTCCCATACTCGTTTGCTACATCTACTTTTGACAAAAAAATAACAATACTTTTTAATATTATATTATCCATACACTAATAACAAAAAATATCTACTTTATCACTTTAAATACTATAAACAACTTTTTTCTTAAAACCTGTGCAAACAGTAAATGGGAAAATGAGTTTGGGATGAAGGGAGTATAATTTTTTTTTATTTTTTTTTAAAGAGTCGCTAGCGTATAAAATTTGGTATGTTCAGGTCGTAGAAGATGAAATTAGTTGAAAGAAATTGTATTACCCGTAAACTTTCGTTACACATTAAAACACAAATGTACAGTGCCCTACAGAGAAAAGTGTAGAAAATTTCACGAGCTAGGGACTTGAACGCTACTAATATTAAATCATTAAAAAAAAAAAAAAACGATACTTTAAGGGTTCCAGAGACATTACACTATTTGAAATACTAAAGTATATCCACACTAGTATATTTATATCCTAAGTACTTATAATTTATTAGTTTCTGATGAAATTTGATGGTATGACTATGAAATTAAAGCCAATTACATATAGTGAGGATTATATTTTAATTTTGGTAAAGTGAAATTTAAGCAAAGTTTGGAATTTGTTTTCTTTCTTTCTATGTTAATAAAGCTAGGTTCAATGCCACAGCATTATTAGAGAGATTAAGGAATAAAAGGCTGGTGTTCGTAGGGGATTCTCTAAATCGAGGGCAATGGGTATCTATGGTGTGTCTCCTCGACAAGGTTATCCCTTCACGTCGCAAATACATGCACAACAACGGCACCGCTTTGATAACCTTCAAAGCTAAAGTGAGCCCACAACGTTTATTAGCTAATTCTCCTTTTTTTAATTAACTACTTAATTCCTTTTATTTATATAATTATCTCTATTCCTCACTTTCCACCCCTTTCCCATTCCCCTTTTTTAAGGTTTCTTAGTAAAAATGGGTGACAGTATTATGTCTAAATAGTAGACACAGATAATAAATAAGAGAATACTCAAGATTCTGAGTTTTAGAATTTATCAATTAATTGACCTTCAGTAAAAACAATCATATTTTTATAGATCATATCATTAAAGATTGTTTGATGTTAATTATTATGGACTTTTAGGCGCAAGTGAAACTATCACTATAATAAGCAAATAAATTACCTATGAAATTTGTAAATATAATTATAATATTTTCAACAAAGATTTCGTAATAGAGTTTGCTTACGAAGTTAGCTACAAAATATTTTAATTACATAGACATTTAAATTATTTACCTATAAAGAAATTGTTTGCACAGTCAATTTCTTATTTTCTGGTAGAGTATGAAAAGTGGATATTTGAAAATATATTGTTGTTACTAAAATTTAATTTTCCTTTTAAGACTATATTTTATATTGGATAAGTGTAATGATAACATTATTGTGAATTTTTGAAGGACTATAATGCGAAAATAGAGTTCTATTGGGCACCATTGCTAGTAGAGTCGAATTCGGATGATCCGGTGAGTCATCGTTTACCTGATCGGATAGTGCGAGCCCAAGCGATTGAAAAACACGCGCGACATTGGACCGATGCCGACATTCTGGTTTTCAACACTTACCTATGGTGGAGAAGGCCCCAAATGGAAGTCTTGTAAGTAAAATATTTCAGTTGAAACTATCATCCAATCTCGTGTTTTTTTAGTACAATATGTGACATGAAATAGAAGAATCCCGATTTTCATTGGGTGATCAGGTGGGGTTCATTTAATACCTCGGATGGAATATATAAAAAAGTAGGCATGCTTCGAAGTTACGAAATGGCTCTAAAGACTTGGTCGGATTGGTTGGAAATTCATGTCAATCGTAGCAAGACTCAACTCTTCTTCATGAGCATGTCCCCCACTCACGAGAGGTACTCATTGCCCATGTTCCAACTATCTTTTTCATTAAAATTAATTTTATGCCAATTAAAATGTGAATCAATAAAAATTGTGAAACTTCCATAAAAAAATAAAAAAGAGCAAATCACCGTGAAACTTATTTTTATTTTTTAGTACTTTTTAATAATATTAGTTGGTTCATTAAAAGTTTTAGTTTGATAGTAATACCATATAATGTAAGCAATCAATACCATGTTCAGTTATAAGGTGAAACTGGTTTACAAGAGAACTAATATATAAGGTAAATTATAATGTGAATCAGTTTCATCGTAAATCTTATTTGCATTTGTATGTATTTTTTTAACATTATTAATTATTTCATTAAAATGTATTAGTTTAACAGTAATACTATATAACAAAAACAACTAATACTATTTTTAAGTTGCACGTTACAACTGGGTTACAAGACTTAAAAATTCCAAATGTTTTCACAATTTTACTCTCAACTTATATATTGTGACAATATTCTTGCAAAATCTTGAATTTTCCAGGGCAGAAGAATGGGGAAAATCCGTGGGAGAAAATTGCTATAGCGAAACGGAAATGATAACGGAAGAAGGGTATAGGGGACGAGGAACGGATCCAAAAATGATGCAAATAGTAGATAATACACTCCATGAACTTAAAAGTAGAGGACTAAATGTACAAATGATAAACATAACTCAACTTTCTGAGTACAGAAAAGAAGGCCACCCCTCAATACATAGAAAACAATGGGAACCTTTGACTGAAGAACAAATTTCTAACCCGCTCGGGTATTCGGATTGCATTCATTGGTGTCTTCCTGGAGTTCCGGATGTTTGGAATGAGCTCTTGTATGCTTATATTTTTAATTCTGCATCTAACTGAATTTTATTTCCACAAGATTTTACGAAGGTAAAATCTTTGATTTAAAGTTGCTTTACTTTGTACCAAAGCCCATATAATTTAATGGGCTCAGCATTGTAACAGTTTACGGAACATGGTTGTTTACATTTGTAAGCCCAATATTGAATTTATGACCCAGCAACATGTTGTACTAATTTCACATTTAAATTGAATTATTATGCAATTAGTTAGACAGACAAATTTGTTTGTTATATTGAAAGTAAAAATTGATACTTATGTTCTTCTCATAATTTTACTTTTGGACTATCTTGAAAATTTAATACCACTTTTTATAACTTTTTATTTGAGTAATACTACATTTTACTTCGTTCTGCAAAATACAGACAATCTTATACAAAACATGTATCGTTCCTAAAAGAAAAAATAATACTCCATCCGTTTCAAAGTTGTTTGCTACTTTAATGTTTACCACCCTAAACTAAACTGAGTTTAATTAATAAATGTGAATTAGTATGTGCAAATTAATAACATGAGATGTGAGTATACTAGTGTATGAAAGATATTATTACAAAAAATAATATTGTTGTATTGTTATTTATAGAATATCGATTGAGTAAGAGGATGGATAATTTCAACAAGTAGCAAACAAGTTTGGGACAGAGGGAGTAGTAGAGAAACCTCATGGGTTAATTAAACAAGGCAAAGTGTAGGGTGAAATTGGTTTATATATGAACCATTGAAGAGTATTAGTTGTTATCATTAAAGAGTATTAGTTGTTTTCACTGAAGAATATTACTTATTTACACTGAAGAGTCTTAGGTGTTCAGTTAAAACAACTAATACCCTTCAGGGAAAAACAACTAATACTCTTCAGTGAAAACAACTAATACCCTTCAATGATTCATGTATGAACCAATTTCACTCTATACATACTCATCAAACAATCGAAATATTCCAATATGTTAAAAAAAATACATGTGTTAATTAGTGTGACAAGTTTTAAAGACATGAAATATAAAACTATCTAAAATTGGGGATATAATGAATTTATGAGGAACTGATAATATAAGAATAAAGGATTTGATTCCATACATCAGGCACGCCGGGAAGACACCAATGAAGACAATCGGCGTAAGTTTTGGGGTTCGCTAGCTCCTCTTCAGTTAGAGAACGGCCGTAAAGTTCCTTATAGATGGAGGGATGAGCATCCCTTCTATAATCAGATAATTGTGTTATGTTCAAATATTCGATTTTTAGGCCTCTCATCTCCAACTTTCGTAGAGCTGATTCTGCAACGTGCATCATCTCGCGCGGAGTTGTAACTCCCCAATATCCTTGTTTAAATATTGGCTCTGTTTCATTGTTGCAGTGTTGTCCGTCGTCCCATCTCTCCCCGCTGCAATATTAGTGACTAAAATAAAATTCTCACAAAATTAATTATATGAATTACCAAAATTTAGTTTAACATACCGTGTGTGAAAAGGTGCTAGGGACATGAAGAATAGCTTTGTTTTGGTTCTGTTTATATGAAGTTCCAACCAATCTGACCATGTGTTCAGGCTCATTTCATATAGGCGAACCCTTGAATGATCTACTTTCATGTAGATTGCATCTGGACTATTGAATGATCCCCATCTGATCATATAATTTTTGGATGAGAGACAGGATTTATTCATGTAATTAAATCAGATTCGTGTGAACTCTATTCCTCAAACTAAATATTTATACTGCTTAGCATACAAAGTATCACATTTATGTGTCATTCTTCTCAAACTCAATAAATTGTGATGTTTTGTATGCTAAATAATATTACTCCTTCCGTCCACCAAAATTGTGCATGCTTTTTTTAGTTAGACGTCCACCATACCCCATAAATAACAATAATCACTTCATCTCTTCACCCTATAATCATAATATAATGGACCCCATAATACCTTAACTTTATCTACTTTAAAAAAAAAAAAAAAAAACTTGTGCCCAAACAATTAGATATAGTTTTGGTGGATGGAGAGGGTACTAAAGAGTATTATCGAATTTACCATAAAGTTCACATAAGTTTTTGTCATGTTTAATAGTATAATAATAGTACTTACATAAGAGTCAGAGTTTGAGGTTTCCACCACATATAGGGATCAAATATGAGAATATCTGCATCAGTCCAATGCCTAGCATGCTTTTCGATTGACGTAATTCTCACTATGTGTTCACTTATTGTGTGGTTCGTTGGATCGTCACAATTAGACTCCATTAGTAACGGAGACCAATAGAACTCAATTATGGCATCGTATTCCTTCATTTGGTAATTGAAAAAAAATAAAATTGAACGATTCATCTAAAAAGTGTAAGAGAAGATATTAATTGTACTATGGAATCAAAAGAATTCTGCCCAAACTTTTAAAGAGGCATAGAATTAATTCATTTGTATATAAATCGAACTTACAATTGCCTTGAAGATGCGCGAATTGCCTTCCAAGACGGGCGGGTTTTTGGAGGATTGATGGAGGGACGACTCAATTAGGCAAAGCATGGACGTCCATTGATTCCTATTAATGGAATCTCCTACAAATACAAGCCTTTTCCCTCTTATTTTCTCGAGCAATGCAGTCCCATTAAACCTCGGAAGATCACATTGATGAGGCTGCCATCTCCAGTGCTGATACTTAACATTCTTTCTCCCATTCTTGTGGCACGAAAATTCACTCATCATGAAAGAACATTGCTCCTCCTTGTACAATGGATACGATACGTTGTCGTAAACCCATCTCCCCGAAAACAAGTTGCATTCATTACGCGTCGTTCCCTCTTCCTCGACCCCTCGCAGTCTCGAGAGGCCTCCATTGTCACAAATTAGATGAAAATAAGCAGCAACCAAAGC
Organism: Ballota nigra; assembly: GCA_947034835.1. NCBI lineage: Eukaryota > Viridiplantae > Streptophyta > Magnoliopsida > Lamiales > Lamiaceae > Ballota > Ballota nigra. Next base: position 69,124,590 of record OX344720.1, on the reverse strand, counting down.
TATGAGGAACAGAACAACTAGGTAATGTGACTTGATTCTAATTTTTCCTTTCCCATTTAGATCCATTCTGTTTTTCTTCAATCAGGCTTATTGGAGTGCATACTATCTACTAATTATTTTCTTTGAATAGTTTCACATGATAACTCAATTATTGGATTAGGAGAAATGCAAGTTTTTAATTACATCATTACTTATCCACCCCTGCTTAACTATTTTACGACACACTGGAATGTTTTGTTTATTTCGTTAATCCAAACACGTTTATTAGATTTTTCTTGGTTGTCGCGGTCAACTTCACAGCTCGTGACACGTGTGGGTGGAACAATGGGGATCACCCAATTTTTACACCCTTTCTATTGGACAAATGAAGTTGGGTATTTTCTCTCTTTTGATGAAATTACACCAAAATTTTACCCATATATTAGAAGAAATAAAAAAAAAAAATGGAATAACCTTAAAAGATTTGGGATTTTTTTTTTTTTTAACAAAAATGCCACAACAAAAGGGTCGCACAATGGTTGCACAGGAGATTGCACACGGTTCGCGCTGGGTATTTTTGTAAAAAAAGAAAATTGTTGGGTGATATTTTTTAAAATTAAAATGTGAAAGTGACAATTTTTCCATTTTTCCCAACCATATATGCTTGATTTTTTAACTACGCCTCTAAAACTCATAAAGAGCTTGGTAAAATTAGAGGAATGAGAAATACTTTGGACATCATTTCCTTTCCTTAATCATACCAAACAAGTACAATTTTTTCATTCCACCCTTTCAAAATATCCAACCAAACATCCCTCAAGATCACGTATTAATTGCTCACTTTTACAAAATTATGTGTACTTTTATTATAGAAATTGATGTTACAGTATGAAATGACACTCTACCAATAAACATTTGTTTGTGTTAGCTAGTTTCTACACAAGAAATAGTTTGATTAGTAATATAAACAGCTAGCTAGATTGTCATGTACTAGTGAATAATGACGATTTATATATAACCCGACATAAATATTCATGCCAATAATTCAACAACCATGTGGGATTAGTAGTATACTACTATCATATTATTTTGAACACAAACAATTCAACAATACTGATTGAAGACGAAGAAATGAACCATGGAAAATCAGCATCAAATCCCTTCCTATCACATTAATGTGTCTGGGAATAAAATTAGCCACTCTCCTTAAAAAAAAAAAAAAAAAAATCACCCAAAAATAAATTGGTGATATACCTCCATTAACCATTACCATGCTCCGTCATATCGACGGTCCATCGAATCAAACATGGAGCCCACTTTTATACCACATATTCAACGGTCCATCCGGCTCAAGTATGGAGCATGATCTAATACCATGTAGTAATAAGTAGCTCGGTGCGACACCACACTTTGAAGCACACCCAACATGTGAAGAAGACTATATTCATTCCGCAGTGAGGTTCCATCCTAAAACTAAATAATAATAGTTGAAATAGCCTTATAATCAAGCTAATCTCACTTCTTTTAATATTTCACTATGAGGCAACTAATCACTTGTGAAGCTGTAAAATCTAATATTCTCACATTTTGCTCTTTTCTTTCTCATTACTTTGATCACTCTCCCAAGGTTTTTATTTTTTATTTTTTTTATTATTACTACAGAAATTGTTACATTTTCTTGTTATATCAAAATTAATTCACGTAAATTATATTATACTCTCTCCATACTAGAAAAGTCTTAGACAATTTTGTGAAATTTTCACAAAAGTGTGAATGATGTTTCTGGTACGGAGGAAGTAGTTCGAATTGGACAATTCCCACCAATAATTGGCTTAACTAACTGTTACTTATATCTTAATGTCCTCTTTCGAATAAGAATATTCAAATCTGCCAACAGAGATGGACGAAGGGTTTAAACAAATTAAAAAATTCATGGTCATGTATTAGTGATGAGCTATATATCTACAGGTTTTTGCATTTCTAGGACTTAATTATGTAAGAATAAAGAATTTGATTCCAGACATCAGGCACGCCTGGAAGACACCAATGAACACAGTCAGCGTATTTCTTGGAGTTTGCTAGCTGCTCTTCAGTTAGAGGATGCGGAAATGACCTATATATCGATGGATGGCCATCCTTTCTGTAATCAGATAATTGCGTTATATTCAAATATTCGACTTTTACGCCCCTCGTATTCAGCTTTTGTATCGCTGATTCTGCCACGTGCATCATCTCAGGAAGTGATGCAACTCCCCAGTACCCTTCCTTGAGTATTGGCTCTGTTTCATTGTTGCAGTGTTGTTCCTCATCCCAACTCTCACCGCTGGTACGTATAATTAATTAAGATCAAAATATATAAATAGGATCAATTTTGAAAAAAGTAATTAAAATTTAGTTTTAATTAACTTACTGTGTGTGAAAAGGTGAGAGGGACATGAAGAAGAGGTTTGTTTTGGTTCTGTTTATGTTGAATTCCAACCAATATGACCATGTGTTCAAACCCATTTCATAGCGGCGAACCCTTGAATCTACCCTTTTGTAGACTGCATTAGAGCTATTGAATGATCCCCATCTGGTCATATATCATTTTGGGTGCATGAAGGAATTAGCTTATGCATGCAGAGTGTATACACTGAAATTGGTTCATGCATAAATCATTGAAAAATATTATAGTTGTTTTCGTTAAAGAGTATTAGTTGTTTACTGAAAACAAACTAATACTGTTAAGTAAAAACAACTAATACCCTTCAATGATTTATGTATGAACCATTTTCACTCTATCCTTTGTCGTTTATGTAATATTTGTTTGATGAGTCCATATCCGGTAAAACTTTTTTGTACTATATGAAACTGGATGTATTCAATATATAAACTAATACCATACCATTTATTCATAAAGTTTGGCGTGTTTGTATGTGAAAAAAAGTTATGGTATTAATTAATATTATAAAATGAATGTAATTGTATTACTGAATGAATCCAATGTTATACCGAAACAAGTTTGACAGGATGATTTGTGTTGTTTGATATATATAGTGATACTTACAACAGAGTCATAGTTTGGGGTAGCCACCACATATAGGCATCAAAGATGAGTATATCTGCATCCGTCCAATGCCTAGCATGCTTTTCGATTGATGTAATTCTCATAATGCGATCACTTACAGAGTGGCTTTTTGGATCGTCACAATTAGACTCCACCAGTAATGGAGACCAGTAAAACTCGATTGTAGCGTTGTATTCCTTCATCGATAAAAAAAGATAAAATTATTAGATATAATAGAAGATGCTACGTAACAAAAAAAAAAAGAAAAAGAAAAAAAAACTAACAGTAGCTTTGAAGATGCGTGAACTGCCTTCCATGACAACCGATTTACGTGAGGATGGGTTAAGAGAAGACTCAATTAGGCAAAGCATCGAGTTCCATTGATTCCGATTCAAGGAATCCCCTACGAATACGAGCCTCTTCCCTCGTATTTTCTCCAGCAATGCCGTCCCATTAAACCTTGGAAGATCACAGTGATGAGGCTGCCATCTCCAGTATTGATATTTATTGTCATTTCTGCCATTTTTTTGACATGAAAATTCAGCCATCATGAAAGAACACTGCTCCTCCTCGTACAACGGATACGACGCGTTGTCGTAAACCCATCTCCCCGAAAACAAGTCGCATTTCTCGTGCGCCGTCTGCTCCTCTCCATTTTGCAAAGCCTCTCTCGAGATGCACACGTCATCTCCGATTAGATGAAAAGAAGCGGCAACCAAAGCTACAAGGGTGAGACCAATAAGGAATTGTGGCTTCACTCTAAAACTCTTCTCTCTTCCAAAACTGCTCATTTTCCTTCACTTACTATTGTTGTTGTGAATAATTTGAGGTGTTGGAGTATATAGTGCTAGTATATTATTCTTTCAATAATTTCACATAGGTTTTTTTTTTTTTTAAATCATTGGATTAGGATGAAACGGGATCGAGTTGTTGATAATACAATCCACCTAGACTAGACCGGCAACAATTACAACACAGAGGAATGTTTTGTTTACTACATTCCAAACATGTTACTCGACTGTTTTTTTGGCCGTGGCAGCTCAACTTGGTTGTAATTATAAGATGTGGTCAACTTCACAACTCATGGCACGTGTGGATCCAATAATGGGGATCATTTTTTTAATAATTGGACAAGTTAATTTTTTTTTGCTTCTTCTATTGGTTAGCATGTTTCATGCAACTGAGTGTGTGTGTTTATTTGTATTTTATAAACATACATAATTTGATAAAAGAAATTCGTTATATTGGCATGCTTCCATAATGTTAAAATTGTAGGAAAAAAAACAAAAAAAAAGCTTAATCGATGATAAAATTACCAATTTTTAGCAAATTGGAATATAATTTCAATTTTTTAATTTTAGTAAATAAAATCCCATTTTGACAAACTTTTTCAATTCAATTTCACGGGCAAAATATTTCCTTACTAGAAATCAACTTTTTTTTTTTTAATGTTTAAACTCGGAACAACATCATAATGTTATATATAGACGGAACAACATTATTTAATTCTTCTAGGTTTGATGTCACGTAATTTCGAGTCAGGAGATTTCTGTCCGTGAGATTGAATTGCAGAAGATTGTTAAAGTGTCGTTTTATTTATCAAAATCTAAAAATTGAGATTAAATAACAATTCGTAAAAAGGTATTGATTTTATTTGCAATTAAGCGGGAAAAAAAGGGTAATAACTTTGTGCTATTTTTGTCCTGCATCACATGGGAAAAAAAAATTATACTAACAAGTAATTTGATAAAAGAAACTCGTTATATTGGAATGTTTAGATATTTATTTTTTTTAACTATTATTGTTGGTGAGTACAATTTTTGGCAACAAATTCCAGACAAGAACTAATACAAGAACGAACAACTTTGTTGTTCTAAATCCAGTCCATATATATTCCACTAGAGAGCAAGAACGATTTTTAAGAGAGTTTCACATGTTTTATGAACCACTTTTTTCATAATTCATCATTGCATGTGGTTCACGAATTATTGCACATGAATATGATGGGAATTTGATTATGTTGAACTTGCTGGAATAAATGAGCGGTAGCTAGTTTTTGTATACCTTCTTTTAAAAAAAGAGGGACTCTTAATTTTAATCGAAAAATATCTTGATCAAGATCTTAATTTCCGTCTTTTTGCTGTTTATTATTAATACTTAACGGAATACATTTCATTATCAATTTAATTATTGTGTATGTGTAGAACTTGCTATTAAACATTGTCATTTTGTGAGTGAGTGATTGGAGCTGGTTTACGAATTAATATATTCAATAAACATGTATTACAGAGATTTTGGGTGGGATTTTAAGCCACACTGGACCAAAAATGTCCAATAATTTATTACGGTAAGTAGCAGGTCATATTTCAAAGTTATTGAACATGTTGAATATTCAAAAACTAATGTCCATTTTTCTTTCAATTTACCCTTTAAAGTATGAGAAACTACTACATGAACAAGTTTCATCGATAAACTTGTTTTGAGAGTATCAATTGTTTTATTGAAAAATATTAATTATTTTTACTATAAGATGCTCCCTTCGTCCCGCGCTTATTTTCGCTTAGCGTAATTTTGAGGTGGGCAAAATGAAAAATATAATTTTATGTGTAGATAAAATAAGGATAATAATTTTAAAAAGTGGCGAATTAAAGCTAAATCAGCTAATTGGCTAAATTTGCCTGAATTTGGACTGACTTTGCACTCAACTTGGGTTAATTAGAGCTAATTTAGTATTAATATGTGACTTTTAAAAGTTGCAGTTCTCAGTTCGTATGGTTTTCATTTTGTTGCCCCCTAAATTACAATTTTTTTTTTTTTACGTGGAGTGAATGCGTATAAAATGAATACTCTTAGAAATTAAAACCCAAATAAAGAGTTTGACTTACGCTAAATTAAATAAACAGCTAAAGCTGCATATGGTAGTGAAGATTTAAATATAATGCCAACCTGTGACACAACATGACTGTCACATTCGTGCTTACACGTAGTGTGTGTATATATACATTACACCTAAAGTTTAAACAAATAATTGCATTCTGATTGAAGATGAAGAAAAGTATAGTTAATTTTGAAACAGGGAAAATCAGCGTTTCCATTGCTCTCATCTTCCTCATCACTTTGATCACAGCCTTTTTTCATCTAACGGGTGAAAAAAGATGCATTTTAGAAGAAGAGCAACAACTTGAAAAGGAGCCCAAAAATATGGCGCAAAAACAAAGAGAAAAATACGATAATAATTCTACGGCTTGGAGCTGCGATTTGTTCTCGGGCAAATGGGTTTTCGACAACGTGTCTTACCCGTTATACGAGGAGGGCCGTTGCTCGTCGTCGGCCATGTCGCCGCATGCCTGTCAGAAATACGGAAGAAAAGATCTCACCTATCGGAATTGGAGATGGCAACCTCATGACTGTGATATTCCAAGGTTATTATTTTCTTTTCCTTCTTTCAAACCAAAATTATGACATTTTCTTGTTAAATTAAATTAAATTAAATTAAAGGAGTCTTTTAACTTTTTGTTGGCGAGGGGTCATATGTACCAGCTACACTCGTGTCACGTTTTTAGTCAATGTCGCGTTTTATTTATATTAGCTTTTGCACGTACTAGTTAAAATTAGTGTCACATTGCAATCGAAATTGATGCCAGTTGCATGGGCAATTGCTGCACTTGATTTCTTTTTTCTTGCTCTTGCTTTTGGGAAATATATATTATTAATCTGCAATTTGCTGTTTGTGTCAACAGGTTCAATGGGACAGCGTTTTTGGAGAAAGTGAGGGGAAAGAAAATTATATTCGTGGGGGATTCATTGAATAGGAATCAATGGATTTCGATGTTTTGTCTAATTGAGTCTTCTGTTGATCCATCATCACTTAAATCAGATTTCAGAGAGGACAACTTGTTCTTCTTCCAGTCAACTGTAAGTTTTTTTTTTTAATTAATTAATTAAATCATTTAACAGATTTATGCTTAGTTTGTTGTCTCATAGTATTACGTAGCCATAATTAAGTGTTTTTCAATCTGATGAATTAGGAATACAACGTTACAATCGGGTACTATTGGTCACCATATCTGGTGGAATCTAATTCAGATGATCCATATTTCCATCCACAAAAACCAGAGAATATAGTTAGAATCTCTGCAATTGAAAAGCATGCAGTACACTGGACAGATGCTGATATACTCATCTTTGATTCCTATTTATGGTGGACTCATTCCGTCACACTTCAGTAAGTAATATAAATGAATTAATTTCACATTCATATTTTAAAATAAAATTGAATTCGTACACCCACGTACTCATTGGGAGCGCTAAAAAATTCGGCCTGAGAATGTTAGAAAATTAATTCCGCAATTTTTTACACGTCGGAGTTTGAATTTTTAGATGGAATTTACATTGGACTATGATTTATATATAATTAATTCTATTACACATCTGTGATTAGGTGGGGATCATTTGAAAGTTCTGATGCAATCTACAAAACAGCTGAAACGAAATCACGAGTGTATGAAATGGCTTTAAATACATGGTCAGATTGGTTGGAATTCAATATCAATCGGACCAAAACAAAGATGTTCTTTATGGGCCTTTCACCTTCTCATGAAGTGTATGTTAGTTTCCTTCTTTTAATTTATTTATATTTATGCCTTATTAATCAGAACAAATCTTGTATCTAATCCAACACTTTTGTTTAATTATCTGTAGAGGAGATGATTTGAACGTGGAACAACATTGCTACAACCAAACTCAGCCTATTTTTAAAGAAGGATATTGGGGAATTACAACCGATCGCAAGATGATGCAAATAGCGGAATCAGCTATACAGAAACTTGAAACGAGAGGCCTAATGGTCGAATATTTGAATATTACACATTTGTCGGATTATAGGAAAGATGCTCATCCATCGATTTATCGAGATTTTTTCCATCCTCTAAGTGAAGACCAACTAGCAAACCCAAAGAGTTATGCAGATTGTTTTCATTGGTGTCTTCCAGGAGTACCCGATGTTTGGAATGAAATTCTTTATTACTATATTATGAAATCTTGATAGTAAATATATGAAAGATAATTAGGGATTATTATAGCTCACATTTTGCAATTTATTTTTAAACGTCAAATTCTAGTATGAAAAATGTAATGTGCGATGGACTTTAGACAAATTTAAATTGAATTTGTCTTACCGTTAATTCATTAATTCAAATTGAATTTGGTTCATTGTTCCGGTGGAAATTTGCAAGATTTTATTGGTCACTTAATGCCTATTCTTAATTCAATTCCAGGCTTTTATTAGCCAAAATTGCACTTGATAGAGAGAAAATTTGTGTTTTCTTATTATTTTTTTTAGGTAAAATAGGAATTTTTTAATATAAACCACGAGCCTAATTTTTAGTGAAAACTGTTGTAAATCGAGAGCGTAAAATAGAGACGCAAATTTGTTCACCCAGTTCGTCGATAACGGCTACGTCTGGGGGCGTACCAAGCCAGAAGTTTCACTAATATTCTTGTGTATGCGTATACACAATTTTGAGTACAATGATCTATTTATAATAGAGATGACCTAATCTAAATCTAAAGCCCGTTTAGGTTATAAGCCCATTAGTAATGTCCACATCAAATCTTCTAGATTTGGTATAATAAATCTTCTGGATTTACAACACTCCCCCTTGGACACTACGACATAACATAAATGTCTTGTCATAAAAACTCCACGTGCTAGGTAGCGACCAAATATTAAGTTAGGGGAGGAATGTAATTTTATTGATCTTCCGGATCAAATCTTCTGGATTTATTTCGGGGTTGCCGCTCCCCCTGAAGACAACAACCCTTTAAGCTTTCACATCCCAATACCATGAACGTACTTTTCAAAAGTAGATGTCGGTAAGGACTTAGTGAACAGATCTGCTAGATTGTCACTAGATTGCACCTTTTGAATGGTAATCACGTTACACTTCTGGAGTTCATATGGGTAGAAAAATGTAGGTGAAATATGTTTCGTCAAGTTTTCCTTGACGTACCCATTACTCATTTGTGCGATGCAAGTTGCGTTGTCTTCCAATATAATGGTGGGGAATGTATCGCCTTTAGCGATACCACACGAGTCACCAATGTGTTTTACCAAGGACCTTAAACAAACACATTCTCGTGCGGCTTCAAACAAAGCTATTATCTCTGAGTGGTTTGAAGACGTGGTAACCATGGTTTGTTTAACTGATCTCCATGAGATCGCGGTACCACCATAGAGAAAAACGTAACCAGTCTGGGATATGGCGTTGTGGGGATCAGACAAATAGCCAGTATCCGCATAACCTATCAATGTTTTATCTTGGTTCTTTCGGTAAAACAGTCCAAGGTGTTGAGACCCTTGGAGGTACCGTAGAACATGCTTAACATCATTCCAATGTCTCCTCGTAGGAGAAGCGTTATATCTCGCAAGCAAATTAACTGCAAATGCAATGTCCAGTCTAGTGCCATTTGCGAGATAGAGTAATGCTCCAACATCGCTAAGATAAGGAACTTCTGGCCCCAGAATTTCTTCTGAATCTTCTCTTGGTTTAAATGGGTCCTTATCCACTTCGAGGGATCGGACAACCATAGGGGTTCTAAATGGATGAGATTTATCCATGTGAAATCTCTCCAATACCTTCTTCACGTAGGTTGACTGATGTATAAGAATTCCTTCTGGGAGATGTGATTAGGCGTGAAATTATTATGATTTTTAGCTCATTTTGCCCGTATATTGAGTGAATTCGATGAGTATTTAGAGTCAATTGAGTATTATTTTCATAAACTGGTGAAATTTTCTCTTTGATGCTCATAGGTGGATTGAGGGCGAAAAATGGAGTTCGTAGGACTTTGAATCGACTCAAACGGATGCCCATATGAGAAGATATTGAAGAAATATGAAAAGTATTAGTTCGTGCAGAGAAAAGTATCACTTGGCTCAAAAGGAGGAGGTGCTCGAGCACCACCGCTCGAGCAAGAGGGGGTCGAGCGCATTGTTGGCTCTGGAAGAGGAGGCGCTCGACCAAGTTAAGGTCGAGCGCCACCGCTCGACCGCTTGAGGCATTCGACCACCACCACTCGAGCATGGTCATTCGACCAGTGAAGCTCGAGCGGCCCCGCTCGACCAAAGGAGGGTCGAGCGCCCTAAGTGCACTAGAAAGGAGGCCATTCGACCACAAGGGGTGGCGCTCGACCACCACCCAAATATGCGTGATTTCGGCCTTTTCACCCGTTTTCGGCCCGTTGATTATAAATACCCGGTCCCAAGCTCATTTTTGGAGACCTTTTCGATCCCGATTCATATTTTTGCATACTTAGAGCTTGGTAGATAGATTTTGGAGAGTTTCACACTTGTAAACGAGGTTTTGATCTTACGAATTCGTAGTTTAGATACTTCTTTTGATTCTTTTCATTTAATTCTTTCGTTCTTGAACCTTTGAGACTTCTAAACCATACTTTATCAATCTGGTGTTAGATTAGGGAAGTTGATTGCCTAGTTTTAGTACACTTATGATTAATACTTGCACAACATGGTTATTTTAATTATCGTACCAGCTCCGTTAGTATACGTAGGGATTCCTATCCTGACATCACCATCTCGTATTTGATTAAACCCTTAGTTAGTTATTTGATTTTATTATTTGCATTAATAGAAGTAGACTTTAGAGTATTTTAATTCCATTCCTAAAACCGAACATCCACTCATATTAACTACGACGCGTAGATCTTCAGGGCTCTATTCGCATACATACCTTCCCTTGGGTACGATATACTTGGTCCCTATACTTGCCAATATTACTGTGATCCCATACTCTTGTGGGGTAACTACTAGTTGAAGCTAGTATTTTACGTTCAAGTCAATGGCGCCGTTTCCGGGGGTGGCGATGCATGTCCATTGAGTAGGAATTGGAGATAGTTTAGTAGTTAGTAGTGAATGCTTTTACTTTCTTTTGTTTTATTAGTAGACATCAGGCAGTTGCATTTTGATATTTCTTTTGGTGTTTCAGGTATATGAAAACTCGCTCAAAAGGAGAATCGAGCGAAGACCGAACAAAGTTAGACCCTGAAATAATCGCCAGAAGAAACAGAGTCTTCAATAGAAGGATGGACACTGCCGGGGGTGTGAACGACAACATGGACTTACGGAATGAGTTGGATGCAGCTGCAGCTAAGTACAATCAGGTAGTGGAACGGGTTGAGGGAACTTGAGGAAATGATAGTCAGAATCAAGTCCCTTCAGGGGAAAGCCAGAGCCAAAACCCGGTCCCACAACATCAAAATGACCCAGCTCCAAACCAAGTCCAAAATCCTCTAAACAACCCTATTTACCCACAAAACAACCCACATTATCCTTACCAATACCTACTATATCTGTACCCACCATACTACCCTCCACACCCTACTTATAATCAATCTTCTATTCTGCAAGTACCTCTACCACCAGTTTATCCTTAGCACGTCCCTCAGAACGCTGATCCTGGTATGGCAATTCGAGGAAGGTTTACGTCACAGCCGCAACGGTATTATGATGGTGTAGCATTGCCACCAGTGGAGGCAAATAACTTTTATATCTCCACAGGGATCCTGAAGATGCTAGTCGAGAATCAATTCAAGGGGGAGGTCGGAAAGGATAATCCTCATACTCACTTGAGGAATTTTCTGATGATTGCCTCAACTTTCAACACTAATGGCATGTCTGAAGATGCCAAGAGGCTCAGGTTGTTCCAGTTCTCTTTAACAGGAATCGCGAAGGAGTGGTACGATAACACGCTCCCACGGGGAGGTGTAACCACATGGGCCGAGATCGAGCGTCTGTTCCTCGAGCAATTCTACCCTCCGTCGAGAACAATCAAAGCAAGGCTAGAGATCTCATTATTCAAGAAGAAGCCAGGAGAGGACTTACGTCAGGCTTGGGAGAGATACTATAATATGCTCAATGAGTGCCCGCAGCATGGGTACAACGAAGGTGATATAATGGCTTATTTCTACTGTGGAGCCAGCAAGGCTGGTCAAGACCACCTTGATGCATGTGCTAGTGGAGCGTTCATGAATTGTGGTGCAGCTCGGTGTAGAGAGATTGTTGATAACATTGTCAAGAATGCGGGGCAATGGAATGAGGCACAAGAGTTTCAGCGAGCTTATCAGATGGATGAAAGTGAGGGTACTAGAAAACTGTTGATGTCGATGATGGAGAAGATCACCAATCTAGAGGTTGGGCAGAATCTGAGTGGAAAAATTCAAAGTTTTGGCCGATTCAAAGTCCTACGAACTCCTCTTTTTGGCCGATTCAAAGTCCTACGAACTCCTCTTCTCAATCGGGAGTCTGTTTTGGCCGATTCAAAGTCCTACGAACTCCTCTTTTCGCCCTCTATCCATCTATGAGCATCAAAGAGACAAATTTATCAGTTTATAAAAATGATACTCAAATGACTCCAAACACTCATAAAAACACTCAAAATATGGGCAAATCGGGCACCAAAACATAATAATTTCACGCCTAATCAACTCCCCCAAACTTACCATATTGTTTGTCCTCAAGGAATGAAGTAATAAATCAAGTGAAATTGTTAAGAATGAATCAAAGTACCAAATAATGCAAGTAATAATGTTCAAGCTTCAAAGATCGATCACTCACACACAAACTCACCCCCTTCATCCTACTCATTCATAAACAATAAGAACCACCAAGATTAAACATGGATGTGCACTCAACGATGTGTTTCACTCCCTCACAAGTGTATATCAATAATAAGGGACTCACTCAATCAATCAATCAATCACACATATATGCAGCCATAGGCTTGTAAGCTCTCTCAATTTCGACCATACTCTAGAATCCATGCTGAATCAAAAAGGACTTTTCTTAAGGTTGTAATGTAGGCTCTTTGGACAGGTGGGTTAACTATATAGGATAAGTGACTCAAGTGAATGGAGAATAAAAAATCAAACTTTGGTACCTCGATACAAGGAACACACTTCTTCAACATCTTCACACAATGTACTTCAATTCCTTTACTCTCAACACCTCAATTTTTTTTTCTCAACTCTTTTCACTTTTCAATCACTTCACTATTTTTTTTCTCTTTTCACAACTCACACGAGATCATATTTTATTTTGCTCATTCAAAATTTTTATTCTTTCCCACAACTCAAAACCTCATCACACCCTTCTTTATCACAACTCAACCATCATAGTTCTCTTTCTCAACTCAACTCAATCCCTCCTCATTCACAACTTTTACTATTCTCCACTCAAATTGGGACAAAAAGAGTTTAAGAATTTGGATTAGTTTAAATGTGCTATCAAATAAAAAGGTTCAGGCTCAAACGGGCTCACAAGGGATAAGTGTCATTGGTAGACTTATTTTGGCTAAGTGACTCAACAAATCAAAGATGGCCTAAGATCACATTCGGCATATCAAACTAGACACAATCAAGAAATAAGAGCACCCACACGTTCTAACATCCTCTAAGGTGACGATCCACTCACAAACGAAGAGATCAATTTATGCATTTTAATCTCAAAAGGCTAAAATCTCACAGCTTTCACATCCATGCTAGTCCTAGTGAATTCTCATTTTTTATCACACGAATATTCAAAAGGAAATTTCGTAGGTATACGAGTTCCCTCTCAAATCAACTTTAACCACTACACTCACACAATATAGTCCCTAACTCAACTCCACAAATCACCAACTCATAAAATCACACTCAAAGTCAACAATCAATAAGCAGGGTGAGTCAATAAGCATGAAATACGCAGTAGCACCCAATAAGTTCACAATAAGGCAGCTCAAGAAGTATCTCAAGGCACAATATATAATCTAACTCAACTCAAAGAGAGGGTGTGGACCTGTGCAGTGTAACCATAAAAAACATATATAAAAACTCCACCCCCCAAACTTCGACCTTGTGAAGCGGTCTAAGTTTGGGGTGGTGGTTACCTCATCCAAGTAATTCAGTTTCTCTCAACAACGTAGCACACTCCCTTACTTGAGTTCCTTCCTTTTGAATAACTCCATGATACCTCTACTCCCTCGAGACAATCCTACAAGCAACTTACTCAAATACGAGGTTAAAACATACGACTCAAAACAACACCCTAATAACATAAAACACTCAAAAGCAAATAAAAATGGGTTGCCTCCCATTCAGACCGAGCTCAAAGGAGCTTATGGAACATGATACTCAAAATTACCTCCCTCACTCTCATAAGAGTGGTGGTTGAATTCCTTTCCTTGATGCCCCTTCATCATGAGTTCCTTTGCTTCCTTCTCATCCCCAAGTGGTGGGGGTCTCAACTTCTTCTCACATTTATCTGGAGGAGTCTTACTAAGCAATTTCTTGAGTTTGGATTTTTTCTTCTCAACTCCTCCTTTCTTTTCTCCTTTGGCCACATCTACCCTTTTCAATTCCAAACTGACTTCCTCCATAGGGTACTTCATGGCCTCGTATAGGGAAATCTTCACCTCTTGATCATCAACTTTCAACGTGATCTTCCCATTCGCCACATCTAACATTATCCCGGCTGTAGCTAAGAAAGGTCTTCCCAAGATCAAAGGCACGTGCTCATCTTCCTCCATGTCTAGCACCACAAAATCGGCTGGAAAAATATGATCTCCAACTTTCACGAGGACGTCTTCAACCACACCTTGAGGGAGAGTAATAGACCGGTCGGCTAGTTGAAGCGTCATCATTATCGGCTGAAGTTCTCCACCTTCCAACTTCTTGAATAACGACAGGGGCATAAGATTGATGCTCACTCCAAGATGGCATAATGCTCCCTTCTTGACTCCATTCCTAATATCACATAAGATTGTGAAACTCCCGGGATCCTTCAACTTCGGGGGAAGCGCCTTGTGCACTAATGCGCTCACCTCATGGTTCAGCTGCACCAACTTGGGCTCCTCTACTCACCGTCTCTTAGCTATCAAGTCCTTCAGGAACTTGGCGTAGTTAGGCATTTGTTCCAAAGCATCATAAAAAGGAATGTTAATATGCAGCTTTTTAAAAACATCAAGGAATTTAACAAACTTTTCATCAAATTTCTTTTTCATAAACCGCTGTGGATATGGGACACGTATCACAGAAGGATATTTACCCGGCTCTCTACCCAATGATTTTGCAATTTGACTAATTTGGTACTCCATCGAAGTGAACCGCCTATTGTTCTCTTGCTGAACTCTATTTAGATCAATGTCCCTTCTTTAGAGTTCTTGATCACGCTGGTCGCCTTTCTTATGCAATTCTTTCACATCATACTCCAATGAGGACAATCTCTTGCTTCCTTCTTTCACCTTTTGGAGGATCGCTCACAACATCTCTTCAGTCGAGGAACCGCCTTCACCACCTGGGGGCTTTGAACCTGGATCAACACCTAGAGAAACTGTGATTCCAGCCTTTGGATTGGCATATGAGAAATTCTCGTTCTTCCTCCATTGGTTCTGAGGAGGCTGTTGGCCTTCTTGATAGACTTGGTTGTTTCTCCACTGATTTTGAGGAGGCTGTGGACCTGGTGGTACAAACGGTTGCCTATAAGTTGGTCGCCCTTGATAATTTCCACCTTGGTAGCCATTCTTATTGTAATAAAGGTCTCCCATATAGTTGACTACCTCTTGCTGACCTGTGGGCTGGTCAACTTTCTCACTCACTACTGTATTCCCTCCAACCAGATTTTGCCCTATCTCGAGGTTGCTTATCTTTTCCATCATCGCCATCAACAGCTTCATCGTTCCCTCATTCTCCTCTAACTGATATGCTCTCTGAAATTCTGGGTCCTCGTTCCATTGCCCGGCATTCTTGACTATGTTATCAACGATCTATCTACACTTAGATGTACCACTGTTCAGGAATGCTCCACTGGCACATGCGTCAAGGTGATCTTGACCCGCCTTGTTGGCTCCACATAGAAGAAAGCCATGATATCCCTCTCATTGTACCCGTGCTGCGGGCACTCAATGAGCATGTTAGAGTATCTCTCCCAAGCCTGACGTAAGTCCTCTCCTGGCTTCTGCTGGAAAGACGAGACCTCTATCCTTGCTCTCATCGTTCTAGACGGAGGGTAGAATTGTTCAAGGAACAGACGCTCGAGCTCGGCCCATGTAGTTACACCTCCCCGTGGGAGCGTGTTAACATACCACTCCTTTGCTACTCCCGTTAAAGAGAATGGGAACAGTCTGAGCCTCTTGGCATCTTCAGACATGCTGTTATAATTGAAAGTAAAGGCAATCATCAGAAAACTCCTCAGATGAGTATGAGGATTCTCCTTCTCGACCTCCCTCTTGAATTGATTCTCAGTAAGTAGCTTCAGGATTCCTGGGGAAATTGAGAAGTTGTTTGCCTCTACTGGAGGCAATGCCACTCCATCGTAATACCGTTGCAGCTGTGCCGCAAACCTTCCTCGGATTGCTACATCGTGGTCAGCGTTCTGAGGAACGTGTTGAGGATAAACTGGTGGTATAGGTGCTTGCGGGAGTGGGGGTGGGTTATAAGCAGGTTGTGGTGGGTAGTATGGTGGATAAGGATAGGGTGGATATGGGTATGGGTGGTATGGGTTATTGTGTTGGTAGACAGAGTTGTTAAATGGGTTGTTTGGGTTTTGTGGGTTTTGGTGGATGACTTGATTCTGGTTTTCAGCGGGATTGCTCTGGTTATGTGGGTTTGGGTTTTGGTTGGTTCTTTCCTCTTGGGGTGCTAGCTTTAGATTATTGACTCCCTCAGTTCCCTCAACCCTCTTCACATTCTGATTAAGCCCTTCTGTCTGAAGATCCAAATCTCCGCCTAAATCCAAATTCATGTCATCACCCCCTGTGGTATTCATCATTCTCTGGAAGGCTCAATTCCTTCTGGTTATAGTCTCAGGGTTTAACTTTGATCGATCTTCGCTCGTTTTTCCCTTCGAGCGTTTTTTCATATACCTGAGTACTCAACAAGAAAGATCAAACGCACCAGACTACAATAGAGAAATACTAAACTCAAAATAAAAACACTCACTACTAATTACTAAACTATCTCCAAGTCCTACTCAATGAACATACATCGCCTTCCCCGACAATGGCGCCATTGACTTGAACGCAAAATACTAGCTTGACTAGTAGTTACCCCACAAGAGCATGAATTCACAGTAGTATGGGCAAGTATAGGGACCAAGTAATATCGAACCCAAGGGAAAGTGTGTATGCGAATAGATCCCTGGAGATGTGTGTCTCGTAGTTAATATGAGTGTATGTTTGGGGATTGAAAATTATTAAATCTAAACTATTCTACTCTACTAATGCAAAAGAAAGAAATGAGTTAATTATCTAAAGGTTTTGTCTCAAATATAAAGGGGTGATGCTCAGGATAGAAATCCCTATGTATACTAACGGAGCCGGTACATAATCAAAATAACCGTGATATGCAAGAAAAAACCTAAGTATGAGATTGTAAGATGAAAAGCTCAAGAATTAAACCCAAATACTTTATCTTATCAATCGACTTCACTAATCCACTAAACAAGTTAATAAATTGTGCTTAATTAAAGAGACCCTAATTTAACTAAGGTGATGCAGTCGTCCTCCTTAGATAAACCGGTAGATGAATAAACCCTTTCTAAACCCTCTCGTTAAGCCTAATAGTTATTAAAGAGTGATAAGGTCGTCCTCTCTCTAACAAGTTTCGTACGAAATTCAAAGGTAAATCCGGAATTTATTTTAAGTGTTCATTAATTAAGAGAATTAAAACTAAAAATCACATGTTACTCTAATTATATACCAACATCCTACTTCTACGAGTTCATCCTATCCTAAGCATGCAAGGGTTCTAGCCTAACATGGTAATTGAAGGAACAAAAGCAATAACGATGATAAGAAACATATGCATACTTGAATTGACAATTAAATCTAAGAACATAAACAAAGAATAAATTAAAGTCTAAAAAATAATCTTGTATAATCTGAAAAACTAGGATTTTTAATCACCAAGAACAAAGAAAGAAATAATTAATCTAAGAAATTCGAAAGAAATAATTAAACTATGAATTCGTAAGTTAAAACCTCGATTACAAAGTATAAAACTCTTTCAATCTCTCTCCCAAGCTTTCTCATTCGAAAAACGAGTGTAAATATGTGTAGATATGCCTTCATATGTGAAAATATGCTTGGAAGGGGTATATATAGGCTTTGGGACGAATTTGGGCGATTTTGGGCCAAAAACACGCAAAAACGCTCGAGTGCTAGTGCAGCTCGAGCGCTAGCGCTCAAGCTATGGTGGTCGAGTGGTTCTTCCGGTCGAGCGGTGGCGCTCGACCGCTGGCTGTACACATGTTCGTAAAACCTTCATAACTTCTCAACCGGGAGTCCGCTTTGGCCGATTCAAAGTCCTACAAACTCCTCTTTTCACCCTCTATCCATATATGAGCATCAAAGAGACAAATTCATCAATTTATAAAAATGATACTCAAATGACTCCAAACACTAAAAAAAAAAACACTCAAAATATTGGCAAATCGGGCACCAAGACATAACAATTTCACGCCTAATCAATGATAAGGTTGGCCGCCTAGTTAAATTCCTCCTCGCTACCCACTGGTATGACCTAGTCCCAACCCACAAGTGGATTGCTAACTTGATTCGCCGGTTGACTCGTGGGTCTGGCCTCGATGTACGATCTCATGATCGCCGTGGTCTCTTCCCGCATCGCCAGACGGCTGATCACCATATCCTGGCGTAGCACCTACATTTACCCACTAAAAATATTTAACTAGTTTACTTTATTGTGAAAAGAATTAATGACCTACACTTGCCACTCTGCAAACATAATGTCTTTATAATTGCTATTCTTACGGGTCTAGAATTATAACCGATAGCAAGATGATGTAAATAGCTGCAGAATCGGTTACACGTAAAGTGGAGATGAGAGGCCTAAAAGTTGAATATTTAAATATTAGACATTTATCGAATTATAGGAAATATGTTCATCCATCAATTTATCGAAATTTTTCCATCCTCTATGTTGGTCCCGAAAAGGTTATCCAGCGGAAAGCGTTTTGAGTTTATATTTAAGAAACCACTTTAAGGAAATGCTAAAAGAAAATGCAGAAAACTTAAAGTGCAGTAAAGTAAATAACACAAGGATTTATAGTGGTTCGGACCAACTTGTCCTACGTCCACTCTCCATTTCTCCAAAGGGGACTTACTCTCCAACCAACTTACTTACTACTGGAATTGAGAAGTACCAGATCCTTCGTACACCAACTTCAATCTTACGATGTAAGTTTTACACCAATCTATCTATAAAGATAAGGATTGTGTAAATGGTCCAACTATAACTCCTAAAGAGTGGATATGATATTTGAATGAACAAGGTGAGAGAGTGGAGAGTTCGTGTGTCTTGTGTGCTCTTGCCCGACTCTTATGTGGAACTCATCACTATACACTCCTATTTATAGTTGTAGGAATTAACTAGCCGTTGGAATGCTAGCAATTCAAACAACCAAAATTGGAGGGATATAATCAATCAAAGATTGATTATATGATTGATTAGTTGACTTTCAATCAAGCAATAGATCATATCCTCCATCAGTTGACTCTCCAGATTGCTTCTTCTCCATCATAGAACTCCAAAATCTCATTGTCTCCAGATTACACGCAGTCTCCATGTGGGTGAACTAATCCATCTCCCTCATCTAGTCAGGAATCATCTGGTCTGGGGTCTTCTGGTCTGGTCTGGTGACATTTCTGCTCTGAACCTCATCTGGGAGAGGTCCTCTGGCCAGACTCCTCTGGTCAGACCTCATCTGCTCTGATGACTCTTCTGCTCTGGTCTGGACACCTCATATGGTCAACTCTCATCTGGTCTGCACAGATTTCTTCCCCCTTAACCAAAGACCTATTCTAGACCTAGACTAATCTGTAGCTGACTAACAGGCCCAGCTAGTCCTATTATAAGTTCTTTGTTTTAACATCTTCAAAACATCTAACCTATATCCCAACAATTTCCCCCTTTTTGATGATGTTAAAACTAGAAGAACTTGAATAAAACAAGAAAAAAAATTGAAATAACAAGATAAAGAATCTAGCAGGCTGGGTCAACTGATCTTCCCCCTCAAAGTATGCTCAGCTGATATTGGGGCAAAACATCAGCTGGTCTTCTTGTGTATCTGCAGGCAATTAAGTTTTTGGTACCCTTGTGGGTCCAGGGGGTTAGCACAATTTTTAGGAAGTCACAAGAATAGATCATCCCTTTTTTAATCAGGTGATCTTATCTTTCTTCCATACATATCCACAAAAATACACTCAACAAAAGAACTTTTGACATAGTTATTTCTTCTACAGGCTCTTCTTCTCTTATGAGCTTGTCCAGTAGAAGATGTAACTTGTCTTAAAGCAACAGTCTTGAAATTCTTTTGATAAGGATAAGTTTTACTAGAACCATCAAAGGTTCCAGCTGGTCTGGCAGATGACTTGAAAGTCTTCTGCAGGTGAGTAGGAGTCATCTGGTTCTGCCTCTTTTGAGAAGATCCAGACTGTCTTCTACTTTGCTGGCCTGGCTGAGGTATTTTATTCTGGGTATAACCCTTTTTAAAATTCCTCTTCTGTCTTTTGGGTTTTTGAGTTTCAGTACTCATCTGCCCATTAGGCTGAGTTGCCTGGTCAGCTGACCTCTTGCCCTTATCAATAAAATTTCTAGGTTGTTCTTCTTTCTGAACATGTGAGGATTCGGGTTTGGAATAACCAAGGCCTGTTTTATCATGCTCTCTTTGAGATAAGGTAGCTATGTGTGACACAACATTGTTTGTTGTAGTCAGCTGCTCCAATCTCATCTTGAGCTTGTCCTCACTTTCTCTTACAATTTTATTTCGGTGGAAGAGTTCATCAAACTTAGCTTTGAGCAAATTATATTCATTGTCTTTCTCAACATTTTCAACAACCAACCTCTCTATCAGCTATACCTGTTCAGTATACCTGTGTTGTTCCCACTAGTTAGATTAATTGCGGAAGCTTAAGTTAAATGTCTTTCAAAGTCTTTTACAAGAGAACAATAATCAACAAACAATAAGTAAAATAAAGCGATAAAGAACACAAGATGTATAGTGGTTCGGATAGAATATCCTACGTCCACTCTCCCTTATATCCAAGGGGTCTCACTAACAACCAACCAACTCACTTATTTACTGGAATTTGGAAGTACCAGTTCCTTCTTACAACCTCTTCCTTCCAAATCTATATACCAGCACATGTCCTTTTACAATGACATATTGAGCTACTGGTCTGATAAGGACACCTTTCCTATAAACAGGTCTGGTGTACCTTTTCTCAAATCTGGCCTTTGGAATGGCCTGCCTCAAAGACATGGTCTTAAAGGTCTGGTTGTAAGGGTACATCCTAGAAGAACCATCTCTGGTGTCATAACTTCCCAGATCAGTTGGTTTTCTATAGATGGGTCTGGAAGACCTCCTCTGGTTCTGATACTTAGACCTGCTCTGGTGTTCATAGGTCCTTTGAGTATACCTATTCTGGAATTGAGTCCTCTGATAAAATTGTCTCTGGGATACCTGATGCTGTTTAACATTGTTCCTTCTCTGGTAGGTCTTACTCTGATTGGTATTCCCCTTTCTTGAGTGTTTCCCTTGAGGTCCCCTAATCTGGTTAGGTTCCCTTCGAGGATTACTCTGGGGTCCTCCAACTTGAGTAAGTTCTACTCCTTGGGACTCATTGTTCACAGGACCATTAATCTTCAATGGTTCCCCTTGTTGACTTTTATTCTCTAGACTCTTCTCTTCCAGGACAGTCAACTCTTCTGGACCATATGTTATGTGATTAACAGAGTGATTCCTTTTCCAATCAGGATTGTGAACCACCTTGTAACCATTACCAGTCAAGTCTTTATCATCCCAGATTTCTACCAATTTACCAGCTCTTACAGACTTGTCTTTATTATAAAAGTATTTATGAGTTTTAGAGGTAATTCCAGAATATCCTAAACCACTCTTATCACAAATGCGCTGAGAAGACTCTGATATGATAGATACAACAGATGGTATCTTAGGAGCTTCTCTGGGCATAGGTATCTCCTCTATGTTGTGAGCAACTTGTTTTCCCTTGATAAGAGTCTGGTATTTGGCTCTGAGTTCAGTGATCTCATCTTCTTGAGAGTTCTTTTCTTTCATGAGTTGATCTACCAGAGTATCTCTTTCTGTGATCTTATCCTGAAGTTCAGAGACTTCTTTGGAATGATCTTTCATGAGTTCTCTGGTGGATTTATGCTCATGAGAGAGAGATTGAACTTCAGCTCTGAGCCTACCATTCTCTTTCTCAAGTTTTTGACAGAGTTGGACACAATTTTGGAGATCTGATAGCATTTGTTGCATATCAGACTCTCTGGAGTTACCAGATGAATTAGAGGATTCAGTACATTTGAAATTTGATAAAACTAGAGTAGTTTCATTTACCTCAGTGATGTCTGCCATGAGACACACATCATCATTTGATCCAAAGTCAGAAGAAGAAGAAGAACTGGAACTAGTATCCTCCTCCTCTGCTTCTGCCAGCAATGCTCTCTTATCTGCATATCTCCTATCTCTCTTGATTCTTTTCTCTTCTCTTTCCCTAGGAGTAAGCTGAGGACAATCATAACTGTAGTGACCAGTCTTGTTGCATGTGTAGCAGGCATTGTCTCCTCTGGAACTAGGACTTGGCTCTCTCCTCCTCAGGTTGTAGTCTGGTCTGGCTGGACTACTCTCTCTCCTCTGGTAATCAGGTCTGCCAGAGCTACCATCCCTCCTCTGATAATCTGATCTCCCAGAGTTGCCAGGGTTGTCATCTCTCCTCCTTTCTGGAGTTCTGAATCTGGTCTCCCTTGAGTCTCCAGATGTCTTCTCCTTCTCTGCAGGTTTGAAGGAACTCTTTCTGTCTCTGGAAGATTCCTCCCAATACCTTTTGTACCTGCCATATTTTGAACTCATTTTATCTAATTTACGAGTTAGAAGTGCTACCTGCTCCTTGAGGCTCAAGTCATCTGCAGTAGACTCCTTTGGCTTGACATCAGGCTTGATGGTTGAAGAGAATGCAACACCTTTCTGACTAGAAGAGGAAACCTCTTCTATTTGATCCTCCTCTTGAAGATCATACTCATAGGCTTTGAGATCAGACAACAGAAGATGATGATCCAGAGTATTGATATCCTTGTTGTCCTTGATCACAATGACTTTAATTCTCCACCTGCTTGTTAGTGAACGCAAGATTTTACTATTAATTTCCTTTTCAGAGTAGGTCTTACCTAAGGCACTAGCCTTGTTCAGGAGGTTGGTGAGACGCATGTCCTGCTGGTCAATGGTCTCGTCTAGTTTCATCTTGAAGGTGTCAAACGAGTGTTGAACAGCTTGGAGCTTGTTGTCTTTGATCTTCTCTGTTCCCTCACAGAGAAGTGCAAGTTTGTCCCACATCTCCTTGGCAGTGGCACATGTTCTGACCTTTTCAATCACCTCTTTAGTAAGTGTGTTGATGATCTCTGTTCTTGCCACCTGGTCCAAGTTGTAGAGCTTTTTTTCATCATTGTCAAGCTCATCTTTCTTTTTGAGAATTCTCTGCCTGGGGACTCTATCCTCTGCAGTTTTCTGGGCAGCTTCACTAGTTTCTTCTCTGGACTTTGACCTGCCATTATCAATAGGAGTCCAGTAAAATTTGATGGGGCCACTTTCACCCACATCTAGCATGCGGTGATGAATAGCTCCAAGATGATTGCTCATTATGAAGCTCCAGTGGCTGTAATCCTCAAAAGAGAATTCTGGGAGCTTACGGCTCTTGTAAGAAGATTTTGCAGACATTTTGATAAAATTAAGGGAAATAACAAGAACTTGAACAAAAGCACTAAAGAGCAATGGATCTGCCCGGTGACCACCAAAAGCTTTTCAAAGCAGTGGTCGTTGGACACACTGCTCTGATACCACTTGTTGGTCCCACTAGTTAGATTAATTGCGGAAGCTTAAGTTAAATGTCTTTCAAAGTCTTTTACAAGAGAACAATAATCAACAAACAATAAGTAAAATAAAGCGATAAAAAACACAAGATGTATAGTGGTTCGGATAGAATATCCTACGTCCACTCTCCCTTATATCCAAGGGGTCTCACTAACAACCAACCAACTCACTTACTTACTGGAATTTTGAAGTACCAGTTCCTTCTTACAGCCTCTTTAGATTTACCCTCAATCTAAAGATCAAACAGCCTACAACCTTGTCTGATAGATGAACAGGTTGAGGTTTCAATAACTCCTTAAGAGTAGATAAATATTATGAACAGT
Organism: Ballota nigra; assembly: GCA_947034835.1. Lineage (NCBI taxonomy): Eukaryota > Viridiplantae > Streptophyta > Magnoliopsida > Lamiales > Lamiaceae > Ballota > Ballota nigra. The sequence continues at coordinate 69,100,286 of OX344720.1, read as the reverse complement.
AAGAGTGCTTGGAAAGAATCTTAAAAGCTTGGATAGACTTATGCGCGTATATAGTATCTCTAGAGCTTTTTCTTGAACTGCACTCTTGTATTTATAGAGGGGATTAGGGCTAGCCGTTGGAGGGCTAATCCAATCAGATCCTCTATATAAGGAAGCTTCAATCAATCAATTCCCTAATTGATTGATTGGGTTGGTGGGATCCTTGGATTGATTATCTTCAAAACTTTCCAATCCTGATCTTGTTGACTTGATTTGAATCACCAATGGTCAATAGCTTCCTCTGCCTAACTCTGATTCTCTCCAGAGAAGGCAAGACCAGACACCAGGCAACCTCGGTGTCTTCTGGTCCTCATCTGGTCATCAACCAGAATACTCAGTAGAATCAGGAGATCAAACTGAGCATCTTTTGTTCTACCAGACTCGTCTGGTCCGGACTCGTCTGGTCTGGGGAAGGTCCTCTGCCTCTGGTCAGATCTCATCTGGTGAAGTCTTATGGTGGAGTCCTCTGGTGAAGTCCTCTGGAGGGGTCTTCTGGTGACTCTTCTGGTGAAGTTTTCTGGTCTGGCAGTTCCCCCTAGACTAAGTCCTAATCTATATCATCATCTGGCTAACAGGTCCAGATGGTCCTATTACATCTTCTGGTTTGTTTTAACTCATCAAAACTAACAATTTTTATCCTAACAACCTGGTTGTCAAGTTAGAAGACTCTTCGACCAGTGTATGATTTTGTTCAGCTGGTAGATCAGCTGAGTTGCCTACACATTGTGAAAGCTTCTGATTTTCTGCTTTCAGCTTTGAGTTCTCATCTTCCAACTTTTGCAAAGTTGTATAGAAGTTTTGAAAACTAATAGCATCTTCTGCATATCAAACTCCTCTGATTGTTCAGAAAAAGAAGAGGAAGTTCGATTACATACCTCGTTTGTCACTAGACATATCTCTTCGTCTGGTCTAAAATTAGATGATGAACCAGAAGTGGATACCTCTTCTTCCTCATCTGCTAAGCTTCTTTTGGAGTAACTCCTAGTGTCTCTTTTATTGCTTCTCTTTGAGCCCATTTCTGCAAAAATTGTTAGCACAACAAATATTTGGGTTTTCAAAAAAATTGGATCTGCCCTGGTAACCACCAAAAGCTTTTCAAAGCAGTGGTCTAGGACACACTGCTCTGATACCACTTGTTGGTCCCAAAAAGGTTATCCAGCGGAAAGCATTTTGAGTTTATTTTTTAAGAAAACCCTTTAAAGAAATGCTAAAAGAAAATGCAGAAAACTTAAATGTGCAGTAAAGTAAATAACACGAGGATTTATAGTGGTTCAGACCAACTTGTCCTACGTCCACTCTCCCTTTCTCCAAAGGGGACTTACTCTCCAACCAACTTACTTACTACTGGAATTGAGAAGTACCAGATTCTTCATACACCAACTTCAATCTTACGATCTAAGTTTTACACCATTCTATCTATAAAGACAAGGATTGTGTAAATGGTCCAACTATAACTCCTAAAGAGTGGATATAATATTTGAATGAACAAGGTGAGTGGGTGGAGAGTTCGTGTGTCTTGTGTGCTCTTGCCCGACTCTTATGTGGAACTCATCACTATGCACTCCTATTTATAGTTGTAGGAATTAACTAGTCGTTGGAATGCTAGCAATTCAAACAACCATAATTGGAGCGATATAATCAATCAAAGATTGATTATATGATTGATTAGTTGACTTTCAATCAAGCAATCAATCATATCCTCCATCAGTTGACTCTCCAGATTGCTTCTTCTCCATCATAGAACTCCAAAATCTCCTTGTCTCCAGATTACACGCAGCCTCCATGTGGGTGAACTAATCCATCTCCCTCATCTGGTTAGGACTCATCTGGTCTGGGGTCTTCTGGTTTGGTCTGGTCTGGTCTAGTGACATTTCTGCTCTGAACCTCATCTGGGAGAGGTCTTCTGGTCAGACTCCTCTGGTGATACTCCTCTAGTCAGGCTCCTCTGGCAGACTCCTCTGGTCAGACCTCATATTCTCTGATGACTCTTCTGCTCTGGTCTGGACACCTCATCTGGTCAACTCTCATCTGGTCACTTCATCTGGTCTGCACAGATTTCTCCCCCCTTAACCAAAGACCTATTCTAGACCTAGACTAATATGTAGCTGACTAACAGGCTCAGCTAGTCCTATTACAAGTTCTTTGTTTTAACATTTTCAAAACATCTAACCTATATCCCAACAATTTCCCCCTTTTTTGATGATGTTAAAACTAGAAGAACTTGAATAAAACAAGACAAAAAAATTTTAAAATAACAAGATGAAGAATCTAGCAGGCTGGGTCAACTGATCTTCCCCCTCAAAGTATGCTCAGCTGATATTGGGGCAAAACATCAGCTGGTCTTCTTGTGTATCTTTAGGCAATTAAGTTTTTGGTACCCTTCTGGGTCTAGGGGGTTAGCACAATTTTTAGGAAGCCACAAGAATAGATCATCCCTTTTTTAATCAGGTGATCTTATCTTTCTTCCATAAATATCCACAAAAACACACTCAACAAAATAACTTTTGACATGGTTATTTCTTCTAGAGGTTCTTCTTCTCTTATGAGCTTGTCCAGTAGAAGAAGTAACTTGTCTTAAAGCAACAGTCTTGAAATTCTTTTGATAAGGATAAGTTTTACTAGAACCATCAAAGGTTCCAGCTGGTCTGGCGGATGACTTGAAAGTCTTCTGCAGGTGAGTAGGAGTCATCTGGTTCTGCCTCTTTTGAGAAGATTCAGGCTGTCTTCTACTTTGCCGGCCAGGCTGAGGTATTTTATTCTGGGTATAACCCTTCTTTAAATTTCTTTTCTGCCTTTTGAGTTTTTGAGTTGCATTACTCATCTGCCCATTAGGCTGAGTTGCCTGGTCAGCTGACCTCTTGCCCTTATCAATAAAATCTCTAGGTTGTTCTTCATTCTGAACATGTGAGGATTCAGGTTTGGAATAACCAAGGCCAGTTTTATCATTCTCTCTTTGAGATGAGGTAGCTATGTGTGACACAACATTGTTTGCTGTAGTCAGCTGCTCCAATCTCATCTTGAGCTTGTCCTCACTTTCTCTTACAATTTTATTTTGGTGGAAGAGTTCATCAAACTTAGCTTTGAGCAGATTATATTCATTGTCTTTCTCAACATTTTCAACAACCAACCTCTCTACCAGTTTAACTTATTCAATACACTTGGTTGTCAAGTCAGAAGACTCTTCGACCAGTTTATGATTTTGTTCATCTGGTAGATCAGCTGAGTTGCCTAGACATTGTGAAAGCTTCTGATTTTCTGCTTTCAGCTTTGAGTTCTCATCTTCCAACTTTTGACAAAGTTGTATAGAAGTTTGGAGATCTAATAGCATCTTCTGCATATCAGACCCCTCTGATTGTCCAGAAAAAGAAGAAAATGAAAGAGAAGAGAAAGTTCGATTATAAACCTCGTCTGTCACTAGACATATCTCTTCGTCTGGTCCAAAATTAGATGATGAACCAGAAGTGGATACCTCTTCTTCCTCATCTGCTAAGCTTCTTTTGGAGTAACTCCTAGTGTCTCTTTTATTGCTTCTCTTTAAGCCCATTTCTGCAAAAATTGTTAGCACAACAAATATTTGGGTTTTCAAAAAAATTGGATCTGCCCTGGTGACCACCAAAAGCTTTTCAAAGCAGTGGTCTAGGACACACTGCTCTGATACCACTTGTTGGTCCCAAAAAGGTTATACAGCGGAAAGCGTTTTGAGTTTATTTTTAAGAAAACCCTTTAAAGAAATGCTAAAAGAAAATGCAGAAAACTTAAAGTGCAGTAAAGTAAATAACACGAGGATTTATAGTGGTTCGGACCAACTTGTCCTACATCCACTCTCCCTTTCTCCAAAGGGGACTTACTCTTCAACCAACTTACTTACTACTGGAATTGAGAAGTACCAGATTCTTCGTACACCAACTTCAATCTTACGATCTAAGTTTTACACCAATCTATCTATAAAGATAAGAATTGTGTAAATGGTCCAACTATAACTCCTAAAGAGTGTATATAATATTTGAATGAACAAGGTGAGTGAGTGGAGAGTTCGTGTGTCTTGTGTGCTCTTGCCCGACTCTTGTGTGGAACTCATCAATATGCACTCCTATTTATAGTTGTAGGAATTAACTAGCCGTTGGAATGCTAGCAATTCAAACAACCATAATTGGAGGGATATAATCGATCAAAGATTGATTATATGATTGATTAGTTGACTTTCAATCAAGCAATCAATCATATCCTCCATCAGTTGACTCTCCAGATTGTTTCTTCTCTGTTGATAGGCGAACATCATCCATTGAGATGCGAACAAGAATTAAATAATTAGCGAGAAAGATGTAGGTGGGTGTGCGCTAATTAACCTGGGAAGTGCATAAAGTGACGAACAGCTCTAGTGACGAACAACATACTGGCGAACAGGTATTAAGACCCGAGACCAGATATGAACATTCCGCCAAGCCACTGATGACGAGCAACATTAATGAAAGGTGGTGTATTTACCAACCTAAGATGTGTATGCACACAAACAAAGAACCAAGATTCCGAAGCTCAGTTCAACAAGGAATATAGGCGAACAAATCTGAAGCCATATCCTCAAAAGACGAACAACTTTGATAAAGAATCCATACTGGATCAAATAAGCCGACCTGGACGAACAACAATGAGCCCGAGATAAGGCCAAAGAAGACTTTGTAACTAAGATTCAGCTTAGATAAGGTCAAACAAAGGTCAATAGGACACTTGTCAAGCATGCAGGCTAGGGAGACCAAGAGTCATAGACACCTCATGCTTGCTAGTCTCTATAAATAGTTGTTCTCCAGCTAAGAAATACAAGTTCAAATTTACAAATACTCCTAAAACACACACTTAAACACCTAAATGCACACATACACAAAATTAATACGATTTCAACCACATCCCGAATCTTCGATTTACCATTTACGGTGGTAATCAATAACACGTAATTGATTGGTGGTCTTAAACCGAATTAAAACAGTCACTAATCATATCGATTAAATTGATCACCAACAAATTGGCGCTAGAAGGAGGGTTCGAACCTTCGGTTTAGTGTGATTAATCAAGAACTTCAAGTTGAAAACTTGAAGATTCGAAGAAAGTTTCAAGAAACATTTGAAGATTCAAGCAAAAGTGTTCTTGGTGTTCTTGGTGTTCTTCATCATAAGAATTAAGACAAGTTAATTTGAAATGCCTCAATCCAAGAAAACACAAGGATCACGCTTGTCAAGGAGAACATCTCCTACCTGAGCTTCGTCAACCGACCACCAGGATCGTAATCCCAGGCATGCAAACAGATCACAGCATACTGCTATAACCCATAATCTCCCACCTGAAATGGAGGCCCTAGCAAACAACCCTAATGAACTGGTCAAGACCATTGCTGCTCTCCAAGCTCTCCAGAGACAGCAAGATCAGAATAGGCCTTCTGATTAGGCGTGAAATTGTTATGATTCGTAGCTAGAAACGCCCTAGTTTTGGTCGATTTTATTGAGTTTTTAGAGCCAAATGAGTACTATTTCTATACATTGATGAATTTGTCTCTTTGATACTCATAGGTGAATCGAGGATGAAAAACGGAGTTCGTAGGACTTTGAATCGACTCAAACAGATGCCCGGATGAGAAGATATCGAAGAAATACGATTGGTATTAGTACGTGAGAAGAAAAGTGTTAGTTGCAAGGAAGGAAGGCCATTCGAGCACAATCACTCGAGCACCTCGCTCGAGCAACGTAGGTCGAGCACTCCAAACTTACAGAACATTTTTGCCGCTCGAGGGGCACAGCTCGAGCGCATCATTCGACCATGTTAACCGCTCGACCAACACGGCTCGAGCGCCTCATTCGACCATGAATCTGTTCGACCAACACGGCTCGAGCGCCCTGCTCGACCGGGCCAGCTCGAGCACTTCCGATGCATATTCTCCAGATTTCGTTTTTCAGCCCATGAGATCCCGTTTCGATCCAGTATCTATATATACCTCTTCCAAACACGTTTTGACGGACAACGACTTAGACCACTGGACACACACACGAGAATTAGACTTAGTTTTTGGAGAGGACTGAGAGAAACAAGTTTACTTACGTTTTGTTGAGGTTTTTTCGTACGAATTCTTAGTTTCTTTTTGTTTCTTAGTTCTTTTCATTAACTTGATTACTTTAAAAGCTTTAAACTTTATTTTAGTTAATTAAATTTCAGTTTTTAGTATTTATTTCTTTAAACCCTAGTTCATGTCTCTTATTTTCTTCGTTCAATTCATTATGTTTATGTTCGTTGTTTCTTCTATTGCTTTTATGTTTGTTAAAGCCATGTCCGGCTAAAACCCTTGTATGCTTAGGGTAGGATGAACTCGTAGAAGTAGGATGTGGGTACGTAATTAGGGTAATTCGTGACGTTAGTTTTAATTCTCTTGGTTAATGAATTCTTATAATTAATCTTAACTTTTCCTTTGAATTTAGTACGAAAGTGTTAGAGAGAGGACGACCACATCACTCAATAACGACTAGTAGTCTTAACGAGAAGGTTTAGAAAGGGTTAATTCATTTATCGGTTTAGCGAAGGAGGACGACCGCATCACCTTAGTTAAATTAGGGTCTCATTAATTAAGCACAATCTATTAAATTGTTAGTAGATTAGTGAAGTTGAGTGTTAGGGTAAAGTATTAGGATTTAGAATCTTGAGCTTTCACCTTGCATTCTTAGACTTAGGTTATTTCTTGTGTGTCACAGTTATTCTGATTGTGTACCTGCTCCGTTAGTATACGTAGAGATTCCTATCTTAAGCATCACCATCTCATATTTGAAAACACTCCTTAGTTAAATTATTTAGTTCGTTCTTTAGTTTCCTTAGTTTATTTTAGTTTTAATTAATCTTTCCAAAAATCCGAAAACAATACACTCATATTAACTACAACGCGTAGATCTTCAGGGATCTATTCGCATACACACTTTCCCTTGGGTTCGATAATACTTGGTCATTATACGTACTTATACTACAGTGAACCCGTCCACTTGCGGGTGAGCGATTAGTAGAAGTTAGTATTTTCGCTTCAAGTCAATGGCGCCGTTGCCGGGGATGGCGTTGTATGCTTTTTGAATAGGACTTGTAGATAGCTTAGTAGTTAGTAGTGAGTGATTTTATTTTCTGTTTTATTCTTTATTTTCATTCGTTCGGCAGTTGCGTTTTGATCCTTCTGCTAGTGTTTCTGGTTTATGAGAACACGCTCACAAGGAAATACGAGCGAAGAGAGGTTACCTGCAGATCCTGAGACGATAGCAAGGAGAAACCGAGCCTTCTTGAGAAGGATGAACGCAGCCGACTTAGGGAAAGAACCAATGGACATCAATAATGAGTTGGAAGATGCCGAGAATGAGTTTAACCAGGGGTTGAACCGGGTTGACGGCACTGATGGCAACACCAGTAAGAACCAAGATCCGTTAGGGGATAGTCAGAGCCAAAACCCGGGTGCACAAAACGTCATCAATCCAGCTCAGAATTTTGTCCATAATCCTCTGAATAATCCTGCTTACCCACAAAACCCAAATAACCCTTTCAACAACCCAGTATACCAACATTACCCATACCCACCATACCCTTATCATCCATACCCATATCATCCACCACCTGTGTACCAACCACATCCAGTTCAACACATACCAGCACCACCTGTAGTTCCTCAGCCTGTGCCCCAGAACGCAGATCATAATATGGCTATTTGGGGCAGGTTTGCGGCACAACCACAGAGGTACTACGATGGAGTGGCTTTACCTCCAGTTGAGGCGAACAATTTCTCGATTTCCCCGGGAATTCTAAAGTTGCTTACCGAGAATCAGTTCAAGGGGGTGATCGGGAAGGAGAATCCTCACACTCACCTGAGGAGTTTTCTCATGATAGCCTCCACATTTAATTACAATGGCATGTCTGAAGATGCCAAGAGGCTTAGGTTGTTCCCATTCTCACTGACGGGAATAGCTAAAGAGTGGTACGACAACACGCTCCCACGGGGAGGTGTAACCACATGGGCTGAGCTCGAACGTCTATTCCTCGAGCGCTTCTACCGTCCATCAAGGACAATAAAAGCAAGAATTGAGATATCTTCTCTCCGCCAGAAGTCAGGAGAGGACCTACGTCAAGCATGGGAAAGATACTCAAACATGTTGATTGAGTGCCCGCATCATGGGTACAATGAGGGAGATATTATGGCATTCTTCTACAGTGGTGCCAACAAGGCGGGGCAAGACCATTTAGATGCCTGTGCGGGGGGAGCATTCCTGAATCAAGGCATAGAGAGGTGTAGAGAGATCGTGGACAACATTGTCACGAATGTCGGGGCTTGGAATGAAGATCCAGATTTTCAGAGAGTTCATCAGGTGGAAGAAGGTGAAGGAACGAGAAGGCTATTGATGGCCATGATGGAGAAGATCAACAACCTCGAGTTGGGGAAGAGTTTGGTTGGAGAGCATGCAGCAGAGAATGATAGAGTAGACCAACCAAGTGGACAACAAGAAGTAGCCAATTACATGGGAGGTCCGTATTACAATCAGAATGGCTACCAAGGTGGAAATCAGTATGGAAGGCCTTCTTATGACCAACCATTTGTACCTCCAGGCCCTCAGCCACCTCAAAATCAATGGAGGAACACACAAGGAGTTCAAGGAGGCCAGCAGCCTCCTCAAAACACATGGAGGAAAAATGAGAATTTTTCTTATGCTAACCCAAAAGCTGGTATTACTGTTCTTGCAGGTGTGGATCTGGGGTCTAAACCTCCTGGTGGAGAAGGCGGTGCATCAACCGAGGAGATGTTGAGAGCGATTCTTCAGAAGGTGGAGGAAGGTAGCAAGCGGTTGTCATCCTTGGAGTACGATGTGAAAGAGTTGCATAAGAAGGGCGATCAACGTGATCAAGAGCTCCAAAAGATGAACGTTGAGTGGACTAGAACTCAACAAGAGAACAATAGGCGGTTCACTTCTATAGAGTTCCAGATGAGCCAGATTGCAAAGATGGTGAATAGAGAGTCGGGAAAATATCCTTCCATGCCGGAGGGGAACCCGAAAGAGCATTGCAAGGCTATCCAACTTAGAAGTGGAACCAACTATGAAGTTCCTCAGATGCCTGTTGATTTTGAGACGCCTGAAGCTGAGATGGGGGAAAGAGAACACAAGAAAGATAGAGGTGCTACTGTTGAGAAGGGGATTGAAAGTGAAGGGATTGAGAAGCATAAAGATATGGATGAGTCCCAGAAGGGCAAGGAAAGTGAGGAGATTGAGAGAGTTCCTAAGTGGAAAAAGGCAAAGGAAGCAAAGGATAAAGTGAAAGAAACAGAAAGAGATGAATGGGGGGTACCCAAATCTGTGATACCCATCCCGTATCCACAGCGCTTCATGAAAAAGAAGCTTGATGAAAAGTTTGCTAAATTTCTTGATGTTTTTAAACAACTTCACATTAACATTCATTTTTATGATGCTTTGGAACAGATGCCGCATTATGCAAAGTTTCTGAAGGACTTGATTGCGAAAAGACGGCGAGTGGATGAGCCGAAGTTGGTGCAGCTGAACCACGAGGTGAGTGCATTAGTGCACAAGGCGCTTCCACCGAAGCTGAAGGATCCCTGGAGCTTCACAATCCTATGTGACATTGGGAACGGGATCAAGAAAGGAGCGCTATGTGATTTAGGGGCGAGCATCAATCTCATGCCCTTGTCGCTTTTCAAGAAGTTGGAAGGTGGAGAACTTCAACCCACAATGATGACGCTTCAATTTGCCGATCGGTCTATTACTAGACCTCAAGGAGTGGTTGAAGACGTCCTAGTGAGAGTTGGAGATCACATTTTTCCAGCCGACTTTGTAGTGCTAGAGATGGAGGAAGATGAGCACGTGCCCCTGATCTTGGGAAGACCATTCTTAGCTACGGCGGGGATGGTGCTAGACGTGGCAAATGGGAAGATTACATTGAAGGTTGATGATCAAGAAGTAAAGATCTCCCTATATGAAGCCATGAAGCACCCGAAGGAGGATGAGAGCTTGTATTGCATGGATGCAATTGATCCTCGTGTTGAAGACACGCCTTCTATCCCTAATCATTCTCATATTCACGATTTTGTTAGTCCTTCACTTGATTATTTAACCCATGGGCATTATGTTCTTGATTATTGTGATAGGGATAAAGTGAAGAAGTTGAAGGATGAAGAGGTGAAGAAAGTGGACGTGGTCTAGTTAGAAGGGAAATGAGGAGTTAAAAAGAAAAAGTCCAAACTCAAGAAATTGTTTAGTAAGACTCCTCCAGATAAAGGTGAGAAGGAGTTGAGACCTATACCACTTGAGGTGGGGAAGGAAGAAAAAGGGCTCATGAAGGTGGGGCACCAAGGAAAGAAATTCAAACACTACTCTTATGAGAGTGAGGGAGGTATTTTTGAGTATGATGTCCCATAAGCTCCTTTGAGCTCGGTCCGGCATGAGGATCTTAAAAATAGCGCTGAATGGGAGGCAACCCATTATGTTTTTTTATTTGCTTTGAGTTTTTTTTAGTTAGTAGGGAGTTATTTTGAGTCGTATGTTTAACCTCGTACTTGAGAGTTTTATTTTGTAGGCTTGTCTCTAAAAGAGTAAAGGTATCATGGAGTTATTCAGATTGAAGGAACCAACTCAAGCAAGGGAGTGTGCAAAGCTATTGAGAGAAACTGAATTGTTTGATTGAGGTAACCCACAACCCCAAACTTAGACCTCTAGCAAGGTCGAAGTTTGGGGGGTGGAGTTTTTTATTTGTTTTATGATTACATTGCACATGCATGCACGCCCTTATCTTTGAGTTGAGTTTGATTGATTATTGGATTGTTGAGATACTCCTTGGGGTGATTTTGATTTGACTCGTTATTGCATATTTCATGCCTATCAACCATCTTATGCTTGTTGATTGCTATCTTTGAGCATGAGTTGATGAGTTGATCAGTTGTGAAGTTGAGTTAGGAGTTTTATTGTGTGAGTGTTTGAGTTAGAGTTGATTTGAGAGAGAACCTGTATGCTTACAAATTTTTCTTCTGAGTGCTTGTGTGATGATTGTGAGAATGCACTAGACTAGCATGGATGTGAAAGCCGAGAGACTTGAGCCTTATGAGATTTTGATGCATGAATTAATCTCTTCGTTTGTGAGAGGATCATCACCTTAGAGGATGCTAGAACTTGCATGTGCTCTTGCTCCTTGATTGTGTTTAGTTTGATATGCCGAATAGGATCTTAGGCCATCTTTGATTTTATTGAGTCACTTAGCCAAAATTTTCCTTACCAATGACATTTGTCCCTTGTTAGCCCCTTTGAGCCGAAAGCCTAATTTTATTTGCTAGCACATATAAATACTATTCCAATTCCTAAGCCTTTTTGTCCCAATTTGAGTGGAGAATAGGAAAGTGTGAATGTGAAGGGAGTGAATTGAGTTGAAAAAGGAAAAGGTTGTTTGTTGAGTGAATATGAGAAGAAGGTGTGATGAGATTTGAGTTGTGGGAAAGAGCAAAAAAAAAAAAAAGTTGAGAATGAGCAAAAGAAAAAAATGAGCTCAAGTGTTGTGCTAAAAAAAATTAGCGATTGAAAAAAAAAAGTGAAAAGAGAAAGAAAAAAAAATTGAAGTGATGAGAAAAGTGGAATTGAAAGAGTGTCGATTGAAAATGTTTGAAGTATTCTGTTCCTCATCTCGAAGTACCGAAGTTTGATTTTCTATTCTCCATTCACCTTAGTCACTTTACCATATTGTTATCCCACCTGTCCAAAGAGCCTACATTACAACCTTGAGAAAAGTCCTTTTTGATTCGGCATTGATTTCTAGAGTATGGTAGGAGTTGAGAGCACTTACAAGCCTATGGCTGCCAATTTGAGTGATTGATTGTTTGAGTGAGTCCCTTAATCATTGATATACACTTGTGAGGGAGCGAAACACATCGTTGAGTGCACATCCATGCTTGATCTTGGTGTTTCTTGTTACTATTGCATGAGTATGATAAAGGAAAGTGAGTGAGTATACGGGTGATTAATTTTTGAAAGCTTGAGTTCATTAGCTTGCATGATTGTTTCTTTGACTCATCCCTAACAATTGCACTTGACTTATTATTTCATTGCTTGAGGACAAGCAATATGGTAAGTTTGGGGGGGTTGATTAGGCGTGAAATTGTCATGATTCGTAGCTAGAAACGCCCTAGTTTTGGTCGATTTTATTGAGTTTTTAGAGCCAAATGAGTACTATTTCTATACATTGATGAATTTGTCTCTTTGATACTCATAGGTGAATCGAAGACGAAAAATGGAGTTCGTAGGACTTTGAATCGACTCAAACGGATGCCCGGATGAGAAGATATCGAAGAAATATGATTGGTATTAGTACGTGAGAAGAAAAGTGTTAGTTGCAAGGAAGGAAGGCCATTCGAGCACAATCACTCGAGCACCTCGCTCGAGCAACGTAGGTCGAGCACTCCAAACTTACAGAACATTTTTGCCGCTCGAGGGGCACAGCTCGAGCGCATCATTCGACCACGTTAACCGCTCGACCAACACGGCTCGAGTGCCTCATTCGACCGTGAATCTGTTCGACCAACACGGCTCGAGCGCCCCGCTCGACCGGGCTAGCTCGAGCACTTCCGATGCATATTCTCCAGATTTCGTTTTTCGGCCCATGAGATCCCGTTTCGACCCAGTACCTATATATACCTCTTCCAAACACGTTTTGACGGACAACGACTTAGACCACTGGACACACACACGAGAATTAGACTTAGTTTTTGGAGAGGACTGAGAGAAGCAAGTTTACTTACGTTTTGTTGAGGTTTTTTCGTACGAATTCTTAGTTTCTTTTCGTTTCTTAGTTCTTTTCATTAACTTGATTACTTTAAAAGCTTTAAACTTCATTTTAGTTAATTAAATTTCAGTTTTTAGTATTTATTTCTTTAAACCCTAGTTCATGTCTCTTATTTTCTTCGTTCAATTCATTATGTTTATGTTCGTTGTTTCTTCTATTGCTTTTATGTTTGTTAAAGCCATGTCCGGCTAAAACCCTTGTATGCTTAGGGTAGGATGAACTCGTAGAAGTAGGATGTGGGTACGTAATTAGGGTAATTCGTGACGTTAGTTTTAATTCTCTTGGTTAATGAATTCTTATAATTAATCTTAACTTTTCCTTTGAATTTAGTACGAAAGTGTTAGAGAGAGGACGACCGCATCACTCAATAACGACTAGTAGTCTTAACGAGAAGGTTTAGAAAGGGTTAATTCATTTACCGGTTTAGCGAAGGAGGACGACCGCATCACCTTAGTTAAATTAGGGTCTCATTAATTAAGCACAATCTATTAAATTGTTAGTAGATTAGTGAAGTTGAGTGTTAGGGTAAAGTATTAGGATTTAGAATCTTGAGCTTTCACCTTGCATTCTTAGACTTAGGTTATTTCTTGTGTGTCACAGTTATTCTGATTATGTACCTGCTCCGTTAGTATACGTAGGGATTCCTATCTTAAGCATCACCATCTCATATTTGAAAACACTCCTTAGTTAAATTGTTTAGTTCATTCTTTAGTTTCCTTAGTTTATTTTAGTTTTAATTAATCTTTCCAAAAATCCGAAAACAATACACTCATATTAACTACAACACGTAGATCTTCAGGGATCTATTCGCATACACACTTTCCCTTGTGTTCGATAATACTTGGTCATTATATGTACTTATACTACAGTGAACCCGTCCGCTTGCGGGTGAGCGATTAGTAGAAGTTAGTATTTTCGCTTCAAGTCACCTTCACAAGCGAGGCCTAAGGACAGACCCCTGGAAGATGTTAGGGCTAGGTCAGCTAGGGGCGAACAACATGAGGTGAATAGTGCCCAAGTCAGGCGGGATAAGGGCAAAGCCAAGGTGATCGAACCTAGAGAGGGTCAAGCTGAGTCTGCTCGCGGGTGAACAACAGTGTCGAGCCATGGAACAACTCGTTCCAGTGCCCAGGATAGACTTGGTCAACCCCAACAACATGAGAAAGTTGCTCGCCAGGGAGCAGAGCATGGGCGAACAACATTTGAACAACCACGCCCCTCAGTTCATGAGAGACTCTCCCAGTTTGCCTTCAGGCATCTAGGGCCAAATGCGGCGAGCAACCCTAGAAAGCAGCTCTAGGATTTGCCCACTCCGAGTGAGGGACTGCGACGAGCAGAAAGGTTTGTACCTTTGCTCGCCGAACAGCCTCCAAGCTAGGGGGCATCTTTGGATGAGCTATCAAGCCTGAGAAGGGCAGTGGAGAGCATGCAGGGACAATTGGACCAACAAAGAGGAGTAGGGACGACCAGCTTGCTATCCTCACCATTATCCTCCCTCATTCTGAAAGCCCCGATTCAAAAGAAGGTCCAATTCCCAGCAAATATCCAATACGATGGCCTTGTTGATCCCAGGGTTCATTTTACAAAGTACTCAGATTATATGGTCTCGGTGGGAGCCAGCGATGCCACCCAATGTCGAAACTTCCCATTAACCTTGGGGGACCGGGTGCACAAGTGGTTTTCGGTAATGCCACCAGCATCTATCCACTCGTTCATTCAACTGAGCCGAGAGTTCCTTTTCCATTTCTCTACGGCGGGATCATATTTATCCCAAAAGTACCGATTGTCAGACCTAAAACAAAATGACGATGAGTCCGATCGGGCGTTCATGGAAAGGTTCGACAAGGTGCTGTTGGAAGGTGAACCCGTCAGCGAGGACACGAAAATTGTTGCCGTTATGGCCGGGTTGAAAAAAGGATCGAAGCTATGGAAGGAGGTACGTCTGAAGTGCCCAAGAAGTTATGCCGAATTCAGAAATCAAGCCGGCATATTCATTTCCATGCACGAGGCCTTGCAATCAAACTTGGGGGAGAACAAAGCTGATCCCAAGGAGAATAACAAAAAACCTGGCACAACAGGCTATCGAGTCCTGAAAAATATAAAGGCATTCACTGAAGGGACGGAGCTCAAGGAAAAGTTGAATTAGGTGCTAACAGTGTCAGTCGATACTTTTTATGAAAACATGAAAGAGAAGGAGTTGCTCTCCCCTCCACGGAAAATCCATCAAGACACCGGCAAACTCAACCCCAACAAGTATTGTGCCTACCATCAAAGCGTAGGGCACTTTACGAGCGAGTGTAGAGATTTGCTCAAGCAGCTTTGGCGGTTTTACGAGGAGGGGAAACTCTCCGACTTTGTTAAGAGGCAACCCGAAAAGAGAGTCCGGGAGAACAACTCTGAGGATGAGGATGATCAACCTCAGAAAAACAATAAACCAGGACGACCAGTTCCGGCTGTTGCTGCTCATCCACTCGAAGATCTATATATGATGGAACATGCGGAACCAGTGGGAGGATGTTCTGATGGACGACCGCCGATCTCCAACCGAAAAAGAAAAGCCGAATTGCGAGTGATCGATCAAGTACAAGCAATGGAGGTTAAGCCATCCATTATGCAAACAGCAGAATTGACCTTTACGGAGAAGGATTTGGAGGGAATCTTGACCCCCCATAACGATTCGCTCGTAATCTGTGCCAAGATCATGGAGACCAGGGTACACAGATTGTTGGTGGACACAAGGGCCTACACCAACATTCTTTTCAAAAAGATGCTTGATCAACTTGGAGACTACTCGGGCTACATCCGACCTTCAAACCACAGAATTTTAGGCTTTGGAAATGTTGTAACAGTCCCGTTAGGGGAAATTAGGTTGTCCGTTCAGCTTGTAACGGTTGAGGAACCTGAGAAAAACATAACGAGAATGGTTGATTTCTTGGTCGTCGATCAGGAATCAACCTACAACGGGTTTCTTGGTCGACCTTTTCTAAATGAATTCAAAGCTGCATGTTCAACTTACCATTATTGCCTAAAGTTCCCTACAGCAAGCGGAGCAGGCACAGTGAAGGGAGATCAAAGAAAGGCCAGAGGATGTCTCCTACAGTTGCAAGCCAAACATGCATTAGTGTCCATGATGGAGGCCACAACTAGCTATCCTGTTGATGAACCATCAATACTTGAGAACATGATGGATATAGAGGACCACATGGATACTGACGAGCAACACTCTGACGAACAAGTGTTGGACGAACAACTCATCACCACCCATGGAGAACTTCCATCTGACGAACAACAAAGGGGTGGTGACGAGCAACATTTATCAGATGACTTGGAGGGCCAAGAGTTGACGAACAACAATGAGTCAGGGCCAACAGACGATCTAGATCCCCGCCTGGGAGCAGAGCCCATGAGCATCGAAAATGATTTCAACCCTGAGGGACCAATACTTGATCCTCGTTGGAAAGGACAAAAATGACGAGCAACTCCAGTTGAAGAACTGGAGGCGTTCAAAGTTAATCCTGAAAACCAGGATCTCGAATTATACGTAGAATCTGAGCTCCCTAAGCCTTACAGATCCCGAATGAAAGAGTTCCTCAGCAAAAATCTAGATGTCTTTGCTTGGTCTCATACAGACATGGTAGGGATAGATCCAAAACATGCTTGCCATAAGCTCAACATCAATTAAGCAAAAAGGCCCGTCCATAAAAAATGAAGAAAATATGGCCTAGACAAGTATCAGGCTTTTAATGAAGAAGTAAAGAAGTTGTTAGACAACGACTTAATCCAACAAGCACTCTGTCCACAATGGGCAGCAAACCCAGTCCTTGTGAGGAAACCAAACGGGACCTGGAGGCTATGCATATACTTTACAGATCTGAATGCAGCATGCCCAAAGGACAACTTTCCTCTTCCCCATATTGGCCAGTTGGTGGACAGCACTGCAGGTCATGAAATGCTAACATTCATGGATGCTTTTGCCGGGTATCATCAAATCCCAATGCATCCAGACGATCAAAAGAACACGACATTTTATACGAATAAAAACTTGTTGTGTTGGAAGAGAATGCCCTTCGGCCTCATCAACGCCGGAGCAACATACCAGAGGTTGGTGAACAAAATGTTCGATGAATAAATCGGAGATACGGTGGAACTCTATGTAGACGATATTGTAGTCAAAAGCCCCCGAAAAGAAGATCATCTCCAGCATTTGACCCAGGTGTTCGATATTCTTCGACATTACAACATGAAGCTAAATCCGAAGAAGAGCAGCTTTGGAGTCCATTCTGGAAAGATCCTGGGCCATCTTGTTAGTCGACGAGGGATTGAAGCCAATCCAACAAAAGTCAAGGCTATCATGGATATGCAACCACCACGTTCGATAAAAGAAGTGCAAAGACTCATGGGATGCCTAGCAACATTGAATCGGTTCATATCCAGATCGGGGGACAAATATCGTCCATTCTTCGAAGCCATCAAGAAAGGACAGTTTACATGGACTAACAATTGTCAAAAGGCGTTCGACCAACTTAAAGACTACTTGGGAGATGTTAAAATCCTATCAAAACCCATTAGGATAAATAGTGTATAGTTTTGATGAGTTAAAAACAAACCAGAAGATGTAATAGGACCATCTGGACCTGTTAGCTAGATGATGATCTAGATTAGGACTTAGTTTAGGGGGAACTGCCAAACCAGAGGACTCACCAGAGGACTTCACCAGATGAGACTGACCAGAGGCAGAGAACCTTGCCCCAGACCAGACGAGTCTGGTGAAACAAAAGATGCTCAGAATCATCTCCTGATTCTGATGAGCTATCTGTTTCATAACCAGATCAGGACCAGAAGACATCAAGGTTACCTGATGTCTGGTATTGCCTTCTCTGGAGAGAATCAGAGTTTGGCATTGGAAGCTATTGACTGTTGGTGATTCAAATCAAGTCAACAAGATCAGGATTGGAAAGTCTTGAAGTCAATCAATCCAAGGATCTCACCAATCCAATCAATCAATTAGGGAATTGATTGATTGAAGCTTCCCTAAATAGAGGATATGATTGGATTAGCTCTCCAACGGCTATTCCCTAATCACCTCTATAAATTCAGAGTGCAACCTCAAGAAAAAGGGCTAGAGAGAATATATACGCGCACGAAGATACATTCCAAGCTCTTGTTTATCAAGAAAATAGCACTCTTATTCTGTTCATAATTACTTATTCACTCTTAAGGAGTAGTTGGACCTCAACCTGTTCATCTTCAAGATAAGGTTGAAGGCTGTTGATCTTTAGATCGAAGTTAGATCTAAAGGGTTTGTAAGAAGGAACTGGTACTTCACAATTCCAGTAAGTAAGTTGGTTGTTGGGTGGATAGTGAGACCCCTTTGATCAAGGGAGAGTGGACGTAGGATATTCAGATTCGAACCACTATATATCCGGTCTTATTTATTGTTTTCTGCATTTAAATTCCTGTTTATTATAGTGTGCTCTTGTATAAAGAAGTTGTCTAAGACATTTAATTTAAAGCTTCCGCAATTTATCAATCTAGTGGGACCAACAAGTGGTATCAGAGCAGTGTGTCCAACGACCACTGCTTTGTAAAGCTTTTTGGTGGTCACCGGGCAGATCTATTGCTCTTTATTGTGTTTTTGGTTAAATTTTTGTTAAATCTCTTTTACAAAAATGTCTGCAAAATCTTCTTACAAGAGTCGTAAGCTTCCAGAATTCTCTTTCGAGGATTACAGCCACTGGAGCTTCATGATGAGTAATCATCTTGGAGCTATTCATCACCGCATGTTGGATGTGGTAGAGAGTGGCCCAATTAAGTTTTACTGGACTCCTATTGATAGTGGCAGGTCAGAGTCCAGGGAAGAAACAAGTGAAACTGCCCAGAAAGCTGCAGAGGACAGAGTCCCCAGACAAAGAATCCTCAAGAAGAAAGATGAGCTTGAAAATGATGAAAGAAAACTTTACAATCTGGACCAGGTGGCACGGACTGAGATTATCAACATACTCACTAAGGAGGTGATAGAGAAGGTCAGAACATATGCTACTGCCAAGGAGATGTGGGATAAACTTGCTCTGCTCTGTGAAGGAACAGAGAAGATCAAGGATAACAAACTGCAAGTTGTTCAACACTCGTTTGACACCTTCAAAATGAAACCAGACGAGACCATTGACTAGCTGGATATGCGTCTCACAAATCTCCTCAACAAGGCTAGTGCCTTAGGTAAGACCTACTCTGAAAAGGAAATAAATAGTAAAATATTGCGCTCACTAACCAGCAGGTGGAGAATCAAAGTAACTGTGATAAAAGATAGCAAGGATCTCAACACTCTGGATCACCATCTTCTGCTATCTGATCTTAAAGCCTATGAATATGTTCTTCAAGAGGAGGATCAAACAGAAGAGGTTTCCTCTTCTGGTCAGAAGGGAGTTGCCTTCTCTTCTACCATCAAGACAGATGACAAACCAAAAGAGTCTCCTGCAGATGACCTGAGTCTCAAGGAACAGGTAGCACTTCTAACTCATAAATTGGATAAAATGAGTTCAAAATATGGCAGGTACAAGAAATGAGTTCAAAGACTGACATGATGTTTAGCTGCATTGAACAGATTCATATCACGATCAGGAGACAAATGCCGTCCATTCTTTGAGGCCATCAAGAAAGACATTTTTTTGTGGACGGACAGCTTCCAGAAAGCTTTCGAACAACTAAAAGACTACCTGGGAGACGTTAAGATTCTATCAAAGCCACTCCCAGGAGAAAAACTCTATATATATCTGGCAGCCTCTGACGTGGCAATAAGTTCGGTTCTAGTACGAGCAGAGGGTAAATTCCATCTTCCTATTTACTAAGTCATCCAGGCTCTACATGAAGCCGAGGTGAAGTATTCACCCACTAAAAAGCTGACATATGCTCTGGTCATGAGTGTCAGAAAATTAAGACCGTACTTTTTCGATCATCAGGTCAAAGTACTAACAACTTTTCCACTCAGGAAGTTACAGTACTGACCTGACACAGCTGGCCGCCTGCTAAAATGGTCCATAGAGATTAGCCATTTTGGAGTGACTTATGCACCTCGAACAACGATTAAGGGTCAGGCATTAGCCGACTTCATAGTCGAACTAACCTTTCCCCAAAATCCAACGAGGGGACTAGATCACCCCTGGCATCTTTATGTGGACGGTTCGTCAACAAACATGGCATCGGGGGCAAGAATAGTTCTCATCAGCTCTGATCGACAAGTATTCACACGGCAGTCAAATTCAAATTTATGGCCACCAACAATGAAACCGAATACGAAGCTCTCATCGTCGATCTCCACTTATCACTAGCTGTCGGAGTCAGGCGACTCCAAATTTTTTGGAGATTCTCAGCTAATAGTAAGTCAAGTACGAAGTGAATATGAGGCCAGAGACGAACAAATTATCAAATATCAATGAATTATTGCTCATTTGATATAAATGCTAGATCAAGTATATATCAGCAAGTACCTTGTTGTGACCGTTTCGGGCCACATGTCGGATCCGGCCGAAAGCAAGCCGGAAAAGGCATAGGGATGCCCAGGAGATGGGACCGACCTGGCCGGTCTATATCCGACCTCAGCGGGCTCCGACCATGGGTTTCCGACCTTGAAAACGAGGCCGGAAGCCTGCTTGGGGCGCCCATCAATGTTTATCGCAGCCGCAGTAAAGTCCGGCCGTGGCCGGACCGGCCCGGCCGCGACCAATGAAGACCAGCGGAGGCCGCCCGGACGCGACCAACCGGCTGGAAGAATCTCCGACCCCACTTCCCACCAGGAGGCCGGCCTCCGATCACTTAATGCCTCCGGCCGGCAAGGGAGATCTGGAGCACGTGATAGAATCAAGTGAAATCCTCCCCCAAGAGGGAAAAAGGCCGCCTCCGTACTTAGAGACTCAGAGAATATTCCATCCAAATGAGGAAATGTGCCAGAGAATCGTCCTTTTTGGACACGCGTCAACACCTTAGTGGTCGGCCGCCTGTAGACCCTGGCACACCAGTGCCCGCGCGTCCTCAGAGGCAGGAGGCATTTAATGCACCTGTCCCCCGAGAGGCCGAATATGACCAATATACCCCTGTAGTGAGAAAACTATAAATACCCCCACATTTGTAATGTAAAGAAGGTTCAATCTCTCTCAGCATAATCAATACACACTCTCATTCAAGTCCAGGGACTAATAACCCCTGGCAATTCTTGGTGTTCTTAGTGTTCTTATGCATTTATTGCCTTTCTTCACTCAAGTATTCAATTTAGCATTTAAGAACCCAATAATTTGATGTTTTTACCAAAGCCCTTATAAATAGCCAGTTAATCCCAGCAACAAATATTTGGTAAACAACATTTGGCGCTAGAAGAAGGGTATCTAACCCATCAAACTCATATTTTATTCACCTCTCTTTGAAGAACACTCACTGTTCTTCAAAGCTTCATATCCTCAAATCTTCAAGTCTTCAAACCACAAACTCTTTTTTTCCTGAAAGCAATGGATCCCCAGAGATCATCCCATGCCCACGGGAAAGCCACGCGCGTGGCTTCCCCGATTCGTTTTCAGGAGGAACCCCTCCCATCCGAGGGTCGGGGTTTCCTTACTCCTGACCAGGCCGGGTCAGGAAGACGCCGCCAGGCGGAAGAGGCGAGGGGGTGCCGGAGCACCACCTCTGCCTCCAAAAAGAAGGCCCAAGCTCGCGCTCTCAAGGGTAAGGCGAAAGCCAGAGAGCACCAGGGCGAAAGCCAATGTCGGGCGAACCCCATCTTCGCCCGTTCGCGAGGCTCCGCCCATCCGGTTTTCGACCGTTTGGGCACGACAGACCCGTCGTGGTATCCGAGCCGCATTCCCAGTTACGACACTGGGTACGGTGACACTGAGTCCGTCTGCAACTCTGGGAGCACGGCCCAAATGCTCCACAAGAGGGCGGCCGAGGTCAGCCTGACCCCGGCAAACTCCGCCAGGCGCAAGCTAAGCTTCACCCAAAGCGGCCTTTTGGGACGCAGAGTCCCCCGTGCGGCTGTTTTCGACCGAATCGGCCCCCTAGCCGACGGAGGCGACCAACTGGTCGAAACCCCCAATCCTGAATTCGCCAAGATGCAAAAGCAACTTGACGAAATGAAGGCGCTCCTCGAAGCGCAAGGCCAAACTAAGGCCCGGCCAGTCGCCAGCGAGCCTCTGGCGGTCGATATTGAGCTCGCGCCGGTCCAGCTCAAAATCGTCCCCCCGCCAACCCCTCTCTACGAGGGGAAAACAGATCCGGAGACTCATCTGAGCAAGTTCCGGATCTACATGACTGGGCGTGGCGCAACTGACGCCACGAAGTGCAGGCTCTTCCCACTCACCCTGGGCGATCTCGCCCACAGATGGTATGTATCTCTTCCGGCATGGTCAATCGACTCGTTCGCCACCTTAAGCGCCCAGTTTTCATCATATTTCGCGGCCAAGATTGCCCGGCTGGAAAGTTGGCACCATTTAATGCGGATCCGCCAAGAGAAGGACGAGTCCGACGAGGACTACGTGGCCAGAGTGGACGAGGTCATGTTGACCGGCGAGGCGGTAAGCGATCAACTGGCCTTACACGCAACTCTGGGGGGTTTCCACGGCTGGTCTCCTATGTTCAAACATCTCACCAAGGACTTCCCTAAGACCTACGCCGAATTCCACGCCCGAGCCGGCGATTACCTGGCTCGGAGGAAGCTTCTAGCACTAAGGTTGGGGGAGTCCGAGCCAACCCCAAAGGAGACGGAGGAGGTTGCCCAAGCCTCTCCCAAGAACGGCCCTAAAGCCAGAAAAGTGGCCAAACCGCCCGGTAACTTCAAGTCCTTCGAGGACGTTGAAGTTCACCTAACTCAGGCCATGAGGAAGTCCCCCGCGCATATCTTCAATGCGATCCAGCACCGGGACGTGCTTCCCCGGCCAAGGCCCTATTCTGGAGACCGGTCCCGGCTGGACCCTAAAAAGTTATGTTCCTATCACGACTCTATTGGCCACAATACGAGCCAGTGTTGTGATCTCCTAAAGCAGCTTTGGAAGCTGTTTGACGAAGGGCGTCTGAACGACCTCCTATAGAGGCCAACCGGCCGGCAGGACCAACAGTAGCAGCAGCAGCCCCAGCGTCACCCTCGAAGAAACGAAGAAGGCGGTCGGCCTCTCAGGCCGGTCGCCGCTCTGGAGGAAGATGATGATGAGGATGACCTCCTCCCACCCATGAATCCCGGCGGTCGGGTCAACATGATCCAGGCCGGCGGAGGGAACCTAGGCGGCCTCACCCCCATCTCGACGCAGTCCAACCAGAAACGGAAGGCAGAGGTCCGGGCGGCGACCAACATCAACTTGGTCACGCCCCCAGAACCAAAGATTCACAAGAGCCTGGAGATAACTTTCTCCAACCAGGACAGGACCGGGGTGCTGTTCCCGAAGGGCGATGCGTTGGTGATTGCCGCCCGGGTCCTGGGCAAAGAGGTTCAGCGTATATTGGTCGACAATGGGTGTTTTTGCAATCATCTTCAAAACAGCCCTAGACCAGCTCGGAGACCTCGTCAACTTCATCAGGCCAATCGACCTTCAGCTGAAGGGATTTGGGGATGCAACGGTCGCTGCGTACGGGAGGATAAAGCTCTCCGTGGAACTCATCTGCTGCTACAACGAGGAGGTCAGGATAACTAGGCTGTTAGATTTTATAATTGTAGATCAGCCAAGCTCATATAATGGCTTTCTGGGTAGGCCCTTTTTAGAAGTTTTTGAAGCTGTTGCTTCCTCCTACTATTACTGTATCAAATTTCCCACCCCCGATGGGGTGGTCGGCACCATTAAGGGTGACTAGGCAATGGCTAGAAGGTGTATGAACTATTCCAACTCTCATTTATTTTCAATTTGCAACGACCAAATGCCGGACGGGCCACACCCCAACTCTGAAACGGCCACTCCGGCCACAGAACCCATCACGGAGATCGGATCCACATCCGCCGACCCCCGGCCTATGCAGATCGACGATCCCGAGCCAAGGATCGGTTTCGAACCATCCGAGCTCGATCTCGACCCCAGATTCGATTCTTTCGACCGGCGGAGCTATGAACAAGCTACGGCCTTAGAGGAATTGGAACGCATTCCAGTCGACCCTGCGAGGCCGGAATTGGAAGTTCTGATCGGCTCTCGCATACCGACCGAAATACGGGGGGAAGTGATCGAATTCCTCAAAGCCAACGTCGGAGTCTTTGCCTGGTCTCACCAAGACATGGTCGGGATAGACCCAAAACACGCATGCCATCGTCTAAAAATCGACCCCAACAAGAGGGCGGTCCATCAGAAAAGAAGGAAGTTCGGCCCGGAAAAGTACGAAGCCTTAGCTGAAGAGGACAAGAAGTTGCTGGACAACAGGCTGATCGAACAAGCCCGGGACGAGCCCCAATGGGTCGCGAATGCCGTCCTGGTAAAAAAGACAAACAATGCCTGGAGGCTATGTATAGACTTCACCGACCTCAACGCAGTATGCCCAAAGGATCATTTTCCGATGCCGCACATCGACCACCTGGTGGATGGCACGGCCGGTCACGAGATGATGTCCTTCATGGACGCTTTTGCCGGCTACCATCAAATCCCCATGGCCGTCGAAGACATCAAGCACACCTCTTTCCACATGGAGAATAACATATTCTCTTGGCTCCGGATGCCTTTCGGTCTGATCAATGCCAGCGCGACCTACCAGCGCCTGGTCAACAAGATGTTTGCAAATCAGATCGGGAAGACCATGGAGGTCTACATCGACGACATTGTGGTGAAAAGCTTGAAGAAAGAAGACCATCTCAGGGATCTTGAAGAGATTTTCAAGATCATCAAGGCCTACAATATGAAGTTAAACCCCAAGAAATGCAACTTTGGGGTGGAGGCCGGCAAATTCTTGGGGCACATCGTCAGCCAGTGCGGAATCGAGGCCAATCCGGCCAAGATCAAGGCCGTCCTTGACATGCAAGAGCCAAGGACGATCAAACAAGTGCAACGCCTGACCGGATGCCTCGCCTCTCTCAATAGATTCATAGCCCAGCTCGGGGATAAAAGTAAGCCTTTCTTCTCGACTATTAAAAATGGCAAATTTTCTTGGAATAGGGAAAGTCAAGTAGCCTTTGCAAAACTAAAGGAATATTTGGCAAACCCACAAATCTTAGTCAAGCCAGTCCCAGGGGAGAAGCTTTACTTATATCTTGCGGCCTCCGAGGTCGCACTAAGCGCGGTACTAGTCCGGGCGGACGGTCAGTACCACCTACCGATCTACTTCGTAAGTCAAGCCCTACACGATACCGAGCTCAGATACACTCCACTCGAAAAATTAGCGTACGCTCTGGTCATGAGCGTAAGGAAGCTAAGGCCTTATTTCTTCGACCACCACGTAGAGGTCCTCACCACTCTACCCTTGAGGCAAGTCCTACACCGGCCGGACACCAGCGGCAGGTTGTTGAAGTGGTCGTTAGAGATAGTGTTAGGATAAAAACTGTTAGTTTTGATGAGTTAAAACAAACCAGAAGATGTAATAGGACCATCTGGACCTGTTAGTCAGATGATGATATAGATTAGGACTTAGTCTAGGGGGAACTGCCAGACCAGAAGACTTCACCAGAAGAGTCACCAGAAGACCCCACCAGAGGACTTCACCAGAGGACTCCTCCAGGAGGCTTCACCAGATGAGAACAGACCAAAGGCAGAAGACCTTTCCCAGACCAGACGAGTCCGGACCAGACGAGTCTGGTGGAACAAAAGATGCTCAGTTTGATCTCCTGTTTCCACTGAGTATTCTGGTTGTTCACCAGATTAGGACCAGAAGACACCGAGGTTGCCTGGTGTCTGGTCTTGCCTTCTCTGGAGAGAATCAGAGTTAGGCAGAGGAAGCTATTGACCGTTGGTGATTCAAATCAAGTCAACAAGATCAGGATTGGAAAGTTTTGAAGATAATCAATCCAAGGATCCCACCAACCCAATCAATCAATTAGGGAATTGATTGATTGAAGCTTCCTTATATAGAGGATCTGATTGGATTAGCCCTCCAACGGCTAGCCCTAATCCCCTCTATAAATACAAGAGTGCAGTTCAAGAAAAAGCTCTAGAGATACTATATACGCGCACAAGTTGATCCAAGCTTTTGATATTCATTCCAAGCACTCTTACTGTTCATAATATTCTATCTACTCTAAAGGAGTTATTGAAACCACAACCTGTTCATCTATCAGACAAGGTTGTTGGCTGTTGATCTTTAGATTTAAGTTAAATCTAAAGAGGTGTAAGAAGGAACTGGTACTTCCCAAATTCCATTAAGTAAGTGAGTTAGTCGGTTGTTAGTGAGACCCCTTGGATATAAGGGAGAGTGGACGTAGGATATTCAAATCCGAACCACTATATATCTTGTGTTCTTTATTGCTTTATTTTGCTTACTGTCTTATTGCCTTTTATTCTCTTGCATAAAGAATTTGAAAGACATTTAACTTAAGCTTCCGCAATTAATCTAACTAGTGGGACCAACAAGTGGTATCATAGCAGTGTGTCCAACGACCACTGCTTTGAAAAGCTTTTGGTGATCACCGGGCAGATCCATTGCTCTTTATTGCTTTTGTTCAAGTTCTTGTTATTTCCCTTAATTTGATCAAAATGTCTGCAAAATCTTCTTACAAGAGCCGTAAGCTCCCAGAATTCTCTTTTGAGGATTACAGCCACTGGAGCTTCATGATGAGCAATCATCTTGGAGCTATTCACCACCGCATGTTAGATGTGGTTGAAAGTGGCCCCATCAAATTTTACTGGACTCCTATTGATAGTGGCAGGTCAGAGTCCAGAGAAGAAACTAGTGAAGCTGCCCAGAAAACTGCAGAGGATAGAGTCCCCAGGCAGAGAATTCTCAAAAAGAGAGATGAGCTTGATAATGATGAAAGAAAGCTCTACAACTTGGACCAGGTGGCAAGAAAAGAGATCATCAACACACTTACCAAAGAGGTGATTGAAAAGGTCAGAACGTGTGCCACTGCCAAGGAGATGTGGGACAAACTGGCATTACTCTGTGAGGGAACAGAGAAGATCAAAGACAACAAACTCCAAGTTGTTCAACATTCGTTTGATACCTTCAAGATGAAACCAGACGAGACCATTGACCAGCTGGACATGCGTCTCACAAATCTCCTGAACAAGGCTAGTGCCTTAGGTAAGACCTACTCTGAAAAAGAAATAAATAGTAAAATCTTGCGTTCACTAACAAGCAGGTGGAGAATTAAAGTCACTGTTATCAAGGACAACAAGGATCTCAATACTCTGGATCATCATCTCATGTTGTCTGATCTCAAAGCCTATGAGTATGATCTTCAAGAGAAGGATCAAACCTCTTCTGGTCAGAAAGGTGTTGCATTCTCTTCAACCATCAAGTCTGATGTCAAGCCAAAGGAGTCTACTGCAGATGACTTGAGCCTCAAGGAGCAGGTAGCACTTCTAACTCGTAAATTAGATAAAATGAGTTCAAAATATGGCAGGTACAAAAGGCATTGAAAGGAATCTTCCAGAGACAGAAAGAGTTTCTTCAAGCCTGCAGAGAAGGCGAAGATATCTGGAGACTCAAGGGAGACCAGATTCAGAACTCCAGAAAGGAGGAGAGATGACAACCCTGGCAACTCCGGGAGATCAGATTATCAGAGGAGGGATGGTAGCTCTGGCAGATCTGACTATCAGAGGAGAGAGAGTAGCCCTGCCAGATCAGACTACAACCAGAGGAGGAGAGAGCCAAGTCCTAGTCCCAGAGGAGACAATGCTTGCTACACATGCAACAAGACTGGTCACTACAGTTATGATTGTCCTCAACTTACTCCTAGGGAAAGAGAAGAGAAAAGGATCAAGAGAGATAGGAGATATGCAGACAAGAGAGCATTGCTGCAGAAGCAGAGGAGGAGGATACTAGTTCAAGTTCTTCTTCTTCTGACTTTGGTTCAAATGATGATGTGTGTCTTATGGCAGACATCACTGAGGTAAATGAAACTACTCTAGTCCTATCAAATTCCAAATGTACTGAATCCTCTAATTCATCTGGTAACTCCAGAAGTCTGATATGCAACAAATGCTATCAGATCTCCAAAATTGTGTCCAACTTTGTCAAAAACTTGAGAAAGAGAATGGTAGGCTCAGAGCTGAAGTTCAATCTCTCTCTCATGAGCATAAATCCACCAGAGAACTCATGAAAGACCATTCCAAAGAAGTCTCTGAACTTCAGGATAAGATCACAGAAAGAGATACTCTGGTAGATCAACTCATGAAAGAAAAGAACTCTCAAGAAGATGAGATCACTGAACTCAGAGCCAAATACCAGACTCTTATCAAGGGAAAACAAGTTGCTCACAACATAGAGGAGATACCTATGCCCAGAGAAGCTCCTAAGATACCATCTGTTGTATCTATCATATCAAAGTCTTCTCAGCGCATTTGTGATAAGAGTGGTTTAGGATATTCTGGAATTACCTCTAAAACTCATAAATACTTTTATAATAAAGACAAGTCTGTAAGAGCTGGTAAATTGGTAGAAATCTGGGATGATAAAGACTTAACTGGTAATGGTTACAAGGTGGTTCACAATCCTGACTGGAAAAAGAATCACTCTGTTAATCACATAACATATGGTCCAGAAGAGTTGACTGTTCTGGAAGAGAAGATGCTAGAGAATAAGTGTCAAAAAGGGGAACCATTAAAGATTGATGGTTCTGTGAACAATGAGTCCCAAGGAGTAGAAATTACTCAAATTGGAGGACCCCAGAGAAATTCTCAAAGAGAACCTAAACAGATTAGGGGACCTCAAAGGAAACACTCAAGAAAGGGGAATACCAATCAGAGTAATAACTACCAGAGAAGGAACAATGTTCAACAGCACCAGGTACCCCAGAGACAGTTTTCTCAGAGGAATCAATTCCAGAATAGGTATACTCAAAGGAACTATAATCACCAGAGCAAGTCTAATTATCAGAACCAGAGGAGGTCTTCCAGACCCATCTATAGAAAACCAACTGATCTGGGAAGTTATGACACCAGAGATGGTTCTTCTAGGATGTACCCTTACAACCAGACCTTTAAGACCATGTCTTTGAGGCAGGCTATTCCAAAGGCCAGATTTGAGAAAAGGTACACCAGACCTGTTTATAGGAAATGTGTCCTTATCAGACCAGTAGCTCAATAAGTCATTGTCAGAGGATATGTGCTGGTAGATAGATTTGGAAGAAAGATAAGATCCCCTCATCCATCAAAGGATGATCTTTATCTTTGGATTCCTACAAAACCTGCAACTAACCAATCAGGACCCAGCACTAGTAGGGGACCTAATTGATTTCTCTGCAGGTAGATAAGAGTCCATTGGAGAAAGGATTTTCAAGCAACCATGTCTGGTACATTGATAGTGGATGTTCCAAGCACATGACCTTCCAAAAGGATAATCTCCAAGATTTCAAGCCATTAAATGGACCAAGAGTGATGTTTGGTGACAACAACTATGGAGTCACCAGAGGAGTTGGAAAGTTGACCTTCAATGGAGTATTTGTAGATGAAGTTTATTATGTAGAAGGACTCAAGCATAATCTGCTTTCAGTATCCCAATTCTGTGACAAGGGATACTCAGTGAAGTTTTCTAGTGATTCATGCACTGTTTTCTCTTCTGATTATAATGATATCTTGCTAATAGGCTTGAGGAAGGGTAACATTTATCTTGCAGATTTTAACAGTTGTCCAAGAAATGCTTGCCTGGTTGCAAAAGGATCTGCAGAGAACAGCTGGATTTGGCACAAGAGATTGTGTCATCTTAACTTCAAGACACTGAATAAGATTGCCAGAAAAGGTCTCATTCGAGGTCTTCCTAATGAAGTGTTTAAGAAGGATCAGGTTTGTGGTTCATACCAGAAGGGTAAACAACCCAAGACTTCCTTTAAGGATGTCCAGAGCACAACCACAACCAGAGTACTTCAACTACTTCACATGGACCTGTTTGGACCTGTTTCTCCTCTTAGTTTCAGTGGAAGGAAGTACACCTTAGTGATAGTAGATGACTTTTCAAGATACACTTGGGTAGTGTTCTTGTTTAAGAAAAATGAAACTATGACTAAGCTGCCAGAGTTCTTCAAGCAGATTCAGAATGAGCAGAACCAAAGTATAGTCAGGATCAGAAGTGACAAAGGAACAGAGTTTTTGAATTCACACATTGCAGATTACTGCAAGGACCATGGGATTTTTCATGAGACATCTGCTGCCAGAACACCTCAACAAAATGGAGTAGCAGAAAGGAGGAATAGGACCCTCAAAGAAGCTGTAAGAACAGTTCTGGCAGAATACAACACTCCGCAAAGATTTTGGGCAGAGGCCATTAATACAGCTTGCTACACTCAAAACAGGTGCCTGATTGCCCAGAGACATAATAAGACTCCATATGAGGTATGGAAAGGTAAAACCTCATCTGTTTCATATTTTCATGTTTTTGGATGTAAGTGTTTCATCCATGACAATGGGAAATCTAAATTAAGAACCTTTGATGCCAAAGTGGCTGATGGAATATTTTTAGGATATTCCAGCATCAGTAAGGCTTTTAGAGATTTTAATAAGAATTCATTTTGTGTGGAGGAAACACCTCATGTTGTTTTTGATGAATCTACTTTTGAGTGCAAGGTGGACTTAAAGTCTTCTGATGAGTTTCAGAACCAGACTACACCCAGAGTTATCAAGGTCAATCCACCTATTCTTGATTCAGATTCAGATTCAGATGTTGACCCATCTCCTGGTTCTCTGAAGCAGAAGCCTTCACAAGGAGCAGAACCAGAAGAGGTTGGAACTCCTGTAGGGGGAAGCTCTTCTGCAGGTGGTGTTAATCATCAAGATACTACAGAAGATGATCACCCAGGCAAGACCACGGGAAGGAGGACCCTGGTTGATCACCCCAATGACCTGATCTTAGGAGATCCAACTAAGGGTGTCCAGACTAGGAGAACTCTTAACTTAGCTGCCTTATTCAGTTGCTATGTGTCCTTGATTGAGCCCAAGAACGTCAAGGAGGCACTGAAAGATTCAAATTGGATTGTTGCTATGCAGGAGGAGTTGAATCAATTCACCAGACAGGATGTTTGGGAGCTGGTAGACAGACCAAGACATCAAAAGGTGATAGGCACTAAGTGGGTTTTCAAGAATAAGAAAGATAAGAATGATGTCATTACTAGGAACAAGGCAAGGCTAGTGGCCCAGGGCTATTCTCAATCTGAAGGAATAGACTATGATGAGACATTTGCTCCTGTTGCCAGACTAGAAGCCATCAGATTGTTCTTAGCATATGCTGCTCACATGAAGTTCAAAGTATACCAGATGGATGTGAAATCTGCCTTTCTTAATGGGATTCTCATTGAGGAAGTGTATGTGGAACAACCCCCTGGTTTTGAACAAGGTGACAAGGTGTTTAAGCTTAAGAAAGCTCTTTATGGGCTGAAGCAGGCACCCAGAGCATGGTATGACACTCTATCTCAATTTCTTCTGGACAATGGTTTTACAAAGGGTAAGATTGATAGGACCTTGTTTAGGAAAGAAGAAGGAAAGGACATCCTTCTGGTCCAAATATATGTTGATGACATTATATTTGGATCCCCTAACAAGAAGCTGTGTGAGAAGTTTGGTGAGCTCATGCAGGGTCAGTTTGAGATGTCCATGATGGGAGAAATGAATTACTTCTTGGGTCTGCAGGTTAAGCAATCAGAGAAGGGAATTTTTATTAATCAAGCAAAGTACACCAGAAACATGTTAGAGAAATTTGGAGTAGGATCTAGCAAAGCAGCCAAGATCCCTATGATGACAAATTTCAACATGGATCCAGATGAGTCTGGAGAGAGTGTGGACCAGACTCAGTACAGAGCACTTATTGGTTCTCTTTTGTACCTGACTGCAAGCAGACCAGATATTACTTTTGCTGTAGGAGTTTGTGCCAGATTTTAAGCTAATCCCAAGAAGAGTCACTTGGAAGCAGCTAGGAAGATATTGAAATATCTTAAGGGAACTGTGAATTTAGGATTATGGTATCCTGCAGATGATAACTTAGAATTGAGTGGTTATTCAGATTCAGACTATGGTGGATGCAGAATAGATAGGAAATCTACAAGTGGAACATGCCAATTTTTAGGGAATAAATTGGTATCCTGGTTTTCTAAGAAGCAGACTTCAGTTGCTACATCAACAACAGAAGCAGAGTACATGGCTGCAGGGAGTTGTTGTTCACAACTTCTCTGGATTAGTCAACAACTTAGGGATTACCAGATTAGAGCTAAGGATATTCCTATTTTCTGTGATAGTAATAGTGCAATTGCCATCACCCAGAATCCAGTTCTTCATACCAGATGCAAACATGTTGATATAAGACATCATTTTATCAGAGATCATGTTGAGAAGGGAGATATAAGGATGGAAAAGATTGCAACAGAGAAGCAGAGAGCAGATATTTTGACTAAGCCTTTGGCTGAGACCAGATTCATAGAGTTAGCTTTTGAGTTAGGATTGTTGGATCCAGAGACATATTTGTTTTAGGGGGAACAAAAGAGAAGTATCCTTTATGTCATTACTTTATTTCATATATTTTTTAAAAACTAACATACCTGCAGATTAGACATTTCAGAGAAGTTATATCTCCAGATGAGGTATCCACCAGGTGACACTTATCCCAGATGAGGTGCTGAGTCAGAGATATGTCCAAAGTCTTTTCTGACCAGGACCAGATGAGTTCCATCAGAGGAGATGTCTCACCAGACTAGTTGTAGTATCATCTGGTTACAATATCAGGTGACAGGTATGTCTTTACTTCTCTGGCCTCTGTTCATTGGGATACACTTTTCAAATTAGTAAGTACACTTAAAACCTTTCAACTTCGGGGTGTATTTATAACTAGGGTATAGGGCCTAGGCAATCATTTCGCTTTTTCTCTTGACTGCCACAAAACCCCTTTATGCCCAGTCCCAATGTCTATGCCAACGCACCAGATTAAATCTGTATCTCGCCTTTCATCATGGCCATCGGATTTAATCACTGTGCAAAATGTCAATCAATGCTAAAATTGATTTTGTTTCCTCAATTAAATTTGAAATTACACGCGTTCACATTTCATTTATTATTCAAGCCACGCGTATTACCCTATTTAAATCAAATTTACTTTCAATCTGTCCTTTCACGTTTCCATACTTTCAAACCCTAACCTCTCTCTGCAAAGTTTTTTCTTTCTCTCTCTCTCTCTCTCTCTCACAGATATGGCTCCCCCATGCAATTTTGATCATGCCCTAATGATGAAGAAACTGAAAACGGAGATGGTGGTTGACTTCTACACCACCAAGAACTCGTCTGCACTTGCTATTCTGGAACTATTTAGGAGATCTGGAGTTGAGAAGTTGATCTCCACCGTTCCCAGAGATTTTCGTACTCTTTACAGATATGCGGCCCAGTTTCTGGTTCGAATGAAGATCAACGAAGACCATATTTCTTCAAAAATTGACAAGGAAGATTTGGTGTTTTCCAAGCATGATTTTTGTGCCCTGTTTGGAAACATTTCGGCGGACGGGGTGGATCCTTTAACCTACAAGGAGGATGATATTGTGGGTTCCTTCAAATTGTTTGCTCGTTCTTCTTGCCAGAGTATCACGAAGGGATTTCTGGATAAACATTTAAGGCAGAAGTACAAGGTGCTGTTCGACATTGTTGTAAAGGTGTTGATGTGTGAGAATCACAGCACGGATGCGATTTTTAATGGAAGAATGTGTGTGATGAGGGCTCTGTATGACGGCGTCCAATGCAATTGGACAGAGTTCTTTTGGGGCGTCTTGAGGAAGAATAAGGTGAAAGTTAACAAGGAGGCTTGTCCTTCCAAGCCAGGGGAAATGCAGTTTTATTTCACTGCTAATGTTTTGTTGGGAATGAAACTTACCTTGATTTTGGACTCATTGCTTCCAGAGAAGAGATGGAAGGAGACTTGGTGCAAAGGATTTCACAAGTCTAAAGTGCTATTCTCAAAGGATGGTCCCCTTCATGGCCATCCTGATTCTGATGGAGAAGAAGTCATCCCTGCCCCTCCTCTACAGGCAGTACCCTCACCTGCAAAGGGGCAGAAGCAGCAGCACAAGCAGAAGACCCATAAGAAAGCTTCTAAAGCAACTGGTTCTTCAACCATTGCCTTTTCTGGTTCCTCAGAGGAGGACCAGATTCCCCTTCTTGAAGTGCTTAAGAAGAAGGGTGATGATGATAAAGCTGTTAAGAAGGCTGGAGCAGCCAAGAGGAAGCGGCCAGAGGAGGCCAGGAGAGGCTCTGCTAAGAAGTCAAGAACTAGCAGGAAGGCCAGGAAAACCCTTCTGGTGGATGAGCCATCAGAAGAGGAAGATGAAGACGAGGATGTGCCTCTTGTGAAGAAATCCAAGGCTAAGAGAGCCATTCTTCAAGATCCTGACTCTGGCTCTGATCTTGGAGAAGCCTTGGAGAAGGCCATTGATGATGTTTCCCAGTTGATGGAAGATGTCTCTGCTTCAGAGCATGCTGTACCTGCTGATGTTGACTCAGCAGAGGTAAATCCCTCCATTCCATCTTCTACCCCTATTAATCTTGTCTCCCCTTCTACCTCTCCCCCAGATAATATTCCCCAAACCCCATCTGCCTCTGGTAACCCTATTGAAACACCAGCACAGACTCTCCCAGGTACCCCCAGTATTTACTCCCTCAACCATTCCTACTCAAACACCTTCTCCCCCAAATACCCAAACTCATCTTCCCACAAACCCCTCTCCCCCAGTTTCTGTGCCAGAGGTGCCATCAACCTCTTCTGGTGCAGAACTCCCCCCTCCAAACACTTCCACATCCCAAATACCACCTTCACTTTCTGTACCAGAGATTCCGCCATCCTCTGGTGCAGAGCAATCCATCCCCTCCACCTCTACTTCACTAAACCTAACCCTCCCCAAACTCATACAGTCCAGGACCCAACCATTTCTATGGCTCTGGGATTTCCTGCCCCTCCCCCTTCCCCAACCTGCTTAACAAGCGATGATAGTGAAGATGAGGAAGCTTCACTTGAGCCTGCTAACTTAGCACCTTCCTCCTCTGCCTCTGGGCCCAAACCCTTTATTTTATCTTCTAATGAGATGGGTCCCATCAGGCAGAGTATGAGTGTGAGTGCTCAGCTCTGGCTAAGAGAGCAATTTCCTATTTTGTTGGAGCACTCACCCCTCCTGGCAGATCTGGCGGATGCCAAGGTTTGGAGTATGGCCAGACTCCAAGATGTTGAAGATCTTATGCTTCTGCTGGAGGAGATGTCTCCCTCTAACTTCACTACTTGGGAGATTGAGCTAAAGAAGAGGTTAAATATTCAAAACCCAACAGAGTTGGAGACACCAGAGGCGGCCAAGGTTCTCATCAGAACTCTCCTTATCCAGAGAGGAGTTATGCTCACTCCAGAGGGCTTCTCTTACAACTTTGGTCCTCATTTCACATTCCCTCCTGGGCTATATTCAGACGAGGAGGACTTTGAGATGTCTCCTGCTGTGCTCCAGAAGATGAAGGCATTCTTCAATGAGCAGATCATGCAGATAGGGCGCTTTTCAAAAGCCATTCAACACATGGCCCCTGCTATGATAGAGCATCAGATTAAGCAAGAGAGGAGGATCTTCCTGAAGCAGATCAAGTCCTCTCTGGCAGAAGTTAAAGCTTCTTTCAAGGCAAATGGTCTCTTTGTCAAACTGGATGTGATGCACAGCCAGAAGCAGCTCCAGGAGCACGTGCTGGAGCAGATGAGGCCAGTCTCTATCCTTAAAGTTGAAATGGCAAGCCAGATGATCCAGACTGCCAAGCTGAAAGACTCCCTCCAGGAGATGTTGGAGAAGCAGGAAAGGCTTGTTGCAGAGTCTAAAGCCTACCTGGAGGAGGCCAAGCAGCTGCGTGATCTTCACTCTTCCTCCAACACTGCCTTGCCTGATCTTATAAGGCAGGTAGTGGAGCCCCTCCTTGATGAAGTTAAAAAGGGGGAAGAGAAGGCCAGAACTGATCTGGCGAAGACCACAAATGAAACTCTCTTCAGCCATGGAGCTCGTCTGGACCTATTGGAGAACACTCTGGCCCAGGCTGAGTTGCAGAAGAAGAAGAAGGAAGAGTTCAGATCTGTTGGTCCCACTAGTTAGATTAATTGTGGAAGCTTAAGTTAAATGTCTTTCAAAGTCTTTTACAAGAAAGCAATAATCAACAAACAAAAAGTAAAGTAAAGCAATAAAGAACACAAGATGTATAGTGGTTCGGATTGAATATCCTACGTCCACTCTCCCTTATAACCAAGGGGTCTCACTATCAACCAACTCACAAACTTACTTACTGGAATTGGGAAGTACCAGTTCCTTCTTACAGCCTCTTTAGATTTAACTTCAATCTAAAGATCAACCAGCCAACAACCTTGTCTAATAGATGAACAGGTTGTGGTTTCAATAACTCCTTTAGAGTAGATAAATATTATGAACAGTAAGAGTGCTTGGTATGAATATCAAAAGCTTGAATCACTTATGCGCGTGTAGAGTCTCTAGAGCTTTTTCTTGAACTGCACTCTTGTATATATAGAGGGGATTAGGGCTAGCCGTTGGAGGGCTAATCCAATCAGATCCTCTATATAAGGAAGCCTCAATCAATCAATTCCCTAATTGATTGATTGGGTTGGTGGGATCCTTGGATTGATTATCTTCAAATACTTCCCAATCCTGATCATGTTGACTTGATTTGAATCACCAACGGTCAATAGCTTCCTCTACCTAACTCTGATTCTCTCCAGAGAAGGCAGGACCAGACACCAGGCAACCTCGGTGTCTTCTGGTCCTCATCTGGTCAAGAACCAGAATACTCAGTAGAGTCAGGGGATCAAACTGAGCATCTTTTGTTCTACCAGACTCGTCTGGTCCGGACTCGTCTGGTCTGGGGAAGGTCCTCTGCCTCTGGTCATATCTTATCTGGTGAAGTCTTCTGGTGGAGTCCTCTGGTGAAGTCCTCTGGTGGGGTCTTCTGGTGACTCTTCTGGTGAAGCCTTCTGGTCTGGCAGTTCCCCCTAGACTAAGTCCTAATCTAGATCATCATCTGGCTAACAGGTCCAGATGGTCCTATTACATCTTCTGGTTTGTTTTAACTCATCAAAACTAACAATTTTTATCCTAACAATTTCCCCC
This sequence comes from Ballota nigra, assembly GCA_947034835.1. Taxonomy (NCBI): domain Eukaryota; kingdom Viridiplantae; phylum Streptophyta; class Magnoliopsida; order Lamiales; family Lamiaceae; genus Ballota; species Ballota nigra. The sequence goes on along the minus strand of OX344720.1, from coordinate 69,063,217 downwards.
TTTTTGATGGAGTTAAAACATACCAGAACTGATCAAGAATAATGAACTTAAGCAAGATAACATTAAAGGATAAGACCTTAGAATAGATCTTATCAGGCAAACAAATAAGACAACAAGAGGTTGTCTTTTGAACAGAGAAGATATGATATTTTCATTGATAATAAGGACAAAGAAGAATACAGATTACAATGCATTTCTGGTCCTATTCTAAGCATATCTTCTGTTGTCTTTGGGCACCAGAAACCAGTCAAGAAATCTATCTTGAATGGCCTTCAACTCTGCAGAAGATGATGGAGTGAAGTTTGCCAACACCTTGGTCTTGTACAGTTTCTTCAGCTCAGCCCAATCAACCTGGTCTCCTGCCATTGGAGTGTTGAGAAAATGGAATTCAGGAGCATTGACTTCCAGGTTGAATTCAATAGTTGAATCCATCAACTGCTTGTACAAATCTGCATCATATGCCTGCATCCAAGAATGGAAAGTCCTGTTGATGAGAGCATCATCCTCTGGTGGAGGTCTCTGGATGTAATGTTGAATGAACCAGAGAGTCTTGGCTTCTCTCCATTTTTCTATCAAAGGCACAGGAACAGTTGAGTCAAAGGACCCTTCTGTCCTGAGAGGGAGGATGTTCATGACTTCAACAGGCCCTTTTCTCTTCTGGCTGGATCCACTAGCACCAGGAGTGATGCCAGCTTCTCTGCTCTTCTTATTTTGCCTTCTAACATATCGGAGCCTCTGCTCTCCATCTATGTTTTTCCTTATCCTTGCTTGCCTCTCTTCAGGCGACTCTTCCTTGAATCTCTTCTCTGCTTCTTCAACCACAGATTCAAGGAAGCTCTTCTTTACTTTCCTTATCTTTCTCTTTGCAGGTCCAGAGATGGAAATTGGATCCTGCTCTGCTTCGGACTCCTCTTCTGCAGCAAGCTGCTTAGCCATGGAAAGGGATTTGAGCTCTTCCTTCTTCTTCTTCTGCAACTCAGCCTGGGCCAATGTATTCTCCAGCAGGTCCAGACGAGCTCCATGGCTGAAGAGAGTTTCATTTGTGGTCTTCGCCAGATCAGTTCTGGCCTTCTCTTCCCCCTTTTTAACTTCATCAAGGAGGGGATCCACTACCTGCCTTATGAGATCAGGCAAGGCAGTGTTGGAGGAAGAGTGAAGATCACGCAGCTGCTTGGCCTCCTCCGTGTAAGCTTTAGACTCTGCAACAAGTCTCTCTTGCTTCTCCAACATTTCCTGGAGGGAGTCTTTCAGCTTGGCAGTTTGAATCATCTGGCTGGCCATCTCCACTTTGAGCACAGAGACAGGTCTCAACTGCTCCAGCACGTGCTCCTGTAGCTGCTTCTGGCTGTGCATGACATCCAGCTTGACAAATAAGTCATTAGCCTTAAAAGAAGCTTTTACCTCTGCCAGAGAAGACTTTAACTGCTTCAGGAAGATTCTCCTCTCATGCCTGATCTGGTGCTCTATCATGGCAGGGGCCATATGTTGAATAGCTTTTGAAAAGCGCCCAATCTGAATGATTTGCTCATTGAAGAAAGCTTTCATCTTCTGGAGCACGGCAGGAGACATCTCAAAGTCTTCCTCATCTGAATATAGCTCTGGAGGGAAGACAAAATGAGAACCAAACTTGTAAGTGGGGCCCTCTGGAGTGAGCATTACTCCTCTCTGGATGAGCAGGGTGCGAATCAAGACTTTAGCAGCACCAGGAGTCTCCAGCTCTGCTGGGTTCTGAATATTCAGCCTCTGCTTTAGCTCAATCTCCCAAGCAGTGAAGTTGGAGGGACCCATTTCCTCAAGCAACAACATTAGGTCCTCCACATCTTCAAGTCTGGCCTTGCTCCAGACCTTGGTATCAGTAAGCTCTGCCAGAAGTGGTAAGTGCTCCAGAAGAACTGGGAAATGCTCTCTTAGCCAGAGTTGAGCACTTACACTCATACTCTGCCTAATGGGACCCATTTCTGCAGATGAGAAAGTGAAGGGTTTGGGCCCAGAGGCAGAGGAGGAAGGTGCTAAGTCAGCAGGCTCAAGTGAAGCTTCCTCATCTTCACTATCATCGCTGGTTAAACAGGTAGGAGAAGGGGGAGGGCCAACGAATCCCAGAGCCATAGAAATGGTTGGGTCCTGGTCTGTATGGGTTTGGGGAGGGTTAGGATTTTGTGAAGTAGAGGGTGTAGGAATGGGTTGCTCTGCACCAGAAGATGATGGAATATCTGGTACAGAAGGTGTATGAGGTATCTGGGAGGTGGAAGTGTTTGGAGGGGGGATTTCTGCAACAGAAGAGGTTGAGGGTACTTCTGGTACAGAAGGTGGGGGAGAGGAGTTTGTGGGAAGATGTGTTTGGGAAGTTGGGGGAGAAGGTGTTTGGGTATGAAAGGTAGAGGGAGTAAATACTGGGGTATCTGGGATAATCTGCTCTGGTGGAACAATAGGGTTACCAGAGGCAGATGGGTTTTGGGGAATATTATCTAGGGGAGAGGTAGAGGGGGAGACAAGATTAATGGGGAAAAAAGATGGAAGGGAAGGGTTTACCTCTGCTCGGTCAACACCAGCAGGTACAACAGTCTCTGGAGCATCCTCCACCATCTGGGAAGCATCCTCAATTGCCTTTTCCAAGGCCTCTCCAAGATCAGATCCAGAGTCAGGATCCTGAAGAAGGGCTCTCTTGGCCTTGGATTTCCTCACAAGAGGCTCAATCTCTTCCTCTTCTTCCTCCTCTGACGGCTCATCCACCAGGAGGGTTTTCTTGGGAGCTCTTCTGCCAGTCCTTGGCTTCTTGGCAGATTTCTTCTTGGCCTCCTCTGGCCTCTTCCTCTTCGAAGCTCCTACCTTCTTGGCAACCTCACTCTTCTTCCTCAGTACATCAAGAAGAGGGATCTGGTCCTCCCCAGAGGAACCAGAGAAAGCAATGGTTGAGGAACCAGTTGCTTCAGCAGCTTTCTTTTGGGTCTTCTCCTGCTGCTGTCTCTTCTGCCCCTTTACAGGAGAGGGAATAGATTGAATAGGAGGAGCAGGGATGGCTTCCTCCCCATCAGAGTCAGGATGGCCATGAAGGGGACCATCCTTTGAGAATAGCACCTTAGACTTGTGAAATCCTTTGCACCAAGTCTCCTTCCATTTCTTCTCTGGAAGCAAGTAGTCCAAAATCAAGGTAAGTTTCGTACTCAACGAAACATTAGCAGTGAAATAAAACTGCATCTCCCCTGGCTGGGAAGGACAAGCTTCCTTGTTAACTTTCGCTTTATTCTTCCTCAAGACGCCCCAAAAGAACTCTGCCCAATTGCATTGGACGCCGTCATACAAAGCCCTCATCACACACATTCTTCCATTAAAGATCGAATCTGTGCTGTGATTCTCACACATCAACACTTTTACAACTATGTCAAAAAGTACCTTGTACTTTTGCCTCAGATGCTTATCCAGAAATCCCTTCGTGATGTTCTGGCAAGAGGAACGAGCAAACAGTTTGAAGGAACCCACAATATCATCCTCCTTGTAGGTTAAAGGATCCACTCCTTCCGCCGAAATGTTTCCAAACAGGGCACAGAAATCATGCTTGGAAAACACCAAATCTTCCTTGTCAATTTTTGTAGAAATATGGTCTTCGTTGATCTTCATACGAACCAAAAACTGGGCCGCATAACCGTCAAGAGTACGAAAGTCTCTGGGAATGGTGGAGATCAACTTCTCAACTCCGGATCTCCTCAATAGTTCCAGAATAGCAAGTGCAGACGGGTTCTTGGTGGTGTAGAAATCAACCACCATCTCCGTTTTCAGTTTCTTCATCATTAATTCATGGTCAAAATTACACGGGGGAGCAATATCTGTGAGAGAGAGAGAGAGAGAGAGAGAAAGAAAAGAAGAACTTTGCAGAGAGAGGTTAGGGTTTGAAAGTATGAAAACGTGAAAGGACAGATTGTAAGAAAATTAGATTTAAATAGGGTAATACGCGTGGCTCGAGTAATAAATGAAGTGTGAACGCGTGTAATACCAAAATTAAATTAGGGAACAAAATCAATATTTGAATTGATTGACATTTTGCACAGTGATTAAATCCGATGGCCACAAAGAAAGGCAAGATACAGATTTAATCTGGTGCGTTGGCATAGTCATTGGGACGGGGCATAAAGGGGTTTTGTGGCAGTCAAGAGAAAAAGCGAAATGATTGCCTAGGCCCTATACCCTAGTCTTAAATACACTCCGAAGTTGAAAGGTTTTGAGTGTACTTACTAATTTGAAAAGTGTGTCCCAATGAGCAGAGGCCAGAGAAGTAAAGACATACCTGTCACCTGATATTGTAACCAGATGATACCACAGCTACATCTCCTCTGATGGAGCTCATCTGGTCCTGGTCAGAGAAGATTTTGGACAATTGACTCAGCACCTCATCTGGGACAGGTGTCACCTGGTGCATACCTCATCTGGTACCTTCTCTGATATATCTAATCTGCAGGTATGTTAGCTTAAGAAAATAAATATATGAAGAAAAGTAATGAAACAAGGATACTTCTCTGATGTTCCCCATAAAACAAATCTGTCTCTGGATCCAACAATCCTAACTCAAAAGCTAACTCTCTGAATCTGGTCTCAGCCAAAGGCTTAGTTAAGATATCTGTTCTCTGCTTCTCTGTTGCAATCTTTTCCATCCTTATATCTCCCTTCTCAACATGATCTCTGATAAAATGATGTCTTATATCAACATGTTTACATCTGGTATGAAGAACTGGATTCTGGGTGATTGCAATGGCACTATTACTATCACAGAATATAGGAATATCCTTGGCTCTAATCTGGTAATCCCTAAGCTGTTGACTAATCCAAAGTAGTTGTGAACAACAACTCCCTACAGCCATGTACTCCACTTCTGTTGTTGATGTAGCAACTGAAGTCTGCTTCTTAGAAAACCAGGATACCAATTTATTCCCTAGAAATTGGCATGTTCCACTTGTAGACTTTCTATCTATTCTGCATCCACCATAGTCTGAATCTGAATAACCACTCAATTCCAAATTGTCATCTGCAGGATACCACAATCCTAAATTCACTGTTCCCTTAAGATACTTCAATATCTTCCTAGCTGCTTCCAAGTGAGTCTTCTTGGGGTTAGCTTGAAATCTGGCACAAACACCTACGGCAAAGGTAATATCTGGTCTGCTCGCAGTCAGATACAAGAGAGAACCAATAAGTGCTCTGTACTGAGTCTGGTCCACACTCTCTCCAAACTCATCTGGATCCATGTTGAAATTTATCATCATAGGGATCTTGGCTGCTTTGCTAGATCCTACTCCAAATTTCTCTAACATGTTTCTGGTGTACTTAGCTTGATTAATAAAAATTCCCTTCTCTGATTGCTTAACCTGCAGACCCAAAAAGTAATTCATTTCTCCCATCATGGACATCTCAAACTGTCTCTGCATGAGCTCACCAAACTTCTCACACAGCTTCTTGTTAGGGGATCCAAATATGATGTCATCAACAATATTTGGACCAGAAGGATGTCCTTTCCTTCTTCTTTCCTAAACAAGGTTCTATCAATCTTACCCTTAGTAAAACCATTGTCCAGAAGAAATTGAGATAGAGTGTCATACCATGCTCTGGGTGCCTGCTTCAGCCCATACAGAGCTTTCTTAAGCTTAAACACCTTGTCACCTTGTTCAAAACCAGGGGGTTGTTCCACATACACTTCCTCAATGAGAATCCCATTAAGAAAGTCAGATTTCACATCCATCTGGTATACTTTGAACTTCATGTGAGCAGCATATGCTAAGAACAATCTGATGGCTTCTAGTCTGGCAACAGGAGCAAATGTCTCATCATAGTCTATTCCTTCAGACTGAGAATAGCCCTGAGCCACTAGCCTTGCCTTGTTCCTAGTAATGACATCATTCTCATCTTTCTTATTTTTAAAAACCCACTTAGTGCCTATCACCTTTTGATGTCTTGGTCTGTCTACCAGCTCCCAAACATCCTGTCTGGTGAATTGATTCAACTCCTCCTGCATAGCAACAATCCAATTTGAATCTTTCAGTGCTTCCTTGATGTTCTTGGGCTCAATCAAGGACACATAGCAACTGAATAAGGCAGCTAAGTTAAGAGTTCTCCTAGTCTGGACACCCTTAGTTGGATCTCCAAGGATTAGGTCATTGGGGTGATCAACCAGGGTCCTCCTTCCCGTTGTCTTGCCTGGTTGATCATCTTCTGCAGTACCCTGATGATTATCACCACCTGCAGAAGAGCTTCCCCCTACAGGAGTTCCAACCTCTTCTGGTTCTGCTCCTTGTGAAGGCTTCTGCTTCAGAGAACCAGGAGATGGGTCATCATCTGAATCTGAATCTGAATCAAGAACAGGTGGATTGACTTTGATAACTCTGGGAGTAGTCTGATTCTGGGTCTCATCAGAAGACTTAGAATCCACCTTGCACTCAAAAGTAGATTCATAAAAAACAACATGAGGTGTTTCCTCCACACAAAGTGAATTCTTATTAAAAACTCTAAAAGCTTTACTGGTGCTGGAATATCCTAAAAATATTCCATCAGCCACTTTAGCATCAAAGGTTCTTAATTTAGATTTTCCATTGTCATGGATGAAACACTTACATCCAAAAACATGAAAATATGAAACAGATGGGGTTTTACCTTTCCATACCTCATATGGAGTCTTATTATGTCTCTGGGCAATCAGGTATCTGTTCTGAGTGTAGCAAGCTGTATTAATGGCCTCTGCCCAAAATCTCTGTGGAGTGCTGTATTCTGCCAGAAGTGTTCTTGCAGCTTCTTTGAGGGTCCTATTCCTCCTTTCTGCTACTCCATTTTGTTGGGGTGTTCTGGCAGCAGATGTCTCATGAAAAATCTCATGATCCTTGCAGTAATCTGCAATGTGTGAATTCAAAAACTCTGTTCCTTTGTCACTTCTGATTCTGACTATGCTCTGGTTCTGCTCATTCTGAATCTGCTTGAAGAACTCTAGCAGCTTAGTCATAGTTTCATTTTTCTTAAACAAGAACACTACCCAAGTGTATCTTGAAAAGTCATCAACTATCACTAAGGTGTACTTCCTTCCACTGAAACTAAGAGGAGAAACAGGTCCAAACAGGTCCATGTGAAGTAGTTGAAGTACTCTGGTTGTGGTTGTGCTCTGGACATCCTTAAAGGAAGTCTTGGGTTGTTTACCCTTCTGGCATGAACCACAAACCTGATTCTTCTTAAACACTTCATTAGGAAGACCTCGAATGAGACCTTTTCTGGCAATCTTATTCAGTGTTTTGAAGTTAAGATGACACAATCTCTTGTGCCAAATCCAGCTATTCTCTGCAGATCCTTTTGCAACTTGGCAAGCATTTCTTGGGCAACTGTTAAAATCTGCAAGATAAATGTTACCCTTCCTCAAGCCTATTAGCAAAATATCATTATAATCAGAAGAGAAAACAGTGCATGAATCACTAGAAAACTTCACTGAGTATCCCTTGTCACAGAATTGGGATACTGAAAGCAGATTATGCTTGAGTCCTTCAACATAGTAGACTTCATCTACAGATACTCCATTGAAGGTCAACTTTCCAACTCCTCTGGTGACTCCATAGTTGTTGTCACCAAACATCACTCTTGGTCCATTCAATGGCTTGAAATCTTGGAGATTATCTTTCTGGAAGGTCATGTGCTTGGAACATCCACTATCAATATACCAGACATGGTTGCTTGAAAATCCTTTCTCCAATGGACTCTTATCTACCTGCAGAGAAATCAATTAGGTCCCCTACTAGTGCTGGGTCCTGATTGGTTAGTTGCAGGTTTTGTAGGAATCCATAGATAAAGATCATCCCTTGATGGATGAGGAGATCTTATCTTCCTTCCAAATCTATCTACCAGCACATGTCCTCTGACAATGACATATTGAGCTACTGGTCTGATAAGGACACCTTTCCTATAAACAGGTCTGGTGTACCTTTTCTCAAATCTGGCCTTTGGAATGGCCTGCCTCAAAGACATGGTCTTAAAGGTCTGGTTGTAAGGGTACATCCTAGAAGAACCATCTCTGGTGTCATAACTACCCAGATCAGTTAGTTTTCTATAGATGGGTCTGGAAGACCTCCTCTGGTTCTGATAATTAGACTGTCTCTGGTGGTTATAGTTTCTTTGAGTATACCTATTCTGGAATTGATTCCTCTGAGAAAACTGTCTCTGGGGTACCTGGAGCTGTTGAACATTGTTCCTTCTCTGGTAGTTATTACTCTGATTGGTATTCCCCTTTCTTGAGTGTTTCCTTTGAGGTCCCCTAATCTGTTTAGGTTCCCTTTGAGGATTTCTCTGGGGTCCTCCAATTTGAGTAATTTCTACTCCTTGGGACTCATTGTTCACAGAACCCTCAATCTTTAATGGTTCCCCTTTTTGACACTTATTCTCTAGCATCTTCTCTTCCAGAACAGTCAACTCTTCTGGACCATATGTAATGTGATTAACAGAGTGATTCCTTTTCCAGTCAGGATTGTGAACCACCTTGTAACCATTACCAGTTAAGTCTTTATCATCCCAGATTTCTACCAATTTACCAGCTCTTACAGACTTGTCTTTATTATAAAAGTATTTATGAGTTTTAGAGGAAATTCCAGAATATCCTAAACTGCTCTTATCACAGATGCGCTGAGAAGACTCTGATATGATAGATACAACAGATGGTATCTTAGGAGCTTCTCTGGGCATGGGTATCTCCTCTATGTTGTGAGCAACTTGTTTTCCCTTGATAAGAGTCTGGTATTTGGCTCTGAGTTCATTGAACTCATCTTCTTGAGAGTTCTTTTCTTTCATGAGTTGATCTACCAGAGTATCTCTTTCTGTGATCTTATCCTGAAGTTCAGAGACTTCTTTGGAATGATCTTTCATGAGTTCTCTGGTGGATTTATGCTCATGAGAAAGAGATTGAACTTCAGCTCTGAGCCTACCATTCTCTTTCTCAAGTTTTTGACACAGTTGGACACAATTTTGGAGATCTGATAGCATTTGTTGCATATCAGACTCTCTGGAGTTACCAGATGAATTAGAAGATTCAGTACATTTGGAATTTTATAAAACTAGAGTAGTTTCATTTACCTCAGTGATGTCTGCCATGAGACACACATCATCATCTGATCCAAAGTCAGAAGAAGAAGAACTGGAACTAGTATCCTCCTCTTCTGCTTCTGCTAGCAAGGCTCTCTTATCTGCATATCTCCTGTCTCTCTTGATTCTCTTCTCTTCTCTTTCCCTAGGAGTAAGTTGAGGACAATCATAACTGTAGTGACCAGTCTTGTTGCATGTGTAGCAGGCATTGTCTCCTTTGGGACTAGGACTTGGCTCTCTCCTCCTCTGGTTATAGTCTGATCTGGCTGGACTACTCTCTCTCCTCTGGTAGTCAGGTCTGCCAGAGCTACCATCCCTCCTCTGATAATCTGATCTCCCAGAGTTGCCAGGGTTGTCATCTCTCCTCCTCTCTGGAGTTCTGAATCTGGTCTCCCTTGAGTCTCCAGATGTCTTCTCCTTCTCTGCAGGCTTAAAAGAACTCTTTCTGTCTCTGGTAGACTCCTTCCAATGCCTTTTGTACCTGCCATACTTTGAAATCATTTTATCTAATTTACGAGTTAGAAGTGCTACCTGTTCCTTGAGGCTCAAGTCATCTGCAGTAGACTCATTTGGCTTTACATCAGGCTTGAGAGTTGAAGAGAATGCAACTCCTTTCTGGCCAGAAGAGGAAACCTCTTCTGTTTGATCCTCCTCTTGAAGATCATACTCGTAAGCTTTGAGATCAGACAACAGAAGATGGTGATCCAGAGTGTTGAGATCCTTGTTGTCCTTGATCACAGTGACTTTAATTCTCCACCTGCTTGTTAGTGAGCGCAAGATTTTACTATTAATTTCTTTTTCAGAGTAGGTCCCTAAGGCACTAGCCTTGTTTAGGAGGTTTGTGAGACGCATGTCCAGCTGGTCAATGGTCTCGTCTGGTTTCATCTTGAAGGTGTCAAACGAGTGTTGAACAGCTTGGAGCTTGTTGTCCTTAATCTTCTCTGTTCCTTCGCAGAGAAGTGCAAGTTTGTCCCACATCTCCTTCGCAGTGACACAGGTTCTGACCTTCTCTATTACCTCCTTGGTGAGAGTGTTGATGATCTCGGTTCTTGCCACCTGGTCCAGGTTATATAGCTTTCTCTCATCATTATCAAGCTCATCTTTCTTTTTGAGGATTTTCTGCCTGGGGACTCTATCCTCTGCAGTCTTCTGGGCAGCTTCACTAGTTTCTTCTCTGGACTCTGACCTGCCACTATAAATGGGAGTCCAGTAAAATTGTATGGGGCCACTTTCAACCACATCTAGCATGCGGTGGTGAATAGCTCCAAGATGATTGCTCATCATGAAACTCCAGTGGCTGTAATCCTCAAAAGAGAATTCTGGGAGCTTACGGCTCTTGTAAGAAGATTTTGCAGACATTTTGAAAAGAAATTTAGGGAAATAACAAGAACTTGAATAAAAGCACTAAAGAGCAATGGATCTGCCCGGTGACCACCAAAAGCTTTACAAAGCAGTGGTCGTTGGACACACTGCTCTGATACCACTTGTTGGTCCCACTAGTTAGATTAATTGCGGAAGCTTAAGTTAAATGTCTTTCAAAGTCTTTTACAAGAAAGCAATAATCAACAAACAAAAAGTAAAGTAAAGCAATAAAGAACACAAGATGTATAGTGGTTCGGATTGAATATCCTACGTCCACTCTCCCTTATAACCAAGGGGTCTCACTATCAACCAACTCACAAACTTACTTACTGGAATTGGGAAGTACCAGTTCCTTCTTACAGCCTCTTTAGATTTAACTTCAATCTAAAGATCAACCAGCCAACAACCTTGTCTAATAGATGAACAGGTTGTGGTTTCAATAACTCCTTTAGAGTAGATAAATATTATGAACAGTAAGAGTGCTTGGTATGAATATCAAAAGCTTGGATCACTTATGCGCGTGTAGAGTCTCTAGAGCTTTTTCTTGAACTGCACTCTTGTATATATAGAGGGGATTAGGGCTTGCCGTTGGAGGGCTAATCCAATCAGATCCTCTATATAAGGAAGCCTCAATAAATCAATTCCCTAATTGATTGATTGGGTTGGTGGGATCCTTGGATTGATTATCTTCAAATACTTTCCAATCCTGATCATGTTGACTTGATTTGAATCACCAACGGTCAATAGCTTCCTCTGCCTAACTCTGATTCTCTCCAGAGAAGGCAGGACCAGACACCAGGCAACCTCGGTGTCTTCTGGTCCTCATCTGGTCAAGAACCAGAATACTCAGTAGAGTCAGGGGATCAAACTGAGCATCTTTTGTTCTACCAGACTCGTCTGGTCTGGGGAAGGTCCTCTGCCTCTGGTCATATCTCATCTGGTGAAGTCTTCTGGTGGAGTCCTCTGGTGAAGTCCTCTGGTGGGGTCTTCTGGTGACTCTTCTGGTGAAGCCTTCTGGTCTGGCAGTTCCCCCTAGACTAAGTCCTAATCTAGATCATCATCTGGCTAACAGGTCCAGATGGTCCTATTACATCTTCTGGTTTGTTTTAACTCATCAAAACTAACAATTTTTATCCTAACAAAATCTCTTTCCATGGCTAAGCAGCTTGCTGCAGAAGAGGAGTCAGAAGCTGAGCAGGATCCAATCTCCATCTCTGGACCTGCAAAGAGAAAGATAAGAAGAGTCAAGAAAAGCTTCCTTGAGACTGTTGTTGAAGAAGCTCAGAAGAGATACAAGGAAGAGACTCCAGAGGAGAAGCAAGCAAGAATCAGGAAGAACATAGATGAAGAGCAGAGGCTCAGATATGTTAGAAGGCAAAACAAGAAGAGTAGAGAAGCAGGTGCTTCTTCTGGTGTAAGTGGCTCAAGCCAGAGGAGGAAAGCTCCCATTGAAGTGATGAACATTCTGCCTCTCAGGACAGAAGGGTCTTTTGACTCTACTGTGCCTGTGCCCTTGATTGAAAAATGGAAGGAGGCAAAGACTCTCTGGTTCATCCAACACTATATCCAGAGGCCAGCACCAGAGGATGATGAGCTGATCAACAAAACCTTTCACACCTGGATGCAAGCTTATGATGCAGAGTTGTATAAGCAATTGATGGACTCAACCATTGAGGTCAACCTGGAGGTAACTGCCCCTGAGTTCACTTATCTTAACACTCCCATGGCAGGAGACCAGGTTGATTGGGCTGAGCTGAAGAGACTGTACAAGACAAAGGTGTTGGTGAACTTCACTCCAACATCTTCTGCAGAGTTGAAGGCCGTCCAGGATAGGTTTCTGGATTGGTTTCTGGTGCCCAAAGAAAACAGAAGATATGCTTAGATAGGACCAGAATTACATTGTAATTTGTAATCACTCTTATCTTTATTATCAATGAAATTCATATCTTCTCTGTTCAAAGACAACCTCTTGTTGTCTTAATTGCTTGCCTGATAAGATCTATTCTAAGGTCTTGTCTTTTATTGCTTTTCTTGCTTAAGTCTTATTTGTGATCAGTTCTGGTAATGTTTTAACTCCATCAAAAAGGGGGAAATTGTTAGGATAAAAACTGTTAGTTTTGATGAGTTAAAACAAACTAGAAGATGTAATAGGACCATCTGGACCTGTTAGCCAGATGATGATATAGATTAGGACTTAGTCTAGGGGGAACTGCCAGACCAGAAGACTTCACCAGAAGAGTCACCAGAGGACTTCACCAGAGGACTCCTCCAGAAGGCTTCACCAGATGAGAACAGACCAGAGGCAGAGGACCTTCCCCAGACCAGACGAGTCTGGTGGAACAAAAGATGCTCAGTTTGATCTCCTGTTTCCACTGAGTATTCTGGTTGTTCACCAGATTAGGACCAGAAGACACCGAGGTTGCCTGGTGTCTGGTCTTGCCTTCTCTGGAGAGAATCAGAGTTAGGCAGAGGAAGCTATTGACCGTTGGTGATTCAAATCAAGTCAACAAGATCAGGATTGGAAAGTTTTGAAGATAATCAATCCAAGGATCCCACCAACCCAATCAATCAATTAGGGAATTGATTGATTGAAGCTTCCTTATATAGAGGATCTGATTGGATTAGCCCTCCAACGGCTAGCCCTAATCCCCTCTATAAATACAAGAGTGCAGTTCAAGAAAAAGCTCTAGAGATACTATATACGCGCACAAGTTGATCCAAGCTTTTGATATTCATTCCAAGCACTCTTACTGTTCATAATATTCTATCTACTCTAAAGGAGTTATTGAAACCACAACCTGTTCATCTATCAGACAAGGTTGTTGGCTGTTGATCTTTAGATTTAAGTTAAATCTAAAGAGGTGTAAGAAGGAACTGGTACTTCCCAAATTCCAGTAAGTAAGTGAGTTAGTCGGTTGTTAGTGAGACCCTTGGATATAAGGGAGAGTGGACGTAGGATATTCAAATCCGAACCACTATATATCTTGTGTTCTTTATTGCTTTATTTTGCTTACTGTCGTATTGCCTTTTATTCTCTTGTAAAAAGAATTTGAAAGATATTTAACTTAAGCTTCCGCAATTAATCTAACTAGTGGGACCAACAGATAGCTCAGTACGGGGTCTCATACGCCCCAAGGACGGCCATCAAGGGTCAGGCCCTGGCCAATTTCATAGGAGAATTGACCTTCCCACCCAAGTTCACAAGAATCAGCCACCCCCCTTGGAAACTGTATGTGGACGGGTCGTCAACTAATACTTGTGTCGGGGCCGGTATCGTCCTGATCGGCCCGGAGGGCCAAAATTTCACCCATGCAGTCCGCTTCAGCTTCCCGGCCACCAACAACGAGGCCGAGTATGAGGCTCTGGTCGGGGGCCTTGAACTCGCGATCGCCATCGGAGTTTGCCGACTGCACATTTTTATGGACTCCCTGCTCGTGGTCAACCAAATCAAAGGTGAATACGAGGCCCGGGGAGAGCAGATGATGAAGTACCTCAACCTGGTTACAACCTTATGCGAGAAATTTCATCAAGTTTTCATCGAGCAGATCCCAAGGGAGCACAACACCCAGGCCGACGCTCTTTCCAAACTTGCAACCACGGAGGGAGCTGCCGACCTCGCCAATATTCAACTTTCCACGCTCGGAACGCCCACGGTCATCCGAGCACAAGTGGCGACCGTTCTGAGCGCGGAAGAAAATTGGATGACGCCGATCGTAAAGTATCTCAAGACCGGCGGGCCACCCGAAGATAGAACTCGGGCATGGCAACTACAACTCCGGTCATCAAGGTACACCCTCATCGACGATCTTTTATATAAGAGAAGCTTTACCCTCCCACTCCTAAAATGCATAACCCCGGAGCAAGGCTGGACCATTCTGGCCGAGATCCATGAGGGGGTGTGCGGAAATTATGCCGGAGGCCGGGCCCTAGCCCACAAAGCGATCAGACAAGGATATTTCTGGCCGACCTTGAACAAGGACGCCGTCAACTTCGCGAGGTCATGCCACAAATGTCAGGTATTGGGACCCAACATCAAACTGTCCCCCGAGCAGCTCTCCTCCATGTATAGCCCTTAGCCTTTCGCCCAGTGGGGCCTCGACCTGATCGGACCGATGCCCACTGCGCCCGGGGGCCACAAATTTGCCGTCGTGGCCGTCGACTATTTCACAAAGTGGGCGGAGGCGGAGCCACTCAACAAGATCAGCCAGACTCAAATCATCAAGTTTATTTGGAAAAACATCATCTGCCGTTTCGGCCTATCTCAAGTGATCATCTCCGACAATGGGAAACAGTTTGACGGTCTCCAGATGATTCAGTTTTGTGAAAAATGGAATATCAAGAAGGCGTTCTCTATCCCCTACCACCCGCAGACGAACGGCCAGGTAGAGGCCGTAAACAAGATCCTCAAGCACACTATCAAAGCCAAGCTTGAGGACAAGAAGGGGAAGTGGGCAGCCGAGCTACCAGACGTACTCTGGTCATACCGAACGACCACAAGGAACTCAACGGGCGAAATGCCTTTCGCTTTAGCTTTTGGGACCGAGGCCGTCATTCCTTCAGAGGTCTCCCTACCAAGCCACCGGACGGCCCAGATGATCACCGAAGATAATTACACCGCCCGGATGATCGATTTGGAAATGTTGGAGGAGAGGAGACTCAATTCCGACCTCCGAAATGCGGCCTACAAGAAGAAATCCGAAAAAAATTTCAACTCCAAAGTGAAGGCCAGATAATTCCAGGTAGGGGACCTCGTCCTCAAGAAGGTTCAAGTACCAAAAGGGGTATTCGGCCCGAACTGGGTGGGTCCGTTCAGGATATCCAAATGGCTCTCCAAGGGAGCTTACGAGCTGGAACTCATGGATGGAACTCCGGACCAATACCCCTGGAATGCAATTCACTTGAAGAAATACTACCAATGATTTTGTACTATGTATTCAAAGTCCTTATCAATACAAAAGCTCTTCGCACAGCTGAATCTTATTTCAAACACCGGGTTCAGTTCAAAAGCATATGCCGACCGTATCGAGGTCGACATATCACACTTGAGCTCGGAAAAGCCACTCTAGGCCACCCAGAAACCGAGCCCAGTTTAAAAGCATACGCCGACCGTATCGAGGTCGGCATATCACACTTGAGCTCGGAAAGCCCACCCTAACCACTTTAAAAGCCGAGCTCGGTTCAATAGCGTATGCCGACCGTATCGAGGTCGGCATATCACACCTGAGCTCGGCAAGGCAACCAAGGCAATTCCAGGAACCGGGCTCAGTTCAAAAGTATATATCGACCGTATCGAGGTCGGCATATCACACTCGAGCCCGGGTCAAAATCTCATTCATACTTATGAAAATTTACTTTGATAAGTATAAGAAAGCAAGAGAGCAATAACAAAATAATGAAGTTCAAGGAAAGACTAAATTTTATAAAGTCAAAACCGGTCTGAAGCCGGAAACATTACAAACGATTCAAAAAGTACAACGGATCGAAACGAGATAAATTCGGTCGGGAGCCGGTTACATTCAGAAAAGCAGTAAGAAAAATCTAAAGCAATTTAAGTTCAAAGGCCGCCTTCCCCGGCCGCCGGGCTTGCTTGCCCTCCGGTCCCGGCCACATAGTTGGCCACCTCATCGACCAAGGCCTCCACCACAGCCCCATTACCGCCCGGTAACTGGGGGCCCTCCGGAGGGACCTCCTCCTCCTCTTCGTCTCCTTCTTCCTCGTCATCGGTCGGTGGATTATCACCATTTTTGAACAGCCTGTGCCGATGGGGGAACCATGAGAGGTCCAGAAACCATCGCTAACCGGGTTCTTGGCAGCATACTCCCGGAAGTAGTCCTCCTGGGACTTAGTATCGAGATTGGCCTGGCGTCCTACCCGGATCATGCTGGCGGCAGCCACGTAGAAACAAAACTCGGAGAATAGCGCCGGGTTCGCGGTCGGATCCGTGGGATCATACGCCGGCCAGTTCAGTGCGGCGGCTAGATCTTCATTCTTCTTCTCGAGCTCTTTCTCCATCTCTGCCTGTCGGGCCAAAGCCTGGTCGGCGTCCCCTCGAGCTCGGTGCGCCTCCAACCGCAGATCGGCGTTGGCGTCTTCTATCTCAGATACCCGGTTCCGGGCACCTTCCAGGGCTTTGAAGTCCATCTCCGCCCGGCCCAGGGCATCGTCCTTTTCCTTCAGAACGGCCTCCATTTGACCGACCGCGCCATCTCTTTCCTTCTTGAGCTGGGCGACTTCGCTCTCTAGCCCGGCCTTCTCTTCCCGGGCGCGGGTCAAGGAGCTCTCGGACCTCCGGAGCGACCTGGAGATCTCGGAAAGCTCGTTCTCCATCGTGTTGACCACGATGGCCGCCTGACTGATCAGCGCGACTCCAGTCCGGCCCGCGTGCCGGGGACGGCGCTCGACGATGTCGGC
Organism: Ballota nigra; assembly: GCA_947034835.1. Lineage (NCBI taxonomy): Eukaryota > Viridiplantae > Streptophyta > Magnoliopsida > Lamiales > Lamiaceae > Ballota > Ballota nigra. The sequence continues at coordinate 69,046,354 of OX344720.1, read as the reverse complement.
CAGATCCTTTGTCCACGCCTGGGGGAGAGAATTCGCAGCCCGACGCATGTAGTCCGGCATCTCAGCCGTTGAACTCGGGGCACGGGAAGAGAGGAAGTCGAGCACCAGCGGAGGGAGATCGGAATCATTTCGAGTCAACCTGGACAAATGAAAGATCAAATCAGGTACGGACAAATGAAATAGTTTAGAAGAATGAGAACGTTAATGTTAAAAGACTTACGCTTGGAAGCGGACCGGATCACGACCAAAGTAGGTCCGGTCATCCTCCTGGCCGAGAACGGGCTCCAAACGAGCCACAGCTTCTGTTCCGACCGGCCCGGCCCCAGGTGGGGTATCGTCGGAAACGTCTATCGGGGCCGGACTCGACCCATGCTGGCCGGCTCCCTCGATCCCGGCCTCCTCCCAACTCTTTTTCTTCCCCGTGATCAGAGAAGAGGTCGGGACCTCAGCAGCTACTGCCCCGGCAGCCGGAACAGACTGAAGGGGAAGAGGCTCCTCTATCACGATCTCGGTCTGGGTGCCGTTCCCCTTTTTCTTCTTCGCTCCCTTAGCCGCTTTCTTTGCCGCGCAAGCTCCCATCAAGGCAAACATTTCCGGACAACGGTCGAAAAACTCAGGGGGGCACTGCCTAACGATCAGAAAATCTGGCACTGCACGATCAAAATCCAAGTTAAAAAAAATAAAAATATATATAATAATACAGGTCGGAAACTGGTCACCCTAGTTACTTACCCGTCAACTTTATATGACGAGGAAACTGGAAGAACCGGCCGGAAAGTCGGGCTTCTCGTGTCCGGAGGACGGCTTGATTTCTTTCCGAGGCAGGCAGAGACAGGATCCGCTCTCTGACGACCGCAAAATAAAAGTTCAATTCTCGATCGGAGGGGCAGGGATAACCTGCAAAAGAAAGCAAAGATTAGATCAGTACTTTTAGTTCAAAGGAAAATTAAAGATTCCTTACTGGGATTTTTAGGGCGGATGTCGGTCGGAACGTCGATCTCTGCTCCATCAGAGTACCCGGTCTTCCACGCCCCACCAACAAAGAACCACTTCTTTCGATCGTTCTGGCCTTTACTGGGCAGGCCGGTCACCAGTTTCTGCCCCTTCGTCTTGATGTAGACTTCTCCGGTCCCACTCCTTTCGCTCTGGATCCGATAGAGATAAGTCATCTCTCAGGGGTTCGGCATCCGGTAGAGTCGGTTTCTGCCAAATAAGGTCATGACGCTCACTATTATCATCCAGGCGTTCGGCAGCAGCTGGATGGGCGCCTGATTCCAGTAGTTCAACAGGTACAATACGGCCGGATGGAGGGGAAAGCGGAGCCCGACCTCCATCATATCCTGGGTTACGGCCACCATCCCACGCGGAGGCTGGTCCGCCCGTTCGTTCGGCTCGGGTGCGTAGAGATGAACGTCAAGAGGTATTTCCCATCCGGCCCGGGCTTCATCGAGTTGGCGCTGAGACATCTTGCTCTGTACTTGGCCAATGGTCTAATTAGGCGTGAAATTGTCATGATTCGTAGCTAGAAACGCCCTAGTTTTGGTCGAATTTATTGAGTTTTTAGAACCAAATAAGCACTATTTCTATACATTGAGGAATTTGTCTCTTTGATACTCATAGGTGAATCGAGGATGAAAAACGGAGTTCGTAGGACTTTGAATCGACTCAAACGGATGCCCGGATGAGAAGATATCGAAGAAATACGATTGGTATTAGTACGTGTGAAGAAAAGTGTTAGTTGCAAAGGAAGGAAGGCTCATTCGAGCATCATCACTCGAGCGCCCCGCTCGAGTGACGTAGATCGTGCGCCTAAAAACATACAGAACGTTTGGGCCGCTCGAGGGAGATAGCTCGAGCGCCCCGCTCGAGCACCAGAACCGCTCGACCAAGAGAGCTCGAGCGCCCCGCTCGAGCTCCTGATCCGTTCGACCACAACAGCTCGAGCGACCCGCTCGAGCGGGTCTGCTCGAGCGCTTCCAAGGCATTTTCTCCAACTTACATTTTTCGGCCCACGAGTTCACGAATCGGCCCGTTGCCTATATATATCTCTTCCAAACACGTTTTGAAGGAGCCCCGAACTTTAGAAATAACTTTTAGACTTAGTTTTTGGAGAGGAAGGAGAGAAGTAAGTTTACGTTTACGTTTTGTTGAGGTTTTTCGTACGAATTCTTAGTTTCTTTTCGTTTATTAGTTTCTTTTCGTTAGTTTGATTTCTTTAAACACTTTGAAACTTCGTTTGAGTTAATTAAATTTCAGTTCTCAGATTTATTTTCTTTTAAAAACCCTAGTTCATGTTTCTTATTTTCTTCGTTCAATTCATGATGTTTATGTTCGTTGTTTCTTCTATTGCTTTTATGTTTGTTAAAGCCATGTCCGGCTAAAACCCTTGTATGCTTAGGGTAGGATGAACTCGTAGAAGTAGGATGTGGGTACGTAATTAGGGTAATTTGTGACGTTAGTTTTAATTCTCTTAGTTAATGAATTCTTATAATTAATCTTAACTTTACCTTTGAATTTCGTACGAAAGTGTTAGAGAGAGGACGACCGCATCACTCAATAAAAATTAGTAGTCTTGACGAGAAAGTTTAGAAAGGGTTAATTCATCTAACGGTTTAGCGAAGGAGGACGACCTCATCATCTTAGTTAAATTAGGGTCTCATTAATTGAGCACAATCTATTAACTTGTTAGTAGATTAGTGAAGTCGAGTGTTAGGGTAAAGTGTTAGGGTTTAGAATCTTGAGCTTTCACCTTGCATTCTTAGACTTAGGTTAATTCTTGTGTGTCACAGTTATTTTGATTATGTACTTGCTCCGTTAGTATACGTAGGGATTCCAATCCTAAGCATCACCATCTCTCATTAGAACACAACCCTTAGTTAATTTGATTTCTTTAGTATTTTAGTTTAATTCAGTCTTTTAATTAATCTTTCAAAAACCCAAAAACAACACACTCATATTAACTACGACGCGTAGATCTTTAGGGATCTATTCGCATACACACTTTCCCTTGGGTTCGATAATACTTGGTCCCTATACTTGCCCATACTACTGTGAACCCGTTCTCTTGCGGGATAGCTACTAGTAGAAAGCTAGTGTAGTTCGCTTCAAGTCAATGGCGCCGTTGCCGGGGATGGCGTTATATGCTTTTTGAATAGGATCTGATTGGATTAGCCCTCCAACGGCTAGCCCTAATCCCCTCTATAAATACAAGAGTGCAGTTCAAGAAAAAGCTCTAGAGATACTATATACGCGCACAAGTTGATCCAAGCTTTTGATATTCATTCCAAGCACTCTTACTGTTCATAATATTCTATCTACACTAAAGGAGTTATTGAAACCACAACCTGTTCATCTATCAGACAAGGTTGTTGGCTGTTGATCTTTAGATTTAAGTTAAATCTAAAGAGGTGTAAGAAGGAACTGGTACTTCCCAAATTCCAGTAAGTAAGTGAGTTAGTCGGTTGTTAGTGAGACCCTTGGATATAAGGGAGAGTGGACGTAGGATATTCAAATCCGAACCACTATATATCTTGTGTTCTTTATTGCTTTATTTTGCTTACTGTCTTATTGCCTTTTATTCTCTTGTAAAAAGAATTTGAAAGACATTTAACTTAAGTTTTCGCAATTAATCTAACTAGTGGGACCAATAGATAGCTCAGTACGGGGTCTCATACGCCCCAAGGACGGCCATCAAGGGTCAGGCCCTGGCCAATTTCATAGTAGAACTGACCTTCCCACCCAAGTTCACAAGAATCAGCCACCCCCCTTGGAAACTGTATGTGGACGGGTCGTCAACTAATACTTGTGCCGGGGCCGGTATCATCCTGATCGGCCCGGAGGGCCAAAATTTCACCCATGCAGTCCGCTTCAGCTTCCCGGCCACCAACAACGAGGCCGAGTATGAGGCTCTGGTCGGGGGCCTTGAACTCGCGATCGCCATCGGAGTTTGCCGACTGCACATTTTTATGGACTCCCTGCTCGTGGTCAACCAAATCAAAGGTGAATATGAGGCCCGGGGAGAGCAGATGATGAAGTACCTCGACCTGGTTACAACCTTATGCGAGAAATTTCATCAAGTTTTCATCGAGCAGATCCCAAGGGAGCACAACACCCAGGCCGATGCTTTTTCCAAACTTGCAACCACGGAGGGAGCTGCCGACCTCGCCAATATTCAACTTTCCACGCTTGGAACGCCCACGGTCATCCGAGCACAAGTGGCGACCGTTCTGAGCGCGGAAGAAAATTGGATGACGCCGATCGTAAAGTATCTCAAGACCGGCGGGCTCCCCGAAGATAGAACTCGGGCACGGCAACTACAACTCCGGTCATCAAGGTACACCCTCATCGACGATCTTTTATATAAGAGAAGCTTTACCCTCCCACTCCTAAAATGCATAACCCCGGAGCAAGGCTGGACCATTCTGGCCGAGATCCATGAGGGGGTGTGCGGAAATCATGCCGGAGGCCGGGCCCTAGCCCACAAAGCGATCAGACAAGGATATTTCTGGCCGACCTTGAACAAGGACGCCGTCAACTTCGCGAGGTCATGCCACAAATGTCAGGTATTGGGACCCAACATCAAACTGTCCCCCGAGCAGCTCTCCTCCATGTATAGCCCTTAGCCTTTCGCCCAGTGGGGCCTCGACCTGATCGGACCGATGCCCACTGCGCCCGGGGGCCACAAATTTGCCGTCGTGGCCGTCGACTATTTCACAAAGTGGGCGGACGCCGAGCCACTCAACAAGATCAGCCAGACTCAAATCATCAAGTTTATTTGGAAAAACATCATCTGCCGTTTCGACCTACTTCAAGTGATCATCTCCGACAATGGGAAACAGTTTGACGGTCTCCAGATGATTCAGTTTTGTGAAAAATGGAATATCAAAAAGGCGTTCTCTATCCCCTACCACCCGCAGACGAACGGCCAGGTAGAGGCCGTAAACAAGATCCTCAAGCACACTATCAAAGCCAAGCTTGAGGACAAGAAGGGGAAGTGGGCAGCCGAGCTACCAGACGTACTCTGGTCATACCGAACGACCACAAGGAACTCAACGGGCGAAATGCCTTTCGCATTAGCTTTTGGGACCGAGGCCGTCATTCCTTCAGAGGTCTCCCTACCAAGCCACCGGACGGCCCAGATGATCACCGAAGATAATTACACCGCCCGGATGATCGATTTGGAAATGTTGGAGGAGAGGAGACTCAATTCCGACCTCCGAAATGCGGCCTACAAGAAGAAATCCGAAAAAAATTTCAACTCCAAAGTGAAGGCCAGATAATTCCAGGTAGGGGACCTCGTCCTCAAGAAGGTTCAAGTACCAAAAGAGGTATTCGGCCCGAACTGGGAGGGTCCGTTCAGGATATCCAAATGGCTCTCCAAGGGAGCTTACGAGCTGGAACTCATGGATGGAACTCCGGACCAATACCCCTGGAATGCAATTCACTTGAAGAAATACTACCAATGATTTTGTACTATGTATTTAAAGTCCTTATCAATACAAAAGCTCTTCGCACAGCTGAATCTTATTTCAAACACCGGGTTCAGTTCAAAAGCATATGCCGACCGTATCGAGGTCAGCATATCACACTTGAGCTCGGAAAAGCCACTTTAGGCCACCCAGAAACCGAGCCCAGTTTAAAAGCATACACCGACCGTATCGAGGTCGGCATATCACACTTGAGCTCGGAAAGCCCACCCTAGCCACTTTAAAAGCCGAGCTCGGTTCAATAGCGTATGCCGACCGTATCGAGGTCGGCATATCACACCTGAGCTCAGCAAGGCAACCAAGGCAATTCCAGGAACCGGGCTCAGTTCAAAAGTATATACCGACCGTATCGAGGTCGGCATATCACACTCGAGCCCGGGTCAAAATCTCATTCATACTTATGAAAATTTACTTTGATAAGTATAAGAAAGCAAGAGAGCAATAACAAAATAATGAAGTTCAAGGAAAGACTAAATTTTATAAAGTCAAAACCGGTCTGAAGCCGGAAACATTACAAACGATTCAAAAAGTACAACGGATCGAAACGAGATAAATTCGGTCGGGAGCCGGTTACATTCAGAAAAGCAGTAAGAAAAATCTAAAGCAATTTAAGTTCAAAGGCCGCCTTCCCCGGCCGCCGGGCTTGCTTGCCCTCCGGTCCCGGCCACATAGTTGGCCACCTCATCGACCAAGGCCTCCACCACAGCCCCATTACCGCCCGGTAACTGGGGGCCCTCCGGAGGGACCTCCTCCTCCTCCTCGTCTCCTTCTTCCTCGTCATCGGTCGGCGGATTCTCACCATTTTTGAACAGCCTGTGCCGATGGGGAACCATGAGAGGTCCAGAAACCATCGCTAACCGGGTTCTTGGTAGCATACTCCCGGAAGTAGTCCTCCTGGGACTTAGTATCGAGATTGGCCTGGCGTCCTACCCGGATCATGCTGGCGGCAGCCACGTAGAAACAAAACTCGGAGAACAGCGCCGGGTTCGCGGTCGGATCCGTGGGATCATACGCCGGCCAGTTCAGTGCGGCGGCCAGATCTTCATTCTTCTTCTCGAGCTCTTTCTCCATCTCTGCCTGTCGGGCCAAAGCCTGGTCGGCGTCCCCTCGAGCTCGGTGCACCTCCAACCGCAGATCGGCGTTGGCGTCTTCTATCTCAGATACCCGGTTCCGGGCACCTTCCAGGGCTTTGAAGTCCATCTCCGCCCGGCCCAGGGCATCGTAATTTTCCTTCAGAATGGCCTCCATTTGACCGACCGCGCCATCTCTTTCCTTCTTGAGCTGGGCGACTTCGCTCTCTAGCCCGGCCTTCTCTTCCCGGGCGCGGGTCAAGGAGCTCTCGGACCTCCAGAGCGACCTGGAGATCTCGGAAAGCTCGTTCTCCATCGTGTTGACCACGATGGCCACCTGACTGATCAGCGCGACTCGAGTCCGGCCCGCGTGCCGGGGACGGCGCTCGACGATGTCGGCCAGATCCTTTGTCCACGCCTGGGGGAGAGAATTCGCAGCCCGACGCATGTAGTCCGGCATCTCAGCCGTTGAACTCGGGGCACGGGAAGAGAGGAAGTCGAGCACCAGCGGAGGGAGATCGGAATCATTTCGAGTCAACCTGGACAAATGAAAGATCAAATCAGGTACGGACAAATGAAATAGTTTAGAAGAATGAGAACGTTAATATTAAAAGACTTACGCTTGGAAGCGGACCGGATCACGACCAAAGTAGGTCCGGTCATCCTCCTGGCCGAGAACGGGCTCCAAACGAGCCACAGCTTCTGTTCCGACCGGCCCGGCCCCAGGTGGGGTATCGTCGGAAACGTCTATCGGGGCCGGACTCGACCCATGCTGGCCGGCTCCCTCGATCCCGGCCTCCTCCCAACTCTTTTTCTTCCCCGTGATCGGAGAAGAGGTCGGGACCTCAGCAGCTACTACCCCGGCAGCCGGAATAGACTGAAGGGGAAGAGGCTCCTCTATCACGATCTCGGTCCGGGCGCCGTTCCCCTTTTTCTTCTTCGCTCCCTTAGCCGCTTTCTTTGCCGCGCAAGCTCCCATCAAGGCAAACATTTCCGGACAACGGTCGAAAAACTCAGGGGGGCACTGCCTAACGATTAGAAAATCTGGCACTGCACGATCAAAATCCAAGTTAAAAAAAATAAAAATATATATAATAATACAGGTCGGAACCTGGTCACCCTAGTTACTTACCCGTCAACTTTATATGACGAGGAAACTGGAAGAACCGGCCAGAAAGTCGGGCTTCTCGTGTCCGGGGGACGGCTTGATTTCTTTCCGAGGCAGGCAGAGACAGGATCCGCTCTCTGACGACCGCAAAATCAAAGTTCAATTCTCGATCGGAGGGGCAGGGATAACCTGCAAAAGAAAGCAAAGATTAGATCAGTACTTTTAGTTCAAAGGCAAATTAAAGATTCCTTACTGGGATTTTTAGGACGGATGTCGGTCGGAACGTCGATCTCCGCTCCATCAGGGTACCCGGTCTTCCACGCCCCACCAACAAAGAACCACTTCTTTCGATCGTTCCGGCCTTTACTGGGCAGGCCGATCACCAGTTTCTGCCCCTTCGTCTGGATGTAGACTTCTCCGGTCCCACTCCTTTCGCTCTGGATCCGATAGAGATAAGTCATCTCTCAGGGGTTCGGCATCCGGTAGAGTCGATTTCTGCCAAATAATGTCATGACGCTCACTATTATCATCCAGACGTTCGGCAGCAGCTGGATGGGCGCCTGATTCCAGTAGTTCAACAGGTACGATACGGCCGGATGGAGGGGAAAGCGGAGCCCGACCTCCATCATATCCTGGGTTACGGCCACCATCCCACGCGGAGACTGGTCCGCCCGTTCGTTCGGCTCGGGTGCGAAGAGATGAACGTCAAGAGGTATTTCCCATCCGGCCCGGGCTTCATCGAGTTGGCGCTGAGACATCTTGCTCTGTACTTGGCCAATGGTCTAATTAGGCGTGAAATTGTCATGATTCGTAGCTAGAAACGCCCTAGTTTTGGTCGAATTTATTGAGTTTTTAGAACAAAATAAGCACTATTTCTATACATTGAGGAATTTGTCTCTTTGATACTCATAGGTGAATCGAGGATGAAAAACGGAGTTCGTAGGACTTTGAATCGACTCAAACGGATGCCCGGATGAGAAGATATCGAAGAAATACGATTGGTATTAGTACGTGTGAAGAAAAGTGTTAGTTGCAAAGGAAGGAAGGCTCATTCGAGCATCATCACTCGAGCGCCCCGCTCGAGTGACGTAGATCGTGCGCCTAAAAACATACAGAATGTTTGGGCCGCTCGAGGGAGATAGCTCGAGCGCCCCGCTCGAGCACCAGAACCGCTCGACCAAGAGAGCTCGAGCGCCCCGCTCGAGCTCCTGATCCGTTCTACCACAACAGCTCGAGCGACCCGCTCGAGCGGGTCTGCTCGAGCTCTTCCAAGGCATTTTCTCCAACTTACATTTTTCGGCCCACGAGTTCACGAATCGGCCCGTTGCCTATATATATCTCTTCCAAACACGTTTTGAAGGAGCCCCGAACTTTAGAAATAACTTTTAGACTTAGTTTTTGGAGAGGAAGGAGAGAAGCAAGTTTACGTTTACGTTTTGTTGAGGTTTTTCGTACGAATTCTTAGTTTCTTTTCGTTTATTAGTTTCTTTTCGTTAGTTTGATTTCTTTAAACACTTTGAAACTTCGTTTGAGTTAATTAAATTTCAGTTCTCAGATTTATTTTCTTTTAAAAACCCTAGTTCATGTTTCTTATTTTCTTCGTTCAATTCATGATGTTTATGTTCGTTATTTCTTCTATTGCTTTTATGTTTGTCAAAGCCATGTCCGGCTAAAACCCTTGTATGCTTAGGGTAGGATGAACTCGTAGAAGTAGGATGTGGGTACGTAATTAGGGTAATTTGTGACGTTAGTTTTAATTCTCTTAGTTAATGAATTCTTATAATTAATCTTAACTTTACCTTTGAATTTCGTACGAAAGTGTTAGAGAGAGGACGACCGCATCACTCAATAAAAATTAGTAGTCTTGACGAGAAAGTTTAGAAAGGGTTAATTCATCTAACGGTTTAGCGAAGGAGGACGACCTCATCACCTTAGTTAAATTAGGGTCTCATTAATTGAGCACAATCTATTAACTTGTTAGTAGATTAGTGAAGTCGAGTGTTAGGGTAAAGTGTTAGGGTTTAGAATCTTGAGCTTTCACCTTGCATTCTTAGACTTAGGTTAATTCTTGTGTGTCACAGTTATTTTGATTATGTACTTGCTCCGTTAGTATACGTAGGGATTCCAATCCTAAGCATCACCATCTCTCATTAGAACACAACCCTTAGTTAATTTGATTTCTTTAGTATTTTAGTTTAATTCAGTCTTTTAATTAATCTTTCAAAAACCCAAAAACAACACACTCATATTAACTACGACGCGTAGATCTTTAGGGATCTATTCGCATACACACTTTCCCTTGGGTTCGATAATACTTGGTCCCTATACTTGCCCATACTACTGTGAACCCGTTCTCTTGCGGGATAGCTACTAGTAGAAAGCTAGTGTAGTTCGCTTCAAGTCAATGGCGCCGTTGCCGGGGATGGCGTTATATGCTTTTTGAATAGGATCTGATTGGATTAGCCCTCCAACGGCTAGCCCTAATCCCCTCTATAAATACAAGAGTGCAGTTCAAGAAAAAGCTCTAGAGATACTATATACGCGCACAAGTTGATCCAAGCTTTTGATATTCATTCCAAGCACTCTTACTGTTCATAATATTCTATCTACTCTAAAGGAGTTATTGAAACCACAACCTGTTCATCTATCAGACAAGGTTGTTGGCTGTTGATCTTTAGATTTAAGTTAAATCTAAAGAGGTGTAAGAAGGAACTGGTACTTCCCAAATTCCAGTAAGTAAGTGAGTTAGTCGGTTGTTAGTGAGACCCTTGGATATAAGGGAGAGTGGACATAGGATATTCAAATCCGAACCACTATATATCTTGCGTTCTTTATTGCTTTATTTTGCTTACTGTCTTATTGCCTTTTATTCTCTTGTAAAAAGAATTTGAAAGACATTTAACTTAAGCTTTCGCAATTAATCTAACTAGTGGGACCAACAGATAGCTCAGTACGGGGTCTCATACGCCCCAAGGACGGCCATCAAGGGTCAGGCCCTGGCCAATTTCATAGTAGAACTGACCTTCCCACCCAAGTTCACAAGAATCAGCCACCCCCCTTGGAAACTGTATGTGGACGGGTCGTTAACTAATACTTGTGCCGGGGCCGGTATCGTCCTGATCGGCCCGGAGGGCCAAAATTTCACCCATGCAGTCTGCTTCAGCTTCCCGGCCACCAACAACAAGGCCGAGTATGAGGCTCTGGTCGGGGGCCTTGAACTCGCGATCGCCATCGGAGTTTGCCGACTGCACATTTTTATGGACTCCCTGCTCGTGGTCAACCAAATCAAAGGTGAATACGAGGCCCGGGGAGAGCAGATGATGAAGTACCTCGACCTGGTTACAACCTTATGCGAGAAATTTCATCAAGTTTTCATCGAGCAGATCCCAAGGGAGCACAACACCCAGGCCGACGCTCTTTCCAAACTTGCAACCACGGAGGGAGCTGCCGACCTCGCCAATATTCAACTTTCCACGCTCGGAACGCCCACGGTCATCCGAGCACAAGTGGCGACCGTTCTGAGCGCGGAAGAAAATTGGATGACGCCGATCGTAAAGTATCTCAAGACCGGCGGGCTCCCCGAAGATAGAACTCGGGCACGGCAACTACAACTCCGGTCATCAAGGTACACCCTCATCGACGATCTTTTATATAAGAGAAGCTTTACCCTCCCACTCCTAAAATGCATAACCCCGGAGCAAGGCTGGACCATTCTGGCCGAGATTCATGAGGGGGTGTGCGGAAATCATGCCGGAGGCCGGGCCCTAGCCCACAAAGCGATCAGACAAGGATATTTCTAGCCGACCTTGAACAAGGACGCCGTCAACTTCGCGAGGTCATGCCACAAATGTCAGGTATTGGGACCCAACATCAAACTGTCCCCCGAGCAGCTCTCCTCCATGTATAGCCCTTAGCCTTTCGCCCAGTGGGGCATCGACCTGATCGGACCGATGCCCACTGCGCCCGGGGGCCACAAATTTGCCGTCGTGGCCGTCGACTATTTCACAAAGTGGGCGGAGGCCGAGCCACTCAACAAGATCAGCCAGACTCAAATCATCATGTTTATTTGGAAAAACATCATCTGCCGTTTCGGCCTACCTCAAGTGATCATCTCCGACAATGGGAAACAGTTTGACGGTCTCCAGATGATTCAGTTTTGTGAAAAATGGAATATCAAGAAGGCGTTCTCTATCCCCTACCACCCGCAGACGAACGGCCAGGTAGAGGCCGTAAACAAGATCCTCAAGCATACTATCAAAGCCAAGCTTGAGGACAAGAAGGGGAAGTGGGCAGCCGAGCTACCAGACGTACTCTGGTCATACCGAACGACCACAAGGAACTTAACGGGCGAAACGCCTTTCGCTTTAGCTTTTGGGACCGAGGCCGTCATTCCTTCAGAGGTCTCCCTACCAAGCCACCGGACGGCCCAGACGATCACCGAAGATAATTACACCGCCCGGATGATCGATTTGGACATGTTGGAGGAGAGGAGACTCAATTCCGACCTCCGAAATGCGGCCTACAAGAAGAAATCCGAAAAAAATTTCAACTCCAAAGTGAAGGCCAGATAATTCCAGGTAGTGGACCTCGTCCTCAAGAAGGTTCAAGTACCAAAAGGGGTATTCGGCCCGAACTGGGAGGGTCCGTTCAGGATATCCAAATGGCTCTCCAAGGGAGCTTACGAGCTGGAACTCATGGATGGAACTCCGGACCAATACCCCTGGAATGCAATTCACTTGAAGAAATACTACCAATGATTTTGTACTATGTATTCAAAGTCCTTATCAATACAAAAGCTCTTCGCACAGCTGAATCTTATTTCAAACACCGGGTTCAGTTCAAAAGCATATGCCGACTGTATCGAGGTCGGCATATCACACTTGAGCTTGGAAAAGCCACTCTAGGCCACCCAGAAACCGAGCCCAGTTTAAAAGCATACGCCGACCGTATCGAGGTCGGCATATCACACTTGAGCTCGGAAAGCCCACCCTAGCCACTTTAAAAGCCGAGCTCGGTTCAATAGCATATGCCGACCGTATCGAGGTCGGCATATCACACCTGAGCTCGGCAAGGCAACCAAGGCAATTCCAGGAACCGGGCTCAGTTCAAAAGTATATGCCGACCGTATCGAGGTCGGCATATCACACTCGAGCCCGGGTCAAAATCTCATTCATACTTATGAAAATTTACTTTGATAAGTATAAGAAAGCAAGAGAGCAATAACAAAACAATGAAGTTCAAGGAAAGACTAAATTTTATAAAGTCAAAACCGGTCTGAAGCCGGAAACATTACAAACGATTCAAAAAGTACAACGGATCGAAACGAGATAAATTCGGTCGGGAGCCGGTTACATTCAGAAAAGCAGTAAGAAAAATCTAAAGCAATTTAAGTTTAAAGGCCGCCTTCCCCGGCCGCCGGGCTTGCTTGCCCTCCGGTCCCGGCCACATAGTTGGCCACCTCATCGACCAAGGCCTCCACCACAGCCCCATTACCGCCCGGTAACTGGGGGCCCTCCGGAGGGACCTCCTCCTCCTCCTCGTCTCCTTCTTCCTCGTCATCGGTCGGCGGATTCTCACCATTTTTGAACAGCCTGTGCCGATGGGGGAACCATGAGAGGTTCACCCCGTGGTCGGTCTCGAGATCGAGGAAGGGGAACCAGAAACCATCGCTAACCGGGTTCTTGGCAGCATACTCCCGGAAGTAGTCCTCCTGGGACTTAGTATCGAGATTGGCCTGGCGTCCTACCCGGATCATGCTGGCGGCAGCCACGTAGAAACAAAACTCGGAGAACAGCGCCGGGTTCGCGGTCGGATCCGCGGGATCATACGCCGGCCAGTTCAGTGCGGCAGCCAGATCTTCATTCTTCTTCTCGAGCTCTTTCTCCATCTCTGCCTGTCGGGCCAAAGCCTGGTCGGCGTCCCCTCGAGCTCGGTGCGCCTCCAACCGCAGATCGGCGTTGGCGTCTTCCATCTCAGATACCCGGTTCCGGGCACCTTCCAGGGCTTTGAAGTCCATCTCCGCCCGGCTCAGGGCATCGTCCTTTTCCTTCAGAACGGCCTCCATTTGACCGACCGCGCCATCTCTTTCCTTCTTGAGCTGGGCGACTTCGCTCTCTAGCCCGGCCTTCTCTTCCCGGGCGCGGGTCAAGGAGCTCTCGGACCTCCGGAGCGACCTGGAGATCTCGGAAAGCTCGTTCTCCATCGTGTTGACCACGATGGCCGCCTGACTGATCAGCGCGACTCCAGTCCAGCCCGCGTGCCGGGGACGGCGCTCGACGATGTCGGTCAGATCCTTTGTCCACGCCTGGGGGAGAGAATTCGCAGCCCGATGCATGTAGTCCGGCATCTCAGCCGTTGAACTCGGGGCACGGGAAGAGAGGAAGTCGAGCACCAGCGGAGGGAGATCGGAATCATTTCGAGTTAACCTGGACAAATGAAAGATCAAATCAGGTACGGACAAATGAAATAGTTTAGAAGAATGAGAACGTTAATGTTAAAAGACTTACGCTTGGAAGCGGACCGGATCACGACCAAAGTAGGTCCGGTCATCCTCCTGGCCGAGAACGGGCTCCAAACGAGCCACAGCTTCTGTTCCGACCGGCCCGGCCCCAGGTGGGGTATCGTCGGAAACGTCTATCGGGGCCGGACTCGACCCATGCTGGCCGGCTCCCTCGATCCTGGCCTCCTCCCAACTCTTTTTCTTCCCCGTGATCGGAGAAGAGGTCGGGACCTCAGCAGCTACTGCCCCGGCGGCCGGAACGGACTGAAGGGAAAGAGGCTCCTCTATCACGATCTCGGTCCGGGCGCCGTTCCCCTTTTTCTTCTTCGCTCCCTTAGCCGCTTTCTTTGCCGCGCAAGCTCCCATCAAGGCAAACATTTTCGGACAACGGTCGAAAAACTCAGGGGGGCACTGCCTAACGATCAGAAAATCTGGCACTGCACGATCAAAATCCAAGTTAAAAAAAATAAAAATATATATAATAATACAGGTCGGAACCTGGTCACCCTAGTTACTTACCCGTCAACTTTATATGACGAGGAAACTGGAAGAACCGGCCGGAAAGTCGGGCTTCTCGTGTCCGGAGGACGGCTTGATTTCTTTCCGAGGCAGGCAGAGACAGGATCCGCTCTCTGACGACCGCAAAAACAAAGTTCAATTCTCGATCGGAGGGGCGGGGATAACCTGCAAAAGAAAGCAAAGATTAGATCAGTACTTTTAGTTCAAAGGCAAATTAAAGATTCCTTACTGGGATTTTTAGGGCGGATGTCGGTCGGAACGTCGATCTCCGCTCCATCAGGGTACCCGGTCTTCCACGCCCCACCAACAAAGAACCACTTCTTTCGATCGTTCCGGCCTTTACTGGGCAGGCCGGTCACCAGTTTCTGCCCCTTCGTCTGGATGTAGACTTCTCCGGTCCCACTCCTTTCGCTCTGGATCCGATAGAGATAAGTCATCTCTCAGGGGTTCGGCTTCCGGTAGAGTCGGTTTCTGCCAAATAAGGTCATGACGCTCACTATTATCATCAAGGCGTTCGGCAGCAGCTGGATGGGCGCCTGATTCCAGTAGTTCAACAGGTACGATACGGCCGGATGGAGGGGAAAGCGGAGCCCGACCTCCATCATATCCTGGGTTACGGCCACCATCCCACGCGGAGGCTGGTCCGCCCGTTCGTTCGGCTCGGGTGCGTAGAGATGAACGTCAAGAGGTATTTCCCATCCGGCCCGGGCTTCATCGAGTTGGCGCTGAGACATCTTGCTCTGTACTTGGCCAATGGTCTAATTAGGCGTGAAATTGTCATGATTCGTAGCTAGAAACGCCCTAGTTTTGGTCGAATTTATTGAGTTTTTAGAACCAAATAAGCACTATTTCTATACATTGAGGAATTTGTCTCTTTGATACTCATAGGTGAATCGAGGATGAAAAACGGAGTTCGTAGGACTTTGAATCGACTCAAACGGATGCCCGGATGAGAAGATATCGAAGAAATACGATTGGTATTAGTACGTGTGAAGAAAAGTGTTAGTTGCAAAGGAAGGAAGGCTCATTCGAGCATCATCACTCGAGCGCCCCGCTCGAGTGACGTAGACCGTGCGCCTAAAAATATACAGAACGTTTGGGCCACTCGAGGGAGATAGCTCGAGCGCCCCGCTCGAGCACCAGAACCGCTCGACCAAGAGAGCTCGAGCGCCCCGCTCGAGCTCCTGATCCGTTCGACCACAACAGCTCGAGCGACCCGCTCGAGCGGGTCTGCTCGAGCGCTTCCAAGGCATTTTCTCCAACTTACATTTTTCGGCCCACGAGTTCACGAATCGGCCCGTTGCCTATATATATCTCTTCCAAACACGTTTTGAAGGAGTCCCGAACTTTAGAAATAACTTTTAGACTTAGTTTTTGGAGAGGAAGGAGAGAAGCAAGTTTACGTTTACGTTTTGTTGAGGTTTTTCGTACGAATTCTTAGTTTCTTTTCGTTTATTAGTTTCTTTTCGTTAGTTTGATTTCTTTAAACACTTTGAAACTTCGTTTGAGTTAATTAAATTTCAGTTCTCAGATTTATTTTCTTTTAAAAACCCTAGTTCATGTTTCTTATTTTCTTCGTTCAATTCATGATGTTTATGTTCGTTGTTTCTTCTATTGCTTTTATGTTTGTTAAAGCCATGTCCGGCTAAAACCCTTGTATGCTTAGGGTAGGATGAACTCGTAGAAGTAGGATGTGGGTACGTAATTAGGGTAATTTGTGACGTTAGTTTTAATTCTCTTAGTTAATGAATTCTTATAATTAATCTTAACTTTACCTTTGAATTTCGTACGAAAGTGTTAGAGAGAGGACGACCGCATCACTCAATAACAATTAGTAGTCTTGACGAGAAAGTTTAGAAAGGGTTAATTTATCTAACGGTTTAGCGAAGGAGGACGACCGCATCACCTTAGTTAAATTAGGGTCTCATTAATTGAGCACAATCTATTAACTTGTTAGTAGATTAGTGAAGTCGAGTGTTAGGGTAAAGTGTTAGGGTTTAGAATCTTGAGCTTTCACCTTGCATTCTTAGACTTAGGTTAATTCTTGTGTGTCACAGTTATTTTGATTATGTACCTGCTCCGTTAGTATACGTAGGGATTCCAATCCTAAGCATCACCATCTCTCATTAGAACACAACCCTTAGTTAATTTGATTTCTTTAGTATTTTAGTTTACTTAGTTTAATTCAGTCTTTTAATTAATCTTTCAAAAACCCAAAAACAACACACTCATATTAACTACGACGCGTAGATCTTTAGGGATCTATTCGCATACACACTTTCCCTTGGGTTCGATAATACTTGGTCCCTATACTTGCCCATACTACTGTGAACCCGTTCTCTTCCACCAAAGCTGAAGGATCCCGAGAGCTTCACCATTCTTTGTGACATTGGGAACGGGATCAAGAAGGGAGCGTTGTGCGACCTCGGAGCGAGCATTAATTTGATGCCGTTGTCGCTTTTCAAGAAGTTGGAAGGTGGTGAACTTCAACCCACAATGACGACGCTTCAATTTGCTGACCGGTCTATCACGAGACCTCAAGGTGTGGTTGAAGACGTCCTAGTGAGAGTTGGAGATCACATTTTTTCAGTTGACTTTATAGTCCTAGAGATGGAGGAAGATGAGCACGTCCCCCTGATCTTGGGAAGACCGTTCTTAGCTACGGCGGGGATGGTGCTAGATGTGGCAAATGGGAAGATTACATTGAAGATTGATGATCAAGAAGTGAAGATCTCCCTATATGAAGCCATGAAGCACCCGAAGGAGGATGAGAGCTTGTATTGCATGGATGCAATTGATCCTCGTGTTGAAGACACACCTTCTATCCATAATCCTTCTGATATACATGATTTTGTTCGTCCTTCACTTGATAATTTAACCCATGAGCATTATGTTCTTGATTATGTTGATAGGGATAAAGTGAAAAAGTTGAAGGATGAAGAGGTGAAGAAAGTGGACGTGGTCCAGTTAGAAGGAAAAGGAGGAGTTAAGAAGAAAAAGTCCAAACTCAAGAAATTGTTTAGTAAGACTCCTCCAGATAAAGGTGAGAAGGAGTTGAGACCTATACCACTTGAGGTGGAGAAGGAAGCAAAGGAGCTCATGATGGAGGGACAACAAGGCAAGAAATTCAAACACCACTCTTATAAGAGTGAGGGAGGTAAATTTGAGTATGATGTCCCATAAGCTCCTTTAAGCTCGGTCCGGCATGAGTACCTTAAAAATAGCGCTGAATGGGAGGCAACCCATTATTTTTTATTTATTTGCTTTGAGTATTTTTTAGTTATTAGGGAGTTATTTTGAGTCGTATGTTTAACCTCGTACTTGAGAGTTTTATTTTGTAGGCTTGTCTCTAAAGGAGTAAAGGTATCATGGAGTTATTCAGATTGAAGGAACCAACTTGAGACAAGGGAGTGTGCAAAGCTATTGAGAGAAACTGAATTGTTTGGTTGAGGTAACCCACAACCCCAAACTTAGACCTCTAGCAAGGTCGAAGTTTGGAGGGGTGGAGTTTTTTTTATGTTTCCTGTTACATTGCACATGCATGCACCTCTTATCTTTTGAGTTGAGTTTGATTGATTATTGGTTTGTTGAGATACTCCTTGGGGTGATTTTGATTTGACTCGCTATTGCATATTTCATGCCTATCAATCATCTTATGCTTGTTGATTGCTATCTTTGAGTATGATTTGATGAGTAGAGTGAGTTGTAAGGGTGAGTTAGAAATTCTTTTATGTGAGTGTTTGAGTTTGAGCTGATTTGAGAAAGAACTTGTATGCTTGTGAAATTTTCTTTTGAGTACTTGTGTGATGAGAGTGAGAATGCACTAGGACTAGCATGGATGTGAAAGCCGTGAGAGTTGAGCCTTACGAGATTTAAATGCATGATTTAATCTCTTCGTTTGTGAGTGAATCATCACCTTAGAGGATGCTAGAACTTGTGTGTGCTCTTGCTTCTTGATTGTGTCTAGTTTGATATGCCGAATAGGATCTTAGGCCATCTTTGATTTAATTGAGTCACTTAGCCAAAATTTTCCTTACCAATGACATTGAATCCCTTGCTAGCCCCTTTGAGCCGAAAGCCTATTTTATTTGCTAGCACATATGAACACTATTCCAATTCCTAAGCCTTTTTGTCCCAATTTGAGTGGAGAATAGGAAAGTGTGAATGTGAAGGGAGTGAATTGAGTTGAAAAAGGAAAAGGTTGTTTGTTGAGTGAATATGAGAAGAAGGAGTGATGAAGTTTAGAGTTGTGGAAAAAGAAAAAAATTGAAAATGAGCAAAAGAAAAAATGAGCTCATGTGTTTGTGCGAAAAAGAAAAAAAGTGAAGTGATTGAAAAAAAAGTGAAAAGAGTAAGAAAGAAAAAATTGAAGTGTTGAGAAAAGTGGAATTGAAAGAGTGTCGATTGAAAATGTCGGAGGTAGTCTGTTCCTAATGTCGAAGTGCCAAAGTTTGACTTTCTATTCTCCATTCACTTTAGTCACTTTACCTTATATTGTTATCCCACCTGTCCAAAGAGCCTACATTACAACCTTGAGAAAAGTCCTTTTTGATTCGGCATTGATTTCTAGAGTATGGTCGAAGTTAAGAGCACTTACAAGCCTATGGCTGCCAATTTGTGTGATTGATTGATTGAGTGAGTCCCTTGATCATTGTTATACACTTGAAAGGGAGTGAAACACATCGTTGAGTGCACATCCATGCTTGATCTTGGTGTTTCTTGTTAATATTGCATGAGTATGATAAAGGAAAGTGAGTGAGTATACATGTGATTGACTTTTGAAGCTTGAGTTCATTAGCTTGCATGATTGATTTTTTTTACTCATTCCTAACAATTTCACTTGACTTATTATTTCATTGCTTGGGGATAAGCAATATGGTAAGTTTGGGGGGGTTGATTAGGCGTGAAATTGTCATGATTCGTAGCTAGAAACGCCCTAGTTTTGGTCGAATTTATTGAGTTTTTAGAGCCAAATGAGCACTATTTCTATACATTGATGAATTTGTCTCTTTGATACTAATAGGTGAATCGAGGACGAAAAACGGAGTTCGTAGGACTTTGAATCGACTCAAACAGATGCCCGGATGAGAAGATATCGAAGAAATACGATTGGTATTAGTACGTGTGAAGAAAAGTGTTAGTTGCAAAGGAAGGAAGGCTCATTCGAGCATCATCACTCGAGCGCCCCGCTCGAGTGACGTAGATCGTGCGCCTAAAAACATACAGAACGTTTGGGCCGCTCGAGAGAGATAGCTCGAGCGCCCCGCTCGAGCACCAGAACCGCTCGACCAAGAGAGCTCGAGCGCCCCGCTCGAGCTCCTGATCCGTTCGACCACAACAGCTCGAGCGACCCGCTCGAGCGGGTCTGCTCGAGCGCTTCCAAGGCATTTTCTCCAACTTACGTTTTTCGGCCCACGAGTTCACGAATCGGCCCATTGCCTATATATATCTCTTCCAAACACGTTTTGAAGGAGCCCCGAACTTTAGAAATAACTTTTAGACTTAGTTTTTGGAGAGGAAGGAGAGAAGCAAGTTTACGTTTACGTTTTGTTGAGGTTTTTCGTACGAATTTTTAGTTTCTTTTCGTTTATTAGTTTCTTTTCGTTAGTTTGATTTCTTTAAACACTTTGAAACTTCGTTTGAGTTAATTAAATTTCAGTTCTCAGATTTATTTTCTTTTAAAAACCCTAGTTCATGTTTCTTATTTTCTTCGTTCAATTCATGATGTTTATGTTCGTTGTTTCTTTTATTGCTTTTTTGTTTGTTAAAGCCATGTCCGGCTAAAACCCTTGTATGCTTAGGGTAGGATGAACTCGTAGAAGTAGGATGTGGGTACGTAATTAGGGTAATTTGTGACGTTAGTTTTAATTCTCTTAGTTAATGAATTCTTATAATTAATCTTAACTTTTCCTTTGAATTTCGTACGAAAGTGTTAGAGAGAGGACGACCGCATCACTCAATAATAATTAGTAGTCTTGACGAGAAGGTTTAGAAAGGGTTAATTCATCTACCGGTTTAGCGAAGGAGGACGACCGCATCACCTTAGTTAAATTAGGGTCTCATTAATTGAGCACAATCTATTAACTTGTTAGTAGATTAGTGAAGTCGAGTGTTAGGGTAAAGTGTTAGGGTTTAGAATCTTGAGCTTTCACCTTGCATTCTTAGACTTAGGTTAATTCTTGTGTGTCACAGTTATTTTGATTATGTACCTGCTCCGTTAGTATACGTAGGGATTCCAATCCTAAGCATCACCATCTCTCATTAGAACACAACCCTTAGTTAATTTGATTTCTTTAGTATTTTAGTTTACTTAGTTTAATTCAGTCTTTTAATTAATCTTTCAAAAACCCAAAAACAACACACTCATATTAACTACGACGCGTAGATCTTCATGGATCTATTCGCATACACACTTTCCCTTGGGTTCGATAATACTTGGTCCCTATACTTGCCCATACTACTGTGAACCCGTTCTCTTGCGGGGTAGCTACTAGTAGAAAGCTAGTGTAGTTCGCTTCAAGTCATGGTCCACCTACGGGACTCCTCCAGATTGGCTATCCGAATGGTGGCCGGATCGCGAACGGTCGGCCCGCGCGGGAAGTGATCCAGATACTCCTCATAGTCGAAGTAGAGAGATTCGACCTCATCTTTCCTCTCCACATACTCCGACCACAGGCGATAGGCTTGTCTGACTTGGTCTCGCCGATCTTGACTGACGCTCCGACCAACTGCAGCCGGTCTCTCAACCTCTTCGGAATCGGACCCCGAGGCCTCTCCCGCACTCCCAAGCCTCTCCTTAATCATCTCGGCCGTGAGGTTCTTGAGGAGCAAGTTAGTGGCCCGATCGTCGCCTCCGCCGCAGCCGCCTTCCTCCTCGTCTTCCTCTAAGAGGTCGTCTAGCGGATCCCTACCCTCCACGGGTCGGCCCGACTCCTCATGCTAGGATCTATCCATAGCCAAGGAAACCCCCTCCCGAGCACCTTCTCCCAGCAGTGACCGTCCCAGGCGTGGGAACAGGGCATCCAAACCATCGTCATCTTGCACCCAGATCGTGCTCGCCAGATGCGAAGGAGAAGCACCACTCCCGCCGCGAGAGCTCCCTCCTTCGTCAAATAGGCATCGATTGGCACCACCACCTCCTCCGCCGCTAGAAGAGCCATCACCTCTTTGCCCAGGCGGAGGACCGGCCCATCGTCGCACCATAATGTAAAAAAGAAGCTTGAGTTAAGAAAAATTGAAAATTACCTTCTCAAAACCACCAGTCGCCGCCGTTAGAAGCTTGTCGCCGCCGTGAGAAGTTCGCCGGAAATCACCAAAGAACAGCTCCAAATCACGAAAGAGTAAAAAACCTTTGGGAAGTATAGTGACTCCCCTATTTATAGGGAATGGGTGAGGGCCTATTTTGAAATAAAATTCTAGGTATAGGGACCTAGATGCAAGAATTCGAAGAGGCGGTTTCGGTGTCAGACGCCTCGTACATTGCACGCATTAAATGCGCGAGATTCGAGGAGATCAAATCATGACACGCACGTCAGGCTTTAATGCGCGTAATTTGAGGCGTCGTCTGGTGTCATGCTCACCTTTTTAGGCAAAACAGTACAACGCATGTCCTTCCAGTCGTCACGAAGCCGTCGGCTGACCTCCGACGACCCCGGGAAGACCCAGACCGGCACCTACAAAAGACGGCAAACGACCACCTCGCCCCTCATCAACGTTGAGAGACGAGCTGGGGGGCAATTGTTGTGACCGTTTCGGGCCACATGTCGGATCCGGCCGGAAGCAAGCCGGAAAAGGCACAGGGACGCCCAGGAGATGGGACCGACCTGGCCGGTCTATATCCGACCTCAGCGGGCTCCGACCACGGGTTTCCGACCTCAAAAACGAGGCCGGAAGCCTGCTTGGGGCGCCCGTCAATGTTTATCGCAGCCGCAGTAAAGTCCAGCCGTGGCCGGACCGGCCCGGCCGCGACCAATGAAGACCAGCAGAGGCCGCCCGGACGCGACCAACCGGCTGGAAGAATCTCCGACCCCGCTTCCCACCAGGAGGCCGGCCTCCGATCACTTAATGCCTCCGGCCGGCAAGGGAGATCTGGAGCACGTGATAGAATCAAGCGAAATCCTCCCCCAAGAGGGAAAAAGGCCGCCTCCGTACTCAGAGACTCAGAGAATATTCCATCCAAATGAGGAAATGTGCCAGAGAATCGTCCTTTTTGGACACGCGTCAACACCTTAGTGGCCGGCCGCCTACAGACCCTGGCACACCAGTGCCCGCGCGTCCTCAGAGGCAGGAGGCATTTAATGCACCTGTCCCCCGAGAGGCCGGATATGACCAATATACCCCTGTAGTGAGAAAACTATAAATACCCCCACATTTGTAATGTAAAGAAGGTTCAATCTCTCTCAGCATAATCAATACACACTCTCATTCAAGTCCAGGGACTAACAACCCCTGGCAATTCTTGGTGTTCTTAGTGTTCTTATGCATTTATTATCTTTCTTCACTCAAGTATTCAATTTAGCATTTAAGAACCCAATCATTTGATGTTTTTACCAAAGCCCTTATAAATAGCCAGTTAATCCCAGCAACAAATATTTGGTAAACAACATACCTCAAACAAGCAACACGCAAGATGATGCCTTGGCAAGATTAGCAATAAGGGATTGGCCAGCAGATCTAACGAACAGTCATCACCAGAAAAACCCAACCTTCGACAATGGATTATGAAGTATTGTCGAGCAGAAAGACGATGATGATTGGCGGACTCCTATAGTCAAATACTTGAAAGATGGTGAACTACCGAGCAACTCTTTTGAAGCTACAAGAATAACGAAACAAGCAGTAAGGTATCCCTGGTAGACGATCAGCTCTACAAAAGAGGTTTGTCAGTCCCGCTACTCAAGTGTTTGTCTAGGGGATAAGGAAAGACAACTTTGGAAGACATACATACTGGAGCATGTGGAAGTCATGCTGGGGGGCAAGCTTTGGCCTACAAAACCGTCAGGTAAGGCTATTATTGGCCGACCTTACGAATAGATGCAATCCAGGTAGCCAAAGCTTGTCACTGATGTCAAATCTTTGCCCCGAGCATCCACACACCTGCCCAAGAGCTCGTTTCAGTTTTTAGTCCCTGGTCATTTGCACGATGGGGAATGGATATTATTGGACCTTTCCCACCAGGGAAAGGGAATGTACGATTTGCCGTCGTAGCCGTGGACTATTATACCAAGTGGGCAGAAGCAGAAGCCCTGGTCAAAGTCACTCAGGAGAAAATGATTGATTTCATTTGGAAGAACATTATCTGTCGGTTCAGAATTCCTCAAACAATTGCGATAGATAATTATCCTCAGTTTGACGGGAAGAAGCTTCGGGACTTCTGCACTAAGTGGGGGATCAGAAAATATTATTCAACCCCCTATCATCCACAGTCGAATGGCCAAGTGGAAGCCGTTAACAAAATAATTAAACACATTCTCAAGATATGGCTTACAAAAAGCAAAGGGAAATGGTCTATAGAACTGTCAGATGTGGTGTGGGCATACAGAGTTTCTCCAAGGTCAAGCACCGGAGAAACACCTTTTGCACTAGCATTTGGAACTGAAGCAGTCATCCCAGTTAAGTTAAAGACCAAGACACTAAGAACTGCCAACTTTGAAGAAGTGACGAACAGTTTTGCCCTATCAGTCGAGCTAGATTTGCTCGAAGAAAAAAAAATTACAGCTGAACTAAGAAATGCAACATATAAACAAAGGGCAAAGCGTTACTATAATTCTCAAGTCAAAATAAGAGAGTTTGAGATCGACGACCTCGTTTTAAGAAAGAAGATCGCCCCACCTCCAAGCATATTTGGCCCAACTTAGGAGGGCCCATACAGGGTAACGGATAGATTACCCAATGGTGCATATGACATCGAAGTTTTAGATGGCAACTCGGCCTAATATTCCTGGAATGCAGCCAACTTGAAGAAGTATTTCCAATAGGCGAGCTGCTTTACTTATGAGAAGTGGAAGTGATGTTCCTCTATTGGGCGAGCTACTATGTCACACGGGCGATCTAAGGCTGCATATGTGCAAATAAGATATAAAAACTTGCCTAATTTTTTGAAAAATCTCATCAAGTGTTGGTGGCCGAACAGGTTTGATTGATCGAGCTATATGTGATCAATCACTTATTTTTTCTTGTATAGTTTTGATCTTTTGATGAATCCAAAGTTAGCTCGACAAGATGTATAGTGGTAGAGCTACTTTGACTTAGTATGTAAATTATATATTTTGGTAAGTTGATGATTTGTTCGACAACATGTATAGAAGTCGAACTGGTTCAGCTTGGTTAATTAAGGTTTGTGAATTAGGTCGGCATCTATACTTGTAATTTTTTAAACAAGTTAATCAGAAGTTGTTCGCTCAAAGGAGATTCGAGCTCGGGGCACAAATTTATTATACAATCAAGCCCATTAAAGGATGTTCGTTTTTAAATGAACATAGCCTAAGGCCAAGAACCTTATTCCTATTTTTAAAGGCAAAATTCTTAAGGAACAAAGCCCAACTACATTAAGATTGTTAAAGCATGAATATAAATGCAAAGATAAGTAATGTAAGGAAAGTAAATCCAGCAAAAGAGATCTTCCATTAATAATAAGGCTGTTCTCCCAAAAATAGTTTCATACTCCTTTAAGGAGCGGACAACAACAAAAAAGAAACAAAAGGAAAAACCTATCTAATCCTACCCTCTAAGAACCCTGCCCGCCAGGAGGAAGAAGGTTGTCATCCTTGGGATCTTCTAGGGGCGCCCCAGACAGATATGGATCGATGGGAATGTCCTCAGTTAGCTCGGCAATCAGACCTTCAGCATCTGCTTGCTCTTGACGAGCTCTTTCACTTTGATTGACTGGCTCAATCTGTTCGCCCTCAGCAGCTTCTTCCTTCTCGTCCTCAGGAGGATTTGTAATTATGACTTGAGGTTCAATAAAGTCAATTTTGACACCATAGTCGGGCAGGTCGTCGATCTGAAGAGTTGTCCCCAGTGCAAGAGGATTGGATTCGATAAAATTCATGAGTTCTTTGCCAATCTCCTCGACAATGGGGTGGGCCTTGAACTCATTTGCAATCCAGATGCACTCAGCATAAGCCGTCACAAAGCTAATGATCGAGCCCACCTCCATTTTCGGAATCAGCTCCACTTAAGTGATGGAATTGGCGAGCTGATTCTCGAGGTCTGTGATTTTGGTCGTTGCCTCCATGGCAAACTTTTCGGCGACCTCTTTCTGCTTCGGAACCCGGGCGACCTCGGCACGCAGCTGTTCATTTTCGGCCATCTTTATTTTCAGCTCCTCCAAGACCTTGACGTGCAAGTTAAGAGCACGATGCTCGCTCGTTTGGTGGGCCTTAACCTTATCCTCAAGGTTGGCTACAATCTTCTTATCCTCAGCTTTAGCTTCGTCCCTTTCCTTTGCGATGCGGCTAACTGTAGCCGCATGCTGGCGAGCATTCCTTTCCAAGTCCTCGACCTGGTCGACCAGTTTCTGCACAGCGACCAGGGTGTTGCCCACCTCAATAAGACTTAGACGTCTGTTATCGCGAGGCACCTGAGTCTTAATAATCTCGTGCAAGTCCTTGCTCCAAGAGCGAGCAATGGACTCAGAGGCGCGTCGGATAAAAGAGTCTGGAATCTCCCTGAAATTGGCGGGCACCTTCGAGCAGGCATATTGATGCACTTTGTTTGATCGCCCAGGATACTGCTCGGGCTCATAGCTGTAAGAAAAATAAAAATGAAGGTGTTAAAAAAAGGAAGAGAAGTTAAAAGCGAAGAAAAACTTACGCATCGTGGCGACCCTTATCTCAACCCAGATAGGTCGCATCGTGAGGGTGATCGGCGGCTCACCCCTTGGGAGTAGCAGCAACCAGATGCTGCTCATAAACTTGCTCCATCGAAGGAGTTCACCCACCTTCAGGCTCAATTGGGTGAGCTGGAGCAGCACCACTCCCTTGGGCGACCTTAGCTTTTTTGGCCGCCTTTTCCGCGTCGGAGATGGGAGTGCCATCTCAACGGTGGAGCCTCTTCGTTTCTGGTGGACTAGCTGCGGGGGCGGCCTGTTTTGCAGAGCTGGGCCCACCCACCTATCTAGGGCCATCCTTGCCCGCCTTGGCCGCAAGGGCGATCATTTTTTAGATCGGGTCCCTCTTCTTCCTGCCTCGTTTTATCGGCATATCCCAAACGTGATGGTTTAGGCCATAGGCGAGATGAATAGCAACAGCGACGAGTTGATCTGCAAAAATGTAAACAATGAAAAGTCAGAAACTGAGTATGTAAAGGAAAAAAAATATAGCGAAAATATTTGTTCGCCAAGATTAAAGAACTTGCCCTCGGGAACTTGGGCTTGAGCCTCAAGGTGATGAGGGTAGGTAGTGAAGCGAGCTACCCTGTGAGTCACCTCCGAGCAGAGATGGTTGACACTACGATCAACTCGGCATCGAAGGGCGATCAGACTAACCACAAATTGGTCGTCAACACTATCTTTTGCACTCCGCCACCTAAGATTTTTGGGACCTGAAACAAAAGAAAGAAAGATTAAAAATTAGTCTTATCACTTCAAAAACATAGAAGAGATAAGACTCACGAATTAAGTCCCCAAACTCCGCCAGAGTGTTAATGCGCTCAGGGCCGCCATAAGGGCGAGCAGAAGCATGCCAGTCCCCACCAATTCAGAACTAGTCTCGCACCTTCCCCGGAATACCCTCCACTAGCCTCAAGTGTGGTCACGCCTTGAGGTAGTACTAGTCCGCCTCTTCCCCAGTGCAGGCAGTAGGTGTCATGAGGTAATTAACCTCTTCAGCGGACAGCTTGTTTGGGTAACCGTCAAGGGCGCATAACACCTTTAGAGACATAAGATTCATCCACCCAATAGGAGTTAGTTGGGTGATGGCCAGATTTCTCTGCTCCAAGAATATGCCGATCAAAGGATGTAGTGGCAAGGTGACCCCAGCATTGAGTGTGGCCAGATTGATCGCCGTGAGCCCACGGGGTGGGCGATCAGCTCTGTCATCAGTAAGAGGGGCGTACATGTGCACGTCAAAAGGGATCTTGTAATCCCTTCTGATTTTGGGCAACTCTTCTTCGGTAATTGCAGACACAATGCAGCTCGCCGCGTACTCAGTGGCCTTAAGCCTTCGCTTCCCGCGAGCAGGGACTGTAAAGTGGTTGGAGTAATCCCTCTCGTATTCGTCCCAGTCGACTTGGCGAGCTACAGCAATCGGAATTTGATGCTTGATGGATCCGGCATAGGGAAATGAATGCTCTTCAGGTACCCTCAGGTCAGTTCGTCCGAGTTAATAGGTTGTTGCACCTCGACCTCTTCTTCCTCTTCGTGGAGATCGAAGCTGGTCTCCTCTTCAATCTGGCGAGCAGGATTTGCTCGCTCTGCACTTTCCCCGAATGGGCGAGCTCCTGAACTTACGAAGCGTACGACAGAGGCCGCGTCAGGATCTGATTCCAGATCCACCACTGGAACTGGAGTTTCTCTGATGGGCCGCTTTCCGGGGTTGCGAGGTGGATAGGATCCCATTTTCGAGTGTGAGGACATTGAGATTGGGAATTTTTTTAAGAAAGAAGATCGGAAAAGCTTGAAACGGTGTTAATGGCGGATCCCGGTGGAGAGGCTAGAAGGGCGGATGCAATTTAAAGTTTCAAACGGCGGAGTTTGTGTTTTTGGGCGTTTTTAACCCAACAAATATGAAATTAAATAACAAAGAAGAAAAAAATGATGGAATTATTACCTTAAATGCTCAAAACCAAAGGAACCGTCGTCGGAAATGGAGAGAACAGTCACCGGAAATTTTGAAGTGTGAGAATGCAAGGTTTCACACTGAGATCGTGAGCTGAAAAGTGAAAATTTGAAAGAATTTTTCCTTTTATAGTATCTCAAAAAATGGGGTCCCAGGCGAATAAAATTAAAAATACGAGGACCAAATTGTAAATAGAGGGCGCGTACGACCTCTCTCCGATAAAATTGGAGGCGCATCACCTCGGTTTTGTGTACGCTTGGACGGCGGCAATCATTCTGCCCACATCACGCCTCAAGCTCCACCTAGCACCTGGGGATTCCAACTGTTGCCTGTCATGATCAGCTCGTCCAGGATAGTCCGCCCGTTTGAAGTAGTTCGCACCTAGCAAAATCAGCTCGCCTTCATAACACTAGGTAGTCGCCAGCCCATAAGTAGTTAGCCTCACATCGTCACAACACAATGACTGGCAAGGGGGCAATTGTTAATGGGCGAGCAGAAACACCATCTGAGCGAACAGAATTACATAAAGTAATTACACTCAATACAAGTTTAAGTGAACTAAACCAGACTAAGCTGGAATAGTTGGGCGAGATATTCCAGCTTGGCGAGCTACAATCCTCATGTGAGCACCTTTAACACAAGAACTGTACGAACCCACGGGATACCCTGGCGAGCAGTTCCAGCCAGTTGGCGAACAGATCTAATCAAAGTATCATGATGTCAAGCTAACAATAATGACCAACAAAATCAGGCTAATGACCCCTCAAGGACAAGTCCAAAAGGACGAACAACACTCAAATACGAGAAAATCCAGCACTAGAAGATAAGAATTAGTTTGGATAAGGTCAAATAGTCAACTCTCCACGTGTCACACATGCACACTTGGGAGACCAAAGGTTTTGTACACCTCCTGCTAGGAAAACTTGTATAAATACTTCAATTTTCATTTAATAAAGCAAGCACAAATTAATATACACGTCCAGACTTTGATTATACACCTAAAGCACCTCAATTCTCAAACATACGATTTAAATACGGAATCAACTCACTTATTTATTTCTAATCAATCTAATTTTCGTATTCATTAATTACGTTAGTGATCAATCACACGTAATTGTTTGGTGATCTAATTAGTAAACAAAAATAGCCACTAATCCTTCCGATTAGAAAAGATCATCAACACTCATTGAGTAGGACTTGGAGATAGTTTAGTAGCTAGTAGTGAGTGCTTTTATTTTCTGTTTATCTTTATTTGTAGTTGGTTGTGTTTGATCTTTCTTGTTGAGTACTCATGTATATGAAAACACGCTCAAAGGGAGAAACGAGCGAAGATAAAATAAAGTTAGACCCTTAGACTATTGCAAGGAGGAATCGCGCTTTTCTGAGAAGGATGACTACCGCAGGTGACGAGAAAAGAAATCAGAATTTCAGTGGAGATTTGGATCTCGTAGCTGAAAGCATGAACGAAATATGGGACGGGTTGAAGGTGCTAATGGAGTCGATAGCCAAAAGAAAACACCTCATGGGGAGAGCACCAGCCAAAACCCAACTCCACAGACCCAGAACAATCCCGCTACAAACCAGAATCTCGTTATCAACCAAAATCAACAAAACCACAACCCAAATAACCCCTTCAATAACCCTGTCTACCAACACAACTACCCATCTTACCCATACCCACCATACCCATATCCACCATACTACCCCCCACAACCTACTTATAACCAACCACACATACCTCTACCACCTGTTTACCCTCAGCATGTTCCTCAGAACGCTGACCCTCCTGGTATGGAAATTAGAGGCAGATTTGAGGCTCAGTCTCAGAGGTATTATGATGGAGTAGCAATGCCACCGGTCGAGGCAAATAACTTCTCTATTGACTCTGGGATTTTAAAGATGCTTACTGAGAATCAATTTAAGAGAGAAGTAGAGAAAGATAATCCTCACACTCATTTGAGGAATTTCCTGATGATAGCCTCAACCTTTAACCAAAACGAGATGACTGAGGATGCGAAGAGGCTCAGATTGTTCCAGTTGTCTCTAACTGGAATAGCTAAGGAGTGGTATGATAACACACTTCCACGAGCTAATGTGACTACATGGGCCAAGCTCGAGCGTCTGTTCCTTAAGCGATTCTACCCTCCGTCCAGAACGGTGAAGGCGAGGAAGGAGATCTCCTCATTCAAGCAGAGAACGAACGAGGGATTAAGTCAGGCTTGGGAGCAATTCTCCAACATGCTTATTGAGTGCCCGCAGCACGGGTACAATGATGGAGATATTATGGCATATTTCTACTGTGGGGCTAGCGAGAAGGATCAGCACCATCTCGATGCTTGTGTTAATGAAGCGTTCCTGAACCGTAGTGCAGCTCAGTGTAGGGAGATAGTTAAAAACATAGTGAAGAACGTGGGGTAATGGAAAGAAGATTAGGAATTTCAGAGGGTCTATCAGATGGAAGAAAGTGAGGGAACGAGAAAGTTATTGATGGCTATGATGGAGAAAATCAGCAACTAAGAGGTTGGACAGAGTTTGAGTGGTCAAAATAATGTGATGAGTGAGAAAGTGGATCAGCCAGCATGCCAGCAAGAGGTGGCCAACTATATGGGAGGGCCTAATTATAATCAGAATGGCTACCAAGGTGGAAATTATCAGGGGCGACCTACTTATGGTCAACCATTCATACCGGCGGGCCCACAGCCTCCTCAGAATCAATGAAGGAATACTCAGGGGTATCAAGGAGGCCAGCAGATTCCTCAGAATCAATGGAGGAAGAATGATAACTTATCCTACAGTAATCCGAGAGCGGGGATAACTGTACCTCCAAATGTCGACCCTGGCTCAAAACTCCCCGGAGGAGAAGAAGGTGCTATCACTGATGAGATGTTACGTACCATTCTTCAGAAGATGGAGGAAGGTAGTAAGAGGTTGTCCTCTCTGGAGGACGATGTGAAAGAGATGAGTAAGAAGAATGATCAACATGATCAAGATCTCCAGAGAAAGGATATGGAGCTCAATAGAATTCAGCAAGAGAACAATAGGTGGTTCACTTCTATTGAGTACCAGATGAGCCAGATTGCAAAATCACTTGGAAGAGAGACGGGAAAATATCCTTCTATGCCGGAAGGGAACCCGAAAGAGCAATGCAAGGTGATCCAACTAAGAAGTGGAACCAAGTATGAGGGTCCTTTACTACCTGCTTATGTGGAGGATGTCCATCGAGTGATCAAGGAAGAGGGTAATGAGAAGGCAGTGGAAGATGTTGAGTTGGAAGGCACTAAAAAGAACAAAGAAAAGGAGGAAGAAGGGATTGTAGAGAGAGAGTGAGTCCCAAAGTGGAAAAAGGCAAAGGAAGCTAGGTAGAACGTGAAGAAAGCCGAGCGAGATGAATGGGGGTGCCAAAATATGTGATTCCGGTACCATATCCGCAGCGGTTCATGAAGAAAAAGTTAGATGAGAAGTTCGCCAAGTTTTTTGAGATCTTCAAGAAGCTCCACATACCTTTTTATAATGCTTTGGAGCAGATGCATAATTATGTCAAGTTCCTGAAGGACTTGATGGCTAAGAAGAGGAGAGTAGATGGGTCTGAGCTCGTGCAGTTGAATCACGAGGTGAGTGCAATGGTGTACAAAGTGCTTCCCCCAAAGCTGAAGGATCCCGGTAGCTTCACGATCTTATGTGATATCGGGAATGGAGTTAAGAAGGGAGCGTTGTGCGATCTTGGAGCGAGCATCAATTTAATGCCATTGTTACTATTCAAGAAGTTGGATGGCGGAGATTTTCAATCGACGAGGATGACTCTCCATCTTGCTTATAGGTCTATCATAAGACCTCAAGGTGTTGTAGAAAATGTCATTGTGAAGGTGTGTGATCACGTGTTCCCAGCTGATTTTGTGGTCCTAGAGATGGAGGAAGATGAGCACGTGCCCCTGATTTTGGGAAGACCGTTCTTAGCTACGACGGGAATGGTGTTAGATGTGGCGAATGGGAAGATCACGGTAAAGGTAGATGATCAAGAGGTGAATATTTCCTTATATGAAGCCATGAAACACCTGAAGGAAGATGAAAGTTGTCATTCCATTGATGCCATTAACACTTGTGTTGAGGACACACCTCCTATCCCTAACTTTTCTTATATTTATGATTATGATAATCCTTCACTTAATGATTTAACCTTTGAGTATTATGATCTTGATTTTTTTGATAGGGATAAAGGCAAAGAAGAGTTGAAGGATAGAGAACTTAAAAGTGTGGACAAGGCCAAATTGGAGGAAAATGGAGGAGTTAAGGTGAAGAAGATAAAATTCAAAGAGTTGCTTGATAAGGCACCTCCATGGAGAGCGAAAAAGAAAGTGAATCCACCGCCGGAGGTGAAGAAGGTGTTTAAGAGTGGACTCCTTGAGGTAGAGAAGGAGGATGGGAATAGAGCTAAAAATGTCGACAACTTCTCTTATGAGAATAAGGGAGGTAAATTTGAGTATCATGTCCCATAAGCTCCTTTGAGCTCTGTCCGACATTAAGACCTTAAAAATAGCGCTGAGTGGGAGACAACCCATTTTTATTTGCTTTTCAGTGTTTTTAGTTATTAGGGTGTTGTTTTGAGTCGTATGTTTTAACCTCGTTCTTTAGTGAGTTGCTTGTAGGCTTGTCTCGAGGGTGCAAAGGTATCATGGAATTATTCAAGGGAGCAATTCGAGCAAGGAAGTGTGCTACATTGCCAAGTGCAATGGGGATTATGCGTATGAGGTAACCCACAACCCCAAACTTAAACCGCTTCACAAGATCGAGGTTTGGGGGGTGGAGTGTTTATATGTTTTATGGTATACATATGCACCGGCGCACTTGAGAGGTTTATTTGACATTGCACATGCACACGCCCTCTCTTTGAGTTAAGTTAGGTTATATATAGTGCCGTGAGATACTCCTTGAGCTGTTATATTGTGAACTAATTGGGTGCTACTACATATTTCATGCTTATTAACTTTCTTGTGCTTATTTATTGCTATCTTTGAGTATGAGATATGAGTTAGTGATTTATGGAGTGGAGTTAGAGTCTAGATTGTGTGAGTGTAGGAGTTAGAGTTGATTTGAGAGGGAACTCGTAAACTTACGAATTTTCCTTTTGAATACTTGTGTGGTAAAAAGTGAGAATTCACTAGGTCTAGCATGGATGTGAAAGCCGTGAGATTTGAGCCTATTAAGAGATTAAAATCCACTAAAATTGATCTCATCGTTTGTGAGTGGATCTTCACCTTAGAGGTACTAGAACTTGTGGGTACTCTCGCTTCTTGTTTGTGTCTAGTTTGAAATGTCGAAAGTGATTTTAGGCCATCTTTGAATTAATAAGTCACTTAGCCAAAATAAGCCTACCAATGACATTTATCCCTTGTTAGCCAGTTTGAGCCTTAGCCTATTTTATTTGCTAGCACATTTGAACTTATCCAAAATCTTAAACTCTTTTTATCCTAATTTGAGTGGAGAATATGAAAAGTTATGAGTGGAAAGGGATCGAGTTGAGTTGAGAAGGAGAATTATTAATGGTTGAGTGAAAATGAGGAAAGGTGTAATGAAGTTGAGTAGTGGGGAAGAACAAAAATTTGAGAATGAGCAAAAGAAAATATGAGCTCATATATTGTGTGAAAAGAAAAGAAAAAAAGTGAAGTGATTGAAAAGTGAAAAGAGTTAGAAAAAAAATTGAGGTGTTGAGAGTAGATGAAACTGAAAATGTTGTGCATGAAGATGTTTGAAGAAGTCGGTTTCGTGTATTGAAAATACCGAAATTTGATTTTCTATTCTCCATTCACTTGAGGCAGTTTATCCTATATAGTTACCCCACCTGTCCTAAGAGTCTTACATTACAACCTTGAAAAAGTCATTTTTGATTCGGCATGGATTCTAGTTTATGGTCGAAGTTGAGAGTGCTTACAAGCCTATGGCTACTGATTTGTGTAATTGATTGATTGAGTGAGTCCCTTCTTATTGCTAAACACTTGCGAGGGAGTGAAACACATCGCTGAGAGCACATCCATGTTTGATTTTGGTGGTTCTTATTGATTATACATGAGTAGGAAGAAGGAGGTGAGTTTGTGTGCGGGTGATTGACCTTTGATGCTTGAATACTATTACTTGCATGATTTGGTTCTATGATTCATTCTTTACAATTTCACTTGACTTATTATTTCATTGCTTGAGGACAAGCAATATGGTAAGTTTGGGGGGTTGATTAGGCGTGAAATTGTTGTGTTTTGTAGCCCGATTTGACCATGTTTTGAGTGTATTTGTTGAGTATTTAGAGTCAATTGAGTACTATTTTTATAAACTAATAACTTTGTCTCTTTGATGCTCATAGATCGTTAGAGGGCAAAAAATGGAGTTTGTAGGACTTTGAATCGACTCAAACAAACTCCCGGATGAGAAGATATTGAAGAAATACAAAAAGTATTAGTTCGTGCGAGCAAAAGTGTTATTTGGCTCGAAGGAGGAGCGCTCGAGCGAGCCTAGGTCGAGCACCTAGGTGCTCGAGCGTATAGAGATCGAGTGGTGTGTGTTTGATATAGCTGAGGAGCGCACGCGCGATGCTTGCTGGAAGAAGGAGGCGCACGACCAAGGAGAGGTCGAGCGCTAGGTGCTCGACCAATGCGCCTGCTCGAGCGTTTACGGGAATTCTCGGCCTTTTTCACCATATTTCGGCCCAAGCCTATAAATACCCCTTCCAAGCATATTTTGAGAGACCTTTTGATACCTTGACACCATTAGAGATAGTTTTTTAGAGAGAAGAGCTTGGGAAGGAGGATTGAAGAGTTTTACAACTTGTAATTGAGGTTTTAGCTTACGAATTCATAGTTTTACTATTTCTTTTGAACCTTTTAGTTTAATTCTTTCTTTCTTGAATCTTTTAGACTTATAAATCCTAGCTTTTCCAGATTTATATTGAGATTTTAAGTTACTCTTTTGTTTATGATTTTCAATTCCTCTGATAATTCAATTATGCATATAATTATTGTTCTTATTGTTGCTTTTGTTCTTCAAGCACCCATGTTAGGCTAGAACCCTTGCATGCTTAGAATAGGATGAACTCGTAGAAGTAGGATGTTGGTACGTAATTAGGATAATTCGTGATGTTTAGTTTTAATTCTCTTAATTAATTGAATGCTTAAAATAAACCTTAGAATAATCTTGGAATTGAGTACGAAAATTGTTAGAGAAAGGGCGACCGCATCACTCTTTAATAACAAATAGGCTTAAGGAAAGGGTTTGAAGGGGTTTATAATCTACCGGTTTATCTAGGGAGGACGACCGCATCACCTTAGTTAAATTAGTGCCTCAATAATTAAGCGCAATCCATATAACTTGATTAGTGGATTAGTGAAGTAGGTTGATAGGACGAAGTATTAGGGTTAATTCTAGAGCTTTTATTCTTTCAATCTTGCGTTAGATTAGGGAAGTTGATTGCCTAGTTTTAGTACGCTTAAGATTATTACTTGCACATCACGGTTATTTTAGTTATTGTACCAACTCCGTTAGTATATAAATTCCTATCCCGAGCATCATTATCCCTTATTTGCATTAAACCAAGTTATTTATTCAGTTTAAATTAATTATTAGCATAGAAGTAGAATATAGAGTAGTATTATATACTTATTAAACCCAGAACATACATTCATATTAGTTACGAGACGTACATCTCCAGGGATCTATTCGCATACACATTTTCCCTTGGGTTCGATAATACTTGGTCCATATACTCGTCCATACTACAGTTATCACATACTCTTGTGGGGTAACTACTAGTATAGCTAGTACATTTCGTTCAAGCCAGTCCATCCTCGCCCCAAATTAAAATAGCGAAACAATTTTTTTCAATAGTGAAACCTTTTTAACTTGTTAAATTGGGACAATGAAGTATTGAAATTGTGTCGAGCCTCTAATTCCCCTACCCCTTTTACTTTTATCTTTTACCCACCAAAAAATTAAAATACTGAAATTTAAAAGATAAAAAAACCCTATATCTACCATTTTCTGAGATTTTGAATGTATATCTTAAAAATCTCGCATCCCAATACTCCGTGCTAATATAATTTTTCCAAGTTATGCCAAAGTAATAATATATATACTCCGTGCTAGTATAATTTTTCCAAGTTATGCCAAAGTAATACTCCCTCCGTCCCACTTCAATTTGCACGTTTACTGTTTTCACGTGTTTTAATGAATGAGTTTTTTATTAGTATTTAAAATCATAAAGTAATTTTTAAGTCACTTTATAGTAGATGAGATATAGATCTATTAAACCCTACCTTAAAAATCATTTTATCATTTCAAATATTAATAAACAATTTGCTCGCAAAAACACGAAAATAAAGTATGTGTGCAAATTTAAGTGGGACAGATGGAGTAATATATTTTTTAATTGTTTGCATGTCTTGTACTCCCTCCGATTCATTTTTTATTATTCGTATTATCATAAAAGGAAGGTTTTTTTTTTTTTCCACTTATCCAAAATAGCAAAAAATAAACACTACTTCTTTTAACTTACCCCTTAAAAACATCATTTATTTACACTTATGTCACTACTTTATCAACTTTATACCCACAAATACTAATAAACAACTCTTATCCCTTTTAAAAATCTATTTTGTACCCACAAATACTAATAAACAACTTCTTTATTAAAACCCGTGTCACTTTGAAAGTGGAAATTAAAATCGAATCGGAGGGAGTATTTAACTAGATTCATAATTAATGCTCAACAATATATTTTTATAGAGTGATTCTTGTGTGTACTTAAATGCATAACATGCCCATGGAATTTGAGTCCAATTTCATAATTTTGACTTTTCAAAATTCAATTTACTTAATGGGTTTTGAAAAATCAAAATTAATTTGAAATTGGACTTAAGCATGCTATGCATTTGGGCGCATACAAAAATTTATAACTTTTCTAATTGTTTGCTTAGTGCATACAAAAATTTGTGATTTATTTAATTGTTTGCATATGATTTTGTATCCAAGTAGGTTCATAATTAATGCTCATAAAAATTAATGTTGACGAGATAAATGCGAATATTTAATTGATTATGCAATACTATTTGCTTTTTCTTAATTTTTTTAAAATTTAAATAAATAATTTGATTAAATTGCGAAGTAAACATGAAATTCTCCCATCCCAACCGTTTATTGGATGTCCTGAAATTTCATTTATTAGGTTAATTAAATTGTTAATTTTCAGAAAATGTATTTATATATGTTAAAATTACACTTATGTAAAGATGACTGAAGGTTTATCCTGAAAATATTTGGTCAGCGTGACCTTAGATTTTAAAATTATTTTAAACCATTTACCAATAATAAAATTTTGCAAATTTACAAGGAATTTTATCCTGAAGATTTCACAAATCAAACATAATGTGACAATCTTTGCCTACAAAAATTTACCATGCACAATCAACTTGCCTACTAAAATTCATTAAGCAAATTCTTTGTAGATAAGGAATGAAAATATCTAAATAATTAGAAATTTTTGTAGGCAATTTTGTGGGAATTCCACACTTCATGTTTTTTTTTTTTTTTTTTGTGAAAAATTCGCAGTTATATTGACAATTTTCGTAGACAATTTCATATTTTCTTGTAGTGAGATAAGGATGTCCTGCGTATTAATTATACTCCCTCGTCCACTAAAAGTATGCACATTTGTTTTTGACAGGTTTTAAAAAAACATAGATAAAGTAAAAATATTTGGGGGCATTGTATGGTCCATTTATGAATTAAGTGATTGTTTGTGAGTGTAAAATCAACTACATGTGAAATAATTTAGCATGGTGAAAAAAATTAAAGTCATTGTAAAACACAGATACATATTTTTAGTGAACAGAGAGTATATAAGCAAAAGTTCGGCTACTAAACAGCTAGAGATTGAAAAAAAAATATCAATAATTAACCCGACATGCACACCAATATCTATATAATTCCAAGAATAATGTGCAATTAGGACAAATTAAAGCACATGCAAGTGTTCCATTTCATGCTTATATACAACTCACAATTAGTGTACATATATATTATTTTTCTGAACACACAATTAATTACATACATTCGATGAGGAAAATAAATTTGAATGTTGAAACAAGTAAAATTAGGATCATCAAGTCCCTTTGCTTTTCTCTTCTTTTCCTTGTGCCATTGGTCACTGCCTTCTTACATCTAACACGTGCGAAAAGAACCGAAGAATCGAGAGGCCGGTTCAAGGAAGATGAGGGCTGCAACTTGTTTTCGGGCAGATGGATTTTCGACAACGAATCCTACCCGTTATACGAGGAGGGCCGTTGTTCGTTCCCGATGGAACTATATGCCTGCCACAAGTACGGAAGGAAAGATCTCAATTATAGAAATTGGAGATGGCAACCTCATGATTGTGATCTTCCGAGGTTTGGTCTTCCGTAAAACTTGTTCATTGTACGAAATTGATACTGTTACATATATTCACTGATACTATTATATTTTATACTGTGATTTTAGTTTTATAGTTTAATGATATCAGTGAATACATATAATTGTATATATTTAATACTATGAAACTTGTTCATAGGAAATTTTGTGTTTAATTAATTCTTTCAAATTATATGTTATTTTTGTCTTCCTTTTAGCGCATATATATATGAGAAACTCTCTTGTGCACTTGGTGCATGGTGTACTCACTCAACAGTTGACCATGTTACACTGAAAAATATAATTTAATTATATTGAGAACTGTGGTTAGATTATATTGAAAATTAAGTTACACAAAAAATCGGTTTTTAGTGTAAATTGTTCAGTGTAATCAATCTATATTTTTCAGTGTACACAACCTCAACTGTTGAGTGAATACACCATGCACCTGATGCTGTAGAATCACAAAATCTTCCGTATCACCAGGTTTAATGGGACAGCATTTATGGAGAAAATAAGGGGGAAAAAGGTTGTATATGTGGGGGATTCATTAAATAGGAACCAATGGACTTCCATGCTTTGCCTAATTGAGTCTTCTCTTGATCCATCATCACCTAAATCAGTGATCGAAAAGGACAACTTGTTCCTATTCCAATCAACAGTAAGACCCTTTTTTTTTTTTTTTACCATTTCGGAATTACGGCCAATTCACAAAGTCTGCCAAATTAATAATCAATGGTTGGAATCTAAATTGTGAAAAAATGACCAGAAAAAATCATGTCGGACTAGTATTGCAATCTAAATTCACGTTTGTTTGTTTTTTTCCCCTTGGTTAATTTAATGAACTAGGAATACAACGTGACAATCGGGTTTTATTGGTCTCCATTTCTGGTTGAGTCCAATTCAGACGATCCACATATCCATCGAATAGAAGAATATATAGTTAGAATTGGAGCAATTGAAAAGCATGCCAGACATTGGACTGATGCAGATATACTCATCTTTGATTCCTATGTATGGTGGCAGAGTCAGCTCACGACACTCTTGTAAGTACCTATACATAAAAACAATTCACTTGCACACACATATATATATGTACACATGTATTATATATATGATTTTCTTTTTCTTTTTTTAGTTTTACAAAGACCAATAACTATACGAGTAGCAACTTAAGAGATTTACATGTTTGCAATTTGGCAAATGTGGAGGATTAATTTTTTTTTTTTTTTTTACGCAAATGTAGGATAGTAAAAAGTTATAAAAATTCAATTTTCGCAAATATAAACATGTAAAGCGACCTACGTTTGTATAAAAAGAAAAAGAGCTACAAAAATATATTGACCTGCATTTGCCACCAAAATGCAAACATTTATTCCTTAAATATCATCTATTAAAAAAATTATTTCCTATATATAATGTTAAAATTGTTTAACCAAAGTTAGTCCCCCAAGAAACACGACGTAATGAGATTTCATATGGGCCAATTTATGTTGGTTCCATAGTCAGCTCAACTCAGACCAAAGATGCCAAACTCCGTTTAGAAAAAAGAAAAAGCATTATATTATGCTCCAATAATATATTAGCTCCGTCCTATAAAAATAATCATATTGTTATTTTTTATTTGTCTTAATTATAGTCGTAGAAGTGTATAAACTATTTAAAATAACTTCTTCTTTTTTATCAGTGACTCAAATCCTTGATTTTTTGGTCATAGGTAGTGGAGCTTTAACCATATCCTTATTTAACATATATTGAATCAAATTAATTATGTTTATTGGTTAAATTTGGATTAAACAAATAAGCATACATCACGAAATTTATAAGTTAAATCCAAAGTTTCTATAATGTATTGCATGAGCAACACTTATGTGTACTAGTATCATTGTTCAATTGCAATTTTGATTCACTTGCTAAAATAGACATTTTTCAAGAAATAAAAGCACACAAGGTGCGTGTTTTTTTTTTTTTTTGTTTTTTTTTTTTTTGAGAAAACAATTTTCATAAATAAAAAAAAGATGATGGAAAAATATTAGTTTATGCAATTAAAAAGTTTTTTTTTTTTTAAAATACAGTTAAAAGGATCAGGTGGTATATTTAAAAAAGAAATTCATAATACTTCATTATATATATTCTTCTTTTCTTGTGGGTACTGCTTAGACCCATGAATATGAATCAAAATTTGATTAAAATGCTATTACAAAGTGAGTATATACAGTGAAATATGTTCCTAAACCGCTTTGCAATATTTTTTTTAGTATAATTAATTCATTTAAAATTTTGAATTTGTAAAAAATGTGAAATTAATTAATTTTGCATTATTTCTAACATTTGATATTGGTATGATATTCAGATGGGGATCATTTGGAAGTCCGAATGCAATCTACAAAAGAGTTGAAATGAAAATGCGACTCTATGAAATGGGTTTGAATACTTGGTCAGATTGGATGGAAATCAATATCAATCGAACCAAAACAAAATTGTTCTTCATGAGCGCTTCCCCTCCCCATGTTTTGTATGTTTCCTTCACTTAAATTTAGGCAGTTGTATTTAATTCAACTTTTTTATTCAATTAATTAATATATATTTGCAGTGGAGAGGACTGGAACGTGCAACAGAACTGCTACAACGAAACTGAACCTATTTTTAAAGAGGGATATTGGGGGATTGCAACCGACCGGAAGATGATGAAGATAGCAGAATCGGTTATACAGAAACTTGGGACGAGAGGCCTAAAAGTCGAATATTTAAATATTACCCATTTATCGGATTATAGAAAGGATGCTCATCCATCAATCTATAGAGAATTTTACCACTCTCTCAATGAAGAACAACTAGCAAATCCCAACAGCTACGCCGATTGTTCTCATTGGTGTCTTCCAGGAGTACCCGATATCTGGAATCAGATTCTTTACTCCTATGTTTTGAAATCTTGATATACAAGAAATTGTGCACTTAAATTTCGAAAAAGAATAACTCAAGCTGAAATCAATAATACCTCAAAAAGTAATCAGCATTAATACCCTAAGAAGTAATTAGTACTCCCTCCGTCCCATCATTATTTGCACACTAACTTTAATTTCGTGTTTTAGCGAGCAAGTTGTTTATTAGTATTTGAAATGATAAAGTAATTTTTAAGATAGGGTTTGATAGATCTATCTCTCCTCTATTATAAAATGACTTAAAAATTATTTTATCATTTTAAATACTAATAAAAAACTTCTTTGCTAAAACACGATAAAACAGTAAAAGTGCGAATAATGGTGGGACGAAGGGAGTAATACCTAAATTGAAAAAAAAAAAAAAAAAAAGGTCGGCGTCTTAGTGTGTGTTCTGAAAAAATCAAAATTGAAGTCAAAATTGAGCTTAAAATCCAAGTGTATATCATGCACTTGAATGCATGCTAGAATTTGTGAAAAAAAATATTAGGGGTATTGATTGTTTTAACTTTAATTAATCACAAGTAACAAGTTAATATGTGGAATTAGTTTTGAGACTGATTTAAATTATGTCTTACCCACATATGTAATTTGATTTTTAATTCGTTTTGTATGAGGGGTCACAGTCTCACAAGGGTTTTTAAAAACTTATAATTGGGCGTACTCCACGATAAATCATCATCGTATATGCTATGGCATCGGATTTAGAATGAATCTTCTTAAGCGCGCGGCATTATTAAACTATTGAATACTATCGATCGCATTAATATTGATTTCTTGAGGGCATTAATCCATCAGAATTCGAGACCTCATCTCTTACTTCAGAGAGAGAATTGGGGGCATGGAAAAAGTGAAATATACACAAAAGACACAGTGAATAATACTTTTAAAAAATACTTTTCAATAGAAAATCTATTACTTTAAAAAAAAAATGCAAAATGTATTTATTTTAAGGTAAACTTTTCTGAAGTAGTCATACAATGTACCTTAAAAATTATAACATTGAAGTCAGGGAATTTAAACCAAATTCGTCCTCTATCTTTTCACATTAATCTAAATTATCCTCTATTTATTTGTTTTATCGATTTAGTCCTATATTTTTTCAAGTTTCGTCAAAATTGTCCTAATTTGGTGATAAATGGTCCTAATTGATTTTTTGTATTTTATTTCAAGTTTTTTTTTTTTATTTGACAAA
Source organism: Ballota nigra (assembly GCA_947034835.1). Lineage (NCBI taxonomy): Eukaryota > Viridiplantae > Streptophyta > Magnoliopsida > Lamiales > Lamiaceae > Ballota > Ballota nigra. The sequence goes on along the minus strand of OX344720.1, from coordinate 69,003,338 downwards.
GATGGTCACTTAGTGTGCCACATTGAAAAAAAAAACCATATCATAGGCTTCCCCCCAAAAAAATTAGTGTGCATGACTATAAAGGTGACATTTTATATTTTATGCGTTCAATTAGGACTTAATTGGAGAAATGTGAATTGATACGGGACTAAATTGGTAAAGAAAATAAATATAGGACCAAAACGGTGAGATTTTGTACATTTTTAGGTCAATTAGGATCCTTTTGGCGAAAATTGAATAGACACATGACTAAATTGATAAAGCAAATAAATAGAGGACCATTTTGATAAAGGTGAAAAGATAAAGGATGAATTTGGTTTAAATCCCTTGAAGTCAGATAGCCTGTTGCTCGGAATCAAGCAACACTTTCAATTGTACCTCTCTCGTTTTTGCGTTATTCCACACAAGGACGGATCCATAGTTTTAAGGCTAAATTGCATTAAACCCATCAAACTAACGACTATTTTGCATTTAAACCACCAAACTATATATTTTGGTATTAATACATACAAAATATAAATAATAATATTTTGGCACATAAACCACTAAACTTAATGTTCAACCAATTTTTTTTTCGATTTCAACATATGAAGGGTATTTTTGTAAAAAAAAAAAAAAAGCTCAATTGATGAGAAACAACGCAAGAAGGTGTAGCATGAGACAGAGAACGACGTCAAGAGATGGACGCACGAAGTTGTGTGTGGCAGAGCGAAGACGTGAAACTGTAGACGACAAAAGTGATGATGGGTTTTGTGTATTTTTCATCCAATTGGAATGAAATTACGAAAAGTTTTTAGAAAAATATCATTTTCTAAGGCACGCGCACGATAATATATATAAATATATATATATATATATATATATATATATATATATATATATATATATGTGTGTGTGTGTGTGTGTGTGTGTGTGTGTGTGTGTTTCTTTTGGGAAAAAAATGATCAAAAATAAGTTTAGTAGTTTATATGCCAAAATATGATAGTTTGTATGCATTAGCGCTAAGAAGTATAATTTGGTGGTTAAGTGCAAAATCACCGATAATTTGGTGGATTTTAGTGCAATTAGACTTTTTTTTTAATATTGTAGGCACAAATTTATTAAATACAAATATAAACAAATAATATTAAGAAATTTTCACTATACAACAACCTAAGTCCATTGCAATGATTAATATATGAATTTAAATATTTGCATGATTACTCATTATCAACACTATCAAAATCTTATTTTTTCCGTACCTTTTAGTAAATGAATGAATTAATGCAAGGGGTATATACAAGCAGAATAGTGAATAACTTTAATACGCGTTATAATTTATATAGTATTATAAACTAGTAGTAAAATAAAATAAAAATTTCGGGTGCACGCAGCCCCACCTAGGGGTGGATCCAGAATTTGATATTGGAGTGGGTTGAAAAACAAACTCTAAAATTGTACCTTACGAAACTTCAAAACATATTCCCATGTTTTTTTTTTTTTGGATTGTCCCAAATTATAGTAATTTTTATATTTAAAATTGTGTAAAATGTTCAAAATGTCTCTATTTGTTTTATCATCATCGTGTCTGTATTCAATCAAGAATTTATAGGTAAAATCCAAAATTTCAAAGTCAAACACTAATAAATAATATTTTTTCAGATTATGTAAAATTTTAAATATGACTATCTTTGTAGGATATAGAGTGTGAAATATATCTATAATTGAGTCTATGTCTATATCTTTAACAAATCTCCCTAGCTTAATAACTTCAAATTTTATGACCTACTTAATATAATTGAATTACTAATTTAATTAAAAAGATTTTTTTTTTTTTAATTTGAATAAACAAAGTACAAATACTATCTTCAACAAGTAAAATATCAAAAAAAATAAATAAATAAGCAAAAATATTAAGTAATTCTAAGAAATTTATAACCTTGAATAATGTAATGAGATATTTTAAGAGATTTCATAGCTAAAAGAAAGTTGCTCCTTATTGTTGATGAATATTGTGTTTTTACATTTCAATATTTTATACTCCCTCATCTCAATTATAAATAATATTTAATTATTCATTTAATTTGTAAATTAAATGACGTTTCATACTTTTAAATCTAAATTAATTGATTTTTTTTTCTAAACTACCTTTAAAATTATTATGGATTCAGATAAATGTGTTATTTTATTGAAAAAGAAAAAGTATTTATTAAGAGTATAATAGATTTTTTTTTAATATAAGTGCATTAATCTATAATTAGATGGGAGTACTTTATATTTTGAAAAAGGAAAAAATATTGAGATTGGAGTCGAGACGCAACAATGAGCAGCACCAATCATAATTTGAATCGATGAAGAAGAGTGGATAATGTCTTGATTTATTTGCCCCATTGTGTGCCATGAGTTTTATTCCAATGGGCTTTCATAATTTTATTTTGGGGTGGACTAAGTTTACGTGCGGATATTTCCACCCCCAGAATTTAGTACTCCACCCCCCAAAGTTTTGTTCGAGATATATATTAGAATATTTGTCATTTGTTCGAAAAAACGATTAGAATATTATTCAACTTTAGATATTTTTGTAAGAGGTGAACTGAAAATTTGGGTGGTGAACTGAACCGCACGGTGAACAATCAAATTTTGGGGGTGACAAGATCTGTTCCCTTTACCAAATTACCTTAAGGCCTTGACAGGTCGCCACATGTTTTTGGGTTGATGGAGAAAGTGGGTTGGGCCTTGCGGCCAAAATCGAAGGATCCCTGGTCCAACAATCTCTACATAGCCGACCACATTAAATATAGTCTCATGTTTATTAATATATTTTTCCGAAAATATATTTGAAAAAATAAACAAAAAATATGAAAAAAATTTAAATAGTTTTCCTAAAATTCATATGTTTGGTTTTTTTTTAATTTCATTTATTGGGAAAAATTTTGAAAATTATTAAATTTTTCAAAAAAAATAATTCTGAATATTATTTGAGAAAGTATATTAACAAAATATAGGACTGTATTTTACAAGCCTTCCTATACATATATTATTCAATTCGGGTGTTTGGCCCAAATACATAATTCATGTCTACATCTACAATTATATTATTCCTTGTTCAATAGGAATCTATATATATACACAAACCAATTATCATCATAAATATATAATAGCAACAAGATTTCCTAAAATAGTTTTGGAATGAGATATTTTGGACCATTGATCAACTTTTTCATCCTTGATCATAACCGTCCATCTATCCTTTTAACTAATTATGGTAAAATTGACTACTAATTATCATTTAATTCACCATTTTATCCTACTTTGCATTATGACCGTTTATTTCTTGTGATGAAATTTTGACCTTTAGAGTAAATGCATAAATCAAGGATCAAATTATTTTTGTAGGCTATATATATGACCATTTCACTAATCATTTTCATTATCTCAAATCTCTATTTTCTGTTTGATAGGTATTTTGAAATAGTTTTTTTTTATATTTTCAAATTTTATAGTCAAAAGAGATTTAGAGAGAGTATAGTCGTAGAAGAAAATTATATTAAGATTTTGGAATGTAATTTATGTTGATGGTATATATGCACTATAGTCTAATCTGTATTTTTAGAGTGAAGAAATTAAAATTTGAGTGGATCCGTATATATTTGATCCAATAATCGAACAAAAGAGATGTTGGTGAATGATTTGAACCAAATATCCAAGTTTTTACTAACGTATTGATTGATTAGTTTTTTGATTTTTTAATAGATTCAATTTTTTTTATTTAAAATTATTTGCAATTGATGATATGCGTTTAGTGATAGATTCAATTTTAAAAAAAAATTTGTAGTTTTTGTTAATTTTGTATAAATAAGCGACATGGCCCTGAAATTTTTAATGACGTAATTTTGTTCTAATGAACTTCTAAGATTGAAGTTTTAATGATTCCAAAATAAAAAATAAAAATTGAAATTTTAATAAAATATTGATTAACAGATTTTAGAAAAATTCCGTAATTTTAGTTAAGTTTAAATAAATTGCTGCATGGTACGTAATTGTCGTTTGTTTGCGGTTTTTCCTCATCTTTATTGTATCAAATTTTGTGTGTATTACAATTTATGTTATTATTTTCATTTTAAAAGTATATCATCATTTGAAAGTGGATAATTAGTAAAATTTGGGTTTGATTTATCTATAATTTATAATTTATAATCTATATCTATAATCTATAACTATATAATACAAGCTTCATTGCCTATTATAGGTTTAGGCGGAAAAACGTTATATGTAATTTAGCAATCCACTATTGATTAATTATTTAAATCAATTTTTATTTCACACGATTTGTTTTTGTTAATTGAGGTTGGTTTGGTAATGTAAATTTATTAAAATTGTTGCTATTATGACGGTTCTTAAATAAGGTTAAATTGTTAATATTTTTAGTAATTATCTTTGTCGAGAGTCGTCTATTTTTAAATACATGTCGGCGGATTTTTTTGGATTTCTTAACAAATTATTAATTATTTTGCTGCTTTCCTTCTGTTAAAAAGTTTGATTTTCAAATTTTTTGTTAGGTCAACTACTTTTAAATATAGTATGCAGATTTATTGGATTTCCTTTGATAAAATATATAGTGAAAAATTTTGTGGTTAGTTCTTGGTTTGTAAATTAATTTTTATACAGTGAATCTAATTCCCACATCCCGTAAAGTTAGTGGAAAAATCTTTCCACCTTCAAGGAAATATTTGGATCTTATATGCATTATTATATATTTTTTATTATATGTATAGTTAAAAAGTTAGTAAATATTAGTATCAATTTTATATGTGATAACATTTTAAATTTTAGGAAGATTTTTTTTTAGATTTCTTAATGAAATAAAGATATCTATATTAATTTACAGTGAATCGTGTATATATATATATATATATATATATATATATATATATATATATAGGACTTAATCATAGATATATATTAATTAGTGGAAGATATGAATTAATCTTCATGGGAAAATCTATTTCTATGTGCAGAAGATTTAAAAGATATATTATATTTGTATGTATTAAAAAATTTATGGATTGAAATTATTTTTCCATAATTTGTTTGACTTTTTTAGTAATCTTAGAAAATAATTTAAACAAAAGTGAAATTTAAATCAAATATTTGTCGAGATTTTTTGTTTGTTGATTTTGATTCAAATTGTATTTAATTCCACGTTTTTTTAAATTATAGATATGTAAAGCAATTAAATTTTTAATTATAGATATTTAAAGCAATTAAATATTTTTTTGTTTTTGACGAATTCTTATTTAATGTACGGATTTTATTGTGATAGCCAATAAATTTTGCAAAAGTAACTTTTTAGAAATATATATGTATGCGACTCATTTTCCAATTAATTTTTTTTCTCCAGATAATGGAGTGTTAGTTTTCCATTTCCCATAAATCATGGGCATGATTGTATATTTGTATGAGATTTAGTTTAATTTTTTTTAATAAAGGTGAAATATAATTGTCTATATATGTATATATATGAGAGGCCATAGGCATCGTTGAAAACAATCAAAAAGCTGAAATATCCTCACTCCACTACTACATATTTCATCATTAGTCTATATTTAATTGTAGTCGATTTTCAATTATATAGAGTATATGAATTTATGGAAAATGTGATAAAGTGGAAATTATTTCTTGATTTAATTTGTAAAGGTTTTTAGGAAAAAAACCATATAAAACTATGCACATGAGTATCTACCTGGCAGAAGAATTGAGGGGCCGCTTGGTTAACAACTCTTCAATGGTAATGAGAATGACATAAAAAATTAGTGTAATTAGCATGGTTCATGAGAACAAAATCACTACATCTCCTCCTAAATAAGGTAATCACTACTCCATTTTGATTACCCTATTATCTTCCTACAATCATCCTCCTCAATCACCCCCCCATTCCTCCACCAACAACTATTTATTGTCAACTTCTATTCCAAAATTGGGGCATGACACTAGCAATGATGTTACTATTGGAACACTTATTCCCCTAACATATCATTTTTCTTATGAGGGCATAGATGGAAATAAATGTTCATTCCCATTACCATTGAAGAATTGCTAACCAAGCGCCCCCTGAGTATTGAGTGTGAAAGGAACCAACAAATCAAGGTAATTGATTAATATGTATTATATAATTTACTTTTTGATAAAACATTGATGAAAAATATTATTGAACCATGTAAAAACAATTTAAGTTTTTCTAATCTTTTGGCTGAAAGTCAGATTGATCATTTCGAAGAATCAAATTTAATTATATGGAAGAATGTCAGAAGTGGTGAATTGTTACCAAGGTTTATTGGTAATATGGGTCATCAGATACTTCGTTTCACTAAAGTCTGGTATAAATTTGTTAGAGGTGTTGGATTGTATAAAAATCAAAATTCATTTTAATTAGTATAATGATAATGATGGCGAATCAAGAGTGATTTTTCGTTGTTTGTGTATCAAGGTTGGATAGTTGATGTTGATCTTTTTGTTCAAGTTATTTTGTTGATTATTTTATTTGTAATGATCAATTTCAACGACGATATAATACTTTCTTATTGCTTTAAAAATTTGTTATTTTAAGCGAATGCTAAGGTTTAGAAACAGTTCGTTGTCTGGTTATAGAGATTTGAGTTTGATGATTTTATTAGAACCTGAGGTACTTATTTTTATAGTATTTTTCTTAACCCATTTGGTATTTAATTTATTTATGTGTTTATCGTTATTAATATAAATAAATTAATTTTGAAAAAAATTAAAAATAACATTGACTTTAATATTATGTAATAGTTTTTAAAATAAAAAAAGTTGATTTAGAAATCAAATATTGAAATAATTAATTCTTACTCAAATTAAATAAATTTATCATAGTGCAACTATCTACATCCTTTGATTTACTAAGATCACCCACCTAACTAAATTCTAAGAATTGAGTGTGCCAGAAACTAACAAACAATGTAATTAATTATAAGCATTATGTCTTTTTTTAATGTTAATATGATCATATTTTTGTTTGCAATATATTTTTTGTTATTTCTGTTTGAAAGTGATGAAAATGTTATTGGACCATGAATAGATACATATAGTTATTCCTCCATATGTTCTTACTGAAAATTAGATTGATCATTTTGACGATAATGTTGAAGTAAAATTATAAACAATGAATGTTTGTGTAATTATTGAGTTTTTTGCGAAATACAATAATGTTGAATCTGAACACCATTTGGTGAGATTTATACTTTTTTGGACGCATGCCTAATTTTTAAAATTTCTTACTAAAATTGTTAAATTAATATATTTTTCATCTTTTTTTAGCACATTTCAATGTCAAGTTTAAACTTTTTTGGAGAGTTTTATTATATTAAAGTGTGTCGGAACTTAAAAGTTATTCATATTTTCTTTATGAATCGATGTTTATTGGTGATATGGGTCGTCGAATGTTTATTCTCACTAATAGCTTGATACAAATTTGTAAGAAGTGCTGGATTGCATGAAAATCAAACATAGTTTGAAAGAAGTATAATTATATTCATGAAGTGGAATAACTCAACTGGTTTAAACCTCACTATCTAGACCGTGAGGTCATGGTCCAATAAAAAAAAAAGTAAACTGTTAGGATAAAAATTTGTTAGTTTTGATGAGTTAAAACAAACCAGAAGATGTAATAGGACCATCTGGACCTGTTAGCCAGATGATGATCTAGATTAGGACTTAGTCTAGGGGGAACTGCCAGACCAGAAGACCTCACCAGAAGAGTCACCAGAAGACCCCTCCAGAGGACTTCACCAGAGGAGATCAGACCAGAGGCAGAGGACCTTCCCCAGACCAGACGAGTCCGGACCAGACGAGTCTGGTGGAACAAAAGATGCTCAGTTTGATCCCCTTATTCTACTGAGTATTCTGGTTGTTCACCAGATAAGGACCAGAAGACACCGAGGTTGCCTGGTGTCTGGTCCTGCCTTCTCTGGAGAGAATCAGAGTTAGGCAATTGGAAGCATTGACCGTTGGTGATTCTAATCAAGTCAAAACAAGATTGGATTGAGAAGACAATCAATCAAGATCACACCAACCCAATCAATCAATTAGGGAATTGATTGATTGAAGCTTCCATATATAGAGGATCTGATTGGATTAGCCTCCCAACGGCTATGTCCCTAATCCCCTCTATATATACTTGAGTGCAGATCAAGAAAAAGCTCTAGAATCATTCACGCGCATATAGCCATACTAAAGCTTGTGATCACTACGCATATTGCACTCACATTTTGTTCTTATTTACTCATCTACTCGTAAGGAGTTTATACACTCAACCTGTTCATCTTGTTAGACAAGGTTGGAGTGGGTCTATCTTTAGATCGAAGTTAGATCTAAAGAGTTTGTAAGAAGGTGCTGGTACTTCAGAAATTCCAGTGAGTAAGTTTGTGAGTTGGTTGTTAGTGAGACCCCTTGGTGATAAGGGAGAGTGGACGTAGGATATTTATCCGAACCACTATATATCTTGTGTCTTTTATCGCTTTATTTTAAATATTGTTTATTGATCTCTTATAAAAGATTTTGGAAAGACATTATTACATAAGCTTCTGCAATTAATCTATCGAGTGGGACCAACAAGTGGTATCAGAGCAGTGTGTCCACGACCACTGCTTTGAAAAGCTTTTGGTGGTCACCGGGCAGATCCATTGCTCTTTAGTGTTTTTATTCAAGTTCTTGTTATTTCCCTAAATTTCTTTTCAATATGTCTTTGAAATCTTCGTATAAGAGTCGCAAACTGCCAGAATTCTCGTTCGAGGATTATAGCCACTGGAGCTTCATGATGAGTAATCATCTTGGAGCTATTCATCACCGCATGTTAGATGTGGTTGAAAGTGGCCCCATTAAATTTTATTGGACTCCTATTGATAGTGGCAGGTCTGAGTCCAGAGAAGAAACTAGCGACGCTGCAGAGGATAGAGTTCCCAGACAACGAATCCTCAAAAAGAAAGACGAACTTGACAACGATGAGAGAAAGCTACATAACCTGGACCAGGTGGCGAGGACTGAGATTATCAACACTCTTACTAAAGAAGTTATTGAAAAGGTCAGGACGTGCACCACTGCAAAAGAGATGTGGGACAAGTTAGCTCTGCTCTGTGAAGGAACAGAGAAGATTAAAGATAACAAGCTCCAAGCTGTTCAACACTCTTTTGACACATTTAAGATGAAACCAGACGAGACCATTGACCAGCTGGACATGCGTCTCACGAATCTCTTGAACAAGGCTAGTGCCTTAGGTAAGACCTATTCTGAAAAAGAGATTAATAGTAAAATATTACGTTCACTAACAAGCAGGTGGAGAATTAAAGTCACTGTGATCAAGGACAACAAGGATCTCAACACTCTGGATCACCATCTTCTGTTGTCTGATCTCAAGGCTTACGAATATGATCTTCAAGAGGAGGATCAAACAGAAGAGGTTTCCTCTTCTGGCCAGAAAGGAGTTGCATTCTCTTCAACTCTCAAATCTGATGCCATGCCAAAGGAGTCTACTGCAGATGACTTGAGCCTCAAGGAGCAGGTAGCACTTCTAACTCATAAATTAGACAAAATGAGTTCAAAATATGGCAGGTACAAAAGGCATTGGAAGGAGTCTACCAGAAACAGGAAGAGTTCTTTCAAGCCTGCAGAGAAGGAGAAGACATCTGGAGACTCAAGGGAGACCAGATTCAGAACTCCAGAGAGGAGGAGAGATGACAACCCTGGCAGCTCTGGGAGATCAGATCATCAGAGGAGGGATGGTAGCTCTGGCAGACCTGACTACCAGAGGAGAGAAAGTAGCCCTGCCAGATCAGAATACAACCAGAGGAGGAGAGAGCCAAGTCCTAGTCCCAGAGGAGACAATGCCTGCTACACATGCAACAAGACTGGTCACTACAGTTATGATTGTCCTCAGCTTACTCCTAGGGAAAGAGAAGAGAAAAGAATCAAGAGAGATAGGAGATATGCAGATAAGAGAGCACTGCTGGCAGAAGCAGAAGAGGAGGATACTAGTTCCAGTTCTTCTTCTTCTGACTTTGGATCAGATGATGATGTGTGTCTCATGGCAGACATCACTGAGGTAAATGAAACTACTCTTGTTTTATCTAATTCCAAATGTACTGAATCCTCTAATTCATCTGGTAACTCCAGAGAGTCTGATATGCAACAAATGCTATCAGATCTCCAAAATTGTGTCCAACTCTGTCAAAAACTTGAGAAAGAGAATGGTAGGCTCAGAGCTGAAGTTCAATCTCTCTCTCATGAGCACAAATCCACCAGAGAACTCATGAAAGATCATTCCAAAGAAGTCTCTGAACTTCAGGATAAGATCACAGAAAGAGATACTCTGGTAGATCAACTCATGAAAGAAAGGAATTCTCAAGAGGATGAGATCACTGAACTCAGAGCCAAATACCAAACTCTTATCAAGGGAAAACAAGTTGTCCACAACATAGAGGAGATACCTATGCCCAGAGAAGCTCCTAAGATACCATCTGTTGTATTTATCATATCAGAGTCTTCTCAGCGCATTTGTGATAAGAGTGGTTTAGGATATTCTGGAATTACCACTAAGACTCACAAGTACTTTTATAACAAAGACAAGTCTGTAAGAGCTGGTAAAGTGGTAGAAATCTGGAATGATAAAGACTTAACTGGTAATGGTTACAAGGTGGTTCACAATCCTGATTGGAAAAGGAATCACTCTGTTAATCACTTAACTAATGGTCCAGAAGAGTTGACTACTCTGGAAGAGAAGATGCTAGAGAATAAGTGTCAAAAAGGGGAATCATTAAAGATTAATGGTTCTGTGAACAATGAGTCCCAAGGAGTAGGAATTACTCAAATTGGAGGACCCCAGAGAAATCCTCAAAGGGAACCTAAACAGATTAGGGGACCTCAAAGGAAACACTCAAAAAGGGGGAATATCAATCAGAGTAATAACTACCAGAGAAGGAACAATGTTCAACAGAACCAGGTACCCCAGAGACAATTTTCTCAGAAAAATCAATTCCAGAATAGGTATACTCAAAGGAACTATAATCACCAGAACAGGTCTAATTATCAGAACCAGAGGAGGTCTTCCAGACCCATCTATAGAAAACCAACTGATCTGGGAAGTTATGACACCAGAGATGGTTCTTCTAGGATGTACCCTTATAACCAGACCTTTAAGACCATGTCTTTGAGGCAGGCCATTCCAAAGGCCAGATTTGAGAAAAGGTACACCAGACCTGTTTATAGGAAAGGTGTCCTTATCAGACCAGTAGCTCAATATGTCATAGTAAGAGGACATGTACTGGTAGATAGATTTGGAAGGAAGATAAGATCTCCTCATCCATCAAGAGATGATCTTTATCTATGGATTCCTACAAAACCTGCAACTAACCAATCAGGACCCAGCACTAGTAGGGGACCTAATTAATCTCTCTGCAGGTAGATAAGAGTCCATTGGAGAAAGGATTTTCAAGCAACCATGTCTGGTACATTGATAGTGGATGTTCCAAGCACATGACATTCCAGAAGGATAATCTCCAAGATTTCAAGCCATTGAATGGACCAAGAGTGATGTTTGGTGACAACAACTATGGAGTCACCAGAGGAGTTGGAAAGTTGACCTTCAATGGAGTATCTGTAGATGAAGTCTACTACGTAGAAGGACTCAAGCATAATCTGCTTTCAGTATCCCAATTCTGTGACAAGGGATACTCAGTGAAGTTTTCTAGTGATTCATGCACTGTTTTCTCTTCTGATTATAATGATATCTTGCTAATAGGCTTGAGGAAGGGTAACATTTATCTTGCAGATTTTAGCAGTTGCCCAAGGAATGCTTGCCTGGTTGCTAAAGGATCTGCAGAGAACAGCTGGATTTGGCACAAGAGATTGTGTCATCTTAACTTCAAAACATTGAACAAGATTGCCAGAAAGGGTCTCATTCGAGGTCTTCCAAATGAAGTGTTTAAGAAGGATCAGGTTTGTGGTTCATGCCAGAAGGGTAAACAACCCAAGACTTCCTTTAAGGATGTCCAGAGCACAACCACAACCAGAGTACTTCAACTACTTCACATGGACCTGTTTGGACCTGTTTCTCCTCTTAGTTTCAGTGGTAGGAAGTACACCTTAGTAATAGTAGATGACTTTTCAAGATACACTTGGGTAGTGTTCTTGTTTAAGAAAAATGAAACTATAACTAAGCTGCCAGAGTTCTTCAAGCAGATTCAGAATGAGCAGAACCAGAGCATAGTCAGGATCAGAAGTGACAAAGGAACAGAGTTTTTGAATTCACATATTGCAGATTACTGCAAGGATCATGGGATTTTTCATGAGACATCTGCTGCCAGAACACCTCAACAAAATGGAGTTGCAGAAAGGAGGAATAGGACTCTCAAAGAAGCTGCAAGAACACTTCTGGCAGAGTACAACACTCCACAGAGATTCTGGGCAGAGGCCATCAATACAGCTTGTTACACTCAGAATAGGTGCCTGATTGCCCAGAGACACAATAAGACCCCATATGAGGTATGGAAAGGTAAAACCCCATCTGTTTCATATTTTCATGTTTTTGGATGTAAGTGTTTCATCCATGACAATGGGAAATCTAAATTAAGAACCTTTGATGCTAAAGTGGCTGATGGAATATTTTTGGGATATTCCAGCACCAGTAAAGCTTTTAGAGTTTTTAATAAGAATTCACTTTGTGTGGAGGAAACACCTCATGTTGTTTTTTATGAATCTACTTTTGTGTACAAGGTGGATCCTAAGTCTTCAGATGAGACCCAGAATCAGACTACACCCAGAGTTATCAAGGTCAATCCACCTATTCTTGATTCAGATTCAGATTCAGATGAGGACCCATCTCCTGGTTCTCTGAAGCAGCAGCCTTCACAAGGAGCAGAACCAGAAGAGGTTGGAACTCCTGTAGGGGGAAGCTCTTCTGCAGGTGGTGATAATCACCAAGGTACTACAGAAGATGATCACCCAGGCAAGACCACGGGAAGGAGGACCCTGGTTGATCACCCCAATGACCTGATCTTAGGAGATCCAACTAAGGGTGTCCAGACTAGGAGAACTATTAACTTAGCTGCCTTATTCAGTTGCTATGTGTCCTTGATTGAGCCCAAGAACATCAAGGAGGCACTGAAAGATTCAAATTGGATTGTGGCTATGCAGGAGGAATTGAATCAATTCACCAGACAGGATGTTTGGGAGCTGGTAGACAGACCAAGACATCAAAAGGTGATAGGCACTAAGTGGGTTTTCAAAAATAAGAAAGATGAGAATGATGTCATTACTAGGAACAAGGCAAGACTAGTGGCCCAGGGCTATTCTCAGTCTGAAGGAATAGACTATGATGAGACTTTTGCTCCTGTTGCCAGACTAGAAGCCATCAGATTGTTCTTAGCATATGCTGCTCACATGAAGTTCAAAGTATACCAGATGGATGTGAAATCTGCCTTTCTTAATGGGATTCTTATTGAGGAAGTGTATGTTGAACAACCTCCTGGTTTTGAACAAGGTGACAAGGTGTTTAAGCTTAAGAAAGCTCTTTATGGGCTGAAGCAGGCACCCAGAGCATGGTATGACACTCTATCTCAATTTCTTCTGGACAATGGTTTTACTAAAGGTAAGATTGATAGGACCTTGTTTAGGAAAGAAGAAGGAAAGGACATCCTTCTGGTCCAAATATATGTTGATGACATCATATTTGGATCCCCTAACAAGAAGCTGTGTGAGAAGTTTGGTGAGCTCATGCAGGGACAGTTTGAGATGTCCATGATGGGAGAATTGAATTACTTTTTGGGTTTGCAGGTTAAGCAATCAGAGAAGGGAATTTTTATTAATCAAGCTAAGTACACCAGAAACATGTTAGAGAAATTTGGAATAGGATCTAGCAGAGCAGCCAAGATCCCTATGATGACTAATTTCAACATGGATCCAGATGAGTCTGGAGAGAGTGTGGACCAGACTCAGTACAGAGCACTTATTGGTTCTCTTTTGTATCTGACTGCAAGCAGACCTGATATTACTTTTGCTGTAGGAGTTTGTGCCAGATTTCAAGCTAACCCCAAGAAGAGTCACTTGGAAGCAGCTAAGAAAATATTGAAATACCTTAAGGGAACTGTGAATTTAGGATTATGGTATCCTGCAGATGACAATTTAGAATTAAGTGGTTATTCAGATTCAGACTATGGTGGGTGCAGAATAGATAGGAAATCTACAAGTGGTACATGCCAATTTTTAGGGAACAAATTGGTATCCTGGTTTTCCAAGAAGCAGACTTCAGTTGCTACATCAACAACAGAAGCAGAGTACATGGCTGCAGGGAGTTGTTGTTCTCAACTACTTTGGATTAGTCAACAGCTTAGGGACTACCAGATTAGAGCTAAGGATATTCCTATTTTCTGTGACAGTAATAGTGCCATTGCAATCACCCAGAATCCAGTTCTTCATACCAGATGCAAACATGTTGATATAAGGCATCATTTTATCAGAGATCATGTTGAGAAGGGAGATATAAGGATGGAAAAGATTGCAACAGAGAGGCAGAGAGCAGATATTCTAACCAAGCCTTTGGCTGAGACCAGATTCAGAGAGTTAGCCTTTGAGTTAGGATTGTTGGATCCAGAGACAGATTTGATTTAGGGGGAACATCAGAGAAGTATCCTTACTTTATTAATTCTCTTCATAAATTTTCTTTATGCTAACATACCTGCAGATTAGATATATCAGAGAGGGTATACTTCCAGATGAGGTATACACCAGGTGACACTAATCCCAGATGAGGTGCTGAGTCAGAGATATGTCCAAAGTCTTTATTGACCAGGACCAGATAAGTTCCATCAGAGGAGAAGTATCACCAGACTAGTTGTGGTATCATCTGGTTACAATATCAGGTGAAAGGTATGTCTTTTCTACTCTGGCCTCTGATCATTGGGATACACTTTTCAAATTAGTAAGTACACTCAAAACCTTTCAACTTCGGAGTGTATTTAAGACTAGGGTATAGGGCCTAGGCAATCATTTCGCTTTTTCTCTTGACTGCCACGAAACCCCTTTATGCCCAGTCCCAATGACTATGCCAACGCACCAGATTAAATCTGTATTTCGCCTTTCATCATGGCCATCGGATTTAATCACTGTGCAAAATGTCAATCAATTCTAAAATTGATTTTGTTTCCTAAATTGAATTTGAAACAACACGCGTTCACACTTCATTTAATTTTCAAGCCACGCGTACTACTCTATTTAAATCAATTTTGTTTTCAATCTGTCCTTTCACGTTTCCATACTATTCGAACCCTAATCTCTCTCTACGAAGCATTTTCTCTCTCTCTCTCTCTCTCTCAGTTATGGCACCCAAGTGCAATTTTGATCCAGACTATGTCTGCAAGAAGCTCAAGTCAGAAATGGTGGTGGACTTCTATTCCACTAAGAATCCGGCCGCTTTGGAGATTTTGGAACTTCTCCGACGTTCTGGGCTGGAGGAGTTGATCTCAAAGGTTCCCAAGGATCTGCGTACCTTGGATGGATATGCTGCACAGTTTCTTATCCGGATGAAGATCCATGAAGACTATATTTCATCCAAGATTGATTCAGAGGATCTTGTTTTCTCTAAGGCAGACTTCTGTGGTCTTTTTGGTAACCTTTCTGCGGAAGGTGTGGACCCACTGAAGTACAGAGAAGGAGAGGCGTTGGAATCCTTCAAGATGTTTGCCAGAAATTCATGCCAGAATATTACCAAGGGTTTCTTGGACAAGCATCTTAGGCAGAAGTATAAGGTGCTATTTGACATTGTGGTGAAGATTCTCATGTGTGAGAGCCATAGCACAGATGCCATCTTCGTTGGCAGGCTCTGTGTTATGAGGGCCATTCTGGATGGTGTTCAATGTAACTGGGCTGAGTTCTTCTGGGGGGTGCTGAGGAAGAACAAGGTGAAAATACAGAAGGAAGAATGCCCCCAGTTGCCAGGAGAGCAACAATTTGTGTTCAATGCTAATGTTTCATTGGGCACAAAACTCACTCTAATTCTGGATTCGATTCTTCCAGAGAAGAAATGGAGACAATCCTGGTGTAAGGGCTTTCATAAGTCCAAGATTATGTTCTCCAAGGATGGTCCTCTCCATGGCCATCCTGATTCTGATGGTGAGCAAGCCATCCCTGCTCCTCCCCTTCAAGCCATTCCCTCACCTGCTAAGGGGCAAAAGCAGCAGCAGCAGCAGAAGACACAGAAGAAAGCTGCTGCAGCAACTGGTTCTTCAGCCGTTGCCTTTTCTGGTTCCTCAGAGGAGGACCAGATCCCTCTTCTTGATGTACTGAAGAAGAAGAGTGAGGTTGCCAAGAAGGCAGGAGCTTCAAAAAGGAAGAGGCCAGAGGAGGCCAAGAAGAAATCTGCCAAGATGCCAAGGACTGGCAGAGGAGCTCCCAAGAAAACCCTTCTGGTGGATGAGCCATCAGAAGAGGAAGAGGAAGAAGATGAAGTGCCTCTTGTGAGGAAATCCAAGGCCAAGAGAGCCCTTCTGCAAGATTCAGACTCTGGATCTGATCTTGGAGAGGCCTTGGAGAAGGCCATTGAGGATGCCACCCAGATGATGGAGGATGCTCCAGAGCCTGTTATGCCTGCTGGTGTTGACCCAGCAGAGGTAAACCCTTCCTTTCCCTCTTCCTCCCCCATAAATCTTGTTTCCCCTTCTACCTCTCCCCCAGATAACATTCCCCAAACCCCATCTGCCTCTGGTAACCCCATTCTTCCACCAGAGCAGACTATCCCAGATACACCTATCTATACTTCCTCTACCATTCCTACACAAACACCTTCTCCCCCAATTTCCCAAACACATATCCCCACTAACCCCTCTCCCCCACCTTCTGTATCAGAGGTACCCTCAACCTCCTCTGGTGCAGAAGTCCCCCCTTCAAACACTTCCACCTACCAAATCCCTCCTACCCATTCTGTACCAGATATACCTTCCTCTTCTGGTGCAGAGCAACCAATCCCTACCACCTCTACTTCACAAAATCCAAACCCTCCCCAAACCCATACAGACCAGGACCCAACCATTTCTATGGCTCTGGGATTCGTTGGCCCTCCCCCCTCCCCAACCTGTTTAACCAGCGATGATAGTGAAGATGAGGAAGCTTCACTTGAGCCTGTTGACTTAGCCCCTTCCTCCTCTGCCTCTGGGCCCAAACCCTTCACTTTCTCATCTGCAGAAATGGGTCCCATTAGGCAGAGTATGAGTGTAAGTGCTCAGCTCTGGCTAAGAGAGCATTTTCCAGTTCTTCTGGAGTACTTACCACTTCTGGCAGAGCTTACTGATGCCAAGGTCTGGAGCAAGGCCAGACTTGAAGATGTGGAGGACCTGGTGCTTTTACTTGAGGAAATGGGTGCTTCCAACTTCACTGCTTGGGAGATTGAGCTGAAGCAGAAAATGAACATTCAGAACCCAGCAGAGCTGGAGACCCCTGGTGCAGCCAAAGTCTTGATTCGCACCTTGCTCATCCAAAGAGGAGTCATGCTCACTCCAGAGGGCCCCACTTACAAGTTTGGTCCTCACTTTGTCTTCCCTCCAGAGCTTTATTCAGACGAGGAGGACTTTGAGATGTCTCCTGCTGTGCTCCAGAAGATGAAGGCTTTCTTCAACGAGCAGATCATGCAGATAGGGCGTTTTTCCAAAGCAATCCAACATATGGCCCCTGCTATGATCGAGCATCAGATTAAGCAAGAGAGGAGAATCTTCATGAAGCAGCTCAAGTCCTCTCTGGCAGAGGTTAAAGCTTCGTTCAAGGCTAATGGCTTGTTTGTCAAGCTAGATGTTATGCACAGCCAGAAGCAGCTCCAGGAGCATGTGATGGAGCAGATGAGGCCAGTTTCTGTACTCAAAGTGGAAATGGCCAGCCAGATGATTCAAACTGCTAGACTGAAGGACTCCCTCCAGGAGATGTTGGAGAAGCAAGAGAGACTTGTTGCAGAGTCTAAGGCTTACCTGGAGGAGGCCAAGCAGCTTCGTGATCTTCACTCTTCCTCCAACACTGCCTTGCCTGATCTTATAAGGCAGGTAGTGGAGCCCCTCCTTGATGAAGTTAAAAAGGAGGAAGAGAAGGCCAGAACTGATCTGGCGAAGACCACAAATGAGACTCTTTTTAGCCATGGAGCTCGTCTGGACCTGCTGGAGAACACCTTGGCCCAGGCTGAGTTGCAGAAGAAGAAGAAAGAAGAGTTGAAATCTCTATCTATGGCTAAACAGCTTGCTGCAGAAGAAGAGTCATCTGAAGCTGAGCAGGATCCTTCTACCATTCCTGGTCCTGCTAAGAGGAAGATTAGAAAAGTTAAGAAGAGTTTCCTTGAATCTGTTGTCGAAGAAGAGATACAAGGAAGAGACTCCAGAGGAGAGGCAAGCCAGAATCAGGAAGAACATAGATGAAGAGCAGAGGCTCAGATATGTTAGGAGACAGAACAAGAAGGCCAGAGAAGCTGGTATTCCTTCTGGTGCAGGTGGCTCAGGTCAGAAGAGGAAAGCTCCTGTGGAGGTTATGAACATCTTGCCACTAAGGACAGAAGGGTCTTTTGACTCTACTGTGCCATATCCTCTGATTGAGAGATGGAGAGAAGCCAAGACCCTCTGGTTCATTCAGCATTATATCCAGAGGCCAGCACCAGAAGATGATGAGCTGATCAACAGAACCTTCCATTCTTGGATGCAAGCCTATGATGCAGACTTGTACAAGCAGCTGATGGATTCAACCATTGAGTTCAACCTGGAAGTGACTGCTCCTGAATTTACTTATCTTAACACTCCCATGATTGGGAACCAGGTGGATTGGGCAGAACTGAAGAAGCTTTACAAGACCAAGGTGTTGGTGAATTTCACCCCAACATCTTCTGCAAAGTTGAAGGCCGTCCAGGATAGGTTCCTTGACTGGTTTCTTGTCCCTAAAGAGAACAGAAGATATGCCTAGAATAGGACAATGAACTTCAATGTAATCTGTAATATTTTGTCCTCTGATTATTAATGAAAAATACATATCTTTTCTGTTCTAAAGACAACTCCTTGTTGTCTTATTATTTGCCTGATGAGATCTATTCTAAGGTCTCATCCCTTTATTGTTTTCTTGCTTTAGTTTTACTTTTGATCAGTTCTGGTAGTGTTTTAACTCCATCAAAAAGGGGGAAATTGTTAGGATAAAAATTTGTTAGTTTTGATGAGTTAAAACAAACCAGAAGATGTAATAGGACCATCTGGACCTGTTAGCCAGATGATGA
This sequence comes from Ballota nigra, assembly GCA_947034835.1. Lineage (NCBI taxonomy): Eukaryota > Viridiplantae > Streptophyta > Magnoliopsida > Lamiales > Lamiaceae > Ballota > Ballota nigra. Next base: position 68,984,062 of record OX344720.1, on the reverse strand, counting down.
TCTAGATTAGGACTTAGTCTAGGGGGAACTGCCAGACCAGAAGACCTCACCAGAAGAGTCACCAGAAGACCCCTCCAGAGGACTTCACCAGAGGAGATCAGACCAGAGGCAGAGGACCTTCCCCAGACCAGACGAGTCCGGACCAGACGAGTCTGGTGGAACAAAAGATGCTCAGTTTGATCCCCTTATTCTACTGAGTATTCTGGTTGTTCACCAGATAAGGACCAGAAGACACCGAGGTTGCCTGGTGTCTGGTCCTGCCTTCTCTGGAGAGAATCAGAGTTAGGCAATTGGAAGCATTGACCGTTGGTGATTCTAATCAAGTCAAAACAAGATTGGATTGAGAAGACAATCAATCAAGATCACACCAACCCAATCAATCAATTAGGGAATTGATTGATTGAAGCTTCCATATATAGAGGATCTGATTGGATTAGCCTCCCAACGGCTATGTCCCTAATCCCCTCTATATATACTTGAGTGCAGATCAAGAAAAAGCTCTAGAATCATTCACGCGCATATAGCCATACTAAAGCTTGTGATCACTACGCATATTGCACTCACATTTTGTTCTTATTTACTCATCTACTCGTAAGGAGTTTATACACTCAACCTGTTCATCTTGTTAGACAAGGTTGGAGTGGGTCTATCTTTAGATCGAAGTTAGATCTAAAGAGTTTGTAAGAAGGTGCTGGTACTTCAGAAATTCCAGTGAGTAAGTTTGTGAGTTGGTTGTTAGTGAGACCCCTTGGTGATAAGGGAGAGTGGACGTAGGATATTTATCCGAACCACTATATATCTTGTGTCTTTTATCGCTTTATTTTAAATATTGTTTATTGATCTCTTATAAAAGATTTTGGAAAGACATTATTACATAAGCTTCCGCAATTAATCTATCGAGTGGGACCAACATAAACTTACATTGATGTCAGAGCAAGAGCAGTTATCGTTTCTTATGTTCAAAGGTTGAATTTTGAATACATACATCCACATCCCTAAAAATATTTAAGTATCAATTTCATTCAATTTCCATACAACCACCAAATATATCCACTCCCACACACCTCTAATATAGCGGTGAAAAACATGATTTGTGTCTTTGCACATGAGTATCTATTGGCATATGTACGAGAATTGGGTGTGAAAAAACCAACAACGCAAGGTAATTAATTAATATAAATTATGTTTTTTTTTAATGTTAATTTGTTCATGTTTTTTTGTTACTTTGTACTCACTCCATCCTCTAATAACTTTCATACTTTCCTTTTTGGGACGTGCCACAATAACTTTCACACCCCAAATATGAAAATAAAACACTCTCAAAATACCTACTTTAATTCAAATACTCTTCATTCATTGGTTGAAAAGTTAATAAAGCAGTTTTTCTTAAAATTTGTGTCAACCCACCTACGAAAGTTAAGAGGGGTTTTTATTATATTATGTTTGAACAATGATGAATAATGTAATTGTACTATGAATAGACAAATTAAGTTTTCCTTCCTTATGCTTCGGCTGAAAATCAGATTGATCATTTTGACGATGATGTTGAAGTAAAATTGTAAACAATTAATATTTGTGAAATTATTGAGCCTTTCATCAAATACAATAATGTTAAATTTAACCGTGTCTGGTGGGATTTATATATATATTTGTGGATGCATATATATTTTTAAAATTACAAAGTATTATGTGAATAATACTCACGGTAACTACTATTCTGAACAACAATTTACTAATATCTTGTGTTGAAATAACTAATACCTTTAGTAAAATTAACTAATATCACTTCAACTAATATCTTTAGTGAATACAACTAATACCTTTTTGCGCTAATACTTTTAGTACAACACACTGATACCTTTAATTTAATTTACTAATACCCTTCAAGTAAATTTCACCGTGAATATCATTCACATAATACCTTCTCAGTGAATTAGAGAAGAATTAGATCGTATCTTTCTCTCACTTAAAGCGGCTGTGAAAAAAATTAACTGATGTAAGTGAAAAGAATTTGGTTTGAGGTGCGAAAAGATCTCGCTCATTTACTCATACTCAAAGAGAAAATGACGTTGTTTGGTTATTTAATTAATGAATATGATTTTATTTCAGGAATTAAGAAGTTGTTTTTTTAATTAGTAAAACAACGTCGTATTAGACCTTGCCATGTAGATGCCATGTCAGCTTCGGGCAGAGGCAAATCTGTTAGTTAGTCTAAATTGCAAAAAAAAAAAGTGTTTTTTTTAACAAAATCCAAAAGTTTAAATTAAATTGCAATTTAGAAAATGTCGTGATTTAAATTGCAATGTGGTAGTATTTTTATATTTTTTGTGTACTATATTATAAAATTTATTATTTTATGTTTGAACAATGATGGAAAATTGTAAGTGATCATGTATATGCAATTTAAGTTTTCTGTCAAATGTTTCGGCTAAAAGTCTAATTGATCATTTTAAAGATGATGTTAAGGTAAATTATAAGCACTTGATATTGGTGAAATCATTGAATTTTCTGTGAAATGCAATAATATTGAACTTAATTGTTGTTTGATGAGGTTTATATATATATATATATATATATATATATATATATATATATATATATATATATATATTTAACATATACCAGTGTTGAGTGTAATTTATTTTGTAGAAAAATTGTGTTTTATTATATTGAAGAAGAATTATTCCCAACTTATTACGAATTCATGTTCAATGGTAACACATATTGTCGCATTCTTCGTCTCACTACAATTTGATATAACTAGATCATAAAGGCTCATGTTACAAATATTTTATCTTATGTTCTTATTGAGGCATGAATTTATTCATACATTGTAATGACAATAATTCTTACAAAAGTGTTGTTATAATTGGTTTTATTTGATTACCCTTTTTTAATTATTTGTAGAGTGTCAATGTGTCATCTAACTCTTCCAACCAATAAAATTAATTTTTATAAATATTTAATAAGTCATATATTATTATTATGTGTTTGATTTTGGTATTTTTTTTTTCTTTTTAAAACAAAAGGTATTATATAAAAAATTATTATATTGTAGATTATTATTTAAATTATTATGCTTAAAATTATGTGAGATTGTCTCGTGAAACTAGAAAATACAAATTTAAATACACCTACTGTCGGTGATCGAATCTAATCGAGAGGATTAGTGGTTATTTAGTTCGGTTTAAGACCACCAAACAAGAACGTGTGATTGATTACCACCGTAAATGGTAAATCGAGGGTTCGGGTCGTAAAATTGTAAATATGAAAGTTGAAATCGTATTTATTCCGTATGTGTGTACGTTTAGGTGTGTTTTGGGAGTATTTGTGAATTTGAACCTATATTTCTTAGCTGGACAACTATTTATAGAGACTAGCAAACATGAGGTGTCCAAGACTCTTGGACTTCCTAGCTTGCATGCTAGACAAGTGTCCTTTTACCTTGTTTGACCTTATCTAAGCTGAATCTTAGTTACAAAGTCTTCTTTGGTCTTATCTCGGACTCATTGTTGTTCGTCCAGGTCGGCTTGATTTGTCCAAAAGGATCTTTCAGTAAAAGTTGTTCGCCTTTTGAGGATATGGCTTCAAATTTGTTCGCATATGCGTCATGTTGAGATAAGCTTTGGAATCTTGGTTCTTTGTTCGTCTATATACACTTCTTAGGCTGGTAAATACACCACCCTTTGTTAATGTTGTTCGTCATTTATGACTTGGTGGAGGGCTCATATCTGGTCTCGGGTTTCAAAACCTGCTCGCCGATATGTTGTTCGTCGGTGAACTTGTTCGTCACTTCATACACCACCTAGATTAATTAGTGCACTCCCCTTTGATTGTTTCTCTTGGTAATTGCTTTTAATTTGGGGTTTTCTCCTTCATAATTGTCATTTAGGCTTTAAATCCTGTTCGCCCATCATTGATAGTTGTTCGCCTATCAACACCTATGTTAAAATATTAGTGTGATAGGTCCAATTTATATCATATCCCAACAGTAAATTTTATATAAATTTTTTAATAATAAATTCATCATGAAACTGTTTTAAAGTATTAATTATTGAATATTATAAATAGAATATAAATATTTTTAATGAGAAGTATCATTAATTTGAGTTCAAGAAATATTTTAGTTATATATTTAAAAAAAAATTGTAGATTTTTAGTTTTATAATTAAAATATGGTAATTATTATAGTTTAAACAATGTAACGAATTTCGGCCGTGCAAAGCACGGGATTTACGATCACTAGTAAATATATAATACACTATGTTGGGACATTGTCAGTTTTGATTTAGATCCCAAAGCCCCTGAAAAGATGATTGCCTTAATCTGTCTTTGTCAGGCTAGTCTTGGTTAGGATTAGTACTTAGTCATTTTACACTTCACAGGTACTCAGTGAGAGGAGAACTCACTGGAGACAATCAAGACTCAGAGCCTGAAGACGAAGAGCACCATCCTGAACTTATGGCAGTCCTCTAAGCTGGCTGAGTAAGTGTCAGTGATGAAGAGTATGACCCTGAGGTCATTACTAACTCAGTCCTGAAGGGAACAGGTTGTCACTGAGTAAATGGGAAGACTTGGAGTAGAGCCAAGCAATGCAAAAGGAATTTCAGCGTCAGGACAAGACCGGTGAGCTCAAGACAAAATGAACTTAATAAGACAAGCCTGAAGCTCAGGAATAAGTTCTGATATTCTCACCAACCTGATGACGTGGACCAATCCGAGGAGGACACGCACGTACGGAACCTGACATATAGACTGAATTCAGACTGCATATTCAACGGGCAAGCATTTAATGTGCATTAAATGCAAATACCAAATCCATGCAAAGGCGGCTGCTGCATAGATATATGTCCGTTTGAAGCCCCTCTACATAGATGGCTAGAAGGCTATCTCTCCAACGGATAGTTTTTCAAACCACCTATAAATACAGAAGGCCTTGAACCCATTCAAGGTTACGGGAAATTTCCAAGCCAGAAATTACTCAAACTCTCAAGCAATCAAAGCATTCAGCCTTTAAGAGAAACACTCGAAACCTTCTAAATTTCCCAAGTGTTTCTTAGCAACTGAGAGTTATTCTGTATTCCAAGAGCTAATTAGAATTATCTTAAGCTTAGAGAGATTATCCAATCCTTAGCATAGCTTTGCCTTGTAAGGATAATCTCAACTTAGTTGGAATCCAAACTGAAACCAAAACCCTAAGTTAGGCTTGTTGGGAGTAAGTCAGTTAGTGTGATAGTAAGAGGAGTTTGTATAGATCAGTGAGGTAACTGGTCTTGGTGCACCTTAGCACGTTAAAAACAAGAATCCCTTGAGTGGATTTCCTGTTAAGTCAGGCCGTGGACGTAGGAGCTTGAGACTCTGAACCACGTTAAACTCCTTGTGTTCTTACTGCTTTGACATTGTGCATACTTGCCATATTACCTGTTCATTCATTACATTCAAGTCTATCAGGTCTGAATCAATCAACCTAATCTTCAAAAGAACACTGCCCTACTAAACACTTCTAAGTTTTGAGTAAAACAAGTTTTCAGAAAGCAAACTAAACAAGACTTTAAACTATCAGGGCTCAAACATTTCCGCACTGAACTTGAACTGATAGTTAGCCAACTGACCCGCACCAAGTGTAGTCAGTGGGTGTATTATCAGCTCCTAGTTCTTTACCACTCTGAGTGAAGGGGACTCAGTCAGTTTTAAGTTTGAAAATTGGTATACGTGTATCCCCCCCCATACACGTATTCCTCAGTCTTGTACCGGGACCAACAAGTGGTATCAGAGCAGTGGTTCGAAAGACCACTGACTTTGAATACTAATAGTTTCAGAGGAGAAACTGTTGGTGGTCACTGAACAGATCTGAGTTTGCTTTTCACAAAACTTGCATCATCATCATGACTTCGAGGAGACTTGAAGCTTCGTTACCTGAATTCTCTGTATCTAACTTTGTCTATTGGAAGTTCAGATTAGAGGCACATCTAGATGCCATCCATGACCAGATGCCGCGTGTGCTCAGGGAAGGACCGATCAAGATCACTATTCCTAACATCAGAGGACTGGGATACGATGATCTTGCGATTGGCGTGCAGGTTCCTAAGGAGAGGAAAGACATGACCAACGATGAAATCAAGGTGGTGGGGCTTGACAACGTCACCAGAAACATCATCTTGCATACGGTGCCTTTCGAGGAGTCAGCCAGGCTGATGAACCTAAAGACGGCAAAGGAGGTTTGGGATGAGCTGACCAGGATGTGCGAAGGGTCAGAAAAGATAAAGGAGAACAAGAGGAATATTGCCATTCAGAAATTCGAAGCGTTCGAGATGCTGCCTGATGAGAGTATAGATCAGATGGAGTCTAGATTCATCAAGTTGATGAATGAGTTGGTGATGTTGGACAAGGATGTCCCAAGGAGAGATGTTGCTTCAAAGATCCTGAATGCCCTTCCTGAGAGATGGGACAACAGTGTAATTATGCTTAAGAACACTCAGGATATGAGTAACATAACTTCTGCTTTACTTTTTTCAGAGCTAAAAGCGCTTGAATTTGATCTTAACAAAAGAAATAAGAAAGTTCAGTCAGAAGAGGAAGGGAAGGAGAAAACTCCTGAGAAAAGTGTGGCGTTCAAGGCCAGGTCTGAACCTGTTGAGCCCTCATCAAATTCTTCATCAAAGTCACTGATGGAGATGAGCAGGGAAGAACTCGCTGAGGAGTACAGCCTGATGGCCAGACGATTTGACAAGCTCAATTCCAGGTTTGGTCGTTATAAAAAGTTTTATCAGGACTCACGTGACAGGAAACCTGAAGGAACCCACCAAAGCTCGAGGAGATATGAGGAGCAAAGGAACACTGACCAGAGGAGAGAACGTGGTGATGAAAGGAGATATTCTGAACCAAAACCTGAAAGAAGAGACGAACAGAGACGTACTCGCGATGATAGATATCCAACCAAGGCTGAAAGCTCACCAAGAACCAGGGAACCTGACTCAAGGAGGAACCCTGAACCGAGAAAAGAAAGAATAAGTGAGCAGGTAGCATGTTACAACTGTAACAAGATTGGTCACTATCAGTACGATTGCCCGGAGCTGAGTGCTAGGGAGAGAGAGGAAAGGAGAGCCACGAGGGAACTAAGATCTGCTGATCGGAGGGCTATGGTGGCTGAGGATGCAACAGACTCTGATGGCCCCACTGAAAGGTCACCTGAACTCTTCTCGGATGATGAGTACGATGATGTCTGCCTAATGGCTAGGGATGAGCCTGAGGTAACATCAAATTCTGTTTGTGCTTCTTACACTGGTCAAAATCCTGAGCTCAGCTCAGAGTCAGTTAGAGAAATGAACCTTCAGATCTGTCTTGATCAATTGATGGTTGATTTCTCCAGACTGCAGGAAACTAATGTCTTCTTGGTAGAGGAGAACAAGAAATTGAGTACTGAAGTTCAAAACCTGAATGAACAACTCACTCAGTCTGATCTCAAAGAATCAGCTCAGATTGTGAGACTAACTCAGGAAATTGATATGATCAATTCTGAGCGTCTCCCAAGAGAGAAAATTCTGAAGGAACTGGCTGAGGAAGAGCTGGTCAGGAAGGAAGAGCTGAAAGCACTTAAGAGTAAGTTTGATGACCTCTTTACCAGACATGAAATCCTGAAAAAGAGTGAGGACTCTCTCAAGAAAAAGGTTGCAACAATGAATAAATCCTCAGTGGCTAGAGAGGAAATAAATAGCAACCAGATACTTGGGAACAAGAAAAAGGGACTTGGATATGTTCCTGAGAAATCCTCACAAGGTCAGTCTCATGTTGCTTCAGGGAGCAACACTGAGAGGGTATTTGTTCAGACAGGCCAGAGTGCACCTAAGGTTGTGCTCCAGGCCCGTCAAACTGATAAGGGCAAGGAAACCGTTGACACAGTCAGGGTTGCTCCTAAGGTAGCTAAGCCAAAACCCAAGGGAAAGGCAAAGCAACCTGCGGAAGCCCCTGAGAGCTCAGGCCAGGGAAAACCTCAGCGAAAGCAGAGGAAGACTCGGGCCAAGAGCCCTCAGACTGGTCAGCGAGGGTACCATCATGCTTGGCAATACCATCAGGGAAGGCCAAACATGATGACACCCCCGTGGTTTTGGCATCCTGAGGCCTTTAACTGTTTTCCTTTCCCTCACTTGCCTAGGGGGAATAGAAATCAGGGTCCTTATCAAGAACAAGGCCCAAGACCTGCTGCACCCAGACCTAGGAAGAACAGGAGGCCAGCCCAAAAGGCACCCACTCAGGCTCCTGCGAAGCCTAAGTCTAGCACCCATACACCATCTTCCTCTCAGGCTAAGAAGAAGAAAGTTGTGTATGTCGATGTTTCAGGGAGACAGATTCATCACTCTGAGGCAATCAGGGTTGTGAAGCAAGTCTGGATCCCGAAAGGTACAGCTGACACAATAGGACCCAACACCCAATGGGTACCTAAAGCCTGATTTGCTTACAGGCGGCTGTGGATCACAACAAGAGGAGAGAAGACTCAATCAAAGCTGTTTGGTACCTAGACAGTGGTTGCTCAAGGCACATGACTGGAATGAAGAGTCTTCTCCAAGAATATCAGGCTAAAGATGGTCCACAGGTAACCTTTGGTGATAACTCAAAAGGTGTTACTAAGGGTTTTGGTGTTCTAATTATAGGTACAGTAAGAGTGGAAAATGTGTCCTTTGTGGAAGGACTGAAGCATAACCTGCTGTCAGTAAGTCAATTCTGTGACAAAGGGTTCAGTGTTGAGTTCTCATCGAATAAATGTTCAGTCAAGGACAAATCAACACAAGTGCTTCTATCAGGTATAAGGAAAGGTAACGTTTATCTCGCTGATTGGAGCAGCACTATTCCTAATACTTGTCTTGTTGCTAAAAGCTCTCTAGAGCTCAGTTGGTTATGGCATAAAAGATTAAGCCACCTGAACTTCAAGATTCTTAACAAAATTTCTAGACAGTCACTTGTTGATGGTCTACCTAATGAAGTTTTTAGCAAAGATCACGTGTGCAAAGCTTGTCAGGAAGGGAAGCAAGTCAGAGCGTCATTCAAAGAAAAGGCTTCCTACTCCACTGACAGGATACTTCAGCTCCTGCACATGGATCTATTTGGTCCCATAACACCTGTGAGTATGAATGGTAGAAAATATACCCTTGTGGTTATTGATGATTATTCTAGATATACTTGGGTTATTTTCCTGTTAAATAAGAAGGAAACACAGGTGAAGCTTCCAGAGTTGCTCAGAAGACTCAGCAATGAGAAGAATCAGTCCATTACTAAGATCAGATCTGACAAGGGCACTGAATTTATAAATTCATATATTTCTGACTTTTGCAATGAACTTGGTATAGCTCATGAGACTTCTGCAGCTAGAACCCCACAACAGAATGGTGTCGCTGAAAGGAGGAATCGGACACTGAAGGAAGCTGCAAGGACCATGCTGGCTGAGTCAGGATTGCCCAAGAAGTTTTGGGCTGAGGCAATCAACACTGCATGCTACACTCAGAACAGATCCATGCTGAACAAGCAACATGCTCAGACCCCATATGAGACATGGAACAAAAGAAAACCTCGTATTTCTTACTTTCATGTGTTTGGTTGTAAGTGCTTCATCCTCAACAATGGGAAGACCCAGTTGAAAGCCTTTGATAGCAAATCTGATGAAGGAATATTCTTGGGATATTCTGAAATTAGCAAAGCCTTCAGGGTTTACAATTGTAGGACCCTTGTTGTGGAAGAATCACCTCATGTTGTCTTTGATGAATCTGCTAATGAGTCTAGGGCAAAGGTGCTGAATCCTGACACTGAGGAGGTCACGAGGAGTGTGACAAGGCTGAGCTTGAAGAATCAACCTGATCCCAAGATCAAGACTGTGCCAATCCCCAGATGGGATGATGATGACGATCAGGATGATGAACCAAGTGCCACTCCTAAACCCAGCACATCAGGGATTGTTGAGCCTCAGACAGAGGAACAGGCTCAACCTGAGGTAAGTACCGTCTATGAAGATGCTGTTGCAGCTGAGACGGCTCCTGAGTCACCTCATCAAGGGGGAATCAATGTCCCTGACATTGAGCTTGTTAATCCCTTCGGCATAGACTCAGGATCATCCCCTTCTGTTCAATTTCCTGAATTTTATGAGCCTGTAGACACTAACATTGCAGGTACCTCAGGAATAAATCCTGGCAAAAGAACATGGTTAGAAGATCATCCCATTGATCAAATTATTGGTGATCCAACTGAGGGAGTCAGGACCAGACGGTTTCATGGTGAGAGTGCATTGTTCTGTTGCTTTCTCTCTGAGCAAGAGCCTCAGAACATTGAAGAAGCTCTCACTGACTCGAACTGGATCATTGCCATGCAAGAGGAGTTGAATCAGTTCACAAGGAATCAGGTTTGGGAACTGGTAGATAGACCTAGGCATCAAGGTGTGATTGGTACCAAGTGGGTCTTTAAGAACAAGAAGGATGAGAATGGTGTTGTGGTAAGGAACAAGGCTAGACTGGTTGCAAAAGGGTATTGTCAGTCTGAAGGAATAGACTATGATGAGACTTTTGCTCCAGTGGCTAGATTGGAAGCTATCAGGTTGTTCCTTGCCTATGCGACATATAAGAAGTTCAAGGTGTATCAAATAGATGTCAAGAGTGCATTCTTGAATGGTGTACTCAATGAAGAGGTATATGTTGAACAACCTCCCGGGTTTGAGGTTGGAGATAGAGTATACCATTTGAAGAAAGCACTCTATGGACTTAAGCAAGCACCAAGAGCTTGGTATGATACCCTCTCTCAATTCCTGACTGATCATGGGTTCAAGAAGGGAACAGTGGATAGGACTTTGTTCAGGATCACTGAAGGTGATGACATTCTCTTGGTCCAAATTTATGTGGATGACATAATATTTGGATCACCAAATCAGCAGTTATGTGAGAAATTCTCTAAACTGATGACTGGTAAATTTGAGATGTCAATGATGGGAGAGATGAACTTCTTCTTAGGATTGCAGGTCAAGCAGACTGATCAAGGTATATTTATTAATCAGGCCAAGTATACAAGAGACTTGATTCATAAGTTTGGTGTTCAAAACAGCAATCCAGCCAGGATCCCAATGAACACAAATTGGAAGATGGATCCTGACACTGAAGGGACTTCAGTGAATCAGACTGAGTATCGTGGGCTGATAGGTTCTTTATTGTACCTGACTGCAAGTAGGCCTGACATTACGTTTGCAGTTGGTGTGTGTGCTAGGTATCAGTCTGATCCCAAGAGAAGTCATTTGGAGGCTGCTAAGAGGATACTTAAGTATTTGAAAAGAACAGTTAATATGGGACTATGGTATCCTTCAGATGACAACCTTGAACTGACAGGGTATTCAGATGCAGATTATGGAGGTTGTAGGATTGATAGGAAATCAACCTCAGGGACATGTCAGTTTTTGGGAAGTAAGTTGATCTCGTGGTTTAGTAAGAAGCAGAATTCAGTGGCAACATCCACAACTGAGGCTGAGTATATGGCTGCAGGGAGTTGTTGTGCTCAGATCCTATGGTTGAGGCAACAGTTGAGGGACTACCAAGTATTTGCTAATCAGGTTCCAATCTATTGTGATAACAATAGTGCAATAGCAATCACTCAGAACCCAGTGCTTCACACAAGGTGCAAGCATGTGGATATTAGACACCACTTCATTCGAGATCATGTGGAAAAGAAAGATATTAGGATGGAAAAGATTCACACTGATAGGCAAAGAGCTGACATCTTGACTAAGCCCTTGGCTGAAGCAAGGTTTATGGAACTGTCAGTGGAATTGGGACTCTTAGATCCGGGAGAGCAGTCAGTGTAGGGTTCTAGGGGGAACTCAGACCAGACTCGACTCAGCGAGGTATCAGGGTGCTACAATGTCTCCCTGACAGGTATGGGTTCTAACCTGACTCTTGTGAATCTCAAGCGTCTCCCTGAGTCATTCGTCCTGAAAATCTTTATTAAATGCATTCCGTTATCATTAAAAGCGCGCCTTTTTATATTTAAACCCACGCGCACGGAGCATTTAATGCCACAGTTACTTTTTCATATACGTGTCCATTTTATACGGAATGTGACTGACTTGGGGTTTTAATTAAAACTGAGATTAATCCTGGCCTCTCATTTCAAAACCTTTCGAATTCAGGAATCAATCTCAACCCCACGTCTGAGTAACTGACTTAGTCTTATCAATCAAGGGTGTCATTTGAGGTCTTTACGCAAACACAACGCACAATTTGCACACTGAGTTTTCTCTTGCTCAAACACAGAATTTCTAAAAACCTCTTTCTCAAAACACAATGGCATTCCTTGATTCCGACTGGACAACCGACAAGATCGTCGATGTTGTTGAGAAGAAGCTGGTACACATGGAGCAAGTCATCTCCATGGAAGGTATCTGTCTAACGGTTGAGGAAATCAAACTCGTTTTTAAATGGATTTCCGACGCCGGGTTGGAAACATACTTCACCACCCGCCCCTCTTCTGTGCTCCCAAGAACAGTGGTGGAAGCTTATTTGAACATGTTCTTGCGGAAGGGTGAAGTCTTCACCAAGGTGACTGCGCTAAAGCCGACGGGGGAAAAGAACAGCGATGGAGAGCCTCTCTACGACTCGGAGGTGGTCACCATCGATCTCAGGCAGGCGGTGAGGGAAGTCTTCAAGCTGCCATCCTCTGGCATCAACCCCAGGACTTACAAGGAAAACTCGGAGGGAGAATTCCTTGGGAAATGGACCAAGTCAGGGTCTTCGGAGTTCAGGGCCCGTCAGAACAAGAGCACTCTGAAGCCGGAGTACAGGGCTCTGGTGGACTTGGTGTCCAAGATGGTGATGGGAGCAACTGGCTCTCACGAGCAGTTGAGTCTGCCCAAGCTGAGGCTAATGGGAGCAATCGCTGATGGAGTGGAAGCGAACTGGGAGCAGTTCTTCCTCGATCAACTCCATCAGGCGGGATTGGACAGGATCACGCGTGACAAGGAGAAGAAGCACATATCAGTCAGTGCCATCTTGCCCTTTGGCACAAGATTGTCCATGCTGATTGCTCATGCGTGCCATGAGTACACTTTTGACTTTGAGGACAACCTTTCCTCAAAGAAGGTCATGTTTTCCTCACTGAGTGACACCTATTCAGTGCTAGGGCTGACTGATCCCAATGCGAAAGCAAAGGGTCAGGCCAGAAAGCCAGCTGGGACGGCCAAGAGAGTGGCAACCAGCCTCATTGAAAAGGTGGATGAGCTCCTTGAGAGGAGTAAGGAGGCTGAGAAGGCTGTTGCTGAAGAGGTGGAGCAACCTGAGGTGGGCGTGGCTGAGAAGAAGGTGAGGAGGGTGAAAATCGTGCTGTCAGGGAAGAGCACGAAGTCAGGGACTGAGTCAGATCCCAAGAAGGCCGGGACTGAGGCTGAGGGAACTGATGATGACGTCAGTATAGAGGGCGCTCAGGGAAAGAGGCCCCTGAAGAGACTTAGGAGGGGAGTAAAGAAGTCTCCTGCTAAGAAACTTCCTGAATTAAGCGAGAGGGAGAAGTCAAGCTCTCCTGGAGCCTCTGACTTAGAGGAGGTGAGAAAGACTGTCGAGACGGCTGAGTCATTGCAGCCTGAGACAGCACCCACACAAACACCCCCACATCCTGAAACCCAAACACCTTCCATCCCTGACCCCGCACCTCAAACTCCCCAACTCCCCCAACCTTCAGAGCCAAATTACCCTACTGAGTCAGTGCCATCAACCTCACTTACAGTTGAGCCTGACCAGTTAGCCGAGCCAAATCTTCCCAACCCCTCAGATTTTCCCTCATACCCCAACCCCAAAGACTGTCCCAAATCTATTTCAACAGAAGAGGATGTGTTCCTCGAAATAGAGGAGGAGGAGCTGGATGAGCACATGGCGGGAGGTATACTGGAGAATACACTCAGGGGGAATGCCACGGAGTGGGCAGGAAAGTGCTGGCCTGGGCTGTACAAATACACTGAATTGCTGGCATATGTGGTGGAGCTCAAAGTTTGGTTGGACTTCAAACAATCAAACATGCAGGAGCAACATATGCTGGTAGACGCACGCGGCTGGGAGCATTGGGAAACGGAGGAGGCCAAGATCTGCTCATTCTTTGGCCTGACAAGCTGGCTTCAACTATTGAACTTCGACAACCTGAAGAAGCTTGTGGCTGAAATGATGGCCAAAAGCAAGGCTGATCTTCTCTCCGTTGAAGAGAAGGAGGATGATGAGGAGGATGATGACGCTCAAGGTGGAGCTGTGGAAAAGGCAGTGGAGGAGACTGCAAGGGAAGTTGATGAGATGGACTCTGAGCCTCAGGCTCAGGGGGAAGGTGACAAGAACACTGGTGCCAAGGGTGGACCAGTGGCTGAGGATGTTGTGAACATCTCAGCTGCCAATGAGACATCTGTCGATGAAGGGATTCCCTGCCCTGAGACACGAGAGGATGATGTTGAGGCATTCAAGGAGACTCTCAGTTCCGAAGGACAAGTTCCTAAGGTTCAAGTTAGCTTAGCTGAGCCTGAGGAGGCGGCTATGACTACTTCACAACTGCCTTCAGTGTACCTTGAAGAGGGGACTGATGCTGCAGGGGCTGACAAGGGAAAGCAGCCAATCACTGATGAGGCCGCTGATGATGAAGATGTGGTCATAACCGGGGTCGGCCGTGCTGAGTTTACAAGCATAGTGGAGGTCAAACAGGAGAAAACCTCGGAAAATCTAGCTGAACTTCAGGAGGAAGTAATGAGGCTACGTGCTGAAAAAGATGAAGACTCCAAGGCCCTGGCGAAACACATCATATGGACAAAGTCAGCTTACAACACCCTTGCTAACAGGGAGCTGATCTTGTTAAAGCGCACAATGACTGACACGGCCAAGTCAGTGAAGAATGAGAGGAAGCGCACAAAGAGGATGCTCAGAAACACTCTCAAGAAGCTTGAAGAGAGGGATGCGATCAGGGACGAAAAGATGAATCAGGCAGTGGACAGGCTTGCAGTTCAGACTGGAGCTATTGTCACTCAGGCCTTGAAGGACTCAGCGTCCAAGTTGGAGCTGGAGTCAGGGAAGCTGGATCGCACATCTCAATCAGTGGCGGACATTTTGGCTAAGGCCACTGAGGAGTCTGCGAAGATACTGACTGAGGTTAGCAGAGTCAGCGGTGAGTCCTTGAAGGTGGAAGAAAGGATCACCAAGGCTGAACAAAGTCTCCAACTCTCTATGGAGGTCTTTGAGAAGAAAGTAAATGCTGCCATCAGTTCTGTATCCTTTGCAGGGACTGGGATTTCAATGGGAGTTGAGTTATTGAAGGAGGGAATCAACGATGTCCATTCCCTAGCCTCTTTCGTAATCAACAGCGGATCTGACGCATTCCCATCTGAGGCCAATGATGATGCCAAAAAGGGGGAAAAGAAGAAGAAAAGATCCCGCCCTGAGGCATCTGAGGCAGTTAGTCAAGGAGAGACCGTCCTAGCTGATCCTGAAGCCAATCCTGATGGAAATATTCTAAGGGTAAGGAAGTCAGCTAGGTTAGCGGCCGTGGAGAAGGAAGGAGAACAATTAGTTGCCAAGATGAGGGAGGAGGCAACAAAGGCAAAGACTAATGAACCTTCAAAGCAACAACCTGAGCCAATCCAAAGATCATCACCCATGAGCTCAAGGAAGAATCCCATCACTTACTCAGGTGAGTTAGTTGCGGAGCTATGTGCTGAAGCATGGGGAGATCAACCTGAAAAGACTGAGGCTATGCGCAGAGCTGAAATTGCTCAGAAGGAGAAGATGCGCATTTTGGAGAAGAAGGTTGAGAAGCTGACGGATATCACTGAGCTTCAACAACGTGAACTAGATGATGCAGTGATCAGCTTGCTAAGGAGAAAGAAGGCGAAGCCTGAGCCAAGGAAGTACAGAAAGAAGCCAACAGTTAGGAAGGCAACAATTCTTCAAGTCAGTAGGCCAGAATCAGGAGCAAGGGAAGCTTTTGTTGATGAGTTCGTCTCAGAGACTTTGAAGGAGTTTTGGACTGATGCAAGGGATGAATTTGTCAGGCTATGGTTTGTTGTGAAGAAGTGGGGCGACACTGACGATATCGATGCCCACTTCACTGACTATATGATGGACAATCATCCTGAGCTATTCCAGAAGATCTTGGAGGAGGCTGAGGCAGCTAAAGTCCAAGTGAAGGCTCCTGAGTTCACCATTCGAGCTCCTCCCTTGATTCCTGGAACTCAAAAGCATGACACTAAGGCCATAATGATGGAAGTCTTGAAGATAGCCAGAGCTGAAGGATATGTGAACCAACCTGGAAGACTTGACGAGCTAAAGGCAAGAGTTTATGCAGGATATGGACTCAAGCCTGAAATGAGATTAGTCTAGGTGTTCACAGGCTTCTTTATAATAGATTAGATTCATTGTAATCATTTCCACATCTATCAATGAAATCTATTACTTTTGCCCACAGACAAAAACTCATTGTCTTTTTGGCTTGTTTAAATTCTGTACTTTATCAAGAATTGCTCTAACACTGTCTTATCTTATAGATAGGTTTGTCTTATTTCCTCTAAGTGTTTTGAGGATCTTTTCAGTGTTTTGGCATCATCAAAAAGGGGGAAATTGTTGGGACATTGTCAGTTTTGATTTAGATCCCAAAGCCCCTGAAAAGATGATTGCCTTAATCTGTCTTTGTCAGGCTAGTCTTGGTTAGGATTAGTACTTAGTCATTTTACACTTCACAGGTACTCAGTGAGAGGAGAACTCACTGGAGACAATCAAGACTCAGAGCCTGAAGACGAAGAGCACCATCCTGAACTTATGGCAGTCCTCTAAGCTGGCTGAGTAAGTGTCAGTGATGAAGAGTATGACCCTGAGGTCATTACTAACTCAGTCCTGAAGGGAACAGGTTGTCACTGAGTAAATGGGAAGACTTGGAGTAGAGCCAAGCAATGCAAAAGGAATTTCAGCGTCAGGATAAGACCGGTGAGCTCAAGACAAAATGAACTTAATAAGACAAGCCTGAAGCTCAGGAATAAGTTCTGACATTCTCACCAACCTGATGACGTGGACCAATCCGAGGAGGACACGCACGTACGGAACCTGACATATAGACTGAATTCAGACTGCATATTCAACGGGCAAGCATTTAATGTGCATTAAATGCAAATACCAAATCCATGCAAAGGCGGCTGCTGCATAGAGATATGTCCGTTTGAAGCCCCTCTACATAGATGGCTAGAAGGCTATCTCTCCAACGGATAGTTTTTCAAACCACCTATAAATACAGAAGGCCTTGAACCCATTCAAGGTTACGGGAAATTTCCAAGCCAGAAATTACTCAAACTCTCAAGCAATCAAAGCATTCAGCCTTTAAGAGAAACACTCGAAACCTTCTAAATTTCCCAAGTGTTTCTTAGCAACTGAGAGTTATTCTGTATTCCAAGAGCTAATTAGAATTATCTTAAGCTTAGAGAGATTATCCAATCCTTAGCATAGCTTTGCCTTGTAAGGATAATCTCAACTTAGTTGGAATCCAAACTGAAACCAAAACCCTAAGTTAGGCTTGTTGGGAGTAAGTCAGTTAGTGTGATAGTAAGAGGAGTTTGTATAGATCAGTGAGGTAACTGGTCTTGGTGCACCTTGGCACGTTAAAAACAAGAATCCCTTGAGTGGATTTCCTGTTAAGTCAGGCCGTGGACGTAGGAGCTTGAGACTCTGAACCACGTTAAACTCCTTGTGTTCTTACTGCTTTGACATTGTGCATACTTGCCATATTACCTGTTCATTCATTGCATTCAAGTCTATCAGGTCTGAATCAATCAACCTGATCTTCAAAAGAACACTGCCCTACTAAACACTTCTAAGTTTTGAGTAAAACAAGTTTTCAGAAAGCAAACTAAACAAGACTTTAAACTATCAGGGCTCAAACATTTCCGCACTGAACTTGAACTGATAGTTAGCCAACTGACCCGCACCAAGTGTAGTCAGTGGGTGTATTATCAGCTCCTAGTTCTTTACCACTCTGAGTGAAGGGGACTCAGTCAGTTTTAAGTTTGAAAATTGGTATACGTGTATCCCCCCATACATGTATTCCTCGGTCTTGTACCGGGACCAACACACTATTTTTCCTAAAATAGTTTTGGAGGGAGAGTTTTTGGACCATTGATCAACTTTTCCATCTTGATCATAACCGTCCATCTCTCTTTTAACTAATTATGGTAAGATTGACTACTAATTATCATTAATTTCACCATTTTATCCTACTTTGCATTATGACCGTTTATTTCTTGTGATGGATTTTTGACCTTTGGATTAAATGCATAAATCAAGGATCAACTTATTTTTGTAGGCTATATATATGACCATTTTAGTTATCATTTTCATTGTCTCAAATCTCTATTTTTTGTTTGATAGGTAATTCGAAATAGTTTTTTTTTTTTTTTTTCAGATTTTATAGTCAAAAGAGATCTATAGAGAGTATAGTCATAAAATAAAATTATATTAAGATTTTGGAATGTAATTTATGTTGATGGTATATATGCAATATAGTCTAATCTATATTTGTATCATGATTTTAAGATATCTTGGAGAATGCGCAATTCATTCATAAAAAAATTGAAGAATTCTTGAAGATTTTTCGGTTCAGAAATTTGAAGATTTTGAAGTTATTCACCGGAGGTTTGACGATTTTTTGAATTATTGAAGACTCTTTTATTTTAATTTTTTAGATTTTAGGATTTTGTCATTTTTTTTATTACTTTGTAAATGAAATTATTTGTAATTTGTAATATTGTATTTAGTTTAGTTTAGATTATTTTATATTTTACAAATTTCCTAATAAACCAGTGTATGATGTATTTGATTTAGAGTTTCAAGTTTCAATATTAATGAAAACTGTATTTGTCCAATTTTTAGTATTCTTTGTTAATATTGTGATTTATGAAGATTGATGAATATAAAGATTGAGTGTTAAAATTTAAATTCTGATTATATAGTTTTTTATGTTTGTGTATAATTTCTTCATCGATTTACTTTTTTGGATAATCATATTTCCTTAAAGATTGATAATCTATCCGAAAATATGGGCATATTTTAATATAAATTTTAAATTTCCGTAAATTGTGCATAATTATATTGAGTTTAAATTAGTTGCGTTATTTTTTCAAATTTAATAATATCCATTGTTTGACTATATTCAATTTAGAATTGAAAGTTTCAATGTTACGGAAACTTTTTTAGTCTTTAATCATAATCCTTCATTTTATTTACCTATTTTGGATAATCACTTAATTATTAAATTTTATTTCATGATATATTTGACTTTTTTATCCTTCTCACGTACTCACGCATTAATCATAATTCACTACAAAAAAGACGGAGATTAGCGACGGAAAGTTTGCGACGGCCAAATATCCGTCGCAAATTCAGGGAATTTGCGACGGATTTTTCTAAGCCGTCGAAAAAAATTCCAATTTGCGACGACTAAGAATGTCCGTCGCAAATTTTAGAAATTTGCGACGGAATGGCCGTCGCAAACACTAGGGCCCACTGCCTTCGTCTTGAACCGGCTACATTTGCGACGGAAAGGTCGTCGCAAATTTCAACTTTGAATTTGCGACGGTCCGTTCCGTCGCAAAATATACCTGTTTAAAGGTGACCGTTCATGAAGCGACCCGTTTGACTGATTTGCGACGGACTTTGCCGTCGCAATTTTTAACTTTGTATTTGCGACGGACCAAAGCCGTCGCAAATCTTACATTTATATTCGCGACCTTTCGGGAAATGGTCCATTGACTGATTTGCGACGGAATTTCCGTCGCAAATACGAACCGTTTTTACGCGTCTTCTCGGGAAACGGTGCGTTGACTGATTTGCGACAGAAAAGCCGTCGCAAATCAGTAAAAACGACGTCGTTTTGTTTTTGACAGACGAAATTTGCGACGGATAGGCGTCCGTCGCAAATTTTTTTACAATTATAAATACTCTCCTCGCGAAGCAGACGGATCCTGCGAGAAAAAAGAAGAAAATGAGGAAAACGAATGGAAAAGGAAGGAGAAGTCGGGAAAAGGAAGGCGTCCGTCCCCACCGAGTTTTCGTTTCGACATTTTCTACAAATAAACCGTAAGTTTTCTTCATTTTTACCGTTTAAAATTTAATTTTAAAACATGTTTAGAGAATTGATTTTAGTTGAGAATTGATTTTAGTTGAATTGTTTGAATTATATTAGTAATGAATTGATTTTAGTTGAATTAGTTTATCGAATTTTAATTTAAATCATTTTTAAATTTTTGTTAATTAAGTTTAGAATTGAATTAGTTGAATTGTTTGAATTATATTAGAAATGAATTGATTTTAGTTGAATTAGTTGATCTAATTTAATTAGTAGATCGAATTTTAATTTAATTTTAAAGCATGTTTATTTTTTGTTAAGTTTAGAATTGAATTAGTTGAATTGTTTGAATTATATTAGAAATGAATTGATTTTAGTTGAATTAGTTGATCTAATTTAATTAGTAGATCGAATTTTAATTTAATTTTAAAGCATGTTTAATTTTTTTTAAGTTTAGAATTGAATTAGTTGAATTGTTTAAATTATATTAAATATAAATTGATTTTAGTTGAATTAGTTGAATTATAATTTAATTAGTTGATCCAATTTTAATTTAAAGTATGTTTAATTTTTGTTAAGTTTAGAATTGAATTAGTTGAATTGTTTGAATTATATTAGAAATGAATTGATTTTAGTTGAATTATAATTTAATTAGTTGATCGAATTTTAATTTAATTTTAAAGCATGTTTAGAAATAGTTGAATTTGTTAAGTTTAGAATTGATTTTAGCTGAGTTGTTTGATTTTAGTTGAATTGTTTTAGTAATTTGTTAATTTTTAATTGTTAAGCATGTTTAAATAATATTACAAAATAATTTTAGTTGCTTGATTTAAGTTTAATAATTTTACAAAATAATATTAGTTGATGATTGATTTTAATTTAGTTGAATGAATTTAGTTGAGTAGGTTGTTAATTGATTTTAAATAATATTAGTTGTTTGATTTTAAATAATATTAGTTGTTTGATTTTAGTTTAATATATAATTTATAAAATAATATTATTAGTTGATTGATTTTAATTTAGTTGAATGAATAATTCGTGAAATTTGTTATAGATGAGCGGACAAGGCAGTGGCAACGACAGTCAGCAGCCTCCGAGGGATGAGGAGGCGAGTCGAGGAGGACGAGGAGGGAGGAGACGACGGCCCTCACTAAGACCCGTGGTTCCACCTATTTTCAGGCCGAGGTCTCTATCAGAGACCTCTTCACAGCCTGGTGCGGGCTCCTCCTCCTCCTCACAGCAGACTGCTGAGGGCTCATCCTCCTCCCGCCAGCATCCGGTTGTTGAAGGACGGATGCCTGTTAAGCCATGTGGTCATATGTAAGGGATAATATTTTATACTCAATTTTTTTATTAATTAAAACCTAATTATTTTACTAACTTTGAAATTTTAATTTTACAGTTGGATTCCAGGTCATGAGGCTGCTAATCAGGTTTCCGACTCCATCCTTCGCGGTGGATTCGAGCCCACCGCTTACAGTTGGAGGTTAGTGTCCGATGCAAGAAAAAAGACATACTTCGAGGAGTTTAAGGTATTAATTTAATTTATTAATTCACCGTTTATTAATATCAAATATATAAGCATATATTTACATTTAAATTGTAATTGCAGAAAGAATGTGTCTGGGCACCGGAGCACGATGACCAGATGTGGAGGAATTTCGATAAATATGGAAAGGAAAGGTACAGAGACCTCCTTTACAGAATGAGGGAGAAGTGGTACAAGAAGGGAGAGGCCACCGACTTGGGGCTTGACAGTGAAAGACGGTCGATTTGGGACCAATTCCTCTGCTACTGGGATTCCCCTGAATTCCAAGAGAAATCGGCGAAAAACAAGGCGAATCGGCGTAGTGACCCTGATGGAGAAGGGATGGCAAGACATCGGGCCGGTTCTCGGTCCATTTATGAGCACGGGTTGAGATTTGTAAGTTTCGTCTTCAATTTTGTAGTTTTTGAATTTATTATTTTTTTCCTAATTTTTATGAGTGTTGTTAATTTTTACTATCTTTTTTTCTAATTAGGCGGCGGAGCAAGGACGCGAGCCCTCTCATTTTGAGAGATTGCAGCTCGCCCACCCATTCGTCGAGGAGACTGGGAAGTCTACCTACGGCCGTACCACCGAGATCCACGTAAGTATTATTTCAATATTAATAGTATTATTTAAATTTTTAATATTAAAAGTATTTTTTATATTTTGTGTTCAATTTATTTAATTTTTTGTATAATTAATTTGCAGAGAAAGATGCTCGAGGATCTTGCCTCTCAGCCTCAGCCTGAGGAAACGGCAGAGGGGTCGGGGTCGGGGTCGATGCCCCCCACACAGCCTTCTGTTGACGTTCAAAATGAATTGTACTTCAAGAACGTCAAGGCTAAAAAGGGGCGGTTCGCTGGATTGGGCAGCTTCGGAAAGAACTTTTTCCGACCTCGTGGCTCAGGCTCATCCTCCTCTCAGTCTTCCATCAACTATCATCCCAGTGAGGTCGAGAGGCAGCTTGCCACGGTGGTGGAGCAGATGAAGAACTTGCAGAGGCAGCAGCGAGAGAAGGAAGAGTATGAGAGGCAGCAGCGAGAGGCGCACGACCGGTATACAGCCGAGATGGAGCAGTATCGGGTCGAGGTGCAGGAGTATACAGCCGCCATGCAGGCGTGGTGGCAGATATTCGCCTCTGATTCAATGCCACGAGCGCAAATGCCTGCGCCACCGATGCCGCCGATCCCGCCGACCCAGCCATCGATGTCGCCGATTGTTAACCTGGGCGAGGATGAAGAGGAAGACGGATTTAATTCCGATTGTTAAAAAATTTTGATTTTTAATAACTATGAAGTACAATTTTTTTTTAGTTTGAATTGTTACTTTAATTTAATTTTTGAATTGTTACTTTAATTTATAATTTTGTGAATTTATTAGTTTGAATTTACTTTTATTTAATGGACACAACATTTATAAAAACAAGTGAAAAACGAAAATGAATTAATTTGGTGAATTATGAAAAAAAAATTTAAGCAAATGAACGAATTATAAATTTAAGCGGGAGTCGAAATAAATAGTTTTACAGAAATAATAAAAATTAAATGGCCTCAATATTTATAAAAACAAGTTAGAAACGAAAATGAATTAATTTGGTGAATTGTAGAAAAAAAAATGAGTCAATTTGGATACATATACAATTAATTGCGTACAAATGAACGAATTATAAATTTAAGCGGGAGTCGAAATAAATAGTTTTACAGAAATAATAAAAATTAAATGGCCCCAATATTTATAAAAACAAGTTAGAAACGAAAATGAATTAATTTGGTGAATTGTAGAAAAAAAAATGAGTCAATTTGGATACATATACAATTAATTGCGTACAAATGAACGAATTATAAATTTAAGCGGGAGTCGAAATAAATAGTTTTACAGAAATAATAAAAATTAAATGGCCCCAATATTTATAAAAACAAGTTAGAAACGAAAATGAATTAATTTGGTGAATTGTAGAAAAAAAAATGAGTCAATTTGGATACATATACAATTAATTGCGTACAAATGAACGAATTATAAATTTAAGCGGGAGTCGAAATAAATAGTTTTACAGAAATAATAAAAATTAAATGGCCCCAATATTTATAAAAACAAGTTAGAAACGAAAATGAATTAATTTGGTGAATTGTAGAAAAAAAAATGAGTCAATTTGGATACATATACAATTAATTGCGTACAAATGAACGAATTATAAATTTAAGCGGGAGTCGAAATAAATAGTTTTACAGAAATAATAAAAATTAAATGGCCCCAATATTTATAAAAACAAGTTAGAAACGAAAATGAATTAATTTGGTGAATTGTAGAAAAAAAAATGAGTCAATTGGATACATATACAATTAATTGCGTACAAATGAACGAATTATAAATTTAAGCGGGAGTCGAAATAAATAATTTTACAAAATAAAAAAAAGAGTTGGGCAAAATATTTTAATAAACAACTTAGATACGAAAAGAAATTAATTTGGTGAATTATAAAAAAAATGACTTAATTTGAATACATATACAATTAATTGCATAAAAATAAACGAAAGTAGCTTGTGCCCTAGTGGCGCGCGCCCCCTCCTCTTGCACAAGAGGTCCCGTGTTCGATTCCCCTTGGACGCAAAAATGGATTAATTGTTCAAGGCCTAATAAGACTAATATAGAAGGTGGGCCGCATATATTAAGCAATGGGCCGAGTGGCCCAGTGGTCCGCGCCCGCCCCGGCCGCCTCGGGTGCCCGGGCTCGAACCACGCGAGCCACTTTTTTTTTGTATAGGCTCGGTAATTTGCGACGGCCATATTCCGTCGCAAATATTTAATTTTGCGACGGAAAACAGCCCGTCGCAAATTATAACACAAAAAAGTATAAAAAATATATAAAAACATTTGCGACGGAATTTAGCCATCGCAAATGTTGTTGACCCGATCGGGTCTGACCCGAAAAGTTTGCGACGGACTACTGTCCGTCGCAAATTCTTGACCCGGCCGGATCTGACCCGCCGATTTTGCGACGGATTTCTCCGTCGTTAATTTGCGACGGATGGCTGAATCCATCGCAAAAATTTGCTACGGCTGTTTTAGGTACGGATACGTGTCCGTCGCAGATCCCGTCGCAAAACACTGTTTGCGACGGATTTTCCGTCGCTAATTCCGTCGCAAAACAGTGTTTTTTTTGTAGTGATTGTTCATGATTTCTAATCATAATGATAAGAAATTGTCTTAGATCTCTGCTGAAATATGAACAAAAACACATAATTGTTGATAACTTTGTAACCTCAATTTAGTGTTATAGTTTTTTCTTATGTTAATGTTTGCATAATTTACTCATTTTCTTATTAGAGTTACTATTAATTAGTTCATTCACGTAATTAGACATAGTCAATACAATATAATTGTTGGCATAATAAACTTTGAGTTACTAATAGTATGTAATAAATTGTATGAACATATTATATTAGTTATAAATGTGCATTTAAGAGTTTTAATTGTAATTTTTTTCTTAATATATTCTTATAATTTAATGTGCTATAATGTCTTCCTTTCAATTTAATTAATGTTATGTATTAAATTCACTGTGTATATATATATATATATATGCACTGATTATTTCGTTGGTTCTTATAAGACATTGTTATACTTTTAATTTGTACTCAAGGCATTACTATATTGTCTCTCCAATAAATGTGTATTGACTTCCATTTTTTTTCAGGTAATAAAAAAAATTATTATTTGCTATGTAAAATTTATACTCAATTAGTCCTTAGTGTTCTTACCGATTTAATATATTTTTCTTATATAAATTTAATATTTTCCCTTTTATAGTAAGTATTATTAATTCACCTAACTTATAAGTTATATAATTTTGTACATTTGAAAATATGTAATTCTTATGTATAAATTATGTATAATGTTATTTGAATCATAGGTGCACTTATCTTCTTCCTTTTATTTGTTATTTTAGATACAAACCCTTAAGAGCAGTTGGTTGTTTTGTTTATATTTAGTATCAATTATTAAAAAAATTAAAATTGAATTTATTTTGATACATGTTATTATTTTAAATAAGTTTGATTCTTTAAAATGTACTTAACTATATTAACTTTATTAATAAATTAATTTTTATGTAATATTATATCTTAAAGACATTTAATTTTATTATATATATATGCATATATATATATATTCAAATAATGTTCCTTTGGATTAATAATGTTCATTTGTCTTATCATTAAAGTGTTTATTAGGCAAAGGGGATGAGAATTGGACACTTACAATAACACGCTATTTGAAAAAAAATACATTTTTTTTTAGTAAAATTGTGATATATTGGTTAATATGTGTATATTTTGTGAGTGTGCAAAAAAACAATGTTTCATTTTTTGTTGTTTTGGTGAAAAAAGTATTTGTTTATTCATGTATAGTGGGACAACATGCTGATTTTTATAAAAAGTATTGGGTAGTTATGTAAAGGTTAAAAGGTAGTAGTTTAAGAAGGTATTTATTTATTAATATATTGAGTGTTACTTTTTGTTATTTGTAGAAGTGGAAACTTATTGTGGAATGTACCAATAATAAAAATGAGAAACATAATGTGGAATAGGAGTATACTATACAATGCAACTTCGGTCCCCCAAATAGTTTATCCTTGCTATTGAAGGAAAACTAAAATCAATAAATGTTGGTGAAATCATTGATCCATTTGTGGAATGCAATAATGTTGAATTAAACATCATTTGGTGAAATCATTGATCCATCTGTGGAATGCAATAATGTTGAATTTAAACGTCATTTGGTAAAATTTATATTTCTTTGGATGCATATTCTGTTAATTTCTTACTGAAACTATAAATTTAATATGCTCTTTTTATCTTCTTTTTTTGTAGCACATGCCAGTGTCGGTGGAAAGTTAATATAGAAGAATTTCGATATTTTTTAGAAAATATTATTGAAGTATACTAGAATTGAAGAATTGTTTCCAGTTTATTATGAATCCAGGTTTATTTGTGACAAAGATCCTCGCATGTTTCGTCTCACTAAAGCTTGTTATAAATTTGTTCTAAGTGTTGGACTGTGTAAAAATGATAAAATTATTTTTAAATACAATGATATTGAAGTTGGAGCACAAATGATAATTTTTTTTTTTTTTGATGTTCTTAGTATGCATGACCATGAACTTAATTATAAAGTTGGAACATCGGTGATATTGTTAAAAAAAATATAGATTATTTAATGAGATTGTGCAATAGAATCTGGTTAATTTATTATGTATATTTATATGAAATTTATTATCCATTACATGTAATTATTAATCATTAGTTGTATTTTATATATTATAGGTTGACTATAACTAGGTTGAGTGATAGACTAATTGTGGTCAACTTCTCACTGGTAGCAGCATTAGTGAAGTAACAATAATACCGAGAATTCGATATTATTCAAATTTACGCATAGAAAATTCCCTTTAATTGTTTCGTGTGCTATGTCAATAAACAAAAGTTAAGGTCAATCATATTTACATGTTGGAGTATTACTTAAAAAATTTATATTTAGTCATGATCATCTTTATGTTGCCGTTTCAAGGATTACAAGTTAAGGTGGTTCGAAAATAATGTTGTGTCATAAGGATTATTTTGAACGCAATACTACAAAAAAGGGTAGTATATCAAGAAGTTTTTAAGAATATTTAGAATGTTGTAGTACCATTATTTTTTGATGTGATTCATTTTAAATGAAATAATATTTTTTTATTTAATGTTTGGATGTTATTAATTTATTTAGTGGTTTATTATATAAATTAAGTAGTGATATGTGTTTTTTTAATAATATTATATTATATATTCATTAGTTAAATATGTAAATATTCTATTATTTAAAATTTTGGCTATCTAAATAAATAATTTATTTTGTAATAATATGAAGTATGATGCATATATTTAATTAAAGTTATTACATTCTTCCTTTGTTGTAATTTTGTTTTGACACCTTTATTATTTGTCTGTTGCAAGTAACATTGTATTTATATATATATTTTTTAATTCTATTGGGAAGATTATTTTTATGATAAAATTAAATTGTACGTAACAAATAATATTTTTTTTATAAAAATAATAAATACAATGAATAACCATTATAATGTCTACATGAAGTTGAGATGGATTGAGTAAATTTTAGTAGTAATTAACAAAATATTGATTATTATATTTCAAATTTTAAAGCTGGGAACATTTCAAACTGGCTATATTTTACGAAGAATGATGAAATAGTTTAAGTAAGTCTATATTTGAAATAACTTACTATTTAAAAAAATATGTTGTGAGTTGTGAATATTGTAACACATAAAACATATATAAATTAAAAAAGGGTTAATTGCAAAAAAAATCACGAACTTTATAGTCTTTATCAATTACAACATGAACTTTTAAAATTTGCAATTTGATGCACGGACTAATTTATTTTTGCAATTTGATACATGATGTAAATTTTTGAGGTTACTCTATACATGGTGTGAATTTTTGGCGATACTAACACTATGTTGCAGCCAAAGCCGCGACAAAAAACACGTCACACGCCACATCAAATGTCAAATCTAGAAGGAAAAATATTTTTCTTTTTTAATTTCAAAACATTTTTTATAAAATATTTCTCAAACACATATTAATAATGGTTAAAGATAGTAAAAACAAATTGTTTTAAATTCGTATATTATGAAATATTTTCTACATAAACTAAAATACACCAATATTTATGATTTATTATTAAATGTGTTAAGAGCAATATTTTATAAATGAACTTTTTTAAATATTAAAAATAATAAAATTTTGTAGATTTGACATTTGACGTGACATGTGGCGCATCTTTGATGTTGACTCCGACTGCCATGTAAGCGTACATATCGATGGAAATTCACACCGTGTATATAATTGCAATGATAAATTAGTTCGTGCATCGAATTGCAAACTTTAAAAGTTCATGTTGTAATTGATAAATACTATATACACTACAAAAAAATTACTTTTTTGTGATAAAAATATTTGTCACTGAAGCGTAAATTTTCGTCACTAAAGACTTGTGGTGACAAATATTTTTGTCACAAGTGGCGTCACCAAAAGCCCGTCACGAAAGGTTTCTAGTGACGGATAATGAATGTCGTCACAATAGCTAGTGACGAAACTTATTTGTCGCTATAGATAATGTCGTTGTGACGAATTTATCATCACTAAAACCCTATATTTTCATCACCCAAAATTATTGCTTGTCACAATAACCTTAAATATTTGTTGTTTCACGTGACAAAATTTATTTATCATCTTAGGTAATATTATTGTGATGATTTTATCGTCACTGTAGCCCTATATTTCCGTCACCCAAATTTATTTTTCGTCACAACATCCTTACATTTTTATTATTTCACGTGACAAAACCTATGTGTGGTCATAGGTAACATTATTGTGACGAAAATTTTATCACTACTACTCTATAATTTTGTCACAACATCCTTGCGTTTTTGTTTTTATTATTTCATGTGACAAAATTTATACAACTTTATTTTTCATCACCTAAATTGTTCTTTTTTTTTAATCACAATATCCCTCATATTTCTTTTTACATGACAAAATATATCCATCATTTAAAGAATAATAGTTGTGACAAAGATATCGTCACAATACCCTTCTTGCGGGTCAATTTTGTCATCCTAAACTACTATATTAGTCAACTAAAAAAATGTGGTCGACAATATATTAGTCATCTTATTATAAGTCGACAATATGGTCATAAAAAATTACTTAAAAAATTATTTAAAATTAAACATAGATAAGGTCATTAGAACAAGTAATTATAATCAAAATACTGTAAAACATTCATCACTACATAAAGTTATAAACTACTAAGTATTAAACTTCACAGTTAAAATATTTCAAAACTACAAAAGCATTTGCTGAAGTTCTCAATTATATCCAAAAGTACTAATTTAATTAGTAACAATTTGAGTACTTCCTGATATAACCAAAGCACCCGATCAAATTGAGAAGACATCTTCATTAGGTTTAGCTCTCCTGAAATCTTCTATTTCAACATCACTCTGTAAGAATAACACAATCAATAAATTAATGACTCATCTACACGCAGCACATTAGAGTATCAAAATTTAAACCTTATTACAAGAGCGAAAGTTGCAACAAGACTAGGGTGAAACTAAAAAATAAAAAAGGAAGAGTAACAATAAGATCACAAGTGATTGTGGTCACAAGAGAAAAACTAACAATAGGTGTATTAAGAATATAAAATTAGTACAAAATTCTGCAAGCATGAATCTTATTTTCAATTATCAAGACCACATCTCTTTAGGACTCCAATCACACTTTATTTCTTAGTTTTTCAACAGTTTTCCCATGGGCAACGACTTCTAATGTCGGACTAAATAACATTCTGCCTTGAAAATTTAATAAATAATTCAACACTTAAAATGTGTTTAGAATGAACATTTTCTAGAAAACTAACCTTTACTAGAAAGAAATCATTTATTATGATCAATAAGAACTTATGCATTTATATATATGAGCAATATGATTATATGATCAAAAAATAATATGCATTACCAGAAGCATGCCAGAAAAACAACAACCAAGATGAGCATATGTTTTTAACTTAATGTAATCTCAACAAAATCTTAACCTATAACATCTCAAAATAAACAAATAACATTCATGCAATCAATATCCTAGCCATGTGTACAGATTTCAGAATGTTAAAACTAGATAGATACTAAGCGCAATATATTGATCCAGATTCTAGAATAAGATCAGAGTCCTAAATGCACAATTTATTTTAATGTACAAATCTCTCTCAAGTGGGAAAATTTTAATAGGAATTAATAAGTAACTAGAGAGGCCGAGAGAGGGTATCATCCGCGGCAAATCACTAACACCAGAATATCATCACCTTGTCAATTTAATTTTTCTATCACCGATGCTTTAAATTCCAAGATACACATGTACATATATGTATATATCACCAATGTCAATTTAATTTCTAATACAACTATCCAAAAATGTAAAATTGGTAGAATTAGATACCTGAGACAAAATTCCTCTTCGAGATCTAAACGAAGGACTGAGACTCAAGGAGAACAGAGGGCCTGCGTCTCGACGGGAAGAGCGAACCGCACTTGCGTCGGCTTCTGTGAGAATTTGGGGCGCCAGCAGAGGGTGAGGTGCCAGCAGAGAGGGTGAGAGCGCGGATTGGGTTTTTTTTTTTTTAAAACAAACCTCCATCCTTGTAGAGCAAAACTTATGCAAAATTTTAATTATAACAACAAAAATGGGGATGTGTGGTAAACTTGAACAGCGAAAATTGAAATTTCCTAAAATCATCATGATATCTAACTTAGCATTCGAATTCTGAAACATATAAAATTACCGATATAATCGACGGAATTGAGCAATTTCCCAAAATCATCATGATATCTAACTTAGCATTCGAATTCCGAAAACATATAAAATTACCGATATAATCGATGGAATTGAGCTATTTCAACTCACTGTCGTAATCGTCTAACTGTATTAATTCCTCAGTAGGTTTACCTGAATCCCTTTCCGATTAGCGTCCCCAAATTTCTGCTTGAACGTCTCTTGCCTCTGTAGCCACATCATATGCCCCTGGAGAGCAGCTGCCCAAGCAATAAGAAAAGAGGCGACCCAGAATTTCTTTTCCTTGAGAAGTTGCCGGGCTTCGAATTTTCTCTCACTCATTCCTGGATATTCGTAGTTAACGCAAAATTTGAACTCGGAAGTAGGAGCGCAGATTGGGGTTAGGGAAGATGGATTTCATATTTAGGGTTTAGCAGCGCAGAAGAGTACTAATTAATCCCTTCTCAATTTCCACCTTTATAAAATATAATTTACACATGTTTAAAATAAAATAATATTAATATTAATGTAAAGCCTCAAATCACGTACTATAAGATTAATTGTTTTCTTTAAATGGTGTGACGAAATATATTAATTAATTCAAATATTTTTTAAATAATATTTAATATTAATGTAAAGCCTCAAATCATGTATAAGATCAATTGTTTTCTTTTAATGGTGTGACGAAATAGAGTAGGCTTTGTATTAAAACGCATAATAAGTTTAATATGAAATAGTTTTAGAGTATCATTAATCTCATTAGGAGTATCATTAAATATGTCAGGGGTATTATTAGTCTGAGTTCAAGAAATTTTGTATAAATTTTCTTGAACTCAGACTAGTGATACCCCTTATGAGATTAATGATACTCCCGATGAGATTAATGATACTTTAAAATTGTTTCATAATAAACTTATCATGAACTATTTTCATATAATACTTTGCCGACGAAATATATTAATTAATTCAAACATTTCTTTTTCCCCAACTCGGTCAAGTATGGGGGTGTAGGGTGGAATTGGTTTATATATAAATTATTTGAAATTTTTTGTTGTTTTACTAAAAAGTATTAGTTGTTTTCACTAAAAATATTAATTTATTTTTATATACAGTTAATACTCTTCAGTGAAAATAACTAATATCCTTCAATGATTCATGTACATGTATGAACAATTTTCACTCAATACTTTATCAGAGTTCTGATAGAATTTTGGACATCCCTAATTAACATTATATTAATGCTAATTTTTTTTCTTTATATATATATGATATTGATATTTCAAATTTTATAAAATTATACATTTTAAAAGTTGATTATAAGAAGTCATGTTTGAAATAACAAATATTTAATGGAGTAGTTTCCTTTGAAACTTTTTCATAATACGAATTGATACTATTACATTCATTCGCTAATATTATTAGATTCATTTACTGATACCATAACATTTTATTCTGTGATTAGTTTATAAGTCTAATTGTATCAAAGAAAATGTAATGATATTAGTGAATAGATGCAATGGTATCAATTTTATATTATGAATCTTGTTTATTGAGGATTGTTTTATATTTATGTTATTTAATATAGAACTATTTGAAGCAAAACTAAAATTTCATTACAAAAGGCCATCTTTTGTAACCATTTATATATTGTATACACATAAATTCATTACAAGAGGTGCATACTCTTGTAGTTCATTCTCATTGTCGTATATAGTCTTATTGTATTGTGTCACTATTGTGTCAACACGAAACACAACATGAAAATACGAATTGTTACTCCTAATGTGTAGTTTATTTTGAAATATTAAATTTGTAAAAAAGTCCAAGAAGTTTTTTATTTTTCGACAAACCTATCTAAAAATTTAAACTTTATTTTATAGTGACAAACTTTGCAAATTGTCACAATAGAGTCGCTCTTGTTTGGTAAATTTTTTTTATCATCACTTTAAATGTAGTTGAAGTGACAAATTTAAATATAATCACGAATAGATGCTTTTTTTATGATAACCCGTGTATCGTCACATAAATTATACCCTTTACATGACAAATTGTGCAATTGCCACACAAACATATTTTTTACATGACGAGGATGAAAGCCGTCACCACAAACAGATGCTTCTTGTTACGTCTTATGAATCGTCACAATAGATTTATTTTTTACGTGATGAAGATGGAAATTATCACCACAAACAGAGACTTTTTGTGACACCTTGTGAATCGTCACAATAGATCTATAATTTATGTGATGAAGATGAAATTCATCACTACAACTAAAAGGTTTTTATGACTAATTTTGATTCGTCACAACAAATCTTCTTATAACATGACGAAGATGGAACTCATCACCGCAAATAAAGACTTCTTGTGACGCATTGTCAATCGTCACAATAAATCTCTTTTTATGTGATGAAGATGAAAGTCGTCACCAAAAGCAAAAGCATCTTGTGATGACTTGTGAATCATCACAATAAATCTCATTTTGCCGCGATGAATATGGAAGTTGTCACTACAAATAAATGCTTCTTGTGACAATTTGCGAGTTGTCACAATAGATCTCTTCTTATGTGACGATAATGGAAGTTATCGTCATAAACTGAGGCTTCTTGTGACAACTTGCGGTTCGTCATGAAAAGTTTATCACGATACCATGACTTTTGCTACCGTGCCGCACCATTTGTGACAACTCGACAAATCGTAACCATAAATCTTCCTTTTACGTGACGATATATATGATTGTCACAAAAATATGTACTTTAAGTGACAAATTTATATATCGCCACGAAATCATAGGCTTTGGTGATGATTTTTGTATTCGTCACAATAATTTTGTCACCTAAAAATATTTTTTTTGTAGTGATATAAAGTTCGTGAATTTTTTTGCAATTAACCCATTAAAAAAAGTTATGCATATCCTCGCTAAAGCTTAATATAAATTTGCTAGAAGTGTTGAATTTTGTAAAAATGATAATATTATTTTTTATAAGTATAATGGTATTGATGTAGGAGCAAAATTGATATTCTTATTGATATTGATCTTTTTATTAAGTTAATTTGTTGATTTTTTTATTTGTATTGCTTAATTTGAAAGACGGTATTATATTTTCTTACTTTATTGCAGATCTATTATTGGATGAGTTCTTGAAGGGTACAAAATTGAATCAAATATTATTGGGAATGAGAAGTTCAAAATTTTAATTAGCTTCGGGTACAAAGTGCAAAAAAAAAAAAAAAACATACATAAGTTCAACTTTAACACAACATAAGTTTAACATAAAATTTGAACTTGTGTACCTCAGGCTAAATTAATTAAAAGTTGATGATTATTCCAAAATAAATGGAAAAATTGTGTACTTAAGAGGCAATTTATTTTTATTATATATTTTACATAGATATTAAAGTTTAGAAACAGTTCAACGTCTGATTACGAAAATTTTAGTTTGGTGGTTTTTATTATAACTTGAGGTACTTATTTTTTAATATTTATTTTAAATTATTTGTCATTTAATTTTATTTGTGTGTTTGTTAGCATTACTAATATAGAACTGATATTTCAAAAAGTTTTAAAGTAACATTTGACTTTATTATTAGTGGAAATTGCTAAAATATGCCCTTTTATAATGATTGTGTTATTTTTTTATCCTAAAGCTCCCCATTTGCTTCATTCTTAGTGTCGGCTCCACCATTCACTATATTCTCAATGTTATCTATGGTTCAATCATTCGCGCGCCCCAGCATCACCGTCGATCATCTTCTCCAATTAGCATCACCATCTTCGTTGTCCTGCATCTTTCCGTCGCTTGCACTTGGAGCACATATAGAAAACCAACACTAACAATCAAAGTAGAATTCTGCCGCAGCCGATGTCGCTCAAAGAGCAGAACCCTAGATCTACGAAAGATGGATGCTTCAAAAATCGGAACCATTTAAGGGGGCAGGTACGAGCATGATACTGTATCATGGCATTTTTAGAAGAATTTGTGAATAATAGCCTATGTCACATAACGAATATCTCACTTACAATAAATGTTCATCATTATTTTGGGCCTAATTGATTACCCATTTTTAATTTTGGTCCTATAAATTTGAAGAAGTTTTGAAATTTCATTTTATAGACATTAGTAGGTTACATATATGGTCACCCTCCATTTGATTTTTTTTTTTTTTTTGTGTTTCTTTTATATTTTTTTGTAATATGTGACGTTTTGTTTTTATTTTATTTTTTGTTTCTGAAATTAAATATATGGATGTAGATTGTGGGCGTTAGGCCGGGTCTTTTAAACATGAATCTGAATTTATAATTTATTATAAAATTATTAAATATATTTAAGAAACAATAAAAAATGCAAATTGTATTTAAGATTTAGTTACAATTATATTAAATCTTAAAAATGTAAATTTAAAATTAATTTTGAAAATTCAAGCCCAAATTGCGTTAAACCAAATTGAAATCCCTAAAATCAGATTTACTCATTTCAAATCCAATTTCATAGATTAGAATCTCATATAGAAACTCACACCCATATTGAATTGCAGCTCAAAGAAGATGGATCACAGGCGTTGGTGGTGCGCTAAGTAGTACAAGAGAAGAAATAGGTTTGCCTGCAGCGAGGGTCTTCCCTTAGGCAGGATTTTTCGCTGATATTGGTTGTGGCGTATTATAAATATGTGAAGGGTGGGATTAATGTATCTATATGTTAGAATTGGAGGGGTTCAATAAATCATTCATCAATTTGAGAGAGAAGAAATTGAATTTGGGATTTCTAAACTAATTTTTCAGATTAGCCGAATTGTGTCTTTCGTGGAAGTAAATGTATAACCAGTGAGTTTTGAGTTTTTTTGTGAAATGCAATCATGTTGATATTATACATTATTTATTGGGATTTATATTTTTTTTAATGCATATCTTTGTTTTTTTTAATATTTTCTTCTTTAAACAGTAGATTTAATATGTTTTTCATTTTTTTTTTTGCATTTATAAATGTCGGGTGTAAATATTTTTTTTAGAGAAAAGTCATATTTTCTTATATTGCCGTTTTTCAAAAATTACAAAATTTCCCCGGTTTATTGGGAATACATGTTTATTTGTGACATGGATCGTCACATTCTTCGTCTCAGTAAAACTTAATTAAAATTTATTATAAGAGTCGGATTGTGTCACATATGATGTCGTAGCAAAAATGATTGTCATTCACAATGAATTTTTTTAAGAATCGTAAATTAGGGACAATGACAAATTTAGGACTTTAAATCTCCGGTCCGCAAATTAAAGCCAAAATAACATATCAAACGAAATCAGGCTGTTTGTGCCTGAAATTCAGGTTTATTTGCATGATGTTGACTGCATTCAAGGTTAAATTTGGACCCGAATATGGTTCATTTGGGCAGATAAGACCTAGATTCACCATTTTTAAAAGTTATTGTTCTTAATTTCCTAGATTAGAGAATTACTATCCTCATTTTGCCAACTTGAAGTGTTATTATATTCATATTGCCACTCCCAAGTTATCGTCCGTAAAAAAAAATTATTTTCATACTTGATATTGATTCATTTATTAGTGTTGCTCATTTGAACGACAAAATTATATTTTGTTATTATTGTGTCAAAAATTTATTATTTTATTTGGATGTTAATGTTTTGAAATAGCTCGTCATTTGGGTACGGAGGTTTGTGTTTGATATTTTTATTATGACCTAAAGTACTTGTTTTTTGTTATATTTCATTTTTATTGAGAAAATTATCAATAAGCTCCTCATTTTATCGGTGAAGGTCAAATAAACCATTTTAACTATTTTTTTTGTACAATTGTGATTTTCTTTTTTAATTGAGATCTAATAAACCATTTTAATGTGCTTATCTATTAATTTATTTATAAGGTTAAATATTTTACAATATTGTTGTTGTTTTGTTTTATTTTATTTGTATTAATTGCATGTATATATAAATATATTGATTTTACATTTTATAATATACTACCTCCGTCCCATATTAGTTTTCACTTTTGACCTTTTCAGACTATAGTATGAGAGTTGATTTGTAATATTTAAATGGATAGATTAGTTTTTTTAATGATTGAATATTGTTCAACTTAAGTGAATGAAACAAATCAAAAGTATTTTTTTGTATAATAATTATTGAAATGAGATGTGATTTAGAGATCTTTTGTAGTGCACAATGAAAACTAATCTGGGACAGAGAGAGTATTTATTATTTAAAATAAATTTTAAATAATTAAATTTCCTAAATAATGATATGAAATACTATATGTGCATTGTATCAAATCAATTGCAGAAAACTTATTATCAGACATTTAGAAACTAATAATTATTTTTGTGATATAGATTGTTTGTGTATTTTGTATATTGCTATATTTTACAAAAATAAGTTTATACATTTTAGATAAGTATATGTTTGAAAATTTTATGTCATCAACCGTAATTTTATTAGTAACCTATTGATTTGTTCTATTCATCTTTTAATTATTGATTATAGAATAGACATGTTTTAATGCCTTTAGTGATTATCCAATATTATATAAACGATTTTAAATTATATATGTTCAAATTATATTTTCGATTTATATTAGACATACCATATGATTAAGATGATTTTAAAATAGACACTTTTTCGTGTTACATTACGTATAACTTGAAAAAGGGTGTAATAATTTTTTTTGTTACAAATCATTGTGTGAAAATATTATGACGTTTATAAAACACAAAAAATATAAATAGTTATATAAATGTAAAAAAAATACTAATATTCTTTTACATGTTTTAATTTTTTTTATAGGTTAATTCAATATGTGATGATTCTATTTCACCCATCAAAAGTTAACTTACAAATGTATGTTTAGGGAGTGAAAACCGACAAAAAAAATCAATATAAATCAATTAAAATATGAATATATATAATTAAAGTGAAAATAAAATTATACTCCCTCCATCCAGGAGGAATTTGCATACTTTTCTTTTTGGTCCGTCACAATAGAACTTGCACATTCCATAAAAGAAAACATTAATTTGTGTGCATACTCACAGAAGTATACACATATTTACCCATATACAACTACTTTATTCAACAAGTGACTATATTTTTAAAAAGTATGCCCAAAGAGGTGAGCAAGTTCCTCCGGGACAGAGGAAATATGATTTTAAAAATATTTTTAATGTGTCTAAACTAAAAATTAAAATATTAACAGAAAAAAAACACTTGAAAAACACCATTTTCGACTTCAAAAAATTTAATTAAACCATCACAAAAAAAAAATCTACCTAATTTAGAATGTAAATACCACATTGATTCTGTTAATATATATATATATATATATATATATATATATATATATATATATATATAAAAGTAGGTTTTATATGAAAACGCTTCATAATAAGCTTAACATGAAATAGTTTTAGAGTATCGTTAATCTCATCAGGAGTATCATTAAACATGTCAGGGGTATCATTAGTCTGAGTTCAAGAAAATTTAAAATAATTTTATCGAACTCAGACTAATGATACCCCTGATAACATTAATGATACTCCCGATGAAATTAATGATACTTTAAAATTGTTTCATGATAAGCTTATCATGAACTATTTTCATATAATACTTTGCCTATATATATATATATATATATATATATATATATATATATATATATTAACAGAATCAATGTGGTATTTACATTCTAAATTAGGTAGATTTTTTTTTTGACAAAGTATATATATATATATTACATTGATTCTGTTAATATATATTATCTGCATGACAGATGACCCACCAACACCAACTTTATTAATTTTTTTGACAAAGTATAGAGTGAAAAATGGTTTATACCTGAATCATAGAAGAATATTAGTTGTTTTCACTAAATAGTATTAGTTGTTTTAACTGAAGTGTATTAGTTATTTTCACTGAAGAGTATTAGTTGTAAAATAAATTAAGACTCTTTAGTGAAGACAAATATTATTGTTTTGTGAAAACAACTAATATCCTTCAATAATTCATGTATAAACCAATTTCATTCTATACATACTCAACTTTTTTATATCCATTGTTGAGAGTATTTTGGTCTAAAAATAATGAAAATGCGAAAGAGAGTACAATTTTGTTCTCAAAGTTATAAAAAAAATGAAAGTAAGTATAAGAATATATTTGAAGTGGGTAAAAACTTTGAAATACATTACATTAAATTTTAAGATATATGTTTTGTTAGTCAGTGATGCTCAAACAAAGATTTTAGGTAATATATGAAATTTAAGCCGCAATATGAATGTTTAATCGGGAGTATCAATTTTTTATTAGAAGTATCATTGATCTTGATTTAAAAAAATAGTTATATTTAAAAAAAAATGTAGTTATTTAATTTAAAATTATAATTGAGTTATTATTATAGTTGAAAAATCGTAACAAATTCTGTCCGTGCGAAGCACGGGTAGAACGATCACTAGTATACATAATGAAATTTATTTCCTAAACAACAACAATTACCAATTTATCAAAGAAACGTACTCCTTTTGTATTATAATAACAATATTTCACCTTTCATGTCATCATTTCCACGTGCGATAATTCATAAGTTACATCAAATAATCCCAAAAATCATTGTATAACACAATCAATACCTTCTCAAACCAAGAAACCTAGTGTCACAATTTTTTTTTTTAAATTAAAATCTTGATATACAAAAAAGATGGTAGGTGTTAAGACATGGGAAAATGCAGTAATGTGTCTATTCCTAGCAAGTCTCCTAATAATAGGGATGGTGGTAATTGGAATTCTTTGTCCAAACTGCAACAGCATTGTTAGGGTAGATAACTTAGTTCTTCTGCAAGAAGGGCTAAGGTTTGGTGAAAAAAATTCAATTTCAAGATGCAACTGGTTTTCAGGTAAATGGGTTTACGACAATGTATCGTACCCGCTTTACAAAGAGAGTCAATGTTCTTTAATAGATGACAAATTTACCACTTGTGAAAAATTTGGGAGAAAGGACCTCAATTATCAGAATTGGAGATGGCAACCTAATCATTGTGACATTCTCAGGTTAGTAAAAAAAAGTATGCACTTTCAATTTTGTGCCAATTTAATCCATTTGTGAAATAGGTGCATGGGAACGAAAATGGTCACAATTAAAGGACGGAAACTGTTTAAAAAATAAACTTTAAAAAAAACTCTCTTGTGAAACTTGTTTAAAATATAAAATTATAATATTATTGTATGTATTTATTGATACCATTATGTGTATATATAAATTAAAATTACAGTGTAAAATTAATGATATCAGTGAATACATAGAATGATATCACTTATAATATTTAATAATATTAGTTTTATATTATGAACAATGTTTCAGAGAATGATTTTGTTAATGAGTTTTATTTCGGTGGTGCGTATAAATGTTAATTAGTTTGTTAAATCTTAACATGTAATAGGTATAACGGCACAGCTTTTTTGGAGAAAATGAAGGGGAAAAAACTTGTATTTGTAGGGGATTCTTTGAGTAGAAATCAATGGAAATCGATGCTTTGCCTAATTGAATCATATCTTCCACCATCACCACTCAAATCCAGGAAATCACAAGTCAAATTGAAAGGCAACTTGTACACATTTCATTTCAGTGTAAGACACTTTCTGTTACCTTTCTTTTGTGAGAGCAGTGAAAAAAAAAAAAAAAAAAAACTATATTAACCCGAGTTTATTTAAACTTTGATTTTTCAAAATATCACTATTATATATATATATATATATATAAATATTATATATATATATATATATATATATATGCAATATCACTGTTAAACATACACAATATTATTGTCTAAAAAATGAGAAACGTATTTTTTTAAACAGTGATAGTTGATATGCATAACAGTAATAATTTATATATACATAACAATAATACTTAAAAAAATCACATAAACTCTAGTTCACAAAAGATCTACTTGAAACCAATATTAATTTCTAAAGATTGAATTTTTTTTTTTTTTTTTATAATTTATGAAGGAATATAATGTGACAATCGGGTTCTACTGGGCCCCACTCCTTGTGGAGTCTAATTGTGATGAACCAGAGCATCATTCGGTTATAAAAACCCGTACTCTAAAAATTGAATCAATAGAAAAACATGGGAGGCACTGGATTGATGCAGACATTCTTGTATTTAGTTCCTTTACCTGGTGGGCACCTAAGACCATGACAATTTTGTAAGTTCTTAACCCATTTTTTTATGAACATTAATTTGATACACTAAACAATCAATTTTCATGAAGAATTGATACTACAAAGTCTATAAAAAAAGTTTAAAAAAGAATTGATACACTTTTAACTATTACTAAATTAAGTTAAAATCAAGCATATTCATTTTTTTTTTTTTTTTTATAAATCGTGAGAGACACAGGTGATAAACTATCTAAAATATAGAGCAAAGTTGATTGAAGAGTAAAGAAAATTGGAATATGGTTTTTTGAAGTCAACGTCTATATATATATATATGTTCAATAATCTTTAATCATACGAAAATACAAATAATTTCTATCGAACAAATTCAATAAGGAACCACCATCAAATTCTATGTTAGGACTCAATGTTTTGATGTTGACCAGTAAGGGTGGTGACATTATAACTGGAAAAGTTGAATTCTTTAATTATGCTGTCAATTTCAACACAAATTACTAATACTAGGGCAAATTATAATATAATTATGTGATTTTTTTTTTTAAATCGATTGTTATTTTGTTTTTTTTCCTAGGTATACCTTATACTTGAGGAACTTGCAATAAAATTTCCTTTTTTTTTTTTAATAATATGATTATGTGACTTTTGCATATTATCAGACTTTTTTAGAAATTATTACTTTACCACTAAATTATAAAATGCATCATGCTTTGCCATCTATAGTTGATAGAGATTGTCATCTAATTTAATTTTTAATGAAATTTAGCATGTCTGTGGGTGTATCAGATGGGGCACTTTTGAGAGCCCCGATTCAATATACAAAGAAATTGGAAATAATTTGCGTCTATTTGAAATTGCTTTAAACACCTGGTCCGAATGGTTGGAAATGCATATTGATCGAAGCAAAACCAAAATGTTCTTCATGAGTCATTCACCAATTCATTTCGGGTATATATCTTTTTTATACATTTTTATCTAAATAATTATATATTATTAATTTCATTGAATGTGTTGATTTTTGTAGGGATGGAATGCGAGAAAAATTTCACTGTTACAACCAAAGTGGACCGATTTTTGACGAGAATTATTGGCCAAAATCTATTAAGCGTGCCATGATGCAAATAGTAGAATCCAGCTTAGAAAAACTTGAACAAAGAGGGGTGAAAGTTGAATATCTCAATGTCACTCAGTTATCAGGTTATAGGAGGGATGCACACCCGTCGATTTATCTGAGGAATTCGTACAATAAAAGTAATGACCCATATGTGTATTCAGATTGCGTACACTGGTGTCTTCCAGGATTGCCGGATATTTGGAATCAGATTCTTCATGCCTATATTATGAAATATTGACCTCTAGGTTTTCTTCTTTTTATTTTAGGTTATATCGTAGTATGTATGTTCAAGGCTTTTTGTATGAATATTTGTAGCTTCATAATATGTTAAGGTTATTGGAAAAGATTTAAACTTTTAGTTGTGTTGACCAAGACGGTGAAAATGAGTGATCAGCAAAAGTTTTTTATGGATTGGACATAGGTTGTTGATTCAATTGGTTGGATCGATTGTTAAATGAATTCTGCCTATTAAAATTAAATATGCATTTAGGAAAATTATAATTATAATATTCCTCCGTCTTTAAACACTTTGCAAAGTTTACTATTCAATCTCCTATAAAAACCTTCAAATTACACCTCATTCCACTAACTGAAATTAGGTTTTTTTTTCATTTACTTAAATTAAACATCTCATAAAAAAAAAATTATCCATTTAAATACTATAAATCAACTCTCATATAAAAATCCCTGAAAAGTCAACTGTGAAGAGTATTACGGGACGGGGGTAGTAATTTTTAGAG
This sequence comes from Ballota nigra, assembly GCA_947034835.1. Taxonomy (NCBI): domain Eukaryota; kingdom Viridiplantae; phylum Streptophyta; class Magnoliopsida; order Lamiales; family Lamiaceae; genus Ballota; species Ballota nigra. The sequence continues at coordinate 68,941,026 of OX344720.1, read as the reverse complement.
TGATATCGAGTGTCAAAAATAAATAAATAATAAAATAATTATATTTATAAATTTATATATTTTAACACCGTGTATTTTACGGGTGAAAATACTACGTTTACTTAATATTACTAGTTTTATAAACTATTGCAAGTGTATGGTAAATACTGAATTGCAAATTAATAGAAATAGATATAGGGATTTCTAAATAGTAATAACAAATAAATAAAGTGAGAAGAGAAGGATTAATTGACTTCTGATTTAAGGGAGTTTCTTAAAGTGAGAGGCATAAGGAAAAGTAATTACTAATTCTTGCTCGAGTTTATTTACATGAAGTTTCAAAAAAATACCATGTCCTAGCACTTAAGAAGCTCAGCAATTTTATTACCGATTAGTTTTTTTTTTTTTTTTTTTTTCAGATTTAAGTTAGTCCATTTTCATTGAATTTATATTGGTATTGATCTTTTCTTGATGTGTCGAACTAGTTGAAGTTTCCGTTATGGTTTATGCACTTTAAATACATTATTGTTCAATGAATAGATATATTAATTAATTATTTATCTAATCGGGGCTTCTAATTATTGGATGCATTATTCATGGATGTGTTCCACATGATAGTTTTCGCAATAAGTTTTGCAAAAGCTTGATTGCGGGTAGACAGCAAAAAGGCATATGTCCACCTAGTGGAGGCATCAATTAGGACCATAAAATACCGAAATGGTCCTGAAGCTGGATGAATCGGTCCACAAATGTCTCCCTGAATCCATTCAAGGAAAACCGGAGACTATAGTCCCACCTTGGTGTGCGACGGGTGCACAATTAATTTACCCTTAGAACATCCATCACATATAAATTCATCAACATTAGAGATTCTACTATTCTAAATATTATGACCAATGGAATTAGATAGAATTCTACATATCATAGTTTGTCTTGGATGACCTAACCATTGTGCCATAATTTAAAAGAGTTCGGGTCGTAAAATTTCATACTCATGGCTAGATGGAGGTTGGTGATTAGGCGTGAAATTGTCATGATTCGTCACTCGAAATGCCCGTGTTTTGGTTGATTTATATGAGTATTTAGAGTCATTTGAGTATCATTTTCATAAACTAATGAATTTGTCTCTTTGATGCTCATAGATAGATAGAGGGCGAAAAGAGGAGTTCGTAGGACTTTGAATCGACTCAAACGGACGCCCGGATGAGAAGATATCGAAGAAATACGAAAAGTATTAGTTCGGGGGAGCAAAAGTATCATTGGAGTGCACAAGCAAGGAGTACTCGTGCAAGGGTGCACGAGCGGCCGTGTAAGGCGCTCGAGAAGGTGCAACTCGTGCACTAGTGCACGAGCAATCGCAGGTCGTGCACTAGTGCACGAGCAAATGGGGTCGTGCAGTTTTTGCTCTCTGGATGATTTGGGGTGCTCGAGTGTGATGAGCTCGTGCACTAGTGCACGAGTAGTGCACGAGCATACGTGAATTTTCGGCCCATACGTTCCCGTTTCAGCCCGACGCTTATATATACCTCCCGAACACGTTTTGAAGAGATTATCACATTCCAAATTACTTTTAGACTTAATTTTGTGAGAGAGAAAGAGGAGAAGGAACGAGCAAGCTTTACTTTTACGTTTTTTGAGGTTTTTCTTTACGAATTCACATCACGGTTTTACTTTTTAGTTTCGTTTCTTCATATCTTTGTTCTTAAACACGTTTAGACTTCGTTTTATTAATCTAATTTCAGTTCTTAGAATTATTTTCTTTCAAAACCCTAGTTCATGCTTTTTAGTTTTTCACTTCAATTCATCATGTTTATGTTCGTTACTTCGTCAATTGCTTTTGTTATCGTTATAACCATGTCCGGCTAAAACCCTTGTATGTTTGGGGTAGGATGAACTCGTAGAAGTAGGTTGTGGGTACGTAATTAGGGTAATTCGTGATTTTAGGTTTTAATTCTCTTAATTAATGAATTCTTAAAATCAATCTTAACTTTTCCTTTGAATTTCGTATGAACGTGTTAGGGAGAGGACGACCGCATCACTCTTTAACAACTAGTAGACTTAACTAGAGGGTTTAGAAAGGGTTGATTAATCTACCAGTTTAGTTATGGAGGACGGCCGTATCACCATTAGTTAAATTAGGGTCTCATTAATTAAGCACAATCTATTAACTTGTTAGTGGATTAGTGAAGTCGAATGTTAGGATAAAGTATTAGGGTTTAGAATCTTGAGCTTTCATCTTGCATTCTTTAACTTAGATTATTTCTTGCGCGTCACAGTTACTTTGATTATGTACCTGCTCCGTTAGTATACGTAGGGATTCCTATCTTGAGCATCACTATCTCTTATTTGAAAATACAAACCTTAGATACTTAGTTTAATGATGGAGAAGCATTGCCTCCTGTTGAGGCAAATAACTTCTCGATTTCCCCGGGAATTCTTAAGCTGCTTACCGAAAATCAGTTCAAGGGGGTGATCGGGAAGGAGAATCCTCATACTCATCTGAGGAGTTTTCTAATGATAGCCTCCACTTTCAATTACAATGGCATGTCTGAAGATGCCAAGAGGCTTAGGTTGTTCCCATTCTCATTGACGGGAATAGCTAAAGAGTGGTACGATAATACGCTTCCACGGGGAGGTATTACCACTTGGGCCGAGCTCGAGCGTCTGTTCCTCGAGCGATTCTACCCTCCATCCAGAACGATCAAAGCAAGGATTGAGATCTCTTCCTTCCGTCAGAAGCAAGGAGAGGACCTACGTCAAGCGTGGGAGAGATACTCAAACATGTTGATAGAGTGCCTGCAGCACGGGTACAATGAGGGAGATGTCATGGCATTTTTCTATAGTGGTGCCAACAAGGCTGGGCAAGACCATCTAGACGCCTGTGCTAGTGGATCATTCCTGAATCAAGGAATAGTGAGGTGTAGAGAGATCGTGGACCACATTGTCACGAATGTCGGGGCTTGGAATGTGGACGCAGATTTCCAGAGAGTTCATCAAGTTGAGGAAGGTGAAGGAACGAGACGGCTGTTGATGGCCATGATGGAAAAGATTAACAACCTTGAGTTGGGGAAGAATATGGTTGGAGGGAATGCAGCAGAGAATGAGCAAGAGGACAAGCCCACAATTCAGCAAGAAGTAGTAAATTACATGGGAGGTCCTTATTACAATCAGAATGGGTACCCACAAGGTGGAAATTTTCAAGGAAGACCTTCTTATGGCCAACCATTTGTACCTCCAGGTCCACAGCCACCTCAAAATCAATGGAGGAACACACAAGGGTACCAAGGAGGCCAGCAGCTTCCTCAGAACCAATGGAGGAAGAACAATAATTTTTCATATGCTAACCCGAAGGCGGGTATTACAGTTCATCCAGGTGTTGATCCAGGTTCAAAACCTCCGGGTGGAAAAGGCGGTGCCTCAATTGAGGAGATGTTGAGAGCTATCCTTCAGAAGGTGGAGGAAGGAAGCAAACGTTTATCATCTTTGGAGTACGATGTGAAAGATCTGCATAAGAAAGTTGATCAGCGTGATCAAGATCTCCAAAAGAGAGATGTAGAGCTGAATCAGATTCAGCAAGAGAACAACCGAAGGTTCACTTCTATAGATTTCCAGATGAGCCAGATTGTAAAGTCACTAAATAGAGAGCCTGAGGGTAATCCTAAAGAGCATTGCAAGGCGATCCAGCTTAGAAGTGGGACCAACTATGATGGTCCTCAGATGCCTGCTGATTCTGAGACGCCCCAAGGAGAGATTGAGATGGAGGGACAAGAACATAAGAAAGATGGAGGTGAGACAGTTGAGGAAGAAATTGAGATAGAGAGCAAAGAGCCTGAAGAGAAAGGCATTGAGAAGATTGAGAGAGTTCCTAAGTGGAAGAAGGCAAAGGAAGCAAGAGATCGAGCGTGATGAATGGGGGGTACCCAAATCTGTGATACCCGTCCCATATCCACAACGCTTCATGAAAAAGAAGCTTGATGAGAAATTCGCTAAATTCCTTGATGTGTTTAAACAATTGCATATTAACATTCCTTTTTATGATGTTTTGGAACAGATGCCCAACTATGCAAAGTTTCTGAAGGACTTGATCACGAAAAGACGGCGAGTGGATGAGCCGAAGTTGGTGCAGTTGAACCATGAGGTGAGTGAATTAGTGCACAAGGTGCTTCCTCCAAAGCTGAAGGATCCCGGGAGCTTTACCATCTTATGTGATATTGGGAACGGGATCAAGAAAGGAGTGTTATGTGATTTATGGGCGAGCATAAATCTTATGCCCTTGTCGTTTTTCAAGAAGTTGGAAGGTGGTGAACTTCAGCCGACAATGATAACGCTTCAACTAGCCGACCGGTCTATTACTCGTCCTCAAGGTGTGATTGAAGACGTCCTCGTGAAAGTTGGAGATCACATTTTTCCAGCCGATTTTGTGGTCCTAGAGATGGAGAAAGACGAGCACGTGCCTTTGATCTTGGGAAGACCTTTCTTAGCTACGGCCGGGATGGTGTTAGATGTAGCTAATGGGAAGATCACGTTGAAAGTTGATGATCAAGAAGTGAAAATCTCCCTATATGGAGCCATGAAACACCCGAAGGAGGATGAGAGTTTGTATTGCATGGATGCCATTGATCCTAGTGTTGAAGACACACCTCCTATCCCTAATCCTTCTTTTATTTATGAGTTTGATAATCCTTCACCTGTTGATTTAACCCAAGAGCATTATGATCTGACTTATTTTGATAGGGATAAAGAGAAGAAATTGAAGGATGAAGAAGTAAAAAGGGTAGACGTGGTCCAGCTCGAGAGAAAATGAGGAGTTAAGAAGAAAAAGTCCAAATTCAAGAACCTGTTTGGTAAGACTCCTCCAGATAAAGGTGGGAAGGAGTTGAGACCCATAACATTTGGGGATGAGAAGGAAGCAAAGGAGCTCATGATGGAGGGGCATCAAGGAAAGACATGCAAGCACCACTCTTATGAGAGTAAGAGAGGTAAATTTGAGTATGATGTCCCATAAGCTCCTTTGAGCTCCGTCCGGCATTAGGACCTTAAAAATAGCGCTGAATGGGAGGCAACCCATTTTCATTTGCTTTTGAGTATTTTTAGTTATTTGAGTTCTATGTTATTAGGGTGTTGTTGAGTCGTAAGTTTTAACCTCGTATTTGAGAGTTTATTTTGTAGGCTTGTCTCGAAGGAGTGCCAAAGAAGTGGAGATTGAAGGGACCAACTCGAGACAAGGGAGTATGTCAAGTTGTTAGGAGAAACTGAATTATTTGGATGAGGTAACCCACAACCCCAAACTTAGACCTCTTCACAAGGTCGAAGTTTGGGGGGGTGGAGTTTTTATTTGTTTTATGGTGACATTGCACAAGTGCACACCCTCTCTTGAGTGGGTTTGGTTATTTGGTATCTTGAGATGCTCCTTGAGCTGTTATTGATTTGATTTGCTACTACATATTTCATGCCTATCAATCATCTTATGCTTGTTGATTGCTATCTTTGAGTGTGAGTATGAGTTGGTGATTTGTGGATTTGAGTTAGGGACTATATTGTGTGAGTATGGGAATGAAAGTTGATTTGAGAGAGAACTAATATACTTACAAGTTTTCTTTTTGAGTACTTGTGTGATGAGAGTGAGAATTCACTAGGACTAGCATAGATGTGAAAGCCGTGAGTTTTGAGCCTTTTGAGATTTTGATGCATGCATTGATCTCTTCGTTTGTGAGTGAATCGTCACCTTAGAGGATGCTAGAACTTGTGTGTGCTCTCACTTCTTGATTGTGTCTAGTTTGATATGCCGAATGTGATCTTAGGCCATCTTTGTTTTGAATGAGTCACTTAGCCAAAAAAATTCCTTGCCATTGATATTTGTCCCTTGTTAGCCCCTTTGAGCCTTAATCATATTTCATTGGCTAACACATTCAAACACTATTCCAAGTTCCTAAGCCTTTTTGTCCCAATTTGAGTGGAGAATAGGAAAAGTGTGAATGTGAAGGGATTGGGTTGAGTTGAAAGAGGAAAATGTGATTGCTTGAGTGAGTATGAGAAGAAGGTGTGATGAAGTTATGAGTTGTGGGAAAGAACAAAAAGTTGAGAATGAGCAAAAGAAAAAAAAAATGATGATGAGCTCATGTGAGTTGTGTGCAAAAGAGAAAAAGAAAAAAAAAGTAAAGGGATTGAAAAAAAAAAAGTGAAGTGAGTTAGAAAAAAAATTGAAGTGTTGAGAGTATTGGAATTGAAAGTGAGTTGATTGAGAATGTTTGAAGTATTCTGTTCCTAATCTCGAAGTACCGAAGTTTGATTTTCTATTCTCCATTCACTTAAGTCACTTACCCATATTGTTATCTCACCTGTCCAAAGAGCCTACATTACAACCTTGAGAAAAGTCCTTTTTGATTCGGCATTGATTCCTAGAGTATGGTCGGAGTTGAGAGTGCTTACAAGCCTATGGCTGCTAATATGCGTGATTGATTATTTGAGTGAGTCCATTATTATTGATATACACTTGTGAGGGAGTGAAACACATCGTTGAGTGCACATCCATGTTTGATCTTGGTGTTTCTTGTTGTTATTGCACGAGTATGATGAAGGGGATGAGTTTGTGTACGTGTGAACGATCTTTGAAGCTTGAGCTCTATTACTTGCATGATTTAGTTTTTTGACTCATTCCTAACAATTTCACTTGACTTATTATTTCGTTACTTGAGGACAAGCAACATGGTAAGTTTGGGGGGTTGATTAGGCGTGAAATTGTTATGTTTTGGTGCCCGATTTGTCCATGTTTTGAGTGTTTTTTATGAGTGTTTGGAGTCATTTGAGTATAATTTCTATAAACTGATAAATTTGTCTCTTTGGTTTTTATATATGGATAGAGGGTGAAAAGAGGAGTTCGTAGGACTTTGAATCGGCCAAAACGGACTCCCGGTTGAGGAGATATGAAGATTTTACGAACATGTGTACAGCTGCCGAAAAGTGCTCGAGCTCGACCACTCGTGCACTGTGCATGAGTTGAATCAGTTCGTGCACTAGTGCACGAGCAGTGCACGAGCGTACGTGATTTTTGGCCCAAACGTTCCCGTTTTAACCCGACGCTTATATATACCTCCCGAACACGTTTTGAAGAGATTATCACATTCCAAATTACTTTTAGACTTAGTTTTGAGAGAGAGAAAGAGGAGAAGGAACGAGCAAGCTTTACTTTTACTTTTTTAGGTTTTCTTTACGAATTCACATCACGGTTTTACTTTTTAGTTTCGTTTCTTCAGATCTTTGTTCTTGAACACGTTTAGACTTCGTTTTATTAATCTAATTTCAGTTCTTAGAATTATTTTCTTTCAAAACCCTAGTTCATGTTTTTTAGTTTTTCACTTCAATTCATCATGTTTATGTTCGTTACTTCGTCAATTGCTTTTGTTATCTTTATAACCATGTCCGGCTAAAACCCTTGTATGTTTGGGGTAGGATGAACTCGTAGAAGTAGGTTGTGGGTACGTAATTAGGGTAATTTGTGACGTTAGGTTTTAATTCTCTTAATTAATAAATTCTTAAAATCAATCTTAACTTTTCCTTTGAATTTCGTACGAACGTGTTAGGGAGAGGACGACCGCATCACTCTTTAACAACTAGTAGACTTAACTAGAGGGTTTAGAAGGGGTTGATTAATCTACCAGTTTAGCTATGGAGGACGGCCGCATCACCATTAGTTAAATTAGGGTCTCATTAATTAAGCACAATCTATTAACTTTTAGTGGATTAGTGAAGTCGAATGTTAGGATAAAGTATTAGGGTTTAGAATCTTGAGCTTTCATCTTGCATTCTTTAACTTAGATTATTTCTTGCACGTCACAATTATTTTGATTATGTACCTGCTCCGTTAGTATACGTAGAGATTCCTATCTTGAGCATCACTATCTCTTATTTGAAAACACAAACCTTAGATACTTAGTTTAATTTTCCTTTTGCATTCGTAGAGTAATTTAGTTTAGGTTTTATTCTCTTCAAAAATCCAAAAACATTTCACTCATATTAACTACGACGTGTAGATCTTCAGGGATCTATTTGCATACACACTTTCTCTTGGGTTCGATAATACTTGGTCCCTATACTTGTCAATACTACAGTGAACCCGTACTCTTGCGGGGAAGCTACTAGTAGAAGTTGGTATATTCGCTTCAAGTCAATGAATTCGAGCTTCAAAGATCAATCACAAGTATACTCACTCACCTTCCCTCATCATACTCATGCAACAACAGCAAGAATCACCAAAATCAAAAACGCCCAAATTCGATCCCAAGCCTATTTATACCTTTTTCCAAGAATATCAACATATACGAACACATATTTTTACATATTTTGAGCGAGGAGAAAGCTTGGGAATGAGTTTTGAAGAATTTTATACGTTGTAATCGAGGTTTTAATTTACGAATTCTTAGTTTTAGTATTTTTTTTTAACGTATTAGATTAATTATTTCTTTCTTTACTCTTTGAGACGATTAAACCTAGTTTTTCAGATTTATATAGATTTCTTTGGAGACTTTAATTTGTTCTTTCGTTTATATTCTTGATTTCTTTCGTTAATTTAATTATGCATATGATTTTTGTTCTTGTGATTGCTTTTATTATTCAAACCACCATGTTAGGCTAGAACCCTTGCATGCTTAGGATAGGATGAACTCGTAGAAGTAGGATGTTGGTACGTAATTAGGATAACATGTGATGTTTAGTTTTAATTCTCTTAATTAATGAACGCTTAAAATCAATCTTAACTTTACCTTTGAATTTCGTACGAAAATTGTTAGAGAGAGGACGACCTTATCACTCTTTAACAACTAGTAGGCTTAATGAGAGGGTTTAGAAGGGGTTAATTCATCTACTGGTTTATCTATGGAGGACGACCGCATCACCTTAGTTAAATTAGGGTCTCTTTAATTAAGCACAATCTATTAACTTGTTTAGTGGATTAGTGAAGTCGATTGATAGGATAAAGTATTAGGATTAATTCTTGAGTTTTTCATCTTACAATCTTATACTTAGATTATTTCTTGCACATCACGATTATTTTGATTATCGTACCAACTCCGTTAGTATACGTAGGAATTCCTATCCCGAGCATCACCATCTCATTCATTCGTTTCATTCATTCTTTAGTTTAATTAGTTTACTTTAGTTTAGAATTAATTCTTTAAAAATCCAAAAACATACACTCATATTAGCTACGACGCGTAGATCTTCAAGGATCTATTCGCATACATTCCTTCCCTTGGGTTCGATAATACTTGGTCCCTATACTTGCTCATACTACAGTGAACCCGTACTCTTGCGGGGAAGCTACTAGTAAAAGATGGTATTTTCGATTCAAATCAGTTGGATGGCCGGATGTAGGAATAGTACAATCCGGAAGAGAAGGAGGAAAGTTTTTCAATAACTTATTTACGGCTAGCTCGAGTAATAGTCATCAAAAGGTATTCGTTATTATTCACAGTTTCAGTTTCTATGTGATAGCCATTAGATCTTATATCTTTAAAACTGAGTAGGGTACGCTTAGATTGGGGGAACAATAAAGCATTGTCGATTATGAGTTCAGTACCCATGGGGAGGAGGATGGAAGCTCTTCCGGAGCCCACTATCATAATATTATCATTGGCTATCGTAGTTACACTCCCCTTTCTTTCTACAAAGTTATGAAAATACTTCCTATCTCTTAAGATTGTGTGTGTGGTGGCGCTATCTACCAAACATAAATCACAATTTGTATCCATCATGCTAGAGGAAAAAGCCCAAACCTAATAGCTGATATGTTTAGAAGCCATGTATAAGAATAGCAATATCCAAATAAATTTAACGGATAGCATATATTGAGGTAAACATATCAAAGTTAAATCATAAATGTCCTATTAATTATGAAAAAAATATCTGAAAGACAGGATCCAAAAATAAATGGTCTTAACCAAAACAAAGTACTAAAATGATCAAATACTCAAATCACTCATTGTCTCCATAGTCTTTGAGCTCCAAGCTCAAGAGATCATCTTTGTCATGGTCGAATTCTGCTTCAGGCAGGCTGGCATGGTGAGATTCGACTTTAGGGGTCTTCCCCTTGTCGTCCTTCTGCTGCTTTTGATAAGCCTCAACCAAATGTTTGGGAGTACGACATGTGCGAGACCAATGGTCTTTGCATCCGGATCTGAAGCAGGACTGCGCAATCTTATCTTGAGTGCCAGATTTTTTAGGAGCGGGATTCGTGTTAGTTGCAGTCTTTCCACGAGCCTGGGCTTGATTGTCTTTCGAGGTACCTGGACCACCGGATTTACTACGACATCGGGCTTTGCTACGAGTTCGTTTACTTCCTCTCCCCCTTCTACGCTTGCGACCACTTGTACTGCCTTGAGCTATAGCATGTGCTTCGGGCACTACTTGAGAGCCAACCGATCTCGAGTTATGATTTTTCATAAGGAGTTGGTTGTGCTTTTCTGCCACTAGAAGTGCATAAATTAGCTCAGAGTGTACAATGTAATTCTTAGCCCTATACTGTTGTTGTAGTACAAGGTTGCTAGCGTGGAAAGTTGATAGAGTCTTCTGGATCAACTCAGCTTCAGTTATAGCTTGCTTGCATAGCTTTAACTGAGATACAATACGATGTAGGGTTGAGTTGTACTCCGTCACAGACTTAAAGTCCTGGAAATGGAGGTTCAACCAATCGTATTGTGCCTGAGGGAGAAGTATATCATTTTGTTGTTGGAAACGGTCCTTCAGGGACTTCCACAACGTTCTGAGGTCTTTCTCAGTGAGATATTCATTTTTCAAGTCCTAATTCAGATGATGTCTAAGGAAAATCAATGTTTTCACCTTCTGGGCGTCAGTTGATTTCGAATCATCGACAATAGCCCCGCTTAAATTAGTTGAGGCTAGATCGATCTCAACATCTAGCGCTCATGTCAGGTAATTACTACCATCAAGAGCAAGCTCACCGAATTCTCTTTTGGTAATATCAGACACTATTCACTACAATTTTTAAAGTGACATGGTGAGTGTTTTGACCAATTTATTGATAACGGGAAAATAAGGATTTATTTGATCACTCTCAAGCACATAGAAGCAAGAATTGGGTGTCGTCTACCCAAGATATAATTTATGATCCGACAAGTATTGGGCGCCGCCTACCCAGACAATATATGCGGACTATAAAATGGGGACTATGTGCAAAAGTAATAATGCATGCAAGATAATTAAATCATAAAAGCATGCACATATAGCAATTAAGCACATAATATAATAAATTTATTGTGAACTAATATTAAAATTAATTTCAAAAAATTTTGAGCTTAATTAATATGCAAGAGTTATTACTTTTTAATTTTTCAAGTATTTTTCGAAACTCAATAAATTAATTTGAGGGCTCAAAAAATACTATCAAAATTATATGAGGCTCAAATAAATAATAAATTTCAATTGCCCAATAAATAAATTAATTACAACCCATAAAATTGGAGCTTCAGGCCCAAAAGAATTAATAGGATAGGCCCAAAAATAATTTCAGCCCCAAAAGTGGGCTTCAGGCCCAAATTAAATTTTTAAAAAAAAAATTTATTTGAATGTGGCCCAAAACGAGTTGGGTCTTAAGGCCCAAAAGGGCAACATTGGAGTTGCAGGGCAGGGGGCGAAGGAGGGCCGCGGATTGCTTCAAGCAGAGCCATGGGCAGCGGTCGCGGGAGGCTGCGCGCAACTGCGAGGCGACGCGGCCTACGGCCACGGTTACTCGATAGAGTGCGGCGCTTGGCCACCGTTTGACGCACGTAGGTGGAAGGGCGGGCTCGAGCGAGCGGTGGCAGGCCGCGGTGGAGTAAAGCTCTACGCTCAGCGGCTCGCGGTGGAGGCGGGGGTGCGGCAGCCGCTGCACCGTGGTGGCCTTCGAGGCTCGCGGCAGCGGCCGCTCCGCGGCACCACACTAGTCCGCGACGGCTTCCGGCAGTGGAGGGGGAAGCAGGGCCGCGCCGCGCCGCTCGTGATATTCTGGAGGCTCGCGGCGGCGAGGCTGTGCGGGACGGTGGCCGTGCGGCATCAGACCCGCGGCGACGCGGCGGCAGGCACACGCACGATGGCGCTAATTACAGATTAATTTTTTTTTCAATTCGATCCAATTAAATTGCAAACACAATAATTATCGATGCAATAAAATAATTTAGGTGCACATAAAAACATAGCACATATGGATCAAAATTTTGATACGATAATTAATAATCATGCAATAGAGAAAATTAATTTAGATCTGTACCGATTAGCTTCTGGCATAGTCTCGTGCTGATAACGTATTGTAAATCGTAAACGTAAAATAGAGACGCGAGTTTGTCCATCCAGTTCATCGATAACGACTATGTTTAGGGGCATACCAAGCCAGGAGTTTCATTAATATTTGTGTGTATGCGTGTATACAATACTGAGTACAAGGATCTATTTATAATAGATAAAATCTAGTCTAAACTTAAAGTCTGTTTAGGTTATAAGTCCATTAGTAATGTCCACATCAAATCTTCTAGATTTGGTATAATAAATCTACTGGATTTGTAACAATTTTGTACTCCCTCCGTCCCTGAGTAACTTTCCACTTTCCTTTTCCGGTCATCCCTCAGTAAACTTCTCATTCCATAAATGGCAAAAATAATATTTTATTACATATAACATTTAACCTTCAAATTCACACAATATTACCAAAGTGTCACTCATTCAATTCACTTTTCAACACTATTTATTACTTTATCCCAAAAGTCAACATGTGACCCACCATATATTAATAAACAAATATATTTTTTTAAATCATTCAACAAAAAAAAGTGGGAAGAAAGCTCGGGAATGGAGAGAGTATTATAACAGTTTATATGAGTGTTTTTCAATTTAAATAAACAATATATCTCATTCTACACTCGATTATTATAATTACTAGTAATTTAACCCATGCGATGCACGACTATAATTGTTCAATTAATTTATGAGTCCTCAATTAATAGTATAATATATTTTTTTAAGTTTAAGAGTGTTTATTAGTATTATGTATTAAAGTATTTTTCATTTCAAATATATAACATTACGATTCTTTTATTTGAAGGCTTTTTTTAAGAGAACGTAATGCAGATGTCGAAAAACTTTTGTGAAAACAAAGTGTAATAAATATTAAATTTATTTATTTATGACAATCTTAATATTATTTATATTTTACTATATATATTTATTTTTATGATTTACGCAGTAAGAAATTTTTGTAATAGCTACGAATCCATATTAAACAGGATGTAAAAAAAATTGAAAGGACTATAGATTTCGAAACACCACTCTAAAAATATTTACGTATGATTGATTGTGACTAAAAATCGATTATTCAAGAATATGTCAACATTAGCGAGCAATTGTCATTGACTATTATTGACATTTTATATGAGACAACCAATGTGAACCGACTCTTCTGAAACTTGAACGGAAGTCTCGAGTCAAATGGAGTCAATAAAAGTTTAGGGATCGACACCATCTCATGTTAATTTCTTCTGGTTATGTATGTACCTTTCATAATACTGTCACTTAGTCTTATTAACGTCAATCTAGTTCTGTTGCACAGTCCTCTTGAATGATCTATATTTTTTAGTAATATCATTAAAGTCTCAACTTTCAAATTCAAATCATGATTCGACACACCATAACACTTCAAGTTATTCTAGTGTAGGTGCAAGTATGACACTGTCCTTCAAATAATTCATATCATCCACAATATTTTTCAAGTGTAGCTTTGAACGAAATATTTGTAAAATTATCAATGGAGTTTTTTCACTTCTTTCTTTTTTCAATTAAAAAAATTCATCTATGAAGTCTTCCGTTTCATACAGTTACTTGTAAATATTAGTTTGTTAAGATTTATTTTTACAATAGTAAGATAAATGCATGCATTAAAATAATTATGCAATGTAAGAATGTATACATTTCACATATACTATTATAAATAAATAACTAACATTATTTTGTAGCATCCAAATTTAATCTAGTTTTGGGGTTTGAAACCCTCAATTTCTATACATTCCCGTGTTGGTCAGTCCATGTAAAGTTTTGTTCTGTCTTTAATTGGAATGCATTGTTCATTATATTATCCTATGAAATTATCCCAAATCTAGTGTTAAAGATCTTACGCTTTCCTTGCTTTGTAGACAACAAAGTGCAAAACTAATATATTTTTTATATTAATTAATTAACTCAAAGATATCTCTCAAACTTATTCCAATATGATAAATATGTTCTTATGTATTTGTTGGTTTGCCTAATAGAATATATTGATATATTAATTATTATCTGTCTACTATAATCTTTCTTCGAAGTAATTAATCTAGATAAATAATTATGCTCTTCTACCAAAAAAAAATGTATAGAGTAAAATTGGTTCATACATAAACTAATTTGCAATACTATTTAGCATAACCACTGATACCATTTAGTTGTTTAGTGCTCATATGTATTTGGTGATGTATTAATTATTGTATGTCTATTATAATCTTTCTTTGAAGTAATTAATCTAGATAATGTCTCTTCTACAAAAATTAAGAGTATGTATAGAGTGAAATTGATTTATACACAAACCACTCTGCAATAATTTTTAGTATAACCACTAATACCCTAGTGTAATCAACTAATACACCTTAATTAAACAACTAATACTCTTTGTACCCTTCAACTAATATCCTTCAGTGAAAATAATTAATACTTTCCAGAACTGATATTCTTCAGTGAAAATAACTAATACCCTCCAAAAAACTAATATCTTTCAGTGAAAAAAACTAATACACTTCAAAGGGTTCATGTATGAATCATTTTCATTCTTTATTTTGCCAAAAATTAAAGAGTAATATTATTCTCTTAATAAACTTCTACAAACTATATATTAGAATTATTTCTATACATTTATCATTCAAAAAATATTTAATAACTATTATTTTAAAATAATTTAAATATCTTTTATACTACAAAATAGAGGGATTTATCATAATATATATATTTCAAAGATATATTCAACATATTTTTATATTATTTCTCAATATTTATTATAGATTATGGTTCAAAAATATATCAAATATATTTTGTAAACAATTATCTTTAATATTTACAATAAAATATATTTTAAATATATATATCAAAAATTTAGAAAGATACTCAATTTAGCAATAATTTTGGCGGAAAAATTTAATGATTTCCAAATGTAGGCCGATTAGCTATTATATATATATATATATATATATATATATATATATATATATATTGAAAATAGTTTGTACACATAACAATAATATTGGAGTTTACGTGAGTTAATATAAGTTTGGCAAAGTATAGAGTAAACCTTGTTTATATATAAATCTTGATTTGATTAACCCGGATAAGAATTCGCGGGTTATTTATTTTAATTTGGATTGTCCGACAAAATATTGGGGAGGCGGTATCCAATACTCATTCCTGTTGCTATTTAATCTATCTAATCTTTTTTTTTTTCATTCTTTTTTTATTTCACTTCTTCGTTTCATTCCTTTTTTTCTTTTTTCCTATTTACAATATTTTTTCTATTTTATTTTCTTTTGCCATTTTTTTAATATGTATAGAATAAAATTGGTCCATACATAAATAATTTTACAATACTTTTTAGTATAATAACTAGTACCTTTTAGTGTAACCAACTTATACTCTTTACTTAAACAACTCATACTCCTCGTACCCTTCAACTAATATCCTTCAACGAAAACAACTAATATCCTTCAGTGAAAGCAATTAATACACTTTAGTAAAAACAGATAATACCCTTCAAATGGTTCGTATTTTATTTTTGGACCCAATTTACTTAAATATGATCAATATAATATCCTATATAATTCATACCCTTCAATTATAATAATTAATACTACCTCCATCCCAGATTAGTTTTGACAGTTGACTTTTTTGGGACTTAAGTGCGAGATTTGATTTGTAGTATTTAAATGAATAAAATAGTTTTTTTTTTATCATGAAATATTGTTTGGTTTTAAGTGAATGAATCAAAACAAAGGTATTTTTATGCGTAATTATTAGTGAAATTAGATGTAATTTAGAGGTATTTGTAAGAGGTAAATAGTGCCCTGTGAAAACAGATCTGAGACGGAGGGAGTATGTTTTAGTAATATAAGTCATACCCTTCCATTATTATAACTTATACCCTTTTTTAATATAGGTCATACCCTTCAATTATCACAACTAATACCCTTGTGTACTGTAAGTGATACACTTCAGTTATCACGACTAATACCTTTTAGTAATATAAGTCATACTCTTCAGTTATCACGACTAATAACTTTTTATAATGTAGGTCATAACCTCTAGTTATCATGATTAATACACTTGTATAATGTAATTCATACCCTTCACTTATCACGATTAATACTCTTTTGAAATGTAAGTCATACCTTTCACTTATTATGAATAGAACTCTTTAGTTATGTAGATTATACTCTTCCATTATAACAATTAATATCCTATTGTAATACTTTTCAGAAGAAGAAAAATGTAGACAGAAATTGAAAGAGAATTAATTAACAAATGAATTAAAAGATGAAATATTAAACTAATAAAAGGGGGAGAAAAAAAAACCCATATATGTTGAACCACATGAGTGTGGATTGGAAGGACAACTTAATGCAATTTGTCTGTCTTTCAATCAGGAGGTATTAACGGGTTATATGATCTGGATGCGGCCCGCATTAACCAATTAACTGTAATGGGTAATCCATTTATAATATGGATCCAATTCCATACATAAACTAATTTCACTCTATACATACTCCTTAAGTTTTTGTCGAAATATATAGTTTGTATTTTACACCAAGTCTATAAAAACAACTTAATTAAGAATAAATCTGCTTTCGAAATTTAATTCGAAGAAAGTATTTTTGTGAAAAAAATTCAGTGTAAAAACTTATTTATAGGTATTAGTTATTTCATTAAATGTCATTAGTTGTTTTCACTAAGATATTTATTTTGAAGAGTATTATATTTTTACTAAAGGTATTAGTTTCCCATTAAACGGTATTAGTTATTTTATTATATTCTCTCCGTTCAAGTTTTACTTTTTCATTTAATTTTACACGGAGTTTAATGCGATAGTTGACTTGTAATATTTAAATGAAAACTAGTTTTTTGTGATGTGAAGTTTAAAAAAGTGAGTGCACTTTATTTCTATTTTGGGATATGGAAAAATAAAATTGGAACGAATTTTTGGCATATGGAAAAATAAAATTGGGACGGAGGTAAATTGTTGTTCACGTCTCTTTATAATAATTTATCAAATTTCTTTTAGGAAATTGTAATCCATTCCAAATCTTTAAAAGATACACTTTATATTCCAAAAAAATCAGATTCTTGATTATGAAGGCATATATATACACCCTAAACCTTTACCGTGCATCTATATATATTTAAACACACTATAATCGGTCTCTCTGAGGTCTATATCAATTAAAAAAGCAATTTGCCAAACAAAAATCCGCAATGGCCATGCTTCGCAGCATAACATCTTCTAAGGTTGTCCCTTACGCAGTTCGTGCAATTTCATCTCGAGGAAGTGCCCTCAAAAACGCACTCAACGGTGGTGTTCAAAATTCCATAATTCCATTCGCAATTTCTCATCAATATTTATGTACGGATGCCAAGAAGCAAAGTGATAGTAAACTAGTCAAGATTATTAAATCTGAACTCAAGACTCTGGGAACAGACGTAACTCTCCTCAACTTCTCTCTTTTATTTTTAGGGACACTTTACAAAGGAGTACTAAATTTTGTTGTATTATACAACACAATTTGTTCTACTACCCTTTGTAATATGCTTTTCTTTTACACCCCTTTGACTAATTTGTAATTTTCTCTTGTTTTTATTACTTTTTTTTTTCTTTAAATTAATATATATTCAATTTATATTTCTAGATGCCTCCAATTCCAAATGACATTCCTTTCACGTTGGAAGATAATCCTTGGGAAGAGCACGTGACTTTGTCACGTGATTTTGATGGAGAGAAAATTAAGGTCGATGTAGACATGCCTTACTGGTGTATGTGTGATGATGAGGAAGATAAAAACAACTCTACCAATAAAGACAGTGATGACGACAGCGACAGCGACAACAATGTCACGGACTCCGATGATGATGATGATGAAGATGAAGAGAAACCTAAACCCCCACGAAAAAGGCTTTATTTAACGGTGAAAGTTTCCAAAGAAAATGGGATAACTTCGAAATTTGATGTTAGTGCTTATGCGGATGGAACAATTAGGGTTCATCATTACGATATCCTTAAGAAGCCTGCACCCGAATCCACTCAACCATCGAACGAATTTATGAGACGTTATGTGTAAGTAGAATTTGTCTCACTAAAGTTTTTATTTATTTTTTTGAACAATATTGGTTCTATAAGAATTTGCGTAACTTACCTAGATGTAGAATTTTTTATCGGATCGAGATAAAGATTTATTTAATATTTTATAATAACACTAAATTTTATGGTTTTACTTTGTACTTACAGGAATGAGGGCTGCGATATGGAGAAAGCTTTGACAGAGTTCCTCAAAGTGAGAGGCATAGAGAAAAGTAATTATGAGTTCTTGTTCGAGTACCTTATCAAGAAACACAAAAACAGGCCTGTGGTAGCACTGAAAGAGTTCAGGAATTTTATTGGGGAGTAGTTATTTTCAAGATGAATTATGAATTGATGTTAATTTCACGATGCATGTGTCTGAATATATTATTTGGATTTTTTGTTAACTATAGTCTTGCACTTTCAATAAATTATAGAAAATTTGTTTGTTTTTTTTTTTTAATCAGACAAGAACTTTTTTTATTACTAAAAATTAATGGCATCAGGAATCCTACATAACCAGCCACAAGGCAAGATTAATTACAAAACATCAACAAATTAAAGACTAATTTAGGACATATGAGCCAATTTCTCAAGGAGGAGTTACAATGAATCACTTGTTTTACCAGCAACCTACTCCAACTTCTCCCTCTAACCTTTTCAAAAATAGTGTTTTCTCCAAGTTCCATGCATGCCCTCAAAAATAAATAATAAAGTATTATATGAAAATAGTTCATGATAAGCTTATCATAAAAATATTTTAAAGTATCATTAATCTCATCGATAGTATCATTAATCTCGCCAGGGATATCATTAGTCTGAGTTCAAGAAAATTATTTTAAATTTTTTTGAACTCAAACTACTGATACCACTGACAGGTTTAATGATACTCCTGATGAGATTAATGATACTCTAAAATTATTTCATGTTAAGCTTATTATGAAGTGTTTTCATATAAAACCTACTCATAATAAATTTATTTCTCGCCTTCCATATCGCCCATACCGTACACTCCCAAATAACAATACCCAGCATAGCAACTTTCTTCTTTCGAAAAAGTCCCGAAAATATGAGAAAATGATCGATTACCTTATTAGGCAACACAACCGGAACCCCAAGCCAATCAACAAATGTATCTCATATATTCCGCGCCAATGGGCAATTGATGAAGAAATGTTCTGCAGATTCATCTTCTATTCCGCACGCCATGCATTTCAAGTCCGTATTTTCAAGAAGAATTCCTCTCCTTGCAAGGTTGTCCTTTGTTGGAAGCCTATCGTGTAATGTTCTCCATGTCGTTGCAGCTACCTTCAGCGGAACCGCCTTGCACCACACTTTCTCGAATTCATTCCTTCTCGTGCCCCAGTTGTCCTCGATCTTTTTGCAACAAAGTTTATGGTACACCGATCTCGGTGTGTATCTTCCCTTCGTCTCCAAACTCCATATCCAGCTGTCTTCTTCGCCCTCTATCAACCTGCGAGTATTCACCTTCTCAAAAAAATCATTGAAGATAGTTAATTCTCTATCAAATAATCATCTCCGCCAATTCCACACCCATCTCCAATTCCCCCATTTCCCTCCTAACTCCCTTGCTTTCTTCTCTTTATCCCTGCTTAAGTGAAAGAGCCTAGGAAACTGACACTTTAGAGGCCCGCCCCCCACCCATACATCATTCCAGAAATCTGTATTGCCCCCATCGCCGATTCATTTAACAAGACATTCAAGAAACCAATTCGAATCCATACCTGAGCTTATATCTAGAACATCCTTCCACCAACTCGACCTCACCCCTCTTCTCTCACTTCTCACCCCTCCCTTGCTTACTCTCACTTTCCCATGAATAGATTCTATCACTCTAACCCATAAGTTCTCTCATTCAACTAAAACTCGTCAAACCCATTTTCCCATCAACGCCTTATTGAACGCCTCAATCTCCCTCACCCCAAGTCCCCCCACAGATTTTGGAGCACAAATGATATTCCAACTTAACCAAGATTTTTAGTATGCCAACAATTTTTTTGGGTAAAAAGAAAAAAAAAATGATAGATGGGTAATGACGTCAACACTGCTTTTAGAATTGTAACTCTACCTCCAAAAGAAAGCTTTCGATGCTCCAATGACTTCAATCTCATTTTCACCTTATGTATCAGTGACCCCATTCCGCTACTCTGTTTCGATTTATCCCTACTCGAATCCCCATATATGTAAATGGAATAGACTCTCTCAGACATCCAAGGGTGTTCGTTATTTGCTCCAGTCTATCCTCCTCCATATTAATCCCAATGAGACTACTTTTATTGAAGTTGATTTTTAACCCAGATGCCAGCTCAAAATTTCTTAAAATCGATTTGATACTCCAAGCATTCTCAACCTTATCCAAAGCCACAAAAGTAGTATCATCGGCGTATTGTAATAATGGCACCTTCACCCTATCCTTCCCGAGCTCAGTTGCTTCCAACAAACCATTGACCATCAAATTCAGCCCCTCAGCTACAATCAAAAATAAATATGGGGAAAGTGGGTCTCCTTGACGGAGTCCTCTTTCTAAAGCAAACTCTCCACATGGGCTGTCATTCACTAGCACATTAGCTGAAGTCGTCAAGATGCATTCTAAGATCCATCCCCTTCCCCTCCACTTATGACTGAAATTGAACTGCTCCATCATGTCATCCAAAAAACTACATTCTACTGAGTCGTACGCCTTTGCAAAGTCGATCTTGAAAAAAATTCGACCAATTTTTAACCTCTTCGCCTCCTCGATTGCCTCGTTCAGAACCACCACTCCATCTTGGATCAACCTGCCTCCAACAAAAGCACTCTGATTCTCAGAAATGATATCATCCATCACCTTGCTCAATCGACCCGCCAGCACCTTTGCCAAAATTTTGTATAAGCAGCCTATCAGCGAAATTGGTCTATAATCTCCCAAGTGATTGGCATCGTCTTTCTTTGGGATCAGTACAATAAAGGAAGAGTTGATACCCCTAACAAATTTTTCGTTGCAATGGAACTCTTCTAACATTCGCATGATATCATTCTTGATTACTTCCCAATATTTTTTTAAGAAACAGAAGTTAAACCCATCGGGTCCAGGGCTCTTCGAACCTTCACAACTATTTATCGCTTCTTTAACCTCTTGTTCGAGAAATGGAGCTGTGAGCATCCAATTATCCAAATCTGACAACTTATTGGAACCCAAATTCACAGCCAACTTTGGATGATTTCCCGGTGGTTTCGAATAGTATTTTTCAAAAAAAAAAAACTCTTAATGCCCTTCTTGACTTCCTCCACATCTTCCACCCACGTATTACCTATCTGCAGTCCCACAATTTCATTCGATTTCCTCCTTTGATTTATAGACCTATGGAAAAAACTGGAATTCATATCCCCATCTTTGAGCAATTTAATCCTCGCCTTTTGTGCAGCTAACCCATGTTTCCAGTTGAGATTCTTAAATAACTCCGCAATGGCCGATCTTCTTCTCTCCACTTCTCCTTCATCCAGCCCGAACACATCATCTACCATATCCAGCTGTAGAATTTCAGACTTCAGGTTTCCAATATTCTCTTCCAGATGCCCGAATACCTCTCTGTTCCAGCCCTTCAGTCGTCCCTTTAACTCCTTAAGTTTCTCTTTTACGACATAGCCAGTCCAGCCTCCGAACTCCGAGTCCTTCCAGGATTTTGCCACCATCTCTTTGAACTCCGGGTGATTGATCCAAGCATTAATGAATTTAAACGGCTTAGGGCCCCAATCCACTGAGTTGATTTCAAGTATTAGAGGACAATTATCTGAAACTGACCTCGGGAGGCCTTTTTTATAGGAATGAGGCCATTTCTCGATCCATTCATTATTAAGCAAGAATCGGTCAAGCCGACTTTTACATCTCCCATTAGGACGATACCAAGTGAAACTTCTCCCATGAAGCGGCAGATCAACCAGGTTTGACTTATTGATAAACTCGTCAAAAGCTCTTATATCATTCCAACAAATCACCTCATTTGTGCCTGCCCTTTCGAACTCGGAGTGAATCGAGTTAAAATCTCTTGCAATGTAGATACACGCATCCCCTTTCTGCTGAACTATAATCTCTAATCTGTCCCACAAATTCTTTCTATCCTCCAGCTCAATAGGTATGTATACATTCACTAAACAACATCTAATCCTATCTGAACCCCATGTGCCATTAACCATGACCGCCCCCTCCATGTGCCACCAACTAGATCATTTAAATCTGTCTGGATTCCAGAGTGTTATAATGCCCCCCGATCTCCCGACTGCCTCCCTGGCCGCCCACCCACAGTTATTATTTCCCTATATAGAATAACAAACAATTGCATTCACAACTTCAAGCTTTGATTCCTAAATAAACACCACATCTACTTTAAATTTATTCATCATACCTTGTATCTCCTTTTTCTTCACTCTGCTTCCCGCCCCTCTGATATTATATGATAAAATCTTCATGATAGAATATTGATGTCGACTCCTTGTCCTCGGCCTCAGAATTACCCTTATTATTCTCCAACCTAGCTATTGCTCCCATCATCTCTATGTCGTTGCCAACCAATCCAATATGCTTACCCATGTCCCAAATCTTTCAAATATTTTCCTCCTCTGCCTTCTTTCCCGATCGTCCCCCTTTGATGTTTTTATTCCGAAAATCTTTTTTAAATTCTCTCGCATCTTCTTCAAACCTCATATTTTCAACAAAGTTCTCCCACTTCTTTCGTTCCTCTTCCCCTATGCACGATTTCTTTTCCAATGCCTTAGATCCACGAACATTAGGTCCTTTCTTCGTCGCCCCTATTCCCATTCGACATCCACATCTGTCTGAGGCATCTTTAACACGAATTTCCAAATCAGACCCAGAATTTGATGCCAACAGTGTTGAATTCGGATTTCTGGGCAAGATCTGCTTCTCCCTAGATTGAGATTGGTGTCTTGACTTCTTATCCCCGTGTTCGCATACCGCTGTTATCAATACATGTCCCTGTGATCCTGCCCTTAATATGCTTGGGCTCCCTGCGTCCAAAGAATTAATATACTTTGACCCAATTTAAATGTTGGATTGGTCTGCTTCATCTTGGCCCATGAACTATTAGAAAAAAGTCCTTGAATTTGGGCCTTCTCATTATGTTTGACAGGCCCTGAGAAAGGCCTAATTTGTTTGTCCAATAATTCCACAAGTGACCCAGGAGTACCTGGATTAAGTAAGAGACAGGCTTTATTTGTTTCCTCGTCAATCTGTCGGGCCCCACTGCCTTTTTGACTTCTTACTATCTCAATACTCTTCTCGGAATTATAGCAACAATTAACACGATCCGCCGTCCTGCTCATATCTCCATGAGACTTGGAATTCAAACCGTCACGAGCGTCTGAAACAAAAATTTTACACAAATCGACGTCATCAATGTCATCGACGTCCGATAGCATCGCTTCTGCCGGAAAAGAAGATAACACTTTCTCCGCCTATCAATTGCTATCTTCTCCCTCATCTTTCTCCCCTTCACTTTCAAGTTTCAAACACCATCGAATTCATGCACGAACAGTCCCATTCGGTCACCACCCTGATCTTGAACAGTCTGCCATCTACATTGATTTGGAGAATCTTATCAATCCCAGATAGGCAGGGTGTCCCTCCACCTTCCATGGTCTCACCCAGTCAAACCAGTGCAACACCCATTCATTAAAATCTTCAAGTGTAGTCTTGGTTCCCTCCCCCGACACTCCTTGTATTAGAACACAATTCCCTCCAATGTCCTGTAAGTTAAGTTTACCACAACTTTCACTAATTAGCTCATCCCCATGTTCTGTCCACGAGAAGCTCCACTCACTCTCTCTCATCGGTCGGTATTATAGAAAATTTGTTATATGAAATATTCTACAGATATAGGATCCGTAAAATAATTCATATTTAAAAAATTTGTGGATCTTGACCGGGTCGGGTCGGATTTAGTACATTTTTCCCAAAATCTCGTGCAAGTCAAGTTTCAGGATTTTCGCTCCCAATTTGTGTTACCATATGTACAAATGTATGTTACTGAAGGGCAAAAATGTGTGTTACTATCTATTCAAATATTATTTTCACAAATATTTATTTATTTTTACAAAAATAATTATTTTTCCATACAATAACACATGTAAGGTAGTGAAAAATATATTATTATAATAGCATAAATGTCTTACTCAATTGATAAAGATGTGTTTGTACAAATGCATAAAATCACCCTCCCAAGTTGTGTTACCATAAAGACAATTATATGTTACTATAAAAGCAAATGTGTGTTACTGTTGGAGCAAATATATGTTAATGTTGGAGCATACGTGTGTTACTGGTGGCGGAAATGTGTGTTGATGTTAGAGTAAATATGTGTTAATGTTAGAGTAAATGTGTATAACGTTAGAGTAAATATGTGTTACTGCAAATGTGTGTTAATGTTAGTGTAAATGTGTGTTAATATAAATATGTGTTACTATTGGAGCAAATATGTGTTAATGATAGAGGAAATGTGTGTTACTATATGAGCAAAATGTGTTAATGTTAGAGCAAATATATATTATTGTTGGAGCAAATGTATGTTAATGTTGAATCAAAAGTGTGTTCATGTTAGAGCAAATGTATGTTACTATTAGAACAAATGTGTGTTAATTATGAAACAATAAATCTAGATTTAAAGGGATGAGGAATAAATTAAAAATCACATATTTGTTCTTGTAAAAATATATATTTGTCCTTATTGTTATTTTAAAATACAAAAACATATTTTTTTATGACTAGTAACACACATTCTGTCCTTTAGTAACATGCATCTGCCCATATAGTAACACAAATTGGGAACGAAAATTCTGAAACTTCATTTGCGCGAGATTTTGAAAAAAAAATAAAAAAATCACCAAACCTGGCCAAGATCCGCGAATTTTGACCTAGAGCACCCGACCCATGATTTTTTTTTTTTAATATTTGTCTATTTTAAGTATATTTCACATGTAAAATATTTTACAAAAGAGTTCCTCTAAATTTATAATATGTAAATCCACAAAATTACCTTCAAATTTATAGAGCAATGATTTTTTCTTGTCAAATGTCAACCTTGTTAGGACAAAAGGCAATTGCTATTTTGACCATACATGCTCCTTTTCCAATTATAATTAGGGATAATAAAAGTACATGATTCAATAAGGTATTATTCTCCACTATATAATTACACTCCACTACATATAATGTACAAAATTTAATTGGATGTACATCTATAATATACAATTTTTTACTGTATGTATAAATTTTTTGTCCGTATACCGTGGAGAGTAAAGTAATATTATTTTTCATGTAGTGGAGAGTTCTTACCCATTATAATTATGTCCAGGTGAAATACACCTCCAAATATTGGAGATATACCTTATTCTATTTTTTTATAATTTTATTAAGTTATAATTTTATATATAATTTTAATAATTAAAAAGGAAATATTGATTATTTTATTAAAACATATGAGTGTATATTAAGTGAACATTATAAATAACGGACTATAAAAATTAACAGTGAAAGGGCAGTCGACTTAGAAAATTGTAGAATCTAGTAAAATTGAAACTCACAAGAGAATTTTAGAATTTAAACTTTTTTAAAAAAAAATCTAGAAGTTGTCAATATTTATATCTAAAATAATAAATTTGAGATTTTAGGGTGTTTACAATAAGTATAAGATGATCTCTGTCCATTATTAGAAAAAAAAATATGTATAGAGTAAAACTTTTTTATATATAAATTATTTTACGATATATTTTTTAGTAGTACAACTTATATCTTTTTAGGAAATATAGTCAATATCTCTCTAATGAAACATCTATAATCGTTCAAATATTCATATTTGTTTTGCCTTGAAAAAAAAATATATCATTTTAATTATGAGTATGTATAGTGTAAAATTGGTTCATACATAAATTATTGAAGGGTATTAGTTGTTATTACTAACGAGTATTAGTTGTTTTAAAAAAAAGGGTATTAATTGTTTTCATTGAAGAGTCTTAGTTTGTTTTCATTGAACAACTAAAACTCTTAAGTGTAAATAAATAATATTCTTCAGTAAAAACGACTATTACTCTTTAATAAAAATAACTAATACCCTTCAATAATTTATATATGAACCAATTTCACTCTAGTCTTTAATTATCTCATTCAGGGAGAGAATGAATGTTTAGTTACGTCTTTCTCGTTATACGACCAGAGTCGTCGGCGTGGACCCGAATCTAGAAATTATCTAATTTTAGTACCAAAATTTAAAATCCCTTCTCCCTCACGCATCCACAAATTAACAAACTGCAGATTATGCAAATTCAAAGATCTCAAAATATTAATCTCGCCAAGAAATACGCGTTTAATCGTTCAGATTTAGTTGGATTATTTTAAAGACTAGAGTGTACCACGTGAAACTGAAAAAATATATTATATTTATTTTCTGTAGACATTTAATAAGAGTATTTTTGTTTAAAAAATTTCGAGGTATATACAATAAATTATGGGGTTTGTTTAGCTGTGGCCAGTGCCCTTCGCTAAACCCTATAGGTATATCCTACAAACTAAATAATTAAAAAAAAAACATCAAAATTCACATAAATTAATAACAATTATGGAATAACATTACTTAGACTAATAATTTAATAATAATCAATTTCCATTTCAATATTGAATAATTTATAAATTAATCAACATTATTAGTTATTGGGAGTATACGGTAAGAAATTAATTTATATAAGAAACAATACAAAATTTCAAATAAACTTTAACGTTACAAATACTTGTTCATCGATCAAAATGAGTTCCAAGTAGAACTTGTCTCTATTAAAATTATTAAAAAATATTGTCCAACTTTTTCAATCCTTACTTTAGCGGTCAATTTTTGGCTCTCACTCTTGATATTAGAAATCAGAGAAAATTGAGGTGTCATACTCTTGAAATCTAAAATGAGATTTAAATTACAACAATTAAACCATTATAATTATTCAGATAAAAATATATGGTATAGTTAAATATATTATTTTTGCACATGAAGAATATTTAAACTGAACGATGTAGAGCATAAATCAACAATCATTATTACATTCATATTGATATTGATATTTAAATCTAATCAAATTGTGAGCACTTAAAATGATGAATTTAATTATAAAATAAATATACTAATAACAATAGATATATAACTAACCAACAATTGATGGGAGAAATCTCAGCAAAAGAGTGGAACAAATGAAACTTTGATGTGAAAAAATGAAATACAATATGCTCTTATTTATAATAAAAAAAATGCATGCAATATTATATCATGTCCATAGTAAGAATATATCACATAAGAATATTCTTTGGAATATATAACTATATACCTTTTATTTTAGGAAAAAATAATCGAACATTATATTATACTAGGGTGTACCCACGCGAATTTCGCGTACTGAAAAAGTATATTATTTTTATTTTCTGTAGACATTTAATATAAGAGTATTTTTGTCTAAAAAATTTCGAGGTATATACAATAAATTATGGGGTTTGTTTAGATGTGGCTTGTGCCCTTCACTAAACCCTATAGGTATATCCTACAAACTAAATAATTAAAAAAAAAAAACCCATCAAAATTCACATAAATTAACAGTTGGGAGTATACGGGAAGAAATTAATTTATATTAGAAACAATACAAAATTTAAAATAAACTTTAACGTTACAAATACATGTTCATCGATCAAAATGAATTCCAAGTAGAACTTGTCTCTATTAAAATCATTAAAAAATATTGTCCAACTTTTTTAATCCTAACTTTAACGGTCAATTTTTGGCTCTCACTCTTGATATTAGAAATCAGAGAAAATTGAGGTGTCATACTCTTAAAATCTAAAATGAGATTTAAATTACAACAAACCATCATAATTATTCAGATAAAAATATATGGTATAGTTAAATATATTATTTTTGCACATGAAGAATATTTAAACTGAACCAATCATTATTACATTCATATTGATATTGATATTTAAATCTAATCAGATTGTGAGCACTTAAAATGATAAATTTAATTATAAAATAAATATACTGATAACGATAGATATATAACTAACCAACAATTGATGGGAGATATCTCAGCAAAAGAGTGGAACAAATGAAACTTTGATGTGAAAAAATGAAATACAATATGCTCTTATTTATAATAAAAAAATGCATGCAATATTATATATTATCCATAATAAGAATATATCACATAAGAATATTCTTTGGAATATATAACTATATACCTTTTATTTTAGGAAAAAAATAATCGAACATTATACTATATATACTAACTCAAACTTAGAAATGACAAATTTAGATTCATTCAATAAATAGATCATATTTAATTACATTAAGGTTTGGAAAAAATATGATTTATAATAAATTCTAAAAATAACTAAATAAGAAAATGGAAAAAAATATCTATTTGCATTAATTATGCAGATATAAATTAATGGTTTAGATTTAATGATATAGAACACAGGGTCGAGATTAAAAGTTTAACCAACTTTTAATGAGAGTGCAGTATTTCAAAATGGAGAGATTTGAGACATGCAACCTCATCCTTAGAATAAGGTGGTGTTGACACATCAACTTTGAGAGGTTTGAAAATATATTATAATAAGATTATATATATTAACTCAAACTTAGAAATGATAAATTTAGATCCATTCAATAAGTAGATCATATTTAATTACATTAAGGTTTGAAAAAAATATGATTTATAATAAATTCTAAAAATAACTAAATAAGAAAATGGAAAAAAAAATATTTGCATTAATTATGCAGATATAAATTAATGGTTTAGATTTAATGATATAGAACGAAGGGTTGAGATTAAAAGTTTAACCAACTTTTAATAAGAGCGCAGTATTTCAAAATTGAGAGATTTGAGACATGTCACATCGGCCTAAGAATAAGGTGGTGTTGACACATTATCTTGGAGAGATTTGAAAATATATTATTATAAGATGTGTATGTAGAGAGGCAGATTTATTATCATTTGTAAAGATACACAAAAGTTTATGTATAAAAGCATTGTGCACCATAATATTCTGTTTCCACATATTCAAACCAAATTTTAGAAACAATTAATATTATATTTCATAGCACTTTATTAATTATGACAAAGTATAGAGTAAAATTTGTTTATACATAAATCACTGAAGGGTATTAGTTGTTTTCATTGAAGAGTATTAGTTGTATTTATTGAAGAGTATTACTGATTTGTACTAAAGAGTCTTAGTTGTTTTCATTGAAGAGTATTAGTTGTATTTATTGAAGAGTATTACTGATTTGTACTAAAGAGTCTTAGTTGTTCAGTGAAAATGAACTAAGACTCTTCAATATAAACCAGTAATACTCTTTAATAAAAACAATTAATATTCTTCCGTGAAAACAACTAATACCCTTCAATAATTCATATATAAATCAATTTCATTCTATACATACTCATTAATTATTACTATGATTGTTAAAATATTTGTTGGTATATAATAGGGTTAATTGAAAAAAAAAAAAAAAAACCATGATATTTTTTTGCTTTATCAATTACAACATAAAAAAAATTATAATTTAATACACCATCTTCTTAAGTTTTATAGTTTAAAGGATTGATAGTTCTCCCATAATAATTAATTGACGTCCATGCCCGAAAATTTCACATTAATATCCAGGTAAACGACTAAACGCCAACAAATAAAATTATTAAAATAATAATAATAATAATAATGTATTTAAAATAACATTTTTAAGTTATGTTTCTAACAGGAATGATATAGAGTCCACCCCACTTATGTGGCAATGTCACGCCATCCTATATAATATTGCAAGATCTTATAATCCTTATTTATCTCTCATCCCCTTTTTTTTTCTACTTTTTAATTAAACCACAAATTTAATATCTTCTTTAATAATTTATGCTCCACATTAATATGGAAAAAAAAATATTATAATGATATAAATTTATTTCAAGAATAATATATATAATTATGATGCATATAATTTTTCCATTGTAAAATTACTAATATTAACGCACTACAAAAAAGGCAGAAATGGCGAGGGGAGTTAAAGAGGGCAATGTTTGCCCTCGTCCCTAAAGAGGGTCGAGGCGAGGGCAAAAAAAAAATAAGATGGACGAGGGAAGGGGCCCCCTCGTTACTTAACGAGCGCGGGCCCCTCGTCAAAATTTAAAAAATGGCTGGCGAGCGCGGGCCCCTCGCGCATTAACGAGGGTGGGCCCCCTCGCGCATTAACGAGCGTGTTGCCCCTCGCCCAGTGTGGCGCTGCTGCGAGCCGAGGGCTCATCCCCTCGCCCATTTATGCGTGGCTGCGAGCCGAGGGCTCGGCCCCTCGCCCAGTTTGCCGAGGGCTCGGCCCCTCGCCCACGTGAAATTCTAGGATTTTACCGAGGGGTGTTGCCCTCTTTAACCCCCTCGGTAAAAATTGGATATAAATACACCTTCTTCCCCTTTTTCAGCAGAAACCCTCCCCTCCCCCTCCTCTAGCCGCGCCGCCATGTACCTGCCGCCGCCACCGTCGCCGGACAGTGTCCTCCACCGGTCGGGTTTTGGCCTACTCGTCCTCGTGAACATTTCTACGGTAATATTTTTCGTTTTAATCCGTTAAATACTTTGTAAAATGCAAATTAATTTCATGTATATATATATTTATATGTATGTATATATGTATGTATATATGCATGTATAGGTGTTAATTAGTTGCTAATTATGTAGTTTTTAGCTTGTTATTTGTAATTAGTGGGTAATTAATTAATTTGATAATGTATTCATGTTATTATAATTAATTAGAAATAATTAATAGCTAATATATATTTATTGTATTTAATTAAATTAATTTGTATGATATATATATTTAAGTATATATATATATATATATATTCATGTGATAAATATTGATTTTCGATTATTTACATTAATTTTAATTATTATTAGTTTGATGAATATATTAGTTAATTAGTTATTTTTGTTCAAATTAAGTTTATATTTAATTATGTTGGAGTGGAGGGGCCGGGTTGATGAATATATTGTTGGTTGTTTGCTAGCTGTAGAATGTGCGTTCCGACTTGATTAATTTTAATTAAGTCGGAAATGGATGTACTATATAGATCTTAGTTATAACTTGAGAATACGATAAAAATAAACGAAACTCTGCCGAAAATTTTAGATGAGCTAATTATTTAACACTAGGATAAATACAATTGATCATGAATTTTTATTAAATTTTGAATATTCTTTAATTTGAAACAGATTCTAATATGAGTTATTCAAGTCGTACTTGGATGTATGGTCCAAGAACAATTAATGGAATGATAGCTCCCGATTTTCTTAGTGGTCTTGAATCATTTATACAATTCGCTACTAGCAATCCTGATTGGATGAGTGGAGGAGAAATTAGGTGTCCCTGCTCGAAATCCAGATGTAGGAACCAAAGGTTTAGAGCATCAATTGACGTGAAAACACATTTGTATATAAATGGGTTTATGCCCAATTATCACAATTGGGTTTTACACGGTGAACAAAATTGGGGTCATCTACCATACCAAAACTATGATCAGTCGGCATCGACTTCGTACAGAGTAGATGATACGGCAGGGTCTACCTCGTACCATGACATGATCA
The DNA here is from genome assembly GCA_947034835.1 of Ballota nigra. NCBI lineage: Eukaryota > Viridiplantae > Streptophyta > Magnoliopsida > Lamiales > Lamiaceae > Ballota > Ballota nigra. The sequence goes on along the minus strand of OX344720.1, from coordinate 68,908,990 downwards.
CAGACCTAACTGGTCCTAACCTTCATTTTGGAAATGTGGAAGATGAACCCGTTAATGATCAGGAGCCCCCAAATGAGCATGCTGCTCAATTCTATGACATGCTTCGTGCAGCAAACCAGGATTTGTATCCTGGTTGCGAAACACACTCACAATTATCATTCAACGCTCGATTGTTGAACATTAAAACTGAAAATAGACTGTCTGAGAGGGGTTTTAATCAAGTTGTTGACTTGATTCGGGAAATTGTTCCTCCGGAAAATCTAGTGCCTAGGAAATTTTCTGATAGCAAACAATTAATGAGTGGGATGGGTCTTCCAGTAGAGAGGATTGATTGTTGTGCACAGAATTGCATGATATCTCGGTGTTTAAAATTTTACAGATGAGCGGATCCAATCGTAGCTCTAGCGGGGGACGGCGACAGAGTACAGGTCGCGGGGGTCGAGGCCGATCTAGTGGGGCGCGGAACACAGTGCCTATACCACACATATCAGTGCCAGTTCCGTTGATCCCCACGACTGATGACGAGGAAGCTGAGCAGTATACCGACTCGGATTCTGAAGAACAGTCGGATTCACAAATGGTCGGACAGAGACTAGATGTGTATATTGCCTACGATACGTATGTTAGACTTACTATTTTCAGGTATTTTGAGGAATATATATCCGTGAATATTAATTATGTATTACAAATTTGTTTTGCAGCTTGATGCCTTCGAATCCGGTCTCCAAGCTGATCAGACGTATCATGGCTGGACATATGGAGTTGGGCGCCTTCACCTTCAGGATGATATCCGAAGAAAGGCTGCAGGAGTACTGGGAGACATTTCAGGTATATATTCATTTGATTTATAATGATATTATATGACATAATAACATCTTTGTTTATCAGAAAGAGGCTAGATGGGATCCTACTGTCACTTCAACACAGTATGTGCATCACTTGTTCCTGAAAAGGGCTGCTGAAAGATATGTAGATCTTTTGAACTCTGTGAAAAGAAAATGGGAGTTGAAGGGTAAGAAGCCACAGTGGGATACGAAAGTGTGGAAGGTCTTGCTCGCGTACTGGGACAGAGATGACGTGAAAGCCAAATCCGCACAATGTAGACGGAACAGACTATCTGAGCCTGCTGGCCCGGGTACTGGCATCTCCACCCATAAAGGTGGATCTCGTGGTGCCGTCGAGGTTGCTCTGGATAGTGTAAGTCATTTGTTGATACCAAATTCGGTAAAGTTTTATAATATGTATACATATTTTAAGTTTTAATCATCATGTTCTAAATTATAGGAGAGGAAGAAGGGACGCCCCGCCACAGATTGGGAAATTGTGGAGCACTTCCACTACCGTGGTCCAGGACAGTATACATACGGTCTTATATCTGATACATTGGTAAGTATTCTTGTTACATTTTAATTTAAAATACTATGAATATTTAGATATCTAGAAAAATAACTCTCTAAAAAAAATGTGTAGGCTGATGTACAAGCAAGAGTCTCCCAACTGCACCCTACCTCTGACTCTGACGAGCAACCTCCTGAACCTAGTCTTCCAGAGTTATCTCAGATGTACGTCAAGATTGTGGGGAAAAAGCACGGTAAAGTTCGTGGGCTCGGACAATTGGGAAAGTCCAGACGCATAGTCTCCGGCCCAGGCGGGACATCAGCTGGGACTCATATTGGAGCCTACAGTCAAATTGATGTGGACCGACTACTCGCTGAGGAGCGTGAGAGAACGCGCAGAGAGTCGGCTGAGGAGAATCGACGATTGTTGGAGCAAGTAGAAGAGAGACAACGACAAATGCGTGAGGAGATGACCCAGAACTTCCAAAACCAGTTTACCGAGTGGTTGCGGGCATCACAACAGGGATCCGGACCCAGCGTCCCACAAGCTGGTGGTTATCCCCCACCACCCCCGCCTCCATCCGATGGTTATCCCCAACCCCCACCCCGAGGACCGGGTTCGAGCCGTGGCAAAGGACAGAGATCTTGATCATGTTGAAGTTGAAACTTTTGAAAAATTATTAACTATTTTCATGAATGTTTGAGAGTATATTTGGAGTATGAATTATTGTGCATCGTCTTTATTATGCTTAAGATGTTAATTTTCATTAATGTTTGTGTGAAATTCGGAGCTATATATCGTGTTTAGTAAGATTTTAATTAATTATTTAGGTTAATTTTTTATATATCGTGTTTAAAAAGATTATATAGATAAGTGAAAATATAATTAATTTTGCAAGTGTTAATTTCATTTTATATGTGAGAATAAATAAAATTCATTTTGAAGTTGTAATGATATATAATAATTAATTAAAAGTGTAATCATAATAGAAATTATTAGAATAATGCAAAGTTTTAACAAATAAATCAAAATATGAAAATCATGTAATTTAAAATGATAATAGTAATTTAATAAATTTTGAAGGTGTTATTATAAATAAAATGATTTATAATAATATTAGTTAATTTAAAGTGTAAACAAAATAGGAATTAAATGAAATCAAAATAAGAAATAATACATATACTATTACAATAGAATTTATTTCGAAAACAAGCCTTGTCCGAGTGGTAAGGCAAAAGTCATAAGTCTCCCATGCTTGGGGGAGGTCTCGGGTTCGAAACTGGCCGCTTGCGGGTCGCGCGCGGGTTGCTTGCGGGTCGGGCTGGGTCCTCCCCGCCTCGCGAGCGCCACCCGGTTGTTTTTTTTTTTTTAATAATAAGAGTTGACGAGGGCTTCACCCTCGCGAATAGGCGAGGGGCGAAACGAGGGCTCTGCTCACGAGCTTGCCGAGGGCAATGGCGCTCGTCAATTTACATTGGCCCGAGCCGAGGGCGTGGCCCACGCGAATCTGGACGAGGGCTTGTCCCCTCGTTAGTTGACGAGGGGTTTGACGAGGGCTTCCTTTTGTACTTGGCGAGGGTTTTGCCCTCGTTAATTGGCGAGGGCGACTTCCCCTTGTTAGTTGACGAGGGCCACTTTCCCTCGTTAATTGGCGAGGGGCGAGGCGAGGGATGACCTGGCGAGGAGTAATTTGTCGAGGGCAGCTCCCCCTCTTTAAATCCCTCTTTAACCCTCTGCCCCTCCCTAAATCTCTCCCTAATTGAACTAACAATATTATGTAAAAAAAATTGAGACTATACAACACCAACGTAAAAAGAATTATTTAATTTTCATTAAATAATTTTGGTTGATTTAAATTTCTTACAACTTCTTATAGGAATGGTGTATACCAATTTTATTTTTATTTTATTTTTTGTTGCAAAATTGCACACGGTATAATAATTCTATATTAAATAAATGTTCAGAAATACTTAATTATAAATTATTAAATTATATTTATGTGGCAGAATTGGTCAAATAAAATTATATAATGCATGTTTGAAAAGATTACCCCTTTTTCGAGATTTCAAATTCTAAGGGAAAAAAAAAAGTAATATATCGTAATCTTTAAAAGAAATATATATATACTCAAATTAAGGAAAAAATGTTTCTTCTCCTAGAATTAATCAGTTTCTTGTTCGTGAAGGTAGATCAAAACCCTAAACCATACCGTGCCTATATATACACACATTCTGATCTCTCTCGTCAAATTAAACAATTCCATTACAGAAGTAATTAATTTGCTGATAAAAAGTAAAGAAAAGAAATCAGAAAAATGGCCATGCTTCGCGTAACATCTTCTAAGGTTTTTCCTCATGCAGTTCGTGCAATATCGTCCGGAAGAGCTCTATGTGGATCGATCACAAACGCCATCAACGGTTGTGATCAAGTTGCAATTTCTGCTCATCACTTCTTCTCAACTGATGCAAGTGATGAAAAGAAGGAAGGCGATCGTAAACTAATCAAGCTTCTTAAATCTGAAATCAAGATGCAAAAGATGTACCTAGGGAGAGGGGTACGTAAATTAATTAATTAAATCTCGTAATCCTCTTTTTTCTTTTAATTTTTATATATATATATAATAATTATAATTAACTTTTACTTGTTGGAAAAAATAGATGCCTGCAATTCCGAGTGACTTTCCTTTCACGGTCAAAGATGATACTGATGACAACATCATATTCACAAGGGATTTTGATGGGGAGAAAATCGAGGTGGTTGTAGACATGCCCGATGAAGTGCCGGAAGATGAAAACGACTCTGACAGTGACATCAGCAGCGAAGATGACGACGATGATGACGAGGAAAAGGAGGAAAAAGAGAAAGATGAAAAGGAGAAGGAGAAGGAGCCTCTTTCACTAACCGTGACGGTCTCCAAAGAAAATGGCAAAATTTCGCAATTTGAGGTTTCTGCCTCTGCCGATGAAATTAAGGTTGACTCCTTCTTGCTTAAAGAGCCAGTGGCGCTGGGATCCGATGAAATGCAAACCTTTGGGCCCCACCAAGTGTACGTTTTTTCTTCTCGATCGCAAACCTAGTTTAATGTCAATATGTTTTGATTATTAATTAAAGTTTTTAATTTGTAAATATATATGTGTGTGTGCAGAGAAGAGGAGGGTGACTTGCAAGTTGCTTTAGGGGAGTTTGTTAAAGTGCGAGGCATCGACAAAAATAATTATGGATTCTTGTACAAGTGCGTGGTCAAGAAACTCAGAATTCGTCCTGTGCTCGCAATGAAGAAGCTCAGGAATTTTATTGCCGAGTAGTTATTAATTTAATTTCATATTTATGTTCTTCCCTTTTTTTTTCAATAATGTCTCTCTGCACTATATAGTTGGGAGTTTTTCTGCTATGGTCGTAATTTGCTGTTTCAGTAAAATTATAATAAAGGGTCTTTGTGTTGGTACCCAGTTTCAATGTGTGATGTTATAGTCTTTGCAGAGTTTCATGTGCCTAATCTAAAATTTTTAATTAGCTTCAATCTAGTATAATTAATAGACATGTGTGTATTTAATTACTTATGTGATCAATTGGCCCTTCTAATTATTGGATACGTAAAAGGTTCGATACAATAATACTCTCTGTGTTCCACTTTAATTAGCAGATTTTTAAAGTAAAAATTATTTAATATATTTTTTATATTCTTAATATGTGTAAAAATGCTAAAGCCACCGTTACGTGGAGGTGACAGGTCCCTTAATCCGACACGATTCTCGTATGTAGTAGTATTATATTATTAATGATAGTATAGTTTTAGATGTTGGTTGAAAAAAAGAGTGAATACTGAATAGGGAATTAAGTCATTACTCCATAAATGGAAAAAAAAAATGTACCTTTGTAGGAAGAATATATGTGGAAAATACTTTTAGTACCTAGGTGAGATGCTTTTACGGTGAGAGTGAATAATTTAAAAACTGCCTTTTAATATTTTCAAAAATAGTTCATGTCAATTTGTGAATTGTTTTACCGTGATTTTGCATAAGTTTATTTATACATAGACACAGGGATCGATTTCCAACAAAATTCTAATCTCCAACTCTTACTAGCAATGACATGATGCGTGTTCTATGTGGTAATCAAAAAGAAACAAGGATGCATTACATCACATATGGTGTGTGTAAGTGTGTAGCTTTTTAATTCATGCATGTGTGAAAGTTTGTTCGAATTAAGGGATGTTGGACTTTGCACACTTCATGCACGGCGGTTGGAGCTCAGTTTGTACCAAAACTTGGCCTGACTTTCAAGATGAGGTGGCAAGCTCCCATTAGGCCCAAGAATTTGGTTGTAACTAACTCTACAATACAAGTTATAAAGCCTCAAAGCTAGAAGAAACACACTACTTCAGTTTTTCAGATTTCGGTTTCCAGTTTTCAAGTTTAGAGTTCTTATCAGTATTAGCTCTATTCTTTGTAAAGGATCCACCATAGTATTCATCAATAAAGGCTTTGAAGATTTCCACAGTGGATGTAGACTTGTTCATAAGTCGAACCACTTAAAAATCCATGTGTTTTGTTTCCATTTTCATTAAGTTTTTTTCAATCTTTATAGAGTGAATCCTTGTGAATTGCATACATTTCACAACAATTGGCGCCGTCTGTGGGAAGAAGGAAGATTGAAAGGGATCAAGATGGCTTCAGGGAAGTTTGAGATAGAAAAGTTTACTGAGAAATCAGATTTTGGGCTATGGAAAGTAAAGATGAAGGCACTCCTCATTCATCAAGGTCTTTGTGATGCTTTGAAGGATAAGTCTGAAATTTTTTCTGGTTCAAAACCAGATGATCAAGCTAAGATGATGGTCAAGGCTCACAGTGCAGTGATCGTATGCCTTGGTGATAAGGCTTTGAGGGAAGTTAGCAAGGAAACTACAGCAAAAGGGGTAATGGAAAAGTTGGAGAGTTTATACATGGTAAAATCTCTTGCAAACCGATTGTATATGAAACAGAAGATGTATGGTTTCAAAATGGCAGAAGACAGGTCTATTCTGGAGTAGTTAGATGAGTTCAACAAGATCTTGGATGATCTTGAAAACATTGATGGCAAGATAGGAGATGAAGATAAGGCTCTTATCTTACTCAGTGTTCTTCCAAAATCTTATGATAACTTCAAAGACACATTGTTGTATGGAGGAAAAAAGGCATCACACTTGATGATGCTCAGATTGCCCTCAAATCCAAGTTACTGCAGAATGGAGTTGATCATAAGCAAGCAAGTACAGGAGAAAGTCTTACTGTCAAAGGAGACCATAAGAAGAAGAACCAGTTCAAGAAGAAACCAGCCCCTGGGAATAAGAAATTTGAGAAGAAAGTTGATACTTCTCAAGAACCAAAAGATAAGAAGTGTTTCCATTTTAAGGAATCGAGATATTTCAAGAAGCAATGTGCCAAATGGAAGGCATACATATCCAAGTTCAAGAATCATCCTACAAATCAAAGCAACCAAGCAAATTAAGTGACTGATAAACAACCTGATGCAGGTTATGAATCTTCAGAAGCATTGTCAATAACCTCATCTGAGGTTGGATCTGAGTGGGTTCTTGACCCAGGCTGCACATTTCATATGAGTCCTATAAGAGAGTGGTTTACAGATTTCAAAAATCAGAATGGTGGATCTGTTCTATTGGGCAATGGTCAAGCATGCAAGGTAAGAGGTACATGATCAATTAAGCTCAGGATATTTGATGGGGAAATAAGGACTCTTCTGAATGTCAGATATGTTCCAGAACTTAGAAGATATCTCATATCACTTGGTATGATGGATTCCATGGGCTATAAGTTCCAATCTGAGAATGGTGAACTAACAGTATCAAGAAACTCTACTGCTGTGATGAAAGGCATAAGAATGAATGATTTATACTTCTTGAAAGGAAGTACAGTAACTGGTAGTTCACATGTAGCAAAGGGTAAAGATAATACTTTGTTATGGCATAGGAGGCTAGCTCATGTGAGTGAAAGAGGACTACAAGAATTGTCCAAACAGAACTTATTAGATGGTGATACCATTACAAAGCTGGAAATATGTGGGCATTGTATTTATGGGAAGGCAAAGAGGATGAAATTCAGTATCAGTTTACACACAACTATGGAGGTCCTTGAGTATATACATTCTGATCTATGGGGGCCAGCAAAGAATCTCACCAAGAGTGGAGGTAAATACTTTATGTCAATTATTGATGATTTCTCCAGAAAAGTTTGAATTTACATCTTGAAAGCCAAGTCTGATGCATTAGACAAGTTCAAACAGTGGCTTACTGAAGTTGAGAACATAAGTGGAAAGAAGTTGAAGCATTTAAGAACAGATAATGGTTTAGAGTACTTATCTGAAGAATTTAATCAGTTTTGCCAGGATAGAGGAATTATAAGACATAAAACTGTACCTGGTACTCCACAACAGAATGGGATTGCAGAGAGAATGAACCAAACACTACTTGAAAGAGTTAGATGCATGCTAAAGTAGTTCTGGTTTATCAAAGAGCTTCTGGGGTGAGCTAGTGGTTACTGCAGCCTATCTCATCAACAGATGTCCTTCAACAGCCTTGAAGTTTAAGACTCCAGAGGAGATATGGAGTGGAAACCCAGCCAATTACAAGATATTAAGGGTCATATGATGCCTAGCATATGCACACATCAAGCAAGATAAGTTGGATCCAAGAGCTGTCAAGTGTGTATTTATAGGTTATCCACAGGGAGTGAAAGGATACAAGTTGTGGTGCTTAGATTCTAGAAATCAAGAGTGCATCATCAGTAGAGATGTCACTTTTGATGAAGATGTCATGCCACTGAAAGGATCAGATTCTGGAGCATCTACAAGCAACTCTCAAGGATGAGGTACTCATCTGAGGTGGAGCATCCTGTGATACACACCCTATATGACACTCGAGAGGAGACTGAAGCAGGAGACTCAGAAAGTGACACTGATTACAGTTCATACCAGCTTGCAAGGGATGGAGAAAGAAGGACCATACATCCTCCTGTCAGGTATGGTCAAACTGATTTGGTTTCATTTACTCTATGTACAGCTCTTGAGGTGGAGGCTTATGAAACAAAGAATTACAAAGAGGCCATCAGCTGCAAAGACAAAGAGAAGTGGCTAGTGGCCATGGAGCAGGAACTTCTATCCTTAAGCAAGAACAACACTTGGACTATTGTGAACAGACCTAAATCTCATAAACTTGTAAGTTGCAAGTGGATCTATAAGAAGAAGCCAGAAACCATGAAAGAAGGTGGAGTTAGATATATAGCAAGGCTTGTTGCAAGGGGGTTCTCACAAAGGGAAGGAATAGATTACAATGAAATTTTTTCTCATGTGGTTAAACACTACTCAATAAGAATTTTGCTTGCACTTGTAGCTCAGTTTGATCTTGAGCTACATCAGATGGATGTTACTACAACATTTCTACATGGTGATCTGGATAAAGACATATACATGAAGGTTCCTGAAGAACTAATGGTTGATAACTATGAATCCAAGGTTTGTCTGCTAAATAAGTCATTGTATGGGTTAAAACAAAGTCCAAGACAGTGGTATTTGAGGTTTGATGAATACATACTGTCATGTGGTTTCTTCAGGAGCAGATACAACAGTTGTGTGTACTTTAAGAGAGATGCATCCTCATGCACTTATCTACTCCTATATGTAGATGATATGTTGATTGCTAGTGAGTCAATGGAAGGAATTGAATCTGCTAAATAAGATCATAATTTGAGATGAAAGATCTGGGAGAAGCTAAAGTGATTTTTGGAATGGAGATCAAAAAAGATAGAGTTTTAAGTAAGGTGAAGCTAAGTCAACCTACTTATTTGAAGAAGGTACTTAATAGGTACAACATGAATCAATGCAAGGAAGTATCTACTCCAGTAAGGCAAGGTGATAAACTATCATTAAGTCAGGAAGCAAGCTCACAAGTTGAGAAGTCTGAGATGAGCAAGGTGTCTTATGCTAGTGTTGTTGGAAGTCTCATGTACTCTATGGTTTGTTGTAGGCCAGACTTAACTCATGTTATGAGTCTAGTCAGTAGGTTCATGGGAAATCCAAGAAGAAAGCACTGGGAATCTGTTAAATGGATCATGAGATATGTTTATAGAAAAATGGAGAAAGGACTACAGTACAAGATGTGTGAAGAAGAAACTGATGCACTGAATGGATTTGTGGATGCAGATTTTGCAGCAAATCTTGATACATGAAGGTCACTCACAGGATATGTTTTCACTATATATGGAACAACCATCAGTTGGAGGTCTACACATCAATCAATGGTATCTTTGTCAACAACAGAAGTTGAGTTTGTTGCACTGACAGAAGTTGTTAAGGAGAGCATGTAGCTAAAGGGAATCCTAAAAGAGTTTGGCATCAATCAAAGAAGAGTTTCAGTCTATTGTGATAACCAAAGTGCAATCCATCTGTCAAGGCACCAAGGTTATCATGAGAGGACTAAACATATAGATGTGAAGATGTACTTTGTGAGGGATGTTATAGACAAAGGTATTGTGAAGGTTAAGAAGATCAGTACATAAGAAAATCCAGCAGATTGCTTCACCAAGGCACTTTCAACTTCTAAATTTGAGTTGTGTCTTGGTTTGGTTGGAATGCAATGAAAGCAAGAGGTAAGAAGCTACTCTTAAGTTCAGTGCAGTGTTTAAGGTGGGGTCTTTGCAGTATGGTGATCAAGAATTAAAGCTAAGGTGGAGAATTGTAAGTGTGTAGCTTTTTAATTTGTGCATGTGTGAAAGTTTCTTCGAATTAAGGGATGTTGGATCGGGTGTGACAACATCAGGGCCAACATTCAGCAAGAAACGGTTATAATTGAAAAGCAGTTAAAGTAAGTTTTCTGGTGTGACTTTGCACACTTCATGCACGGCGGTTGGAGCTTATTTTGTACCAGAACTTGGCCTGACTTTCAAGATGAGGTGACAAGCTACCATTAGGCCCAAGAATTCGGTTGTAACTAACTCTACAATACAAATTATAAAGCCTCAAAGCTAGAAGAAACACACTACTTCAGTTTTTCAGATTTCAGTTTCCAGTTTTCAAGTTTAGAGTTCTTATCAGTATTAGCTCTATTCTTTGTAAAGGATCCACCATAGTATTCATCAATAAAGGCTTTGAAGATCTCCACAGTGGATGTAGACTTGTTCATAAGTCGAACCACTTAAAAATCCGTGTGTTTCGTTTCCATTTTCATTAAGTTTCTTTCAATCTTTATAGAGTGAATCCTTGTGAATTGCATACATTTCACAACATTGTGAATGGAGGAGTATCAATGGGCTGAATACGGTAATGGTAAAACACATGCAAGATCTTCAAAATCTTATTATGCACAGGCATGTTCTCAAAGGGGGGAGAGGTAAACAAGTTTGATGTTTATATATGGGTGGGTGTTAGTATGACTTTTCTGGAAATAATGCAATGATGTTAGGTAGCTTTGGTTTGAAAAAATTTTAATTGTAATGAGAATGTGGATAAATATAGGGTAATTATAGTGCTTAATGAGATGAAAAGATAATCCATGATACTAATTTATCTCTTAGATAAGGCAATCACTACCTCATTCTATCTTCTTATAACTATTTTCTTCAATTATTCCCAGGTCATAACCAACATCATTTTCTTAATTTTGTTCCTTAAATTAGAGCACAACACTAGTGATGTAACCACCATGGAAACAATTATTAATCCAACATATGCGAGGGAGGAGGAAAAATAAAATTTTCATTCTCATCCTCATTCCCATTGAAAAAATTTCAACAAGCGACCCTTTAATTTTTAGAACGATGTATTATCCATTGATAGATTTATTGAGAAACTTAAAGATTAAGGGTGTGCTTGAATTTTACTTCTAATGATTGGCATGTCAATTCTAGGATAATTCAACAACATTAATTTGTAAATATATTGTGTATATTCAAAGTTATTTTAAAATTTCTCTTTGTTGATTAAAAAAAATCCCTTGTATTTTCTTGATAGCATCCTTTTGTCAGAATCCAACTTAATTAGTGGTTTTAAACATTGATATTAGTGTCGCAGTGTACAAAGGTTAAAAGAAAAATTATTAACTGAAATTCCTCGTATATCAAAAGAAAGAATATATGCTAGTTTCATAATTAAACAAACTAGTAGAGAAATTATTAAATGAATTAATTTTACATTTTTCTACTAGTTCGGAATTTTAGATGCGGCGGAGTTCTTTCATGATATCAAAGTCAAAAGGCTCACGCCCACTCATTGGGCCTCCTCAAAGAGGGAAAGTTGGGAGTTCGGCCCATGAGTGAAGGGGAGTGTTAGGGAAATAATTAAATGAATTAATTTCACACATTTTTACAGGTTCGAACTTTTAGATGGAGTGGAATTCGTTCACAAACTTACTTTCTAAGCCTTCCTCGTCTACTAGAGCCATTATCGGTGCTGACCAAAATCTTGAATTCAACCAAATTCCCAAATACTTTCTCCCTCACACATCCACATCCAAAATGCATAATAGATGTCAAAAGAGAAAAACACATTTCCTTCTGATCATGCTTATTTTCTTTTGTGTTCATAGTTTTTTCCATTACTCATCATCCCCTCCCATTTTAAGTATGTTAACCACATTTTAGTTTCCATCCCATTGTTTTCTTTATATGGAAAAGCTACCACATATTTTACTTCACTTCAAAATTTGGGTCATCTCATTAGGGTTTTCTTGCTTCTCATATATTCATTTTTATGACTATACATATCTCCCTTGATAAGATAATATCTTCCTTTCTCTATATTTAAAGGACAAAAGGTAAATATGCAAGGAGTGTTTTTTTTATATTTTATCATGTTAGTCACTAATAGTTATAGCATTATCAGTTAAAATGATAACTAATGTGGATAAGATCGAACATATGTGTGTTAGTTGTCATTTAAGTGATGTTCACGGTGTTTAAATAAAGGTTCTTTTTAACATGTAAAGTTGTGTGTGGTATTCGTGAACTTTGTCGCACTGCAAAAATTTGAGACTGACAAAAAATCGGTAGCGAAATGGTTGAATTAAAGAAGGGTTTAGGATGGATGAAGTACAATGGTCATTAAAAAAGGCAATGGAAATAATGAAATTAGTCGATAATCTCTCTGGATAAGCCGTCGATTAACAACAGTCTTCTAGATTCATCTATGTTGGACTGAACCGCCAAAATTAGGGACAGAATATCTGTCGCTAATTTTAAAGTTTGGATTAGCGACGGCCAGGAGGTCATCAAAGACAGACTCGTTGACCCATGCACGCTCCTTGGTAACCAGTGGGCATTTAATAATATCGGGATAATTCATATCAACTTGGTCTACATGAACTTTACGTTTTTCTTATGATTCAATATTCAATCCAAAAACCTATAAAATTTATCGACCATTAATGGGGTGTCCATATCAAATAGAGTACGTATTTTTACTATGAGTTGGGAAATTTTTTTCTTGATATGTATGTTCGATCTGTTACCTTACATCATTTCATCCAACCATAACTCCTAAATTTGGAACAAATAATTTGCTTGAATTGCAAATTATTATTTGATCGCTTGATATTTAATTGCATATTTTGATGTGAAATTACCATTAAAAGAACAAACAAAAACACTATCATAGTAGAGATTTCACACAGCAGAAGCACGGTCACTTATATATACAATTTGATTTTTACATGATACACACATGTATGTGGACCCTTTTAGGAAAATGGCATCAAGCCATAGTCTGAAGTATAAAATTTTCAACACATATGGTCTGTCACAATAAAATTTACAATTGATATTATTCTCATCAAGGGTTGGGTGTCCCCCAACCACCTTAATTCAATCGCATATTCGTGAAGTCGCTGCCCATCATCGGCTAAAGAACTTCATTATTTTTTCATTGATTAGTCAATTAATCGATTGTTACTTCAATTGCGTATTCGTGAAGTCCCTGCCTATCATCGGCTAAAGTACTTCACTTTTTTATTAATTAGTCAATTAATCGATTGTTAATTCAATCACGTATTCGTGAAGTCGTTGTCCATCATTGCTAAAGCACTTCACTATTTTTCATTGATTAGTCAATTAATCGATTGTTAATCTCGTATTCCTGAAGTCGATGCCCGATATCGGCCAAAGCACTTCATTATTTGTTCATTAATTAATCAGTTAATCGAACATTAAATCAGTTACGAAATCGAGCCAAATTGAAAAGATGAGTATAGTAATTGCAATAAGAGGACGATTCATTAATAACGATTAAAAAGTAGAGAGTTCAAGTACAACGGGCTCGCAGGCCAAGAAAATGAGAGGTTCCAAGCGGCCAGCAGCCTCGACATGGCGGGGTGCAGTGGGAATCGGAGCCCGGCCAGCATCGTATCCACATTCACGGTAATGAGCCCGGGGGCGGCTGGTCGGCCCGCTCGTCGGCTTCGGGCGCGTAGAAGAACACATCCGCTGGGACATCGAAGTCCCAGTAGAGGCAGGAGGTATCAGCCCCCAACAGCAAGGAGTTGGCCTGAAGCGAAGTGTCGTACTCTGTAATGACGCCCTAGCGGGGTTCGCGGGCAGGCCGGCTGCGGGTTTGCCCATGGATGTACTTGGCGTAGTCTAGCAGCATCAGCCCGTGTCGGAGTACACCACGAGTTCGGGCACGTCCCCTTCCTCGGCATCGACTTCGGGGGCGGCGGCATGGCCAGCACCAGATAGGTAGGCCGCCAGGGGCATCACACTCAAGGCAGGCATGTCCCTCAGTGGGCTCAGGCGGTCGAGGGTGTCGGCAAAAGTGTCGACATCGGTGGAGGTGCCCTCTCCTTCCCTTGGGATGGCACGCGATGTCCCCTTACCGGCGGGGTAGGGGGCCATTGCAGGCACGATGGGTCGTTCGGTGGCGGTAGAAGGGTTTCGGCGGCAGAACTGATAAGAGTGGATAGATTTGACAGAGTTGTCAGAATCTTCCATGGATGTGCTCGGATGCGAAGAAAAAGAATACAAGGGTAAGGAAAAATTACCTAAGAAAACGAGGCCGGCAAGAACTCGTGAGACGGACAAGAAAAGTGACTAGCTAGGGTACAAGGAAGTTTGAATTTGCAAATGGGCGCGGAAGCAGAACCAGTGAAAAATGGAAATGAAGGCTAAGACCCCCTATTTATAGGAAAATGGGGGAGGGACTAAACTGCAAAAAGACGGGGTGAAAAATGAAATTTAGCAAAAGTATGGGGGGCGTGTGACACTGATTGAGTAACCAAATCAGCGGACGTGATACTTGGGGATCCGGCGTATTGAATACGCCACCCAATGACGTAAGTCGGTGCGGAAAACGAAGCGGCGTCTCTAAATACGAAACGCCACTGTGAGCCAGAACGTCGTGGAGAACTAGCCCGCCTCAGGTAACGTCCTTTTCCCGAGGACGGGCGGTGGGGCAATTGTTACACAAGGATAATACCCAGCGCTACGTGGTGTGGCGAGAAGCGGCTAGTGTGTCTTTGGGGAAGGACGAAGCGACGACCTGGCCAGGCACCAACGATGGGAAAATAGGTTCTAGTCGACCCGGATATCCATTGTGGAACGGGTACCACCGAGGCAAGCTGGTGGCCTGGCATACCCGCTTCCCGCAATTCCTCTGTGGGCATTGACCGGTCCACATGGTCCCAGTACTCGACTACCCGACTACCCGTGAAGCCGATCTAGCCACTAAGCCGGTGTTGTCACGTCGGACGTACGGATGTGACTTAGTCAAAGCAGAGTCAGATGGACAAGACTCATAACCAGAGATCAACAGAGCAACGTAGCAGGCCCCCATTGGTTGATAGGGGTGTCATAGCCAATCATGATGGCACAGCTAGGAAGAGGAGGGGCCCATGGGGAGAACCGCCCAAGTGGTCAATCCCACCATTGTACACTATAAATAGGGTTTTAAATGTCCATTGTAAAGAGACAACTCATTTATTGCAAAGACTCCACTTGAGAGATCATTTATCACTACATTTATTGCATTCAGTTATTATTTTTCATAATTCCTACCAGCTAGGAACCGACGACGAGTTTCTCACAAAATCGATGTCAACAGTGTGCTATGAACTTTGGCTTTCTATAATGCTAATTAACGTGAAATACAAGAAACATACATAATTTACAAGGAGACCATTTTACAATTTAAACAAGAAAAATATTGTTAGAGAGTGAATAATGCTAGTTTTGTGTGAGATGATTTTATGGTGAGATTGAATAATTTAGGTATTACCTTTTAATATTTAAAAAAAAATTAATGTCACTTTGTGAATTGTTTCACTGTGATTTAACGCGGGGTTTTTTTTATATATATACACATAGTATTGGATCGATTTCCAACAAATTTTAATCTCCAACTCCTCCGAGCAATAGAGATGTATTGATTGGCTAAATACGGCCCAAGCTTTTCAAAATCTTATTTATGCACAAGCATGTTCTCACAGGGAGAGGTAAACAAGTTTTCACTTGTATTTGGTTGGGTGTTTATGGTTTTCTGAAATAGCTCAATGATGTTAATTTTTAGGATGATGTATTCTCCATTGGTAGATTTATTAAGAAACTTAAAGTTTAAGGGTGTGCTTGAATTTTACTTCTAATCATTGACATGTCAATTCTAGGATGATTCAACAACATTAATTTGTTAAAATTTCTCTTTGTTGATTAAAAAAGAAAAACTTGTACTTTTTTTTTACAGCATCCTCTAGGCAGAATCCAACTTAATTAGTTATTTTAAACATTGATATAGGTGTCAAAGCGTACAAAGGTTAAAAAAAAAACTGAAATTCCTCATTTATCCAAAGAAATAAGGTATGTTTGTTTCATAATTAAACAAACTTAATTCCTAAGTCTTGCTCATTTTCTACCAGAGACGCTATCGGCACTGACCAAAATTTTTGAAATTCTACCAAATTCCCAAATACCTTCTCCTCACACATCCTCGCTCAAAATGCATAATAGATGGCAAAAGAGAAAAACATATTTCCTTCTCATCGCGCTTCTTTTCTTTGTGTTCATAGCTTTCTCCATTACTCATCGCCTCCCACTTTTAAGTATGTTAACCACATTTTAATTTTCATCCTATTATTTTCTTTATTTGGAAAAGCTACCACTTATTTTATTTCACTTCAAAATTTGGGTCATCTCATTAAGGTTTTCTTGCTTCTCATATATTTTTTTTTATGAATATACATATATACATACATATATATATATATATATATATTCCTTGATAAATAATTCTTCCTTTCTCTATATTTGAAGAACAAAAGCTAAATATACAAGTAGTAATATTTTATATTTTATTATGTTAAATGGTTAATAGTTAAAATATTATCATTTAAAACGATAACTATTGTGGATAAGAGCATATGTGTGTTAGTTGTCATTTAAGTGATGTTCACGATGTTAAAATAAAGGTTTTTTTAACATTGAAAGTTGTGTCCCGATATTTGTGAACTTTGTCGCACTACGAAAGTTTGAGACGAATAGAAAATTGGTAGCTAAATTGTGGAATTAGCAAAGAATTTAGGAAAAACAAAGTCCAGTGGTCATTTTAAAAAAATTACGAATTAAAATGAAATCCTTTGTTAATCTCTCCAGATTAGCGATGGATAAGTCGTCGTTAAACAACGGCCTTCTAGATTCGTCTATGTTGGACTGAACTGTCAAAATTAGCAACAAAATGTTCATCGCTAATTTTAAAATTGGAATTAGCGATGGCCAGAAGGTCGGCGCAAAATTAACCCTTGACCCACGCTCCTTATTAACCGGCAGACATTTAAGTGGCCACCAATATTAATGACGGAATGTCTGTCGCTAATCTTGAAAAACGATGTTGTTATGGTCATTTTAAGCGAAAATATTCGCTAATTTTCATTTAATGCAACAAACGGCATTTGAACAGTAACAAAGAAAGAAAAAAATCGGCAAAGAGTTGTCCCATCCCGTTTAAAGTGCTCGTCTCGATCCTCTACTCATTAAACGTAAGTTCTTTCATTTTTAATCATTTAAAATTAATTATAAAGCAGTATGTTTATAATATGTTTAATCGTGTATATATAAACAAATATATTATGTTGAATCATTTAAGTTTAGTATATTTTAGGATTTAGGATATTTAAATGTGGATATTAGTATGTTTAATTGTTGATTGAGTATGTACATTAGTAAGTTGAGTCGTTTAAGATTAGTATGTTGATTGATAATATTAGTTGGATCATTTTAAGATTAGTTTGTTGAATCGCTTAATATTAGTATGTTGATTGAATAAAATTAGTTGAACCGTTTAAGATTAATATGTTGATAGAGTATGTTGAATCGTTTAAGATTAGTATGTTGAATGAATAAATTAGTTGAACTGTTTGGTATGTACATTATTCTGAAAAATATTAGCTGATTGAGTATGAAATTTTATTTAACTTAACTTTATATATGTTTGTTATAGATGAGTGGACAAGTCAGCGACCCCCCTAGAGAGAGCAGGGCGACCATGGTCATGAGAAGATGTGAAAGGGTTCACCGAGACCTCATGTCCTCGAGGTTAACTTATATATATATATATACAGATTAGTGGACAAGGCAGCAACTCCCCTAGAGATCAGGGTGACCACGGTCAGGAGAAGAGGCGAAAGGATTTACTGAGACCTCATATCCTCGAGGTTCGACGGTCGAGGTCATGTCACATGTCTCTTCATAGTGTTGATCCTGATGGGTTTAGGGTTAGGGCTCATTGCTATCTATATAAATAGATGTTTTCTCCTTGTATTCGTTATCAGAAAAATATAATGAAAAACTCTAGCTTGGCATCGCCTTCAGACGTATTCGTAAGACAAACTGGGTAAACAAATTTCGTGTTCTTCTATTTTTCGTGATTGCGTGTATGCAGTTTTCTTAACATATAGGACCAGACTACAGGTTCTCAATCCCATCCTCAAGTACACGAGTCATTTAGCTCACAGTCACCACCTCCCCTCATGGCAGTTTCACACGAGGGTTCCTCCTCATGCCATCATCCTACAATTGACAGTTAGATTAGCATTATGTTTGGTGGAGGCTCATAGGTCATTTAATATTTGCCTTTTTACCAAATTGTTTTATATGTTAAGTGTATGTACTAAATTTGTATTCTTCACAGTTTTGTTCCAGGTCACGAGGTTGCCGGACAGGTGACTATGCCATTAAGGCCTTAAGATTCTAGATGGCACTCACCAATGGAGTCTCGTCTTCGAGCGCAAGAAGAAGGAGCATTGTGAGGAGTTGAAGGTATATAATTTTATTGTTTATTAGTTTTTATATATTTATATTAAAATGATATTTATATTTAAATATAATTGCAGAAGAAGTGCATCTGAGAAAAGTATTACGATGACCAGATGCACGGCCTCTTCTGCAATAAAAGTCCAGGTTTGGGCCTCGTAGGCCTCAATTAGTAGAAATTTATTTTCGAAATCATATTATGATAAATAGTGTGTAAATCACTAAACAGAAGTGGAAATCTGATTTTCTTTAAAATTGCAAAAATTCTAAGGAATTAAATTATAAGGAATCAATGTGTTTAATTAATTTTAAGGAAAAACATAATCTATCATAATTTTTTATAGAAATATATATATACTCATATTAAAAAAAAAAATTGTTTCTTCTCCAAGAATTAATCAGTTTCTTGTTCGTAAAGGCACATCAAAACTCTAAACCCCTTATCCTGCCTAGCTATATATACGCACATTCTGATCTTTCTCATCAATTAAACAATTCAAAAAGTAATTAATTTGCTGGAAAAAAAAAGAGAAATCAGAAAAAATGGCCATGCTTCGCGTAACAACTTCTAAGGTTTTTTCTCGTGCAATTTCGTCCGGAAGAGCTGTATGTGGATCGATCACATATGCCATAAACGGTTGTGATTGATTAGGCGAGAAATTGTCATGATTCGTCGTTAGAAATACCCAAGTTTTAGTCGATTTTGTCGAGTATTTAGAGTCAATTGAGTATCATTTCTACACATTGATGAATTTATCTCTTTGATGCTCATAGGTGAATCGAGGGCGAAAAATGGAGTTCGTAGGACTTTGAATCTACTCAAACGGATGCCCGGATGAGAAGATATCGAAGAAATACGATTAGTATTAGTGCGGAAGAAGAAAAGTATTAGTTGGAGCAATTTTGGAGTCATTCAAGTGGGCTAACTCGAGCACTAGCGCTCGAGCGTATTGCTCGAGCGCCCAAAACATACAGAAGATTTTTTGCATTCGAGCAGCTCGAGCGTCCCAAAACATGCAGAAGAATTCGAGCGCTCGACCAGCTCGAGCGGGACCGCTCGAGCACTTGCACCATTCGAGCTACACAGCTCGAGCGCCACCGCTCGAGCGTGCTTGCTCGAGCACTTCACGTTTTTTGCTTCCGAGTTCATTTTTTCGGCCCATTAGTTCCCGATTCGGCCGACGCTTATATATACTCATTCTAAACTCGTTTTTTAGAATAATCACATACTAAGACATACACCACTTGAGAGGAGAGTACTTTTAGAGTTAGTTTTTGGAGAAGAAGAGACGAGCAAGCTTAGATTTACATTTTCGAGGTTTTCTTTACGAATTCATAGTACGATTCTGCTTTTTAGTTTCGTTTCTTTAGACTTTTGTTCTTGAATACTTTGAAACTTTATTTTATTAATTTAATTTGAGTTCTTAGCATTGATTTCTTGAAATCCTAGTTTATGTTTGATAATTTATTCGTGATAATCATTATGTTCATGTTCGTTACTTTTTCAATTGTTTTCGTTTCCGTAAAATCCATGTCTAGCTAAAATCCTTGCATGCTTGGGGTAGGATGAACTCGTAGAAGTAGGTTGTGGGTATGTAATTAGGGTAATTCATGACGTTTAGTTTTAATTCTCTTAATTAATGAATTCTTAAAATCAATCTTAACTTTACTCTTGAATTTCGTTCGAAAAGTGTTAGAGAGAGGACGACCTTATCACTCTTTAACAACGAGTAGACTTAATGAGAGGGTTTAGAAAGAGTTAATTAATTTACCGGTTTATCTAAGGAGAATGACCGCATCACCTTAGTTTAAATTAGGGTCTCGTTAATTAAGCACTATCTATTAACTTGTTCGTAGATTAGTGAAGTCGATTGTTAGGATAAAGTATTAGGGTTTTAAATCTTGAGCTTTCGTCTTGCAATCTTTTACTTATGTTATTTCTTGCGCGTCACGATTATCTTGATTATGTACCTGCTCCGTTAGTATACGTAGGGATTCCTATCCTGAGCATCACCATCACTTATTTGAAAACACACCTTAGTTAATTTGTTTAATTTATTCCTTAGTTTAATTAGTTTCCTTTAGTTTAGAATTAACTCTTTGATAAATCCAAAAACATACATTCATATTAGCTACGACGCGTAGATCTTCAGGGATCTATTCGCATACACTCTTTCCCTTGGGTTCGATATACTTGGTCGCTATACTTACTTATACTACAGTGAACTCGTACGCTTGCGGGTATGATTAGTGTGATTTTTGCTAGAAATTCGTGTACTATTTTTGCCAAATTTAATTGGATTTCTTGCATTTTTTATATTAATTTGATTGTTTGCGCTTAATTGTCGAGAAAGGTACTTTTGTTTATTTTTGCAGGAAATTGAGTGATTTTAGAAGTAAATACGAGCCTTCAATTTATTGAGGTCGAGCGAGGAGAAAAATCGAGAAGAAAACGAGTCGAGAAAGGGAATTAAGTGGGCTCATTTTAATTAAATGATTTTCGGCCCAAGGTGATTAATTAAAAGAGGCCCAGCTACTACTTTGAGATGAGAATGGAAATTTTCATAAGCTGCAACCCACGTGATTGGCAAATTAAGAAAGAAGAAGAAAGAAGCAGCTGGTATTATCATTAAGAAAGGAAAGAAAAGCCATGCGGGCCCCACTGCTAAATTTGGAAAAGGTCAAATATGCCTTTTAATTAAGAAACCCACTATGCTGCAAATTCGTAGATAGAGAAAGCCATAGAAGCTCCCACCACCATGGACGAAGGAAGAAGCCCGTCGCACACCTGAAGCCGTTCTCTTCGCCGGAAACCTCATACCTCTCTAATGCCGGAATTGGACGACGAAAGAGAGAGAATAGAAGACTGGGGGTTCCATCTCTTGGGCACGTGCTATTCGTAGATGAGAGGGAGAAATATGCTGGCGGGTCCCACATGTAAAGTGTTGAAAGTTCACAGCAACTTTAATTCAAATAACAAAAGCGTATTTCACTCCAAGGCATTGCTCGAGCCAAGACGTGCTCGACTATTGAGGCACAAGTCGTGCAGAATAGAATTGAGCAGCTACGTGCAAGGTCCGATTCTGCCCGTTTTTACCATTTTTCACCTCATTTTCAACCCACTCCTCTCAAGCCCTCATCTCACACTATATATAGATCCTCATTTCTCAGATATTAGGGGGGCACATATATTTTCTAGGGCATTCTATTGGGGAGAACCCCTCTCCCCACACACACTCCTTCACTCACTAGATAATTTTAATGCTTTCTTAGATTAGAATTAGTGGGTAATTTCAATTTCTTGTAAGGATTTATGCTTTTGAAAATCATTTGAGGTGATATATTTCTTTTATTGCATGTTTTTATGAGTAATTTCAGTTTTATTTATTATTTTAGCTTATTAGCCATGGGTGTCTCTTATAGAACCATGAGCTAATTTTGTTTGCTTTGAGTGTTGAATCAATGGTATGAAATTAGTGTGTTGATGGATTTATAGCTTTGATTATGCTTATTTCTTGATGTGAATGTTTCTATTGATGGGCTTTGTATGTCTCAATTAATTAGTTGATTTTATTAGCTTAGGTATTTAATTTTGTGTATTGCAACGAGAGTTGGGTATGCATGATTGGTATTTAGGTGAAAGCTTTGGGTAATTAATTTGAGTTAAATAGTAATCGGTTGCCCGAGAGGGGGTCGGTTGCTAGATCCCCCATCATTAGACATTAGGTATCTTAATTTGATAATTCGGGTACTTAGTGAAGGGGGAATTCTAGAAATGCATCGCGTGTTTTTAGACATTCACGGTCTTAGGAGCTTATGGGGCATAATTAGGAATTGCTAGTTAGTCCACGTTGTTCACCTAGGCCTCAAAAGGGATTGGTCTACACACTTTTGTGATCGCTCTTAGCGAACATCTAGAAAAAGGCAATGATAGGTTGTGAATTTGTCAAACACACTAGTGGATTATATTGTGAAGACACTCGAAGCAATTTTCTCCCTCGCACTTCTTTAATAGGAAGTTAGTTTAGTTATTTAATTGCTTTTCTAGATTTAATTTTCGCTTAGTTTAATTTTCAAATGTCAACCGTCTCGTCACTATAGTATCATGCCGACGTACAACTTTGGGGATCCACTGCGCTCCTAAATCCTTTGGGTTCGATAACTACTTGGTCCTAGTCTACTTCACTACTACGACGATCCCGTACTCTTGCGGGGGAGTAGGAAAATATTTTTCGAAAACTCCGACCAAGTCAATGGCGCCGTTGCCGGGGATTTAGTTGAGTGCCTTAAGTGGGACTTAGAGTTAGTTGAGTGGTACTAGTAGTGACATTTTATTGCTTTGTTTGTTTGTTTTATTTTTGTTTGAATTTGATATTTCTTATCTGTGTAGGTGTGCTTTGAATTCAGAAGATGGAGGATATATACCTTTGGAAGACGGGTCATAACCATTCTAGCACGGTGTATCCTCCGGATCCTCACCCCTACCCATACCCGTATCCTCCACAACAACCACCACATTACCAACAATCTTCTCCATATCATCAATATCCACAATATTCATATTACCCTCCTCCACAATACTCAAACTCATATACACATCCTTATCTACCACAACAACAAGTAGATGGCCCCAACAATGAGAAGAGTTTCGAGTACAATCCTCAAGTGCAACAAGCTTCATCTCGTTATCAAGAGTGGGGAAACAAAGAGACTTGGTCTTATGCCGACTCAAGCTATGAATGTCAATATCTACAATGGTATGACGAGGTCGTGTCTTCTTTGTCCAAAGAAAACCGAGTCCAATACAAAGAGATGATGGTAGTCATGTGGAAGGAAATGGAAGAATGTGGTTTGATGAATGCAAGACTTGAATTCTTCAAACTTCATTGGGAGGAATTTGACATCTTCTTGGAAAACGTATTAGGAGAGGAGGAAGAGGAGGTTGGAGACAAATTTGAGGACGAATTAGAAAAAGAGGGTGAAGAGGAGAGAATAGAAGAGGATGTGGATGGTGAATTTCAAGAAGAATTTGAGGAGGAGAACGAATTTGATCGAGGATATGAGGATGAAGAAGAAATTGAAGAGGAAGTTGTGGAAGAGACCCGAGAAGAGGAAAGGGAAGAAAAGGACCCAAGTAAGAAGAATGATGAAGGCAACAATCTCATTGGCAAAAGTGATCAAGAGGAATGTCCATTGATGGACTTGGGCAACCTTGAGCAAGAAAATCACGAAACATCGAATGAAGAGTTGAAGAGTGAAATGAGCATTTCTAAACCTTTAACCTTTTCAATTTGTACTTTACTTGATAGTGATGTTTCTATTGATTTCGTTTTACCTCTTGAGACTTTCAATCATAGGCAAGAAATAGAGAAAAACTTGGGCATCCTTGGGAAGAGAAGAAAAGAGTGGAAGGATTTCATTGTGAAAAAATCATGCAAGAAGGATATGGGTGATTGGTCTACTTTCCATGAGAGACTCCATGATCTTGAAGCTCGAAGATTGAGATATAATGGGAAGAATGACAAATATCCATGGCCATTTCGATGAGTGAAGTTTGAATTTCCGTTAATAAGTCCGGCAAAGGACATTAAACCTAGCGCTTAATGGGAGGCAACCCATTTTTACTTGCTTTCTTTTATTTTTGCTTTGTTCTTTTAATTTTGCTTTTGCTTTTGTTTTGTCTAGGTGTTGGGGTTGTGTGTTGAGGCTCGGTGAAGATTTCAAGCTCTATGGAAAGACACGTGCTTGAGGGAAGCTTGAGGTACAAACACCTCTTCCTAAACTTAGACGTGCTATGCAAAGTCTAAGTTTGGGGGGTGTTCGTCTTTTCATGCATAATTTTTAATTGCACCAATACATCCCCATTTGATTAGAGCTTATTGGAAATTATTTTTGTTGGGAATTTTGAATTTAATTTCTTACATATACTTGTATATGAGTTTTGTCTTGATGTGAAGAATTGAGAGTGTGATGTTTTTCAAGAGACGTGCTTGATAGGAAAGGTGAGCATACTCAAGGAGCTTAATGTGAGGTGATCGTGACTTGAAAAAGAAGATTGTGCTTGGTGCCAATTGGAGGTAGTATACCCCAAACTTAGAATTGCTTAGCAATGTCTAAGTTTGGGGGGGTTTATTTGTTTTTATTTTCTTATTTTACATTGCACCGGCGCACTTGAGGCTTCACTCGTACATTGCACAGGCGCACGCCTCATTTTTGTAGAGTTTTGCTTACTCGAGTATTTGATATACGTGCTGGGATTTGAGGGTGAATTGTTTTCTAAGGGGTTTTGTGAGTCTATTTGTCGAATTTTTGAATGGCTTGCTTAATGTGATGAATTGTTTGGTGAGTAGTTGGTTGCAAATTTCATTGTGGCACTCTTCTTCCAAACTTTTAATTGCTTAGCAATGAAAAAGTTTGGGGGGTATGTTCGTTTTTACAATTCTATTTGCACCAACTTACTTCACTTAATTTTTGAAAAATTTTGTGCTTAATTGTGGGCTTATTGAAAATCTTTGAGTACATTTATTTTGAGTTGAGATTGTGTGGCTTGATGTTGAAGAATCAATAGATGGTGATTGTTTGGTTTTTGAGATTTAGTTGAGCTTGATGGTATTGATTGAGACTTGCTTGTTTACTTGTTCATGTGACGATTGTGCTTGATTTTGTGCTCGATCCATGATTAGACAAGCCCGTGAGCTTTAGAGCCTTTAGACTTGCATGTATTTGGGTCTAATTTCTTTCTTGTGAGTATCGTTCATGCTTGTGTGCTCTAGAACTTGCCAATTGTCTTGTTTGAGGCTACATTAAGTGTTAAATCTTTGAAAGTGATATGAGGCCATCTTTGATTTGAATAGTCACTTAGCCAAATTTTCCATACCAAATGAAATTTTTCCGTAGTTAGCCCTTTTGAGCCTATTGACCTATTTTCTTGGCAACCTACAAATTTAGCCTAATTATCCATTTTTGTGAGCCTAATTTTCCCTATGAGCTAGTGGAGCTTGAATATGGATAGTGAGGTTGAGTTGTGCTTCAATGTGAATTGGGTGGATGAGTTTGTGTGAAGGTGAAAAGAGTGAAAAAGAGAAAAAGATGAGTTGAAAAAAAAAATTGTACAAGAAAAAGATTGAGTTGGTTTGTGAATAAAAAAAAAATTTGTGAGAAAACTCTCTTGTGTACAAGAATTTGGTAGAGTTACAAGTTTGAAAGGTGTTTGATGGTTGATGGTGAAGAATGTGCTTGAAAAATGAGACATAGTAGATTGTTGGAGTATGAGTTTTTGAGTTGTGATCGGCCAATTGCAACTTTGTCTTGAGATTTTTGAGATGTGTCTATGCGTCTTCATTTCTCGCTCCACTAGTTACGAGTCACTCTTTCCAAATTATTCCCACCTTGATCAAAGAGCCCAACATTACAACCAAATGCAAAGTCCTCATTGATTCTTGGATTGATCACTTAGAAAGTAGTGGAGAATGTAGATGATTGGCAAGCTTATGGTAGTACACTTGTGTGAATTGATTGTTGAGAGCATACATTCCATGATACACTTGAGTGATGAGTGAAACACTTACTTGAAAGGAAAATTGTGGATTGAGCACTTGATCTTGCATTGATTTGAACATGACTTGTGAACTTGCTAGTTGATTTTTGTACTTAAGAGCTTGATTAGATTGAAGGAACTTGACAATTGCTACTTATCTCTTTGACACTCATTTCTCGCAATCCTCCCACTTGTTTTATTTCTTTCGTTGCTCGGGGACGAGCAACACTTTAAGTTTGGGGGGGTGATTAGTGTGATTTTTGCTAGAAATTCGTGTACTATTTTTGCCAAATTTAATTGGATTTCTTGCATTTTTTATATTAATTTGATTGTTTGCGCTTAATTGTCGAGAAAGGTACTTTTGTTTATTTTTGCAGGAAATTGAGTGATTTTAGAAGTAAATACGAGCCTTCAATTTATTGAGGTCGAGCGAGGAGAAAAATCGAGAAGAAAACGAGTCGAGAAAGGGAATTAAGTGGGCTCATTTTAATTAAATGATTTTCGGCCCAAGGTGATTAATTAAAAGAGGCCCAGCTACTACTTTGAGATGAGAATGGAAATTTTCATAAGCTGCAACCCACGTGATTGGCAAATTAAGAAAGAAGAAGAAAGAAGCAGCTGGTATTATCATTAAGAAAGGAAAGAAAAGCCATGCGGGCCCCACTGCTAAATTTGGAAAAGGTCAAATATGCCTTTTAATTAAGAAACCCACTATGCTGCAAATTCGTAGATAGAGAAAGCCATAGAAGCTCCCACCACCATGGACGAAGGAAGAAGCCCGTCGCACACCTGAAGCCGTTCTCTTCGCCGGAAACCTCATACCTCTCTAATGCCGGAATTGGACGACGAAAGAGAGAGAATAGAAGACTGGGGGTTCCATCTCTTGGGCACGTGCTATTCGTAGATGAGAGGGAGAAATATGCTGGCGGGTCCCACATGTAAAGTGTTGAAAGTTCACAGCAACTTTAATTCAAATAACAAAAGCGTATTTCACTCCAAGGCATTGCTCGAGCCAAGACGTGCTCGACTATTGAGGCACAAGTCGTGCAGAATAGAATTGAGCAGCTACGTGCAAGGTCCGATTCTGCCCGTTTTTACCATTTTTCACCTCATTTTCAACCCACTCCTCTCAAGCCCTCATCTCACACTATATATAGATCCTCATTTCTCAGATATTAGGGGGGCACATATATTTTCTAGGGCATTCTATTGGGGAGAACCCCTCTCCCCACACACACTCCTTCACTCACTAGATAATTTTAATGCTTTCTTAGATTAGAATTAGTGGGTAATTTCAATTTCTTGTAAGGATTTATGCTTTTGAAAATCATTTGAGGTGATATATTTCTTTTATTGCATGTTTTTATGAGTAATTTCAGTTTTATTTATTATTTTAGCTTATTAGCCATGGGTGTCTCTTATAGAACCATGAGCTAATTTTGTTTGCTTTGAGTGTTGAATCAATGGTATGAAATTAGTGTGTTGATGGATTTATAGCTTTGATTATGCTTATTTCTTGATGTGAATGTTTCTATTGATGGGCTTTGTATGTCTCAATTAATTAGTTGATTTTATTAGCTTAGGTATTTAATTTTGTGTATTGCAACGAGAGTTGGGTATGCATGATTGGTATTTAGGTGAAAGCTTTGGGTAATTAATTTGAGTTAAATAGTAATCGGTTGCCCGAGAGGGGGTCGGTTGCTAGATCCCCCATCATTAGACATTAGGTATCTTAATTTGATAATTCGGGTACTTAGTGAAGGGGGAATTCTAGAAATGCATCGCGTGTTTTTAGACATTCACGGTCTTAGGAGCTTATGGGGCATAATTAGGAATTGCTAGTTAGTCCACGTTGTTCACCTAGGCCTCAAAAGGGATTGGTCTACACACTTTTGTGATCGCTCTTAGCGAACATCTAGAAAAAGGCAATGATAGGTTGTGAATTTGTCAAATACACTAGTGGATTATATTGTGAAGACACTCGAAGCAATTTTCTCCCTCGCACTTCTTTAATAGGAAGTTAGTTTAGTTATTTAATTGCTTTTCTAGATTTAATTTTCGCTTAGTTTAATTTTCAAATGTCAACCGTCTCGTCACTATAGTATCATGCCGACGTACAACTTTGGGGATCCACTGCGCTCCTAAATCCTTTGGGTTCGATAACTACTTGGTCCTAGTCTACTTCACTACTACGACGATCCCGTACTCTTGCGGGGGAGTAGGAAAATATTTTTCGAAAACTCCGACCAAGTCAGGGTACTAGTAAAAAGTTAGTATTTCCGGTTCAAGTCAATGGCGCTATTGTCGGGGATGGCATTGTATGTCTTTTGAATAGGATAGTGAGTGATTTACTTTTCTGTTTTATTTCGTACGTATTCTGCAGTTCCGTTTTTATTCTTTTGTTAGTGTTTTAGGTTTATGAAAACACGCTCGCAAGGTGATACGAGCGAAAAGAGATTACAACTAGATCCTGAGACAATAGCAAGAAGAAACCGAGTCTTCTTAAGAAGGATGAACGCTGCCGAAGGAGAGAATGAGAACGTAAACATGGACATCAGTAATGAGTTGGATGATGTTGCAAACGAGTTTAATCAAGTAGTGAACCGAGTTGAGGGCACTGGTAGTAGTCAAAATCAAGTTTCGTTAGGAGATAGCCAGAGCCAAAACTCGGGTACACAGAACATAAACAATCCAGTTCATAACCTTGTCCAACATCCTCAAAACAACCCTGCTTACCTACAGAACAACTTCCCACAAAACAACTTACCTTACCCTTACCCATACCCACCATACCCGTACCCTCCACCTCCTGTTTACAACCAACCACCAGTTTATCAACCATCACCACCCCAACAAGTACCCATACCACCTGCTAATCCTCAGCACGTTCCTCAGAACGCATATCAGAACATAGCTATTCGAGGAAGGTTCGCGGTACAACCGCAGAGGTACTATGATGGAGTGGCATTGCCCCCTGTAGAGGCAAACAACTTCTCAATTTCCCCAGGAATTCTTAAGCTGCTTACCGAGAATCAATTCAAGGGGAAAGTTGGGAAGGAGAATCCTCATACTCATCTGAGGAGTTTTCTGATGATTGCATCCACGTTTAATTATAACGGCATGTCTGAAAATGCCAAGAGGCTCAGGCTGTTCCCATTCTCTTTGACGGGAATAGCCAAGGAGTGGTACGATAACACGCTCCCACGGGGAGGTGTAACCACATGGGCCGAGCTCGAGCGTCTGTTCCTCGAGCGATTCTACCCTCCATCTAGAACCATTAAAGCAAGGATAGAGATTTCTTCTTTCCGTCAAAAGCCAGGTGAGGTTACGTCAAGCGTGGGAGAGATACTCGAACATGTTGATTGAGTGCCCGCAGCACGGGTACAATGAGGGGGATATCATGACATTCTTCTACAGTGTAGCTAGTAAGGCTGGTCAAGCCCATCTCGATGCATGTGCCAGTGGAGCTTTTCTGAACCAAGGGATAGTAAGATGTAGAGAAATCATGGACAATATTGTCACGAATGCTGGGGTATGAAACGCGGATCCAGAATTTTAGAGAGCTTGTAAGTTGGAGGAGAATGAGGGTACGAGGAAACTGTTGATGGCAATGATGGAGAAAATCAGTAACCTCGAGATGGGACAGAATCTGGTTGGAGGGAATGTAGCAGTGAGCGAGAAAGTGGACCCACCCATGAGCCAGCAAGAAGAGACTAACTATATGGGAAGGCCTAACTATCCACAAGGGGGTATCTACAAGGTGGCAATCAGTTTGGAAGGCCTTCTTATGGCCAACCATTTGTTCCTCCAGGTCCACAGCCGCCTCAAAATCAATGGAGGAACACACAAGGGTATCAAGGAGGCCAGCAGCCTCCTCAAAACACATGGAGGAAGAATGACAATTTTTCATATGCTAATCCGAAGACCGAAATTACAGTTCCTCCAAGTGTTGATCCAGGTTCGAAACCCCCGGGTGGAGAAGGCGGTGCCTCAACTGAGGAGATGTTGAGAGCTATCCTTCAAAAGGTGGAGGAAGGAAGCAAGAGATTATCCTCTTTGGAGTATGACGTTAAAGAGTTGCATAAGAAAGGTGATCAGCGTGATCAAGAACTCCAAAAGAGAGATGTAGAGCTGAATCGAATTCAGTAAGAGAACAATAGGCGGTTCACTTCGATAGAGTTTCAGATGAGTCAGATCGTAAAATCATTGGGTAGAGAGTCGGGTAAGTATCCTTCTATGCCGGAGGGAAACCCGAAAGAGCATTGCAAGGCGATCCAGCTTAGAAGTGGGACCAACTATGATGGTCCTCAGATGCCTGCTGATTCTGAGACACCCCAAGGAGAGATTGAGATTGAGGAGATGGGAGTTGAGGGAGGGGTTGAGGGTGAAGGCATTCAGAAGAGTAAAGATATGGAAGAGTCCAATGAGAGCAAAGAGCCTGAAGAGGAAGGCATTGAGAAGATTGAGAGAGTTCCTAAGTGGAAGAAGGCAGAGGAAGCAAGGGAGAAAGTGAAAGAGACCGAGCGTGATGAATGGGGGTACCCAAATCGGTGATACACGTCCTGTATCCACAGCGCTTCATGAAAAAGAAGCTTGATGAGAAATTCGCTAAATTCCTTGATGTTTTTCAGAAATTGCATATTAACATTCTTTTTTATGATGCTTTGGAACAGATGCCGAATTATGCCAAGTTTCTGAAAGACTTGATAGCGAAGAGGAGGCGAGTAGATGAACCCAAGTTGGTGCAGCTGGACCATGAGGTGGGTGCATTAGTGCACAAAGCGCTTCCACCGAAGTTGAAGGATCCCGGGAGTTTTACGATCTTATGTGATATCGGGAATGGAGTTAAGAAGGGAGCATTGTGCAACCTTGGGGCGAGCATCAATCTTATGCCCTTGTCGTTATTCAAGAAGTTGAAGGGTGGAGAACTTCAACCGACAATGATGGCGCTTCAACTTGCCGACCGGTCTATTACTCGACCTCAAGGTGTAGTTGAAGACGTCCTCGTGAAGGTTGGGGATTACATATTTTCAGCCGATTTTGTAGTGCTTGACATGGAGGAAGATGAGCACGTTCCATTGATCTTGGGAAGACCGTTCTTAGCAACGGCCGGGATGGTGCTAGATGTGGCAAATGGGAAGATCACGTTGAAAGTTGACCATCAAGAGATAAAGATTTCCCTATATAAGGCCATGAAGTACCCGAAGGAGGAGGAAAGTTGTATTGCATGGATGCAATTGATCCTCGTGTTGAAGACACACCTCCTATCCCTAATCTTTCGTTTAGTTATGATTTTGATTATCCTTCACTTGGTGATTTAACCCATGAGCATTATGATCTTGATTATTTTGATAGGGATAAAGGGAAGAAGTTGAAGGATGAAGAAGTGAAAAATGTGGACGCGGTCCAGCTAGAGGGTAAAGGAGGAGTTAAGAAGAAAAAGTCCAAACTCGAGAAATTGCTTAGTAAGACTCCTCCAGATAAAGGTAAGAAGAAGTTGAGACCCCTTCCACTTTGGGATGAGAAGGAAGCAAAGGAGCTCATGATGGAGGTGCATCAAGGAAAGGAATTCAACCACCACTCTTATGAGAGTAAGGGAGGTAATTTTGAGTATCATGTCCCATAAGCTCCTTTGAGCTCGATCCGGTATTAGGACCTTAAAACTAGTGCTAAATGGGAGGCAACCCATTTTTACTTGCTTTTATGTGTTTTGTTTATTTTGTCGTTTTTTGAATTGTAAGTGTTAACCTCATTTGTAGAGAATTTTTTTTGTGTAGGCTTGTTTCGTAGTGCTTAATTCGAGCAAGTGAGCTTAAGGAAAGCAATTCATGAAGTTGGAGATATTTCGAGTAGTAAAGCATTAGATTGATGGAGTTTGAGGTAAACCGAACCCCAAACGTAGACCTCTTTGCGAAGTCGAAGTTTGGGGGTGATGTTTCTTTTCGTTCGTTACTTTGCATTGATAGTTATTTAAGTTCATAAGAATTTAGCGTACTTACTCGTACGTACTCGTTCTTTTCAAACTTTATTATTGCGTAGCAAGAACAAAGTTTGGGGGAGGTGTGTATTCATACTTTGAGTTCGTACACGAAATTCTAATGAAAAATTGGTCAAATTTTTCAAAAATATCGATGGATGATGGTAGTTGGATCGAATTAAGTGAGAGTGCTTGAGTGCGACTTGAATTGGCTTGGTGATTTGCACGTTTGGAAGAGACCCCAACTCCTCGGTCGAATGAGCGACCTGGCTTAAATCGAGGAGTTCTCAGGTTAGTTCATGTTTTGGATGAGTTTTATGATTGTTTGAGCTTGGTTCGTATGCAAATTTCGGGTTTTGGATGTCGAAAATTCATGTTAAAGGAGGAGCTTCTCGAGTGGCACCACTCGAGCGCCTCTGCTCGAGCTATTTGCTCGAATGCCCGAATTATACAGAAGATTTTCGTTGTTCAAGCAGCTAGAGCGCGAGCGCTCGAGCACCTGTGTCATTCGAGCTCCATGCTCGAGCGGTTCGCGGTTTTGCCCGAATTCGACCCCATTTTATAAATACCCCTTTCCACACATTTTCACACACTCACACACACTGAAGGGGCAATTTGGGGCGAATTTTTGCTGGGTTCAAACGATTCTCACGATTTCTCACCATTTTGATCGATTTATTCACACAATCTTCTTTAAATCTTCAAGCAAGGTACGTAATTTCTATCTTTTGTCATTCAATTCGTAGTTTAAGGTTGAATTAGGCATAAGTTGAGCATATGAACTAGGGTTCATGGATGGGTTCGAAATTTTGGGGATTTTTTTGCAAAAACTTGTTGATTCTTGATTCCTTGTTGATGAATGTTGATAATATGATATGGGTTTACTTGTTTTACTTTAAATTTTGGAATTGCATGAGTAGAATGGGTGAATTTCTAGAGTGAGAAAGTAGGAATTTGAGAAAAGGAAATGATTTTTGCATGTTGAGAAGAAATTTTTGTGAAATGAGATTGTTTTGAGCATGAATAGGAATGAATTGAGTCTTGATCATGTAAATTACATAATTTGAGTAATGTTACTTCATGATAAACTTGAATGTGGGCATTAGTGAGTTGAGATAGATGAATTGTTTGTTAACTACTTGAGAACTTTGGAATGAAAGCATGAGATGTGGAATTAATTGAACTCCAGTTGAGATTGATTGTGAATGAATTGAAATTGATGCTACTTGAGACTTTTGGAATTGCTTTGAATTGTGTAGAATGTCAAGAATGGAGTTGAAATACTTTGTGTGATTTGCTTAGGTACAATGGCTCCTAAGAAGAATGAGGATTGTGTCTTGAGCATTGCTGAATTAGAAGAAGTCACGAATGAGCTAAGGAGGAAAAGTCTGCTGCCCTCGAGATGGGATAATTTGAACTACGAGGGGAGTTGGAGGCACATTGCTTATGGATGGAGCTTGATAACCGGGAAGGTAGAGAAGACCCGGAGACCCGTCGTTAGTTTCATGAGAGACTTAGGGATCGAGGAGGAGATTAGAAGAATTTTCAGGAGGAATAATATGATGGAGTTTTTCGAGATGCTTCTGTACATGGAGACGAATGCCGATTTGGTGGAACAGTTCCTCGCCACAGTCGAGAAGACGGACGAAAACTCATTCAAGTTCAAGTACCGGAATGAGTGGCAGTATTGCGAGGTTGGAGTTGTCAACCTAGCATTTGGGCTTCCAGCTTTATCTAGGCCCAACCGTGTGTCGAAGTCATACAAGGTGAATTCATTCTGGAGAGACATCACGGGCGGCATGGCCGGTGAATACAAAGGGCAGAATGCACGAGTATCGGCGATCTGAAATCCGGTGATTCGGTACTTAGAGCGGATCCGAAACACCATATATGCCCGTTCTGAGACGGGAACTGTCACGAGTAAGCAACTTTATGGAATTTGGTGTCTCTTGTACGCGAAGGATCATGACTTTGAAAGGGATTTCTTGGAGCACCACTACGAGGCTCCGTTCAAGCTCGGTGCTAAGACTTCCAAAGTTCGAGGAGGAGGGTTGATTTCTGTATTCGTGAAGAGTCTTGGATTCGATTCGTGTTCGGGTCCTTGCCAAGGAATGGATTTAGGGTTCGAGCAGATGACCAACACCCTGATGTTCGAGCATTGGATGGGAAGTTATTGCATAAGATATAAGGATGATGGCCTATTCCCATTGCCGAACGATAAGCTCGTGACTTTTAAAGGAAAGAAGAAGCAGAACTTAGGGATGAACGGAGAGCAGCACCTTGCTATAGGTGCTAAGTTTACTGTTGATGTTGACAGTTGAGGACTCCGAGATGTTAGGCCCGTGAAGAGGAACCGAGACGAAGGCACAAGTGGTGCCAGTTCGAGTGGAGCAGCCGATTTACAAGAAGAAGAGGAACAAGAATACGAAGAGGGGCACGATGAGGAAGGAGAAGCAGCGGGCGAGGGCCCGCAAGAGATGGAGGTGGAGCACCTGGAATGCAGTCGCCCGGGCAGTGGTACCCCACATACGATGATTGGACTCAGATGGGCAACCAAATTCAGACGCTCCAGACGGACGTGACCTACTTGCGTGAGACGCAAGATAGGTTGGACGCGAGAACAGCCCGCATGGAGGATCAGTTCTCAGATATGCACCGCCGGATGGAGTCGTTCTTCGTCTCTCATTTGGGAGTTGATCACCCGAACAATCGCTCACAATCGCCTCCTCATGCATGAAGAGTCATGGGATTCCCCCAATTTTTATTTCCTTTTTCTTTTCTTATTTTTGCTTTTGAGTGTGAACTATATTGTTTGAGTGGTGTGAATTTCTTATGGGATTGTATTGGAAGCATTTCAGACTATGGGGTTATGATTTGATTTGAATTGATGATTGATTGATTTCACGCTTATTTACTCGTATCACTTGCTTATTGATGATTCTTGAGTATGACTTAGTGAGAAGAGTTGAGTTGTGAGGTTGAGTTAGGAATTCTTTTGTGTGAGTGTTGAGTTAGAGTTGAATTGAGAAAGAACTAGTATACTTGCGAATTTTCTTTTTGAGTGCTTGTGTGATGAGAGTGAGAATTCACTAGGACTATCATGGATGTGAAAGCCGGTGAGATTTGAGCCTATATGAGATTAAAATTGCATAAATTGATCTCTTCGTTTGTGAGTGAGTCGTCACCTTAGAGGATGCTAGAACTTGTGTGTGCTCTCGCTCCTTGATTGTGTCTAGTTTGATATGTCGAATGTGATCTTAGGCCATCTTTGTTTTGATTGAGTCACTTAGCTAAAATTTTCCTTACCATTGATATTTGTCCCTTGGGAGCCCCTTTGAGCCTTAAGCCTATTTCATTTGCTAGCACATTTAAACACTATTCCAAATTCCTAAGCCTTTTTGTCCCAATTTGAGTGGAGAATAGGAAAAGTGTGAATGTGAAGGGATTGAATTGAGTTGAAAAAGGAAAATGTGATTGCTTGAGTGGTTATGAGAAAAAGGTGTGATGAGATATGAGTTGTGGGAAAGAACAAAAAAAATTTGAGAATGAGCAAAAGAAAAAAAATTGAGCTCATATGTATGTGTGAAAAAGAAAAAAAAAAGAGTTGAGTGATTGAAAAAAGTGAAAAGAGTCGGAAAAAAAAATTGAGGTGTTGAGAGTAAAGGAATTGATGTGCATTATGTGAAGATGTTAAAGAAGTATGTTCCTAATCTCGAAGTACCAAAGTTTGATTTTCTATTCTCCATTCACTTGAGTCACTTACCTATATTGTTATCCCACCTGTCCAAAGAGCCTACATTACAACCTTGAGAAAAGTCCTTTTTGATTCGGCATTGATTTCTAGAGTATGGTCGGAGTTGAGAGTGCTTACAAGCCTATGGTTGCCGATATGTGTGATTGATTGTTTGAGTGAGTCCCTTTATCATTGATATACACTTGTGAGGGAGTGAAACACATCGTTGAGTGCACATCCATGTTTGATCTTGGTGTTTCTTGTTGTTGTTGCATGAGTATGATGAAGGAAGGTGGGTGGGCCATTTCCCACCACCTCACGAGCCCAAGTAAACGAAAGTGTATGTGCACTAGCGGGTGCGGAAAGCAAGAGATTCTCATTATAGCAATATCCCTTATGCAGGGTTTTAGGAGAGCCATAGGGGCAACCAACCCCGAGTCTGATCTTAGGTTTGGTATACCACCAGGTGGTCTTCTTTCTTTCGTACTACTGAACTTTGTTCTGAATAGTCTAGATTCAGAGATTGCACATCTAAATCTCCGCTGTGATTGATCTTTGAAGCTCGAGTTCATTTGCTTGCATGATTTGATTCTTTGACTCATTCCTAACAATTTCACTTGACTTATTATTTCATTGATTGAGGACAAGCAATATGGTAAGTTTGGGGGGGGGGGTTGATTAGGCGTGAAATTGTCATGATTCGTCGTTAGAAATACCCTAGTTTTGGTCGATTTTGTCGAGTATTTAGAGTCAATTGAGTATCATTTCTACACATTGATGAATTTGTCTCTTTGATGCTCATAGGTGAATCGAGGGCAAAAAATGGAGTTCGTAGGACTTTGAATCGACTCAAACGGATGCCCGGATGAGAAGATATCAAAGAAATACGATTGGTATTAGTGTGGAAGAAGAAAAGTATTAGTTGGAGCAATTTTGGAGTCATTCGAGTGGGCTAACTCGAGCACTAGCGCTCGAGCATGTTGCTCGAGTGCCCAAAACATACAGAAGATTTTTTGCATTCGAGCAGCTCGAGCGCCACCGCTCGAGCGTGTTGCTCGAGCACCCCAAAACATGCAGAAGAATTCGAGCGCTCGACCAGTCCCGCTCGAGCACTTGCACCATTCGAGCTACACAGCTCGAGCGCCACCGCTCGAGCGTGTTTGCTCGAGCGCTTCACATATTTTGCTTCCAAGTTCGTTTTTCGGTCCATGAGTTCCCGATTTGGCCCGACGCTTATATATACTCATTCTAAACTCGTTTTTTAGAATAATCACATACCAAGACATACACCACTTGAGAGGAGAGTACTTTTAGAGTTAGTTTTTGGAAAAGAAGAGACGAGCAAGCTTAGATTTACGTTTTCGAGGTTTTCTTTACAAATTCATAGTACGATTTTACTTTTTAGTTTCGTTTCTTTGGACTTTTGTTCTTGAATACTTTGAAACTTCGTTTTATTAATTTAATTTGAGTTCTTAGCATTGATTTCTTGAAATCCTAGTTTATGTTTGATAATTTATTCGTGATAATCATTATGTTCATGTTCGTTACTTTTTCAATTGTTTTCGTTTCCATAAAATCCATGTCTAGCTAAAACCCTTGCATGCTTAGGGTAGGATGAACTCGTAGAAGTGGGTTGTGGGTATGTAATTAAGGTAATCCGTGACATTTAGTTTTAATTCTTTTAATTAATGAATTCTTAAAATCAATCTTAACTTTACTCTTGAATTTCGTTCGAAAAGTGTTAGAGAGAGGACAGCCTTATCACTCTTTAACAATGGGTAGACTTAATGAGAGGGTTTAGAAAGGATTAATTAATTTATCGGTTTATCTAAGGAGGACGACCGCATCACCTTAGTTTAAATTAGGGTCTCGTTAATTAAGCACTATCTATTAACTTGTTAGGATAAAGTATTAGGGTTTTAAATCTTGAGCTTTCGTCTTGCAATCTTTTACTTAGGTTATTTCTTGTGTGTCACGATTATCTTGATTATGTACCTGCTCCGTTAGTATACGTAAAGATTCCTATCCTGAGCATCACCATCACTTATTTGAAAACACACCTTAGTTAATTCATTTAATTTATTCTTTAGTTTAATTAGTTTCCTTTAGTTTAGAATTAACACTTTGAAAAATCCAAAAACATACATTCATATTAGCTACGACGCGTAGATCTTCAGGGATCTATTCGCATACACTCTTTCCCTTGGGTTCGATATACTTGGTCGCTATACTTATTTATACTACAGTGAACCCATACGCTTGCGGATAAACTACTAGTAGAAAGTTAGTATTTTCGGTTCAAGTCAGTGATCAAGTTGCAATTTCTGCTCATCACTTGTTCTTCTCTACTGATGCGAGTGATGAAAAGAAGGAAGGCGATTGTAAACTAATAAAGCTTCTTAAATCTCAAATCAAGATACAAAAGATGTACGTCCTAGGGAGTAGGATACGTAATTAATTAATTAATTAAATCTTTTCTTTTATTTTTTTATAATTGATATAACTTTTATTTGTTGGAAAATAGTTGCCCGCAATTCCAAGTGACTTCCCTTTTCACGGTCAAAGATGATACTGATGACACAACATCATATTCACAAGGGATTTTGATGGAGAGAAAATCCAGGTGGTTGTATACGAGCCCTATCAAGTAGTGTTGTTATTCGAGTTGAGCGAGCTCGAGTACTTGATACTCGAGCTCGGCTCGAGCTCTTATCGAGTCGATCCGAGCTTGGCTCGGTAACAATAACGAGTAATAATTCGAGCTCGGCTCGGCTCGTTAACGAGTGTAACGAGCCTATCGAGCTCATCGAGTCGAGCCAAGCCTATCGAGCCTAATGTAATTTTAAGAAAAATCTTAGTTATCGAGCCTAACGAGCCGAGCTCGGTTGGGCTCGTTAAGAAAACGAGTATTTTTCGAGCTCGAGCTCGAGCTCATTTAACCTAACGAGCCGAGCTCACGAGCAGCTCGTTTCGTGTAACAGCTCTACTATCAAGTGCCGAAAAATGAAAGCGACTCTGACAGTGACATCAGCACCGAAGACAATCTCAGCTCCGAGAAAAAAGAGCCACTTCCACTAATCGTGTCGGTCTACAAAGAAAAAATGGAAGAACTTCATTTAAATATTTATAAGGGTCCAAAGAGTTTTCATTTAAGTCTTCGGGTTTTGGTTTAATGTTATTTTATTTGTCTTGGAGTAGGTTTTATATGAAAACGCTTCATAATAAACTTAACATGAAATAGTTTTAGAGTATCATTAATCTCATTAGGAGTATCATTAAACCTGTCAGGGGTATCATTAGTCTGAGTTCAAGAAAATTTAAAATAATTTTCTTGAACTCAGACTAATGATACCCCTGATGAGATTAATGATACTCCCAATGAGATTAATGATACTTTAAAATTGTTTCATGATAAGCTTATCATGAACTGATTTCATATAATACTTTGTCTTTGTCTTGATGCATGAGTAACAAACTTTGTTCCCAAATTATGATAAATATCTTCCTATGTTTAATTCTCATAATTGTCATTTTTTATTTTGATAAGGTAGAGATATTATAGGAATAAAATGGGATATGTTTAATAATAAATGTTAATTTTTAAATTTTATTGGGGTAAGTTTAGTAAGTGGGGTGAGTTTAGATGATTTTGGGGTTTGAGTAGTGTGACTTGTTTTTGAGTAAGTCTTGTGTGAGACCGTCTCATAGTATGAGACCAATAATATTTGATCCACTTTTAATTTAAAACGTGTCACTTATTAATTAAAAAGTTGTCACTTTTAAAAAGTGATAAAGTTTAAACAAAAAGTGATAATATATTTGTTAAAAGTGACTTATCACTTTTCTTTAAAAATACTATCACATTTAATTATAACCCTATCACTTTTTTTAATTTGATCGGTCTCATATTATGAGACGGTCTCATACAAGTTTTTGCCCTTGTTTTTTAATGTATAGTGTACACTTTTAATGTCTTTTTTATTAAAAAAAATTTACAACTTTATACACACCTACTTTCCTTTTTCTTAAAGGAATACACACAATTATTTTGTATCTTTTGGCAGAAACCAACTTAATTAAGTAAATTTTAGACATTGGTATTAGTGCGGAAGCGTACAAGGATTAAGAAAACAATTAATAACTGAAATTCCTCCTCATCCAAATAAAGAATGTTTTGTTTAATTTCATAATTAAAGTATCGTCTTCCTCATTTTCTAGTGGCAGAGTCGCTGTCGGCTGACCAAAATCTTGAAAAAAAAAAAAAAAAAAAAAATCGACCAAAATCCCATCACAATTCACATACCTTCTC
The DNA here is from genome assembly GCA_947034835.1 of Ballota nigra. NCBI lineage: Eukaryota > Viridiplantae > Streptophyta > Magnoliopsida > Lamiales > Lamiaceae > Ballota > Ballota nigra. Next base: position 68,868,823 of record OX344720.1, on the reverse strand, counting down.
CCTCACACAACCAAAATGCTGCATAATAGTAGATGGCAAAAGAGAAAAACACATTTCCCTCTTATCGCGCTCCTTTTCTTTGTATTCATAGCTTTCTCCATCCTCTACAGTGAGTCCAATATCCGACTGATTCATCGTACAGAAAGTAAACCCCCCACCCAAAATGGATCTTTGCTCGATTCCGCCTTTAATTTTTCAAACGAAAGTCGAGGTACCTTTTTCTCTTCTTTAATGTTCGATTTCGCTTTGCAAATTTTATTTGTAATTTGAGATGGGGGTTTTGGATTTTCTATTGCTTTACTGCTTATTTGTTCGTAATAGTGATGGAATAAGGAATCCTGAATGCTCTGTTTGTTCTCTGCACTTTCTTGAAATACCGTGGGTTTCATGATATAAAGGGGGCGTTTGTTTCGAATTCTTTAACGAGGATGAGAATAATAATAAGGTTGTTGGTTGTGATGGGGGGAATGATTGTGAAGATGATTACAAGAAGTTATCATGTACTTACTCTCATTCTCATTGAAGAATTTTCAATCTAAATTGTGTTTCTTTGATGTTGGTTTGCAGTAAGTTTAGATAAATCTAGTACATGCGCCTCCACGGTTAGGTATAGTGGCCGGAGAGGTTTTTCCCCCGTCCGCAGAGAAGTATCCGGTGATCGGAGGGCAGCCGAGGGGTGTGATTTTTTTTCTGGAAAATGGGTTTTCGACAACATTTCATATCCTCTGTACAACGAATCCCGTTGTCCATACATGTCCGATCAATTGGCTTGCCACAAGCACGGGAGGCCCGATTTAGGGTACCAATTTTGGAGATGGCAACCCCAAAACTGCAATTTGCGGAGGTACTAATATTAATATCTTTGTTAATGTTTAGAGAATGATTGCCATTTGAATGATATTGTTGTGGATAGGTGGAATGCGATGGAAATGTGGGAGAAATTAAGTGGGAAGACATTAATGTTTGTAGGGGATTCACTTAATAGAGGGCAATGGATATCGATGTTGTGTTTGTTGCAATCTGTAATTCCAGCCGATAAGCAGTCCATCACCCCAAATTCCGAGCTCACGATTTTTAGAGCAGAGGTAATCGATAGACTTCTATTGCATTATCTATTTTCCAAAGTTAGATAATATGATATTAAATGCTTCTATATTCTGGGAAGCTAACTTAAAATTGTGGGCCTTTTAGTCCACAAAGCGATGAAAATGTAGTGTTATAAATTCTTGTGTTACAGAACTATAATGCAACTGTGGAGTTTCTGTGGGCGCCTCTTCTTGTTGAGTCTAATTCGGATGACCCAGTCGATCACCGAATGAATGAAAGAATACTTCGTCCTGATGCTATTCTTAGACATTCATCGAGATGGGAGCGTGCTGATATACTGGTCTTTAATTCCTATCTGTGGTGGAGACAGGGCCCCGTTAAGCTGTTGTAAGTAAAATTCTTCAACTCTTATACTATGAGTTTGTCAAATCAAAGAGAGAGAGATAATAGTTGAGTTTATTAGATGGAGCAATGAAAAGAACAATGTTTGTGAAGAAGTTAGTGGGCTTGGAGGCATGGAGTTGGCCATGGAAACTTGGGCGGATTGGGTCGCCTCTCATGTCGATCCCCTAAAGAAGAAGGTTTTCTTCGTTACGATGTCCCCTACACATCTATGGTATGCCCTCGCCTACTCGATAAAGTTGTTGTGTTTGGATTGAGGGATTTAAAACGAATGCAAACCATACAGAAATCCGTTTAAAGTGAGAGTTATGGACTTCAAATTCATATCAATTTAAACGGCACCAATGGATTTGCTACTATAAACTTCAAATCCATCATCGAATCTTTCAATCGATTCCTTTCTTTTACTCTCTCGACGCAATCCTTTATAATTTAGTTTCCACGTCACCTTCCTTTCCTCATTCCTAACGCTAATCTCAGAGCAACACTCCTATACATTAATTGTACGTTGCAACTGTACACAACTAATAATCTTCAGGTAAAAACAATCAATACTAACAAACTAATACCTAAAACTAACACAACTAATAATCTTCAGGTAAAAACAATCAATACTAACAAACTAATACCTAAAACTAAGAATTGGACAACTGCAAAATCATAGTGGGTAGATCAAGTCAACAAAAGATGTAAGTTGATCACCACTCCAAAATAGTGAAATACTAATCAACTTACAACACTAGTAATAATTTTATAACACCAATCAACTGTATACAAGTCTATGTCCTAATCTCGTGCCCTGAAACCAACAGGTCATGTCTTACATCCCAATTCAAATTTGTTTTAACTTTTTCTTTCTATAACCGAACAGGAAAAGCGAGTGGGAGCCTGAAAGTGAAGGCAACTGTTATAACGAGAAACAGCCTATACGCAAAGAAAGATACTGGGGAACTGGTTCGGACCTGCCCTCAATGCGAATGGTGGAGAAGGTATTGAGTAGGTTGGGTTCGAAGGTTTCCGTTCTCAACATCACTCAGCTGTCTGAATATAGAAAAGACGGGCATCCCACTATTTTTCGTAAGTTTTGGGAGGCGTTACCACCCGAGAAATTGGCAAATCCTTCAACCTATTCTGATTGCATACATTGGTGTTTGCCTGGGGTGCCTGATGTTTGGAACGAGTTACTATTCCAATATTTGTGATGTAGGTAGAGTTCACCAAATTGGATGATAGTTGGTTTTTAACTATGTATATTTTGAAAAATCATGTAATTGTAGGAAATTTGTGAAATGAGGAAAGTGATTGTATGAGATTCTTAAGAGGTCCAACTTATTTTCTGCCTAGCTTTTACAGCATAATTAGGACAAGTTTCAGAAGTGTAAAAAACTTAAATATTGAGACCTTAAATTTTGAGGGGGAAAAAATATATTGGTGGTTTTATTTCTCACATGAAATTATCTGTGTCATTTTTAGTGTTTCACTCACTGAAAATTATTCGTGTCATTTTTTGTGTTTCACTTTATGTTTCATTCATTGGATGTATGATATGTGAAATCTTTAAAAATATTCAAGATACCCCCACAATTATAGGTCCACGTGTTAAAGATTCTACGGGTGGAATATAAAATGGAACATAAAAAGTGGTATAGGGAAATTTATCTTATTAATCGAAACAAAATTAAATCCATAAAATTTAGTAGGTAAAGATTTGTATGAGATCATTTCATGGCATGAAAAAACACAAAATGATATTCACCACTACCAAAGTGTTAATACGTGTTGGAAATTGGTTTTAATGAAGGTTTCATACCCTGACTTTGACCAATTTTTTTAGGAGTAAAAACGTTAGTTTTTTGGAAAATAAAATTAACGAAGTTGTTCTACTCGCGGAGTAGATGAGCGTGGTATATTTAATATCTCAAAACCGATTTCCGGTGAGTGAGAAATTAATTTGGGAAGTTGTAGTATTAATCATTTGTATTGAATAAATCCATGGGAAATGGAAAATGAAGTTTCATCCCACATTGGAAAATTACAAGAAGATTGTCTTGTATATAAGTAGGAAAGTATTCATGTTCTTTAAATTGGGACATGGGGACCCTAATCATGGACCACACGCGCGCGCGCCCGGGCTCGGGTCCGGGTGGGCTTTGGGACCTTACCTACGAATTTGATTAATACACTCCAGAGTATCTGGAATATTCCGTCTTGCTTCCCAAGAATGAGAAACTGTGTTTCTCTCCACTACAGAACGTGGGTGACCCATGATCGTATTTAGTCTTGCGGGAATAGGTTATTCCTAGACTCGGTTGTTTCCTTTCTTTGATCCTTCAGTGTTTCGAAATTTACATACACTCTTTCACTAACAATATGTCAATACCTAAGTTATACTCATCTGATTGTCTTATGGTATAAGACGGTCTCACACAAGGCATACTCAATTTAATATATTCCAAGAGCGGCACGGGTTTCTAGAATAATTTTTTTTCCTCTTAACTTTTATTGTTTGGTTTCAACTTTTAAGGACAGGATTTGTAAGACTAATAGTGGTATTGTGTTATTAGATTTAAATAATAACTAGATGAATTGAAATTTGGTAATTTATGATAAAATATTACTCTTTTCGTCTTTAAAAAAAACGTGTTTATTTTTATATCAACTAATAGTGTTTCATCAAAGTACAATTAATATTTTATAAACTCAGCCAAACGACTAGTAGATTAATTTAATTTATTCAATACCCAACAATTTTTGTAAGAGCATATAGAAATTTCAGTTGAAAATGTCAAGATTTTAGCTAAATTTCAGTGGACCTCTCTCATAAGTCATAACATCTATCTATGTATACATTAAATTGCAACAAACTAGATTCACAATGTATATCACCTAATTAGGATTAGTAACCAATTAAGTAAATTCTTTGTTTGTTTCTATATTGTTAAAAAGGTGAAGACAGCAACTAGAGAGAAAGAGTGAGTGTAGTATCAGGCTCTCCTTCACATTTGCAATACTCTTGGACCTGGCATGAATCATCATCGTCGTCATCAATCAGGCTTGGCATTTGTGTGCCCTATGAGAAAGAGCTAGCATCAAAAACGAAAAGCTACCAAAATAAACATACCTTCTTGAAAATAGTTCCATCTTCCTGGACATGCCATCCGGCTTCTTGGCACAGAGCCTTGAGAAGATCGTTGGAGTCGGCATGTTTAGGGAGATTATAGTTGCCGTGAGCCCTTAATCCCGCGAATATTTTACTAGCTACTTCTCGTCTCTTCTTCTCTCTCTCCTGATTCTTCTCCCTCTCTTTCTCAGACGGAAAACGCAACTTTGTCACCACCCCGCCCTTCTTGGTGCTCCTCCGCACCACCCATGGCCCTTTGCTACTTTTGATGCATCCTTTCACTACATTCTTCTTTCTCTCTTTTCCCATAACCTCACCACACTTAATGTTAGGCATGCCTCTAGGGTTTGTTTATATACACAAGTCAAGGACAAGAATCAAAAGGGAACAGAAAGTGAGTACTTTTTTATTCCTCATGCTTTGGCATGTTGTCTCTTGGTTTTCTTTTTATTTTCTTTTGCATGTGTTTCTTTTTTATGGGAGAGGGGAGCTCATTTTTAGTTTTGTTTTGTTTTTTTTGCATGCTCTTTTCCTGGTTTTGGACAAATTCTTGTCTCGAGTCCAAAATCACAAATTACTCAAAATTTGAACGTTTAGTCTATGCTTGCTGCCAAATCATACATATTCTCTGCAGATATGCAAATTTTGCTTTTCAACAGTTTGAGATTTCATGCCAACTGTCCAGAAGGCAGTCTCAGAAATTCACGATACAGATTCTCTATACCAATACACTCTTTCATCATTTTGTTACAACATCTCAAAAGTGTTACTGGGTATACAATATCTTACACCTAAATAGCCTAATATATAATTTGATCAGTACATACAAATATCCCAAATTGGGAAGGAGTAACATGCGCAGTAGGATGATAGTATTTTGATTTTAAAAAAAAAAATCAAATAATACCAAAGTCTTTCCTCAAAAGTATAAAGATTACAAACATAAAACTAAATACTACTATCTTCGTCTCATACTTGTTTGTTATATTGTTAAAAAGGTTCGTCTCATACTTGTTTGCTACATCCAATATTTTGCAAAAAACAATAATATTTTTTAATATTATATTCTCTATGCACTCTTAACCAAAAGCATCTAATTTATCACTTTAAATTCTATTGCCTCTGTCCCTGAAAATTGATCCTATATTTTTGCACGTTAAAGCAATATGTCGGAAGATATTACGGGTTTTCTAAAGTTTATTTTTTAATAAAATGATTATTAATGGAAGGTTTGTTTCACATACTTTCCATAAACTATAATTTTATTAACAAACAGACCTTAGAAAACTCCATAATATCCTCCGACATATCACATTAAAATACGTGAAAAAATGACCAATTTATAGGAACGGGAGGAGTAATAAACAACTATTTCTTTAAAACATGTGGAAACAAAATAACAGCCATAAAAGGGAGTATTAGATAACATATAGAGCCCAAAGTGCAATTAATTGTTCTGAATTTATTGTCTTTAAAAAATCACTAACATTTAAACTTTATATTAAAATTTTGCGTGTATAAATACACTCCCATGTATGCGTTTGCGTACACATATGAAACGAATACAAATCGCAAGATAACAAAACTAATAGACATGATAAAATAATAAAAATATCTACATAAATACCCAACCTGATGTAAATCTAGATAAGTAGAAATTATTTATGCGTTTGATATTCCCAAACACAATATTGTCGAGTGTGGAATTTGGCTCAAAAAAAAAAAGTCCAATTTACAATTGCAGTACGCAAAATGCAATGGGAGCAGTTTCTATTCTCCCATTTCTGAGAACTATACATGGAAAATAGGGCAATTTAATCAACCAAATTAAAACAAACTCAACAATGCTTGCTTGCATCCTCAAGCAGCATATATCGGCCGTGTTGAAGATGCAGCAACCAATGTGGTTAAATAGAAGCTGTTAAGATCCATTTTTTGAATTGTTGATAATAGATGCAACTCTTTCCTTGAGTTTCTCAGTTATCTGCATGCATTCCCCAGGTTATAGTATGAGCATAATAGATATTATATAATTTATATGGCATAGTCGAAGTATGAGGAGGCATACCTGGCTTGATGACTTTGCCCATTTTAAGACTGAATCAGCACCATTTTTCAAGTGATTTTGATAACTTAGACTGTAATCCGAGTTTTCTGTTGCTTCAGCTAACCAAACCCCATTTACTCTATCTCTTGCTCTCTTTGTCAGATTGTAAAACCCTACCTGAAAATCAGATAACTAATTTGAGCTTGGTTCGATATACATATCAACAAGCAAGTAAATAAAGTAAATAGTTTACAAGAAAGGCATCCAAGAAGGCATTTACTAGTGTCAGATTATACATACCACAGATCCTGCAAGATTAGAGTTTACTGGTTGAGATGAATCGAATTCAACACAAGGTATGAAGAAGTCAATGGCCAGCAATGCATTTTGTGATTCAGTCGAGCAAGTTTCAGCTGTGGATCCATCTGTGACGAACACCCACTGCCTTTTCTGATTGCCTTGTGTGTGCACATCTCCCACATAGACCACGAAAGCTGCAATGTCAAACTCACTGTGCAAAAAAAGTCCATGTAATCAATATTGGGTAATCATAATTATGATATAGCCCACAAGACTTACTTGGACAGAGGAACTTCTCCCAAACTTGATATTGTAGTTGATGAACGAGCAGTGAAGAATGGCCTGCAAGAAACGCTTGTTTATCATTCAATATTTGCTACAAAAAGAAAAGAAAAGAAATGTACATATGTACAGCTACTTACTCGAAGTTTTCCATTGTCAAGGGGGACAGAAGTGACCAATTGCTAGTCGGTCCTCTTGCTTGTAAGTAAAGGATGCCTGAATCAGAGCTAGATGGTGCAAGACCTCCTACACAATATGCCTGTCCTTCACTTAGCTCAAGCGTCTGCAAAGTATGTAAGAAAAGAACTAGAATGTCAAAAAACTTGTATGCATATGCATTAGATGGTCTATGTCATAAACTACGAAAAATTCACCTGTTTTTTAGTTGGATTCCATATTGTTATCAAGCCTTTCTGGGGAGGGCAGTCTTCTGAATGACTTCTGTTCGTCAAACCAACCACTTTAACACGCAAAAATGGAGTGACATCTCTCTCACCAAGCCCAGCAACCTCCAGAGCTTTCTCAATCGATTTTTGAATTTCTGATTGCCTTGTTGCCTTGCATTACCGGAAAAATGCATCACAGCTCCAGTCATGCACAGTCTACTTGACAATAAATCAATAAAATTGTTTTGGCTTACCTCCAACTTTGCTTTGTAAGAACCAAAAGAAGCTAGTTGTTTAGAGCTCATTCCTGCCATTAGAACCTCCGGTTCAGCGCTTGTCTCTAGTAACTTCATAAGTTTAGCACCTTCTTCACTTTCATGATCATAACCCATATCAAATTCTGTTTCCTTTTGAAATGATGACATGATTCCTTCAGCAACAACATCACGCCTGAACTAAAAGAAGAACCCAAAAAAAGTGGTATTAATACCTCATCTACTAAATTTACATAGTCGAAACACTTATATTTAAAGAGAATTAACTTCAGTAAAACATAAATTTGGAATCCGGATCAATGCAGTTACCCAATGAACTCATCATTAATTACCACAGACACAACATAACATTAGAAAAATAGGACAGAAGGGATATTATCACAAAAGTATTTTCCTACACATCTACTGAAGCAAGTAAATGTTGTAGCATATAACTCAAGGTATTATAGCACGGTAAAAGACTGAAAAACTCCATCTCTTTAAATTATGTTCAGCATTTCTTATGCAAGGAACCATAAATAATGACAGGTCGCTCACTTACCTATGTTTACCTTATATTAACCTATCCTAAGTATTGGATATGAATGAGTTTACCCTTCTTTAGTGTAGCAGTCTTTGATTAAAGTTCTACTCTATAATACCGCTCTTTGTCTGTTGGCTCATAATCCATGTGTATGCACCACCAAACAGTATGGATAGTCAAAAAGGAGTACATGGGGTTTTGGCAGACACTAGCCCTTTGGCTTCTATTAAATAGCAATATATGATCAATTAATATCGGCAAAAGGAAGCATTACCTTTGGTTATATAATAGCAGGGCTTTAGCTTCCATCCTCTCAGACCTCACAACAAATCTCCCATCACCAAACCTGGATTATGTGAAATTCTTGTCAAACCCCATTTGCAGAAAAATGTATTATGTGAACATTAGGTTACCTCTCCTTGTATAGAACTGGATATATCCTTGTGACCCCAACCAAAGTGCTGGGGACCACCCCTCCGTTACCCTTGATACACCTGAATGCCAACGGAAAACCAGCATGTTTACCTGTGCAATAAAGGAAGCCCATGCCAGACGCTTGAATAAACCACAAACACACAGTAGAAAGACGTATTGGATAACACAATAACATAGCAAGTTCTTACAGAATCCCAATCGTTCAGCCCAGTGACATCGGTAAGTGCCATTTATGTGCAAACACAAACTAGTTGTCCGTGATGCCTGAAATGTAATGTGGCACTACTTTAGAAACACTAAACAGCCAAAGGTTCAACATAAAAAGTTAACAGAAAATTTCGGACAGTGCATTAACCTCGAAGGGTGAAACAGGCCCATCCCACCCACAAAGCTTGGCTCCGCAGATCTTTAGATGACAATACAAACTGTAAGCAGCAGAATATATTGACTAACATTGAAATGGTATGGATATACTATGGTATTTCAAGGAAAGATATTCACCCTGAGTTTTTGTCCCAGAAACATCTTCCCTGAAGCAACCTTCTGAGATAGCATTTCATCCAACTGTGCCTTCAGAGAATACCTAATAAATTCTTTGGTTACTCAGTTGGAAAATCAACTTTGCAGGAAAAACGTTAATCCAAAGATGTCCTCACCATCCATCAGTCAATTCTATTGTTGAAGTGTTACCATTGCAACCTTCCTCTGAGGGTAAAGACTGATTTCCGCCCTTTAGATCATGGTTGTCACCAACAGAGGAAATGCATAGTACCATCATCGAAGAAGGCGGTGCATCTCCATCTAAAATTTTCTTGATAGATGATCTGCGCCCATGATTCACTTCTCTCTCGTATCTATGAGTGAACAGAAGATGTTGGATTCCTCAAAGGAACGCTAAAAATAAATTGTGAAATTGACCATGCACACCTGTATCGTAATTCTTCAAGCACGTTAGTGACTGTCAATAGTTTTCCAGCGAATTTGGCAGGATAGCACCTCTCATAAGAGGCGAGTTTCCACACAATCCACTTATAGTGATTTGATACCCATCTATATATGGAGATAGACAATGAAAGAAAAATCACGAGGATTAGAACACACCAAAATATCCCAGGAAGATATTGATCTCTAAGTATGACTTATCAACAAGTAATTTTATTGGCGCTATTACATTAAGCAGTTATACAACATAAAGAACACTAAGATGGTGCAGAAGTTAATAGAACTCTATCAGTTTAAGACCAATAAAAAAAACATGTATAATTGTAAAACAGTGGTAACAGGTAATGACTAATGAGGCATATCCAGATTGCAGTACAAAGACGGAGACTTAATAACTAAACTTCAGTGTTAATAAAACTTTGCATAGCAAGAGAGGGATGTACTCTTTGGTCATATATTGGGTCGAAGCCCCAGACTGAGACAGCAGCCTGTAAAAGGCCTCTGGACCAGTGCAATCTGACAGCTTTTCATTCTGGAATGTGTGACTTTCAGCAGCAATTGGATTCATTGTTTTCACATATTCTGGCGAGTTCTCCAACTAAGTCATGGTAAACAGCTTAAGTTATCAATCTTGAACAGAAAAGTCTTCAGTAACGGCAAGATTTAGTATGCAGATCTTAAACCTTTTCTAGAAGTGATGGAGGCTGTAAGACATAGTCTTTAAGATATGGTCGAGGAACCTGAATTGGGTATCTCAAGGAAACCCTTTGTTTGCAGGAGGCCTCTTTCGGTGCAAGCCTAGACAAAACTAGATGTAATGCATGCCTCAGCACAGTTGAAGAATATTGTGTGAAGCACGAAGTTTATGATCAAAAAATTTATACTTTACCATTAATATCTGAAGAGTATTTTTTGTTTAATGGCGTGACAAATGAACTCCGGGGCTTCTTGAATGGAGAAACAGAACTAACCCCTCGAAATCTTCTCTTTTCACCAAAATGTTGTTTATTATCCACATGAGTTATATTCATCGTATTTGAGATATCCACCAGTGCTCCATTGGACTGCCTCTTTATGGGATCAATTTTTGAATGAACTGCATTTTCCGAAAAATCCATGTTTTCTGAGTAGGAATTATTCTTTGGAAGCTTTCTATGTTCACTAAGGCCATTGTAAGACCTGTTGGAATTGTTGACAGCTGCCTCCGCATCAAACTGTGTGATCAAGTTATTCCCTGGATGTAGCCTCTGAGTCCTGCCAAATGACTGTTTCTTGTATAAACTCGATGTATGGGGAGATGTAAAATTTTGCAGTGAACTATAACCATTTTCTATCCCCTTTGACAAGAACGGTGAGCCATTTTTTTGGTTCTCCGAACAGGGTGTTCTGTCGTCAATTACTGAAACTAGTGGATCAGCTGTACTTGCTTCATCTAAAAACGAATCAAGCTCAGGGTTTCCAAGCAAGCTTCTAGCTCGTTGCAATGCATCATCAGAAACTGATATGGATCTTCCTCCAGCAGTTTGAAATTTGAATGTAGAAGGCTCGGTAACAGTTTTAATGTTATCCAGAAACTTCAATGATTCACTTCCTTGAAAGCCAAACTTGAAGCTAGACGATGTTAAAACCTTGGTAGAATTACTGAAACTTAAGTTCCTAGGGTCCTGGATTGCCAAATGGGATGGATTTTCCCGAGCAAGAAACTTTGTGGTAGTTGGCTGTCTCGGTGTCTGTTCCAGATCACAATTTTCATCAAGGCCTAACAAAGTTTTTGCTCTAAGTAGTCCAGCTGAAGATATGTTGACTGCTTTCCCCGAACCTGTCTGGAACATGGAATTCGGCCTATTAACTGCATCTTCTGATGCAGTATGCGACCCAGGCTTCAACGTATTGGCTGACTTCAATGAGTTCATCTCAAACATTGGTTTCAAGGATGCCTGTCCATTTTCTCTCCCATCCAAGGGGCCTGCATTACATTTGTATGAAACAGTAATATCAAATAGAAACTATGTGTTTGCTTGAGTACTGAGCCATACAAGTTCCTTAGAAATATAAACTTATACTGTGGCCAAGCTTTCATCATTCCCCAGCAGAAAACTTGACACTCAAAAATTACTTGAAATTTGCAATGTTGAGTCATAAGTATATTATTGCAATTTTTTCCATAAAAGAAAGAAATTTACAAAATCACATTTGCCAACAGAAACAATACAGCATTCACGACATACATACAAGGAGCAGTTCACAAAGCAACCATGTGCTGGATTTAAGGCATCCATTTGTAACATGGAGTAGCGAATCAATTAAAATAAAATTGAAAAAATTGCTTCCATTCTGAAATAATGAATTTAGCTGCCTCATCAATTCTGTCATGTCGCATCTTAATATACCAGAAGCAAATGTTATAATTCCATAAACAGACCTAGTTTTATCCTAATTGTTCGTAGCAAGTAGCAACATAACCAAAAATGTAACAGATATTCAAGAAAAAAAATCTGTACATGTATCAGTAAACGAACCATCTATTTCACCAAGAACAGAACGTGCTTTGGCAATTGAAGAGTGCTTCAGCTCAACAGATTTCCCCAATCCAGTACGAAATATTGGCAGGTTCTCCACATTGCTCCCCCCATTGTCCAATAACTTTGAAGAACCTAAATTTGCCCCAATAATAAAACATAGAACTAATGTCAATTTACAAAAATAAAAAAAAGTTAATGATAAGAACACGCACCACTCTTGCAATTAAGTTGGATATTGATTTACCTATAAGCAATAGATCGGCCATAGAAGGGAGGCGACGAGTATCTTCCGGGACGGCGTCGCATTTTTCTTCTTTGGAGTGCTGCTGGTCGGCGATTTCCCACCGGAAATCGTTCCGGTGGTCGGAAAATATCCGCCACGTCGACATTCTCAGGGGACGTTTAGGGCTTGCCCGTCAATTTGACTAGAGTACACAGAAACAGTGGGATCAGCTTTCGGATATTTTTATTAAAGCGGGAAATAATTTTTAAAAAAGCGGGAATTATTTTAAATTAGTAGAGCTACGAAAGGCTTAGGCCCATATAGTTTTGGGCGCATTTGGGCTCGTTAAAAGTGAACTTTACAAAGCCCGAAGGTTAGTAAAGTAACTAATCTACTCCACCAAGCCCAATGCGCCTCGGCTAAAGTAATAAGCGTACAGGTTTTCCAAGGTTGTATTTTGAAACTCTACTCATTTTAAAGAAGTGATATTAATTAATTTTTATAGTAAAATTAAAAGTGTTAAGTGTTTGGAGATAAAATGATTTTAAATTAAATTTAGAAAGTAATGTGTTTGCAAAAAAAAAAAAAAAATCACTTTTATTGATAGTGGGGTAGTTATTTGTAGGGTAGTCATGCTAGAATAGATTTTAGAGATGCTTTGACAAAATTGATTTTAATAGCTTAAAATAGTAATTGCAAACATTGTAAAAATGATTTTTTTCAAAAAATAATCAATTCTATTTATAAAGTAGAGTTTGCAAACAATAACCAAGTCTATAATAAAATCAATTATTATTATTTTAATTAACTTTTCATTTATTGCACAGTTAGATTAATAATAGGCATAATGCACTCCTCAACTATTTTTTATTTTTAAAAATTGTTATATAAACTATATATAATTCTTGCAGGTTTATATGAAAATAGTTAATGATAAATTTATCGTGCAAGTATTTTAATATATCAAATATTTGATAAAAAATATCAATAATCGATATCATTGATATCATATATATTATACTTGTTGTTGAGATTTTTTACCTCAATTTTTTTTACTTTAGGTGAGAGTTTTAATACTCTTAAGTAAATATTTAATTAACACGGTTTCATAATAAGCTTATCGTGAACAATTTTCATATATAAAACTTTGTCATTCTTGTTTTATAATGCGTATGATAATGAAAATTTGTGGATTTTGTTGAATTGGTTTAGGAGTATTTATAGAGTGAAATTGGTTCATACATGAATCATTGAAGGATATCAGTTGTTTTCAGTAAAGAGTATTAGTTATTTTCATTGAATAGTATTAGTTGCTATCACTGAAGAGTCTTAGTTTGTTTTCAGTAAACAACTAATATTCTTCAGTGAATACAACTAATACCCTTCAGTGAAAACAATTAATATCCTTCAGTGAAAACAACTAATACCATTTAGTGAAAATAACTAATAATCTTCAATGGTCATGTATGAACCATTTTCACTCTATACTTTGTCTTGGTTTAGTGTTATCCGTTAAACTATGACAAATTAGTCAATTTTAATGCTATTGTGAGATAGCATTTAAGTTCAAATTTCAACAGTAAATTCATCTCTAATAGACTATCTATGAGGACCTTAATATTTTAAAAGCTTTTTAAAATAAATAAGTGATTTATGAAACAAGAATTGCATAGTTTTACGAATTTTTTAAAATAAAAATCAGTTCAAGGTCTTTCAAAATAAAATTAGATAGCTAAGAATCTTTTGATGGATTATTATCTTATTATATTTATCTTCCATAAAAATAAGAGGGCGTTTGACCGAGATAATAATAAGTTTCGTAAAACAACTTATACATAAATGTTTTAAGGACATTATAAACTCTCATAGTGTGCAGTAAAAAAAAAATATTAACAGTTTATAAAATGTTATTCTTAGAGATTTTTACAGAATACAAATTGTAAGCTTAGAAAAACCAACACACCAATTTATTTTAATATGTACTTAAATAATAGTATATATTAGAAAGAAAAAAATCACTTCATTCACCCACTACCATCAAACTTGAGGTTTTTCAACAACGGCAACGAAGGTCCGACGATGGATGCTCGATGACCTTTGGAGGTGGCAACGATGGTTTGGACATCGATTGGTGATCCCTCGACATAAAAACTTGATAAAATAATTATCTTTAATTATTAAAAAATTATAAATTTTATTAATCAATACATTAACAATTTATAAGTTATTTAAAAATTATATCTTTTAAATTTATGAAACAACTTATAAAATAAGATATATGTTTAAAATAATTTATAAGACTACTTCTTTTCTTTGAGAACCATATAACTCATGTTTTTTAATTTCTCAAACATTTACATCCTCGTTCATACTCTATTTGTTTTTTCACTTAGAACACCATCTGTTACTCAAAGTAGAAGTCTGGCCATGGAATGATGATCAAGTGTACTTAGTGTAACCATTACAAGTTTGTACTCTAATTATAGGATTATTAAGAGCATTAAATTTAGTGGGGAAAACGCAACAATAATGAAGATTTATAGTGGAAAAGAAATGAAGGGAATGGGAAAAGGAGGGACCATTTTGCGTTTAATGATGAGAATTAATTAGAGAGCATGGAGAAGGGGGCGTCTGATCCGGGTCTGTCGTTAGGTGTATTAGTTATAAGGAGACAAATATTAAGCATTAGGTTAATTGTATCACTTCAATTCTCCTGTGTGACTTTTTATATTCTATTTTGTACTTCATCAACTAAATCTGTAACATATGGATCATGAATGTAGTGATTTGTTGGATTTTTTTTTCTTTTTTAAATTCATATCTCATATATATATATATATATATATATATATATATATATATATATATATATATATATATATATATATATATATATATGCAGACAATGAAACATAGAGTGAACCACTAAAAATGACACATATAATTGGCAAACTTCTTATACTCCCTCCGTCCCGGTCTAAGCGTCCCATTTCTTTTGGTTGAATGGTTTAAGAAAACGTATTTGTTTATTAATATATGGTGGAAAAGTAATGAATAGTGTTGAAAAGTAATGGATAATGTTTAATAAAGTAATGAATAGTGTTGAAAAGTGGATTGAATGAGTGGCATTTTTTGTAATATTGTGTGAATTTGAAGGTTAAAGTTTATATGTAGTATAGTGTTGTTTTTTCCATTTATGGAATGGGACACTTAGTGTGAGACAACCAAAAAAGGAAAATGGGACACTTAGAGTGGGACGGAGAGAGTATTTACTTACTATAATTGGGCCCCATTTCTATCATCAACTCATCAATCATCATCATTGCATTTACATTCACTTGTTACTTACCCCCATTCTACCCAGTTGGGGGGACTAATTACTCCCTACTATTTAAAATATATGTCATTTTAGATGAATGCACATATATTATGAAAAAGTTTGAATTCATATTATATCCATAATATATGTTTATTTTTTTCTTTAAAATAACACATTTATTTAAATATTTTAATATTAGCAAGGGTAATTCAGAAAAAAAACGTAATTAATGTACATTGAAAAATATAAAACGTCATATATTTTGCAAATAATACGTAAAGTCAAAACGAAATATAATAAAAATAGGAGGGAGTAAGTTTTAATGACCACCCGCATACATATAAAACGGGTTTGGATCCCCTATATAAAATTTGGTGTGCACAACCATTGGTGGTCCATCGTTAGGGGTGGAATTAGGTCAGACCACCCGACAGGGACCTATGGCCTAGCCTACTAAGGGCCTAGTCTGGTCTGGCCTATTTATTAAACGAGTCGGGTCAAGGCTTATTAAAAGATCTATTTATTTAAGTAGGCTGGGCTTAGGCTTTGTAAAAAGCCTTAAAAGCCTAACAGGCCGGCCTATTTAAAATGATTTACTATTTATATATATATATATATATATATTGTTATTAAATATTTATTTTATATATTATTTATATATTTTATTGTATAATATGGTCAAGTCATATTAAATATGAACCGTGAAAGGATGGAAAATAATTTCAAAACTACGATTTTCATATTTAATTTTTCAAAAATTTCAATTAATATTTTAGAGTCGATGTTAACAACCTCGATCTGACATGACAGTAGTAAAAATAGACAGAAATAATTTTAGACTATTTTAAAAATATGTTAAAAAATTGAATTTTTAAATATAGTATAAATAAAATATTAATAGGCTTCAAAAAGGCTCGTAGGTCTGGCCTGTTTAGTTAAAAGGGTCAGGCTGAGCCTATAAAAAATTATATCATAGTTAATAGGTCAGGCTCAGGCAATGCCTTTGTGAAGTAGGTCTAACCTTTTCAATATAAGGTCTGGCCTGTTTAGTTAAAAAGGTCAGGCTGAGCCTATAAAAAAACCTATCAGAGTTAATAGGTCAGGCTCAGGCAATGCTTTTGTGAAGTAGGCCTAGCCTTTTCAATGTAAGGTCTGGTCTGGTCTGGCCTGACCTACTTCCACCCCTAACCATCGTTCATGTTAGAGGATTTGTGGGAGATGTAAATTCATGAGATGTGACCTAAAATAATATGATCGAGAGTTTGTTATTTGATTGTGTTTGTTATATATATATATATATATATATATATATATATATATATATATATATTTGACTAAGAATCGAATCCCTGTATACTTGATAACAGTGGTTTATTTCACACATCGAAATTGTACGATGTAATTGGTGTACATGAAATTGAGACTAAAATAGGCAAGATCTCATATGCATCATGTGAATGGATCACGAATTTTAGACTCGTGCATTTATCATGTTTCGGTTAAAGCTAGTGTCAAGTTTTAGTCAAAACTAGATACATGTTTTCATAACAATGTAATATTTCAATAATATTAATCTGCATATTACGGTTGATGTTGATGTCATATTTATTCAAAGTTTTTTAGTCGTTTCATCAATATCCCCTGATCCACGATGCAATTGGTGCATATGGGACTGACTCTTGATCACAAAAACTTCTATGGAGTGTGAATACAGGTTCACATGAACTATCTTCTTTAAAATATCATTATTTAACATAAAAAGTGTGATTCTTTAGTAATTATGAGAATATGAAGATGATCATCATTATGAATATGATAATGACACTTAAGCACATTTAAGTAATTAATTAATGACAAAATATAGGGTGAATATGGTTCATATATGAATCATCGAAAGATATTAGTTGTTTTCAGTAAAGAGTATTAGTTGTTTTTACTGAATGGTATTAGTTGTTTTCACTGAAGAGTATTAATTGTTTACTGAAAATAAATTAAAACTCTTCAGTAATAATTGTTGTTACATGTTGATGATCTTTTCTAATCACAAGGATTAGTGGCTGTTTTATTCGCTAATTTGATCACCAAACAATTACGTGTGATTGATCACTAACGTAATTAGTGAATACGAAAATTTAGATTGGATAAGAGTAAACATGTGTATTGATTACATATTTATTTCGTATGTTCGATAATCGAGGTGCTTTAGATGTATAATCGAAGTTTGGACGTGTATCTCAATTTGTGATTGCTTTATTAGCTGAAAAATCTAAGTATTTATACAAGTTTGCCTAGCAGGAGGTGTACATGACCTTTGACCTCTCTAGTGTGCATGTGTGACACTTGGGCTTTGACTATTTTGACCTTATTTAAACTAAATTATATCCTTCTATACTGGACTTGCTCGCATTCAGAAGTTGTTCGTCCCGTTGGACTTGTCCTTGAGGAGTCTTTAGTTTGATTTTGATGGCCTTTATTCTTGATAATTTGTTGTCTTGATATTGCAGCCAAATCTGTTCGCCGATGTGCTAGATTTGCTCGCCGGGGTGTCATCTGGGTCCACATGGTCTTTAGGTTAAAGCTACTCGCCTGATAAAAGTTGCTAGGCGGACAAAGCCTGTTCGCCTGACGTTTCCAGCTCAGCCTAGTTTTGCTGGCTTAACTTTGTCTTAAGAGTGAGTACTTTGGATTAATTCTGCTTGCCTTAATAACGCCTCTGCTCGCCTATCAACATTACCCAAAATATGTATCAAAATACAATTTATATGTGGCTTTGGTTGGCTAACAAACTATATTTATAAGATGATTGGATATTAATTGTTTGAGGTTCGATGATAATAAATAAAGAACATAAAGCAAATAAATGCAAAGAGATTTGTCAAGTCCTTATGTAGGTATGGGCTTTAAGGTTAGTCATTCTTTATTAAATGCTAGAAAACTTGTGTTTATAGCCCAAAGGTAAGCCCTTGGGCTGCCCTAAGACTATTCGGACAGTCCAACATTAAATGCATGGGTTGGCCCCAGTTTCGAGTTTGGGTCGAGGTCCCTCTTTTAGGTGAGCCCAGTCCAATATGATGCGGACACGTGGAAAGTGGGTTGTACTTCCTCCTGAGATAGCAGGATTTACTGTTCATCGTACCTAAATGAGAATGATTGTCTGGGTTGCTTCCAGATCTGGCCTTAACTTGGATAAGACCAAGTACGTGGCTTCCTCGTCCTATAGGTCGAGGTGAAAATCTCTTCCTCTGTCCTGCCCTTGTGGTTAAGTTCCGTTGGATGGGAAACCAAGACGGACGGGGAGAGGATCTCGTCTAGCTGATTGTCTAGATGGTCGAGAAAGCGGGCGAGACAAAGACTTCGTTTGGCTGGTCGAATAGTCCGTATGACAAGATGGAGCGAATATGGAGTTGGTCATCCTGGTTCGCAATATGATGAGGTGTGTGTCTCGTCCTTGTCAGTATTCTCCCCTGACGAGTTCCAACGGGGATACCTGACATCACGAGATCTACTCGACCTCGTCGAGCGTTTGGAAAAGATGTACCTCGTCGGGCCTCAATTTTCATCCGACCTCGTCTTGTTTGGGTTTAATTCGTCACACAACAATAACAACTAATATCTTTTAGTGAGAACAACTAATAATTTTTAGTGAAAACAAGTAATATTCTTCAATGATTCATACATGAACCAATATTCCTCTTTACATGCTCTTAAATAAAATAATAGTGTGTCCCCTGTTTATATGTTATCGTCACATTTGCGGTGGACATATAAATATTTATCTACTGTGGACATATGATTATATCCGTATAAAAATAATAATACATAAAATAAAATATTTTCAGTATAATGATAATTCTTATATTAAAAGAAAACACTTTGTATACTAAATCGCGATAATTAAAAAAATCACAAGAGATCTACTTAAACCGATAACTAAAAAAAACACACAAGATATCTACTTAAACAAAAAATTACAGACACCTACTTAATTAAAAATCACCAGAGTTGGAATTTGTGTGTTTTTCTCCCTAAATATATAACAAATAATAAAATGTAATTTATTTCATTCTTCCAAGTGACGTATGTAGCATGTGGCCTCTAGGTTGGTGATTAGTTTAGAAAGGGCTTGATTTGCCACCAACATTCGGCCAATCAATCCACACATCTGCTGGGCTTTTGAGTTGATTGAGTATATTAATATATGACAAATTATAGAGCGAAACTGGTTTATACATGAATCAATGAAGGGTATTAGTTGTTTTCATTGTAGAGTATTAGTTATTTTATTGAAGAGTATTACTGATTTACACTGAAAAGTTTTAGTTCATTTTCACTGAACAGCTAAGACTTTTTAGTGTAAATCAGTAATACTCATCAGTAAATACAACGAATACTCTTCAATGAAAATAACTAATACCCTTCAATAATTCATATATAAATCAATTTCACTCTATACATACTCTTAATATATCTGTCGCAATTATTAATATTTACAAATTTTAGTCAAATCTAAATTGATTAAACAAAATTTCGATTCTTTTCCTAATCAAGCAAAAGCGTTCGGTGCTCTCTCCGTTGTCTTGCTAAAGATTGTTGTAATTGAGTGCGTAAATTAAATAGACAACGTTTGTTTACCCAGTTCGTCCGGAAGGACTACGTCTGGGGGCGATCCAAGCCAGGAGTTCCACTAATATTGTTGTGTATTAGAGTACATAATTCATGAATACAATGGGATATATATAATAGTAAAAACCCTAGTCTAATGGATCAGGCCCAATATGAATCTTGGTCCTCAAGTAATGTCCACACCAAATCTCCTAGATTTGGAATATCAAATCTTCCAGATTTACAACACTCCCCCTTGGACATTACGACATAAATGTCTTGTCATAAAAACTCCACGTGCTAAGGATCGGCCATAATAATGAGTGGGAGGAATGTCATCGATCTTCTAGATCTAAATCTTCCAGATTTATTTCGAGGTTACCGCTCCCCCTGAAGACAACAACACTTTAAGTCTTTGCATCCCAATACCACGAACGTACTTTTCAAAAGTAGACGTAGGTAAGGATTTAGTAAACAAATCTGCAAGATTGTTACTAGATTGCACCTTTTGAATGGTAATCACGCCACTCTTCTGGAGTTCGTATGGGTAGAAAAACTTAGGTGAAATATGTTTCGTCAGGTTTCCCTTGACGTACCCATTACTCATTTGTGCGATGCAAGCAGCGTTGTCTTCAAATATAACGGTGGGAGATGTATCGCCCTTGGCGATACCACACGAGTCACCAATGTGTTTTACCAAGGACCTTAACCAAACACATTCTCGTGCGGCTTCAAATAAAGCTATGATCTCTGAGTGGTTTGAAGACGTGGTAACCATGGATTATTTAACCGATCTCCACGAGATTGTGGTTCCACCACAGAGAAAAACATAACCAGATTGGGATACGGCGTTGTGGGGATCAGACAAATAGCCGGCATCCGCATAACCTACCAAGGTTTTGTCTTGGTTCTTACGATAAAACAGTCCAAGATCTTGAGATCCTTGGAGGTATCGTAGAACATGCTTAACACCATTCCAATGTCTCCTTGTAGGAGAAGCGCTATATCTCGCAAGCAAGTTAACTGCAAATGCAATGTCCGGCCGGGTACAATTTGCAAGATAGAGCAAAGCTCCAACAACGCTAAGATAAGGAACTTCTGGTCCCAGAATTTCTTCTGAATCTTCTCTTGGCCTAAATGGATCCTTATCCACTTCGAGGGATCGGACTACCATCGGGGTGCTAAGTGGATGAGATTTATCCATGTAAAATATATCCAATACCTTCTTCACGTAGGTCGACTGATGAACAAGGACTCCTTCTGGGAGGTGCTCGATCTGCAAACCGAGGCAGTACTTGGTTTTACCCAAGGACTTCATTTCGAATTCAGCTCTCAAGTTTGAACTGGCTTCTTCAATCTCTTTGCATGTTCCGATTATGTTCAGGTCATCAATATATACGGATATGATGCAAAAACCGTCTTGCGATTTCTTCGAGAATACGCACGGGAAAACTTTATCGAACGTGTATCCCTTCTTCTAAAGGAATTCACTAAGTCGGTTGTACCATATAAGGCCCTATTGCTTCAGGCCATACAACGACTTACGCAGTTGTATGCTATACATACTGCGATTTTCTCCATCCCTTAACTGAGGAATGTTAAATCCATCTGGGATTTTCATATAAATGTCGGCATCGAGTGATCCGTATAAGTATGCGGTTACTACGTCCATTAATCTCATTTGGAGATTCAACTTAACTGCCAAAGATATCAAATAGCGGAACGTTATTGAGTCCATGACGGGAGAATAGGTTTGATCGAAATTAATTCCGGGTCTCTGCGAAAACCCTTGCGCTACCAGCTTCGCTTTGTACCTCTCCACAGTATTGTTTTCATTTCGTTTTCGTACAAATACCCATTTATATCCTACAGGGATAGCACGCGCGGGTGTACGAACGATTGAGCCAAATACTTGTCTTTTGTTAAGCGAGGCGAGCTCCGCATCAATTGCCTATTTCCATTTAACCCAATCGTGGTGCTTCCGGCACTCTGCGATTGTTTTGGGTTCAGGATCTAGATCATTAATAATGGAAAGAGCTATTGACGCTGCAAATGTGTCGTCGACGACAGTAATATTTCTATTATATGTTTCTCTCGTATCTGTGAAGTTCACAGAGACTTCGACGTTTACGTCAACCAGACCTTCCTCATTTCCCATTGTATCTGGGTCTGGTAGTTCCACGGTCCTAGTGCGTGGAATGTTTTGTGCACGTGCTTCATCACTAGGACTCTCGTCTCCTTGAGACTTGGGATTATCTAGACGGATCTCTTCCAGAGATTTTCCATTCGACTGACCAGATTTTCTAGCCTTTCGTTTAGGTATGTTACTATCTCTTGAGGGTCCCTTACGCTTTTGGTGTGTGGGGGCATGAGTACTCATTTTACTTGGGACCTCAACCCTTTGGGGAGCATTTACTGCAGGTATATGCGATCTAGTCACACCTCTATGGTCAGTGAACGCGTCTGGCAGGTTATTTGCTAAGTTATGCAGGTTAATGATCTTCTGAACTTCTAGTTCAGATTGGTTAGTGCGCGGATCTAGATACTGAAGATTACTTACGTTCCACGTAAGTTCCCGGCATTCATTCAATTTTGAATTCGGATCTCCCCCTAATGCCGGGAAGTAATCTTCATCGAACATGCAATCAGCGAACCGGGCCGTTAATTGATCCCCGGACAAAGGCTCGAGGTATTTCACGATGGATGGAGAGTCGTATCCAACATAAATACCGAGTTTTCTTTGTGGGCCCATAGAGGTTCGCTTGGGTATCGTAATCGGTACGTATACCGCACATCCGAAAATACGCAGATGGGAAATGCTAGGTTCTTTCCCACGCACTAACTGAAGGGGGGAATGATCATGATATGCAGTTGGACGGATTTGGATTAGTTGTGATGCATGAAGGACTGCATGCCCCCAGCATGAGGTGGGTAGTTTAGAGTTCATGAGCAATGGTCTCGCGATAAATTTGATACGTTTTATTAGCGCCTCAGCAAGACCATTTTGGGTATGGACGTAGGGGACCGAATGCTCCACTTTAATTCCCAGGGCCATACAGTAATCTGTAAATGCCTTCGAGCTAAACTCGACTGCGTTATCCATGCGAATCGATTTAATTGGATAATCCGGGAATTGAGCTCTAAGCTCGATAGTCTTCGCAATGAGCTTCGCAAAAGTTTGATTGTGGGTGGACAACAAACATGAAAATGTCCACCTAGTGGAGGCATCAATAAGGACCATGAAATAACGAAATGGTCCTGATGCTGGGTGAATCGGTCCGCAAATGTCTCCTTGAATTCGCTCTAGGAAAACCGGAGACTCTAGTCCAACCTTAGTGCGCGACGGGCGCACTATCAACTTACCCTTTGAACATGCATCACAGAAATATTCATCGACGGGAGGGATTCTATTATTCGTAATATTATGACCAGTTGAATTAGATAGAATCCTACGTATCATTGTTTGTCCCGGATGACCTAACCGCTGATGCCATAATTTAAAAGAATTTGGGTCATGGAATTTCACATTCATCGCTAGATGGGAACTAGACGGCCGGATGTACGTATAGTACAAACCGGAGGAGAAGGATGGAAGCTTTTCTATAACTTGCTTACGGCTACCTCGAGTATAAGTCATCAAAAGGTATTCGTTATCGCTTTCAGTTTTAGTTTCAATATGATATCCGTTATTTCTAATGTCTCTAAATCTGAGTAGGGTACGCTTAGATTGCGGAAACAATAAAGCATTTTCAATTATTAATTCGGTACCCATGGGGAGGACAATGGAAGCTCTTCCAGAGTCCACTATCAATGTACTGTCATTCGCAATTGTACTTATACTCCCCTTACGATTAATCAAGTTATGAAAATACTTCCTATCCTTTAGGATCGTATGTGTGGTGGCGCTATCTACCAGACATAAATCACTATGGGCGTCCATCATGCAAGAGGAAATGGTCCAAACCTAATAGCTGATTTGTTTACAAGCCATAAATCAAAACAGCAATATCCGAATAAATTCATGGACAGCTATTACGGTAAACACATCAAAGCTAATTCATTCATAAATAAAATATCCAAAAGAAAGGATCCAAAACATAATAAGTAATTATTTTATTCAGAAAACAAACTACTAGGAATAATCAAATACGCGAATCTACTTGTTTATCCTAAAAGTTGAGCTACGGGCTCAAGAGGTCATCGTTGTCTAGGTCAAAATCTGCTTCGGGCAGGTTGTCATCCATAGGTTCATCAACTGGAGCCTTCCCCTTGTCGTCCTTTTGCATCATTAAATAAGCCTCGACCAAGTGTTTGGGAGTACGACACGTGCGCGACCAATGGCCTTTGCATCCGCATCTGAAGCAGGACTGCTCAATCATTCTTTAAGAGTTGGGTTTCTCAGGAGCATTAAACCGGGTCTTGTGACCACCGAGTGAACTACGGCCTCGGTCGTTAGTCCAGAATTTCTTACTCACTCTCCCCCTTCCACGATTGCGACGACCAGATGAGGGTTTATGCCTGTATCGCTGCAGGCGTACAGGGTCGCTAGCGTGAAACATTGATACAGAATCCTGGATCAGGTTGGTCACAACACGCTGCAATGCAGAGCTGTACTTCGTTATGGACTTCAGGTCCTCATAACGGACGTTCAACCATTCATGTTGTGATGGGGGTAGGAGTGAAAAATCATATCGTTGGAAACGTTCCTTCAGGGTTTTCCACAATATCTCGGGGTCCTTTTCTGTGACATATTGGGATTTTAGACCTTTATTCATGTGGTTCCTCAGAAAAATCAATACCTTCGCCTTCTGGGCGTCAGTAGATTTTGAACCTTCCATGATGGTTTCGCTTAACCCATTTGATGCTAGATAATACTCTATATCTAGCACCCATGTCGGGTAATTGCTACCGTCGAGAGCAAGCTCATCGAACTCTTTCATAGTGATATCAGACATTATTCACTACAAGAGAAGCGACATGGTGAGGGGGATGAACAAGACGCATAGACAATGAGGGAAACACAAGTATTCATTTAATTATTCTAAGGTACATAGATGCACATACTGGGCGCCGTCTACCCAAGGCATAAATTCACGGTCCGACAAATACCGGGCGTCGTCTACCCGAGCATGAAGAGCGGACTATAAACTATGTGCACAGTGTTAATGCACGAAGGATAATCAAATCACTCAAGCATGCAATAAAAACAAATAACGATAATCATATGAAAATGATTTGCAGAAAATATACGGTTTAATGGACAGAGGAAATAATCATTAGAATAATTATTTCATGTACATTAACGCAATTTAACGAAATATTTTCAGGATTATATAATATAAATTTTGTGATACAAAGACCGAAGCAAAGTCGGGATTATCACAAAATTCACAAGGGGAGATCGCAACATGTGTCTAAAAGTGCACGTACAATTATGCAGTGAACACACGGCGAGTGGAGAGCATCGAAAAACAAAAGGAAAAACGAAAAACTTTTTTTGAGAAATCGGGGCTGATCGCGCTTAAGGGACGCGACCAGCCCGGAAGATCGCGCTTCCCATGCGCGACTTCCTGCCTCCGATCGCGTCTGCTAGACGCGATCGAGGCCGATCTCTGGGTTTCTTCCTCGGTGCGATTTCGACCGCATTAGGATGAGCGCCGCCTCAACGTGACGCATGTAGGCGCGCGGAGGCGGCTGGGTGAGGAGGCGCCGGCGACCGCTCTGTCGGGGGAAGCCGCCTGCGTCGCGGCGGCGCAAGGTCGCGTCGCGCGCGGTGGCTTCTAGCCACTACGGCGGCGACAGCGGCGAAGGGCCGCATGGGCGAGGAGGCGGCGGCGCAGGGCTGCGTGGGCGACGGCGGGGCCGCGCGAGCGTAGCAGCGGCGGCGCAAGGGTGCATGATTAGGCATGAAATTGTCATGATTCGTAGCTAGAAACGCCCTAGTTTTGGTCGAATTTATTGAGTATTTATAGTCAATTGAGCATTATTTCTACACAATGATGAATTTATCTCTTTGATGCTCATAGGTGAATAGAGGACGAAAAGCGGAGTTCGTAGGACTTTGAATCGACTCAAACGGATGCCCGGATGAGAAGATATTGAAGAAATACGATTGGTATTAGTGCGGACGAGGAAAAGTATTAGTTGGGATGAGTTGGAAGTCACTCGAGTGACTAGGTCGAGCGCCACCGCTCGAGCGAATTGCTCGAGTGCCCAAAACATACAGTGTAATTTCAGCGCTCGACCGGCTCGAGCGGAACCGCTCGAGCGATTGTGTCATTCGAGCTACACTACTCGAGCGGGACCGCTCGAGCGTTTTGCTCGAGCAACTTCGGATTTTTGCCTCCGGATGCGTATTTTCGGCCCATTAACTCCCGTTTCGACCCGTGCCTATATATACCTCTTCCAAACACGTTTTGAAGGATCCCCGAACTTTAGAAATCACTTTAGACTTCGTTTTTGGGGAGGAAGGAGAGGAGCAAGCTTTATTTACGTTTTGTTGAGGTTTTGCATACGAATTCTTAGTTTCTTTTCGTTTCTTAGTTCCGTTTCATTAGTTTGATTTCTTTAAACACTTTGAAACTTCGTTTTAAGTAATTAAATTTTAGTTCTTAGTATTTATTTCTTTAAACCCTAGTTCATGTTTCATATTTTCGTTCTTCAATTCATTATGTTTATGTTCGTCGTTTCTTCTATTGCTTTTATGTTTGTTAAAACCATGTCTAGCTAAAACCCTTGCATGCTTAGGTTAGGATGAACTCGTAGAAGTAGGATGTGGGTACGTAATTAGAGTAACTTGTGACGTTAGGTTTTAATTCTCTTGGTTAATGAATTCTTATAATTAATCTGAACTTTACCTTTGAATTTAGTACGAAAGTGTTAGAGAGAGGACGACCGCATCACTCAATAACGATTAGTAGTCTTAACGAGAGGGTTTAGAAAGGGTTAATTCATCTACCGGTTTAGCGAAGGAGGACGACCGCATCACCTTAGTTAAATTAGGGTCTCATTAATTAAGCACAATCTATTAACTTGTTAGTAGATTAGTGAAGTCGAGTGTTAGGGTAAAGTATTAGGGTTTAGAATCTTGAGCTTTCACCTTGCATTTTTATACTTAGGTTAATTCTTATGTCACAGTTATTTTGATTATGTACCTGCTCCGTTAGTATACGTAGGGATTCCTATCCTGAGCATCACCATCTCATACTTGCATACACACCTTAGATACTTAGTTTAATTTTCCTTTTGCATTCGTAGGATAATTTTAGTTTAGTTTAATTAATCTTTCAAAAAAGGTCAAAAAACAACACACTCATACTAATTACGACGCGTAGATCTTCAGGGATCTATTCGCATAGACACCATCCCTTGGGTTCGATAATACTTGGTCCCTATACTTGCCACTACTACAGTGAACCCGTACTCTTGCGGGGAAGCTACTAGTAAAAGCTAGTGTAGTTCGCTTCAAGTCAATGGCGCCGTTGTCGGGGATGACGTTGTATGCTTTTTGAATAGGACTTGTAGATAGCTTAGTAGTTAGTAGTGGGTGATTTATTTTCTGTTTTTAATTTTATTTCCATTCATTGGGCAGTTGCGTTTTGATCCTTCTACTAGTGTTTCAGGTTTATGAAAACACGCTCACAAGGCAATACGAGAGAAGCAAGGTTACCTGCAGATCCTGAGACAATAGCCAGAAGGAACCGAGCCTTCTTGAGAAGAATGACTACTGCCGCGGGAAACAAAGACAAGATTTCTGATGAACTTGGGGAGTTAGACAAAATAGCTGCAGAGTATACTGCTCTTGTGGAACGGGCAGAGGGTGCCAATGGAAATAGCAGTAATCAGCAGATACCCATAGGGGGAACTGAGAGCCCACACCCGAACCCACAAGACACAATTAACTCTGCACAAACACAATCCCAAAACCAGAACCAAAACCCTGCTTACCCACAAAACCCAAATAACCCTTTCAACAACCCAGTATACCAACATTACCCATACCCACCTTATCCTTACCCACCATATCCATATCATCCGCCTCCTGTCTACAACCAACCATCTGTTTACCAACCACCACCCCAACAAGTACCCGTACCAGCTGCTAATCCTCAATACGTTCCTCAGAACGCAGATCAGATGGCTATTCGAGGGAGGTTTGCAGCGCAGCCACAACGGTACTATGATGGAGTGGCTTTGCCTCCTGTTGAGGCGAACAACTTCTCGATATCCCCAGGGATTTTAAAGCTACTTACCGAGAATCAGTTCAAATGGGTGATCGGGAAGGAGAATCCTCACACTCACCTGAGGAGTTTTCTCATGATAGCCTCAACATTTAATTACAATGGCATGTCTGAAGATGCCAAGAGGCTTAGGCTGTTCCCATTCTCATTGACGGGAATAGCTAAGGAGTGGTACGATAATACGCTCCCGCGGGGAGGTATTACCACTTGGGCCGAGCTCGAGCGTCTGTTCCTCGAGCGATTCTACCCTCCATCTAGGACGATCAAGGCTAGAATTGAGATCTCGTCCTTTCGCCAGAAGTCTGGAGAGGATTTACGCCAAGCGTGGGAGAGATACTCAAACATGCTGATTGAGTGCCCGCAGCACGGGTACAATGAGGGAGACATTATGGCGTTCTTCTATAGTGGTGCCAACAAGGCGGGACAAGACCATTTAGACGCCTGTGCGGGCGGAGCATTCTTGAACCAAGGCATAGAGAGGTGTAGGGAGATCGTGGACAACATTGTCACGAATACCGGTGCTTGGAGTGGAGATGCAGATTTTCAGAGAGTGCATCAGGTTGAAGAGGGAGAAGGAACGAGAAGGCTGCTGATGGCCATGATGGAAAAGATCAACAACCTCGAGTTGGGGAAGAGTTTGGTTGGAGAGCATGCAGTAGAGAATGAGAGAGTAGACCAGCCCAGTGGACATCAAGAGGTAGCCAATTACATGGGAGGCCCATATTACAATCAGAATGGCTACCAAGGTGGAAATCAGTACGGAAGACCTTCTTATGGCCAACCATTTGCACCTCCAGGGCCACAGCCGCCTCAAAATCAATGGAGGAACACACAAGGAGTTCAAGGAGGCCAGCAGCCTCCTCAAAACACATGGAGGAAAAATGAGAATTTTTCTTATGCTAACCCAAAAGCTGGTGTTACTGTTCCTGCAGGTGTTGATCCGGGGTCTAAACCTCCTGGTGGAGAGGGCGGTGCATCAACCGAGGAGATGTTGAGAGCGATCCTTCAGAAGGTGGAGGAAGGAAGCAAGCGGTTGTCATCCTTGGAGTACGATGTGAAGGAGTTGCATAAGAAGGGTGATCAACGTGATCAAGAGCTCCAAAAGATGAATGTTGAGTGGACTAGAACTCAACAAGAGAACAATCGAAGGTTCACTTCTTTAGAGTTCCAGATGAGCCAGATTGCAAAGTCAGTGAATAGAATGCCGGAGGGGAACCCGAAAGAGCATTGCAAGGCGATCCAGCTAAGAAGTGGAACCAACTATGTAGGGCCTCAGATGCCTGCTGATTCTGAGACGCCCCAAGTTGAGAAGGGGGTTGAAAGTGAAGGGATTGAGAAGCATGAAGATAGGGATGAGTCCCAGAAGGGCAGGGAAAGTGAGGAGGTTGAGAGAGTTCCTAAGTGGAAGAAGGCAAAGGAAGCAAGGGATAAAGTGAAAGAAACAGAAAGAGATGAATGGGGGGTACCCAAATCTGTGATACCCGTCCCGTATCCACAGCGCTTCATGAAAAAGAAGCTTGATGAAAAATTTGCAAAATTTCTTGATGTTTTTAAACAACTTCACATTAACATTCCTTTTTATGATGCTTTGGAACAGATGCCGCATTATGCAAAGTTTCTGAAGGACTTGATTGCGAAAAGACGGCGAGTGGATGAGCCGAAGTTGGTGCAGCTGAACCACGAGGTGAGTGCATTAGTGCACAAGGCGCTTCCACCAAAGTTGAAGGATCCCGGGAGCTTTACAATCCTATGTGACATTGGGAACGGGATAAAGAAAGGAGCGTTGTGCGACCTCGGAGCGAGCATTAATTTGATGCCACTGTCGCTTTTCAAGAAGTTGGAAGGTGGAGAACTTCAACCCACAATGATGACGCTTCAACTTGCCGATCGGTCTATTACTAGACCTCAAGGAGTGGTTGAAGACGTCCTAGTGAGAGTTGGAGATCACATTTTTCCAGCCGATTTTGTGGTCTTAGAGATGGAGGAAGATGAGCATGTGCCCCTGATCTTGGGAAGACCGTTCTTAGCTACGGCGGGGATGGTGCTAGACGTGGCAAATGGGAAGATTACATTGAAGGTTGATGATCAAGAAGTGAAGATCTCCCTATATGAAACCATGAAGCACCCGAGGGAGGACGAGAGCTTGTATTGCATGGATGCAATTGATCCTCGTGTTGAAGACACGCCTTCTATCCCTAATCTTTCTCATATTCATAATTTTATTAGTCCTTCACTTGATAATTTAACCCATGAGCATTATGTTCTTGATTATGTTGATATGGACAAAGTGAAGAAGTTGAAGGATGAAGAGGTGAAGAAAGTGGACGTGGTCCAGCTAGAGGGAAAAGGAGGAGTTAAGAAGAAGAAGTCAAAATTCAAGAAATTGTTAAGTAAGACTCCTCCAGATAAAGGTGAGAAGGAGTTGAGACCTATACCACTTGAGGTGGGGAAGGAAGCAAAAGAACTCATGATGGAGGGACATCAAGGAAAGGAGTTCAAACACCACTCTTATGAGAGTAAGGGAGGTAAATTTGAGTATGATGTCCCATAAGCTCCTTTGAGCTTGGTCCGGCATGAGGACCTTAAAAATAGCGCTGAATGGGAGGCAACCCATTATTTTTTATTTGCTTTGAGTTTTTTAGTTATTAGGGAGTTATTTTGAGTCGTATGTTTAACCTCGTATTTGAGTGAGTTGCTTGTAGGCTTGTCTCTAAAGGAGTAAAGGTATCATGGAGTTATTCAGATTGAAGGGACCAACTCAAGCAAGGGAGTGTGCCAAGTTGATGAAGAGAAACTGAATTGTTTGGTTGAGGTAACCCACAACCCCAAACTTAGACCTCTTCGCAAGGTCGAAGTTTGGGGGGGTGGTGTTTTTTTTAATATGTTTTCTTGTTACATTGCACCGGAGCACCCCTTATCTTTGAGTTGAGTTAGTTATTGGGTGCCTTGAGATACTCCTTGGGGTGATTTTGATTTGACTCGCTATTGCATATTTCATGCCTATCAATCATCTTATGCTTGCTGATTGCTATCTTTGAGTATGATTTGATGAGTAGAGTAAGTTGTAAGGGTGAGTTAGAAATTCTTTTGTGTGAGTGTTTGAGTTTGAGCTGATTTGAGAAAGAACTTGTATGCTTGTGAATTTTTCTTTTGAGTACTTGTGTGATGAGAGTGAGAATGCACTAGGACTAGCATGGATGTGAAAGCCGTGAGACTTGAGCCTTTTGAGATTTTGATGCATGAATTAATCTCTTCGTTTGTGAGTGAATGTCACCTTAGAGGATGCCAGAACTTGTGTGTGCTCTTGCTTCTAGATTGTGTCTAGTTTGATATGCCGAATAGGATCTTAGGCCATCTTTGATTTTATTGAGTCACTTAGCCAAAATTTTCCTTACCAATGACATGTGTCCCTTGTTAGCCCCTTTGAGCCTAAAGCCTATTTTATTTGCTAGCACATATAAACACTATTCCAATTCCTAAGCCTTTTTGTCCCAATCTGAGTGGAGAATAGGAAAGAGTGAATGTGAAGGGAGTGAATTGAGTTGAAAAAGGAAAAGGTTGTTTGTTGAGTGAATATGAGAAGAAGGTGTGATGAAGTTATGAGATGTGGGAAAAAGAGAAAAAAAATTGAGAACGAGCAAAAGAAAAAAATGAGCTCATGTGTTGTGCGAAAAAGAAAAAAAAAAGTGATTGAAAAAAAAAAGTGAAAAGAGTGAGAAAGAAAAAATTGAAGTGTTGAGAGAAGTGGAATTGAAAGAGTGTTGATTGAATATGTTTGAAGTAGTCTGTTCCTAATCTCGAAGTGCCAAAGTTTGACTTTCTATTCTCCATTCACTTAAGTCACTTACCCATATTGTTATCCCACCTGTCCAAAGAGCCGACATTACAACCTTGAGAAAAGCCCTTTTTTATTCGGCATTGATTTCTAGAGTATGGTCGAAGTTAAGAGCACTTACAAGCCTATGGCTGCCAATTTATGTGATTGATTGTTTGAGTGAGTCCCTTGATCATTGTTATACACTTGAAAGGGAGTGAAACACATCGTTGAGTGCACATCCATGTTTGATTTTGGTGTTTCTTGTCGTTATTGCATGAGTATGATGAAGGAAGGTGAGTGAGTATACTTGTGATTGATCTTTGAAGCTCGAGTTCATTTGCTTGCACTAATTGATTTTTTGACTCATTCCTAACAATTTCACTTGACTTATTATTTCGTTGCTTGAGGACAAGCAACATGGTAAGTTTGGAGGGGTTGATTAGGCGTGAAATTGTCATGATTCGTAGCTAGAAACGCCCTAGTTTTGGTCGAATTTATTGAGTATTTAGAGTCAATTGAGCATTATTTCTACACATTGATGAATTTGTCTCTTTGATGCTCATAGGTGAATAGAGAACGAAAAACAGAGTTCGTAGGACTTTGAATCGACTCAAACGGATGCCCGGATGAGAAGATATTGAAGAAATACGATTGGTATTAGTGCGGACGAGGAAAAGTATTAGTTGGGATGAGTTGGAAGTCACTCGAGTGACTAGGTCGAGCGCCACCGCTCGAGCGAATTGCTCGAGTGCCCAAAACATACAGTGTAATTTCAGCGCTCGACCGGCTCGAGCGGAACCGCTCGAGCGATTGTGTCATTCGAGCTACACTACTCGAGCGGGACCGCTCGAGCGTTTTGCTCGAGCAACTTTGGATTTTTGCCTCCGGATGCGTATTTTCGGCCCATTAACTCCCGTTTCGACCCGTGCCTATATATACCTCTTCCAAACACGTTTTGAAGGATCCCCGAACTTTAGAAATCACTTTAGACTTCATTTTTGGGGAGGAAGGAGAGGAGCAAGCTTTATTTACGTTTTGTTGAGGTTTTGCATACGAATTCTTAGTTTCTTTTCATTTCTTAGTTCCGTTTCATTAGTTTGATTTCTTTAAACACTTTGAAACTTCGTTTTAAGTAATTAAATTTTAGTTCTTAGTATTTATTTCTTTAAACCCTAGTTCATGTTTCATATTTTCGTTCTTCAATTCATTATGTTTATGTTCGTCGTTTCTTCTATTGCTTTTATGTTTGTTAAAACCATGTTTAGCTAAAACCCTTGCATGCTTAGGTTAGGATGAACTCGTAGAAGTAGGATGTGGGTACGTAATTAGAGTAACTTGTGACGTTAGGTTTTAATTCTCTTGGTTAATGAATTCTTATAATTAATCTGAACTTTACCTTTGAATTTAGTACGAAAGTGTTAGAGAGAGGACGACCGCATCACTCAATAACGATTAGTAGTCTTAACGAGAGGGTTTAGAAAGGGTTAATTCATCTACCGGTTTAGCGAAGGAGGACGACCGCATCACCTTAGTTAAATTAGGGTCTCATTAATTAAGCACAATCTATTAACTTGTTAGTAGATTAGTGAAGTCGAGTGTTAGGGTAAAGTATTAGGGTTTAGAATCTTGAGCTTTCACCTTGCATTTTTATACTTAGGTTAATTCTTATGTCACAGTTATTTTGATTATGTACCTGCTCCGTTAGTATACGTAGGGATTCCTATCCTGAGCATCACCATCTCATACTTGCATACACACCTTAGATACTTAGTTTAATTTTCCTTTTGCATTCGTAGGATAATTTTAGTTTAGTTTAATTAATCTTTCAAAAAAGGTCCAAAAACAACACACTCATATTAATTACGACGCGTAGATCTTCAGGGATCTATTCGCATAGACACCATCCCTTGGGTTCGATAATACTTGGTCCCTATACTTGCCACTACTACAGTGAATCCGTACTCTTGCGGGAAAGCTACTAGTAAAAGCTAGTGTAGTTCGCTTCAAGTCAGTGCGCGGGCCACGCGGCGGCGACGGCGGCGAGGAGGCATGGCCGCTTCAGGCGGCGGCGGCATGGTGTTGCCACGGGCGGCGCTTCGGGGCCATTTCGGGTAGCGCGACGACGTGCATCTCACGGCGTCAACCGACGTTCGTTTTTCGATCTCGATCCAAGAAATAATATTAACGAATTTAACACAATAACGCATATAATTCAAACAAGAACGAATATGGGAATCAAACAGGATAATTATATTCGTGCATATAAATTGAGTAAAACATGGATCAAATAATTTCGAGTAAGGGAATTAACTCATGAGAATCAACGGGAAAATTCTGAGGCGTACCGTTTTATCTCGGGCAGAGACTCGTGCTGATAACGTGTTGTAATTGAGTGTGTAAATTAAATAGACAGCGTTTGTTTACCCAGATCGTCCGGAAGGACTACGTCTGGGGGCGATCCAAGCCAGGAGTTCCACTAATGTTGTTATGTATCAGAGTACATAATTCATGAATACAGTGGAATATATATAATAGTAAAAACCCTAGTCTAATGGATCAGGCCCAATATGATTCTTGGTCCTCAAGTAATGTCCACACCAAATCTCCTAGATTTGGAATATCAAATCTTCCAGATTTACAACAAAGATGTTGCATACGGTGTTAACAATCAATTAAACACCTTATTCGATGAATTGATATATAAGTTGAGTGATTAGTGTTTCACTAAAAGATTATGAGTTAGAAGCACAATTTCATCAATAAAGAAAATTAAATAATTTATATATTATAAAGCAAAAAATATATAATTTTGAAACACATGCATGTAATCGTTAATTAACTTATATAGTTATGACAAAAATTTGTACGAAACCGTCGCAAGGCATGAGACAACACAAAATAATATTTACTTCTACCATAGTGTTAATGAATCAAAGTTTAAGTTATACCTCGTCTCATTGTCTCATGTCAATAGACGGTCTCACACAAAACCTACTCTATAGTTATATGTATACATCTCAATAAATCTCGCTTTTTGAGCAAGTGTTGTACAGTGAGATCGTCTTATAGTATGTGACCAATAATATTTGACTCACTTTTAACTTAAAATATGTTACTTATTAATTAAAAAGATGTCACTTTTAAAAAATGATAATTTTTAACAAAAAGTGATAATATTTTTGTTAATATCACTTTTTGTTAAAAATGACTTATCACTTTTCTTTAAAATCATTATCACATTTTATTAAAATCCTATCATTTATTTTAATTTGGTTGGTCTCATAGTGTGAGACAATCCGCTCAAGTTTTTGTCAATATTTCTTTTTATAATAACAAAAATTATAATTTTGAATGTAAATTCTTTTTATATACTCCCTCCGTCCATGAAAAATAGGTTTGTTGTTTTTTGCACGATTATTAAGAAATATGATATAATATGTAAAAAGTAAGAATATTGTGTCACATCAAGTACAAAATAAATTATTTTAAAATGTTATGTGTGTATGTTGAAAAGTGTAAATAAAGTTTTTTATTTCCATTTTAGGCAACATGACTATTTTTTATGGACGGCTCAATAAGGCAAGTAAACCTATATTTTGTGGACGGAGGGAGTAAATACCAATATCTGTGTAATTAGCAATTATTAAGATAAGATCAACTATGGTGGATTATTAAGTCGACTATGACCATCTAATTAAAAGAAAAAAAATCAATTAAAATGTAATTATATTAATTATTATCGGTATTGTGAGGGGTTGGGAGATTATTGATGATAAAGTGAAAAGCCACTCTCTTTTGACCCATGCTATTATTTATTTTTAAATATACTTATAAAGCTACTCAAAATCCAAAGTTGTTAGTAGAACAGCAACTCCATTAACCTTTTTTTTACTAAAACCTTTGTTACGAATTTATAATTATTAGCTTGTTCTGATTTAAGTTCTGATATATAATCGTTTTGGATAAAATCATTAAAATTAATGAATAAATTGAAGTATGCAACTCTACTGTCATAAGTAAACATACATAATATGTCTCATTTGTGACCTCATACTCATATGAACTCTCTCTTTTCGGTATATCATTATTATATATATAAAAATTCACTATTTAAAAAAAATACTTAAATTAAAATATATTTAAAAATAGAGAAATATTATGATGGAAACATACTGAAGATAAAAAAAATACTACCTTTGAACGAAATACTCTTCATAGTTATTAGGATACACAAATTAAGTGAAAGAATGAGTATGGATTCAAAGAATAATTTCATAAACAATTAGTTATAAAGCAAATAAATAAGTTAGATTGTGTGTGAGGCCAAAGAGTAATAACATTTTTATAATCAAGGATATTGTGATGATGTGGTTTGCGAAGTATTAAAAAAAAAATGAAGTTTATTTCAATTAGATGAAGTACTCCTTCC
Source organism: Ballota nigra (assembly GCA_947034835.1). Classification (NCBI taxonomy): domain Eukaryota; kingdom Viridiplantae; phylum Streptophyta; class Magnoliopsida; order Lamiales; family Lamiaceae; genus Ballota; species Ballota nigra. The sequence goes on along the minus strand of OX344720.1, from coordinate 68,831,911 downwards.
GTATCAATTATATAGGCTTGTTTTCTTGTTATGAATGTCTCAAGAGTATGTATAAAGTGAAATTAGTTCATATATGAATCATTGAAGGATATCAGTAGTTTTCACTAAAGAATATTAGTTGTTTTTATTAAAGAATATTAGTTATTTTCACTAAAAAGTTTTAGTCTGTTTTCAGTAAATAATTTTTATACCCTTTAATAAATTTTGGTGAAAAATAACTAATAATTTTCAATAATTCATGTATAAACCATTTTCCCTCCAAACTTTGTCATGTCTCAATTATATATATTTGTTTCCATATAAAGTATTATCTAGTTCATTTACTAATATAACTCTATATGTTAATTACATGGAAAAGTGTAACATTAACTCCCTTTATCTTTATTTATTTATCTCATTTTATCCAAAGTGATATTCCCTTTTAATTGTCATTTTACTAATATTAATACATATTTCAATTAATTTTTTTACCATATACTCTCTCCGTCCCGGTCTAAGCGTCTCATTTCTTTTGGTTGAATTGTTTAAGAAAGTGTATTTGTTTATTAATATATGGTGGAAAAGTAATGAATAGTGTTGAAAAGTAATGAATAGTGTTGAAAAGTGGATTGAATGAGTGACATTTTTGGTAATATTGTGTGAATTTGAAGGTTAAAGTTTAGGATTAAGTGCAGGATAATACAATTCCAAACCACTTTTTACAAATTGGTACAACATAATTGAACAGACGCACAAAAAAAAGTTGAACATAAATATATATTTTTTGAACACTGTACTATCTTGTAAATAGTGGTGTTCAATTGTATTATTTTGTGAACGCCCCTAAAGTTTATATGCAGTAGAGTGTTGTTTTTTCCATTTATGGAATGAGACACTTAGTGTGGAACAACCAAAAAAGGAAAGTGGGACACTTAGAGTGGAACGGGGGAGTAGTTAATATCTTGAAATAAAAAAATGATCTTTTGAAAATTTAAACAAGCCAATGGTGGGACTTGGGAGTAATATAATAGATGGAGTAGATTTGAAAATGATGCATCATTGTTATGATCATTCCATAGATCCTCGAGGATCGTGAAGTAGTCTGGAAATGTGGTCTTCTTCTAGGCTGGCTCTTTCTTTCTCCAAATTCACAATAATAATTCTGATGGGAATTAATTGCAGTATTATGGAAGTCAGAAGTTGGTACAATTTCCAATGCGTCCTTTCACTCAGTGAAGGGTGATGGAATGTGGGATTTCCCATAAATGTTCTCACCCCAACCCATCTTTCACCCCGTATTTTCAAAATTACCCCTCCTCCCTCGCTTTAACCAAGTTTGAGGATTAGAAATGAAAACAAAATGAAAACGAGGTGTTTAGTTTAGACATACAAAATTTATGACTAGTGTTTTAATATTCAAAAGTAAAAAATTTAAACTGATCACTCTGTCTTCTCCTAAGATTTCCCTTTCATTTTTTACAAATGAATTAAGAAACACAATACTCCGTACCAACATAAATTTAACATTTGGAAGATTGAGATATATTTTTGAAAAATATAATATTTTATTTTAAAATTGCTGGCGAAGAGTATAAAAATGTAGGGAGAATATATGATGAATACAATATTTTATTAAAAATAATTTTTCAAAAGAAAAAATGTTAAATTTATTTTGGAACGTTCCATTTAGCAAAATATTTTTTTTACTCGATATCCGACTCATTGGCCGACTAATTCGGGGAACCCATAATCCACCGTCCACTAGTGGGGGTCTCATTTCAAGCCAGAGCTAAGCTGTGTATGGACTGACTCATCTCAAGAATTTATCGCACCTAGTTGGTTTCGAATTTGTGACTTATAGAGCATCACACTCTTAAACTTCAAACCCTTACCACTAGGTCAACCCTTGGGGGTTTCATTTAGCAAAATGTTAAACTTACCTTGGGACGATTGAAGTGTTTTTTTTTTTTAATCAGTCAAAAGGAAATTTATTTCCAAAATCTCCACCATGCTTAAGATATACCCGGGGAGAAAAGTACATCTTTGAGTTTACACTTTGAGAATCTTTCTAGGATTAGTTAATCAAGAAACTAGAGAAGCATTGCAACAAATCACTTTCTTAGCTATTAACCAGCTCCATAATCTTCCCTTGATTTCGCCTACCATCCTGTCCAAAATAATCTCCTTGTTTTCAAAGATGAGATTGTTCCTAGATTTCCATAATGCCCAAACCACACATTTCCAAATAGTTGCCGTAATTTCTTTTCTTTTTTTCCTTCGGAATAGGCCGGAAAAAAGGAAAAAGTGATCAGTGACTTTGTTGGGGAGAGCAGTCAGAACTTGGAGCCATTGCAAGAAGTTGTTCCAAACACTAGCAGCGAACGAACATGTCATAAAAAAGTGATCGGTTGTCTATTCTTCCTCTCCACAGGTTGGACACCTCGTTTCATCGCCTCTCGCAAGCAACCTGTTGGTGATCAAATTTAATTGGGAGGTTTAGTGACTGTTTTAGTTCGGTTTAAGACCACTAATCAATAACGTGTGATTGATTACCACCGTAAATGGTAAATCGAAGATTTGGGTTACGAAATCGTAGATCCGAAAGTCGAAATCGTATTTATTTCGTATGTGTGCATGTTTAGGTGTGTTTGTGTGTGTTTTGGGAGTATTTGTGAATTGGAACTTCTATTTCTTAGCTGGAGAACAACTATTTATAGAGACTAGCAAGCATGAGGTGTCCAAGACTCTTGGACTTCCTAGCTTGCATACTAGACAAGTGTCATTTGATCTTGTTTGACCTTATCTAAGCTAAATCTTAGTTACAAAGTCTTCTTAGGTCTAATCCCGAACTTCATTGTTGCTAGTCCATGTCGGCTTAATTGATCTAGTATGGTCTTTCAACAAATGTTGTTCGCCTTTTGTGGATGTGGCTCGGAAGTTGTTCGCTTATACTTCGTGTTGAGATGGACTTTGGAATCTTGGTTCCTTGTTCGCCTTCATACATCCCTTGGGATTGTAAATACACCACCTTTTGTCAACGTTGTTCGTCATTAGTACTTTGAAGGAAGGTTCATATCTGGCCTCGGGTCTTAAAACCTGTTCGCCGATATGTTGTTCGTCTGGCTGTGGAGTTGTTCGTCATTTCGTACACCTCCTGGATTGATTTATGCACCCCAACTTGATTTTCTTTATTAATCATCTTTGATTTGAGGTTGGTTCTTCGTAATCCTTAATAAGGCCTTAATCCTTGTTCGCCCATCATGGATTGATGTTCGCCTATCAACAATTGCCCCCATCCTGACTAGATGTTGCTTCAGACGAGCAACCTTGTGGCGAGCAACTGTAGTTAGGATACCATCCAGGTAAAGATCTGGACGAACAACATTGAATTGGCGAGCAAATCCAGATCCACCATTTCGTCTTCCCACGATCTGGGGGATGTACGAGGATGACATGGGCGGTATGATTGCGCGCCGCCCACGCGCGAGCATTCCCGAGGCCACGCGCCCCTATAATTGCGTATAGGTCTTCCGATTTTCAAACTTGCTCGAAATTTACCTCGTTTTTCTTCAATTAAGTCCACATTTTGTGGGAAATTACACTCTGTACCCCGTTTTTTCTGGGGTATAAATAAGAAGGGAAAATGAAAATTTTCCCACTTCTTCATTTCTTGCTACAATATCTCCGACGAATTCTTCCATTTCCGGCGATCTCAAGCTTTCCGACGTCCGTTTCTCCAACATTTGGCCTCCAACTTTGAAATAAGGTAGTTATTTTCTCATTTCTCTCATTCTTCACTCTTCTCTTTCGTCATTTTCTTCATCGCCGCCATGGGGAGAATTTGCGCCGCCGTTGTCTACCCAGAACTGCCACCGGAGTTTCGAAAAGACATATTTTCAAACTAATTAGCCTCTCTCTTAGACTAATGTCCTCTCATTCGAGCAATAAAGGATCAGAGGAAGGAGTGGACCCCTTATTTTCGATCGTGCCATTCGTTAAACAGCCACCCTTTGAAGTCTCCTCCGAAACGCCTGCTGACGTGGACTCAGTAGTTCGATCCACGGAGGACATCGGTGCTCGCCAGTCCGGCGAAGAGGCTAGAGAGGCTGCGAGCAGCTCCTCCGACGAGCAATCTTCCTCCGGCTTTGAATCCGAGGAATATCCAGAGTTTGACGAGCTCACCCCTGAATTCTTGGAAGGGATAGGGTTTCCAGGTCCCAGAATGCTCGAAAACGAGATTCATACGGGCGTTGCTCGCCCATTCGACTGGCGAGCATACTCTGCTGAGTATGCGAATAACTTTCCTCGCCCTCCGCGTCAAGTTTTGGATTTGGTGAAGACTGACTATCACGCGAGTAGGATTCGAAGCGTTGTTCGCAAAGATGAGCTCTCTCTCATCCAGGAGGCGTATCAAATTCCACACGATATATATATATGGGCTCCAAGGATAAAAGAGAGAGTTGATCAGCCTCCACCCGGGTACACGGCGTTCAACATTGACACATTGATCGCGGGGCTGAGGTTGCCACTGCCTCTCGTTGTTGGTCGTTTTCTGGAGGCGACCAACTTAGCCATCACCCAAATAACTCATATTGGGTGGATGAACTTGCTCGGCATTATGGGTTTGTTCGCCCTAGAGGAGTATGTTGACCGCATCACTGCCGAAGAGGTCAACTACTTGATGACCATCACCAAGTGTCCGAGGGGCGAGGAAGGATACTACTACTTGAAGGCCCGGACTGGAGTGAAACTGGTGGAGGGGGTGCCGAACAAGATTCAGAGCACTTCTTTTTTATCGGGGGCGATTGGCGAGCATCTTCTGGCCCACATGGCGGTGCTGGGCGCATATTTGAACCCACCACTTATGAGCAAATCAAACGTAAGGTCATCTTTGCTCGCCCTTATATAAAGTTCTTATTTAACTTTTTTTATTTGCTCGCAGGTCCCCGATTGCTTAAGTGGAACTCTGAGGAGGAAGAGGTCGGCTCAGAATTCCTGTTTACATCGTGTTTGGTCGCTCTTCGGGACAAATCTGAAAGAACAATAAAGCACGTGAACCAAGTAAAGTGCAAACAAGCTGCTCGTCTATTCACGTACCCTCACCATTTGGAAGCTCAAGTTGACGTGCCCCCAGGTATATAAAACATTTCTAACTTTCAAGTGGAAACTTGTTCATCTTCTGCATTCTGAACTTGCTCGTCTGTTTTTCTAACTTTTTTTTAGCCGAGCAAGTCCCAGTCGTCATCTCTCCCAGCTTTGCCCCCTTGGAACAGAGGGTGTTCGAAATGGCACCGCCCAAGGGACGAAGGATGAAAGGAGATCCCCCATCCAAGATGTTGGCAATGACCAACAAGGCCTCCACCGCCGAGCACACTCAAAAGACAGCTCTCCCGTCGAGATCGTCTCCTACTCCGGCCCCTACCTTCTCTCCTCATGGTTCCAAAAGATTGAGGAAAGGAGATGGCTCGTACGTGCCCCATCCACCTCCCCCTGCCGACAAAGGGAAATCCAGGGTGGGAGGATCTTCTGGTCGCCAGCCGTCCGAAGAAGTTGGTCGTCATGCTCCTGCCGACAAGGAGAGGGGTGGCAAGAGCAAGGATAGGCACACCCCTCCTCGCGGACCCGAGGACATCACCTACCTCGGGTGGGACGAAACCAAATTTGCCAAGTAAGGATCCTTTTTCAAATTCTTCAATAAAATGATTCAGTCAGAAATTTACTAAGTCTCACAATTGTTTTGTTCGCAGATACTGGCCTAACGACCACCCAGGGCGAGCAGACACGATCCATCAGTACGCATGCTCGAAGACCCCGACGAACATCCGTGACATCCCGAATGATCATGTTCGTCGGGCGATTGAACTGGTTGCTCACGCCTGGTCAAGGCCGTTGAACAAGGTTGTTCTCAACCAAGGGTCCATTGATAACTTCCATCTATCAATGGTCTAGGCTACCAACTCCCTCGTATCCGCCCAGCGAGGAATGGCTCGGGTGGCGGAGCTGGAGGAAGCTGCTCGATATCATGCCGCCTCTGTTCGCCAGCTCACGGAGGAGAAGGAAAAACTGGTGAACAGCTTCAATGGCCAGATTGCTCGACTTAAAGAACAACTGGAGCTGGTCAATGATATTGAGAAGAAGTGCATTGGGGACTATCAGCTTGTCTCCGGCGAGCTTAAGGAGAAAAAAGCCGAGCTACTCTCTTCCCAGGCTGAGTTGGAGAAAGAGAGGAGGAAGAGAGAGGAAGCAGAGAACGAACTTGCTCGCCTGAAGGAGCAGATGGCCGGGATGGCCACGAGGGAGAAAATCGAGCAAGAACTCCAAGTCCGGAGTGGCCCTATAACCAACTTGGGCTATATTTGTGCGTATGCCGATTGCATCCGCATGGCCCACTCCTTTGAAGTTTCGAACATGGCCGCCGAGCTGGGCAAGGATCTTGCCAAATTCATCGAGCACTACCCTCCCCCCCAACGGCATCGAGCTTCAACTGGGGGACATGGTGGATTACGGGATCAAGCTTGACAAGATTGATCCAAGTATCATCATCACACGTCCATCTGCCCCCGTTGAAGACGAGCAAGATGTTGCCGCCGAGGGCGAGCAAGGTGCCACTGCCGAGCAAACTGTCCAAGAGCAGGAGCAGAAAGCAGCTGAAGACATGGCGCGGGATATGATCGTCGACCCTACTGCCGATCAAGCCTCCGATCTTCCCCCGGGCGAGCAGCAATAGATTTAGGGCTTAGACTAGTCTTCATTTTGTAATAGTTGCTCGTTCTTTTTGTAGTACACTTCTTTCAGGATTCTTGTACTATTTTTTAGGCTTAAAGCTTTTCTTTTTAATGAATGTCTCTTTTGTTCGCTCATCTTCTTCTTGTATGTTAATTGTCTTTATATTTTTGCTTAATGCTTTTGCAATTATAACATACAATATTGGGCTTTGTTCGATTTGAACTTTGTCTTTTAATAGAATAAGGGTTTAGCCTTAGGTTCTGCTCATCTTAAAAGACGAACAACCTTTAATTGGCCTTGGTCCTTAAAATGGACTTATACCTCGAGCTTTGGACTTTTCTTTCAACGAACAACTATATTTACATTGTGAAAAATTTACAAGTGTCAAAAGACTGCTCGTCACTAACATATACAAACTGACGAACAACTTTAAACACTAACTAAGATATGCTCGCTTATAACATTTCTGCCTAGCAACTTTGTCTAAAATTAAAAAAGATGAAACAACACTAGACTATACAATGTGCCGAACAACTTTTCATTCCATACTTAGCAAAATTTTCAAAAAATTAGGCAAGTTTTTGGTTTGCCTTACTTAGTTCACCTGCCCCCCAAGACATTTGTTTGCCCAATCAAGAACTTGTTCGACTCATTGATAGTACTTCTTTAGATGTACAGCGTTCCAGGAGTATTGGGTTGGCTTGCCTTCCATATCTTCGATATCGTATACACCGTTAAGAAATTTATCCGTTATACGATATGGGCCCTCCCAAGTTGGTCCCAATACACCTGGAGGTTGGGTGAGCAACTTTCTTAGAACCAAATCTCCAACTCTGAATTCCCTTATTTTAACATGAGAATTATAGTAGCGTTCTGCTTGCTGCTTATAGGTAGCATTTTTTAGCTCGGCACTTAATTTTTTTTCTTCGAGCAAATCCATTTCAGTAGTTAGAGCAGAGTTGTTTGCCTGCTCATCAAAGTTGGTCGTCCTGATTGTGTTGGTCTTTAATTCGATTGGTATCACAGCTTCTGTTCCGAAAGCCATTGCAAAAGGTGTTTCTCCGGTGCTTGACCTGGGAGAAACTCTATATGCCCACAGGACTTCCGGAAGTTCTTCAGACCAACTGCTTTTGCTCTCTGCCAGTCATACTTTTAGTGTATGCTTGATTATCTTGTTCACGGCTTCAACTTGTCCATTCGTCTGGGGATGATAGGGCGTAGAATAATGTCTTTTGATCCCCCACTTCGTACAGAAGTCTCTCAACTCTTTCCCATCAAATTGCGGATCATTGTCTGTCACAATGGTTTGTGGAACCCCAAAACGACAGACAATGTTCTTCCAAATAAAGTTGATCATTTTCTGTTGCGTGATCTTTACCATGGCCTCTGCTTCTGCCCATTTCGTATAATAGTCGACTGCCATGACGGAAAATCGAACATTTCCAACTCCTGCTGGGAAAGGACCAATAATGTCCATCCCCAATCTTGCAAATAGCCATGGGCTGTAAACTGATACGAGCTGTTGAGCCGGGGTATGAATGCTTGGGGCAAAAATTTGGCATTGATGGCAAGTTTTTGCTTTCTTGATTGCGTCCTGACGTAAAGTCGGCCAATAATAGCCTTGTCTGACAGTTTTGTACGCCAAGGCTTGCCCCCCAGTGTGATTTCCACATACTCCGGCATGTATTTCTTCGAGTATTGCTCGTCCTTGCCCCCTAGGTAAACATTTGAGAAGTGGGATTGATATTCCTCTTTTGTAAAGCTGCTGGCCCACCAGAGTATATCTGGCGGCTTGCTTTGTTAGCTTGTCAGCTTCAAAAGAGTTGTTTGATTTTTCCCCACTTTTCAAGTATTTGACTATAATTGTTCTCCAGTCTTCTTCTTCATTTGTTTGTTCGTCGAGTTGGTTGACATTATAACTTGTTGTTGATGGGTCGTTCATTTTTGTGATTATAATGTCGGCCAACTCTGCTGGCCCTTCGCTTGTTGCTAGTCGGGCTAACGCATCTGCTTGTGTGTTGTTTGTCCTTGGAATTTGTTCGATGAAGACTTGATCTAGTAAGGACATCAGATGAGCAACAATCTGTTGATACTCGATCATATGATTGTCTTTGGCCTCGTATTCACCTCGGACTTGGTTTACAATCAGTTGTGAGTCACTGAATATTTGCAATCGTCTGACACCTACGGCAAGGGATAGGTGAAGTCCAGCAATGAGAGCTTCGTATTCAGCTTCGTTGTTGGTTGCCATGAAACCAAATCTGATCGCCGAGGTGAATACTTGTCTGTCGGGACTGATTAGGACTATTCCTGCCCCCGAGGCTATGTTAGTTGAAGATCCATCGACATAGAGATGCCAGGGATGATCAAGTCCTCTCGTCGGATCTGGTGGGAAGGTTAGTTCGACTATAAAATCGGCTAACACTTGCCCTTTGATCGTTGTTCGAGGAGCATAAGTCACCCCGAATTGGCTAATCTCTAGTGACCACTTTAGCAGACGACCAACTGTGTCGGGGCGATGGAGAAATTGTCTGAGTGGGAAAGTTGTTAGCACTTCAACTTGATGATCAAAGAAGTATGACCGTAACTTTCTCACACTCATGACAAGTGCGTACGCCAGCTTTTCGGTTGGTGAGTATTTGATCTCCGCTTCGTGTAAGGCTTGGCTGACGTAGTAGATGGGTTGATGGAATTTGTCATCCTTCCGCACCAGGACGGAGCTGATTGCCACTTCTGACGCTGCCAGGTATAGATAGAGTTTCTCTCCTGGGATGGGTTTTGATAGTATTTTAACATCTCCCAGGTAGTCTTTAAGTTGGTCAAACGCCTTTTGACAGTTGTTAGTCCACGTGAACTTTCCCTTTTTGATGGCCTCAAAGAATGGACGACATTTGTCTCCTGATCTGGATATGAACCGGTTCAAAGCTGCTAGGTACCCCGTGAGTCTTTGCACTTCTTTCACTGAATGTGGTGGTTGCATATCCACGATAGCTTTGACTTTTGTTGGATTGGCCTCAATCCCTCGTTGACTAACAAGATGGCCCAAGAATTTTCCTGAATGAACTCCAAAGCTGCTCTTCTTTGGATTCAACTTCATGTTGTAGTGTCGAAGAATTTCGAACACCTGGGACAAATGTTGGAGATGATCTTCTTTCTTGGGACTCTTGACCACGATATTGTCTACATAGACTTCTACCGTGTCTCCAATTTGTTCGTCGAACATCTTGTTTACCAACCTCTGGTATGTTGCTCCGGCGTTGATGAGGCTGAATGGCATTCTTTTCCAACACAACAAGTTTTTGTTCATGTAAAATACTGTATTTTCTTGATCGTCTGGATGCATTGGGATTTGATGGTACCTGGCAAAGGCATCCATGAATATTAACATCTCGTGACCCGCAGTGCTGTCCACCAATTGATCAATATGGGGGAGAGGAAAGTTGTCCTTCGGGCATGCTGCATTCAGATCCGTAAAATATATGCATAGCCTCCAGGTCCCGTTTGGTTTCCTCACAAGGACTGGGTTTGCTACCCACTGTGGACAGAGTGCTTGTCGGATTAGATCGTTGTCTAACAACTTCTTCACCTCTTCATTTAAAGTTTGGTATTTGTCTGGGCCATATTTTCTCCGTTTTTTATGGACAGACTTTTTTGCTTGATTGATATTAAGCTTGTGGCAAGCATGCTTTGGATCTATCCCCACCATGTCTGCATGAGACCAAGCAAAAACATCTAGATTATTGCTGAGGAACTCTTTCATTCGGGATATGTAAGGCCCAGGGAGCTCAGATCCTATGTATAATTCGAGATCTTTGTTTTCAGAATTAACTTTGAACGCCTCCAGTTCTTCAATTGGAGTTGCTCGTCGTTTTTGTCCTTTCCAACGAGGATCAAGTATTGGTCCCTCATGGTTGAAATCATTTTCGATGCTCATGGGCTCTGCTCCCAGGCGGGGATCTAGATCATCTGTCGGTCCTGACTCATTGTTGTTAGTCAACACCTGGCCCTCCAAGTCACCTGGTGGGTGTTGCTCATCACAATCCCTTTGTTGTTCGTCAGATTGAAGTTCCTCATGGATGGTAATAAGTTGTTCGTCCAACACTTGCTCGTCAAAGTGTTGTTCGTCCGTATCCATATGGTCATCCTCTATGTCCATCATGTTCTCTAGTATTGATGGTTCATTAACAGGATAGTTGGTGGTGGCTTCCATCATAGATACTAGTACGTGCTTTGCCTGTAACCGCAGGAGACATTCCCGAGCCTTTCTTTGATCTCCCTTTATTGTGCTTGCTCCGCTTGTTGTTGGGAACTTTAGGCAATAATGGTAAGTTGAACATGCAACTTTAAATTCATTTAGAAAATGTCAACCAAGAAACCCGTTATAGGTTGATTCTTGATCCACGACCAAGAAATCTACCATTCTTGTTATGTTTTTCTCGGGTTCCTCGACCATTACAAGCTGAACGGACAACCTAATCTCCCCTAACGGGACTGTTACAGCATTTTCGAAGCCTAAGATTCTATGATTTGAATATCGTATGTAGTCCGAGTAGTCTCCAAGTTGATCGAGCATCTTCTTGAAGAGAATGTTGGTGTAGGATCCGGTGTCCACCAACAATCTGTGTACTCTGGTCTCCATGATCTTAGCACAAATCACGAGTGAATCATTGTGGGGGGTCAATATTCTCTCCAAATCCTTTTCGGTAATGGTCAGTTCTGCTGTCTGCATGATGGATGGTTTAACCCCCATCCCTTGTTTGTCGATTGCACGCAATTCAGCTTTTCTTTTTCGGTTGGAGATTGGCGGTCGTCCATCAGAACATCCTCCCGCTGGTCCTGCGGGTTCCATCATGTACAGATCCTCTAGTGGATGAGCAGCAACGGCCGGAACTGGTCGCCCGGGTTTATTATTTTTCTGAGGCTGAACATCATCCTCATCTTCGGAGTTGTTCTCCCGGGCTCTCTTTCTAGGTTGCTTTTTAACAAAGTCGGAGAGCCTCCCCTCCTCGTAAAATCGCCAAAGTTGCTTGAGCAAATCTCTACACTCACTAGTAAAGTGCCCCACGCTTTGATGGTAGGCATAGTACTTGTTAGGGTTGAGTTTGCCAGTATCCTGACGGATTCTTCGTGGAGGGGAGAGCAACTCCTTCTCCTTCACATTTTCGTATACAGTATCGACTGATACTATTAGCACCTGGTTCAATTTTTCCTTAAGCTCCGTCCCTTTAGTGAATGCCTTCATATTCTTTGGGACTCTGTAGCCCGTTCCGCCGGGTTTCTTGTTGTTCTCCTTGGGATCAGCTTTGTTTTCTCCCAAGTTTGCTTGCAGGGCCTCATGCATGGAAACAAATATGCCGGCTTGATTCCTGAATTCGGCATAGCTTCTTGGGCACTTCAAACATACCTATTTCCATAACTTCGACCATTTCTTCAACCCGACCATAACAATGATGATTTTTGTATCTTCGCTGACGGGCTCCCCTTCCAATAGTACTTTTTCGAACCTTTCCATAAATGCCCGATCCGACTCATCGTTATTTTGCTTTAGGTCCGACAACCGGTATTTTTGGGACAAATATGATCCTGTCGTTGAGAAATGGGAGAGGAACTCCCGACTTAGTTGGATGAACGAGTGGATAGATGCTGGTGGCATTGCAGAAAACCACTTGTGTACCCGGTCCCCCAAAGTCAACGGGAAGTTTCGGCATTGGGTGGCATCACTGGCTCCTACCGAGACCATATAATCTGAATACTTCGTTAAATGGACTCGGGGATCAGCAATGCCATCATATTGTATACTTGTCGGGAATTGAATCTTTTTTTGAATCGGGGCTTTCAGAATAATAGATGATAATGGAGAAGATGGCAAGCTGGTCGTCCCCACTCCTCTTTGTTGGTCCAATTGCCCCTGCATGCTCTACACGGCCTTTCTCAGGCTTGACAGCTCATCCAAAGATGCCCCCTGGCTTGGAGGCTATTCGGCGAGCAAAGGCATAAGCCTTTCTGCTCGTCGCAGTCCCTCACTCGGAGCGGGCATGTCCTGGAGCTGTTTTCTAGTGTTGCTCACCGCATTTGGCCATAGGCGCCTGAAGGCAAACTGGGAGTGTCTTTCATGGATTGATGGGCGAGGTTGTTCAAAAGTTGCTCGCCCATGTTCTGCTCCCTGGTGAGCAACTTTCTCTTGATTTTGAGGTTGGCCAAGTCTATCCTGGGCACTGGAACGGGTTGTTCCCTGGCCGGACATAGTTGCTCGCCCATGTGCTGACTCAGTCTGGCCCTCTCTTGGTTCGGCCACCTTGGGTTTGCCCTTATCACGCCTGACTTGGGCACTGTCCACCTCGCGTTGCTCGTCCCTAACAGACCTGGTGACTTGATGCGAAAATACCAGCTTCTAGGTTAGCATAAGAAAAATTCTCATTCTTCCTCCATGTGTTTTGAGGATGCTGCTGGCCTCCTTGAACTCCTTGTGTGTTCCTCCATTGATTTTGAGGTGGCTGAGGGCCTGGAGGTACAAATGGCTGACCATAAGAAAGTCTTCCAAACTGATTTCCACATTGGTAGCCATTCTGATTATAATACGGACCTCCCATGTAATTGGCTACCTCTTGTTGTCCACTTGGTTGGTCTACTCTCTCGTTCTCTACTGCATGCTCTCCAACCATATTCTTCCCCGACTCGAGGTTGTTGATCTTCTCCATCATGGCCATCAATAACCTTCTTGTTCCTTCACTCTCTTCAACCTGATTAACTCTCTGAAAATCTGGGTCTCCATTCCAAGCCCCGACATTCGTGACAATGTTGTCCACGATCTCTCTACACCTCTCTATGCCTTGATTCAGGAATGCTCCGCCCGCACAGGCGTCTAAATGGTCTTGCCCCGCCTTGTTGGCACCACTGTAGAAGAATGCCATAATATCCCCCTCATTGTACCCATGCTGCGGGCACTCTATCAGCATATTTGAGTATCTCTCCCACGCTTGGCGTAGGTCCTCTCCTTGCTTCTGGCGAAAGGAAGAGATCTCAATCCTAGCCTTGATCATCCTAGATGGAGGGTAGAATCACTCGAGGAACAGACGCTCTAGCTCGGCCCAAGTGGTAATACCTCCCCGCGGGAGCGTGTTGTCATACCACTCTTTAGCTATTCCCGTAAGTGAGAATGGGAACAGCCTAAGCCTCTTGGCATCTTCAGACATGCCATTGTAATTGAAAGTAGATGCTATCATGAGAAAACTCCTCAGATGTGTATGAGGATTCTCCTTCCCGATCACCCCCTTGAACTGATTCTCAGTCAGCAGCTTTAAAATTCCTGGGGAAATAGAGAAGTTATTTGCCTCAACAGGAGGCAATGCCACTCCATCATAGTACCGCTGTGGCTGCGCTGCAAACCTCCCTCTAATAGCCATATGTTGATCTATGTTTTGAGGAACGTTTTGAGGATTAACAGCTGGTACGGGTACTTGTTGGGGTGGTGGTTGGTACACAGGTGGTTGGTTGTAAACAGGAGGTGGATGATAAGGGTATGGTGGATAAGGGTATGGTGGGTATGGGTAATGTTGGTATACTGGGTTGTTGAAAGGGTTATTTGGGTTTTGTGGGTAAGCAGGGTTGTTCAGAGGATTATGGACAAAATTCTGAGCTGGATTGATGACGTTTTGTGCACCCGGGTTTTGGCTCTGACTATCCCCTAACGGATCTTGGTTCTTACTGGTGTTGCCCTCAGTGCCGTCAACCCGGTTCAACCCCTGGTTAAACTCATTCTCGGCATCTTCCAACTCATTAGTGATGTCCATTGGTTCTTTCCCTAAGTCGGCAGCGTTCATCCTTCTCAAGAAAGCTCGGTTCCTTCTAGCTATTGTCTCAGGATCTGCAGGTAACCTCTCTTCGCTCGTATTGCCTTGTGAGCGTGTTTTCATAAACCTGACACACTAGCAGAAGGATAAAAACGCAGCTGCCGATTGAATAAAAATAAAAATAAAAACTGAAATTAAAGCACCCACTACTAACTACTAAGCTATCTACAAGTCCTATTCAAAAAGCATACAACGCCATCCCCGGCAACGACGCCATTGACTTAAAGCGAACTACACTAGCTTTCTACTAGTAGTTACCCCGCAAGAGAATGGGTTCACAGTAGTATGGGCAAGTATAGGGACCAAGTATTATCGAACCCAAGGGAAGGTATGTATGCGAACAGATCCCTGAAGATCTACGCGTCGTAGTTAATATGAGTGTAATGTTTTTGGGTTTTTGAAAGATTAATTAAAAGACTGAATTAAACTAAGTAAACTAAAATACTAAAGAAATCAAATTAACTAAGGGTTGTGTTCTAATGAGAGATGGTGATGCTTAGGATTGGAATCCCTACGCATACTAACGGAGCAGGTACATAATCAGAATAACTGTGACACACAAGAAATAACCTAAGTCTAAGAATGCAAGGTGAAAGCTCAAGATTCTAAACCCTAATACTTTACCCTAATTCTCGACTTCACGAATCTACTAACAAGTTAATAGATTGTGCTTAATTAATGAGACCCTAATTTAACTAAGGTGATGCGGTCGTCCTCCTTCGCTAAGCCGGTAGATGAATTAACCTTTCCTAAACCCTCTCGTTAAGTCTACTCGTTGTTAAAGAGTGATACGGTCGTCCTCTCTCTAACACCTTTCGAACGAAATTCAAGAGCGAAGTCTAGATTAATTTTAAGAATTCATTAACCAAGAGAATTAAAACCTAACGTCACAAGTTACCCTAATTACGTACCCACAACCTACTTCTACGAGTTCATCCTACCTTAAGCATGCAAGGGTTTTAGCTAGACATAGATTTAACGTAAACAATAACAATTAGACAAGTGACGAACATGAACATGGTAATTAAATCAAAGAAAATATCGTACATAAACCAGGGTTTTAAGATATAAAAGAATAAACTAAAATTACTTAGCAAAACGAGGTCTCAACGTACTCAAGAACAAAAGATATTAAGAAATGAAACTAAAACGTGAAATCGTAACGTGAATTAGTAAGAAAAACCTCGAAAACGTAAAACTAAAACTTGCTCGTCTCTTCTCTTCCTTCTCTCTCTAAAAATTATGTATAAAAGTGACGTGGTGAGTTCGGGGATCCTTCAAAACGTGTTTGGAAGAGGTATATATAGGCAACGGGCCGATTCGTGAACTCGTGGGCCGAAAAACGAAATTTGAAAATTATGCCTTGGAAGTGCTCGAGCTGTCCCGGTCGAGCGGGGCGCTCGAGCTGTTGTGGTCGAACGGTTCTGGTGCTCGAGCGGGGCGCTCGAGCTGTACCCCTCGAGCGGCCCAAACGTTCTGTAAGTTTTATGCTGCTCGATCTACGTCACTCGAGCGGGGCGCTCGAGTGATGATGCTCGAATGGGTCTTCCTTCCTTTGCAACTAACACTTTTCTTCACACGTACTAATACCAATCGTATTTCTTCGATATCTTCTCATCCGGGCATCCGTTTGAGTCGATTCAAAGTCCTACGAACTCCGTTTTTCGTCCTCGATTCACCTATGAGTATCAAAGATATAAATTCATCAATGTATAGAAATAGTACTCATTTGGCTCTAAAAACTCAATAAATTCGACCAAAACTAGGGCGTTTCTAGCTATGAATCATGACAATTTCACGCCTAATCACCTGGCTCTAACAACCTCCATGGGTTTAGCTCTAGACCTTGCTTGCGATGGTCTATTTTGTTCTTGCTGTCTCTGGATAGTTTGGAGAGCAGCAATGGTCTTAGCCAGTTCATTAGGGTTGCTCGCCAGGGCCTCCAGTTCTGGTGGAAGGTTATGGTCTAAAGCTGTAAGCCTTGATCTATTCGCATGTCTAGGTTCACGATCTTGATGGTCTGCTGATGAAGCCCGAGTAGGAGATGCTCTCCTTGACAAGCGTGAACCTTGTGTTTCCTTGGATTGAGGCATTTTAAATTGAATTATCTTCAAATTTTATATTGAAGAACACCAAGAACACTTTTGCTTGAATCATTAAAAATTTCTTGTGGATTTCTTCAAATCTTCAAGTTTTCAAACTTGAAGTTCTTGACTAATCACACTTAAACAGAGGTTCGGATCCTCCTTCTAGCGCCAAATTGTTGGTGATCAAATTTAATCGGGAGGTTTAGTGACTGTTTTAGTTCGGTTTAAGACCACCAATCAATAACGTGTGATTGATTACCACCGTAAATGGTAAATCGAAGATTTGGGTTACGAAATCGTAGATACGAAAGTCGAAATCGTATTTATTTCGTATGTGTGCACGTTTAGGTGTGTCTGTGTGTGTTTTGGGAGTATTTGTGAATTTGAACTTCTATTTCTTAGCTGGAGAACAACTATTTATAGAGACTAGCAAGCATGAGGTGTCCAAGACTCTTGGACTTCCTAGCTTGCATACTAGACAAGTGTCCTTTGACCTTGTTTGACCTTATCTAAGCTAAATCTTAGTTATAAAGTCTTCTTAGGTCTTATCTCGGACTTCATTGTTGCTCGTCCAGGTCGGCTTAATTGATCTTGTATGGTCTTTCAACAAATGTTGTTCGCCTTTTGTGGATGTGGCTCGGAAGTTGTTCCCTTATACTTCGTGTTGAGATGGGCTTTGGAATCTTGGTTCCTTGTTCGCCTTCATACACCCCTTGGGCTGGTAAATACACCACCCTTTGTCAACGTTGTTCGTCATTAGTACTTTGAAGGAAGGTTCATATCTGGCCTCGGGTCTTAAAACCTGTTCGCCGATATGTTGTTTGTCTGTCTGTGGAGTTGTTCGTCATTTCGTACACCTCCTGGATTGATTTATGCACCCCAACTTGATTTTCTTTATTAATCATCTTTGATTTGAGGTTGGTTCTTCGTAATCCTTAATAAGGCCTTAATCCTTGTTCGCCCATCATGGATTGATGTTCGCCTACCAACACAACCCTCTTCTAATTAGATTCCATCTAGTGGGTAGACGGTCATTAAGTAATCTGTACGTCATTGCAGTGACTTTAGCAGGAGTTATTTTACTCCAAATATCAACAAACTCCTCTCTACTATCATGCTCCCAGTCTATCTCCGCCGATTGTGAATTTAGAAAATTATAGGCTGACTTTGTTGTGTACATTCCTTGGTACGAATAGAGTGTATTAAATATGTAATGAGTACTCAATATGTGTTATTATACAAAACAAATAGATTTCATGTAAAACTTGTTCATAATATGAAGTTGATACTATTAGATGCAATCACTCACATCATTACATACATTTACTTATATCATGAGATTTTATATTGTAATTTTAATTAAAATTCTAACAATATCAATTGAATTTATATAATAATATTACAAAAATATATGTAGTGGTATATATGTTTGTGTGTGTGTATATATATATATATATATTATATTTCATACTATATGAAATTTATTTATAGAGACTTTGTGTAATAAAAATGCCCCAGAAGAAATATGTGTAGTTCAATAGGTAACGAGAATGCCAATTCTTGTAATAAAATTCAATTATCTGAGAAATTGTAATATGGAGTGTGGATACATCTCCCAATTAAGGAAATAATAATATTTGACTGGGATGAGCCAAAATAAGAAAATGGGAATCTTAAAAGGAGTGGGGGGGGGGGGGGGGGGGGGGGGGGGGGGGGGGGGGGGGATATACATACTTTTATCCTTTTTATTTCTTGAGCTCAAGAAGTTAAAGAGCCATATAAATATAATGTTTACTGTATTTTTTTAATTGATTGTAATTTCTATTATTAAATTTTTTATTTAAACAAAATACAATTAATGTTTATAATAATTATCCCCATTTACCCACATAAGTTCAAAGGGGCGGTTTTGTTTCTGACAAAAATATAAAATATAAATAATAATAATAATACCAGTGGAGAAAAGTAATCATAAACTTACTATATTTGTTGGATAATATGAAATGATTATTCAGAATCCAATTTTTAAGGAGCCATTCGTTCATATCAAAACTCAATTTCTCATTCGTCTTTCTTTAATCCCCACCCCTAAACATCCCCACCAAGCACATTTTAAATTTTAATTCAATTAATTTTGTTTCAGTTTTTTATATTTAATTATATCATATCACGAATTAGTAATATACACAGTGCGCACACACATTTGTATATATATGTGTTATAGACATTTAGATAATGAAATACTAAAAGAAATTACAGATAAGGAAAAATTGAATTTTTTGTCCCAAGAGATTGGTCTGATTTCAGAATGGTCTTATTTTAAGCAATTTTATTCTCATACTAATTTTCATCCAAAGTTGACAGAAATGAGAGTGTGTGTGTGCCACGCCCGTCAAAATTTTATGTTTTAAATTAAAAAAATTCAAATTAATTACTCTTAAAATTTAAATCATTATGAAAGCAAGAATCAATGATCACCCCTCGCCGGGTCACCGGCACCACCAACCCCCACCACGCGCACTGCTATCGAATTTAGATATTTTGAATTTAATAAAAAAAATTAATAGCAAAATTTTTATATTTAAATATCTAAATTCTTTGAAATAGATTACTAATTAACTTATAATTCGTAATGTATTTTGAAATAATTTCAGTTTATATTTTAATAATTGTAGTTAAAGCTTTTTAATTTTGTTTAATTTTTTTGTTCTAATTTTTATATTTTAGATAATTATTACTTGATTTTTTTGGTTCTAAAATTAAAATTTTAAATAATAATTATTTGATTAGATTTTTTACATATATTTTTTATAATTTTAATTGATTTAAAAAAATACATACAAATTATATATATGTTACTTCAAATTGGACATACACAAATTATTATGTTGTTTAAAATTTTATTTTTTATTTTTTAATTTGTTCATATTCAATATATATGTCAATTGCAATTTATTTATTCATTTAATTATATGTTTAATTAATATTTAATATTATTTCCAAAAGTCAATTTTGGTCAACTAAGAGTTTCCATCCAAAAACTAAGGAATATGACCAAATTTGTTAAAAAGGACAAATTTTGTATATAAGTACTAAAAATATTTTGAATCAATTTTCTTGGAATCAAAACGGCAATTATCCTTATAGATTATGCGATACCAAGGAACCCACTTCATTCTTTTATTGGACTTTGGAGGATAATGAAACAGTAATGTATTTTTCCACGCTCATATTTCTCTCCATTGATTTTTTTAAAAGTTATATATATGATTTATTAATCTAAATGTTCTAACTATATAATTTACTTTTCATGCAATTGATACTTCCTCATCTCTAAAAAAAATATGCTCATTTAATTTTGACATATTTTTAAAAAAATAGATCAAGTAGATAAAATAAGGGTATTTTAAATTATTGAATTATTCATTTATGAATTAAATAATTATTTATAAGTATAAAGTCATTGACATATGAAATAATTAATTGTTTGATGATGAATATAAATTGTAAAAAAAAAAAAAAAACAGAATGAACATATTTTTGGGGATGGAGGAAGTATTATTATTTATATAGTTCACATTTTATCTTTTTTTTACACACTCCATTTCTTAAATATTCTTTAACACACTCTAAATATTCGAACGATATCTCCTATTACATAATGATGTTACATCTCATGTTACATTCGTAGAATGATTGACACGTGTCTTATTAACTAATTTAAGATAGCAATTATTTAAGGAAAAATCCTTTATTCTCTCTTTTAAATCTTATTAATTTCCTTTATAATATTTTTAATTTGGTTGTTAATTTGTTGTACATAGAAACACCATAACACTTTTAAAAGTTGAGTATAGATATATTTAAAAATAGTTTATTGGAATTAAATTTAAAATATTATATTTTTATTATTTGTTTGAACCTTTTATTTAATATTTAAAAACGAATTATGGTTTAGATTAGATTAAAGAACTTATTTTCTTTACATAGTTTTTCATTGGGAAGAATTTCATATCAAGACTCAAATTTTAGGTTATGTCTAATGTCTCAATATAAGTATTCATTTTAAAAGTGTCTCAATTTAAGTCTCAATTTTTACTTTTTTCTCAATTTAAGGCTTGTTTTAAATTTTTTTTTTTTTTTTGTGTCTCAATTCAAGACCCAACAAACAATTATTTTTCAAATTAAATTCATACATTAAAAAAGAATTAGAGACATTCGTCATAAATAAAAATAACTTTATTAATTTTTTTTTTTATTAATATAAGGTATATTTTTTATTTTTATTTTTATCATCGTGCATTAATTTAGTTTGAAAATTTAATTTATTGTTTACAAAAAATGATAACTAGCATTTTGAAATTAAATTAAACTAATATTTTACCATATAAAATGGAAAAAAATTATACAGAGAAATGCTAGTTTAAATTTAAAATGCTAATTATCATATTTTTTAAAATACTAAACTAATACACAATTATAAAAATTAGAAATATATATATTTTTTTAACAAAAAGTTAGTATATTTTTTTAAATAAATGAATTTTTTATAACAAATTTCTCTAGAAAATTTTCCATATTGTATGAATTTAATTTAAAAATAATTATTTGTTGGATCTTGAATTGAGACACAAGAATTTAAAAAAACCTTAAATTGAGAAAAAAAATTGAGATTTAAATTAAGACACCTCTAAAATTAGTACTTATATTGAGACATAACTTAAAAGTTGGGTCTTAAAATGGAATTTTTCATTTTTAATTAATTTGGCATACATATAAAGGACGCATACAATATTTGAATGACAAAGTATAGAGTGAAGCTGATTTATACATGAATCATTGAAGGGTATTAATTGTTTTCATTGAAAAGTATTAGTTGTATTTACTGAAGAGTATTACTGATTTACACTAAAGAGTCTTAGTTGTTTAGTGAAAATTAATTAAGACTCTTCAGTGAAAACAACTAATACCCTTCAATGATTCATATATAAACCAATTTCACTCTATACATACTCTATTTGAATTTGTATTCGTTATAATGTAGTCTTTCTTATTTTTAAATATATTTGAAAATATAATTTATTAAAAATAATATGGAAGACCACTTAAAAATAAATTCACATAAATTAATTTAGTTTTAATTTTGATATAAATTTTATATAATTTTTGTTGTTAATTAAACAATTTTTCCATTTTATTTTCAATTTTATTAAAATTTTATTATAATTTATAACTCATTTCTCTGTCACTGTGCATATTTCTCAACATCTTCATTAATATAATATTTATTATATATTCTTATTAAAATTCTTCTTATAAATTCTTAAAATCATTGTAAATTTTTATTTTCAAATATACTGAAAAAGTTAGAGAAACACATGTCAATCATCCGATGTAACAGGAGGTGTAATATTATTGTGTAAATCCTATCCGATAAATATTGTTTCAAATTATTTGTCATTTCACTTATTTTTATCCGTTTATTCCCAATTTACCTGATTTTTTTTTTTTTTGAAAGGTCAATTTCCCTGATATTTACAATTTGTTAATTAAGAATTTCTTTTTGTAAGTAGTACTATTAATGTCGGATTGGTGAATTAAGAGAGGAAATAAAAGATTTGAGGGTTAGGTTCATTAATAGTAAAATTGCCTAAATTGAAAAAAAAAAAAAATTGTAAATAGCTAAAATGGTAACTGTGAGAATATTAAATAACAACATTAATGGAGTACATTCTTCTAATATGACTTCTTGCTAATTGTTTAAAAGAATATATAGTCGATGTATGAGATGACGGAGATATTTATCCTTCCATAATATTTGAAGATTTCAAATACTTCATTTCCATAATAGATAAACACGACGGAGAAAAAAATATCCTAAAATATTCTTGTTCGCTCAGCAATCTGAAGGGCTCGTATAGATTTTAGTACAATAATGGAACTAAAAAGGCTCGACTGTGACGACTCCCTAAGCTAATCCATTACCAGTCGACTAAAAGGAAAAAAAAAAATATTACCTTTCTAAATTTTAAGTATAATTTTAAATATTCGTTTGTCAAAAATAAATAAATATCCAAATATCAATTCTCCTATTTTTTTATTGCCGCCACCATATAGGATTAAATATTTTTAGAGATTTTTTTAAAAAAAAAATCTAGACAAATTTACCCTCAAGCTAATAAATATGAGGATAATTGAAGTAATAAAAGTTTGAGGTGAAAAATTAAAAAATCTTTAATTAAAATCAAAATATACGAAGAGCTTTTTTAGGTGGGGTGTAGCAACACATTTCGTTTGAGTATTCAAGAACGGTGGCAGAGAATTCGCTTCTTGATCGTCTGAATGCTTGTTCGCTTTGATTGTGTGTGTAAAAATGAATTAATAATGACCCTATTTATAGGGTGGAGGTTGAGAAACCTTCCTTTCCTGTCGTGCCACATGGCACGTCCTGGTTGGCCAATGTCATTTGATTGACGTGATTTGCGAATTAATTAAATATAATTTAATTCGCTTCCCTTTTTGACGAGATGTTATTTAAAAATAAACTGTATTTATTACCCAATATGAGTATCGAACACTCATTTAATTCGACCGACTTGTACCGTGTACATTTAATATCAATTTAACTATTTAATTCAAGAATTAATTTAATTAAAATTTCAAAGTAAATTTAATTTGATACTAATATTTGATTTGTACAGGTGTCACCATTTAATTGGGTGCAAAATTTATTTGCTTACATGGGGTAAATTACACTACAAGAAAAATAATAAATTGCTTACAAAAAATTTCAACAAAGAATTTCGTAGTATGAATTGCCTACAATTTGGCTACAATTTTTTTTTATAATGTAAGCATTTTCATTTTCTAGAAACAATTTGTTTGGGAGATAAAATCTTTAGGTAATTAAACAAATTATGCTTATTATTACACCTGATATTTACTACCCGACCCATCGGGTATCGGACATAGACCCACTACTGTAGCGGGCTCGGATAAGAGTAGTCCACCGTCTGGTCAGACAGATGGGCGGGGACCTAGAGGCTACCCGACGCGAGCCTCTGGGAGCTGCCGGGCAGGGAACTTATAACCCACAGGCCCGGGTATCGGGCGGCCAGCGACGAGCTCCGGGGCAGGCGCTCTACCCGCCTACCCGTAAATGAACCACCTAGGTGCTCTCGTCCGGCCTCGTCTCCCGGTACCCGAGTACCCGTCTGCCCGACCCCAGGCTGCGCCAGCTGTGAGAGGACGTCGGATGCCATCAGTCCAGAGGATGTGACAGGGTCAAAGAGGGCAGTTGGGGCTAAGTCCAATCACCTCAGGGGTGACAGCGCCACGTGGCGTCTCCTCATTGGCTCGTAGGGGAGGTTGTAGCCACTTATTACCTTCCAGCTAGGAGTAGGGGGGACCCACAGGTCCACCAACCAAGCATGGGGAACACCCACCTTGTACACTATAAATAGGGCTTTTAATGCCCAATTGGAAGACACATCACATTTATTGCAAATACACTCTTGAGAGCTCATTTACTCTCACATTTACTACTTCTTGTTATCATTAATATCGAATCCTACCCGCTAGGAACCCGGCAGCGAGATCCGATATAAATCGCTGTCAACATTTTGGCGCTAGAAGAAGGGTGACTAATATCGAAGAACACTCGGTTTCGTTCATTTAGTCACCTCGAACAAAACCTCATCCACTTTCATTCCAAAAATGACCACTTCGAAGGCCACACGAACCCAGCAGCAAGTCGAGGACATCGGCGAAACCGCCACTCCGGCTCCGGCCACGACGGAAACCCTCCAGGGTCCTTTCGAGTTTTTGTCGGCCATAAGAACCCCGGAGGACCTCCAGGCCGCAAGGGCCATGATCGAACGCCGTCAGGCCGAGATCGACGCCGCTCCTATCCGCACTCACCGACCTGGAAAGGAGCCGGCCCGGAGCAGGGCCACCAGCCAGCCACGGCGGGAGCAAGAGGCGGCCAGGAGGGCCGCCAGCAACCCTCGGCCTCAGAATCTAAAGAGGCGCCTCGATGAGGAAGCCGACTCACAGCGGGTTTCTCGCCGACCTGCGGGATCGGTTTTCTCCCGATTGGGATCCCAGGCTCGGGGAGCTGCCCGACCTTGTGAGTCCAACGCCAGCTCCAGGTCCCGGGAGCGAGAACAGGCGCGATCTCCCAGGTGTCACAACGACGCGGCCCCGAGGCCGTCGGTCCGTGACCGCTTGGGAGACAACCCTCGTCCCTGTTCTCCCCCCGCGGCCGACAACGCTATGGCCGCTATCCTAAAGAAGGTCACGGACCTTGAGGCCAAGCTCGAGAGGCGGGACGGGCAACATCATGTCCCCTACATGCCCAACTCGCCCCTCTCAGACATCCTGGTGCAGCCCCGGCCCAACCAAAAATCAACGTGGCCGCTGTGGGCCAATATGACGGGGAAACAGATCCCGTCACCCACTTGAGCAAGTATTCTACTTACATGATCTCCATGGGGGCCACAGACGCGACCCAGTGCCGGATGTTTCCGTTAACCCTCGGTGATCGAGCACACCGTTGGTACTCCTCGCTGCCCGCGGGGAAGGTGGTTTTGTTCCACCAGCTGGGGGAGTTGTTCCTGGAACATTTCTCCTCGATGGCGCCGCGACTGGCCGGCGCCAATCGCATGGCCAACCTGGCCCAGGGGAAGGACGAGACGGACCGGGCGTACATCGACCGGGTCGACCAGATCATCATGAAAGGCGAGCCCGTCGGGGACGAGGTCAAGCTCATCGGCGTCATAGGCGGGCTCCGCCTAAGAACGAAATTATGGAGGTCCATGAACAAGGACTATCCCAAGTCCTACTCGGAGTTCCGGCAGCGGGCTGGGAAGATCATCTACAACGCCGATATTCTGGCGCAGCGGCTGGGCGAAAGCACACCGACGGAGAAGGAGAAGCCACGCGGCACGCCGTCCTGAAGAAGTTTTTCCTACCGGGCCTCCCAACCGTTCAAACCCTTCGACTCTGTTGAAGTGAAGCTGGCCGAAAGATTGTCGGCCACCCCAGAGTACGTCTATGTGCAGATCCGGGACAAAAACATGATGCCCAAGGCACGGCCATGGGTTCACAAACCGGGGGTACAGATCAACCCCAACAAGTACTGCCACTACCACTAGACCGCCGGGCACAACACAAGCGAGTGCCGCGACCTCCTGAAACAACTGTGGCGACTCTTCGAGGAGGGGAAGCTGGAGGAATTCGTGAAGAGACCGGCGGCCAGGCCGGAAGCTCAAGCTGCTGCCCGCCCCGCAGAGCCGAACCGGGAGGCGGCCCTCATATGCCCGCCGATGCCAGAAAACCAAGCCCGCCGCGCCGTCAACATGCTCTCCCCGGTGGGAGGCTTCGCACCAACCACCTCGCTGTCCAACCGCAGGCAGAAGAGCGAGCTGCGAGCAATGGACAACATCCACCAAATCACCATGCCGGTCAACATGACGGCAAGAGAGACGGACCTCCTCGCTTTCAAGGAGGAGGATCGCACGGGGGTCATCTACCCGAACCACGACGCCCTGGTCGTGTCCGTCAACATCATGGGCATCATCGTCCATCGCATGCTCGTCGACAACGGGGCCTACTGCAACATCCTCTTCAAAGCCGCATTCGACCAGCTGGACAGCTCCTTTGAGAAGTATGTGGAGCCATGCGACCAGGTCATCAAGGGCTTCGACGACGCCACAGTGAAACCCTACGGGATAGTTAGGCTAGCCGTAGAATTAGTTTCTAGTATAGACGCTGAGGTTAAGGCTTCGAAACAGCTCGACTTTATTATTGTCGACCAGCCGTCAACCTATAACGGGTTCCTCGGCAGGCCATTCGAGCACGAGTTCGAAGCCACCGCCTCAGCATTCTATTATTGTATCAAGTTCCCAACCCCCTCCGGGAAGGTTGAGACTCTTAAGGGAAATCAGAAAATGGCTCGCGGATGTTTGGCGTATATCGATGTTATTTCAAATTTCGTAAATCTAGGTTATGTCTGTACAATCGGGGAGGGAGACATGGAAATAGACGAAGAAAACCCACCCACTGCCCGCCCGATGGAAGAAGACTCACCAAACTTTGAAAAAATCCAAGTCAACCAAGAGCCAAGGCTCGGGTACGAACCCATGGAGATCGACAAAACCCTAACAGGACAGATCGACGATCCACGCTACGGCGAGCGGGGAGCCAGTCCGATCGAAAAATTGATTTCGGTCACGATGAAGAATCGGCCGGAAGTAAGTGTTCAACTCGGTTCATCGATGACTGACGAAATGCGGGCAACGATGACCGCATTTCTGGAAGAAAATTTAGACGTGTTCGCATGGTCCCACGAAGATATGGTCGGGATCGACCCAACCATATGTTCACACCAGTTGCACATTAACCCATCCCGCAAGCCAATCTCACAAAAAAGAAGAAAGTTCGGCCCAGATAAATACGCGGTCATTGCCACTGAAGTCAAAAAGCTGCTCGATAACAAGCTCATCGGGATGGTCGACCCCGACGACAAGCCCCAATGGGTATCCAACGCTGTCCTCGTCAAAAAGAGCAACAACACCTGGCGGCTGTGCATCGATTTCACAGACCTGAACAAAGCTTGCCCAAAAGATCACTTCCCGATGCCACACATCGACCATCTGGTAGACAGCACGGCCGGGCACGAGATGCTCACGTTCATGGATGCATTTGCCGGCTACCACTAGATCCCGATGGCCGCAGACGACCAGAAACACACCACTTTCCTCACCGAGAAAAACATGTACTTCTGGAAACGGATGTCGTTCGGGCCCATGAACGCAGGGGCAACCTACCAAAGGTTGGTCAACCACATGTTTCACGACCAAATCGGGACGACCACGGAGGTATATATCGACGACATATTCGTCAAAAGCGAGAAGAAAGAAGACCACCTCACACACCTAGCCGAAACGTTCGAATCTTGAGAAAATACCGGATGAGGCTCAACCCGAAAAAGTGCAGTTTCGGCGTCGAGTCGGGCAAGTTCTTGGGGCACATGGTTAGCCAGCGAGGAATCGAGGCAAACCCGACCAAGGTACAGGCAATCCTCGACATGAGCCCTCCCCGCACGGTAAAGGAGGTGCAGAGGGTGACGGGCAGCCTGGCCGCTCTCAGCCGTTTCATCTCCCGCATGGGGGACCGATGCAAGCCTTTATTCGACAACATGCGGAAGGGGAAACTAAACTGGACTCCCCAGAGTCAGCTCGCTTTCGATAACTTGAAAGCATACCTGTCAAACGCCCAGGTGCTGGCCAAACTCGTCCCCGGCGAGAAGCTTTTCCTATACTTGGCGGCCTCAGACTCAACTCTCAGCGCCGTGCTAGTGCGGGCTGAGGGGCAGGCACATCTGCCAATCTACTATGTCAGCCAGACACTCCACGACGCCGAGCTACGGTACCCACCCCTGGAAAAACTAGCCTACACTCTAGTAATGAGTGTACGCAAGTTGCGCCCGTACTTTTTCGATCATCAAGTAGAGGTACTAACCACAATGCCACTTCGACAAGTGCTACATCGACCAGACACGGTGGGCAGATGCCTCAAGTGGGCAGTTGAGATCGGGCAATTCGGAGTCACATACGCTCCCCGAACATCAATCAAAGGCCAAGCCATGACCGACTTCATAGTCGAGCTCACTTACCCAGAGGCGATGTCCAAGATCGAGCAGCCACCGTGGAAAATGTACGTTGACGGATCTTCCACAACTTCGCGGCCAGGCGCGAGAATCGTCCTTCTCAGCCCGTCCGGCCAGTCGTTCACAACAGCCATCAGATTCGGTTTCCACGCGACCAACAATGAGGCCGAGTACGAAGCATTAATTAACGGCCTGGAAATGGCCATGGCCATGGGAGTGAAGAGACTCCAAGTCTATAGCGACTCACAGCTCGTTACATGCCAAATCTCAGGAGAGTACGAGGCGCGCAGCGATAGGATGTTGGCCTACCAGGGATTAGCCAAGAACCTCCTCGAAAAATTCGATCAAGTTTGCATAGAGGTGGTACCCCGACTCGACAATACTCAAGCAGACGCACTTGCCCGCCTCGCAACATCCGAGGGGGCAGCCGACATGTCCCAGATCACAGTCACTTACCTGACCGCCCCTACGAGCTCGAACCAGCGGGTGACCAATCTGGGGCAGGAGGAGGACAGCTGGATGACCCCCATTCTAAAGTACCTCCTTGACGGCCAACTCCCAGTCGATCGGGTAGCAGCAAGACAGTTGCAGCTTCGGGCGGCCCGGTACACGATCATCGGGGACCAGTTGTACAAGCGAGGCTTCGCCCTACCCCTCCTGAAATGCGTTGCGCCGGGGCAGGGAAGGAAGATCTTGGTAGAAGTCCATGAAGGATGCTGCGGGAACCACGCCGGCGGCCAGGTGCTCGCCCAGAAGGTTATCCGGCAGGGATATTTCTGGCCCACCCTAAAGAAGGACGCAATCAACTACGCGCGGGCATGCCACAAGTGTCAAGTCTATTCGCCGGCAATCCACCAGGCTCCAACCTAGCTCGCCTCAATCCTGAGCCCGTGGCCGTTCGCAAAGTGGGGGATCGATCTCATTAGCCCTTTACCTATGACCCCGGGCAACGTCAAGTACACAATTGTCGCCGTGGATTACTTCACCAAATGGGCGGAGGCGGAATCACTGAAAACGATCGACCAGGAGCATGTTATCAGGTTCATCTGGCGCAACATAATCTGTCGATTCGGCCTCCCACAGATAATCATTTCGGACAACGGGAAACAATTCGACGGGTTGGAGATGGAAAGATTCTGCCAGAAGCACAAGATCAAGAGGCTGTTCTCGTCACCCTACCACCCCCAGTCGAATGGGCAGGTCGAGGCAGTAAACAAAATAATCAAACACACGCTGAAGGCAAGGTTGGAGGAGAGCAAGGGAACATGGGTGAGCAAGCTACCCGAAGTGTTATGGTCATACAGAACAACCTGTCGCACCGCAACCGGGGAGACTCCCTTTGCTCTAGCCTTCGGAACGGAGGCAGTCATCCCGGCTGAGGTCATCATCCCAAGCCTCCGCACCTCGCAACCCGTGGGGACCGAGCACGACCAAGCCATGTTAAACGAATTGGACCTGCTGGAGGAGAGAAGGCTGTCCGCCGAGCAAAGAAACATAGCTTACAAACGGCGGGCTGAGAAATACTTCAACTCGAAAATCAAAATTAGAGAGTTCGAAGCCGGGGACCTAGTGCTTCGTCGGACGGTCGGACAACCTAAAGGGGAATTTGGTCCGAATTGGGAGGGACCCCTAAAGATCTCCAAGCGCCTAGCCAACGGAGCCTACGAGCTAGAATGCCTTGAAGGCAATCCGGCCCAATACCCCTGGAATGCCTCCCTACTAAAAAAATACTACCAGTGACGGCAAAATAATTTAGCCCGCGTCATCATGACGGGCGACCTCAATGTAATCGCTCTCCGAGCGCAAAAGTTGTAATCAATATAAGCGGTTGTGAATTCAATCCCATCTTCGTGAAGTCGCTGCCCGACATTCGGCTAAAGCACTTCATTAATTAATCTGTTGGTTAATTCTTTAAGCGGTTGTTGATTCAATCCCATCTTCGTGAAGTCGCTGCCCGACATTCGGCTAAAGCACTTCATTAATTAATCTGTTGGTTAATTATTTAACCGGTTGTTGATTCAATCCCATCTTCGTGAAGTCGCTGCCCGTCAATCGGCTAAAGCACTTCATTAATTAATCTATTGGTTAATTCTTTAAGCGATTGTTGATTCAATCCCATCTTCGTGAAGTCGCTGCCCGACATTCGGCTATAGCACTTCATTAATTAATTTGTTGGTTAATTTTACAGTTGTTAGTTCAACCCTATCACCGTAAATTTGCTGCCCGTCTATCGGCTAGAGCGCTTCATTTTTTATTATCCAATTACGTTATTAACCCGATCGTCGAACTAAGTGCAAAGAGACAAGAACGAAAGCGAAGTAAAGAGCAAATGAGATTTCATTAAAAAGGTTCGCAAAAGGGAGAGTACAAAAGGCCCGCGGCCAACAAACTTAACAAAATATAAGAAAAAACAAGTTCACTGGGCCGCCGCGTCCACCACGCCCGAATCCTCGGTCACCTCCTTGTCGGCCAGAGGGTAGATGAAGGTCGCCGAGAAACGACAGATCCAGCCCGCAGACGACCAAATCCTTCAGAGTGATGTCATAGTCCGGGGAGAGAGGATTGGACTCGACATAACTCCTCAGATCAGCCAAAGGCCCGGAATAGTCGGTCTCGGGATTCCGACGGAGCAGAGAGTGAATCGAATCGGCGTAGGCATTAATGTACACCATGGATCTGGCCCACTCGTTCTCAGCGGCCAATCGGGCACGCTCGGTTTCCAGGCGCATTTCCGCCTCCGCCGCAAGAGCCTCCCTGGCTTGGCGGACTTCTTCAGCCGTCCTCGCCTCAGCTTCGGTGCGCGCCTTCCTCTCCTCCTCGCAGATACCCTCCAGTTCTACCCGACTCGCTCGGGCGGCCTCCAGCTCCTCCAGGAGCTTTTTGTTCTCCTCTTCCAGACGGGTGGCTTCGTCCCTCTTCGTCTGGAAGGCTGCCTTTTTTAGGAGCCATGTCGACGGTCTCCTCGGAGGATTCTACGTTGACAACCGGGATGGCTGCCTGACCGGCCTCAGGTGCTGCCCTCGGGGAGGCTGCCGGAGAAGCGGACGGTGTGGAGGATTCGGCCGGGAAGCGCTGTGCTGCAGGAGGAATGGCGTGTTGGAAATCGAAAAGGCTATAGCGAGCATGAAAAATCATCAGGCGGGAAGAAACTTACCACCGAAATCCAAGTGGCGCGGGAAGGTTTGGAGCCCGGACAGCCTGCGGAAGTCGTTGCTGTTGAGAAGATCGACGTCGCGATTATCCAAGCTCTCGGACTTCACCAGGGCAAGTGCCTGCCTAAAATCGTCGGTCAGGTCGGCCTGGTTTGGGACCGCGCAGCCTGCACAATGAAAGAAAAATTAGATCAGTACTAAGGGATGAGGGAAGAATTTAGTGTCTACCTCGGCGGTTGCGATCCCGATACTCCCGGGGAACCGGGATGGTGTGTCCGTCAATACCAATGCTCTCCGAAGCGCCGCCGACCCACCACCACTTTTACTGCCAGTGCGTCATCTTCGACGAAATGCCGAAGACGATGGCATCTCCACCCCGGGGCTTCATGGAGTAATATCCGTGGTTCATTCGGCCGACCGAGGCCACGGTGTAATACAGATAGTTGATCTCGGACGGAGTAGACATACGATGCAGCCCGCGCCGACCGAGAGCAACCATCGCCCCCAGAATATAGCTCCACCCTTTCGGGGTGATCTGGGTGATCGACAGGTTCCAGGCGGCGAGCAACTTGGAAATGGCCGGGTGAAGCGGGAAGCGGAGCCCGGCATGGAGTGTGTCCGAGTTAATGGCAATTAGGCCTTCCGGAGGCTGATCGGCCCGTTCGTCCTCCCGGGGAGCGTAAAAGAAGACGTTGGAGGGCGCCTGGAAAGTCCAGTACAGCTCCTTCAAGTCGGCATCCGGGGGGAGGCAGCTGGGGCGGCGAGAGGCCCCAAATTCGGTGTCCCGAGCCTCGCGATACGCACGGGCAGAGCGCCTTCGCACGAACCGGCTCATGTATTTCGAGTAGTCAAACCCAATTAGTCGGTTGTCCGCGTAGTCTATTTGGTTGGGCACAGCTTCCTGCTCGAATAAAAAATCTTCGGCCCTGGGCGGATAGGCTGAGACCGGGGGGACGCTTAGGGCTTCCCCCTCTCGCTGGGGGCTCATCCCCTCCTAATCTTCCGCGAAGGCATCCACGTCCGTGGAATTGCCCTCGCCCTCTCTGGCGGCGGCGGCGTGGGACGTTTCTTCCCCAGCCGGATGGAGAGGCCTCTCGGCTTCGGCTGCGGCGTGGCGGCGGAAGTGATAAGCATCGACGGCCCCAATGCTCTCGGCGGAGTCGCTCATGACGAAGGAAGAGTAGAAAAGAGAGTTTCGAAGAAGAAAACAAGAAAATTACCTCGGAATTCGAAAAAGGTCACCGGAATCTGGGAAACTCGCCGGAAAACTTGAATCTTGCTTAAGGGGGGCGCGAGATTGCAAAAGAGTAAAAATGGGATAATGGGCTAAGAACCCCTATTTATAGGAGAATTGAGAGGGACCAAATTGCAAAAAAACGGGGTCAAAAATGGAATAAAACAAAACTCAGGGGGGCGCGTGGGGGCCACGCGCGCAACGGTTGGGGAGCAGGTTCGGCGGACGTGACCCCTGGACTTCTGCGCATCAGTCACGCCACCCCGTGACGTCAGCAGGCGCGGCATACGAGGCGTCGTCTCGGAAACCGAAACGTCACCCCCAAAATTCAAAATTCAAATTCAAAAGTATGCAGTTCGACCAGCCCGCCACCCGACGACAGCGGCCCCCCGATGTCGGGCTGGTGGGGCAATTGTTACACCTGATATTTACTACCCGACCCATCGGGTATCAGACATAGACCCACTACTGTAGCGGGCTCAGATAAGAGTAGTCCACCGTCTGGTCAGACAGATGGGCGGGGACCTAGAGGCTACCCGACGCGAGCCTCTGTGAGCTGCCGGGCAGGGAACTTATAACCCACAGGCCCGGGTATCGGGCGGCCAGCGACGAGCTCCGGGGCAGGCGCTCTACCCGCCTACCCGTAAATGAACCACCTAGGTGCTCTCGTCCGGCCTCGTCTCCCGGTACCCGAGTACCCGTCTGCCCGACCCCAGGCTGCGCCAGCTGTGAGAGGACGTCGGATGCCATCAGTCCAGAGGATGTGACAGGGTCAAAGAGGGCAGTTGGGGCTAAGTCCAATCACCTCAGGGGTGACAGCGCCACGTGGCATCTCCTCATTGGCTCGTAGGGGAGGTTGTAGCCACTTATTACCTTCCAGCTAGGAGTAGGGGGGGACCCACAGGTCCACCAACCAAGCATGGGGAACACCCACCTTGTACACTATAAATAGGGCTTTTAATGCCCAATTGGAAGACACATCACATTTATTGCAAATACACTCTTGAGAGCTCATTTACTCTCACATTTACTACTTCTTGTTATCATTAATATCGAATCCTACCCGCTAGGAACCCGGCAACGAGATCCGATATAAATCGCTGTCAACACTTATAAAAATTTACCTACAACACAATTTATCTAAAAAAAAAAAATTGTAGGCAAATTATTTGTAGGTGGAGAAAGACTATGTCTATATAATTAGAACTAGTGCGTCCCCTCGCTAATTTCGCGGATTGAAAAAAATTGTTATTATTATTTCAAATTATAATTTTTTTAAATATCTTGTAATTTCGATATAATATTAAAATTGTAATTATAATTCAACTAACAATAAAATAAAAACACTAAACATGAATAAATAAAAAATTTGAAAAATATTAACTAATTCACACATTCAATCTCAAATTGGTATAACACAATATTACTTAAAATTATATTTTTTGTATAATTGCATGACCGTTTCCCCCAATGTATGAAGATATAATAACAATCAAACACAAATGTTTTACTTTAAAGATATAATCACACATTTCAGTTTTAAAAGTTACAGTTGACAAAAAAAATGTCATAATCAAAATGAAATATTGGGTAGATATTTGTATGAGAACAATTGATTAACGTGTTGACATTTATAATATGCAATTCAACAATAAGAATTGACGTTTAAGCGTCAATCTTAGTTAAAAAAAATCCCTCAGACATTTCACATGTACAAACATTTTGCAAAAAAGAAAAAGTTACAAGAAAATTGAATTCCTACTCTACAAAACAATATTTATATATTTTAGAGTTTCAAATTCTATTTTACAAGTAGAATTTTATCTAAAAAAATAATATTGTGTTACAATCTATTATTGATGGTAAGATATTATGTTTTGTGGCAATATTTTTTTGGAATTATATGTTATATCTTTTCTGAAATATTTCAAATTTATCCTACAAATTTCACATCTATCAATATTTTACAAAGATAAATTCTAAGAATATCTTAGAAAAGATATCGTTCAAACGTGAAAAAAGATATGTTTGTATTAGTTTAATGTTTAAAATAATATTCCATATTATAAGTAAATATTTTGTTTCCATTGATTAAAATATATTCAAATTTATTGCATTTTACAGTAAGATATTTTTTAAAGTTATAATACTTAAATTGGTAAAAAAACTTAATTTTTTTTTGCCAACACTATAAATTTTTAATCATGAAAAATTTATTCCGCATGTTTAATATATATATATATATATATATATATAAATACACATTAATTATATAAGAACAACATTTTACTTATTCATCATTTACAATACTATTTTAATATTTTTATGTTAAAAACTAAAATAATATAAAAGAAAATTCGAAGTTCTATTCTAAAATATAATATTTGTACTTTACAGTTTAGTAGTCTATTTTGGCGGCATAATTTTATCCAAAAATAAAATTTTGTATTACAATATATTATTAAAGGAAAGATATTATATTTGGTGGTATCTTGCACTATTTCGGTGATAATATCTTTTCTGAAATATTTCAATTATCTCCTACAAATTTCACATCTATCAATATTTTGCTAAAATAACTTCAAAAAATATCTAAAAAGAGAAATCATCCAACCGTGAAAAAAATATGCTTGCATTACTATTATATTTAAAATAATATTTCATATTTTATGTAAATATTTTATTTAAGAAGGCAAGATATTGTATTTGGTGGCAAAAAAAAATTGGTATCATACACTATTTTAGTGATAATATCTTTTCCAGAATATTTTAATTATCTCTTACAAAAATTTCACATCTGCCAATATTTTGCAAAAATAACTTCCAAAATATCTAATAAGAGAAATTGTTCAACCGTGAAAAAAGATTTGCTTGCATTATTATAATGTTTGAAATAGTATTTTATATTATGGATAAACATTTTATTTCCATTAACTAAAATATATCCAGATTTATTGTATTTTAGAGTAAGATGTTTTTTAAACTTATAGTACTTAAATTGTTAGTATAGAAACTTAGTGTCCTTTTTTTAATTATTTTTTGGCAACACTATAATTTTTAATCCATAATAAATTTATTCAACATATTCTAAGAAAAAAAAATATACCTTAATTATATAAGATATAACAACCTTTTACTTATTTATCAATTACAATACTCTTTTAATATTATTACGTTAAAAAATATAAAAGAAAAACCAAAATCTTAGTCTAGAAAAGAATATATGTATTTTGCAGTTTAATAGTCTATTTTGACCGCATAATTTTATCCAAAAATAATTTTTTTTTATTACAATCTATTATTGAAGTCAATATATTTTATTTGGTTGCAAATTTTTTGGTATAATATACTAGTTCAGTGAAAATATCTTTTCCAAATATTTCGAATTCTCCCCTACAAATTTCACATATATCAATATGTTGCAAAAAAAAAAAAAAAAAAAAAAAAATATATATATATATATATATATATATATTTTGTTCCCATTTATTATATTTTATTTAGATTTATATTATACTATAGAGAAATAATAACTTAGTAATAACAACCCTATATTTTAAAAATAAATAATTTCTGAAAAAATTAAAGAAAAAGTCATCATTCGTTGATTTCGAATTATCCCGATAAACTGAGATCTTGAGCCCGTTTCTGGTACTGTGGTGCTCCGGGTTGGGATCGCTTTACCGAGAATTTAACCATGTCTATGCAAGAAAAAAATAAAGATTTAATTAGTTTAAAATTGATCTCTTACCCGATGTGACGGCGTGCGGTGTACCGATGCGAAAAATCAAGAAAAAGTCACTATTATACCTATAAAAAAATCAATGAGCAGTGGTCCGATGCGTTAGCCAACGAATGAGAAAATATTAAAGAGAAAATGATTAGGGTTGTAAATCAGAATGAAAATTAAAGCGAGATTTGACATTTATAGAAAATATAAAATAAAATGTATAGTTGAGATTAAAGATATAAAATATATGATGTAAATTAAATCTTAATTTAATTTAAAACATGCCTAAAATAACTTTTAAGGAGAATGCAGGATTTTGAAATAAAATAATTTGAAAGGTGTCACATCACCTTAAGAAAAATGTGATACTGACACATCATGGTTTAGAAATATAGTATAACTAGAGTGTACCCACGCGAATTTCGCATACTGAAAAAATATATTATATTTATTTTCTGTAGACATTTAATATAAAAGTATTTTTGTTTAAAAAATTTCGAGGTATATACAATAAATTATGGGGTTTGTTTAGCTGTGGCCCGTGCCCTTCACTAAACTCTATAAGTATATCCTACAAATTAAATAATTAAAAAAAACATCAAAATTCACATAAATTAATAACAATTATGGAATAACATTACTTAGACTAATAATTTAATAATAATCAATTTCCATTTCAATATTGAATAATTTATAAATTAATCAACATTATTAGTTATTGGGAGTATACGGTAAGAAATTAATTTATATAAGAAACAATACAAAATTTGAAATAAAACTTTAAAGTTACAAATACCCGTTCATCGATCAAAATGAGTTCCAAGTAGAACTTGTCTCTATTAAAATCATTAAAAAATATTGTCCAACTTTTTCAATCCTAACTTTAACGGTCAAATTTGACTCTCACTCTTGATATTAGAAATCAGAGAAAATTGAGGTGTCATACTCTTGAAATCTAAAATGAGATTTAAATTACAACAATTAAACCATCATAATTATTCAGATAAAAATATATGGTATAGTTAAATATATTATTTTTGCACATGAAGAATATTTAAACTGAATGATGTAGAACATAAATCAACAATCATTATTACATTCATATTGATATTGATATTGATATTTAAATCTAATCAAATTGTGAGCACTTAAAATGATGAATTTAATTATAAAATAAATATACTAATAACAATAGATATATAACTAACCAACAATTGATGGGAGAAATATCAGTAAAAGAGTGGAACAAATGAAACTTTGATGTGAAAAAATGAAATACAATGTGCTCTTATTTATAATAAAAAATGCATATATCTTGTCCATAATAAGAATATATCACATAAGAATATTCTTTGGAATGTATAACTATATACCTTTTATTTTAGGAAAAAATAATTGAACATTATATTATACTATAT
Organism: Ballota nigra; assembly: GCA_947034835.1. Lineage (NCBI taxonomy): Eukaryota > Viridiplantae > Streptophyta > Magnoliopsida > Lamiales > Lamiaceae > Ballota > Ballota nigra. Next base: position 68,794,064 of record OX344720.1, on the reverse strand, counting down.
ATATTAACTCAAGCTTATAAATGATAAATTTAGATTCATTCAATAAATAGATCATATTTAATTACATTAAGGTTTGGAAAAAATATGATTTATAATAAATTCTAAAAATAACTAAATAAAAAAATAGAAAAAATATCTATTTGCATTAATTATGCAGATATAAATTAATGGTTTAGATTTAATGATATAGAATGAAGGGTCGAGATTAAAAGTTTAACCAACTTTTAATGAGAGCGCATTATTTCAAAATGGAGAGATTTGAGACATGCCACATCAACCTAAGAATAAGGTGGTGTTGACACATCATCTTGGAGAGGTTTGAAAATCTTATAATAATATATTTTCAAACCTCTCCAAGATGATGTGTCAACATCACCTTATTCTTAGGCTGATGTGGCATGTCTCAAATCTCTCCATTTTGAAATATTGCGCTCTCATTAAAAGTTGGTTAAACTTTTAATCTCGACTCTTCGTTCTGTATCATTAAATCTAAACCATTAATTTATATCTGCATAATTAATGCAAATAGATATTTTTTCCATTTTCTTATTTAGTTATTTTTAGGATTTATTATAAATCATATTTTTTCCAAACCTTAATGTAATTAAATATGATCTACTTATTGAATGAATCTAAATTTATCATTTCTAAGTTTGGGTTAGTATATATAGTATAATATAATGTTCGATTGTTTTTTTCCTAAAATAAAAGGTATATAGTTATATATTCCAAATAATATTCTTATGTGATATATTCTTATTATGGACAAGATATTTTTTTTGATCAGTCAAATAAGAATTTCATTAAAAGAAGCAGTAGCCAAGGGTATAAGACATACTCTGGCCACCAAAAAAAAAAAAAAAAAAACAAATGCAATTACACCAAGTTCAACAGGCGTATAGAACAGAAGAAATACAGCAGTAACACAACCTTAGCTAGACTAGCCCAGCTCTCACGTTGCTCGCCCATGCTCGAAACGAAACTTGATTGAAATTCTTGTCCTTTGCCGATAACCATGACCAAACTCTTGCTTTAACCTCACCCCAAGCTTTTTCCAAATTGAGTTCCCCATTATTGAAAATTCTATCATTACGAAGCTTCCATATTAACCAAACGATCCCGATCCAAAGAGTGTCTGCAACTTTTGAACTAGACCCAGTGCCCAGAACTGAACTGTGCTGATTAAAGTGAAGAATTGGCTCTGAATGAGCAGCCAATAACAGCCCCGCCCATTGATAGTATCTTGTCCAAATTCCGTAAGAGAAAGAGCATCGAAAAAATAAATGGGAAATTGACTCGTCTTCCTCATTACAAAGAGCGCACCTCAGATTTCCATTGGAGTGAAGGCCTCCCCTTTTCAGCAGGTTGTCTTTAGTCGCCAGTCTACCTCTCAGAAGTTTCCACACGATAGCTTGGACTCGGGGAGGAGCATAACTCTTCCAAAGTCTTCTGAAAGCTTTCATCCTCGAAGCGTCTTCCTCATCACCTGCTTGGTTTGTCGCCAGGATTCTATATGCACGGTTTGTGGAATAAACTCCATTGTTTGAATGAAGCCACTCCCACGAATCTTGTTTTCCTTGATGCAAACGGTACCTGTTAAGAATAAGAACAAGCTGATCCACCATTGAAGACTCTCTAGCAAGTAAGTTTCTTGACCATTTAAAGTCCCAAACCCACCCCCCTACCTCCCAACGACCCATCTCCTTTACCGACACATCTTTTTGAAGACTCAACCTAAACAACCTATTAAAAATGATCCCCAAGACACCCTCTTCAACCCAACTATCCTTCCAAAACAAGGTCCCCGACCCATCCCCGATAACCCTTTTAAAATCCTTACAAATCCCTCCTCCCTCGGCACTCCCATACAACTCACACACGTCGCTCCACCACCCCGACATCTTTTTGTTTACTCTTTTCAATCCCAAAAAACCACGCCTTCCATACCCACTACTAAACTCCCCACCCAACTTCCCGTATTTTGACTTGACAACCCTCACCCACAGCCTCTCCGGCTCACAAAGGAATCTCCACACCCACTTTCCTAACAAGGCCCGATTGAAAACCCCCAAATTTTTTACCCCAAGACCCCCACAAGGTTTTTCTTTGCAAACATCCTGCCATTTTACCCATGGAATTTTGCACTTATTATCACACCCCCCCCACAAGAAGTTACGTTGTAAGAATTCAATTTCCTTAAGGGTATTTTTAGGCACTTTGTAGAAAGAAAGACAGTAGATCGGTATGGCGGAGAGAACCGCTTGAATTAAAGTGATTCTGCCACTAAAAGACATTTGTTTGTCGTTCCACCTAGCTAACCGGGTTCTGATTTTATCAACCAATTTCGCCCAGGACTTGGCTTTTTTGTGCTTGATGCCCACATTCATGCCCAAGTAAGAGAGAGGCCCCGTCCCAATATTGCAGTTGACTAAACAAGCCATGTCACTCAGCAGATTGTGATCCACCCTAACTCCCCAAACACAGCACTTGTTGAAATTCACCATGAGACCCGACATAAGTTCGAACATACACAAAGTGTATTTTATCGCCCTAATGTTTTCCAATTTGCCTGGGCAAACAAAAATGGTGTCGTCAGCGTATTGTAAATGAGAAATCTTAATTTTATCTTTTCCCACCTCAATAGGCTCCAGTTGGCCAGACGAGACAGCCTTTTCAATCAAGAGATTCAAGCCCTCCGCAACAATAAGGTAAAGAAAGGGCGAAAGAGGGTCGCCTTGTCGAAGTCCCCTTTCGAGTTTAAATTCTCCAGAGGGGCTACCATTAACGAGAACCGTAGCTGAAGCCGAAGATACACACTCTAACATCCATGCTCTCCATTTTGAATTGAAGTTGAGACCCTGCATCATCTCGTCTAAAAATTCCCAGCTGACCGAATCGTAAGCCTTCGCGAAATCAACCTTGAAGATGGCCCAACTTTTCTGCTTCTTTTTTGCCTCGTCCAAAATCTCATTCAATACTACAATTCCATCAGAAATTTGTCGTCCCGCAACAAAAGCAGATTGAGTCTCTGAAATTACTGAATCGAGTACTTTACTGATTCTGCACGCCAGAATTTTGGATATAATCTTGTATAAACACCCGACAAGAGAAATGAGACGATAATCATCAAGGGATGAGCCACAATCCTTTTTTGGAATGAGGACGATAAAAGATGGGTTCATTCCCTAAACAATTTTTCCAAAGCGATGCAAATCTGCCAGCATCTGGATGATCTCCCTTTTAAGTAACCCCCACTTGCTCTTGATGAAACCAAAAGAGAAACCATCTGGTCCCGGGCTTTTATCAGAGTCACAGGACCAAATGGCCTCTTTTATTTCATCCTCAGAGTCACAAGATATAATATTGCATTTTTTTTTTATAAATAAGAGCATATTGTATTTCATTTTTTTACATCAAAGTTTCATTTGTTCCACTCTTTTGCTGAGATTTCTCCCATCAATTGTTGGTTAGTTATATATCTATTGTTATTAGTATATTTATTTTATAATTAAATTCATCATTTTAAGTGCTCACAATTTGATTAGATTTAAATATCAATATCAATATCAATATGAATGTAATAATGATTGTTGATTTATGTTCTACATCGTTCAGTTTAAATATTCTTCATGTGCAAAAATAATAGATTTAACTATACCATATATTTTTATCTGAATAATTATGATGGTTTAATTGTTGTAATTTAAGTCTCATTTTAGATTCCAAGAGTATGACACCTCAATTTTCTCTGATTTCTAATATCAAGAGTGAGAGCCAAAAATTGACCGTGAAAATTAGGATTGAAAAAGTTGGACAATATTTTTTAATGATTTTAATAGAGACAAATTCTACTTGGAACTCATTTTGATCGATGAACAGGTATTTGTAACGTTAAAGTTTATTTCAAATTTTGTATTGTTTCTTATATAAATTAATTTCTTACCGTATACTCCCAATAACTAATAATGTTGATTAATTTATAAATTATTCAATATTGAAATGGAAATTGATTATTATTAAATTATTAGTCTATGTAATGTTATTCCATAATTGTTATTAATTTATGTGAATTTTGATATTTTTTTTAATTATTTAGTTTGTAGGATATACCTATAGGGTTTAGTGAAGGGCACGGGCCACAGCTAAACAAACCCCATAATTTATTTATATACCTCGAATTTTTTTAAAAAAAAATACTCTTATATTAAATGTCTACAAAAAATAAATATAATATATTTTTTCAGTACGCGAAATTCGCGTGGGTACACTCTAGTATAGTATAATAAGATAAGATAATATTTTTTGTAGGCAATTCGTAGACAATCGAATTTTTTTTAGAAATTTCGTTCCATATTGACAAATTGCGTAGATAAAAATGGAAAAAATGGTTAAAAAGATAAGTAATTACAATAAAAATTTAGAATCTAAAAACACTTATTACAATATCTTTATTCACGTGTACACACAAATAAATACCAGGAGAGCGCCCTGACCACGAATGCCAATGAGTCAACTAAATAATAGAGACTCTTAAACAAGTAAGGCTTCCCAACAAAGGAATTCGTGGTCAGGGAAAAAAATAATTCAAGAAAAGAGAAAAAAATAAAAAAGGCTTGCAAACATCTATGTAGTTGGGGAAAAAAAATTGGAGTCACTAAAATGCAAAAGCAAATGGCATACACTACAAGAAAAAATCACGAATTAGCGTCTGATTTTTGTCACAAAATAAGATTAACGACCGATTTCTGACCGATAAATGTCAGTCGCTAAAACGCGGGTAGGTAATATTAGCGACTGCCTTTTTAAATCGATCGCTGATCAACGACCGCTTAGATTTAGAGATCGCCACCGGTCAATCACTGATCCGACCGGGTCTGACCTGATTTGGTCAGGGTTTTGCGACCGCTCAGCTGGCGGGCGCTAATTTAATTCTTAATAAAAATAATTGATAAATTTAAAGTTTATGATTAGCGACCGAACTGAGGGCGGTCGCTAATCACCGATCTGTTTCAAATTGTATATAACTCGAACACGATTTGGAAATTCCATCTATTTCAAATTAATAGTAAATAACAAGTTAATTAAAAAAAGGGCAGAATTTCGACTGTAAACAGACATATCCATCAAACATAATAAACTAATCAAATACATCATATTAATTAATTAAAAAATATTGGGCAGAATTTTAACTATAAATAGACATATCCATATTTATTTTTCACATAAATCCAACATAACAATCATATATACTAAATCACTACTATACATTTAAGCATATGCATACAAAAAACTTACCAAAAACTAAAATATATACAACAGGAGAATTAAACGGTAAAAGTGTGAAAACACACGGTGAAGTTGAAGCAATGAGCACAATGTGATATAGAATCAGTCGATTGCTACCACCACTTCAAAAAGACATTCGTAGTAGATTAAACGGAACGAAAAACGAGTTTGAAAGAGTTTTTTTCGTAAAAAAATATGAAAGAAGAAAGGAATATGTTTTGTAATAGACATTTAACGACCGCCTTCAGGGTATTAGCGACCTGCCGTCTTCGGGATTCGTGATTCGTGATTTGCGACTGAGTCATTATTGGCCACCTGCCGTCTTCGGGATTCGTGATTTGCGACTGCTACATGCAGTCGCTAAACAGACAACCAAGTTTACAACCGATATCGGTCGCTAATAGGAAGAATGCGACATCGTCTGACCTCAATGGCCAGGGCGGTCGCTAATTTCAGTCTCAGATTAGCGACCGATATGTCTGGTGGTCGCTAATCCCCAACCTTTTGATGATTCCAGACCGTCGGTCGTAAATGGATCGCTAATCACCTTATTTAGTGACCGATATTTCGACGGTCACAAAAATCGGTCGCTAAAATGCGTCTTTTTTGTAGTGATATATCACAATCTTGGACCATCGATAATAAAATTCGTTAAATTCATACTCTTGAACTTGATCCATAATAGAGCATCCCAAAAGTCACGATTTCTCCAAACAACCCGGTTCTCCCGCAATAACAACCTACCATGAACTAAATCAAGATATCAGACCGTATTCGAAAGGCCATGAACTCACATTTTATATTATAATTACAATTCTCACATCTTCCTACATAACTTGATTATCGATCTATAGTAAAAGTTGAATTCTTACTATTCATGATCACAATACAAATGCTCACAATTGAGTATATTGACAAATTTCTTTTAAGAGAAAAATAAATGTAAAATTCAATTGTGTGGCTCCATCCTTTGTACGAGGGTTACTGATCGGCACTCTTAACAAACCTCGACTTTTGATGAGAAGTAGTCATTTAAATTGGGTATAGCACCAGATATTTGGCATCGGTCCATTCTATTTTGGCCTCAACCCCACCTAAGCTGCTATCATGGTTTTTATTACCTCACCTCTGTGTCTGTCTAGTCAATTTTTTATATTAATATTAAATTTTCTGAAACTCAAACATTGACAATAATTTATAAGCCACCAGCTAGCAATTCAGCCTCGTCGAGATAGAGGTACGTAGTCTATAATCTATGTTGTATAACTTGTTCCATTAGAAACAATATACATAATTTAAAATACGAGATGATCAGGTCTTTTAAAGAAATGATGATTTGTATCTAAACATGAATGACATTTAATCAGCCGGGGCACTAGCTTGCAGATTTTAATATTGGGGCATTTTTATATTGATTTTAACAAATTCATCATAATTATAAAATAGTTCAGTAGGTTTGCACAGATACTGAAATATATGCAAAATAAAATAATACTTTTGTGCAAATATTTTAATATATTTGTACAAATCTCTTGAACCGATTTTAAATATGATTTATTTTTTAAATTAATTTGTAATTATTCCATATTGATTGTTTTTTTTCATTTATTGTTAAGAGCACAATATGAATTTATATTTTATAAACATAAGTAAAATACATCGACTAAAGTAGTAAAGTGATAACTAATTTAACAAAATTTACAATGAATATATATAAACAATATATTTTTAGGTAAAAATTTGTGTGAGACCATCTCATGGCATGAGACAACACAAATTAACATACAACTTTGTCAAAGTATTAATGCGACATGCACAATTTATATTCAATTACACTGCCTCATGAGACAGTCTCACACAAAAACTACTTATTTTTTTAATTGAATTCCAATCCTAATTAGGCAAGATGATTAGATGTTGATAAGGAAATTTGAGTCATAATTTCCCTCAAGTTGTCCCCAAATTCATAAAATGATGGTAGAAAATGTCGGTTTGGTTGTTGTAATAATCCATTTTAGCGTGATGTATTGAAATTTTCGACTAAATAATCATTTATGGCAAAGTGGCAACATCTATTCACTAGTATGATAGTATCACATAGGCTGTCAATGCCATCAAAATCTTGATTTTCTTTTTAAAAATTTCAAGATTTATGTATGGAAATAGGTAAGAATATATTCATTTGTTATTTATATATGTTATTTAGTGATAGTACCATTAAATTTATTTACTGATACTATACCATTTTATGTGATTTTAGTATATAAATCTAATAATATTAGTGAGTGCATGTAATAGTATCAATAAATACATATAATAATATAAATTTCATAAATGAAACTTGTTCATATAAAATTTGTGAACATGTAAATGCTACTCCAGGCTATTTTATTAATTAAATAATTTTTTTTAATTTATAATCACTTATTTTACTTTTTAAAATCAGTATAGAGTGTTTTGTATCTCATTTATCAGATTAAATAAGTTGTCAAAAGTTATAATTTAAAAACTCAGAATGTATTGCATTTTACAAATTATGAGTTTTTATTAGATATTATCAAAATATATATATATATATATATATATATATATATATTGACAAACCCTATCAATTTCTCTTTGATTTTTTGCGGACAATATTAATTTTTTGAGTAGGTTTTATATGAAAACGCTTCATAATAAACTTAACATGAAATAGTTTTAGAGTATCATTAATCTCATCAGGAGTATCATTAAGTCTGTCAAGAGTATCACTAATCTGAATCAGTGATATTATATTGTAATTGTTTTAAATTTTCTTGAATTTAGACGAATGATACCCCTGATGAGATTAATGATACTCCCGATGAGATTAATGATACTTTAAAATTGTTTCATGATAAGCTTATCATGAACCATTTTCATATAATACTTTGCCTAATTTTTTCTATTAACCACTTTTTTCATAAACACTTATTTAATCAATTCTTCAAAATTAATTTTTTTTTCAAACACGCCCCTAATTATATTAGATAAATTTTATGCTACGATCGATTAATAAAACATTAAAATTATACTCCGAACTTGTGATATTTAATTATCACAATTTGCCCAATTAGATTTGAGAATGTGTTAATATTTTTTTTTCTAAGGAAAATCAAGAATGTGAGGAGATCAATAGACGTTAGATGTGAAATTGATAAACAAAATTCAAATCCAATTCCCATTAGTAACTCGAATATTAGTTGAAAATAGAGAAAGTAATGATGAAGCAAAAGAAGAAAATATTTTTGCCCCATAAAGTCTAACTCAAAGGACACAATTGTAAATCTCCAAGAAATATGTAGCCATTTTAAGCAGGATCTCCTCATAAACCGTACTTATTTCAATTTTCGAGAGAGGAAGAAAAGTAACGTAGTCGGCAGGGGACTTTAATACTGATTACTATACAAATTGTACGTATTTTTTAATTTAAGTAAAAAAATATAAAAAAAATACTTTTTTCAACGCATGCTACAAAATTTAGTCAAAGATTTCTAATCGATCCCCCCCCTCTCTCTCTCTCTGACGTTGGTCTGGCATTCCCCACGTTACTTTGCTGCTATAAATAAACCCCAATTCTCATTCTCTCAACACAAATACTCTTTTCCTTTCCTCTCTTCTCAACACACGCATCCGTGATCCGTGTGTGTGAATTCTTGAATTTCATGCATGCAGGTTAATTTTGCTACTGCCAGAGTGTGGAGAACCTATAAAGCTCAGGAGGGATAGCGCCCTTGATGATCTTTCGCTATTGACACTCCGCCTCCTTGGACGGGCGGGGGAAGTGGTGGTGGGGCCGTGATTTGAAATAGATCTCTACTGCGCTATCCATCCTGAGTTTCATGGGTTTTTTTCATACTGACCCTCCCTCATTAATTGCTACAACAGAATTAAATTATGGCCAGACATGTGGGTACGTGCCTGCATAATGTACGTTAATTTTTAATTGCTCATTCTGTCAGCATGGTTAATTCAATTTATTATTTATTGTTCTTACACCTTAGCTATTAGTAATGCATTTTCCCCTTCAATGATTCTTAGTTGTGTGTAATGTGAGGTTAATTAGGATTTTGGTCTACAATTCTATGTTATATATATATATATATATATATATATATATATATATATATATATATATATATATATATTAAATTGTGAAAGGAGACGGTAAATATAACTGAATTAAATTATATGAAAAATCATTTTGGAGTCTTGGTAGTGACGTACTATTTGTTTGACTAATTTCAACTTAATATTGTATATAGGCAACAAGGTACTCCATGTAGTCGTGGTTGAAAACTGAATTCTAATTTACTCAACACAAAATCTCCCATGAATATGAAATTTATATTATTACATGAATTCACTCACAGTTATCATTTTATATATTTATAATTGTTAATATTATTATATTTAAAAATACATGTAATGATATTAATTTTATACCAACCTAGTCTTTATTCAAATGAAGTGGTTGTTTACTAACAACTTACAAAATGATGCAGAATAATTATTTTTTAATGAAATAATTCATATTAATAGGTAAATTTCTTTTTTAAAAGCTAATGCCATTATTTATTCTACAGGAATATACTATTGACGGACAAAATTCAACGTCACACCTACCAAGAAATATTAAATATTGGAAAATTTACACTTCATGTTCTATTTATTCTGTACAAGAAAGTATACTCAAAGAGTAGTTATTATTTTATTTACGGAGTAAATTTTATATGAAAATAGTTCATCGTAAGTTTATTATAAAATTATTTTAAAATATCAAATATTAGACAATAAGTATCGATAATTTTACTAGAAGTATCAATAATTTGAGTTCAATTTTTTTTACACCAATTATAATATAATAACACTGACCCAAATTAATGATATTTCTGATTAAATTATCGATACACCTAGTAAAATATTCGATATTTTAATATAATTTCATGATAAACTCATTATAAACTATTTTTTATATAATATTTAATTTATTTTTAAATATTGATTATGACGACGGTCCTTTATTTATTTATGTTTTAAATGCATGCAGACTATTAGTTGTAGATGCATCGAGGAGTGAGGACACTCAACTAAATGCGAGAAAACATACACTGAAAAAACTGCGTTGTACTGATACAGTCGGAAAAGTGTAAGGAGGACCTGGATTGATGTTAGAGAATTATATTTTATTAGAAATGAAAGAATTCCACCTAATCAATTCGAATTTGTAGGGGCAAGTGTGGAATCAATTTAGTAATTTATTTTTTTTAACATTGGCCGAACTCTTAATTTTTCCTCTTTTGGAATCCATGATGTTTTTCTGAGCGTGAGGCATGAGCTTTTTTTTGGCTCTAATACTATAAATAAATTCTCCTTAATTTGAAAGTTCGAACTTGTAAAAAAATATTAAATCAATTTATTTATTTAATTTTCCTAACCAGAATTAACATTACGCCTTTTCATAAATTCAAGTTTTAATTAGACGAGATTTGATTCTTTAATATTGTTACTAGAGTCCAAAGTCATGCTTACAACGATTAATTTATATTAAATTATTCATTTATTGGTTCTAATTTTTTTATTCTTTATTAATGAGATCGAGATTCTTTCAATTGAACATGTTCACCAACTCAAATCATCAGACATTCGATTTAAAAAATAGTAAAACCAACGTTATTAGAAAACTAATACTCCTTCCGTTTAGTTGGACACATTAATTAATAAAGTAATGGTATATATGTGTATATTTTTATGAGTGAATGAATGAACATACAAATCAATATTTCATTTTTTGAAGTGTGCAAATTAGTATGAGAGGGTCAAATAAGACAAGTGTGCAAATTTTCGCTGGGACGGAGGAAGTATTAATGAATTAATTTTATACCCCCTCCGTCCCACAAAGATATGCTTATTTTTCATTTTCATTCGTCCCATAAAGATAGGTTTGTTATTATATTTAATACATCATTAAATTTGTCTTGAAAAATGAATAGTTATAGGGGCAAAATTGTAAAACAAATAAATATTTTAATGTTTTAACTATAATAACTTCTAATTCTCAATCTATCCCCTATTATACTAATAGGGAGTTATTCCTGATGATGTGTCGATCTTACGTTCATTTGGCCTATGTGTCATTTTGTGAAAAATTTGAATAATTGTGTAATCATACATGTCAATTTATGATCTTATGTGTCAATTTATCATCTTATGTGTCATCTATGTGACACTATAATTATGAGTTTAACTAAAAAAAATGCATTTAAGTGAAGTTGAACCTTGCACCTCTTAGACAAAGATTATAATGTTTACCAATTACACCAACCACGAGTTTTATAAAATTTGAATATCTACTGTATATAATATGAGTGCATAAAAGTATATTAGAAATTTTATTACGAATGTATCAATATACATTTAATTTTACTATATTTGAGGTTTGAGCATATCCTATATTCAGAAAATTCTTAATTGTTCAATAATTTAAACAAATAAAGTATTGCTAAATTGAATGATTAAATTTTAAAAAAATTATAATTATCCGAAATTTTAATATTTAATTGATTTATTTTTGTCGTGTCACTATAATTTTAATTTATTCTTTTGATTAAATAATTACTTATAATTTAAAAATTCTGATTGTTTGAAATTATAACATCTAATTGATGAATTCTTATTGTTTAAAAAAAAAAAATAAGTAAAATTCTAAATATTTGAATTTTTATTTTTCTCAAATCGTTTTTAGTATATCATTTTTCTTCTGACTTATGTTTAATACGCGAGATTATGTTTAATATTTTCTCCAATTAAAAATGCAATAACATATATTTGAATTTTGCACACATCTATAAATCTTTACGTACTTTAAATATAAGTATATTATATTTAACATAACTTTTTTATTTGTTTAAAATAGAGGGTCAACTTATATTATTATTGGGTCTAATAATGACGATTTATTTTTATTTTTTATTTTGAAATGCTAATTTTTTGTTTATTTAAATCTAATATTTTATAATATATAATTTATTTTTACAAGAATCCCGCGTAGTACGCGGACACTCATCTAGTGTGAAAATATATGTAAGTCTATCTTTGTGGGACAGAGAGGGATTTGAATCCGGTGATGTACAAGAGCGTCCTATGCAACACAAATACATAGTTAGACCAATTGTATTTGATTTTACGGGGTCAAACCAATTGGCCTAACTATGTATTTGTGCTGCATATGACGATCCTCATATTAAATTATTCACTCGATAAATCTTCTCCACGAAAGAGTGACCTTGAAAATTCAACCCACAAGTGATGAAAAGAATTAACATAAATAGCTTGAGGAATAATTACAAAATAGTTCAAAAAAATAGACCATAAGTATAAATTAATTCAAAATATTTGCACAAACATTATTTTTACCAATATTGGCTTTCGGATGAGAATTTAAACTTGCCCATGAAATAGTTAAATCAAGTATTGATGGTCATATTAATATACGAATTGTTATTTAAGATAGTTTTTGATTGACAATATACTGCTAAATGTAAATAAAAATGATGCAAGCTACATTAAATCTTCTATTCTTATTGCGTACGTTTGGTTGCACTGCATTTCCTCAAAAAATCGTATTTTCTCAGAATTGTAGCACTACATTTATACAATTACATTTTATATATATATATATATATATATATATATATATATATATATATATATATATATATATAATATCATTTTGGGCGTAAGTATGTGTTGTGGGTGAAGGATTGAATCCCAATATTTGAACTTTAATTTAAGTTTCGTTAATAAATAATGATGATAATAAGTAGTATATTTTAGGTTGAAGTTTAATTTGGTGAGTGGGGGGGAGGTACAAGGAATCTGCTTTATTAGTAGTACCAGAAAAAAAATGACTGATACCCAAATGCATGCAATTGATGAGTCTTTTCTTGCTAGTGAGTGATAGATAGGTTTCCAAAATTAAGCTAAAATTAGGTTTATTTATCTCAGTACATGCCAACTCGTGCATTGTTCTTTTCACCTTTCCGATTCTTGTTGTTTTCTTTCTCCCTTTTCAGGTATATAATTGAAACTTTAACCAAACATCGCAGATAACACCAAAGGACGACAAATGTGGGGGGGCCTGCTCATGTTCAATTCTTAATTCTAAGTTGGTTAATTTTGCCAGAATTATATCTCATTTAATAATTGGAGTTTGTATAGGGTCTTCAACTCTGATATTGTGAATTTTTTTAATCTCATCTAATATTTCAAATTTATAAAAATATATTGAATTAATTCGTTGATATTATTTCTCTAACAAATTCAGTGGTGTACAACCCGGCCCAATTATTAATTTATGAATTCAAAATATTCTAAATTACTTTATTGAATTTTGTACTCCCCCGTTTCTTAATTAATTTCACACTCTAAAAAATAAAATAAAACACCCTTAATATAGATACTTTATTTAAAAAAATATTCTTCATTCATTGTTTTACAAAGTCAATAAACAGTTTTTTAAAACGTGTGCATTCTCTCCTATGAAATTTATCAGGGGACGGACACTGCAAGAAAAAAAAAATTGCCTATGAAATTTCCAACAAGAAGAATTTCGTATTGAAATTGCTTACGACCTGTCTACAAGATTATCAAATTATATATGCATCTTCTTCCCTCAACATATAAGTAATTTGCTTACGAAGTAAAATTACATGCTAATTAATTACTTACAAACAATCTATCTACAAAAATTTACCAAAATGCCTACAAAATTTTTGTAGACAAATTTTTTGTACATAATGATTGAAGATGCGTATATAATTAGAAAGCTTGTAGACAATTTCGTGGGCAATCCCTACTATATATATATATATATATATATATATATATTTTTTTTTTTTTTTTAATTCGGTAGATAATTTTATATTTTCTTGTGGTTGGAGAGAGTGTATCAAATCATATCTTAATTTGAATATGAAATAATCATGTCAAATCACATCATATATAATTAATACTATTGTAGTACTAATTATCATTAATATCCACAAAATTGAACACGTCAACAAGGTCTACCTGATTACAAGTAGATATCACCCGACAAGAGATCAAATACCCAAGGGTACTTGAATTCGATAAAATTAAGAGTCGATCGCCATCAGAGAGAACATCGAAGTAGCATCATTAAATCAACAGTTGTAATAAAATTCTAATATAAAGCCCTATATAATGTAAAGTAGATTAGTCATTTAGTATCAATCATTAGATCAACCGTTGTAATAAAACCCTAAAATAAAATATTGAGATGAATTTATAGTTTTTTTTTTGCCTTTAAGGGCACACCCACATTGTAGAGGGACCCTCATTTTTCCTCATTCATTATACACACAATATATAGTACAATTTGAAGCAAGGGTTCTTGCCCCATTGTTCATGTTGATTCATTTATTTTAGTTTAGTAGGTAATAATCAGGTTACATTTATAGTCATATTAATCTATTCATTCCATTCGATAAATCACTATCAACAAATACTAGTCTAGTACAATAGCTAGGGATAACAATGAGTAAGGTACCCATCCATTTAAGTGCAGCTATACCAATTAGAAAAAACTAGCTATTGAATCTCGTGTATTACACATATTAAAATGATTATTTTATGAATTTTATATTAGATATTTTGATATTTATTTTATTAAATTAATTCAGTTCAGTTATAGTTATGTCTACTTTTTTAATAAAACAATTTGATTCGATTAATTAAAACACTTCTTTTTAAAAAATTACTATTCTCTTAATTAATTCAATATTTTTTTATCCAAATTAAAAATTATGGTCCTTAATTGATTATTGTCTTGGTTAAATTTGTAATTAAATTTTTTAAAATTAGATTAATCAGAAAAATTAAAAAAATATTTAGAATGGACAACTGAAATCGCTTCTTAGCCAAATCCAATTAATAAATTTTAAATAAAAATAGATGATATAAAGATATTATTATTTAATCAATTGTAATTCAATTTTAGCTTACCTAAAATAAGACATATTCAATTATACTAATAAAAAAAATTACAAAAGATATTTATAATTAGAAAAAAAAGTCATATATAACTCAACTCATAAATTAAAATATTCAAAATAGAGGGTCTAGAAAAGTAGGGAGTGATTCACAAATAGATAATAAGATATTACTCCCTCGGATTTTTTTAGATTGCTCAAAACTACGGAAAAATAACTCTACACTTTAAAACTAACCACTTACAAACGGTGTTTATTAACACATCAAAAGTTCAAAACTAACTACTTACAAACATCCTTTATTACAACATTATGTTACTATATATTTTAATATACACTTAAACAATAAACTAAACTATCTTAAATAAAGTAGAAATTACCAATATACCCTCAATTTGATACCTTTTAATATTAATAAATATTTTTTCAACTAAACCTTCACTATTTCATATGAACAATTTAAAAAGGGACGGGGTAGTACCGTATATAACTAAGTGACTTTTAATAATTACCATATATCCTTTAAAATGATTAAAAAAAAGTAACAATTTTGTACAACAATTGTACTATACAATACTTTTCAAAGAATACAACTAATAAATTGCTGTGAAATAAGCTAATACTTATATACTTACCAAGTAAAACCAATAATACAATTTAAAATTATATTCTAATTAGTAATTATACGTATACAATTTTTTGGTCTTAAAATTTCTTTTGACTGATGAACTATGCGGAATTACAATAAACGAAATGATTTTACATTACCCGTCAATCAAATAATTTATTTATTTTAGTTCTGGAGGGGGCATTTGATCTTCTGGTATTTGGGACAAATTTAAAATGGGTTTTGGTAAGTTGTACTCCTTAGTAAAAACTAAAAAGGCACATCTATGTCTATGGACAGTTGGACTTTGTAGTTTACATTTCTCAAATCTTGCTAGGAGTGTTAAGGTGGCGAACAGTGGGGACAATTCCACTCATTCTCCCGAGAAGCGATTTAGGAGAAAATTGTTCCCGTCCCCATTTCTCTGGGGATTTTCATCAAAAAAATATAAAAACTAATCTTGTAACTTAGGTTGATTCCAATTTTAGTCCTGCAACTTTTTATTTTCTCAATTTTAATCCTAAAGTTATCAATTGTTGATAGGCGAACAGCCGAGCAACAAGATTAGAAATAAAAATATTAAAATAATAAGATTAAGAGATCATTAAAAATAAGAAATAATAAAAAGGACGAGCAGCAGGGAATAGGGACATAAGAGGCGAGCAACAGGGCATATAAAACATTTAAGGGGAGACGAACAGCTGGGTCAGGTGACCAAGGAAGAGGAGGCGAGCAGCTGGTCACCTGAGACACAAGAAGGAGGCGACCAGCTAGAACAAGAAGGGTAAAGAAGAAATTAAAAGGAGGCGACCGGTTGAGCAAGAGGGCACCTCGGAAGATCATCAGAAATCTCAATAATTAGGCATTACATTAGGAGCAAACAAGTGTTTTAACACTTGTCATTGTGTAAAGATGTAATAGCTTAGGAATAAACAAGTGTCTTAACACTTGTCACCATGAAAATAAGGATGATTAAGGAGGTGACACCTCCTACTTGCTTGTACCTCTATAAATACCCCTTCATGGGATAATAAGAATAGGCCACTTAATTCAAAAATAGGCAAAACTCTTGCAAATTTCTCTCTCAATCCCTACTTGCAAAAATCCAGCTTTAATCTTTGATTATATTCTTGTTTGATGATCTTATAAGAGCAAAACAGCCACTAATTATCGATTTGGATTAAGGTCATCAACAATTGGCGCTAGAAGAAGGGTCCGAACCTCCGATTGGTTGAAGATTTGAAGAATTCTTGTGAGAAATCGCCGGAAACTGCAAAAATCCGGCAGCAGGTCGCCGGAAACTGGGTTTGTGGGTGTTGGCTGGTGTTTGTGGAGTGTCTTATTTGAAGATTCAAAGGCTTGAATGCATGCATGTATAAACAAGGGTTGTAACAAACCAAATTCGTACATGCAAGGCTAGTTGCTTTTAAAATCAACATTCATAAACACAAGGATTTCTCATTAAAGAACATTGTGATATTCGAAAAATGGTAAGACCACAAGAACCGCAAGAATCAAGCACACATCTGTCGAATAAATCACGAACTAGGGTATCGTCGACGGGTGAGCATGCAAGAACGGTGCGAGCGACGTCTCGGAAAAATGTGCAAGTTACAATTGATAATATTCCCCCGGAGGTGGAGGCTTTGGCCCAAAATCCAGAAGAGTTGGCGAAAACAATCGTCGTTTTACAATCTTTGCAAAGACGGCAAGAAGTCGTCGGACCATCAAGGGCCCAGGAGGCGAGCAACCGGGCAGTAGGGCAAAGACTGTCAAAGACCCCGGAGGCGAGCAACCGGGCAACAGAGCGAAGAACCAAGCAACGTGAGGATATGAGAATGGATGAAGTTAATAGTGGACAAGCAAGAAGGGCTAAAGGCAAAATCCCAGTAAGTGAGCGACTAGGAAGTCGAAGAGAGTCCACTCCGGGGACAGGCGAGGAGTCGAGCAGCAGGGAAATGAAGAGTGTGAGCCATTCCCATACAAGGAGAGCAAGTCACCACGTGGCATGTAGGGAAGAGGTTCATCGGAGAGGCGAGGAGCGAGACCATGAGCAAGTACACCCTGCTGCTCGCCCCTCAGTTCATGAGAGGTTGAGAAGATCAGCTTTTGGACGTTTGGGCCCTAATGGAGCTAGTAACATCGCCAAGCACGCCAACCAGGAGAAACGTCCTGTTAGCAAGGGACTGCGTCATGAAGAGGTCATTGAACCCAATCATGACGAACAACCTTCTAATGGGAGAACGCCTCCAGATGAGTGGCAAGCTCTAAAAAAAGCAGTGGAAGAAATGCAAAAATAATTGGAGGCCCAAAAAGGCATTGGATCGACTATACTGCCATCATCGCCCTTGTCACCGGCTATTCTAAATGCACCGGTTCAGAAGAAAGTACAATTCCCGGTCATCATTTTATATGAGGGAAATTCAGATCCGAAGGTGCATTTATCAAAGTATACTGATTACATGATATCGCTAAAAGCATCTGATGCAACCCAATGTCGGAATTTCCCGTTGACTCTTGGCGACGGTCCTCACAGATGGTTTTCCGCACTTGCTCCGGGCACCATCAATTCATTCATGCAACTCAGCAAGGAATTCCTCTCGCACTTCTCCACAGTCGGATCTTACCTTACGCAGAGACATAGGTTAGCAGATCTGAAGCAAGGAGACGAGGAGTCTGATAGAGCCTTCCTTGAAAGATTTGACAAAGTCCTGTTGGAAGGAGAAATGGTGAGTGAAGACACAAAAATTGTGGCAGTCATGGCGGGACTCAAGAAAGGAACAAACCTGTGGAAAGAGATGCACCTCGCATTTCCTAAAATATATTCCGAATTCAGGCACAAAACAGGTGTGTATATTTCAATGCAAGAAACTCTACAAAAAGAGTTGGGAGACAAAGCCGACACCAAGAAGTCGGGAGGGGAGTACAAGGCCCCTAAGAACATGAAGGCCTTCAGTGAAGGTTCCGAGTTGAAAGAGAAGCTGAACCATATCCTATCCACATCGATAGAAGCTGTGTACAATAATGTCAAAGATAAGGATATGTTGTCAGAACCCAGAAAAATACGACAAGAACGGGGAAAGATGAATCCCAACAAGTACTGCGCATATCATCAGACCATAGGCCACTTCGCGAGTGAATGCTGAGACCTCCTGAAATAGCTATGGAGGTTCTACGAAGAAGGGAAATTATCAGAATTCGTGAAACGACAACCAGGAAAGAAACCGAGAGTAACAATATCCTCCGGCTCAGAAGACGATGAAAGCGACGAACAGCCGAGCAGGAGGGATCAAAAGAGGAAGAAGACAAGGACGGCACCAGCTGAACCCGTTCGAGAAATCCTAATGCTCGAGCAATCCGGACCGGTAGGGGGCTGTTCTGACGGGAGGCCACTGGTATCCAAAAGAAAGAGAAAGACAGACTTGAGGGCGGTAGCTTAGGCCAGAGAAGTCGGGGTGAACCAAGCAACCAAGAAGACGGGGGATCTGGTGTTCTCCGAGAAGGACCTAGACGGGGTACTCACTCCACATAACAATTCACGAATCATCTGTGCTAATATCATGGGAGCCCGAGTTCACCGTCCCCGAGTGCAACCATAAGATAGTGGGGTTCGGAGATGCTATAACCGTCCCCTTAGGTTTAGTTACGTTGCCGGTCGAACTTGTATCGACCGAGAATCCCGAAAGGAGACTAACTAGAATGATAGAATTCCTAGTTGTAAACCAACAGTCTGCCTACAACGGGTTTCTCGGTCGACCTTTCATAAATGAATTCAAAGCGGCTGTTTCAACGTACTATTATTGTCTTAAATTCCCAACTTCGAAAGGTTCAGGTACGGTTAAAGGTGATCAGAAGAAAGCTCGAGAGTGCCTCCTGCAACTCCAACCTAAGGATAACAGTGTGTCTATCATGGACGAGCAGCCGAGCAACAGGGCTGATGATGAACCTTCCGTGTTAGACGAAATCATGGAGTCCATCGACACGGAAATGATGGAGGTGGACGACCAACAGGGCGAGGACGAGCAGGAGGGCCTGGGCGAGCAACAGGGAAAAGAGGTTGTACTTGAACCAGAGGAAGTAAACGATATCGAGCCAAGAGTGGAGGCGGAACCCATGATCGAAGATGAACTTAACTTGGAAGGTCCGATAATTGATCCTCGATGGAAGAGCCAAAAGAGGAAAGCAACCCCGGTTGAGGAGTTGGAAACAATAAAAGTCGACCCGAATAGAGAAGACTTGGAATTGTTCATTGGATTTGAGCTCCCAGAGCCGTACAGATCCAGAATGAGCGAGTTCCTTAAGTCCAATCTCGACGTATTTGCATGGTCGCATGCAGATATGGTAGGCATTAGCCCTGAGCATGCTTGCCATAAGCTAAATATTGATCCAACTAGGAAACCGGTAAAGCAGAAGAGAAGGAAATTCAGACCTGACAAATATGAAGCACTTGATGTCGAAGTGAAGAAGTTACTTGATAATGATCTGATCAAAGAAGCTTTGTGTCCTCGATGGGTGGCAAATCCGGTGTTGGTAAAAAGCCAAATGACACGTGGAGGTTGTGCATTGATTTCACGGACTTGAATGCTGCATGTCCCAAAGACAACTTTCCGCTACCACATATTGATCAACTGGTGGATAATACGGCAGGACACGAACTTCTTACCTTCATGGACGTATTCGCCGGATATCACCAAATACCGATGCACCCAGACGACCAAGAAAGCAAGGCGTTTTACACCAACAAGAACCTGCTATGTTGGAAGAGGATGCCGTTCGGGTTGATCAACGCAGGAGCCACGTACCAAAGACTTGTCAATAAAATGTTCAACGATCACATCGGCAGAACAATGGAAGTATACGTGGACGACATAGTCGTAAAAAGCCTAAGAAAGGAGGATCACTTGGAACATCTGACACAGGCATTTGAGATTCTTCGAGCATACAACATGAAGCTAAACCCGAAGAAAAGCAGCTTCGGAGTACACTCAGGAAAGTTCCTTGGGCACCTGGTTAGTCAACGAGGCATTGAAGCAAACCCATCGAAAGTCAAGGCAATCATGGACATGCAACCACCAAGGTCGATCAGAGAAGTCCAGCGGCTAACCGGATGTTTGGCAGCTCTGAACAGATTCATTTCCAAGTCAGGAGACAAATGTCGACCTTTCTTTGACGCCATCAAGAAATGACAGTTCCAGTGGACAAGTAATTGCCAACAAGCGTTTGAGCAATTGAAGGAGTATCTGAGTGACACTAAAATCCTATCAAAACCTGTCTCCGGAGAAAAACTATACCTGTACCTAGCCGCGCCAGAGGTAGCCATCAGCTCAGTCTTGGTTCGAGCAGAAGGAAAATTTCACCTGCCAATCTATTACGTAAGCCATGCCTTACACGAGGCAGAGATTAAATATTCACTATGGAAAAGTTGGCTTACGCATTGGTGATGAGTGTCAGAAAGCTACGACCATATTTCTTTGACCACCAAGTGGAGGTTCTAACAACTTTCCCATTAAGACAAGTCTTACAGAGGCCTGACACTGCTGGTCGCCTCCTCAAGTGGTCCCTCGAGATAAGCCAATTCGGAATATCCTATGCACCTCGAACAGCGATCAAGGGACAAGCGTTAGCCGACTTCATAGTCGAATTAACCTTCCCTCAGGATCCGACGAGAGGTCATAACCATCTGTGGCATATGTACGTAGACGGGTCATCAAATAACACAGCGGCAGGAGCTAGGATAGTGCTAATCAGTCCAGACAGGAAAGTGTTCACCTCAGCGTTCAGATTCGAGTTTATGGCGACAAACAACGAAGCTGAGTACGAGGCACGGATAGCTGGTTTGCGTCTGGCATTGGACGTGGGGGTCTGAAGAGTCCAGATCTACGGAGATTCCCAGTTAATAGTCATTCAAGTCCTTGGGGAGTATGAAGCCAAAGACGAAAACATGGCACTGTACCAAAAGATTGTTGCTCACTTGGCTTCACTATTCGAATAAATTTACATAGAGCAAGTGCCAAGAGACAACAATGCACAAGCAGATGCACTTGCACGATTGGCTACTAGTACGGGACCAGCAGAGCTTATGGAGGTCACAATAACAAGGATTTCTAATCCATCCACCAGTGACTACAAGATCAACCAAGTCGAAGAGGAATTAACAAAAGAAGATTAGAGAACGCCTGTTGATAGGCGAACATCATCTAAATATGGAGCGAACAATTATTGAAGTCTAAAACAAAGAAAATCACTATTTTGGCGCATTAACCAACCTGGGAGGTGCATGAAGTGACGAACAACTTAGTCAAACTAGGATACAACAAACAGCCAAGGAGTGTACAAGGGAACAACTGACAAAGATCCCAAAGCCAAGCTGAATAAAGCCACAAGGCGAACAACTTCCAAAGTACAACCTCAAGAGGCGAACAACTTTCAGTTGGAGAATCAACAAGATCAATCAAGCCGACCTAGGCGAACAACAATGAGTCCGAGATAAGATCAAAGAAGACTTTGTAACTAAGGTTCAGCTTAGATAAGATTAAAGAGACACATGTCAAGCATGCAGGCAAGGGAGACCAAGGGTCTTGGACACCTCATGCTTGATGGTCTCTATAAATAGTTGTTCTCCAGCTTATTTATGTAATTTTTCGATTTTCAGACTAAAAACACACACAAATACACCTTAACGTACACACATACGAGATTAATTCGATTTCGATACACATATTACACAAATTCGATAGCCCAAACCCCGATTTACCATTTACGGTGGTAATCAATCACACGCTATTGATTGGTGACGTAAAAACGGATTAAAACAGCCACTAATCCTTACGATTAAATTCGTTCACCAACAACGCCGATATACAGATATCTCAAGGACAACAAGACACCCGAAGACCCACAAGAAGCGGCCAAGTTAGTCAAACGAGCAGCAAGATTTACGATCATGGAGGGTCAACTCTACAAGAGAGGATTTTCACTTCCCCTGCTAAAATGTTTGGCAAGGGGGCAAGGCCAAGAGGTACTGAAAGAAATCCACGAAGGAGTTTGTGGAAATCACACAGGAGGGCGAGCACTGGCATACAAAACAGTAAGGCAAGGCTACTACTGGCCAACTCTGTTACAAGACTCGATAAAAGTTGCAAAAACTTGCCACAGGTGCCAGCTGTTCGCCCCCAACATACATAAGCCACCAACAGAACTGATCTCGGTAAATAGTCCATGGCCATTTGCAAAGTGGGGGATAGACATCATAGGACCTTTCCCAACAGGAAAGGGGAATGTCAGATTTGCAGTAGTGGCTGTGGACTATTACACAAAGTGGGCCGAAGCTGAAGCACTAGTTACAATAACACAAGAAAAAATGATCAGTTTTATCTGGAAAAGTATAGTATGCCGATTCGGAGTTCCGCAAGCAATACTGACAGATAATGGAAAACAGTTCGAAGGAAAAAAGATAAGAGATTTCTACAAAAAGTGGGGTATCAATAAATATTTTTCGACACCATATCATCCTCAGTCCAACGGTCAAGTCGAGGCAGTTAACAAGATAATCAAGCACATCCTCAAAATCCGTCTTGTGGATAAGAAAGGCAAGTGGTCGGAAGAACTACCCGAAGTACTTTGGGCGTATAGGATATTACATAGAACAAGCACGAGAGAAACACCGTTTGCTATGGCATTCGGTACAGAAGCAGTCATACCTATAGAACTCAAAGTACTAACTGAAAGGATAACCGAATTCAATGAACAAGAAAACAACAAGGCACTAGCTGCAGAAATGGATCTGATCGACGAAAAGAGAATCTCGACAGAAATAAAAAACGAGATATACAAAAGAAGGATTGCAAGGTACTACAACTCGCAAGTAAAAATCAGGGAATTTGAAGTCGGGGATCTGGTACTTCGAAAAATTCTAGCAACACCCCAGGCGTATTTGGACCGACTTGGGAGGGCCCGTTCAGGATAACACACAAGTGGCATAACGGCACGTACGACCTTGAAGATATGAAAGGCAACTCGGCCCAATACACCTGGAACGCGGCTTTATTGAAAAAATATTATCAGTAGCTAGGAGGTGAATGTGAAGTTTTTCATATAGATTATCATGTGTATTATCTCATTTGTATTGTTGTGTTGTAGTAAGATTGATAAAATTTTCAAACTTTTTTGACGAAATTGTGTAAAAGCGGAGACGATTACTCATTGTATTGTGTAACTAAAAAGACAAAAAGGCATCTAAAGCCCAATTGTTCGCCTAAGGAGGGAAGCTGCTCGCCAGAGACAGTCAAGTGCCATAGCACGAGTTCAGAAGGAGGCGAGCAGCAGGACCCCCAAGTCACAAAAGCCCAACTAATCGCCCCTACAACACAAAATTGCTCGCCCCTTGCTAAATGCGTTTAAGCACAAAAATAGCAAGTGGCGAGCAACAGGGCATAAGGAAAAATATGATAGAGGTCAAGTTCTTAAAGAACCAGATAGACCCATACATGCTCAACATACATATATTTGCAAAAGAAAAGTATTTAACTTTAAAAAAAGAAGGAAATACTTAAGCAAAAATGAACAAAGGGAAAATAAAAGACGAACAAGTGAAACATAAAGTACAAATTCATTTCATTAAAAGAAAAAAGTACATTAACAAAAAGAGTACATCGTTCCTAACATGATCAGCTAAGAAAAAGTAGAAAAAGAAAAAGAAGCTCAAGATTCAGGTGCAGGAGGAGCTGGTGGTGCTAGGAGATCTTCAGTAGGAGGAGGGGGAGGAGCATCTTGGTTGGTCGCCCCCAGGGCCTGCTGCTCGCCTACTGGGGCAGAGGTACTTGTCTCACCAAGTAGGTTTGGAAGGATGGGGCTTAAAGCATAAAAAACAGTAGCATCCTTGCTCACCTCAACCTTCTCCCTCGGAGCTACGACTTGGACATCATCCTTAAAGATGCCCAAGTCCAACCCCATCTCCCCTAGGTCGGCAACGGGAATCTCAAAGCCGGCAGCAGGCGGGTTTTTGAGAACGTAATCCGCGAAGTCCTTGACGGTACTAGTCATTACATCAAGACCGTTGTCCAAGGCATACTTCACGGATCGGACACAATCTGCGTACGCACAGATGTAACCGAGATTGGTGTTATCAGTCACATCTTGCACGTACGTGCCGTAAGAAATGGCTCGTCTTTTCTCTTTCTCCAGCTGGTCAACATGAACCTTAAGAGACTCAACTCTTTCCACCAGACCCACCTGCTCCGTTTCCAGGACCTGCAGACGATCAGTAGCAACGCCCAAGTCCAATTTAAGCTTCTCCGAAGCATTGGACGCTACCATCTCCCAGTCCTCAGCAGCTGTCACCTCCCGCTCCCAGGTATGCTTGGCTCTCTCAAAATCAGCTTTCAGCTTAGCCAGCTCTTCGTCCTTCCTCCTCAGCTGGGCATCCCGGTCTGCCTCAACCTGTTCTATCTTCCGGCCCAAGCTCCGGTTTGTTCTCTCAAGCTCAATGGCTTAGTCAACGACTCGCTGAGCAGTGATAGCCTGGTGACTGGCGTTGTAACCCAGAAGGCGAGCGTTGTCGCTGAGAGACTGGTTCTGCAGGATTTCTTCACCAATTTTTGTCCAAGAGCGGGGGACAAGCTCCGTAGCCCGCCGAACATGAGAATCCTTGAGGTCGGGATAGGC
Organism: Ballota nigra; assembly: GCA_947034835.1. NCBI lineage: Eukaryota > Viridiplantae > Streptophyta > Magnoliopsida > Lamiales > Lamiaceae > Ballota > Ballota nigra. The sequence goes on along the minus strand of OX344720.1, from coordinate 68,768,474 downwards.
AGGGGCCGACTTCACGCAACTAAGTTAGTGAAGTACTCTAGAGCGACCGGGATAATCATCTCTCCGGTACCTGCAAAAAAGGGAAAAACATTAGAAAAGTCAGTATACCCAGGGAGGCGAGCAGCCGAACAGGAGAGAAATTACTTACTCCCTCATTTTCACTGGGTCATAGCCCAGGTAGGAGCTGTCAGGTGAAGAGCCCCTTCGGCCGGTGACCATAGTGTCTATGACCTGTTGCTTGGTTACCTCCTCTACAGGCGAGGAACGAGCAGCAGATTTGCTCGCCTGGGAAGAACCTTGCCCCTTGGTCCGCTTGGAACGGTCATCCTCCTTTCTGGGGGCAGTCTCCTTCGTCAACCTCTTTTTCCCCCGGGTATCTCTGGGAGGCGGGGAGCGGGGAGGGGGTCGAGGAACGGGAGCAGGCGCTGGAGGTGCCTCCTCCTCATCAAGAGCTCCCGCCCTTAGTCTAATCAAAGAGGTACAAGGATCGAATTTCTTTTTCCTCGAGGGCTGGTTAGCCGCCATCTGCTTCACTCGACGGGCGAGAAGATGATAACTCTCAGGGATTTGTGGGATGGCTACCGTAACCCTTTGAGCTGAAAATAAAAGTATAAAAAGAGAGTTAAGCAACAGGTAAGGCGGCGACCAGCAGGGGGTAGGCGATCAATAGGGAAAAAGAACTTGAAAAATTTAGGTACATAAGGAAAAGTTACCCTCCGGGATTTCCGCTTGTGCTTCCAAGTGGTGGGCACTAGTGGTGAGATGAGCAAGTTTACGGCAGTGCGCTTGGGTGAGATGATCAATGCTCCGGTCTTTAACGTTTCGCAATGAGATCAGAGCAAGAACGTACAAGAACTCTTCACTCAGCTCAGGATGTCCCCACTTTAAGATACGCGGACCTGCAAAAGAAGAAAGAAGAAATTAAAATTAGTTCACCTAAGATACGATGAACTAAGGAGCAAAACCTACGTCGAATATCGCCAAAATGCGTAGAGGAATTTATACGCCCTAACCCTCCTGAAGAATCGGAAGACGCCCGCCAATCGCCGCCAATAAAGAAAAATTATTTGTGCCAACTTTTAACTTTGTTGGGCACTCCTTCAATCAGCTTCACGCCGCTGCGAGCCTTAAGATAATACCACCCGAGACCCTCCTCGTGGACAGCCGAGGAGATCGTCATTGCATAATGAATCTCCACCGTGCTGATCTTGTTTTTGTAACCTTTCAGTCCAAAGAGTGTGATGAAGGCTAACAGGGTACTCCATCCGTTTGGGGTGATCTGGGTGATCGCCAGATTTATATCTTCCAAGAACCGCCCGATCACCGGATGCAGAGGAAGAGAGAGTCCCGCGTTGAGGATATCTAAATTTATGGCATTGCAGCCCGGAGGTGGGTTATCAGCTCTCTCTTCTGGTTGGGGGGCGTACAGATGGATATCGTACGAAATACGATAGTGGGACCGTATCCGGACTAGATCTTCTTCCGTGACTACACTTGCCACCTTGCTTGTAGTATACGTAGATTCCCGGGCTTCCATGGTAGGCCTTGGCGGAGTAGGAAACTTATCATGATACTTATTGGCATAGTCGATCCAATCTTGTCTCCGGACTACGGCCTTAGGAATGAGGGATTCGGGAGTTGGCCTCGTAACAGGGAAGTTTATCTCCCGAAGAAATTCCCAAGTAAGTCCCAGTTGCTCGCTCCCTGAGTGGGCCACCTGCTCGCTCCTAGCCTGGTGCCCACTGCTAGCTCCCACATCTCCAGGGAGACTCATCTCCTCTATCTCAGCAGCAACGTCAGCAGAGTCTTCGCCCAAGTCCGAGGAGGTACCTTCAGGAGGCGAGGAGCGAGCAACAGGACCTTGGACGTCCTGCTCGCCCGAGCTGTCCACAGCGTAGAATTCGTCAATGGAGTGAACAACAGAGCTCGCCTCGGAGCCTGTATCCTCATCAACGAGCAGGGTCCTAGGGTTTTGCCTAACTGCTCGCCGAAGCGAGCGGCGAGGAGCAGGGTTCGACGGTTCAACTTCCAAGGGCCTTTTTTCTGGGTTTCGTCCAACGAATTCGACGGATAGGGTATTACTCGAAGAAGGAGATGCCATTGATTAGTGTGATTTTTGCTCGAAATTTGTGCATTTAATTTGCTAATTTTATTGAACTTCTTGCAATTATTTACATTAATTTGACCATTTGTGCTTAATTGTCGAGAAAGGCATTTTTGTTATTTTTGCAGGAAATTGAATATTTTTTAGAAGAAAATACGAGCCTATAATTTTTTGAGGTCGAGCGAGGAGAAAAGTCGAGAAGAAAACGAGAATATTGTAGGAGAAAAGAAGAATTGGGCCGAGATGATTTTTTTTGCAAAAGAAGGCTCAAGGTGTTGGCCCATTTGGAGAAAAAGGAGAAGGCCCAATTAAATGAAGAAGAGCGGCATTACAGGCTACTCGACCGAGCCACTTGGTTGAGTAGATCAACTCGATCGAGTAGCCTGGGAAAAACTGAAGAGCGCTTTTAAAAAGCGCACTCGACCGAGTGCTTGGGTCGAGTCGAGTGACTCGTGCGAGTCATGGTCGGTGTTAACAGAAGACTCGGAAGGATTTTACCTTACTCGACCGAGCCACTTGCTCGAGTCAAGCAACTCGGTCAAGTACCCTTATGCGGAAAAAGCGGGAGCGCTTTTTGAAGTCGCACTCGACCGAGCCACTCGGTCGAGTTGCCTGCGTTTTTTTGGGAAAATTCGAAATTTTATCATTTTTGAGGGGCTCTTTAGCAATTTCGTCTCAAGCTTTCTTCCCACACTATTTATACCCATTTTCTCAGATTTCTTAGGGATGCAACACACAAAATACAGATTCCACACACCCCCTTGGGGGGCACACACCCCACACACCAATTTAGCTTTATTTCACCTTCATTTCTAGGTTTTTTATTTTCTTTCAATCATTAGAGTAATTTAGCATAGAATTGCAGATTTGAGTTCAATTTCAAGTATTGTAGCTAATCTTTCCATAGAGGTGGCTTCTTTCCATTTTAATGCAATTTTATTTTTATTTAGCTATGTGTTTATTATTGTGTTCTTATTTAGCTATGGTTTTTCATTTTGAAACCATGAACTAATTGTTTTGATGCTTGGGATGTTAGATACCATGTGAAATCTTGAGTTGGGATTGCTCTTTGTCTATTCTATGTTGATATTTGGATTTTGCTTCTATTGATGGATTTGTATTGAGCTTTGATTGTTGATCTCTTGTAGCTTGTTTTTCGAGGCATGTTTAGCGTAGACGAGAGTTACATGAGCATGATTAAATGAATGAGTGTGAGATTTATGATTGAATGCGTCTATTTTGCGTTTGATTCATCGAGAGAGAGTTAATCGCAAAGAACCCCATCATTAGACATCAATTGCTTGGATGGTTGTTTAGGTAATTGGTGATGTCTCCTAGTAAATCCAAATTGATGCATAGAATTGGCTTGACAATCCTACTTGAGTTTCACTAGGTTGAAGATATCCTAAGCATTCTTATCCCCTTGCACTTCGTCCCGAAGTTAGATAGATTTATATTTCTTGCTTGTTTTTAATTTCCTTGTTTGTCGTAGCGTAATTACCCCGAGCTTGTTCTTTTATTTTCCTTGCATTTCAACGTGAATCGACTTAGCTAACCACTTGCTTCCTTAGGGTTCGATAATTTTTATAACTTGGTCAATTGCCTTACTATAACAACGATCTCGTACACTTGCGAGTGAGTTCGAATTTGTGCTTTAACGAATTTGGCAAACAAGTTTTTGGCGCCGTTGCCGGGGAAGCAATGTGTTGATAGCTAGTTTTGATTCTAGTTGAGTGTTTCTTCTTGTTTTTGTTTATTTTTGTTATGTTTGATACTTGCTTGCTCTTGTAGGTGTGCACTACACTTTCGAAGGAGAATTTGAGCCTTGTCTTTGTCGCCTAAAGAGCAAGAGAATAGAAGATCTTAAGTGCAAAATGGATGGATATGATCCATATGCTTGGAATCAAAGCGATTATCCTCCACATTCTCACCCATATCTATATCCCGATCCATACCCGTATCCACCACCACAACCTCCACAATATCCTTCCCCATATGCATATCCCTCCCCTTCACAAAATCCACAACAAGAAGAAATTGACTACGATAGTTGGAGGAACTTTGATTATAACAATCAAATGCAACAAGTTCCCTCCTATTATCAAGATTGGAGAAATAATGAAGCCCCACCCTCTCTTCAAGAGCCATTTTCGAGCTATATGGATGGACATTATGGTCAAGCTTTTTACCCACCAAGTGAATTTGAAATTCAAGAATCTTCTCAAGAAGTTTGGTATGATGATGGAAGAAACTTTGAGTACGATTATCATATGCAACAAGATTCTTTCCATTATCAAGAATGGGAAAGCAATGAAGAAAATAGCACAACCGATGATACTCTTCAATTGATTTTGAAAAATATGGAGGAGCTTAACCAAAAAATTGAGGAGAGTAATCGAAAGTTGGAGGAGAGTAACCGAAGGTTGGAAGAGTCAAACAAGAGAATGGATGCTCAAAGTGCAAGCCAATTCAAGCCGCTTGAGTTTCAATGTGATCAAATGGCAAATTCTTTGGAGCAAACTATTAAGTTTGAGAGTGAAGCTCCATATGAAGGTCTCTCTATGCCTACTCGAGAGGATGGTGAAGAAGAAAGAGATGAAGTGATGAATGAAGAGGTGGAGAAGATAGAAGATGAAGAGGAATTGGACTATGAATTTGATTGGAATTTACTTGAAGAGGAGGATGAAGACAAAGTTAGAGAAGATTACATTCGTATTATAAGAATCCTTCAAGGAAAACACAATGAAGAAGAAGAAGAAGTGAATGCAGAGGAGAAGGAGAAAACTAAGGATGAAGAGATAGAAAAGAAGGAGGAAGAAATAGATGTACTTGAAGAGAAGGAAGAAAAAGGTGGAAAAGAAGAGGATCCAAGCAATGAGATAAGTGAAAGCGACGATTCAATGGTCAAGGTAGATGAAGAGCAATGTCCCTTGGTGGACAAGAGCGACAACGAGCAAGAGAATCATGAAGCATTGGAGGACGAATTGAAGACCGAAATGAGCATTTCTAAACTCTCAAACTCTTCAATTTGTACTTTTAATGATATTATTTCTATTGATTTCATCTTACCTCTTGATAATTTTGACCATAAGAAGGAAGTGATGAAAAGCTTGGGAATCCTTGAACAAAAAGGAAAGACGTGGATATGGAGAGAGATGATGGTAAGTGAGGAAGAGAGACGTCCATACATGAAAAGATGCAAGAGGAAGACGGATAATCGGTCCCTATTGCACAAGAGCTTACTTGATTTCGAAGCGCAAAGGTTGAAATACAATGGGAAGGAGGACCGATATCCTTGGCCATTTCGATGAGGGGAAGTTTGAATTCCATTAATAAGTCCGGCATAGGACATTAAACCTAGCGCTTAATGGGAGGCAACCCATTTTTTCTTGCTTTCTTTTATTTTTGTCTTGTTCTTTTAATTGTGTTTCGTGGTTTGTTTTGTCTAGGTGTTGGGGTCGTGTGTTGAGGCTCGGTGAAGATTTCGAGCTTTATGGAAAGATACGTACTTGAGGGAAACTTTAGGTACAAACACCTCTTCCTAAACTTAGACTAAAGTCTAAGTTTGGGGGGGTGTTCGTCTTTTTATGCATAATTTTTAATTTGCACCGATGCACCCCCGTTTGTTAGAGCTTATTGAATATCAAATTTTGTTGAGAATTTTGGGTTTAATTGATGATATACTTGTACATGAGTTTTAACTTGGCATATGAATATTTGAGGGTGTGATGTTTTTCAAGAGACGTGCTTGATAGGAAAATGTGAACATACTCAAGGAGCTTAACGTGAGGTGATCGTGTCTTGAAGAAAGAAGAAAGTGCTTGGTGTCAATTGGAGGTAATATACCCCAAACTTAGAATTGCTTAGCAATGTCTAAGTTTGGGGGGGTTGATTGTTTTGTTTTTGCACATTTTACATTGCACCGGCGCACTTGAGGCTTCACTTGTACATTGCACAGACGCACATCCCATTTTTTTAGAGTTTTGCTTATTCTAGTATTTGGCAATCAGCCATTTCGAAATTTTTTGGGCAAATCGAACGGAAAGAAAGCACAAATGGGGGCAGAATGAGTGGTGGCGCGATTTAAACAAAAAATAGAAGACGATGACAGCTACACGGCGGCGACGCGGTGGCGATGGCAACAGAACGGTAAAGGAAACGAAAATACAAAATCGAAAGCAAAAATAGGCAATTACGAAAAGAAACAAAAAGAATCAAAGGATTCACCTTTGATTTGGACGAAATCGGCTGTGGAATTGAAGAAAATAATGAAGGGAAAAGCTTGAAAGATCGTCAATGGCGGATTTGCATGCAAGAAATAAAAAAAAAAGAAAAAATGAAGAAAGGGAGTTATTTATAAGTGTGGGTTCGGGGGCGAAAGTGAGAGATTTTAAAAAATAAAGCCCCTATATGCAATTTTAGGAGCGCACGCGTGGGCGGCCACATCATGTCGCTTCGTATTCTGCGCCTTGAGAAACGAAACGACGCTAGATCAAGCGTCGTTCCTTGTTGCTCGCCTCCAAAAGTTCCCGCCCAAAAATTAAAAAACCTGTTGCTCGCTTCCTACAGAAATGAAGGACAATTTCCCTGTTGCTCGCCTCCTGTTAAATAATATAGCCTATCCTATAGTTTGACAAAAAAGGATAAAATCTATCCTTATATGCCAAACTAGGGGGCATTGTTGATAGGCGAACAGCCGAGCAACAAGATTAGAAATAAAAATATTAAAATAATAAGATTAAGAGATCATTAAAAATAAGAAATAATAAAAAGGACGAGCAGCAGGGAATAGGGACATAAGAGGCGAGCAACAGAGCATATAAAACATTTAAGGGGAGACGAACAACTGGGTCAGGTGACCAAGCAAGAGGAGACGAGCAGCTGGTCACCTGAGACACAAGAAGGAGGCGACCAGCTAGAACAAGAAGGGTAAAGAAGAAATTAAAAGGAGGCGACCAGTCGAGCAAGAGGGCACCTCGGAAGATCATCAGAAATCCCAATAATTAGGCATTACATTAGGAGCAAACAAGTGTTTTAACACTTGTCATTGTGTAAAGATGTAATAGCTTAGGAATAAACAAGTGTCTTAACACTTGTCACCATGAAAATAAGGATGATTAAGGAGGTGACACCTCTTACTTGCTTGTACCTCTATAAATACCCCTTCATGGGATAATAAGAATAGGTCACTTAATTCAAAAATAGGCAAAACTCTTGCAAATTTCTCTCTCAATCCCTACTTGCAAAAATCCAGCTTTAATCTTTGATTATATTCTTGTTTGATGATCTTATAAGAGCAAAACAGCAACTAATTATCGATTTGGATTAAGGTCATCAACATCAATGTTAGTCATGTAATTTTTTATTTTCTCAGTTTTAATCCCCTTTTGTATTAAAATTCAAATACTCACTGAAGGAATTGAGAGTTTTTAATTTCAGGTGAATTGTACACGTGAACTACCACATAATCAAAAATATTAATTGACCCATCTAATTATAATCGACCTTTTGGAAACAAAAACAGCCCCCACCCAAATCAAACCCAATCCGCCCCCAATTTCACAGAAACCCATATTGATTATGTGACGGTCAATTTTTTTAATTACGTGACAGTCCACGTACACAATCCACCATAAAATTAAAAACCTCTAATTCCTCCGGTGAGTTTTTTAAATTTTGAGGCCATATAAAGACTAAGTTGACAACTCCATGACTAAAATTGAGAAAATGAAAGTTACAGGATTAAAATTGACAACTCCAGGACTATAATTGAGAAAATGAAAAAGTTACAGGACTAAAATTGACAAACTCAGGACTAAAATTAAAAAAATAAAAAGTTGCAGCACTATAATTGGAACAGACTAGTTTTGATATTTTCCCCATTTCATCCCCACGGAATTCTCCATTCTTCACTATTTTTATTATTTTTAGGATAATTTCCTAATTATATGACAAAAAAGAGGCCGTGATGATTAATTTGACAAAAATATCAACTTGAATTACTCAATTTCAAATTTCTAAGTAATTAAGCATGAAACAAATTAATTGAAAAATCAACAACCGCTCTATACTCAAACCTAATGAATGATTTTTTCAGTTAAAATTAAATAATTTAATTATATATGAATATATAATTGTGTAATAATAGTACATTATAATGGTGTCACCATTGGAACACTTATTCCCCTAATATATTATTTTTATTATGAGAGCATAGATAGAAATAAATTTTTATTCCCATTGTCATTGAAAAATTGCTAACCAAGCGCCCCTAAATATATTAGTAATAATTTATGTGGTTCCGCCGCTCCATGGGGAAAATAATCGGATATTCCCGCTCCATTACCCAACCAAAATCCTTGCACATCAATTTCCAATAGCAATTGGGCTGTATTGTTGTATTTTTCAAATCCGGCCCTTCTCTTTCCATTGACTATTGAGATTTTTAGTTTGTATTTATCAAAGGCCCGGTTAAATACAGTTCCATGTTTTATTAAAACATGTCACTCAGTAAAATATTTGGAACTTTTTTCCAAAAAATATAACAATTTTTTTTTCTGAAATTCATATGTTTAGTGATTTTTTTTGCATGAATTTTATTCTCGTGGGTGGAGTGTATTAACGAAAGATAGGACTGTATATAATCTTGACCTTTATCAAATTTCGGCCCATCTAGCCATAAGATAACGGGCTTAATAATATGTGTATCTCAAATCCGGCCCATTGAAGTTATTCTAGTTCAAAATTCACACATATATTTTCGAAAATGAAAATGAATCCAAAAGGCGTTGAGATATTTCACCATAGAGCTCGTATTTCAGCCATTAAAACTCACCTGATCCAACAACTATAGTATGCACTCCATATATACTCTGCTACGTGAATCTGTGAATCTTTCGTGAAGTTCCGCAAAAATCTCCACAGTTATTCGCAGATTCGACCATGGCGTGTGATTTTATGCCCAAACGCTATTGCCATTACCTCCACTCTCGTCATGCAAAATATTGCTTCAGCTCTGACACTAGTCCGCCGAATTCCAGAGTTCATCAGTTTAAGTATTCAAAGAGACGCGCCAATGGTTTTTCTTCAATTCGACTTCGAAGCGTCCCAAATGCATCAGCTAAGAAAAATCCAAGCACAGCGCCGCAGAAGCCCAAGTCCGGGGTAGAAGGAGAACCGGATAATTATCCTGATTCGGATCCCGATTCTGATCCGAAATCGATTTCCGTTCTGCATCGTATTCGGTAGTTAATATATCCTATTTCTGAAAGTATTTTGGAATTCGAACTTGAATTATGATCGGCTTTGACGTTGGAATATATGATTTTAGTGATGGAGAACCTCCGGAAATCATTTTCCTTAGTTTGGTTTTGAATTGAACAGCAATTGTTTGTACTGAAATGAACATTTTATATACATTTCCGAAGTTTCTGAAATGAACTTATTACTTTGGGATTTTGTAGGGACGAATTTAAACTAGATGGACTTGGAACGCAGATTCTTTCCATCGCATTGCCGGCAGCTTTGGCTCTTGCAGCTGACCCAATTACTTCACTAGTTGATACTGCTTTCGTTGGTCATATAGGTACTTTTCATTGTTTGTTTTAGCATGGACATTATTTGTGTTTTAGCAACCCGAATTAATACAGTAGATGTTTTATATAAGGATGTTCAGTTCCTGTAGGTTTATGCTACCTATGTTAAGCATAAGATTCTAGATTGAGAACTAAATGAATATTTTAGTTTTTGGCTTTTAGTAAGTTGCATCTCTCTGTTTCCTTTATATCTCTGCACTATTTTCTATGTTTTGATACTGGTAAAACAGTTTGTGCTGGACATTGCTAGTTTCATAATTTTCAAGGATCTGTGGATGATGTCACTAGTACATTTTAAATGTTTACTTTCTTTAGAATGACTCTTTATTTCCTTAACTTGTTAAATCCTTGTTCTTCAAGGTTAATTTATTCTTGTGTGTTATTCAGGATCTGCTGAACTGGCTGCAGTTGGTGTTTCTGCTGCCATTTTCAACCTTGTTTCAAAATTATTTAATGTACCTTTGCTAAATGTCACAACATCGTTTGTTGCTGAGGAACAAGCTTCTGTTATAAAGGTTGATGTTAACAATAATCAAACTGCCAAAGGTACTTTAATTACCAGGGAATCTGTTTTGATGCCCAATTTTGTTTTCTATAATTTTTCAATCCTTTTACATCTTTTAACAGGATGATATAATGTTTCTTTTCTTTTTATCCTTTCACAATATTGTCTTGCAGACCCAAAAAGCAAGATATTTCTTCCTTCAGTATCAAATGCTTTAATGCTTGCTGCTGGCCTTGGTATCATAGAAGCTGTTGCACTTTACACAGGCTCCAGTTTTTTGATGGATACGATGGGTATACCTGTTGTATGTATTTTTTAGCTGATCAAGCAACTCTGTTATAGCCATATTTGGGCCCCTCCTCTCTTAATTTTTATTGTGATGATTATAAATTTTGAAGTTGATACAAATAACTTGAAGCATTACACATTCAGTTTATTTAGATAATACGTTTCAAGTAAAATGTTAAGTATGTCTCGAGTTGTTGAACATGCAATTTTGCAAAACAACTTTTTAGAATTTATAGGCTGCTCCCTTTCTACTTCTAATATGGACATCTCCATCCTTGAGTGATGGCTGACACAGAATGCACAACATGAAGTTTTCTTTGTTAGTTCCTTGAATCGAATTTTTGTTCGGTAGCCTATAGCACCTGCTGACCTTACTCATATTTGACCTACTTCAGGACTCACCAATGCGCATGCCAGCTGAACAATTCCTTACACTGAGGGCCTTTGGTGCTCCACCAATCGTGATAGCTCTTGCTGCTCAAGGAACTTTTCGTGGATTTAAGGACACAAAGACACCTTTATACGCCGTTGGCAAGTTCTGCTGCTTCTTTTCATACCATTAAGGATCTCCTTTTGAATGTATCTGATGTTGCTCATATTAGGAAGCTCATTCAATAAGCAGCTTGAAGGACTTTGATATGGTTGAATGGTTAACTTAATTCCTTTTGTTATAAAAGTTTCTTAAGTTATAAAACTGAAATTTTTCTGTCCCATAGAAGAAAATACCACCCGACTTTATAATCTACTCTGCTTGCACTTTCAAATTGATTATCAGCAGTTGCCCTTGGTTGCAGTGGGACAGGCTTGCATAGTCACTTTCTGTTCGTCTTTGTAAATAAACCTTTTTACCTGTATAATATAGATATCTTAAACTGCAGTTCATAACAAATGCAAATAATTAAGCACCTTAAGACCTTTAAATTCAACAGCTCACCCTTAGGGGAGTGATATTAGGTTAATGGGGCTTATAACCTTTCATGGCGCTGTTGCATATTAATTTGCCCAAATACTTATGCTTGTAATAGGATTCTGTAGGAATAATTAATTAACATATCCACTTTTTAACTTGAGATTAAGCAGTTGAAAGTTAACTTTGATTGCCATGGTCCCTGTGATTTTTGATTTACTTTCTTACTTTTTGTGTCTCATTTTTAATTTTTTTCATCTCATATTATATCTGTTACCTTTTTCAGTGGCTGGTAACTTACTTAATGCGACACTGGACCTAATATTAATATTTTTCGTTGGTCTTGGCGTTAGTGGTGCTGCCATTGCTACTGTGATTTCTGAGTACGTCAGTGATGTGGTAAAACTAGCACTAAAGTTGTGTCACACGCATTAGAAATTATTCAACCTACTTTTCCTTACGTATTTGTACGTATATTTTGTCAGGTACTTGACAGCTCTAATTCTCCTGTGGAAGTTAAATGACGAAGTATTGCTTATTACTCCAAGTATCAGTGGGCAAAGGGTTTTTAAGTATCTTAGATCTGGTTAGTTCCTAGAGGCTAGAGAGCATGCAAACTTTAGTATTCACAATGTTTATAGAATGTATACTTTTCTAGAACGCCGTCTAAGTATTACAGTAAGGCACTAGATGTTACAAACAAATCCTCTTTACACTAAAAGTTGAGACATACCTCAAAGATGACAAAATTGATTGCACAAATAAAAAAGACAATGAAGGTCTAGTTTGGTTTCTGCTCATACATTTGTTTATTTGATTATGCAGGTGGTCTTTTGACAATCAGAACTTTAGCACTCCTTACAATCACCACACTAGCAACATCAATGGCAGCTAGGGAGGGCCCCATACAAATGGCTGGTTTTCAAATTTGTTTTGAAGTCTGGTTGGCTCTATCTTTGCTAAATGACGCTTTAGCACTTGCTGGTCAGGTACCCTACCACACTTTATCTGAAATAATGAATATAAAGGGAGAAATGATAATTATACGGTTAGTAACAGAACCTAGCTTGAGTCAGTTCAACATAGATAGTTCCAACTAATAATTATAGGGTTAGTTACAGAATTCTTCTTTGCCCTCTATTGAAACTAATAATCCCAAAAATCACTTCAAGTATTCTATCTGCTGTATCTGTCAGTTTTTCTAATATACTTCATACTTTTCTCCATTGGCATTCTTTGCAGACTCTCCTTGCTAGTGATTACTCTCAAGGGAACTATGGTCTGGCACGCCAAGTTACTTATAAAGTGTTGCAGGTTTGGAATATGATACTCAAATTTCTATTATATCTATCAAGCATAAATGATGTCTCTGTTGATTAATGAGAATGATTAATGATTTTCTGTTTTACGTTAATTATATCAGGTTGGTGCAATCATGGGAACAGCTTTGGCTGTAATTTTGTTCCTTGGATTTGGAGCTCTGTCTAGCTTATTTAGCTCCGACTCGGAAGTTCTCGGAATTGCCCAATCTGGAACCTTGGTGAGAATCTCAGCTATGTCAGTATAAAAATTAGTTTAATTTTTTGTAGAAAAGTACAATTGATATCTGGTCTTGATTTGAGAGAATGGATGGGGTTTTGGGAATATTGATATGCATATATCCTCTTGGACTTTTTAGGTTTGGTTTTGGCTCTATAACATCATAAGCCATTAGCCTTATGCCTTGATAAAAAAGATACAATAGGGCTTTTAGGTGCACTGGAACTCCATTCTTATCTCAGCAACAATGTTGCAGGGGATACATTAGTTAAAAGAAATCAACACGAGAATTCACTGGTTCGCCAAGAGAATACCAGATAATTGTAGAGAAAGGGTGAATATAAACATTGGTTCAAATAGAGAACTACCATTTCAAATGTTATTCATTCATCAATTACCCTTCTGCATCGGGATCTTACGTATAGTATTAAGGAAACAATATCAAACTTTAGCTTTCATAAGATAAGATTGATGAAATTCTAAAGAATCCAAAATCTCCTAAATATGGAAATGAAAAATCGGCAATCAAAACATGGAAATGAAAGATTTAATGAAACTTGCAAAATCTTGTAACTCATGTCTTGATTTCAATTTACTTTTTCATGTTTTCTGTTTTCTTCATGCTCTGCATCAGACAATTAATTTAGGGGAGGACTTGTAGAGGTTCCTTGCATAATGAACTTGAATATCATCGTTGATTTTGGGGAGGGGGCCAATGGGTTTCTCGTTTCGCCAGATGATCCACACACCTAGTTAATTGAATATTGTTTTGGTTATTGCTTTTGTACACTTATTTTCAAATCATCCTATGTATTCATTATTTAGCAGTGTCTTATATGTCAAAGTTGTATATTTGTTGATTGTTGTCATAAATTTGTGCTCAAGTGGTCTTTTATCAAAGGTTAAAAATGTCATTAATTCCTCAATATTTCTTTCATTTTTCATGTTAGTTTGTAGCTGGAACACAACCGTTGAATGCTATCGCTTTTGTTCTGGATGGTCTATATTACGGGGTTTCAGACTTTGGATTTGCTGCATACTCCATGGTAATAGTAATTCTCTTTGTCTGAAGCATAATGCTGACAGCCTATTTTTTCAAAGAAACTAATTGGTATGATATCCATGTCCAGGTGCTCGTTGCACTGATCTCTTCAGTCTTCTTAATGATAGCCACACCTTCGTTTGGTCTTGCTGGTGTATGGGGTGGACTGTTTCTCTTTATGGCTTTGCGCGTAGTAGCTGGAATCTTGAGGTAACTACATATCCACCCCCACCCCCCCAAAAAAAAAAAAAAAGATATTCTCTTCCATTGATTGTAGTGTGAGGTCGTTATTAATTTCAGGTTAAGCACCAGAACCGGACCATGGAGATTGCTCTGGACTGATACTGAGAAAGATACTACTTAAAACTGCTCAAAATCAAGCCTCGAGGAACGAATAGCCAACCATGGGGTGGCATCAGTTTCTGAGCTGGGGGCGACTCTTGAACATATTTATGCTTGCGTGGCCTTAAATCGAGCTGCTGGAATCAGTTAAGTCGGTGATGGCTTCTATTTCCAGAATTAAAAAGGGTATCAGAACGAATAATTTTTTTTTTTGGAAAATACAGAACGAATCATTTAAGAATTAAGAGCAACCAATATACGAGAGACAAGATTCTCCACTTTCATGCAGAAAGCTTTGGTCTTGTAAAGCCTGTAATATTTTGACTATTTTCTCGATTATTCAACATCTTAACTGTGGAGCTGGAATCCCATGTAATTTACATGCCCACTTTATTAACGCATAGTTTCTTTCATTACGTCAAACTAACTGTCAATTTGCTATTTTAGTACTAATAAAGAGTGATAACTAAGAACTAAGATATCGTCATCTTCTTTCCATCAAAGAACCTTTCTAAAGATAGCGATCCTGCCAGGCTCTTCCACCACCCAAAAGAACACACCAAACATTCTTTTGTTGCATGCTAAAATTACGCAATCTGTCCTCCCAAAATCATGAATGGTGCTATCAACCACCATAGCAGCAGAATTTATAATACACGAGGACAGAAAATTACAAACTTGCAACCAAATGAAGTCTTGATAGTAGCAATGAAAGATAAAGAGGCCCGAAACTCATCTCATCAATTCTGGGTTTTTAGTTTTCAATCCCACAACTTCAGTTACAGTTACATCGATTAACATTCAGACCTTGCAGACTATTGTACATTATAGGGCAACAGAGGGGGTACATTTAATTTTGGGTGATCTAGCAGCGCATTTTATAAGGGTTATGTTGTTGAGCAACAACCTGAAATTTTCACCAACCCTCCGGGAAAATCTGCAAAGTCAATGAAAGATGTTGAGAGAGAGAAAATTTGAAGGCAAGCTATCATAGTTTGAATGACAAGCATATATTCTACACCAAACAACCTTTTCAACTATTGAAAGAATATGAATTGGGAAATGGAGAGCACATCACCACATAATTGCAATAAAAACTGTTGAAATATAAATAGTTTATCGCTGTTATAGTTTAGTGTTTTTGGAGAATACAACAGAAGGAGATGTCAAACATGCAGGTCTCATATTTGAAATTTTCGTTTCCAAAAACAAACTTTTATTAGTATGAGTTGGTGAACAGACAGTTTCAACTTCACTTAGACCCCAGAGTTCAAAATGTTAACTATCATAATGCTGGTATATGATCAGATATTAGATTGCCTAAGTATCATGGATAAAAAACAAACCAAACTGTGGACGTAAAAAGCCCTATAAACTTCAATGTAAGAGCACATTAGGGGAAAGAGGAGCATTGACTTTAATCAATGTGTCAATGTCCAGACTTTAATCAATGTGTCAATGTCCAAAGTCCAACTAAACAATTGATAAGGAAAAAGGCGATAAATCTGAAGGCAGAGACGAATAACAAAAAACAAGCAAAAGAGGTAGAATTTGAGAGAGGTGGAAAAAAAGAAATGGATGAGACAGACATTGCAGACGTAGCCACATTTAATCAACGTGTCAATCTAAAGACTTCAATCAATGTGCTAATGCCCAAAGTCCAAACTTTGACAAGGCAACGTGTCAATCTAAAGACTTTAATCCACGTGCTAATGCCCAAAATCCAAACTATTGACATGGCAACGTGTCGATCTAAAGGCTTTAAATCAATATGCTAATGTCCAAAGTCCAAACTATTGACAAGGAAAAAAAAAAAAGAAAGAGAAATCTAAAGACGACAAAAAAGAGGAAACAAAGAAAATGAAGTAGGATTTAAGAGCGGTGAGAAAAAAAAAAGAAAAAAAAAGGAAAGAAAGTATTTAATGAGGCTGTCATTACAGACGTAACCAAATTCGATCAATAAACCAAAAGGTGGCAGCTCATTTGTGCATAAGGAGCAAGTCAATATACTTGAAATCTCAACAGCAATATAAAATTTCCATTGATGCACAGCACTCAGCCCCTTCCCCTTTTAACATTGAAGTCCCGAGGGATTGCACAATAAATCCGGGAAGCATTGCCATTCATACCATGATTCTAGGAGAAATGATTGTGTTCAGTACAAACCATCTAACATACTGCATTTTCATTTTTTTCTCCTAGGATTTCACAACAATCAATAAAATGATAAGACAGGAGACAAATTCTAATGCACTAAGCAAGTATTCGATCTAAAAAATGGATCATGACATGCTAAGAAAGGAAAAGCTCAAGCAGCAATCTACCTCACAAGAAAAAGCAAGAGAATTATTACCTCATCTGGAAAAATTGATCACCAGAATACTATCAAACAATCATTCCAAACCAGCAACTCTGTGCCTCAATTTCATATTATGAGTCTCCTGCCAAACAAATGACCTCCCATTAAATTATATTAAATTTGTGTGTATATAATTTTTAAGCTCTTAAGTCCAAAATTTCCAAGATTGAATCACCTGTTGAAGAACTTTGGCATTAGTCTCTTCCACCAATCTTGATAAGCCCTCAATCTTGGCCAGCATTTTATCATACAAATCCTCGAGCTCCGCCGAATAAGCAGCCTCGGAACCCATCAATGCACTCAGCCTAGCAATCTCAAACCCCTCAGCACATATATCCAATTGTTTCTGATTATTCAATTGGTTCTTTTTATGGGTTAAACTCTCATCCTCCACCATCGCATTTGGCCCCTTTAATTGGCAATCCATCATCGGAAACTGCACATTAGGGCTAAACGAATCGTACTGGGATCGAAAAGATGGGCCTAGGTTAACAATGCTTAAACTCTTCGGCTCGAATGCGTTCCCTCTGAATTGAAAGGCCTTGTACTCATGGGTGTGAATTAATTGATCCTGAAAGGGAGTTGAGATGATGAGGAAGAGAGATGGGGGAAGAGAGAGACTAGAATTTTGCGGGGTGAAGGAGAGAGGAGCGGAGGAGGAGAGAGAAGAAGTGGCGGTGGTTTCTTTCAGGGAGGGGCGGAGGGGGGTTTTACGGCGGGCGGAGAACCAGCCCAGGAGGCGGGCGGCGGCCGGCGGCGGAGGGAGGGGGATGTGGGATGGGAGGGAGAGAAAGGAGGTGATGGTGGCGACTAGGAGTGAGGCGGTGGCGGCGGGGGTCGGGTGGTCGGAGAGGGGGTTGAGGGTGGAGACGGCGGCGTGGCCGAACAGATAGCCGTGGATGTCTCCGGCGGAGGAGGAGGCGCGGTGGAGGAGGGATGCGAGGGCAGCGCCGGAAATTTGAATCTTGTCGATCGGAAAGTCATCCATGGTTGATTTTTTTCTGGTAACTGCTGCCACTGTCAAAAGCGTCACAAACTCGTTGGATCTCCTTTAATAAATCAACACACAATGAGACTGCATTTTTTTTTTTTTTTTGGGTTTTAATTCTTTGAGTAAGACTATATTTTTAGAAAGTCTAGGAGCAACTCAAATATATTTTTAGATGGTATTTCCTCCTTTCATTAAATATATACGGATTTGATATAATGCCCATCGGTCGCGAATGTGATAATGACACATAAACAAATTTAAATAGGGGTCCCACTATTATTTTAATTGATTAATTAAATTTGCTTACGTGTCATTATCACATTCGCTATGGGCATATAAGTTTATGCCCACCGGTGGGCATTATATCAAATCCGTAAATATATATATATATATATATATATATATATATTTATTAAAATTATATTCACTTTTCATATTTGATTTTTCACCAAAAATGTGTTTATTTTTTATTTATCAAGAATCTTTTTAACTCTAGATTCACAAATAATTATTTTACTCATATTTTATCTACTTTATTTTTTTAAAATCCATGCTCAAATAAATGAGCATACTTTTGATAGACGTGACACATTGTTATTGAATATCTGGAGTCAAACGGATTAATAATCCTAACCATATAAAAACCCATATTTGTTAGTTTCCCATGATTAGATTTTAAGGGTTTTAAAAAGTATAAAGTATTATAAAATGAGATGTATTACAAGTGATGTGAATAAAAAGAGAAAATAAATTATAGTACTTTCTCCATTCATAAAAACTATGCTCATATGAACTCATACAAATTTTAAGAAAAATGTAGATAAAATAAATAAAATGAGGGTATTTATGAGGTATTTTGGTAATAATTTACAAACAGAGTAATTGTTGTGGATGTAAATTAATGACATGTGTATAATTAAATGTTAGTTGGAGGGTGAGTATAAAACAATTATTTTTATAAATGACAAATACTTTTGGTGCATGAACAAATAAAACAAGTGAATATACTAAAAGTAAATTTGTGACTATTGATGTAACTAAAATGAATTTAGTAATAATTATTAGATGGGGTGAGATCACTTGTTTTTTAAAGAATAGAATGACAAAATTATTACCGGACATCTAAAATAAAAAGATGGAAAGTTTTAGAGTGGAAATGTGAAACAATAGTAGTTAACTTAACAGTTGCATTCTTTGAAAAAAAACATTAGATTGGTATGATGAAATGGATTAGGAATGAAATTATTATTCATTAATCTATTTCTAATAAAGGTGGGAATAGGTCGAGTCGAGCTAGACTTTTCGTTTGACGGTCTGGATCTGATATACAGGTGTTAGGCTCAAACCTGACCTATTATCTGTGATGGACTTTTTAGTTGACTCAACTTTACCCTTTTAATACATGAGCCGGGACTGGAAGCTTATATAAAGCCTATCTAGGTCTATTTCACCTTCAATATCCAATTTAAAAATAATTATAATAAGAGTAGGTCTTGAATATCGAATATTTTTCGAATAATAAATACAATTTATATTTGATTTGAAACTTATATCGAATTATTAGAAAATATACGAATACTCGAAGCCTCAAACATGTTAAAAATAGTATAAATTGTTAGTGTTAGTATCATAGAGACAATCCTATTGTGAGGACATAATACTAAGATAATATTCAGTTTTGGTTTAATATTATTGTTGATTTAATATTAAATGTATGACATTGCACTTGTTTGAATATTATGTTTGATTGTTTGCATTTACTCCTATTTGTGTTCTCATGAATCACTACTTTCATTAAGTGAGTGAGAACTCAATGACTTAAGTATAATTCTCAATTAAAGCCCCGATCAAGGATCATCATGAATGAAATATTGATGATACAATAAAGATTGATGTGCGATCTGCATTATACTCTAGGAGAGTGTAGTAAGATCTCACTTACTACGAGATACTAGGTATCTCATAACAGATGCATATATACCTTAGAGGGTATTGATATACCCATTCGAGAAACTGTTTGATGTAATTCCACAATATGTGTTTACGGATGTCTCGGTTAGTGGGAGCGATGTGATACTCCTTTGACTTGAGGTCAATACGCACAATATGTGTGGAGTAATGAACTTTGACCATGACCAATGCTTGCACCCTTCCACGGGTAGCTATGACGTGAATTGAGTTCATCACGAAATACATGCGTGTGGTGGTTGAGTCAAGAATAAGATTCATTCCTCAAATGTGGATTTAGAGATAATACTCGTTTTCTCATCATAATTGGATCTAAGTCGTCGGCCGACGCATATCAACTTAGACTTTGTGGCTAAATGTGATATACATGATCAATTAATGATTAGAGATAATATGATTAAGTTATTTGAATAGACACTTCATCATGTTCAAGACTTAATCGGGTATTCGTGAATGGAAGGAAGATATCAAAATAGCCTACAGTATTACAGGTAGTTTCATAATTCCTCGCAACGTACCTCTTATATTGAGAAAGTCTGATTTATTGTCCAAGGTTCAATTAAGACCATTAGTTTGACTAACCACTCGATATACGAGGGCTTATGAGTCACACAACAAGTAATGATGATTTACCAATTATAGTTAGTTGATTAAATATTATATTAGATATAATAATTAATTATGGAGAATATAATAATAATCATATTTGGAATTAAATTATTATTGATAGTTAATTAAATTAGATTTAATTAGATAAAAAATTGTCAGTAATAATATTTGGAATATTATTATGTAGGAATTTTATTTACAAGGAAATAAAATACGTAGAGATTTTATTTAATGGACTAGGACTTTTTATCTTACTTAAAAATTAAGTCAGCTCATCCTTATAAATACAAATCCTGTGAGAATTCCAATATAAAAGAAATTATTTCTCTCCATAAAATCTCTAAGTTCATCTCGAGATTCAACGCTGACAGATTGGTGCAAGTTGGTAGAAAACTGTTACGTGGATACCATAGTTGAGAAAATCCGTGTACGAATCGCTGTAAGGATTTTATTTACATTTTCGAATATTTAATTATGTAATTAATTGTTCATTGTTGGTGAACTGTTTAATTTCGTTGCACATGTATTACGTATTTACGTGCCTCTAAAATCCAACATAAACTTCAAAGGTTCATAACATAATTAAGTACTTAAATGAAAAAAACGTTAACTATTAAATTAATGAAAAGAAAATTTTAATAAACAAATGACGAGCATGAAATTTTTCATCGAGTTTATCAAATCTTCCATCGAGTTTGCAACTCAAGCCAATTTTTTTGAATAAAGTCATAAGGGTTAATATCTTGATATACTTATAATGAGCTTAAATTTATAAATAAATAATTTTATTATTACTATTATTATATAATTATTATATAATGTATATTTAACCGAATGTTTAATCGAATATTTACGAATATCAAATCAAATATCATAAGTTTTGAATTTTTGTTTGACAACTAATCGAATAAATTTTTTTTTACTCGAATTCAAATTATAAAATTTCGAATACGAATACCGTATTTTGAATATAAATTCCAAAGCGAACCAAAATAGTTTGATTCGTTTACAACCCTATACACACATGAGATTATGATGGGAATGAGTATAAGTAGGACATTGACTCATTAACACTTTGGTAGGATTTGATGTTAATCTGTGTTGTCTAAGGAGTACAAAATTTTGCCTTATAATAATATTAAAAAAAAACAGTGTATTTATGACAATTTTTTAAATTATTTTTTTATTTAAACTATTGACAAAGTATAGAGTAGAAATGGTGCATACATGAATTATCGAACGGTGTTAGTTGATTTCTCTAAATAGTATTAGTTGTTTTCACTGAAGAGTATTACTAGTTTACACTGAAGAGTGTGAAAATAAACGAAGACTCTTCAGTGAAAACAACTAATACCTTTTAGCGAAAACATCTAATACTTTTTAGTGATAACAACCAATGTTCTTTCATAATTCATGTGTGAATCAATTTCACTCTATACATACTCTAAACTATTTAATAATATTATTTTTAATGAATTTAGAACTCATGTAAAAGTTCTCTCGCACAATCCTCTCTTTATATTAACTAGTAATTGAACCCGTGCGATGCACGACTATAATTGTACAATTAATTTGTGGGTTCTCAATTTATATTGAAGTCTGTTTTTTTACGCTTGAGAGTGTTTATTAGTATTCCTAATAAAATATTTTTCATTTCAAATAGAAATTATTATTTTTTTTTATTTGAAAGTTTATTTCTTTTTAAGAGAATGTAATGCAGATGTCGAGAAACTTTTGTGAAAATCAAAAGGACTTAAATATTTTGAAACATCACTTTAAAAATTACTTCTTTTTTCATCTCCAATGAACGTTCATCGTCAGTCACCACACGTTAAAATGTTCAAATATTTGTGATCGGTGACTCTTAAAATATCCACGCACGATTGGTTGTGACTTAAACTGGATTTTTTAGAATATGCCAATTGTTATACCCGAATAATATTACCCGACTATTCGGGTAACTGGCTCAACCCGTTGGGCCGGAGTGGAACACAGGGGAGGAAATCAGGGTAGCCGGTCTGGACCGAGCAGACGGGTAGAGGTTCGACGTTTACCCGACAAAGACCCCGGAGACTTATCGGAGAGCGTACTTGTTATGAAGACCGAAGGTCGGTCGGCCAGCGACAAGTCCTGGGAAGACCTCTACCCGCTTCCCGTGAAAGGTTCCCCAGGCCACTAGCCACCCACTCGGTACCCGGCTACCCGGTTACCCGTCTGACCGATCCTAGCTCTGCCAGTTGTGAGTATGGCCAGTACCATCAGTCCAGAGGATGTGACAGGGTCAAAGTGGGTAGTTGGGGCCAAGTCCCACCTGCTCAGGGGTCACAGTGCCAAGTGGCATCTTCTCATTGGCCCTTAGGGGAGGCTGTAGCCACTCATTACCTCCCAGCTAGGAAGAGGAAGGGCCCACGGGCCCACCAACCCAAGGTGGAAAACCCAACCATGTACACTATAAATAGGGAATTTAATGCCCAAATGTAACACATCACATTTACTCTTGCATTTATTGCTTATAGTTATCATAAATATCGAATCCTACCCGCTAGGAACCAGACGGCGAGATCCTCACGAAATCGCTGTCAACACCAATATTAACGATCGACTATCATTAACTCCTATATATTGACATTTCATATGAGACAACCTGTTTATTCTGAAATTTGAACAGAAGTCTCGGATCAAATAGGGTCAGTGAAAATTTAGGAATCGATACCATCTTACCTGAATTGCTTCTGGTTATGTATGTACCTTTCATAACATTGTCACCTAGAGCCAATCTAGTCTTGTTGCAAAATCATCTTGAATAATCTATATTATGAGTAACATAACTGGAGTCTTAACTTTCAAATTCAAATCATGATTCGACACACCATAACATTTAAGTTATTCGAAGAGTGGGTGCAAGTATGCCTTTGTCCTTCAAATAATTCAGATAGTCCACAATATTCTTCAAGTGTGGCTTTGAACAAAACGTTTTAAAAAATTTATCAATGAAGCCTCTTCACTTCTTTCTTTTTTCAATTAAAAAAATTCATCTATGAAGCCTAATTTTCATAGGGTTACTCGTATATATTAATTTTTTAAGATTTATTTTTATAATATTGAGGTAAATGCATGCATTAAAATAATTATGCAATTTAAATTTGTATACATTCCACATATATTTTTTATAAAAATAACTAACATTATTATGTATCCTGCAGATTTAATCTAAGTTTGAGGTTGGAAACCCTTAATTTATATTCATTCCTGTGCTGGATCACTCCATACAGAGTTTTGTTCTGCCTACAATTGGAATGCATTGTTCATATTATTATCCCGTGAAATTTTTCTGAATCTAAAGACAAAAATATTAAGGAATACGGAGTTTGTTGAATATTTTACACTTTCTTTGCTTTGTAGACGACAAAGTGCATTAACTTATATATTTTTTGCATGTTAATTAATTAACCCAAATATATATCTCAAACTTATTCCAATATGATAGATATGCTCATATGTATTTTGTGGTTCGCCCAATAAAATATATTGATATATTAATTGTTATATATCAACTATAATCTTTCTTGGAAGTAGTTAATTTAGATAATATTTTCTTCTAATACAAAAAATTAAGAATATGTATAGGGTAAAATTGGTTCATACATAAACTATTTTGCAGTACTTTTTAGAATAACCAAGTAATACCCTTTAATCTAATCAACTACTACCTTTTAGTTAAACAATCAATATTCTCCGTACCCTTCAATTAACACCCTTCAGTAAAAGCAATGAATACCCGATATAACTAATATCCTTCAGTGAAAACAACTATACCCTTCAGTGAAAATAATACTCTTTAGTGAAAACGACCAACACTTTAAACAGTTCATGTACAAATAATTTCCACTCTATACTTTGCCATAAATTAAATAGTGATCTTATTCTTTCTTTTTAGATTAACTTCTATTAAAAATAAAGTTCTACAAACTATATATCGAATTATGTCTATACATTGATTATTCACAAAAATATTTAATAACTATTATTTTAAAATAATTAAAATATCCTTTATACCATAAAATAGAAGGATTTATTATAATATATATCTCAAAGATATATTCAACATATATTATTTCTCAATATTTATTATAATTTATATTTCAAAAATATATCCAATATTTTTTGTAATCAATTATTTGTCAATATTTATAATAAAATATATTTAAAAGATATGTATCAAAGAGTTAAAAAGATATATACGAATATTACTAAATTTAGCAATAATTTTGGCGGAAAAATTCAACCTTTATACCATAAAATAGAAGGATTTATTATAATATATATCTCAAAGATATATTCAACATATATTATTTCTCAATATTTATTATAATTTATATTTCAAAAATATATCCAATATTTTTTGTAATCAATTACTTGTCAATATTTATAATAAAATATATTTAAAATATATATATCAAAGAGTTAAAAAGATATAAACGAATATTACTAAATTTAGCAATAATTTTGGCGGAAAAATTCAATCTTTATACCATAAAATAGAAGGATTTATTATAATATATATCTCAAAGATATATTCAACATATATTATTTCTCAATATTTATTATAATTTATATTTCAAAAATATATCCAATATTTTTTGTAATCAATTACTTGTCAATATTTATAATAAAATATATTTAAAATATATATATCAAAGAGTTAAAAAGATATAAACGAATATTACTAAATTTAGCAATAATTTTGGCGGAAAAATTCAACCTTTATACCATAAAATAGAAGGATTTATTATAATATATATCTCAAAGATATATTCAACATATATTATTTCTCAATATTTATTATAATTTATATTTCAAAAATATATCCAATATTTTTTGTAATCAATTACTTGTCAATATTTATAATAAAATATATTTAAAATATATATATCAAAGAGTTAAAAAGATATAAACGAATATTACTAAATTTAGCAATAATTTTGGCGGAAAAATTCAACCTTTATACCATAAAATAGAAGGATTTATTATAATATATATCTCAAAGATATATTCAACATATATTATTTCTCAATATTTATTATAATTTATATTTCAAAAATATATCCAATATTTTTTGTAATCAATTATTTGTCAATATTTATAATAAAATATATTTAAAAGATATATATCAAAGAGTTAAAAAGATATAAACGAATATTACTAAATTTAGCAATAATTTTGGCGGGAAAATTCAATGGTTTCCAAATGTAGGCCGGTTAGCGTTATTATATATATATAGATTCATTCAAATCAAATCAAATTAGAAGAAATACACGAGTGTAGAGGGTCGAATCAACCGAAGTATCACAAATCTTTCGACCCATCTTGTATATTGTCTTTTTCGTTCCGTGTTGGAATAGAACCTTAAATTATTGCTTGTTATTAGTTAGTTATTAGACGAGGTTTTGCGAAAAATATTTGTTCTAGTAGAGACGGAATAACTAATTAATGAATTACAACTCTATTGTACTACAGTCGATGCATTGGCCTTTGCAGCGTTAATGCTTTTTTTTGGTTGGGTTCATTATCATAAAGCGGCTCCAAAATTGGCTTGGTTTCAAGTAGAGGGTCAAACAAACGTCCTTTCTATCAATGTTTATTAAAATGTATTCCCTTTGTTCCGAATCAACTTGTACACTTGAATGAACATATTCTTTTTAAAGAAAAAAAATATTTTTTGAATAAAGTAATACTAACATATAAATAAATACGTGTATATTTTTATGAGTGTGCATATAAATCAATGTGTCTTTTTTTAAAGGGTTCAACTTCTTTTGGGATGAAAATTGTATAAACTATTTAATTTAAAAGTGGATATAAAGTGAATCAACATGGTATCAAGCCTTGAGCCAAAGGATAAAACATGATTGATCTTTTAAAATTAATCGACACAAAAATAGACTATCACAACATCTATAAGCACACCCCCACATTAACTGAACATGTGATATCCGTAGTAAAATCTACATGTTTTGAGTAACGATCATACGTGTATGGCAAACCTTAATTCTAGAAAACTTTGAAATTTTCTATAAAAAAAAAAAAAATTCTCTATAAAGATTTTACCATTACAAGTTTTTTAGCAAAATATAACAACAAAAGTATAGGCTCTTTATAGCTACAATAAATTCCCATGTGATTAATTCTCATGCAAATGAATGAAATAACATTATATATGTACGGATAAGTTTTGTGTGAGACTGCCTCATGCCTTGTGACGGTGGAAAAAAGTATAAATTAAATATAATAAATTAATATTTTGATATGAGTGAGTGATAATTTGTATTATTTTATATATTAGACTGTTCACATCATAAGACAACCTCGCATAAATTTTTGGCTATATTTACGTATTCAAAAGCTCTTTCCTTTTTCATCCAGACAAGACGCCTCATGTCTTTTTATCAAATGGTAGATGGATCACGTAAGGCTAATTTCAATGCAATCAACAACCCATCAGATAAGAGACGGATTCAATAGACCATGACGGGGCACAAAACAAATATTCCCCCTGTTTCACAAATATAGTCTACTTTTTTGTTTTTCACATAAATCAATAGAACATTGTTATTGTGCTTGAAATTTTGGATTTATCTAAATTTTTTGCTATATCTTTATTTATTAAACATAAAAACAATAAATGTTCATTCCAATGTACATTAAATAAGGATATCTTAAACAATTTGCACATTAAAATGGACAAATAAAAAAAAAAATTGAAAGTAGACTATCTTTATAGGAAGAAGGATTACAAATATAAAGTACTCCCTCCGTCACAAACACTTTTTACAGTTGATTTTTTCTCGTGTTTTAGCGAGTAAGTTATTTATTAGTATTTGAAATGATAAAGTGATTTTTAACGTAGGGTATGGTAGATCTATCTTTCCTCTATAAAAATAAATTCAAAATTATTTTATCATTTTAAATACTAATAAAAAACTCGTTCGCTAAAACACAAGAAAAAGTCAACTGTCTAAAGTGTTTGGGGAAGGAGGTAGTACTCCTTATTGAAAGTGGACTATAGGAAGAAGTTCTTCAATATATGACAATCCAAACTTTTTACAATTAAAATAGACCGGAAAAAATAAAACTCACGACAACGAATTGTGGAAATATTTGGAAAAAAACATTTGATGTTAATTAATACTTCATTCGTCCCACAATTATTTGAAAGTAGTTCTAGTGTGCACTTGAGTGCATAATATATACTTGAATTTTGAAAAAAATATTTTAAGCATAAATTAGCAATACCACAAGAGTTAATAAGTGATACTAGATGTTACGTGCCGTTCTTCAGAAATTAGCAAATATCGACCCTGACTCCAAACTCCCCGGAGAAGAAGGAGGTGCTACCACTGATAAGATGTTACGTGCCGTTCTTTAGAAGGTGGAGGAAGGTAGTAAGAGGCTATCCTCTTTGGAGTATGATGTGAAGGAGATGAGTAAGAAAAAATGATCAGCGTGATCAAGATCTTCAGCGGAGGGATATAGAGCTAAATCGAATTCAGCAAGAGAATAATAGACGGTTCACTTCTATTGAGTACCAGATGAGCCAGATTGCAAAATTACTTGGAAAAGAGACGGGAAAATATCCGTCAATGCCAGAAGGGAACCCGAAAGAGCAATGTAAGTCAATCCAGTTGAGAAGTGGAACCAAGTATGACGGTCCCCTACTACCTGCTGATGTGGAGGAAGTACATAAGGAGATTGAGAAAGAGGGTAGTGAGAAGGCAGTGGAAGATGTTGAGTTGGAAGATACTAAAAAGGAGAAAGGAAAAGAGGATGAAGGTAAAGTGGAAGAGAAGCGAGTCCCGAAGTGGAAAAAGGCAAAGGAAGCGAGACAGAACGTGAAGGAACGGTTCACGAAGAAGAAGTTAGATGAGAAGTTTGCCAAGTTTCTTGAGGTCTTCAAGAAGCTCCTCATCAGCATACCTTTTTATGATGCTTTGGAGCAGATGCCTAATTATGTCAATTTCCTGAAGGACTTGATTGCAAAGAAGAGGAGAGTAGATGGGCCCGAGTTTGTGCAGTTGAATCAACATGTGAGTGAAATGATGCATAAATCGCTTCCCTAGAAGCTAAATGATCCCGGTAGCTTCGTGATCTTATGTGATATCGGGAATAGAGTCAAGAAGGTAGCGTTGTGCGATCTTGGAGCAAGCATCAATCTAATGCCATTGTTACTATCAAGAAGTTGGATGGCAGAGATCTTCAATCGACGAGGATGACTCTCCAACTCGCTGATAGGTCTATCATAAGACCTCAAGGTTTTGTTGAAGATAAGGTGGGTGATTACGTGTTTTCAGCTGATTTTGTGGTCCTAGAGATTGAGGAAGATGAGCATGTCCCTTTGATTTTGAGAAGATCGTTCTTAGCTATGGCCGGGATGATATTAGATGTGGCGAATGGAAAGATCACGGTAAAGGTAGATGATCAAGAGGTGAATATTTCCTTATATGAAGCCATGAAACACCCGAAGGAAGATAAGAGTTGTAATTCTATTGAGGTCATTGACACTTGTGATGAGGACACACCTCCGATACCTAACTTTTCTTATATTCATGATTATGATAATCCTTCACTTGATGATTTAACCTTTGAGCATTATGATCTTGATTGTTTTGATAGTGATAAAGGCAAGGAAGAAAGGGTAGAACTTAAAAGTGTGGACGTGGCCAAATTGGAGAGAAAAAGAGGAGTTGATGTTAAGAAGAAAAAATTCAAGAAGTGGGTACCTCCGTGGAGAGCGAAAAAGAAAGTGAAACCACCGCCCGAGGTGAAGAAGGAGGATAGGAATCGAGCAAAAAATTTCGACAACTTCTCTTATGAGAATAAGGGAGGTAAATTTGAGTATCATATGCCATAAGCTCCTTTGAGCTCGGTCCAGCATTAGGACCTTAAAAATAGCGTTGAATGGGAGGCAACTCATTTTTATTTGCTTTTGAGTGTTTTTAGTTATTAGGGTGTTGTTTTGAGTCGTAAGTTTTAACCTCGTTTTTTAGTGAGTTGCTTGTAGGCTTGTCTCAAGGAAGTAAATGTATCATGGAGTTATTCAAAAGAGAGGAACTTAAGTAAGGGAGTGTGCTACATTGCCAAGTGCAGCGGGGATTATGCGTATGAGGTAACCCACAACCCCAAACTTAGACCGCTTCACAAGGTCGAAGTTTGGGGGGGGGTGGAGTGTTTATATATTTTATGGTATACATATGCACCGGCGCACTTGAGAGGTTTATTTGACATTGCACATGCGCACACCCTCTCTTTGAGTTGAGTTAGGTTATATATTGTGCCTTGAGATACTCCTTGAGATGCTATATTGTGAACTAATTGGGTGCTACTACATATTTCATGCTTATTAACTTTCTTGTGCTTATTGATTGCTATCTTTGAGAGTGAATTAGGAGTTAGTGAATTGTGGAGTTGAGTTAGAGTCTAAATTGTGTGAGTGTAGGAGTTGGAGTTGATTTGAGAGGGAACTCGTATACTTACAAATTTTCCTTTTGAATACTTGTGTGGTAAAAAGTGAGAATTCACTAGGACTAGCATGGATGTGAAAGCCGTGAGATTTGAGCCTTAAAGAGATTAAAATTCATTAAATTGATCTCATTGTTTGTGAGTGGATCTTCACCTGAGAGCTGCTAGAACTTGTGGTTACTCTCGCTTCTTGATTGTGTCTAGTATGAAATGCCGAAAATGATTTTAGGCCATCTTTGAATTGAAAAGTCACTTAGCAAAAAATAAGCTTACCAATGACATTAATCTCTTGTTAGCCCGTTTGAGCTTGAGCCTATTATTTGCTAGCCCATTTGAACTATTCCAATTTCTTAAACTCTTGTTGTCCTAATTTGAGTGGAGAATAAGTTATGAGTGGAAAGGGACCGAGTTGAGTTGAGAAGGTGAATTATTAATGGTTGAGTGAATATGAGGAAAGATGTAATGAAGTTTTGAGTTGTGGGGAAGAACAAAATTTTGAGAATGAGCAAAAGAGAATATGAGCTCATATATAGTGTGAAAAGAAAAAAAGGAGTGAAGTGATTGAGAAAAAGAGAAAAAAAAGAGTGAAGAGAGTTAGAAAAAAAGTTGAGGTGTTGAGAGTAGATGGAATTGAAAGTGCATTGCATGAAGATGTTGAAGTATTATGCTCCTTGTATCGAAATACCGAAGTTTGATTTTCTATTCTCCATTCATTTGAGTCAGGTTATCCTATATAGTTACCCCACCTGTCCAAAGAGTCTTACATTACAACCTTGAGAAAGTCCTTTTTGATTCGGCATTGATTCTAGTTTATGGTCGAAGTTGAGAGTGCTTACAAGCCTATGGCTACTGATTTGTGTGATTGATTGATTGAGTGAGTCCCTTATTATTGATATACACTTATGAGGGAGTGAAACACATCGCCGAGAGCACATCCATGTTTGATTTTGGTGGTTCTTATTGATTATCCATGAGTAGGATGAATGGGGTGAATTTGTGTGCAGGTGATCGATCTTTGAAGCTTGAATACTATTACTTGCATGATTTGGGACTTTGATTCATTCTTAACAATTTCACTTGACTTATTATTTCATTGCTTGAGGATAAGAAATATGGTAAGTTTGGGGGGGGGGAGGTTGATTAGGCGTGAAATTGTTATGTTTTGTAGCCCGATTTGCCCATATTTTGAGTGTTTTTATGAGTATTTAGAGTTATTTGAGTATCATTTTCATAAACTCATGAATTTGTCTTCTTGATGCTCATAGTTGGAAAGAGGGTGAAAAGAGGAGTTCGTAGGACTTTGAATCGACCAAAATGGACTCCCGATTGAGAAGATATGAAGGTTTTTCGAACAAGTCTACAACAACCGAAAGCGCTCGACCAACGCACCAGCTCGAGCGTTTTCGCGTATTTTCGGCCCAAAAATGCCCAAATTCATCCCAAAGCCTATATATACCCCTTCAAGCATATTTTTACATATCTACACATATCTACACTCGTTTTTTGAAGGAGAAGAGCTTGGAAAGGTGTTTTGAGAGTTTTGGCAAGGTTTTTCACCGTGTATCGAGGTTTTAGCTTACAAATTCATCAATTAATTACCTTTCTTTTGAACCGATTAATTTTTATTCTTAATTTCTTAAATCCTTGAGACTATTTAACCTAGGTTTTTCCGAATTTATATAGATTTCTTTTGAGACTTAAGTTATTGATTCTATCTTTCGTTTATGTTCTTGATTTCTTTCGGTAATTTAATTATACATATGATTATCGTTCTTGTAATTGCTTTTATTATTTAAACCACCATGTTAGGCTAGAACCCTTGCATGCTTAGGATAAGATGAACTCGTAGAAGTAGGACGTTGGTACGTAAGTAGGATAATTCGTGATGTTTAGTTTAATTCTATTAATTATTAAATATTTCTAATAAACCCTAGAATAATCTTGGAATTAAGTACAAAAATTGTTAGAGAGAAGACGACCGCATCACTATTTAATAACGAATAGGCTTAACAAGAGGGTTTTTGAAGGGGTTTATAATCTATCGGTTTATCTAGGGAGGACGACCGCATCACCTTAGTTAAATTAGGGCCTCAATAATTAAGCACAATCCATATAATTTGATTAGTGAATTAATGAAGTAGGTTGACAGAACTAAGTATTATGATTAATTCTTGAGCTTTTATTCTTTCAATCTTGTGCTAGATTAGGGAAGTTGATTGCCTAGTTTTAGTACACTTAGGATTATTACTAGCACATCACGATTATTTTAGTTATTATACCAACTCCGTTAGTATACGTAGGAATTCCTATCCCGAGCATCATCACTCCATATTTGCATTCAAACCAAGTTATTTATTCAGTTTAAATTAATTATTAGCATAGAAGTAGAATTTAGAGTAGCATATTTTAATTCTTAAAATCAAACATTGCATTCATATTAGCTACGAGACGTACATCTCCAGGGATTTACTCGTGTACAAACCTTCCCTTGGGTTCGATACTACTTGGTCCCTATACTTGCCTATACTACGGTGATCCCATACTCTTGTGGGGTAACTACTAATATATCTAGTATTTTGAGTTCAAGTCAGACCTTTTCCACTTGGAAAGGGAAACGTACAATTCGCTGCCGTGGCAGTGGATTAATACACTAAGTGGGCAGAAGCAGAGACCTTAGTCAAAGTTACCCAGGAAAAAAATGATCAACTTCATCTGAAATAACATTGTCTGTCCATTTGGAGTTCCCCAAACAATTGTTACAGACAATGGTCCTCAATTTGATGGGAAGAAGCTAAGAGACTTCTGCACCAAGTGGGGCATCAGAAAACATTATTCAACCCCTTATCATCCACAGTCAAATGGCCAGGTGGAAGCCGTTAACAAAATAATTAAACATGTTCTCAAAATACGGTTGACAGAAAGCAAAGAAAATTGGTCTTTAGAACTCCCGGATGTCTTATGGGCGTACAGAGTTTCTCCCAGGTCTAGCGCTGGAGAATCACCATTTGCACTAGCATTTGGAACAGAAGAAGTTATATAAGTTGAACTAAAGACCAAGACTTTGAGAACAACCAACTTTGAACCAGAGGCGAACAACTCTGCCTTATCAGTCGAACTGGACCTGCTCAAGGGAAAAAGAATAATGGTCGAGCTGAAAAATTCGACTTACAAGCAAATGACAGAGCGTTATTATAATTCTCATGTCAAGCTAAGGCAATTCGAAGTTGGCGACCTCGTCTTAAGAAAGAAGCTCGCCCCACCTCCAGGTGTATTTGGACCGACTTGGAAGAGCCCATACAAGGTAACGTACAGGTTACCCAATGGTGCTTATAACATTGAAGACATGGAAGGCAATTCAGCCCAATACTCCTGGAATGCAGTTCACTTGAAGAAATACTTTCAGTAGGGCGAGCTACTTTGTCTAAGGGAAATGATAATGCTACCTTTGTGCAAGGTGGGCTACTATGACAAAGGGACGAGCTAAAGTTGCATATGTGCAAGTAAGACCTAAAAACTTGCCTAATTTTTTGAAATTTTCACTAAGTATTAGTGATCGAACAACATGTGCTAGTCGAACTACTTTGGCCTGGCAACATGTTTGTGTTTATATAGTCTTGATATTTCAACAAGTTAAAAGTTGTTTGACAAAGTGTATAGTGGTCGAACTACTTTGACTTGGGTTGTAATTTATATATTTTGACAAGTTAAAGGTTGTTAGACAAAGTGTATAGTAGTCGAACTACTTTAACTTAGTTTGTAAAGTTATGTAAAGTAGGTCGTCATCCATACTTGTAATTTTTTCAACAAGTTCAATGATAGTTGTTTGTTCAAAGGAGAAAGTTCAATCTCAAGGCACAAGTCAAGTTAATGATCAAGCCCATTAAAGGTTGTTCATTTTTAAATGAACATAGCCTAAGACCAAGACCCTTATTCCAATTTTAAAGGAAAAGTTCTTTAGAACAAAGCCCAACTACATGCATTAAGATTGTAAAGCATAAACTTAAATGAAAAACAATTAGTGTACGTAGAACAAGATGAGCAAAAGATAAGATTTCATTAAGGAAGAGACAGTCCGCCCAAAACATTACAAGAACTCCATTGAGGAGCGAACAACTATTACAAAAGATGAATAAAAACAAAAGACCTACTCTATCCTACTCTAAGACCCCTGCCCGGCTGGAGGAGGGGTGTTGTCATCTTTGGGGTCCTCCAAGGGCATCCCTTGGGTAGTTGGGTCAAAAGGAACGTCGGTCGTAAGCTCGGCAATAAGCTCTTCCGCATTGGCCTGCTCCTTCTGAGCTTGTTCAGTTGGGCCCAAGGGAGCATCTTGCTCACCCTCTGCGACCTCCTCCTGCAAGAAAGTCAATTTTGACCCCATACTCAGGCAGGTCGCCGATTTGGAGGCTGGTCCCAAGGGCAGGAGGATTGTTTTGCAAAAACTCAGTAAACTCCTTGCCCATCTCCTTTACAATATGTGGCACGTCAAATTCGTTAACGATCCGAATGCATTCGACATAGGCGCTCATAAAGTGCAAGATTGAGCTCGCCTCCAACTTGGGCACCAACTCCTCTGGTGGAATAGAGTTGGCGAGCTGCTCCTCCAGATGGGCAACCTTGGCCTCAACCTCTATTGCAAACTTCTCGGCCATTTCTTTTTATTTTTGCTCACGAGTGAGTTGGGCACAGAGCTGTTCTATCTCGACCTCTTTGATTTTCAGCTCGGTGGCCACTTTTTGGTGAAGGTCGATGACACTCTGCTCGGCGGCCTGGTGTGCCTTCATCTTACTCTGGAGGTCGACCATCATCTTCTTCGCCTCCTCCTTGGCCTCGTCCCTCTCCTTTGAGATGCGGCGGGCTGTGGCAACGTGTTGCCGTGCATCTCTTTCCAGATCTTTGACCTGGTCAACTAGTTTTTGCATGGCAACAAGTGTGTTGCCGGCCTCGATGATGCACATGCAACCATTATCCCTTGGGGCCTGCATCTTCACTGCTTCATCCAGAGACTTGGTCCAAGATCGAGTTACGGAATCAGCAGCTCGCCGGACAAAGGGGTCCGGGATCTCCTTGAAGGAGGTCGGCACGTTAGAGCAGGAATATTGGTGCACTATATTGGATCGACCTGGGAAGTCATTGGGTTGATAACTACAAAAAACAAAGGAAAGTGTTAAAAAAAGTAAGAAGATTGAGAATACTTACGCATCATAGCGAGCTGCGTCCCAACCAAGATAGGTCGCATTATCAGGGTGTTCCGTCCTTCTTTCATGAGCAGGGGCAATCACCTTCTGCTCGGTGTGATGCTCCACTGAAGGAGTTCGACCAGACTTCACCTCAGCCGAGCGAGCTACTGTAGCTCCACTTTCTTGGGGCCTCTTGCTTTTTTTCGAAGGCCGCTCAGCTTCAGGGATGTGAGTGCTATCTCCACGAAGAAGCCTCTTCATTTTTGGGGTGGCAGCCGCTTGCGGACTGCTCACGGGGGCGGGATGCTTGGTCGAGCCCGGTCCTCCGCTTGGCGGGGATCATCTTTGTTGGTCTTGGCCACCAGAGTGACCATCTTTGATAGGGGATCCCCCTTTTTCTCACTCTCTTAGTTGGCATGTCCCAAACATACTGATTTGATGGAAGGAGGGGTGAATAACGATTGTGACGAGCTGGTCTGCAAAAGAGCGAACTACCCAAGTTAGAAAAATTCAAAGTAATAAACACAAGTCAAAGTAGTTTGCCACTTAGGGAAGAAGTTTTACCGTCAGGAATTTGGGCTTGTGCCTCAAGATGGTGGGGGTAGGTAGTCAGGCGAGCTACCCTGCGTGTGGATTCCGACTAAAGGTGGGTTATAGTTCTATTGGCTCGGTTTCTGAGGGCGATCTGGCTCACGACAAACAAGAATAGATCGTCGGTTTCGTCCTTCTTGCTCCTCCACTTAAGGGTTTTGGGACCTGAAACAAAAATGTAAAGATTAAAATTAGTTTTACCCCTTCAAAAACAATGAAGAAGTAAAACTCACGCTTGAGAGTCCCAAACTCTGCCAGAGTGTTTATTCTCTCCTCGCAACCGTATGGGCGAGCTGAAGCACGCTAGTCCCCGCCAACGTAGAACCAGTCATGCTTCCAATCTCTAACTTTTCCTGGAACATCATCAACTACCTTAAGGCGAGGACGAGCCTTAAGGTAGTACCAGCCCTCCTCGTCTCTGGTGCAAATTGTGGGTGCTATGAGGTAGTTCACCTCATCAACGGACAACTTATTGAGATATCCCTCAAGGGCGCACAACACCATGAGGGACATTAAATTCATCCATCCCTAGTCAGTTGACTGATGGCCAGGTTCGACTGCTCCAGGAAGCGGCCTATCAATGGATGAAGGGGCAAAGTGACACCAACTTTGCGGATGACCAAGTTGATCGCTGTGAGCCCGCGTGGAGGTCGATCTGCCCGGTCGTACATCAATGGAGCGCACATATGGACATCAAAAGGGATCTTGTAATCCTTTCTGATTTTTAGTAAATCGTCCCCAGTGATCGATGAGATAATGTAGCTCGCCGCGAAGTTGTTCATTTTAAGCTTTGTCTTCCCGCGAGCTGGAACGGTGAACCAGTTGGAGTACTCCCTTTCATAAGCATCCCAGTTAACTTGGCGAGCTACTGTGACTGGGAGTTGGCATTCGACCGGGTTAGGCATGGGGTACCCAAAGCTAGCAAGGTACTCCCAAGTTAGCTCGTCGGTTGGGGCGGGCTGTTGTACCTCGACCCCAGCCTCCTCCTCAGAATGTAGATCGGAGCTGGTCTCCTCCACGATTTCACGAGCAGGAATGACCCCGGCAACCTCCTCCACGGATGGGCGAGCTCTTGAATCCACGGATCGGACTACGGAGGTCGCCTCCGGGTCCGAATCAAGAGTTACAACTGGAATGAGGGTGGAACCTTCTCCGAGTGGGTGTTTTCCAGGGTTTCGCGGAGGATAGGATCCGATTTGAGAATTGGAGGACATTTTTTTGTATTATTTTGAAAGAATAAAGGTGAAGAAGCTTGGAGATTTTTTATGGCGGTTTCCGGTGAAGAAGGCGAAGAGACGACATCGGTTCGAGAATGAAGCGATGGAGTTTTGGGATTTTTTACCCAACCAAAATGAAATTAAACCAAAAAGGAAGAAAAATTAGAAGATTATTACCTTAAAATCTTAAAATAAGGGAAACCAACGTCAGAAATGGTAGAAGCAGTGGCCGGAAATTTTGAAAGAGAAGAAGTAGAAGTTTTGGCGCTGAATGAGTCGAAAAGGTGTGAAAAAGAAAGAAATTTTCCTTTTATAGTAAGGGAAAATGGGGTACTAGGCGAGAAAAGGAGGAAAATTCAAGGACTAAGTTGCAAATATTGGGCGCGTGCAACCCTATTTCGAGAAAATAGGAGGCGCGTCGCCTCGTTTTCATGCGCGTGTGGGCGGCGGCAATCATGCCGCCCACATCATGCCTCGAGACACGCCCCACGTCTGGGGAACCCAACCGTCGCACGTTGTTCCAGTTCGACCATACTAATCCAGTTCACCCATGACAAATGCAACTCGTCCTCGAAGACAAAAAATTATAGTCAGCCCATAAGTAGTTCGCCCCTTTCTTCACGACATCAAGGCTGGCTAGGGGGCAATTATTGATAGGCGAGCTACATCACACCCAAGGCGAACAAGTTTAAACAAAGTAACCCCACAAGAAACAAAGTTAAGCAAGCAAAGCCAAGCCAGACCGAGCTGGAATAGTCAGATGAGCTACTCCAGCTAGGCGAGCTACTTTGTTCAGTCGAGCTACATCATAGCAAAGACCATCCGAACCCGAATAAGACTCTGGCGAGCTACTTTAGCCAAAGTGCCAAGGCAGAAGATAAGTCGACCAACAAGATCAAGCTAAGAACTCTTCAAGGACAAGTCCAACAGTGACGAACTGCTCTTTAATACGAGCTAATCCAGCTTAGAGGATATAAATTAGCTTAGATAAGGTCAAATAGTCAACTCCCCATGTGTCAAGCATGCACACATGGGAGAGCTAAGGTCAAGTCACCTCCTACTTGGAGGACTTGTATAAATACCTTGATTTTTAATGAATAAAACTAAGTACAAATTTACAAATACATCCAAACTTTGCCCACACACACTCATACACCTTAATCGACACACATACGAATTTAATACGTAATCAATACACGTATTTATCTTTTCTTAACCCGATTATCGAATTCACTATTTACGGTAGTGATCAATCACACGTAATTATTTGATGATCTAATTAGCGATTAACAACAACCACTAATCCATGTGATTAAAAATGATCGTCAACATTTGTGTGTATTTCAAAAAAATTAAAATTGAATTTAAAATCCAAGTGCATGCTAGAATTTGTCTTTATTTACACATATAATTTGATTATCTGCATTTTAGGGCAAACTCTCATATGCACCAAGTGCACGGCGCACTCACTCAACAGATCTTTCAGTGTAAACTTTTCAGTGCAATCGAACCACACTTTTTAGTGTAATTGAAACAAACTTTTCAATGTAAACAAGATCAATTGTTGCATGAGTGCACCATATACCAAGTGCACAATAGAGTTACATTTTATAATTTTGGTTCGCCACAATTTTCTTTTCCATCTCATACGTTTTGTGGACACTGGATTTGCACATCCAAACTTCAAGTCACCCCTATATGTACACTTATAATTCTATTTTCACGTACCCAACAACATTAATCATATTCTTTTTCTATCAACATTCACATATCCCACACCACACCATTTTTCAATCTTGGTATGATCATATTAGAGCTCTTAACATGAAAGTCTTCGAGTGACGAAGTGGACGGCCTAGATTTGCCTCAATGGGTGGCATTGATCGTGAAAGAG
This sequence comes from Ballota nigra, assembly GCA_947034835.1. Classification (NCBI taxonomy): domain Eukaryota; kingdom Viridiplantae; phylum Streptophyta; class Magnoliopsida; order Lamiales; family Lamiaceae; genus Ballota; species Ballota nigra. The sequence goes on along the minus strand of OX344720.1, from coordinate 68,729,830 downwards.
AAATGAAATAATGAAGTCTTTGATGCGGAGATAATGAGGGATGCATCTGATGCAATGATGGAGCTATAACCCCGACGATACCCCCACAATTTTTTTCCTTTTTACTACTATATATTTATATTATATAAAATATACTCCCATTTCAAAAAATATAGTATAAAATATACTCTCTCCATTTCACAAAGACTTGCGCTATGAAGTGAGCAAATTGTAATGAGTAGAGTATGATGCGTATACAATGTATAAATTGATTAGATTGAGTGTATTATCGTCCAAAAGGTAAAAAAATTAATGACAATTTTTTAATATGTGATTACTTTGAGGGTGCAATTTATAAAATTATTTTCTTTTTTGGGTGTGTAAACAATTGTGTGACGGATGATCAGACAAGTGTTCAAATAATGCAAATTTTAGGGTGCATCCAAGTGCATAGCATGCACTTGGATATTTTAATTTTGACTTCAATTTTAATCTTTTCAAAATACACAAAAACACACCGAACTGTATTTTATTTATTTATTTTGCAGTTGGAGTATTACTGATGCCTTCCTGGGGTATTACTGATGTCTTCTTGGGGTATTACTGATTACTTCTTGGGGTATTGCTGATTTCTGCTTGAAATATTAAAAAAAAAAACAAATGCATATCATGCACTCAAGTGCACACTAGAACTACTCAATTACGTGTTGGATGTCTAATTGTCCAGGCAGTAAAGATAGTATCTTGTACCTGAACCGGTGGCTCACTTTTTCTAAGTAATGGAGAAGAGGACCGAAACATGCCACTGAAAGACTCTACTAAGACAAAGATGGTCTGTCAAGAACATAGAGGAGGTAGGATGGGCAGTTGGTCAGATCTAGTATGGATCATACATGGACGGTCGTTGGAGTCGGTGGCTCCCCCAAGGTCCCTCATCTGAGATCCCTGGGGAAGAGGATCAAGTTGGCCCTTGCGAACAACTTGATGCACTATCTCCCTTCAACCCTTTGAACGAAACGCGGTAAAAGAAAAGGAAGAACAATCCATGGATCGATCCCATCATCTCCACCCGTAGGAACTACGAAATCACCCCAAGGGCGCCTTCGGCATCCAGGGGTCACTAACCGACCATAGAACCCTATTCAATAAGTGGAACACATTAGCTGTTCGTTCACAGGTTTGGCAGTAAGGGCCGGAGAAGGGAAATCACTCATTCTTAAAACCAGCGTTCTTAAGACCAAAGAGTCGGGCGGGAAAAAGGGGGGCTCTCCGTTCTTGGTGTAAGCACTAAAATTTTATTAAATTTCACGGTGTCATATATTTTGTAAATCCTAATTTTGGAGATAAGAATATACAATAATATCTCCACTATTTGTGATCATATTTTTCTTATTCTTAGATTTGGAAATATCTCTCAGATTTGAGAATATCCCTTTCTTGTTCTCCAAGTCACCAATTTCTTATAAATAAGAGACTTTTCAATATGATATGATGGAATAAGTCATAGTGACCCCACCAACTCTCTCCTACTAAATTGTAGGTCAAATCCTTCAGCAGCGCTGATGGAATAAGTCACAATGACCTCATCAACTACTTACAACCAGATTGTAGATCAAAATTCGGAACAAGTCGCCGAATCCTGGTACCACAAATCAAATCCAAAACAAGTCACCAAGACTTCGGTGCCACAAATAAAACCCGGAATATATTGTTGAGACCCTGGCTCTATGTCCTTGAAAAGAGGAATCAAAAGATCAACGAAAGTTGTAATCCACATAATTTTTTATTGAAATATATGTTTACCTTTTTTTTCTCGCCTTCTATATATATTTATTTGCATGTGTTGAATTTTTTAGTTTACACCTGGTTCTCATGTAGCTGAAACCTCCGGAACCGCAAGAATCACTACAAAAAACTCGCATTTTATTGACCGAAATTAGCGACCGTTTTCAAATCGGTCTCTAAATAATGTATTAGCGACCGATTAGGGACCGAAATAGACCACAGGTCTCAAATTTAAAAGATTTGTGACCGACACAAATATCGGTCGCTAAATCGAAGGATTAGCGACCGCCTGATGCGGTCGTCCTCCTTCGCTAAACTGGTAGATGAATTAACCCTTTCTAAACCCTCTAGTTAAGTCTACTCGTTGTTAAAGAGTGATACGGTTGTCCTCTCTCTAACACCTTTCGAACGAAATTCAAAAGTAAAGTCTAGATTAATTTTAAGAATTCATTAACCAAGAGAATTAAAACCTAACGTCACAAGTTACTCTAATTACGTACCCACAACCTACTTCTACGAGTTCATCCTACCCCAAGCATGCAAGGGTTCTAGCCTAACATGGTGGTTTGAATAATAAAAGCAATCACAAGAACAATAAACATATGCATAATTGAATTAACGAAAGAAATCAAGAACATAAACGAAAGAACAAATTAAAGTCTCTAAATAAATCTATATAAATCTGAAAAGCTAGGGTTTATCGTCTCAAAGAATAAAGAAAGAAAGAATTAATCTAATACGTTCAAAAGAAATACTAAAACTAAGAATTCGTAAATTAAAACCTCGATTACAACGTACAAAATTCTTCAAAACTCCTTCCCAAGCTTTCTCCTTGCTCAAAGTATGTAAAAATATGTGTTGGTATGTGGTTATATGTGAAAATATGCTTGGAAGGGGTATATATAGGCTTTGGGACGAATTTGGGTGATTTTGGGTAAAAAACACGCAAAAACGCTCGAGTGCAGGTGCAGCTCGAGCGCTAGCGCTCGAGCTTGGTGGTCGAGCGAAGGCGCTCGACCGCTGGCTGTACACATGTTCGTAAAACCTTCATAACTTCTCAGCCGGGAGTCCGTTTTGGCCGATTCAAAGTCCTACGAACTCCTCTTTTCACCCTCTATCCATCCATAAAAACCAAAGAGACAAATTAATAATTTTATAAAAATAATACTCATTTGACTCCAAGCACTCATCGAAAACACTCAAAATATGGGCAAATCGGGCACCAAAACATAACAATTTCACGCCTAATCACCGCCTACGACCGCTCGAGCGGTCGCTAAAACTCAAAAGTCGATCAAAATTGAACACCGCTAGTTACCGTCTGATCAGCGATCACCCAGACGGTCGCTGAATTCAATTTTGTAATTAGCGACTGCCTTTAAGCGGTCGCAAACACGTCAGTTGATCCGTTCTTGGAAACAGACAATGGTCATTTATTGCTGGAAAATTAGCGACCGCCAATCACAAATTTTGGTCATTCGGGACCTCCCAAATTTGTGATTAGGCGGTCGCTATTTTTTTTTACCCTTTTTAGGCACAGGCCGTACGCATTTTGGCCTGCACTTCAAAAATTCCACCGCTGCCGCCGCCTCTGTCAAGCAATCCGTTCCGGTCAATACCCTTGTTTCTTCCCCGTCTACCTAATAACCGTAAGTTTTTTAAACTTTAACCGTTTATTATCTTTGTATATTTCTTTTAATATATAGGATTGATATATGAAGTTAGATATGTATGTATATGTATAGGATATGTATGTATATAGGATTGTATATGTTAGATATGTATTTTTTTTTAATATATATGATTGATACACGAAGGATTGATATCATTTTTTAAACTTTAACCGTTTGTGTTTGTATATGTTTGTATATTTGAATCATGCATACATGAAGTTAGATATATATATATATATATATATATATATATATATATATACGTATATGTATAATTTTAAATGTTTGTATATGTTTTTTAAATCATGTATATAAATGTTTAGTATTTTTTTAAGTTAGTTGGTATGTTAGTATATATTAAATTAGTTAATATATATTTAATTAGTTGATTGATATGTATAGATATTAATTTAGTTGATTTATATATGTAGTTATGAATTTAGTTGATTGATATACGTAGATATACGTAGGTATAAATTTAATTGATTTGTATATGTAGGTATATATGAATTTAGTTGATTGATATATGTAGGTATGAATTTAGTTGATTAATATGTGTAGGTATGAATTTAGTTGATTAATATGTGTAGGTATACATGAAATTGATTGATATGTGTAGGTATGAATTTAGTTTATTGGTATATGTAGGTATATATGAATTTTTAGTTGATTGATATACATATGTATAAATTTAGTTGAATGTGTATGAATATAATATGGTATGCTAATATGTTGAATTTATAATTATTACAGATGAGCTCTCAAGATAACCCTGATTAGAGTGGGAGACAGAGTCGGGGGAGGGGGGTAAGAGGAGGTCGGGGTCGTTGAGACCGGTGATCCCAGAGGTTCAATGGGCCCCAGAAATGACACCATCCTCCTCACAGCAGTCCAGTGTTGCTGGCTCTACTTCTGTTGCCGGATCTACGGCTTCACGACAACATCCCCCCTTGGATAGCCGTTTCACCGTTGTCCCTAGCGACAACATGTAAGTATTATTAGATAACAAATTAAATCATTTTGTTTGTATTCATTAATATTAATTATTAATGTTAACTTGAATTTTTTTTTATGTTACAGTATGCTTCCAGGCCATGAGACCAGCTCTCGCGTCTCAGAGACCATTAAGAAGCTCCCGTTCGAGGTTGGTGCCTCCTCATGGTCCATGGTGTCCGAGCGAAAGAGGAGGGAGTACTTCGAGGAGTTCAAGGTATATTTATTATGATTTTAATTTTTAATATTTTATTTTAAATTTATTTGTTAATATTTTATTTTTTATTTAATTGCAGAAGCTGTGCGTCTGGGACCCTTCCCATGATAGTGTTATGTACGGCTTATTCTGCTCAAAAGCGCAAGAGCGGTACAAAAATATTATCTACGGGCTGAAGAAGAAGTTCGATAGTGGGGTGCAGCTGGAGCTGGGTCGAGGGTCAGACGGACGTTCCGTCTGGGACGTTTTGGTTGCTCACTGGAATAGTGAGCAATTCAAAGCCAAATCCGAGAAGCCCAGGAAGAATCGGTTGAAGGACCCCACCGGGCACGGTGTCGCCAAACACCGGGCTGGATCCTAGTCCATCTACGAGCACTCCCTCGCCTTTGTAAGTATTGTACTTTTTATTTATATTTAAATATTAATAAACTTTTAAATGTTTAATATTTAAAATCTATTGAATTTGGTTCGCAACAGGAGAGAGAGAGAAGGGACGAAAGTCCTCTCTCTATGAGCAGATGGAGATCTCCCACCCAGTAAATCCGGAGACTGGGACGTCTACCTACGCCCGCACCACCGAGATCCACGTAAGTATTTTTTAATTTTAATTAATTTTAATTTTATTATTATAATTGTATTTTATTTATATAATTTCAGAACCAGTTTAAGGATCGTCTCGCCCAGGCCCCGCAGCAGGTGGCTCCCACCGACGACAGCGGAGAAAATCCCACCCCTCCCTGGATTGACGAGGACCGCATCTATTTAGACGTGGTCGGAGTCAAGAAGGGGAAGGTCGTGGGGCAGGACGGTCACAGTAAGGTCATCCTGCAGACCTACCGCCAGAGTAGTGGATCGTCCTCCTCGATCGACTCTACTCCTCTTAGGTGGAGCGTGAGTTGAGAGACGTCCGGAAGCAGATGGAGGCCCTCACGAGCTACAACGAGAGTCTTCGGAACTGGTTCTCCAACATCTCCCAACAGATGGGAGTAACCACTCCACCTCCACCCCCACCCCCACAAAATTTTGCTGCCGGGGGGAGCGGGCACGGAGGTGGTGAGGATGACGAGATCGATATCGACCGCTTCCTCTCTGGAGATGATAGTTAGAGAGAGAGAGTGAGTTAGTGAGAGAGAGATGAATTTTTATATTTTTTGTTGAATATTTTATTTTATTTTATTTGTTGAATGTTTTTTATGTTGTTGAATATTATAGATTTGCATATATTTTTTATTGAATAAAAAAAATTAGTAATATATATATATATATATATATATATATATATATATATAAACGAATTACAAACAAAAATGAATTAATTTGATGAGTTTAAAAAAAATGGGAGTCAAATTTGCAATTAAATGAATAAAAACTAATAAATTATTAATTTAGAATAGTCTTAAAATATTAAACTTATAAAATTAATAAAAAAAGTTAGTAAATATATATATATATATATATATATATGAATTAGAAATAAAAAGGAATTAATTTGATGAATTTAAAAAAAATGAGTCAATTTGGAATTATATACAATTAAATGAATAAAAACGAATAAATTAATAATTTAGAATAGTCTAAAATATTAAATTTATAAAATCAATAAAAAAGTTAGTAAATATATATATATAAACGAATTAGAAACAAAAAGGATTGAATTTGATGAATTTTAAAAAAAATGGAGTCAATTTGGAATTATATACAATTAAATGAATAAAAATGAATAAATTAAATTTATAAAATTAATAAAAAAAGTTAGTAAATATATATATATTTATATATATATATATATATATATATATATATAAATGAATTAGAAACAAAAAGGAATTAATTTGACGAATTTAAAAAAATAAGAGTCAATTTGAAATTATATACAATTAAATGAATAAAAATGACACTACAAAAAAGGCGGAGTTTTACGACGGAATATTTGCGACGGCCAACATTCCATCGCAAATTTCGTGTATTTGCCACGGATTTTGGTTAGCCGTCGGAAAAAATGAGAGTTTGCGATGGTTTTGTATAGCCGACATAAAAGTTAGTGTTTTGCCCGTCGCAAAATCTAGGACCCACCACCTTCGTTGTACACCGGCTATATTTGCGACGGATAAGTCATCGCAAATTTCAAAGTTAAAATTTGCGACGGCCGTTTCCGTCGCAAAACGACCCGTTTAAAAGTGACCGTTCGTGAAACGACCCATTTGACCAATTTGCGACGGGCATGTCCGTCGCAATTTTTAACTTCGATTTTGCGACGGCTACGCCCGTCGCAAATCTGATCTTTTTTTGCGCATCTTTTTGGGAAACGGTGCATTGACTAATTTGCGATGGACATGCCGTCGTAAATCAGACCCTATTTTGCGTGACTTTTCGGGAAACGTTGCGTTTGACCGATTTACGACGGATTGTCCATCGCATTTTTTTATTTTCAAATTTGCGACGAATTAGTCGTCGCAAATACTAAAAAACGATGTCGTTTTGGAGTTTGTCGGTCGCAAATTTTTTTCCCTTTATATAAGCAGCCGCGATGCAGATAGAGAAATAGAGAGAAGAAGAAGAAGAAGAAGAAGAAGAAGAAGAAGAAGAAGAAGAAGAAGAAGAAGAAGAAGAAGGAGAAGAAGGAGAAGAAGGAGAAGAAGGAGAAGAAGGAGAAGAAGGAGAAGAAGGAGAAGAAGGAGAAGAAGGAGAAGAAGGAGAAGAAGGAGAAGAAGGAGGAGAAGAAGGAGGAGGAGGAGGAGAAGGAGGAGGAGAAGGAGAAGGAGGAGGAGGCGAAGGAGGAGGAGGCGAAGGAGGAGGAGGCGAAGGAGGCGGAGGCGGAGGCGAAGGCGAAGGCGAAGGCGAAGGCGAAGAAGAAGAAGAAGGCGAAGGCGAAGAAGGCGAAGGAGAAGAAGAAGAAGAAGAAGAAGAAGAAGAAGAAGAAGAAGAAGAAGAAGAAGAAGAAGAAGAAGAAGAAGAAGAAGAAGAAGAAGAAGAAGAAGAAGAAGAAGGCGGAGGCGGAGGCGGAGGCGGAGGCGAAGGCGAAGAAGAAGAAGAAGAAGAAGAAGAAGAAGAAGAAGAAGAAGAAGAAGAAGAAGAAGAAGAAGAAGAAGAAGAAGAAGAGGAGAAGAAGAAGTCGGGTGCCGTCGCTGTAGAGCCAATCTGTCACCACCGAGTGCCCGTTTCGTCATCTTCTACAAATAAACCGTAAGTTTTCTTCATTTTTACCGTTTAAAATTTAATTTTAAAGCATGTTTAGAATTTGTTAAGTTTAGAATTGATTTTAGTTGAATTGTTTGAATTATATTGTTGTTTGATTTTAGTTTAATAATTTTTAATAATATTAGTTGATTGATTTTAATTTAGTTGATCGAATTTAGTCGAGTAGCTAGTTTGAATTATATTAGTTGTTTGATTTTAGTTTAATAATTTTAAATAATATTAGTTGATTGATTTTTGTTTAGTTGATCGAATTTAGTTGAGTAGTTTGAATTAAAACCGTTGCTTGATTTAAGTTTAATAATTTTACAAAATAATATTAGTTGATCGATTTTTGTTTAGTTGGTCGAATTAGTTGAGTAGCTAGTTTGAATTATATTAGTTGCTTGATTTTAGTTTAATGATTTTAAATAATATTAACTGATTGATTTTTGTTTAGTTGATCGAATTTAGTTGAGTAGTTAGAATTATATTAGTTGCTTGATTTAAGTTTAATAATTTTACAAAATAATATTAGTTGATTGATTTTTGTTTAGTTGATCGAATTTAGTTGAGTAGTTAGTTTGAATTATATTAGTTGCTTGATTTTAGTTTAATAATTTTAAATAATATTAGTTGATTGATTTTAGTTTAGTTGAGTAGTTTGAATTATATTAGTCGTTTGATTTTAGTTTAGTGGAATTGAATAATATTATAAGTTGATCGAATTTAGTTGAGTAGTTTGAATTATATTAGTTGTTTGAATATTATGTTATGAGTATTTCGTTGATTTTGAATAATATTATGTTAGGATAGTGCTTTGAAAATAATATTATATTTAGAATATTATGTTATGAGTATTTCATTGATTTTAATTTAATATTTCGAATAATATTATAAGTATTTCGAATAATATTCGTGAATTTTGTTATAGATGAGCGGGCAAGGCAGTGGCAGTGGCAGTCAGCCTCCGAGGGATGAGGAGTCGAGTCGAGGAGGGTGAGGAGGGAGGAGAAGACGGGCCTCACTGAGACCCGTGGTTCCACCTATTTTCAGGCCGAGGTCTCTATCAGAGACCTCTTCATAGCCTGGTGATGGCTCCTCCTCCTCACAGTAGACTGCTGACGCCTCATCCTCCTCCCGCCAGCATCCAGTTGTTAAAGCACGGATGCATGTTCAGCCACATGGTTCAACGTAAGTTTTAATATTTTATACTCAATTTTTTTATTAATTAAAACCTAATTATTTTACTAACTTTGAAGTTTTAATTTTACAGTTGGATTCCGGGTCATGAGGCTAGTAATCAGGTTTCCAAGTCCATCCTTAGCGGTGGATTCGAGCCCACCGCTTACAGTTGAGGGCTAGTGTCCGATGCAAGAAAACAGACATACTTCGAGGAGTTTAAGGTATTAATTTAATTTATTAATTCACCATTTATTAATATCAAATATATAAACATATATTTATATTTAAATTGTAATTGTAGAAAGAATGTGTCTGGGCACCGGAGCACGATGACTAGATGTGGAAGAATTTCGAAAAATATGCGGCCGAGAGATACAGAGACGTTCTTTATAGAATGAGGGACAGGTGGTACAAGCATGGAGTGGCCATCGACAAAGGGACTGACAGTGAAAAGCGGTCAATTTGGGACCAATTCCTCCGGTATTGGGATTCCCCTAAATTCAAAGAGAAGTCGGTGAAAAACAAGGCAAATCAGCGTAGTGACCCTGATGGAGAAGGGATGGCAAGACATCGGGCGGTTCTCGGTCCATTTATGAGCACGGGTTAAGATTTGTAAGTTTCGTCTTTAATTTTGTAGTTTTTGAATTATTATTATTTTTCCTAATTTTTATGAGTGGTATTAATTTTTACTATCTTTTTTTCTAATTAGGCGGTGGAGCAAGGACGCGAGCCCTCTCATTTTGAGAGATTGCAGCTCGCCCACCCACTCATCGAGGAGACTGGGAAGTCTACCTACGGCCGTACCACCGAGATTCACGTAAGTATTATTTCAATATTAATAGTATTATTTCAATTTTTAATATTAAAAGTATTATTTTATATTTTGTGTTCAATTTATTTAATTTTTTGTATAATTAATTTGCAGAGAAAGATGCTCGAGGACCTTGCCTCTCAGCCTCAGCCTGAGGAAACGGCAGAGGGATCGGGGTCGATGCCCCCCACACAGCCTTCTGTTGACGTTCAAAATGAATTGTACTTCAAGAACGTCAAGGCTAAAAAGGGGCGGTTCGCTGGATTGGGCAGCTTAGGAAAGAACTTTTTCCGACCTCGTGGCTCGGGCTCATCCTCCTCTCAGTCTTTCATCGACTCTCATCCCAGTGAGGTCGAGAGGCAGCTTGCCATGGTGGTGGAGCAGATGAAGACATGCAGAGGCAACAGCGAGAGAAAGAAGAGTATGAGAGGCAACAGCGAGAGGCGCACGAAGCCAAGATGCAGCAGTATACAACCGAAATGCAGCAGTATACAGCCGAAATGCAGCAGTATACAGCCGCCATGCAGGAGTGGTGGCGGTTGTTCGCCTCTGATGTACTACGAGCGTACATGCCTGCGCCACCGATCCCACCGACCCAGCCGTCGATGCCACCGATGCCCTTGATGCAGCAACCAATTGTTAACCTGGGCGGGGATGAGGAGGAAGAGGAAGCCGAATTTAATTCCGACGAGTAGAAAAATGTAAATTTTAATAAATGTGAAATACAATTTTTTTTAGTTTGAATTGATGTTACTTTTATTTAATTTTTTGTGAAGTACAATTTATTTACTTTTAGTTCGAAATAAATAATTTTACCAAAATAATAAAAAATAAATGGCCACAACATTTATAAAAACAAGTGAGAAACGAAAATGAATTAATTTGGTGAATTATGGAAAAAAATGAGTCAATTTGGATACATATACAATTAATTGCGTATAAATGAACGAATTATAAATTTAAGCGGGAGTCGAAATAAATAATTTTACCAAAATAATAAAAATTAAATGACCTCAACATTTATAAAAACAAGTGAGAAACGAAAATGAATTAATTTGGTGAATTATGAAAAAAAATTTAATCAATTTGGATACATATACAATTAATTGTGTACAAATGAACGAATTATAAAATTACGCATTGTCGAAATAAATAATTTTACGAAATAAAAAAAGAGTCTCACTACTTAAACCCCAAAATCCACTAAACAAACCCCATTTTTTTAAAGACAATAATAGACATATATAAAATGACTAAGTAATCCTTATATAAATATGGATAAATTATCTTCTAAGTTTTATTGACTTTGACTTTAGTTTTTAAGTTATTTAATTTAAAAATTAGTACATTAAATTGAAATTGATAAATTTTTTATTTTCCTTTAAAATATTTGAAAAAACTAAAAAAAGTTAGAATTAAATCTGAAAAATATTTACTAAAATTGGATAAATATTTAAATAATAAAATTATATGACATTTAGAAATTCAATTATAAAAATCTTTAAAATTTGAAAAGTTAATTTAAAAAAAAATTAATTATGTCTTCCAAATAATTCAATAAAAATAAATCTATTTTTTTTAAGAAAATTAACTAAATTAAAAAAAAAAAACCTTCAAGACTAAATACAAATTAATTAATTTTTAAGTTAAATATTTACGATGATTGAATTGATTTTTATAAAATATTTTTCTGATTTTATGTGGCTCTAACTTTTTCCTTTTGATGTTTTTTTTATTATTTATTTGATTTTTTGAAGATTTATTTCATTTTCTTAATTATTTAAAAATTTACATAGTTTTTTTATTTTCAGATTTTATTTAAATTTTTTCAATTTAATTTATTTTTTAAAACATTATTTATTTTTTAAAATACTTTTTAAGAATTTATTTTATTAATTTTGTAATTTACATATTTTTTTTAAAATTTTGTTGATTTTTCATTGTATATTTCAAAATATGTTTAAGTTTTTAAGATTTTTTTTTTTTTAAATTTCGATCAACAATTAAAAAATAAGAAGGAATGAATATTTTTTTTCTTAAGAAGAGAGACAATTATTATGAGAATATGAAATAGAAAGTGTTATTTTTTATTTTGATATGGTGAGGATATTATAGGAATAAAATGGGGTATGTTTAGTAGTTCATGTTAATTTTTAAATTTTATTGGGGTATGTTTAGAGGATTTTGGGGTTTGGGTAGTGGGACTCATAAAAAAATAGTTGGGCAAAATATTTTTTATAAACAAGTTAAATACGAAAAGAAATTAATTTGGTGAATTATAAAAAAATGACTTAATTTGAATACATATACAATTAATTGTATAAAAATGAATGAAAGTAGCACGTGCTCGAGTGGTGCGCACCCCTTCACATGCACAAGAGGTCGCGCGTTCGATTCCCCTTGAGCGCAATTTTGGATTAATTGTTCAAGGCCTAATAAGAGACATATAGAAAGTGGGCCGCCTATTATAAGCTATGGGCCGGTGGCCCAGTGGTCCGCGCCCGCCCTGGGTGCCCGGACTCGAACCACGCGAGCCACTTTTTTTTGTATAGGCTCGGTATTTTGCAACGGCCATATTCCGTCGCAAAATTACAATTTTGCGACGGAAAACAGTCCGTCGCAAATTATAACAGAAAAAAAATATTAATAAATATTTGCGACGGAATACTGCCGTCGCAAATATTGTTGACCCGATCGGGTCTAACCCGAATAATTTGCGACGGACTACTGTCCATCGTAAATTTTGTGCGACCCGGCCAAGTCTGACCCGCCAATTTTGCGACGGATTTATCCGTCGTTAATTTGCGATGGACGGCAAAAATCTGTCGCAAAAATTAGCTACGACTGTTTTAGGAACGAAGACGTGTCCGTCGCAAACAATGTTTTGCGACGGATTTTCCGTCGCAAATTCCGTCGCTAAACAGTGTTTTTTTTTGTAGTGTGAATAAATTAATTATTTAGAATAATCTAAAATATTAAATTCATAAAATTAATAAAAAAGTTAGTAAATATATATATATATATATATATATATATATATAAACGAATTAGAAACAAAAATGATTGAATTTGATGAATTTTAAAAAAAGTGGGAGTCAATTTGAGGTTATATACAATTAAATGCAATTAAACGAACAACAATGACATGTGTCCGAGTGGTTTACACCTCTTCCGAATTACCCGGAGGTCGTGGGTTCGCCCAAAATAAAATTGAAAGATTAATTTTATTAAAAAAAAATTAGCACACATGCTGCCCAAGAGAATCAAATTGGAAGGAGGTATACATTGAACTAGAAACCATTCCATTTGAAAAGAGCTGGATAGAAATTTCCCAAACTTTTATATATGGTACCTTTGAATTTATTTATGTGTCATTATTTTTATCAATTTATGTTACGCATAAAACCCACAAATTATATCATGAAAGAAGAGTAAGATTATTATGTCAAAAAACCAAGAAATTTGTGTAATGGTGCTCGTAACATTCATGTTGCAAGAACTAAAAATTCAATATGCTGATTGTTATTTATTAAAATTTATAAATAATTAAAATTATAATCGATCAAAGAGATCCAGCAACGGTGTAATGAAACTTTTCACGTCATAATAATAATAGCCATCCCAGATAAACCAATTTTGATTGGTGTAAACTTAATCATATTATTACTTGTATGGAAACTTATGCAAGTTGCAATTACGTATTTTTCAAGTTTGAAACTCTCATAAACTGTTTTCCTATTTATGAAAAAGATGACAGAAAAATAAACTAAAATCATCGAATATGGGAATGCCATCAGATTTGGCAGCGAAAATCGCCCAAAGTTTTACCACGAACATATATAATCTAAAACATGATAGATTGCCTTGGCAAAATGCAATCCAACAACATTTGTGCATTTCCTACCGAATTATCTAAAGCCAAATTATCAATATGTTAATTCATCGTGGATTTTTTTTTTTTTTTCTTTTCAAAAAATATATTTAATTAATCTAACAAATTCGGGGAGATGAAATTGGATTTCAATACCCTTAATTTAGGAATGTTCAAGTCCTACCAGTGACGATGGGCTGAGAAGCCAATGGAGCACCAGCGGTGAACAGAGAGAGGAAGGAAAACCCTCCCTGCGTTTCCTGCTCGTCGAGGAAAAGATCTTCCGGAACCCTAAAAGCGCCGTGCAAACAAACAATGGCGACTCCGACCATTAGCGCGGAGACGAGAACAGATCCGACGCTTGTGAGGAAAATTACAATAACGGTGGAGACTATCAACAAAAACAGAGTCTCCCGATCTGAAAATTGGCGGCCGAAAATGGTGACCGGCGGATCGGACGGCTGACGGAAGATGTAGAGGAACAACCAGGCGGCCAGGAGGGCGGCCAGGAAGATCAGGGAGAGCGGATGCGTCAGGAGAGAGACGGCGAGGGCGGCGGTGATGACGGTGAGGTAATTGGTGCGGAAATAGGAGTAATTTTTCCGGACGCGGGCGGTGGCTTCGGAGAAGGATTCCGGTTTGGAGAAACCGGAGCGGTCGACGAGCTCCGACCAGGGCCGGCGGTTGGAGAGGCCGGAGCGGACGGTTTGGGATATGCCGGATAAGAAGACGCGCAGGGCGGAGGATTGCTGGCCGTCGGCGGCGGTATGGGTGTCGGAGATTGGGAGGATTACGGGGGAGGAATTGGCGGCCATTTCGTTATGTTATTTGATTTGGCGCTCCGAAAGACTACGTACAAACAACTGTTCATATATATATAGGGATAGATAGATTATAGATATGAATGGTGAGGCTCCGGTTTTGGCGATTTAATGGGTATATTGTACCTACTGAAATAAATATATATTAATATCATCATTTATATTTTAAACCAAGTACTTTAGAATAAATTTTCCTTTCAATTATGTTAGAAAACTATTTTTAAAAAAATTCCCCTTTTCAGTAACTGACGGTGAAATAATTAGCTTGAATGATTTTTTTGATATTTCACTCTATATTTGTATTACACGTAGATGATTAAAATAAACTAATAAGGCTATGTTTACTTTATTAGTTGGGTTAAAGCCGGATGAGTTAACTATGTAGGTTTAGGTTTATTTATATCAGGATATTTCATGTTTACTTTGAAAAAAATACAACTCAGGTTTAATAAATGTTAAAATTACCAATTTGACCTTTTCCTTTATCGTTGTTATATTCAAAAAACTAGAAGAAAGAAGAAGAAAAACAGGGGATGACACCATTATTATGCTTCTTTAGTCTGCAGGCATCATACAATTCACATTCAAAGCCTATTAAACTTTCTTTTTTCTTTTTCTTTTTCTTTTTTTTAATAGCTAGAATTGAAGAAACCCCGAAAATCCTAATCAAAATTCCCAAATTCTCTAATTCTCAAAAAAAAAAAAAAAAAAAAAAAAAAATATAACTCAAATTCAAAACTTCAATTCACACACAAAAGCATAGAGTTGGGGGAGAAAGAGCAACGATACACAAATAGATCGGCTCGCAGCGACGCAAATTGGAATCGTGCGGTAGCAAATGGAATTGGTGGGAGAAGAGGCGGCGGAGGAGCACAAATAGTCGAGGAATCAACCGAATTAGATCGGCTTGCAGCGGAGAAGAGGCGGCGGAGGAGCACAAATAGTCGGGGAATCAAACGAATTGGATGGACTTGCAGCGACAGAAAATTAGAAACTTGCAGTGAGACGCTATTTGTGGGCTGCGTTGTTTCGATGGAATTAAGCAACAACGCTTGTTGTTTCAACTTTCAATGAAATGAGATCTGGGGTTTAGGATGTTCAGGGATCATCATGTAATTTAGCAAATAAAATTGGGGCCAAAAAAGTCATTCATGCAATAAACAGTGCAATAGTTTAAAGGGTTAATTTCATATAAATTCACAACCTTTATGCTTAGTATAAATTTAATCACGAACTTTTAAATTTTTGTAAAAAAAACCCAACCTTTGACATTGTTGCAATTTGATACACATTTTTTTTCTTCCGGCCGGCAACCGATGATGTGACTCGCCGGAGCGTGTGTTATCTTGTCACGTAGGGTTACACATTTTTAGTTTATTTATTTTTTAAATTCACATCACATGTGTTATCAAATACGTGAAAACATAAATGGGGAAAAATATATTGTGTATTCAATGACTCCTAAGAGTGCATATTTATATACAAGAGCTATGCTAATTAAGGTAAATGTAACCCTAACCCTAAAGGCCCATTGAAGGCCCTATAATATTTACATAGATATTCTAACACTCCCCCTCAAGCTGGAGCATAGATATTGATCATGCCTAACTTGTTACAAAGATAGTCAACCCTAACTCCATTAAGGGCCTTCGTAAAGATATCTCCTAATTGATCTTCACTTCTCATATAATCAGTTGAAATCAAGCCTTGTTGGATCTTCTCACGGACAAAGTGACAATCAATCTCAATGTGTTTAGTTCGCTCGTGAAAAACTGGATTAGAGGCAATGTGAAGAGCAGCTTGATTATCACACCATAATTTGGCAGGTATTGAGACCTTCAAACCAACTTCATTTAGAAACCCACGAACCCAAACGATCTCGCACGCAGCTTTGGCCATAGCTCTATATTCAGACTCTGCACTAGATCGTGAGACTACTTTCTGCTTCTTACTTTTCCAAGAAATCAAGTTTCCCGCAAAGAAAACACAATAACCTGAAGTAGATCTTCGATCTTCTTTCGAGCCTGCCCAATCTGCATCAGTAAAACATTCAATCCGATCATAACCATGAGTACTATACACAAGTCCACGTCCAGGAGTTCCCTTCAAATAGCATAAGATCTGCTCTACAGCCTTCCAATGATCTACAGTTGGTGATGACATGTACTGACTCACAACACTTACTGAATAAGCAATATCTGGACGCGTCATTCTGAGGTAGTTCAATTTTCCTACCAATCTTCTATATCTTCCAGGATCATCAAATAAAGCACCTTCCTTCGTGAGTTGTAAATTAGGAATCATTGGAGAGCTACATGGTTTAGCTCCCAATTTTCCTGTTTCAGAAAGTAAATCTAGAACATATTTTCTTTGAGACAAGAAAATCCTCTTCTTACATCTACTCACTTCAATACCAAGAAAATATTTAAGAGTCCCCAAGTCTTTGGTAGTGAACTGAGTAGGGAGGAAAGCTTTCAAAGATGCAATTCCTTTAGAGTCACTTCCAGTGATCACAATATCATCCACATACACAGCCATCAATACAATACCACTCTTAGAATTCATATAGAAAACCGAATCATCAGATTTACTTTGCTTCATACCAAACTGCTCAACCGCACGAGAGAAAGTACCAAACCATGCACGAGGACTCTGTTTCAAACCATACAACGATTTTCGAAGATAACATACCTTATCGCTCTCCCCCTGAGCAACAAATCCGGGTGGTTGCTCCATATAAATATCGTCAACAAGATCACCATGAAGGAAGGCATTCTTGATATCCAACTGGTGTAAAGGCCAGTGGTGAGTAGCTGCCAACGAAATTAAAAGTCTAATCGAGGTGAGCTTGGCAACAGGAGAAAAAGTATCAGAAAAGTCAACACCATAAATTTGAGCATATCCTTTAGCAACAAGACGAGCCTTTAGACGAGCAACAGATCCATCAGGATTGACTTTGATAGTAAACACCCATTTGCAGCCAATAGGTCGTTGACCTGCAGGAAGATCCACCAATTCCCAAGTACCAGCAGAATCTAATGCATGCATTTCCTCAATCATGGCATTACGCCAACCAGAATGGGCCAAAGCTTCATGAACACTTTTAGGAACAATCTCAAGTGATGAAATCAAAGCTTGAGAAGAATGTGACAGGTGTTTATAGGAAACGAAAGAGGAAACGGGATAAGTGCAAGAACGTTTACCTTTTCGAAGGGCAATAGGGAGATCATCACTTGAAGGAGGATCCGCCGACGAAGACACTGGTGCATCAGGACATGAAACTGGTAGGTCTGTGACTAAATCAACATTAGCAGGGGCAGACAATTGCGATCGACGCGAATATGTATGGAGGATAGGGGGTCTAGCGGACTCAGGTGGAGGAACAACTGGTGGAAGTACTGTATAAACAAGAAAGTATGTATCCTCCCCCTCAGTGGGAGGAGGAGAAGAATGTGAGAAAGGTGTATGCTCAGAAAAGACGACATCAGCAGATACGAGATATTTGTTGAGACTAGGACAGAAACACCGATACCCCTTTTGTACCCGAGAATATCCCAAAAAAATGCACTTTAAAGACTTAGGATCGAGTTTCGTGACGTGAGGTCGAACATCCCGAACAAAACAAGTGCAACCAAATATTTTAGGCTCAATAGGAAATTTAGACTGAGATGGAAACAGGACATGGAAGGGTGACTGACTACGAAGAACAGAAGAAGGCATGCGATTGATGAGAAAGCAAGCAGTAGAGACAGCATCAGCCCAAAAGTGTTTAGGAACTGCCATGTTAAATAACAAAGCTCTAGCTGTTTCAAGAAGATGCCTATTTTTTCTTTCGGCCACGCCATTTTGAGATGGCGTGTCAACACAGGAAGTTTGATGAAGAATACCATTTTGCATCATATAATGACGAAATGTGTCAGACAAATATTCCTTAGCATTATCACTGCGCAAAGTTTTCACAGACACACCAAACTGAGTCTTAATCTCAGCACAAAAGGCAGAAAAGTGTGTAAACACCTCAGAACGACTCTTCATCAAATATAACCAGGTCATACGAGAATAGTCATCAACAAAGGTGACAAAATAACGAAATCCAGGTTTTGAAGTGATGGGACAAGGACCCCAAACATCAGAGTGTACTAACTCAAAGGGAGCACTTGCTCGTTTATTGACTCGAGGACTTAAACTAACACGATGGTGTTTAGCAAAATGACAAGATTCACAATCTAGAGATGATAACGTAGAGAACTGTGGACACATATGTTTTAACAAAGGAAGAGAGGGGTGACCTAACCGACAATGTGCTTCCATAGGGGTGACAGTTCCTGTACATACTACCGATTGATGTGTATCAAGGATGTAGAGGCCACCCGATTCATGTCCCTTACCAATGATCTTCTTCGTCGTAAGATCCTGAAACAAACAATAATCAGGGAAAAATGAGACACTACAATTAAGGTTGTGTGTAAGTTTACTCACAGAAACTAGGTTAAACGAGAGGTGGGGAAGGTTAAGAACAGATGATAAGGGTAGGGAAGGTGTTGGGTTAATAGTTCCTGATCCCACACATTGAGATTGTGAACCATCGGCTAAGGTAACCGGAAGATGAGTGGTATGTGGGTCAAAGGTAGAGAAAAGTTTCGAGTTACCTGTCATATGATCTGTGGCGCCAGAATCAATGACCCACTTGGTCGATGAGGAAATAAGACATGCATTAGAATTACCTGACTCGGCAATAGTAGAGACAAAATTTGTTTGTGACTGATTCTTTTTCTGAAGTTGCAGCAACCTTGCATATTCATGAGCAGAAATCGTGACTGAATTATCAAGGTGACCAGAACAACTGTCCACAAAGTTATCCTCTTCAGACATAGTAAATAATAAGCCAACCAAATACTAACTGAAATTTTAGAAACCAAAAACGAGAAACAGAAATTTCCCGAAAACGGGAGAGGAAATCTGTACCCAAACAGGAAATCACACACCGATGAGATGTTGACCAAAACGGGTACACGAACAGGTCGGGGACGTCAAGGCAAGGCGACCAGTGGTCGCCGGCAGAAAATCCGGCTTCTCACGCGCCCTCACGCGCCGCCGGCGTGAAACAGGGCAGAATCTCCGACGTGGCGCGTGTACTGTTCACGCGCCGCCGCTGACCACCAGATTTCAGGCGAAGGGTCGCCGGAGTATGGCGGTCCTTCCTAGGTGGGTGGTGTCGTCCGGGGAGGGCTGGAAAACGGACGGCCGCTACTGTGTGCTACAGTGCACAAACCCTAATTTTTTTTTTTTTTTCGAGACCTAATTTCAGAAATCGAACCTTGCTCTAGATACCATGTTATCAAATACGTGAAAACATAAATGGGGAAAAATATATTGTGTATTCAATGACTCCTAAGAGTGCATATTTATATACAAGAGCTATGCTAATTAAGGTAAATGTAACTCTAACCCTAAAGGCCCATTGAAGGCCCTATAATATTTACATAGATATTCTAACAACATGTAACACTTACCATTTAAATAATATCTTTCTACTTAAAATTAAAATAGCAACCAAACAAATCTAAAAAACTAAGAGCGTAAAGAGAAATATTACATATAATTTATGTTGGTGGTTGTTTAATTTATTTGGTTGCTATTTTAATTTTAAGAAGAAAGATGTTATTTAAATTGTAAGTGTTACTTGTGATGTGATTTATAAAGTAAATAAAATAAACATGTGTAACCCTACGTGGCGAGATGACACACACTCCGGCGAGCCACATCATCGGTTGCCGGCCTGAAGAAAAAAAAACGCGTATCAAATTGCAACAGTGTCAAAGGTTGTGTTTTTTTACAAAAATCCAAAAGTTCGTGATTAAATTGATACTAAGTATAAAGGCGGTGAAATAAACTGCCCAAAAAGTGATGACTAAATTTGGTGGATAACAGGGATTTAACCCGGGTCACCCGGTTTACCCGCATATTTTATCTAACAAAGTAAACAATGTATAAACCCCTACTATTAGTATAAACTGACTTTATTTTGAGAAGTAAACGCAGCCTAACGGTATATACCAACCGAATCTCTACAAAAGTGATCATGAGGAATGACATAACATTCAAGTCGCACTAAACTTTCTTTGAATCAAAGCATCACTTCTATTTGATAGGAACAATTAATCAAATTAGGCAAGCTCATCCATGTTGGGGGTTGGCATTCAATCTTCGGTTGTGTCCAATATAACTGCCAATAATATTTTTTTTGGCAGAATTTTATGTAAATTAATTTTACAGTACCGTTAATTTACATTTCGTATGTATTCAAAACTAAAAAATATATTAATTGTCAATGGATTATATGATAAAACTGTTTTACATAAAACAACCTCTTGTTTTTCTCATTTTTCTAATATTTGGATTCAACCGTAATTCATTTTTCTATAATATTGAAACTGTGTCGCACATATTTTTTTTAGTGTATTATTTCTCATTAGTTTTGGATAAATTGTGCGAAGTGGATGGGTGTGTCAACCGTGTCATCAATTCATCATGCCCAAGTACAAACTTGATTTGATTTAGTGTACTACAGAATGAAAATATGGAGAAAATATATTTAGGGATATGGAGTGTTGCTATTTTGAAAGGCGAGATATAAAAAATTAGTGTATCTTTAGAGGGACGCCGGTGTTAATGGATAAAGTGCCTAACAAACTCAAGGCGGACTATTGGAACGGAATGAAGCATTACACAGAATGGAAGATGGAAACCCGTGGGCTCTTAATCCACTATCTGTTATGCAATAAAATTGACAAAGGTGTTATTTTAGCTGAGTGTTTGAAACTTCCAGTTGTAGCGGTGCATCTCACACCTCTAAAACGTTGTAAGTTGGTTATTTATAGAGTATTTTTCCCTAATAAATAAAAATAAAACTGCAATTCTTTTTTTTTGAATAAATAACATATCTAAGTGTAGGTCAAACAATGAGACAAATTTCACACTGCTCATTTGACTTGCAATTGAAGTTGTAACTTGCAAGTAGGTGTGTTGAGTAAATATGAAGCGTAAAATAAATACTAATCTCTGTGACCGGCCACTACCTCACTTTAAATACTCCTGCCCACATTAAAATCGAACCATATCCGAGTGGAAATGGAACTCGTATTCACATCTTAAGAATTCTCAGACCAAATAAAACCTAAAAAAAATTGTACAAAAGGGGAGATGTGGATTTTAAATCTAATCAAGTTGCATTTGAATAGAGCAATTTAAAATTTAAGGGATTTGAAAATGAATGAATTTAAGAATATGTAGATTTCAAATGACATGATATTGCTAAATATTTGGAATTTCTCCCATTTGAACTAAAATCAAAGCTAAGTATTTGAAATTCATCCATTTGAATATCTACCTAAACGAGTGGAGTGGATTTAAAATCCATAGCCAAAATCCCCCCATCCAAACACAACTTCAATGAATTTGCTACTATGCATTTTAAGTCTATCTATCCAAATGCAACCCAAGAGAATTCGCAGTCCTGCACTATGCAATGCATATTCAATAGAAATAGAAAAAAGGTAGACTAAGATTGATAATGAAAGATGAACTTGTCAATTGTCATGTAGCAAATGACATCAATCACATTCATTTATCTCATAAGCTAAGCAGATTCATTATAACATCCAGAATCCTAGTGAAAGTAAAAGGTCTCTGAAAATACAAGATAAAGGATGAGCATAAGCAACATAGATTGATATGCCCAAGAGATTGCAGTTACACGAAGGTGGTCTTCATGCATTAGTTTATAGAATAGACATGATTCTGAAATTCGACATTAGAGACCTAGAAAGTCGATCCGTTCCACCCAAAGTTGGAGCCCTGCAGAAAATGATTGACATCATGGATGCAGAACAATGACATTATAGACATGAAACTATATTTTGAAGAGAATAGTAAAAATTAGAACTAAATAAATGCAATTACATTCACAAGCAAAGCCAAACTTGATATATGATAATAACATAGAACCTCTAATCATTCACGGCTCTAAAAAGTGAAAGTGCATTTGCAAGATTAGTACTGGTGTAAAGCATGCAGACATTGTGCATATTCTTGACTCTGATTGGCCTAAACAAGCAGAAGAATGAAATGAGAAGATACTAATGCATTGCAAGAGAACCTTTCACCAAAACAACTCGATGTATTCTCGATTTGCTTACCTTAGTATCATAGAACTTGAGGTAGAATCGTGACTTTGGAACAGACAATTTGGTCTCCAGTACATTTGCAATAGCAGCACTCAGTTTCTTGTTCACATCAGCGCTAAGACCTCCAATCGAGACCAGCTCTCCATAAGCAGCTGGCTCCTCCGTCCCTCCAAATGCCATCGGCACAGATCCCTTCAACACAATCATCACATACTGCACCAAAACAGAGAAAATCAGACACTAATGCCCTCTATTTTCCCAAGAAAAAAAAATCAAGATGTTGATCTTCTTTTGATAATTTAAGTCAAATCATCTTGGACTAGCAAAAGGTAACAATATATTTAAGTGGAAAGTAAAAAGTTAAATAATCAGAGGCTAAGATACAATGCTCCGGAGAATGTTACTAACAACTTCCATATCAAGGAAGCTCAACACAAGAAACCCAAACTCCAATTCTATAGAATTCATACAGATGGCACAAGGCAAGCTCATATCACATTCACAGCATAGAGAGAAATCTTCAAAGTACAACAAGAGCTGTCTACACGTAGGTCGCAATTCCATTCATTCCAAATGATTTGTATGATATAATTATATACCAGGCACAGTAAATTCTTAAAAAAGAAAAAAACGAGTACATTATCCCATTTTCACCAAACCTCAATTGTGAAAATGGAACTACACTTAATCTTACAGAATTTTCCAATAATTTCACAACCGTTGTCCATATACCCTACATTTCCCCAAATAATTACGCAACTTCGCAGCGACAATATCGCAAAAATCATGAAACTGTGAATACATTAAGTAGCAAAGGCACATAACCATTAGAGAAATACATATCGAAGATATGATAACTGAATTCAGGAGCAACGAATTCCTCAACATAAAGCAATCAAACATAAGCTCGAAATGTGTGTAGATATTGTGAGTAGAGAGAGAAACATACAGCTTCAGGCTTTCCAATGATCTTGGCGACGGAGGAGGAGGCTTCAGAGAGGATGGAGGAGGTGTCTACGCCCTCCAGGCTCACGTTAGTCGACAGATTCAAACACGGCATCGTTCTGCGAATTGCGAAACCCTTGCTTCTCTCGCTCCTTTTTCTTTTGGACTTGATACGAAATTCTGAGACCAGAAGAAGGTGCTAGCGAGTCGAGGATGGAGTGTTGCTGTTGCAGCATAACACGCTTATTCTAAATCGCTATTTGTATCAGCGTTTCTGCCAGGGCCCACGGATTTTTTTTTTCCAAAAGCGGGTTGGGCTTTATTGGGCCGCCCGGCGAGTTCGGGTCGAAGAAAAGGGCACACTAAAGTAAAACCCTTTCTTTCACCACGGCTGTAGTGTAGTAGACTCTCTTCGACCTTGGCTCCAATGGCGTCTTCTTCTGCAAAACTCGTCTCCAGATTATCCTCCATTGCTCTCAAATTCAACAACAAACCAGCTTCGCTCGGCAATGCTTCTTTTTTCAAATCCGCCCCTAAGTCCGCCATTAACAAACGTCTCATTTCACGGTTAGAAATGGAGAGTTAATCTACTTAATTAATTATGTGGTTTCTTTATGCCTAAAAAAGGCAACAGGGGTTTCGAATTTTTATAGAATATTGTATTTTATTGCCTAAATTGTTTGTTATACTTGGGGTGGATTATTATTAGGTTACCAGTGGAATTGAGTAGTAGCCTGGATACGATGATGCCGCTGCACAACGCCATTGCCTCAGCTCGGTTACAGTCAAGCTTGTCAGCTGAGTCGCAGAGATGGGGTTTAGTTCCTCAAGGTGCGATCTTTTTTTCTTTTTTAAGAGATTCACTTATAGGTTTTGGTTTTGGATTTATTCTGATTAGTCTTCTGAGTTCACTCTGTTTGGTGCATTTCATATGTGGAACTGGAACTAGTGCTGCTAACTAGTTATTTTGTTCGTCATTTTTTTCTAAATTCATCCATCCAAATTCTTGTTTAAGCATTCCACCTATGAGATCAAACCATTAAAGTAGTCATGTTTCATGAGAACTTCTTTTTTAGCTTTAACAAAAAATGTAATGGCACTAAAAGATTGGACTTTATCAGAAGCTGCACAATAATGTTTTTTGTTCTCTAATTTTGATTATTGCCAATGTAATCATAAGATTCCCAATACTAGGATTTTATTTGATGGATAAAGTGTTAAATGTTCATTTGGTTTTAGTCTAGTAAGGGATTGCATAAGACTGAAATGGCCAATCGGTTGCACACATATCTTATGTTTCAGCCTTATGACATCCGTTTTTGTAAATGTTATTGTGGTTGTCAACTTCATAAGTTTGGAAGTAAGAGCCATTTAGTTATGGAGGGCAGAAAACCCCGCATAATGTTCTCTAGCCTCCATAAGTGTGCCTCTCTGATAAATATAGATGACTAGTTCAAGTTTTAACCACATACTTGAGTGACTTCATTTGCTATTCCTGAAACACGGGTGGTGAATAGTGTAGACTATTGTGAACCAATGTAATCGAAATTGTGATTACCGCCACACTTGTTCTTTCTTAAACCTGGGGTGGACGCCTGCTGCATGCGTGTCTACTTTTTAGGTTGTGTCCTCTTATCCCCTGAAATCTCAACCACATTACTTAATAAATATTTTTCATCAAAGCCTTTGAGCAAGATGTAATGAAAGTGTCAAACAGTGGTAGCAATAGGGCAAAATAAAGCTAGTCAATTATGGATCGGATGTTTCTATGCAACAATTGTGTTAAACCAATTTTTTCATACCCTACTATGTAGGCATGTATTGACTATTTGTATTTTCTGGGGAGAAGGACAAGTTCTGGAAATGGGCATGAGTTAGGCTAGCCAAGCCTAAACTTGGAAGACTAACAACGTAATATAAATAATGATAAAAGTCAAAAGCAGAACAAACTAGTTTATTTTCTATTTTGTGTTATGCTACTTGCTAATTCTTGAATGTAACAGAATTTATTCACCTCGTGTTTAATAGTTTTGAGGTTGTGTAGAAAAGAAAAAACAAATACTGTTGTAGATTTTGGGAATACTGCCCTACTGTGTAGGTTTTGCTTGTATGGTTCGAATATTCTCAACGGTTCCGCCTCTCCAAATTCAGTTTATCAAAATAAGTACCACAAACTTGTATTGGGTTTTCAACTCAGGAACAAAAGGTTGATTATTCCTTATAGCTTTGTAATGAGTTTGGCAGTCCTACTGAAACAATGCTATTTATGGTAAATGATGTCATTTTCTTGCATTTTAGTGCTAAGTGGATCTTCTCTCTTGCTTCTTGCATAAAATATGTGCTGCAGACCCTTTATCACTTATTAGAGAATGCTGCAGACCCAGGTTCATAAACCTCAAAAATAAGCTGGAGTCATTTTTAAATTTTCACTGTGGTCTATGTATGTGGAAAGATCTTCCTTTCTTCAGGTTTTAGATGTCAATCCTTGTAGTTGAGTTTTTTGTTGGGGTAGTCTTTAAGTATATAAGCAATGTCTAAACCCTTCTGTATCAGCTGCTCATTTCTCTTATCGGTGTTTATGTTAAGTAACCTTTAATATCGTTTACCCTAAAATTGCCTATAGATGATCAGAATTCAGTTCCCACTTGTTATTTCGATTTACTGTGCTGAGCCACTTCAATTTAAATGCAAAATCTCTTCTACCTCGATCTTTGCGGAGTGTATTCTTGTATCATCTTTTTGTTAAATCTTACTAGGGGGAGGATTTTGTGTTGGGTGTGTTTGCAAAATCTATCAACAGCTTTTAGAATCACTTATTTTCTAAAATTGTGAGGAGTAACTTTTGAAAATAAGTGACTCTATGCAAACACGACCGTAGTGTCTACTGGAACTTCTCCAAACTTCTTTTTGTAGTATATGCAAACACATATTGAATCAAATATATTGCTCCCCAGTCCCATCACTTGCATCCTTGTTACGATATCCAATATTTGAGGCACTAATCAATTTGCACAGTCTGAACCAAACTCTTAACACTTCCCATTCCTGAATATTCGCAGGTATCTCGATGCCTTTATAGCACTGCTTTGTAGCAAGACCTTGTTGGGCCCTGCCTCATTTCCGAACAATATTGCAATTTAATTCCTTGTTCTCTGTTCTCAAACTAAAGCAGTGTTGGTCACTTAAAATAACTTCTAGAATGAGGATCTGTCACTTTCTGTATCTTTTCTTTGTTTTGAGGTTGCAAATATTCTTGCTGTAGCTTTGTATGCTTCTCTCAGAAGGACGAAAAATAACAGTTTCTTGAAGGTTTGCTGGCAATTATTAAAGAGGAATAGCCGGGATTTCTGTTGCATGGTTACAACCTTTTGCCTGGTTGTAATTCCAAGATTAATAACATCCTGTTTTCTCAACCATTGATTCATATAATTATCCTAATTTTGACATGTATTTATATTTATTTTCTTAAAACTATTTATTTTGAGAAACTTATATTGTCATTTTTCTTTTCCAATTTGGTGTTTTTATTTCATTAGAGCTGTTATTCAAATCGAGGAGCTCTAACTCGTAAATTTTTACTCATGAATCGATTCGAACTAGACTCATTAGACTTCATATGAAAGTTTTTCTTGTTATTATAATGTAATATATGAAGGACTTGTTAGACTAGTTTGCTAGTCGAGTCAAACTCTAGTTTCAGTTCGTTAATGTAATAGAGAGAGCTCGAGTCGGGTTCAAAGTTCAAATGCTCAACTCAACTTGAATAACAACCACTTATAGCACACCACAAGTTGGTTAAAGGGGTTGTTAATATATATGCAATGTAGTTGTAATTTGGAAATTCAAGATTAATAAACATCGAAATAATAGATATCAAATAAATGAACATGGAGCATCAAGATCATGATGCTCTATTACAAGGGGAAAAATGACAAAGACCATGATGATCAAACTCTAAACCTCGTTAATTCATAATCCCAGTGGGAAATACATGCATAAATAAATAAATACTTGTAATATTTTAAACTAAAAATTAGTATCACAACTTAGAGTTAATATCTGCACCAAAGACCTTTAACACAAATCTGGTCCTTGGAATTGACAATTTCTCCTGTAAAATGGAACCAAGTGTGACAATTAGCTCTCTTTTCACTTTAGTGCTAATCCCACCCATCGATATTATTTCAGCTAATGCTGCCGGCTCTTTAGTTCCTCCAAATGTAACAGCCACCGATTCTTTCACTAGAATCATCACAAACTATAAAACCACAATACATCATTAGTATTAGTACATTTAACATTTAAATGATAATTTACATATTAATTATCATCAACTATGCCTTCATTCACTAATGTCATTAGATTTATAAACTAATACTATAACATTTATTAAATAGTTCGGCCTATTTGTGCATAAAAAGTTATTTTATTAATTTGTAAGAGTCGATATAATACTGAATGAATGAATCAAGTTTCATATGTTGAACAGCGTTTCACAAGAGAATTTGCCCTCAAGTATTTCGACTAATATCTCGCAACCCAGATTTTAAGTTGTATATTTTGATATATGTGTAGAGTGAAGTTTGTTCATACATGAATCACTTTGCAATATTTTTTAGTAAAAACAATTAATATCTTTTAGTGAAACAATTAATACCTTCAACTCATACTCCCTCCGTCCCATAAAAATTTGCACACTTGTCTTATTTGGCATTCCACAAGAATTTACACACTATCAAAAACGAAAATATTAATTTGCATGACACACTCACAAACATATACACATATTTACCCATATGCTACTATTTTATTAAAAAAACAAATTTTTTTGTTAAAAATGTGCAACCCTAGTGAAAACAATTTGTACCTTCTAAAACTTATTTTTTTTAAGTGAAAACAATTTGTGTCCTTAAAAACTAATATTTTTAGTGAAAATAGTTAATATTTTTTAATAAAATAAATTATATTTTTCAAAATGGTTCTAGTTTCACCCCATTCTATTCTATTTTGATATATGATATTAATAGTGCTACACTACAATATAACCTTGCAGATTTTTTAAAAAATTAAAACTTACACAATTGAAGATTCGTATTTGCGATCAACCAGAAAATATATAAAATATATATAATTTCATTTTGATAATAAATAATTAGGCATGAGTTGACATCATCTTCGCAAGTACTATTACTTTTTGCAATATTGGGAGAAGCAAGTGATATTGAATATTTATAATATTGCTTCCAATAGTGATAGTGACAGTGACATGTGGAGTTGTGAACTGTGGTCCCTTAATTGAATTTTTTGGGCGGATATATTGCCTTCTCATTTTCTTTATACAAAGGGAAAAGGATGTAAATGCAAGTTTCAATTACCAAAACTGCTTCCTTTTCCATGTCATATCACAAATGGACACATGGTTTGTTAGAACTTATTAGGTGTTTAAAATATTAATAAAAATAATTTGTTATTGGCTAAGAAAGTGAACGAAAGATGGATTGATAACTTCAACTTAACAAGTCAATTGAAAATTGTTTGCAATTGATTGGGGTTTTAAAGAACTATTTCCTTTTTAGGAAATCAAAAGTATGTAGTGTTTGGAAATAAAATATTTTTATCGAAATTTTAAAACTTGAAGTACTTGTTAAACTGTGATTTTTTTTTTTTTACCAAATTTATAGAAATACCAAATTAAAATTGTGTTATGAAGAAACTTATGCCTTATGAGGTAGGGATTGTAAATAAAATTTAGTATTAATTTATATAATAATTCACTAATTATCAATTTGAAATAATTGTGACTGGTTTATGACTGTTTTCTCACAATCAACTTAAAATAATTCATTTAATCAATTTAAAGAGTTTGAAAACAAAAGTGATTGTTGCAATCCCCCTGAGAGTTTCTGCCAACCTTTTGGATGCATTACTTAATGTAGAAGGAGCTTTAATTAGGCAATAATTAATTTAGCATTTCTATCTTAATTTGGTGTGGTGTTGCATATGCAATTCGCATTAACATACCTAATGTCTAATATTTATATAAATATATACTTAAATTCTAGAAATATAAAATACTTATACATCATCAGGAAAAAGATATAAAAAAGAGTTAGGATTAAGGGGTGCAAAATGTGTGCCAGCTAGTTAGATAATACATGATCAATTTTCTATTTTTTTTCATTTTAAAGAACATTAATATTTGAAGATACACAATATAGTCACCAAATTGCATGATAGTAGAAAAAGTGTAAGCAAAACTGCAAAAAATTATATTCCTAGCCTCCAATTGATGCTCACCCACCCTAACAATTTATGGACATGTATGATCAGTTTTTTCTTTTAAAAAAATAATACTAGTGTTGATCATGAAAAGTTATTAAAATAAGAGTATATGATTTTGATATGATAATACAGCTAATTAGAGAAAAAAGAAAATTAGGATTATAAATTTAAACTGATAAAATATACTACTACTAAGTATTTAAACAAGTAAAGCCCAAATTTACCATCATTTGCAATAATATTGCAATATATATATACAGACAACTCCATTTTATAATTTCTAAATCATCAAACCGTTGACTATTAACATTATTTTCCACCCACCTACAACAGCCAAATTGCAATAATTTAAATCTAAAAAATGCCTGCACATGAAATTATGGGCGCGTTCATCGCATTGTCATCTGCCATGATACATCATACATATATTAATACCAGTACAAGTTTAAGCATATATATATTATATCTCCTAATATACATAACTAAATATAAATTCATCGATAATAAATACTATATCGATTTTTGAAATAATGTTTTTTGGGCCGATAATTTAGAGGGTTGTACTTTAAAGATAACAATTTTAGGAATTTGTGCATATTTAAAAAATTATAAATATAAAACAATCAAGCATAATAATATCAATGAAATCCGACTTAAATGTCACATAATATACACAATTTCCCTAATTTAAAAACCATAATGTCTTACATTTACTAACCCGGAAATCTAACAATCCTGCAACTCACAGAACTCTCATTTATCAGGTGTAGCATTAGTGAGGTGCAAGTTGAATAAAAAACATAGCTTCTTAATTATTACTCCCTCTATTTCAACATTTTTTGATGTTTTTTTTCTAGTGTGTAAATAATTTTGGAACGGACGAATAAAAAAAGATGCAAATAACAATGAAACAGTGGGAGTACTATTTACTTCTTTCCTCCCTCAAAACTCTCTCACCGGAAAACCTAACGAGGTTAATTATATATATACATAGGGAGGGAGAGAGAGAGAGCATACAGTTTCGGGCTTTCCGACGATTCGAGAAACAGCAGTTGTGAGAGTAGAAAAGAGGGAATCCCTATCGATTCCATCAAGTGAGACGTTTGTAGAAATATCAAGGCAAGGCATCTTTTTCTTCTTGTTTCTGTCCTTTTGGCTTTGAAGAAGTCGATCTATTTGTGGGTTTTTTTTTGGAATATACGGCCATGAGTATTTATAGACCAAACGAGTCAAATCAATCCAAAACACACACACACAAACGTGTATGTATACAGTTGGATTTCTCGATTCCACCTGCTAAATCTTTAACACATGAATTCACTCGTTAGACTTTTTTTTTCTTTTTAAATTTCACAAATACAAAATAGAACACAACAAGTGGGAATAGATCATTTCATTTCATATATATATATATATATAAACAAAGTATAGAGTAAAAATGGTTTATATATGAACAATCAAAGAGTATTAGTTATTTTTTAGTACCACTATCCAAACCCTAAAATCCTCTAAAATATACCTCATTTACTAAACATACCCCAATAAAATTTAAATATCAACATACATTACTAAATATACTCCATTTCATTCCTATAATATCCTTCATCCAATAAAATATTTTCACAATTTACTAAATATTATCACCATTCCATATTCTCATTAAAATCTCTCTTCTAATTTTTTTTATTCTTTAATATTCTATAGTTTTTAATCAAAATTTTAAAAAATATTATTAAAACTTAAATATATTTTTAAAAAATTATAAATAATTAACTAAATCTTATAAGAAAAATATTTCTCAAATAAACATCTTCAAAAATATCAAAAATTAAAATAAATTAAAGACAATATTAATAATCAATTAAATTGTACTACCTCCGTCCCCAAACACTCTTCACAGTTGACTTTTTCTCGTGTTTTTACGATGAAGTTTTTTATTAGTATTTAAAATGATAAAGTAATTTTGAAGTTATTGTATAATAGAGAAGAGATAAATCTATCATACCCTACCTTAAAATTCACTTTATCATTTCAAATACTAATAAACAATTTGCTCGCTAAAACACGAAAAAAAGTCAATTGTGAAAAGTGTCTGGAAACGGGGGAGTATAATATATTTAAATTAAAAATAAAATTGATAATTTTTTTAAATAATTCAAAAAATAAAATAATCTTTAAAAAAATTGTTAAAAAAAATTGTTTAAAATCATTTAAACCGAAATAAAAAATCTGATATAAATTAAAAAAAATCCAAAATAAATTAAATAAATAAATCAATTAAAAAGAAAATATAAGAAAATTCATCTAAATCTTATCAAATTAAATTTAAAAATAAATAAAAAATAAAAACATTCAAAAAGAAAAAGGCTAAAGATAAATAAAATCAGAAAAATATTTTATAAATGTTAATTAAATTTTCGTAAATAATTAAACTAAAAAATTAATTAAAATTTTATTTCTATTTAGCTTCGATTGAATTTTAAGATTTTTAAAATAAATTTCTTAATTTAGTTATATTTTAAGATTTAATTGATATTTTTAACTATTTTAAAAAAAAATTGGAATTGTTTTTAATTAAATTATTTTGAAGATTTAGTTGATTTTTTTCTTTTGATTTTCAAATTTGTAAGGATTTTATTTAATTACTTAAACATTTAACTCAGTTTAAAAAAATAGATTTTTTTTTAGGTTTTAAAGAAATTTAAGAAAAAAATTGATCAATTAAATTACTAATTTTGAAATTAAATGGCTTAGAACCTATGTTGCATAGGTGCGGGTGCGGGAGTGCGGGGGCGATACGATACGGGTACGGGGATACGAATTTTTAAAAAACTTAGGGTGCGATTCGTTAATGATACGTCTATTTATTTATATTTTATTATATATAATACTTAAAAAATAAACATATTTTAAAATTTTGTAAATCGAATGTATATATTTCACATTTT
Organism: Ballota nigra; assembly: GCA_947034835.1. NCBI lineage: Eukaryota > Viridiplantae > Streptophyta > Magnoliopsida > Lamiales > Lamiaceae > Ballota > Ballota nigra. The sequence continues at coordinate 68,696,960 of OX344720.1, read as the reverse complement.
CTCTAACCTAAAACTTGAACATATTCAACAAGTTAATATAATTAAGTAACCAAAAATCAATTTAAGTTCCATTAGTCTTATACATACGTCATAACAATGATTTCAATATAAAATAAGTGTCACAATGTCAATTTAAATTATATTATATAATAAATTTCAATTGAAATAACATATTTAATGCTTAATAAATAGGATTCGCAAGGAGGATTCGAGTATCCGTTAGTGGATTCGCCACGTGGCAGCCGGATTCGCCACGTGGAGAATCCGATTCGCGGATTCAAGAATCGCACCCCTTTTAGGGGGCGGGGGTGAATCCGATACTGCATTGTTATATTTTTAGAAGAATCCGTGTATCATAGCTTAGAACACTAAAATCAATATTAACAAAAACTTAGAGAATAATTCATACCATATATATAAAAAGATAACTTAGTCATTTTATTTATGTCTATTTTTGTCTTTAAATTTATGGGGTTTATTTAGAGAATTTTGGGGTATAAGTAGTGGGACTCGTTATTTTTACCAAATAATATTAGTTAGTATTTATTAAAAATAAACTAATACTCTCCAGTAGAAACAACTAATACTCATTAGTAAAAACAAGTAATACCCTTCAATAGTTTATATATGAATCAATTTCATTCTATACATACTCGTATATATATATATATATATATATATATATATATATATATATATATATATGAAAGTCCAATTGCTATGCGAGTTGGGTCGTTTGACAAGTTTAAATTAAATGAATTTTTTTACTCTTATTTATATTTATTACCTCGTAATCCTATTATTATTTTTTCTTTGAAATATAAATGTTATATATTTGTATTTAAAATTTTAATTAATCACAAGTTATATGATATTATAAAAATACTGGAAGATTCAAATTGTGTTTACAGCCAGTTGAAATGGTCCAGTCATGGTTGCAGTTTTTTCTTTTTAATATAGAATTATGTATATAATAATATTTTAGCTCGTACTTAGGAAAGGGTTCTATAAAAAAATACGTACGTTTTCTGGTTGCGTTTTCAAGTCTAACTTCTGAATAGGTCAGTTCAAAATTTTGATTTACATGTTAATATTTAATTAATTCAGTTTTAGGCATTGAATCACTTGCACACGTAAATTGACATGACATCGACAATTACTCACTTTTATATATTTTGTAGCATGTTATGTTGGCGTACCATGTGTAATTATCGACCTACTTGAAAATGAGCCATTTCTTTTTGACAGGAAAATCGAGCAATTCAACTCTTTCTTTTTGTTATTTTAAATTGCAGTCGTTATTCAATAATGTGCACTTAATAATTTTTTTTAATGTAATAATATATATTCAACATTTATATATATCTATATATATATAATATACACTATTTTACTTCTTTTTGTTTTGTCTTGAGAAATTTTGGTCCATTGATCATCTTTTCGCTCTCTCATCATCACCGTCCATATCTTAGTCTAATAATTAAGGTAAATCACTAGTTAATCTACCCATGATTTGCTATAATGTAGGATGATTCGTTTGAATAAATTTAATTATAAAATTAGGCATTAGACCTCTACTTTTATTTTGTAAATTTATTTTCATTATTGGTAAACTTGACTACTAATTAATATATCATGTAATTATTCATCACTAATTTATGACTTTTTTTAAAATTATGTTTATAGTCCAAATTAAATTTAACATATATTAATTGTATATGTAGCAAAATACTATTCGAATTACTATATGCATATATTGATTGTAATTTAGTTGTATTTATTTAATTAGTAATCAAATCCATCATAACAAAATACTATTATATTAATTGATTTAGAGTGAAAATTGAGGATATAGAGGTCTTACCTAATCTCTATTCTCATGATTTAATCTTCAAAACTAATTACGTACATTCTAAAAGTAATTCATAGTTAGAGCAATTCATAGCTAACTATGCAAATATTTCCCTAATTTATGTGCAATAAATTTATATCCAAATATTCTATAATTTATGAACCACTGAGTATACAAATATTTCATAAATTAGTAATATATAAAATACCTATATATGCTATAATTTATGTACAATATTACATATATACATGTTTTATGTACAACATTCCATGATTTACGAAATATTTGATAAATAATAAACATATTTTAAATTAAGAAACATTCCATGATTTAAGTAACACAATTTACAACCAATCACGAATGTTTAGTGAACACATATTTTAGGCCTGATATCTATACAAATATGTCATAACAAAATACTCTTATATTAATTGATTTATAGTGACAATCCTAAGAATGCTAATGACTACAATAAAAATCTATGCATTAGGAAATTATGATTACCCACCCTCACAATACTCGGATATATATAGCCACAAATTGTAAATGATAATTTATTAATAGTCAATCACATGCTAATTACATGCTCCTATACAAAATAACAACGAAGGGTGGTGATGAATATACGAAATGGTGATCAAAGGTTCACAAACTTTCTCGCCAAAATCTAAAAAAAGAAACGATTCTTGTATTATATATTTATAAGTTATAGATGTGTTATGTGTAGAAAAGCCAAAATACCATTTCTAAAGATGAACTACAATCTTATAATTGAAAATATATTTTCCTAACTTTAAATTGTTAGGACCAATTTCTACTTTAATCCGGGTGATAATTGATAATTTTATTTAATATATATGGCAAAAATAAAACGAAACGCCAAATTAATCAATTTAAAGTGCACAGATTTTATATGCACTCAAGTGCATAACATGCACCTAAATTTTGAGTGCAATTTCAAATCAATTTTGATTTTTCAAAGCTCATTATGTAAATTGGGCTTCGAAAAGTCAAAATTAATTTAAATTGAACTCAAAATCTAAGTGTATGATACACATTTGAGTGTCATAAAATAAATTCAATATTTTCTTTTTTTTTTTTTTTTGAGACTAGTGTATGGCATCTTAATTCGAGATTATTTACACAAACATTAATTTAGAAGTGGGGCGATCAATTAAAAAAATGTGAGTTTGACTTCCGGTCATGTGCTATTTATTACTTACACAATATGACAGAAATATTGTTGTTATAGTACTTAAAATATACTTTCAAAACAAATTCAATTATCACACTGACTGGACACTGTGAATTGGTTGGCCTTATCGAATTTTTTTTTTTCATCAAAATTAAGTATACAGTACTGTTTTAATATTATATCATAGTTTTATGCTAGAGCGGGATATATATTAAAATTTGAATTTGGAGAGTAAACATTAGATAGTATCATAAAATTGTTTATTTGGAAACACTTTAATCTTATTATTGATGTCAAATTTATACTAAAAAATTGACAGTCTGTATGAGAAATTGAAACGGAATTCCACTTTTATGTCATATATTTACTTTTAAAATATAATTTGATCGGAGTTTTATAAACTTATAAATCATATAACATGATAAATGAAATTTGCCTCATATAATTTTCTTTACATAAATTTATATATTGTGTATAAATTGTTTAACAGACTAACTTATAGTCTTAAAATATTGCAAGATGATAGAATTGATACTATCACCGAAGATGGCGTGATCAGCAAGTTCAACTATTTAAGAAAGAGATACAATGAAAATTACACGAGATATACAACTAACAATTCAAAATTTAAATATTTACAAGATAACAGAGAAAAATAAATCAAATATTATTCTAAAATATTCCTAATACTCCCCTCAAGCGATGTTGTAGATGTAATTGAACGCAGAGCTTGGAACATAGCAACTCAAAGCTGGGACAAGAGAGACTCTTAGAAGGATGTATTGGTTATAAAGTCTGTAGAATTTTTTTAGACTTTTAAAGTGTGGGGGTATTCAATCTAGATTTTCAAAAATTTTTAAAAATCATGAGGTATTCAATAAGGATTTTAAAAAGTCTTAAAAAATCTTTAGGTATTCAACAGTCTATGGATTTTAATACTCCACGGATTTTCTTAGATTTTCCTTCCAAAATATGAATAAATTTCACTCTTCAAAATCTCTTCTAATAACCAGAGATTTCTACGGATTTTGAAAAGTCTTAAAAAATCTTTAGGTATTCAACGGTTTATGGACTTTCTTTGATTCTTTTCCATTGGGATGTTAACGGGACGGGGACGGGGGGTCATTCCCCATCTCCGTCCCTGCAAAATAATTGGAAAAAAAAATTCCCCCATCCCCGTTTCGCGGCGATTCCCCGTTCCCCGCCTACTTATTTTTTTATCTCATTTTTAAAATATAAAAAAAAAATTAAAAACTTTAAATATACACAACAATTACTTTAAGTTGGTGTTAAAAAAATTAATTTAAACAATTTGAAGAACCTCTAATTTTAATATTTTTAATTAACATATATACTAAAGTGAAAATAATATAATTTGGAACTAATAACATATAATTAAATAAAAAAATGTAATTTTTAATAAATAGTTAATTGAGTAGGAAACTATGAAATATTTATTTGTAATTTACTTTAACATTAAAATTATATATAAATATATTAATTATATAAAAAATAATGCGGCTCCCCGCGGGGAACGAGGCGGGGATCCCCCGGGTTGAGAATACTATCCCGGTCCCCGCCTACGGGGCAAAAAAATTCGCCGTCCCTGTTTGCTTTGGATTACCTGCCCCGTTGTCAAGTCTACTCTTCAAAAAATATAAATAAATTTTACTCTTCAAAAAATATAAATAAATTTTACTCTCCAAAATATCTTCTAACAACCTGAGACTTCTAATGAGGGTGAGGTATAACGGTGATGGAAATGAAGATGAAATAATAATGTATTTTTTTAACTAATGTATTTTTTTTTTAAATAATTTGGATAATTTTTTTATATACAAGTGTGTCCCATATATATTTGCATCAATGGTTCCAGCGCCGGAGTCTATGTAAATCCATGTAAATCAATAAAAAAAATGTATTCCACAATCCTGTAAAGTCTATGAAAATCCAATTAAATCAATAAAAAAGTCAGTCAAACTCTGCATGGAGTCTATAGATTTTCTAAATTCACAGACTTTTTAAAGTTAAAAAAAATTCGATAGAATCTCAATTGAATACACCCCTCTTAGTAAAAATGTCAGCAATTTGGAGTTCAGTTGGAACGAACTGAGTAACTTGTGACCTGAAGAAACTAATTATCGGACGAAATGATAATCTATGTCAATATGCTTCACCCTTTTGTGAGCAACTGGATTCTGACTCGGAAAAATAGCGCTTTTATTATCACAACGAAGCAAAAGACGAGATGGAGGCAAGGCATTGAATTCCCGTAATGGTTGAGTGATCCAAACCATCTGTTGAGCAATGTTGGCCAAAGCCCAATATTCGGATTCACAGCTAGACTTAGACACAATAGGTTGTTTCTTTGCACTCCAAGAAACCAAATTATCACCCAAAAAAATAGTACATCCATAAGTAGAACGACGTGTCTCAATACATCGAGACCAATCAGCATCAGAATATTCAATTAAGGAGTAAGAAGAGCCACGTGTGAAAGACAAACTGAAGTTAAGAGTGTCTTTCATGTAACGTAGAATACGTTTCACAACAAGAAAATGATCGTCAGTAGGGGACTGCAGAAACTGACTTACATGGTTGAAAACATATGAAAGATCTAGACGATTAATAGTAAGATATTGCAAGACCCCACCAAAGATCGATAAAGTGTAGGATTATTGAACTCAGGACCAGTGCTAACAAGTGATTCCCTTGCAACAAGAGGTGTTGCAACCGGTTTCGATTCCATGAGATCGGCTCTAGAAAGAACATCATGTGCATACTTGGCTTGACTGAGGAACAAGCCATCAACAGTGTGTGTGACCTCGAGATCAAGAAAATAATTTAGACTACCCAAGTCTTTAACATAAAATTCCTGGTGCACACGAGCTATACAATGTTTGAGGAAAACAATATCATTACATGTTACTATAATATCATCAACGTATAAGAGGAGATATAAGGTGATATTATTTTGACTAAAATAAAAACTTGATGTATCCGCAGAACTGCAATGAAATCCGAGACTTAACAAAAATTTACTAAAACGGACAAACCATGCAAGTGGGGCATGACGAATGCCATAAAGAGCCTTCTTGAGGCGGCAAACATGATCTGAGGACCGAGGATCAATAGAGCCAGTGGGTTGTGCCATAAATACTGGTTTCATCAGAACCCCATGCAAGAATGCAATCTTAACATCTAACTGATGCAAAAACCATTTGTTGCGAACAGTTAAGGCTAGAATAATACGTACAGTTGCAGCTTTCACAACTGGACTGAAGGTGTAAGAAAAATCGTTTCCTGGAATGTGAGTGAATCCCTGTGCAACAAGTCGGGCCATATATCGTTCAATAGATCCATCAGAGTGATACTTCATACGGAAGACCCATTTCGAGCCTACAATATTTGTATCAACTGGAAGAGGAACCAAATCCCATGTATCATTTGCATGATGAGCATCCATTCTTCATGCACTGCAGCTAACCAGTGAGGATGTTTCATAGTAGATTTGAAACCCTTAGGTTCAGTAGACACGGCAAGGGCAGATAAGAGAGCAGTTGTACCGATATCAGCCAAATAACAAGGCTTGAAAATACCTGATTTGGCTCGATTAGTCATGGGATGAAGATTTGGTGGAGCAGGAACAATCTGATCCACGACAAGAGGTTGGACTGGATCGACTGGGTTTTGTATAGTCTGTGGTTGTTGAGTCGGTTGAGCCTCAGGGGAGCCGCTAGAAGCTGAGATATTGATAAGTCCAGAATATGACAAAGTTGACATGGACCACTAGTAGCATTAGGCCCACTTGGTGTAATATCCTTCGAGAAAGAATTAGGCAATTTTATCGAAGTACCTATGCACGGTTCCAGAAGGGAGGAAACATCAAGTTTATCAATAATAGTAGGTGTCACAGAATCAGAGGAAGGAAAAGGCAACTTATCGAATTGTGCATGTCAAGTTGTATAAAATCAAGAAGCCACAGAATCGTAACACCAAAACCCTTTCTGAGACGAAGTGTATCCCAAGAAAATGCAAGGTAAACTTCGAGGAGTAAGTTTGTGTTGTGCATAATCACGGAGATATGGGAAAACCCGACACCCAAATGATTTGAAATTAGCATAATTTGGAACTGTGTGATAGAGAAGCTCAAACAGAGCCTTATTATCAAGCAGTGGAGTAGGCAGACGATTGATAATATATACCACAGTAGAAAAATAGAAAAAAAAAAAAGCAGGAGCATTCGCATGAAACATCAATGAAAGACCAATTTCAGTTATATGCCCGTGTTTACATTCTGCCCTACCATTTTGTTGGGGTGTATATGGACATGATATGCGATGATGAATATTGTGATTATTAAAGACAACACGAACACGATTATTAACAAATTTTGTTCCCCCATCACTCTGAAACACACTAACAGAAGTTGAGAATTGATTGCACACAAGACTTGTGAAAGCATACCAAGACGTCATAAAAGTCAGACATAGTTTTCAGGGGATACAACCAGGTGAAATGAGAAAAATCATCAACGAATATCACATAGTACTAAAATCCTTCATTAGTACAAATAGGGGCAGGTCCTCATAAATCACAGTGAATCAATTGCAAAACAGCGGAAACACATTTATTTAAAGAAAACGATAAATGTTTACTTTTGGCCAGTTGACAAGGTGAACATAAACCTGGTTTAGGTAGCAAAGAAGTAACAAATAAATGTCCCAACTTATTCAATGATGAAATAACAGAAAAAAGAACATGTCCTAATCTATGATGCCAAATTTCTAAAAATACCTTAAAGGAGGTAAAGTGCAATGCTGCCACCAAAATTAAATTTCCTTGCTCTAGAATATATAAACCATGACTACGTTTTCCTTGAGCCAAAGGCTCCTTTGTTGTTCGATCCTGAATGACAAACTACTGATTAGTAAATAACACATCAACAAGATTATCAGATGTAAGCTTGCTTATAGACATTAGGTTTTTTGGTGATGTGAGACACTACCAAAATGTCAAAAAGTTTAACATTTTCATTAACAATGCAAGAACCAATATGAGAGATAGGAATAGAGTTACCATTTGCAACAATAACATGATCATTACCCGTGTAGATGACTTGATGAGAATATACTAGCTTTCTACTAGTAGCTTCCCCGCAAGAGTACGGGTTCACTGTAGTATGAGTAAGTATAGGGACCAAGTATTATCGAACCCAAGGGAAAATGTGTATGCAAATAGATCCCTGAAGATCTACGCGTCGTAGTTAATATGAGTGAAATGTTTTTTTGGTTTTTGAAAAGAGAAGATAATCTAAACTAAATTACTCTACGAGTGCAAAAGGAAAATTAAACTAAGTATCTAAGGTTTGTTTTCAAATATGAGATTGTGATGCTTAGGATAGAAATTCCTACGTATACTAACGGAGCGGGTACATAATCAAAATAACCGTGACGTGCAAGAAATAACCTAAGTAAAAGAATGCAAGATGAAAGCTCAAGATTTTAAACCCTAATACTTTATCCTAACAATCGACTTCACTAATCCACTAACAAGTTAATAGATCGTGCTTAATTAAAGAGGCCCTCATTTAACTAATGGTGATGCGGCCGTCCTCCACAACTAAACCGGCAAATTAATCAACCCCTTCTAAACCCTCTAGTTAAGTCTACTAGTTGTTAAAGAGTGATGCGGTCGTCCTCTCCCTAACACTTTTCGAACGAATTTCAAAAGTAAAGTTAAGATTAATTTTAAGAATTCATTAATTAAGAGAATTAAAACCTAACGTCACGAGTTACCCTAATTACGTACCCACAACCTACTTCTACGAGTTCATCCTCCCCCAAGCATGCAAGGGTTTTAGCCGGACATGGTTATAACGATAACAAAAGCAATAAACGAAGTAACGAACATAAACATGATGAATTGAAATGAAAAACTAAAAAGCATGAACTAGGGTTTTGAAAGAAAATAATTCTAAGAACTGAAATTAGATTAATAAAACTAAGTCTAGAAGAAATAACAAACAAAGGTCTTAAGAAACGAAATTTAAAAAAATAGAATCGGACTATGAATTCGTAAAGAAAAACCTCAAAATGTAAAAGTAAAGCTTGCTCGTTCCTTCTCCTCTTTCTCTCTCTAAAAACTAAGTCTAAAAGTGATTTGGTATCTGATGATCTCTTCAAAACGTGTTCGGGAGGGTATATATAGGCAATGGGTCGAGTCGGGATCTCATGGGCCAAAAAACACGCATGCTCGTGCACTGCTCGTGCACTAGTGCACGAGCTCATCCACTCGAGCACTTCAAAACATACAGAATGACTTGAAGCGAAAATACTAACTTCTACTAGTCGCTTCCCCGCAAGCGGACGGGTTCACTGTAGTATGAGTAAGTATAATGACCAAGTAGTATCGAACCCAAGGGATGGAGTGTATGCGAACAGATCCCTGAAGATCTACGCGTCGTAGTTAATATGAGTGAAATATTTTTGGATTTTTGAGAAAAATTAATAATAACTAAGATAAACTAATTAAACTAAAGTATCAAAGAAGACGAATTAACTAAGGTTTGTATTCAAATGAGTGATGGTGATGCTCAGGATAGGAATCCCTACGTATACTAACGAAGCAGGTACATAATCAAAATAACCGTGACGTGCAAGAAATAACCTAAGTAAAAGATCGTAAGATGAAAGCTCAAGATTCAAAACCCTAATACTTTATCCTAACAATCGACTTCACTAATCCACTAACGAGTTAATAGATTGTGCTTAATTAACGAGACCCTAATTTAAACTAAGGTGATGCGGTCGTCCTCCTTAGATAAACTGGTAGATTAACTAACCCTTTCTAAACCCTCTCGTTAAGTCTACTAGTTGTTAAAGGGTGATACGGTTGTCCTCTCTCTAACACTTTTCAAACGAAATTCAAGAGTAAAGTTAAGACTAATTTTAAGAATTCATTAATTAAGAGAATTAAAACTAAACGTCACAAATTATCCTAATTACGTACCCACGTCCTACTTCTACGAGTTCATCCTACCCTAAGCATGCAAGGGTTCTAGCCTAACATGGTGGTTTGAATAATCAAAGCAATCACAAGAACAATAAACATATGCATAATTGAATTAACTAATAAAATCAAGAACATAAACGAAAGAACAAATTAAAGTCTCCAAAGAAATCTATATAAATCTGAAAAACTAGGTTTAATCGTCTCAAAGAGTAAAGAAAGAAAGAATTAATCTAATACGTTCAAAAGAAATACTAAAACTAAGAATTCATAAATTAAAACCTCGATTACAACGTATAAAATTCTTCAAAACTCCTCCCCAAGCTTTCTCCTCGCTCAAAGTATGTAAAAATATGTGTTGGTGTGTTGTTATCCTCCAAAACGAGTTTGGAATGAGTATATATAAGTGTCGGGGCGAACCGGAAACTCATGGGCCGAAAAATGAATTTGGAGGCAAGAAATAGGAAAGTGCTCGAGCAGCTCGAGCAGGGGCGCTCCAGCATGTAGCTCGAGTGGTGCAAGCGGTCGAGCGCTGGCGCTCGAGTGCTCTCGCTCGAGTGGTTTTCGGCTGCTGTACACTTGTTCGTAAAATCTTCATATCTTCTCAACCGGGAGTCCGTTTTGGCCGATTCAAAGTCCTACGAACTCCTATTTTCTCCCTCTATCCATCTATGAAAACCAAAGAGACAAATTAATGAGTTTATAAAAATGATACTCAATTGACTCCAAACACTCATAAAAACACTCAAAACATGGGCAAATCGGGCACCAAAACATAACAATTTCACGCCTAATCACAGAACTCAAAAAACGCACGACCTCTCCTTGCTCGTGCACTAGTGCACGACCCGCATTTGCTCGTGCACTCTGCACGAGTGATTAGACGTGAAATTGTCATGATTCGTAGCTAGAAACGCCCTAGTTTTGGTCGAGTTTATAGAGTATTTAGAGTCAATTGAGCATTATTTCTACACGTTGATGAATTTGTCTCTTTGATGCTCATAGGTGAATAGAGGATGAAAAACGGAGTTCGTAGGACTTTGAATCGACTCAAACGGATGCCCGGATGAGAAGATATTGAAGAAATACGATTGGTATTAGTGCGGACGAGGAAAAGTATCACTTGGGAAGAGTTGGAGGTCACTCGAGTGACTAGGTCGAGTGCCCCCGCTCGAGCGCATTGCTCGAGCGCCTAAACGTACAGAACTACTCTTGCGCTCGAGCAGCTCGAGCGCCACCGCTCGAGCGCCCAAAACATACAGTGTGATATCAGCGCTCGACCAGCTCGAGCGGAACCGCTCGAGCGATTGTGTCATTCGAGCTACACTGCTCGAGCGGGACCGCTCGAGCGTTTTGCTCGAGCGCCCATGGATTTTTGCCTCCGGATGCGTATTTTCGGCCCATTAACTCCCGTTTCGACCCGGTGCCTATATATACCTCCTCCAAACACGTTTTGAGGAGAACATCAATAATCCCGACTTTTAGAAATAATTTTAGACTTAGTTTTTGAAGAGGAAGAAGAAGAGCAAGCTTTATTTTACGTTTTGTTGAGGTTTTTCATACGAATTCTAGTTTCTTTTCAATTCTTAGTTTCTTTTCATTAGTTCGTTACTTTGAACACGTTTAAATTTTGTTTTTATTAATTCAATTTCAGTTCTTCGTATTTATTTTCTTTTAAAACCCTAGTTCATGTTTCATATTTTAGTTCTTCAATTCGTTATGTTTATGTTCGTTGTTTCTTCGTTTGCTTTCATGTTTGTTACAACCATGTCCGGCTAAAACCCTTGCATGCTTAGGGTAGGATGAACTCGTAGAAGTAGGATGTGGGTATGTAATTAGGGTAGTTTGTGACGTTAGTTTTAATTCTCTTAGTTAATGAATTCTTATAATTAATCTGAACTTTACCTTTGAATTTAGTACGAAAGTGTTAGAGAGAGGACGACCGCATCACTCAATAACAACTAGTAGTCTTAACGAGAAGGTTTAGGAAAGGTTAATTCATTTACCGGTTTAGCGAAGGAGGACGACCGCATCACCTTAGTTAAATTAGGGTCTCATTAATTGAGCACAATCTAGTAACTTGTTAGTAGATTCGTGAAGTCGAGTGTTAGGGTAAAGTATTAGGGTTTAGAATCTTGAGCTTTCACCTTGCATTCTTATACTTAGGTTAATTCTTGTTTGTCACGATTACTTTGATTATGTACCTGCTCCGTTAGTATACGTAGGGATTCCTATCCTAAGCATCACCATCTCTCATTAGAACACAACCCTTAGTTAATTTAATAGCTTTAGTATTTTAGTTTACTTAGTTTATTTCAGTCTTTTAATTAATCTTTCAAAAAACCCAAAAATATTACACTCATATTAACTACGACGCGTAGATCTTCAGGGATCTATTCGCATATACACCATCCCTTGGGTTCGATAATACTTGGTCCCTATACTTGCCCATACTACAGTGAACCCGTACTCTTGCGGGGTAGCTACTAGTAGAAGCTAGTGTAGTCGCTTCAAGTCAATGGCGCCGTTGCCGGGGATGGCGTTATATGCCTTTTGAATAGGACTTGTAGATAGCTTAGTAGTTAGTAGTGGGTGATTTAATTTCTGTTTTTATTTTTATTTTTTTTATTCAATCGGCAGTTGCGTTTTGATCCTTCTGCTAGTGTGTCAGGTTTATGAAAACACGCTCACAAGGCAATACGAGCGAAGAGAGAATACCTGCAGACCCTGAGACAATAGCCAGAAGGAACCGAGCCTTCTTGAGAAGGATGAACGCTGCCGACTTAGGAAAGGAACCAATGGATATCAATAATGAGTTGGACGATGCTGCCAACGATTTCAATCAGGCAGTAGACCGAGTTGAAGGCACTGGAGTTAGTGGTAGCCAGAATCAAATTCCATTAGGGGATAGCCAGAGCCTAAACCCGGATACACAAAACGTAGGAAATCCAGCTCAGAACCTTGTCCATAATCCTCCTAACAACCCTACTTACCCACAAAACCCAAATAACCCTTTTAACAACCCAGTATACCAACATTACCCATACCCACCTTATCCTTACCCACCATATCCATATCATCCACCCCCAGTCTACAACCAACCACCTGTTTACCAACCACCACCCCAACAAGTACCAGTACCTGCTGCTAATCCTCAACACGTTCCTCAGAACGTAGATCATAATATGGCGATTAGAGGGAGGTTTGCAGTGCAGCCACAGCGGTACTATGATGGAGTGGCTTTACCTCCAGTTGAGGCAAACAACTTCTCGATATCACCGGGGATTTTAAAGCTGCTGACCGAGAATCAGTTCAAAGGGGTGATCGGGAAGGAGAATCCTCACACACATCTGAGGAGCTTTCTCATGATAGCCTCAACATTCAATTATAATGGCATGTCTGAAGATGCCAAGAGGCTTAGGCTGTTCCCATTCTCATTGACGGGAATAGCCAAGGAGTGGTACGATAATACGCTCTCGCGGGGAGGTATTACCACTTGGGCCGAGCTCGAGCGTCTGTTCCTCGAGCGATTCTACCCTCCATCTAGGACGATCAAGGCTAGAATTGAGATCTCGTCCTTTCGCCAGAAGTCTGGAGAAGATTTACGCCAAGCGTGGGAGAGATATTCAAACATGCTGATTGAGTGCCCGCAGCACGGGTACAACGAGGGAGACATTATGGCATTCTTCTATAGTGGTGCCAACAAGGCGGGGCAAGACCATTTAGACGCCTGTGCGGGAGGAGCATTCCTGAATCAAGGCATAGAGAGGTGTAGAGAGATCGTTGACAACATTGTCACGAATGCCGGTGCTTGGAGTGGAGATGCAGATTTTCAGAGAGTGCATCAGGTTGAAGAGGGAGAAGGAACGAGAAGGCTGCTGATGGCCATGATGGAGAAGATCAACAACCTCGAGTTGGGGAAGAGTTTGGGTGGAGAGCATGCAGTAGAGAATGAGAGAGTAGACCAACCAAGTGGACAGCAAGAGGTAGCCAATTACATGGGAGGTCCATATTACAATCAGAATGGCTACCAAGGTGGAAATCAGTATGGAAGGCCTTCTTATGGCCAACCATTTGTGCTTCCAGGCCCTCAGCCATTTCAAAATTAATGGAGGAACACACAAGGAGTTCAAGGAGGCCAGCAGCCTCCTCAAAACACATGGAGGAAGAATGATAATTTTTCTTATGCTAACCCAAAAGCTGGTGTTACTGTTCCTGCAGGTGTTGATCCGGGGTCTAAACCTCCTGGTGGAGAAGGCGGTGCATCAACCAAAGAGATGTTGAGAGCGATCCTTCAGAAGGTGGAGGAAGGGAGCAAGCGGTTGTCATCCTTGGAGTACGATGTGAATGAGCTGCACAAGAAGGGTGATCAACGTGATCAAGAGCTCCAGAAGATGAATGTTGAGTGGACTAGAACTCAACAAGAGAACAATCGAAGGTTCACCTCTTTAGAGCTCCAGATGAGCCAGATTGCAAAATCAGTGAATAGAATGCCGGAGGGGAACCCGAAAGAGCAGTGCAAGGCGATCCAGCTTAGAAGTGGAACAAATTATGAAGGTCCTCAGATGCCTGCTGATTCTGAGACGCCCCAAGAAGAGATTGAGCCTAAAGGGGATGAAGTTGAGACTGAGGAGAAAGAAGTTGAGAAAGGAGTTGAGGGTGAAAGCACTCAAGCGAGTAAAGAACTTGAAGAGGAAGGCAGTGAGAAGGGTGAGAGAGTTCCTAAGTGGAAGAAGGCAAAGGAAGCAAGGGAGAAAGTGAAAGAAACAGAAAGAGATGAATGGGGGGTACCCAAATCTGTGATACCCGTCCCATATCCACAGCGCTTCATGAAAAATTTGCAAAATTTCTTGATGTTTTTAAACAATTGCATATTAATATTCCTTTTTATGATGCTTTGGAACAGATGCCGCACTATGCGAAGTTTTTGAAGGACTTGATTGCGAAAAGACGGCGAGTGGATGAGCCAAAGTTGGTGCAGCTGAACCACGAGGTGAGTGCATTAGTGCACAAGGCGCTTCCACCAAAGCTGAAGGATCCCGGGAGTTTCACGATCCTATGTGATATTGGGAACGGGATCAAGAAGGGAGCGTTGTGCGACCTCGGGGCGAGCATTAATTTGATGCCACTGTCGCTTTTCAAGAAGTTGGAAGGTGGTGAACTTCAACCCACAATGATGACGCTTCAACTAGCCGACCGGTCTATTACTAGACCTCAAGGTGTGGTTGAAGACGTCCTAGTGAGAGTTGGAGATCACATCTTTCCAGCCGACTTTGTAGTACTAGAGATGGAGGAAGATGAGCACGTGCCCCTGATTTTGGGAAGACCGTTCTTAGCTACTGCGGGGATGGTGCAAGACGTGGCGAATGGGAAGATCACGTTGAAGGTTGATGATCAAGAAGTGAAGATCTCCCTATATGAAGCCATGAAGCACCCGAAGGAGGATGAGAGCTTGTATTGCATGGATGCAATTGATCCTCGTGTTGAAGACACGCCTTCTATCCCTAATCCTTCTGATATTCATGATTTTGTTAGTCCTTTACTTTATAATTTAACCCATGAGCATTATGTTCTTGATTATTTTGATAGGGATAAAGTGAAGAAATTGAAGGATGAAGAGGTGAAAAGAGTGGACGTGGTCCCGTTAGAAGGGAAAGGAGGAGTTAAGAAGAAAAAGTCCAAATTCAAGAAATTGTTTAGTAAGATTCCTCCAGATAGAGGCAAGAAGGAGTTGAGACCCATAACACTTGGGGATGAGAAGAGAGCAAAAGGGCTCATGATGGTGGGGCATCAAAGAAAGGAGTTCAAACACCACTCTTATGAGAGTAAGGGAGGTAAATTTGAGTATGATGTCCCATAAGCTCCTTTGAGCTTGGTCCGGCATGAGGACCTTAAAAATAGCGCTGAATGAGAGGCAACCCATTTTTATTTGCTTTCATTTATTTTTAGTGTATTTTTATATTATTAGGGAGTTATTTTGAGTCGTATGTTTAACCTCGTATTTGAGTGAGTTGCTTGTAGGCTTGTCTCTAAAGGAGTAAAGGTATCAAAGAAGTGGAGATTGAAGGAACCAACTTGAGACACGGGAATGTGCAAAACTAGTGAGAGAAACAGAATTATTTGGTTGAGGTAACCCACAACCCCAAACTTAGACCTCTAGCAAGGTCGAAGTTTGGGGGGGGTGGAGTTTTTTTTTATGTTTCTTGTTACATTGCACATGCATGCACACCCTTATCTTTGAGTTGAGTTTGATTGATTATTGATTGTTGAGATACTCCTTGGGGTGATTTTGAGTTGACTCGCTATTGCATATTTTATGCCTATCAATCATCTTATGCTTGTTGATTGCTATCTCTGAGTATGATTTGATGAGTAGAGTGAGTTGTAAGAGTGAGTTAGAAATTCTTTTGTGTGGGTGTTTGAGTTTGAGCTGATTAGGGAGAGAACTTGTATGCTTATGAGTTTTCTTTTGAGTACTTGTGTGATGAGAGTGAGAATGCACTAGGACTAGCATGGATGTGAAAGCCGTGAGAGTTGAGCCTTACGAGATTTAAATGCATGATTTAATCTCTTCGTTTGTGAGTGAATCGTCACCTTAGAGGAAGCTAGAACTTGTGTGTGCTCTTGCTCCTTGATTGTGTCTAGTTTGAAATGCCGAATGTGATCTTAGGCCATCTTTGATTTGAATGAGTCACTTAGCCAAAAATTTTCCTTACCATTGATATTTGTCCCTTGTTAGCCCCTTTGAGCCGAAAGCCTATTTTATTTGCTAACACATATGAACACTATTCCAATTCCTAAGCCTTTTTGTCCAAATTTGAGTGGAGAATAGGAAAGTGTGAATGTGAAGGGATTGATTTGAGTTGAAAAAGGAGAGTTATTGATGGTTGAGTGGTGATAAAATAAGGGTGTGAATGAAATTTGAGATGTGGGAAAAAGAGAAAGAATATTGAGAATGAGCAAAAAGAAAAAAAAATGAGCTCATGTGTTTGTGCGAAAAAGAAAAAAAGTGAAGTGATTGAAAAAAGTGAAAAGAGTGAGAAAGAAAAAAATGAAGTGTTGAGAGAAGTGGAATTGAAAGAGTGTTGATTGAATATGTTTGAAGTAGTCTGTTCCTAATCTCGAAGTGCCAAAGTTTGATTTTCTATTCTCCATTCACTTTAGTCACTTTACCTTATATTGTTATCCCACCTGTCCAAAGAGCCTACATTACAACCTTGAGAAAAGTCCTTTTTGATTCGGCATTGATTTCTAGAGTATGGTCGGAGTTGAGAGTGCTTACAAGCCTATGGCTGCCAATATGTGTGATTGATTGATTGAGTGAGTCCCTTAAACACTGTTATACACTTGTGAGGGAGTGAAACACATCGTTGAGTGCACATCCATGTTTGATCTTGGTGTTTCTTATTATTGTTGCATGAGTACGATAAAAAAAAGTGAGTGAGTATACGGGTGATTGACTTTTGAAGCTTGAGTTCATTTACTTGCATGATTTGATTCGTTGACTCATTCCTAACAATTTCACTTGACTTATTATTTCGTTGCTTGAGGACAAGCAACATGGTAAGTTTGGGGGGGTTCGAGTGCTCGTGCACTAGTGCACGACTTGCTTCCTCTCGTGCGCTATGCACGACCAACTCGAGCACTTGTGCTCGAGCTCTTCTAGCTTGTGCGCTCCAATGATACTTTTGCTCCCTCGAATTAGCACTTTTCGTATTTCTTCGATATCTTCTCATCCGGGCATCCGTTTGAGTCGATTCAAAGTCCTACGAACTCCTCTTTTCGCCCTCTATTCATCTATGAGCATCAAAGAGACAAATTCATTAGTTTATGAAAATGATACGTAAATGACTCTAAATACTCAATAAAATCAACCAAAACTAGGGCATTTCGAGTGACGAATCATGACAATTTCACGCCTAATCAGTAGACCTCGAGAATGTCTATATTCACGATGTTAGTTTTCATGTGCGCCGAAGCCCCTATATCAAGGAACCAATCCGAGGATGCTCTTGGAGAGAAAGCACACTGTGTGTTAAACACATGAGCCAAGTTTACAGATGCATAGTCAGGCTGCATGTAACGTTGTGAAAAATGATTTGCATAATGTTCGCCACGACATATTTGGCATTTGGGTACATATGGTTTCTTGCCTTTGTTATCATTGTTACCCCCGTGGCCTGAACTGCCTTTGGCCAAAATTAGTTTTACCACCACAAGGAGTAAACTGTTGGGATTGTCGCTGAATTCTTTTGGGAACAAGTGTAGGAGTGTCCTCCAATCGGCGAGTCAGGCCCATAAATTCTTTTGCTTGGTGAATTAAATCACGAAATGGGGTCATCAGATTGATTATAATGCGGGTGTCTGCAAATTGAGGACCAAGACCGGATAAATACCAATGTATCTTATCATCCTCTACAACCGACCGATGGAAGCAAGTTGATCATAAAGATTACAAAATTTCTTACTGTATTCATCAATAGAGGATGATCCTCTCTTCAGTGTTGTTAGTTCATTACGAAGTTGCCTCATACGGGAGACAAAAGAGTGGTTAAAGGCTGAATCAAGCGCAAGCCAAATAGATAGAGCAGTGGGACAATCGATGACCTGAAAGGGCTTTCTCGGACACAGAGGAGAGGAGAAGACAAAGTATTTTCTGATCCTTTTCATACCAGGTGGTATACGCATAATTAGGAGCAGATGCACCGTCAGTGGTGATGGATTTAGGCGTACTTTCACTAGTACCATCGACTTGGGAGAAGAGATTATGTGAGGTGAGCGTAGGTACAATTTGGCGATGCCAAAGGAGAAAGTTTGAGGAAGATAATTTCACTGTGATCATATGAGTAAGAGAGTGGAGAGGGATGGTAGTTGTGTCCGCCATTAGAGAATCGAAGAAGGAAAATAATTTTAGAAAGAGGAGAAAATTTGAGCATGAGGAGTGAGAGAGAATTATTTTAGGGCTTGGTGAATCAAGTTGATACCATAATAGAATTGATATTATCATCGATGATGTGGTGATCAGCAAGTTCCACTATTTAAAAAAGAGGTACAATGAGAATTACATGGGATATACAACAAATAATTCAAAATTTAAATATTTACAAGATAAGGTAGAATAAATCAAATATTATTCTAGAATGTTCCTAATACAAGACAACCCAACAAGTTTTGAGTTTACTTGTGCAAATTGATTTTTCTATGTAATTTTATGTTCAATTATATATTCTCCTTAATATGTGTCATCCGTTGCAATTATTGGTGTTTACCAATAATAATATATGAGTGAAATTAAAAGGAAAATTTAATCAAGAGTGAGCTCGGGACCATGGACCTTGAACCTTGGTTATTGGTCCTAAACAATCGAACTTTGCACTGAATTTGGGCCTTATAAGACTCTCTAATTTTGTGGAGCTCAAAGTTTGGACTTAGCCCAAAATTTGAAAAGTTCAGATTCGTTGAATGAAGGCTAATATGAATCGAAAAGATATGGAAAACATGTGCTAAAATCCCTATTGACCAATTGCTAATTGATGGCTGATTGGGAGAGAAATCAGTCAGGACTTAAGTTAGCTGGAACGAACATGAACTGTTGAACGTCCATACCATTGCATGAGAGGTTATGAGGATCATATAAATAGGCATGCATACCATTGCATTCATACATCGAAAACATTGACACTGAAAAAACATCGAAAAAGCATTTTGCATACTCCTGCATTTCATATAGTAGTGCTATCCTCACCTAGGGTTCTTTTCAATTCGTCAGAGCCAATATTCATGTGGTGCTATGATTAGGCGTGAAATTATTATGTTTTGTAGTCCGTTTTGCCCAGTTTGAGTTTTTTTTATGAGTATTTAGAGTCATTTGAGTATAATTTTCATAAACTTATTAATTTGTCTTTTTGGTGTTCATAGATGGATAGAGGGCGAAAATAGGAGTTCGTAGGACTTTGAATCAACCAAAACAGACTCCCGGTTGAGAAGTTATGATGGTTTTACGAACATGTGTACAACCATCGGTCGAGCGCCACCGCTCGACCGGGAAAACCATTCGAGCAGTATAGCTCGAGCGCCACTGCTCGACGTGCACCAGTGCTCAAGCGTTTTCGCGTATTTTCGGCCAAAAAATGCCCAAATTCGATCTCAAGCCTATATATACCCCTTCCAAGCATATTTTTAGATATCAACACGTATCTACACATATTTTACGCTCGTTTTTCGAAGGAGAGAGCTTGGGAAGGAGGATTGAGGAGTTTTACACTTTGTAATCAAGGTTTTAGCTTACGAATTCATAGTTTAATTATTTCTTTTGAATCTTTTAGTTTAATTCTTTCTTTCTTGAATCTTTTAGACTTACAAACCCTAGTTTTTCCATATTTATTTTGAGATTTTGAGTTATTCTTTTGTTTATACTTTTCAATTCTTTTGTTAATTCAATTATGCATATGTTCATTGTTTTTATCATTGCTTTTGTTCTTCATACCACCATGTTAAGCTAAAACTCTTGCATGCTTAGGATAGGATGAACTCATAGAAGTAGGACGTTGGTACGTTATTGGGATAACTCGTGATGTTTAGTTTTGATTCTCTTAATTATTGAATTCTTAAAATAAACCCTTGAATTATCTTGGAATTGAGTACGAAAATTGTTAGAGAGAAGACGACTGTATCACTCTTTAATAACGAATAGGCTTAACGAGAGGGTTTTAGAAGGGGTTTATCATCTACCGGTTTATCTAGGGAGGACGGCCGCATCACCTTAGTTAAATTAGAGTCTCATTAATTAAGCTCAATCCATAAACTTGTTTAGTGGATTCGTGAAGTAGATTGATAGGACGAAGTATTAGGGTTTAATTCTTGAGCTTTTAGTCTTTAAATCTAATACTTAGGATTATTGCTTGCACATCATGATTATTCTAGTTACCGTACCAACTCCGTTAGTATACGTAGGGACTTCTATCATGAGCATCACCATCTCATATTTGCATACAAACCCAAGTTATTTAGTTTGATTTAATTATTAGCATAAGAATAGTAGAATGTAGAGTAGTTTATTACAATTTTCAATCCCCTGACATACATTCATATTAGCTACGAGACATACATCTCCTTGGATCTATCCGCATACACACTTTCCCTTGGGTTCGATACTACTTGGTCCCTATACTTGCCAATACTACAGGGATCTCATACTCTTGTGGGGTAACTACTAGTCAAGCTAGTATTTGCGTTCAAGTCATGCTACACAATAAAGGACGAGAGTTGTTTTACCTTTTAAAATATTACATTGTAGGCCAACATCACTAGCTGGGACGTATTTGTTTTGCAGGAAAAGGGTTTATCTTGACTCGACTCACCCTAGTTCCCTGAGTTTTTCATGTGTATGTGATTGTGAATGTTTCTGGTGCTTCTAGTATCTGTGTTCGTGGAATTAAGATTCCTATTCGAGCGTTCGTTGTTCCAAAAAGAGTTATCCAGTACATGTGCTCGTTGGCATTTAAACGACAGTGTTCGTTTTGTTAAAGAGATACTAGAAGCTAAAAAAATTATTTCTTTTTGTAGTTTTATTTTTATTATTTTGTTAGTTACATTGTAAAATCTCCAACATCATCATATATACACTCATACACTGGCGGATTTAAAAATTCTAAATAGAGTATGCATAATTATAAAAATATTAAAACAAATTGAAATTATACAATTCAAAATGTAAAGCATATCCTAAAAAAAAGGATAACATAAACAAAATATTGATTATGTAGAATTGAAACATACTCCTTAATCACAATAAGTTATGCTTTAGGATAACTTTTTTTAATTCAAATTAACTAATGTTCTATTTCAATTTTTTTTCTCCATTCACAGTCCCCAAAAAGATTTTATTCTTTTTGGGAAAGTCATAAAAGATATTAGGAGCCAAAATCCCTTATTATACTAATAGGGAGTTTTACTTACTTACGTGTCGACCTGTGGTTAATTTGGATGACGTGTCATATTTTTATGAAGCTTGAAATTTTTCTAAATGATGTGTTATTGTTCCATTGATGTGTGTTCAATATGTGGCATCCATGTGACACATAATGAGTCTAATTAAAAAAAAAAATGTAATGACATAGATTTGAACCTTACACCTTTTGCATAATTTTTAGTATTACTTATCAATTAGACTAATTTATAGGTTTTTACATGTTTTGAGTAACTATTTAACTTATGTTCATAAATGTTATTAGATAATCTATTGTATCTCACTATATTGATGAATTGATTAATTAAATTTTAATAATTCTAATTATGTGAAAATGAATATTTTAATTAAATTATTCATATTTTCTTAAAATCAAAATAGTTTTATTTTATTTATTTAATCTTATCATATTAATAAGCATTAGGCCTTAAATTGCACAATGCACCTAAGTTGCACGGAAAACTCCATATTAGTATAATAGGGAATAAGATATATTCAACATACTTTAATATGTTTGAAAAGAAATATATTATATGAAAAAATATACAATATTATATTAAAAGAAATTAACTATACTTGAAGTATTTAATACACACACACACACACACACACACACACACACACACTCTCTCTTTCATATGTATCAGGTACACGGTACACTCACTTAACAGTTAAAATTGTTTACACTGAAAAGTGTAGGCTAATTACAATGAAAAATTTACATTGAAAATCGATTCCAGTGTAAACTTTTCCGTGCAATCTAACCATACTTTTTAGTGTAATCAAATTATAATTTTCAGTCTAAACAATCTCAATTATTGAGTGAGTGCACTATGCACCAAGAGCATAAGAGAGTTACTTATGTGTGTGTGTGTGTATAATATTAGGTGCAATATGCAATTCAAGTGTACTTTTAAAATGTTATGATTATTTTTACGGAACATTTAATGTTGTTTACATTGAACATTTAGTGTAAACAACTCTTATTATTCAGTATAAAGAAATTGTCTAAAATATATTTACATTGCATGGTGCATTTGGTACATACAAGACCTTGACATATTTAAAAAGAAAAACTTATTTCAACCCGCATATTACGCGAGGTTATGTTCTAGTTAAGGAATATAAATGTATACACCATTTTTTAAATTTAAAAATAAATATTAAAATATCACTTATTATGAAATAGTGAGTATATTTTTAAGAATTACAAATAAAATATGGGGCACTTGTTATTTACTACAACCCTAGAAGCTTAAATGCACTATACAGCATAAAAAATCTCATGGTACCAATTCATACATTTTGGTGGTCCCCAGTATTAATCAAAACCACAAGCTCATACAATTTGATGGGCCCATGTTCAAAATCTGATTCTTACAAAATCTGACACAATATTGACTGATTGACACATTTTTGCACAGTTCTCGAGACAAATTTTTGACCAGTAATATTTATTATTTTCGAGTGTTTATTAATTTTGAACATATACATAAATTTTATGAATACAAATATAAAATAATTTTTGAACATAAATATAAATATTTGAAAATTCTAGCATGTTCAGATTCAAATTCAAAAACAATTCTTTCATTATTAATTTGAGAATTACACATAAAAAAATTCCAAAAGTATTACATATACAAAATTAGGCACAAAACATCCCAAAAAAATTATGAACATACTACGAAAAAAATGTGCACAGGCTTACACAAATTATGAACAAACACTTTAAAATTATGAACAAATGCCGCTAAATTGTGAACAGAAGGCGTTTTCGCGTTTTTTCTCCCATAAACTTTCAATTCCTTTCATATTTTGATACCTGAAATCAACAAAAAAAAAATTAGAGCAATCGAAGATTTAGATATTTGGATATCAATATTAGATCTTCTATAAACGGAACATATGTGATATAGATTGCACATAAAGAATATAAATAGGAACCAACAAAATAAGACACACAACATAACAGACGTACATAATTGCAACAAGTGACCTTCTCTTAAATATCAACAACAGATTTATCCAAATATCTAAATCTTCGAAATTAACAGAAAACCTCTATTCACATAAATTTTGATACTCTGCATTCCTAATACAACAAAGAACCAAAATACAACTAAATCATCCATCAAAATAACTCTTGTACTAAAAATTGATATCAATATTACTCCAATTGTCTTTTCTTCTCAACAAATTTAAGTTAGTGCTTGCATTTACAAGAGATATGGTGTTCATACCGAAGAAATAATTTTGTGCATTTTTTACAATCAACTACCTGTGAATTTGGTATGGCATTTTTGATGTGCGCAGCGGCGGCCAATTTTACAGTTCCCAATGGCAGCTTCAAAAATCGAGACGATGAAACCTTCAGATCTTCATTTTTGTCGAAATCGGAAAACTTCTAAATCGGCCTTTGGCGACCTTCGCGAACAACTCCCCGCCTTCAACGTATTCCAAAACGGCTGCTCCGGCCAACGTCCGCTTCACCAACACAGCACCGTTGTCGCCTCCCCCTCACGAGTGTCGCCGCTCGCCCATCCCCTGTCCCAGATCGGAACTGCCGCCGACCCCCTCTCTCTCCCATTTGCACCACAACGTCACCTCGTTCTTGGGGATCCAACACCTAAACCATGTGAGGACCGTCATTAACGCTGCCCCTGGAAAGATCCGTTTTTGGCGCCGCCATGTATTTTCTTTGCGAAGTGACAACTTGCATCTAGATTTGCCTCTGGTGCGTCGATTGAGAGAGAGAGAGAGAGAGAGAGAGAGAGAGAGAGAGAGAGAGAGAGAGAGAGAGTGGTGATGGCGGCAGCGGCAACGTCATGGAGAGATTGGTGCTGGCGGTGACTATGGTGGTAGTGGTGGCGGTGGGAGTGGGTGTGAGAGAGAGAAGGATGTGGGACGTATCTTTTAAAATACAAATTACTTATCAAATGTATGAATTTGTGCCATGAGTTTTTTCATATTTTATAGTGCATTTTAGGTCCTGGAATTGTAGTATGTTGTGTATTTCTCAAAAAATATTCAATATCTAAAGTGAATATATTTTTTTGAGTAGTTTTAGTGTGCACTTGAGTGCATGATATGCACTTAGATTTTGGAAAAAATACCCCAAACAAAAATTTGTAATACTCAAAGAAGTAGTTAGTAATACCCCAAGAAGTAATCAGTAATACCTCAACTGAAAAAAAAATACACAATTCGGTGTGTTTGTGTGTGTTTTGAAAAAATTGAAATTGAAGTTAAAATTGTGCTTAAAATCCAAGTGCATACTATACATTTGAGTGCATGCTAGAATTTGTGTATTTTTATATATTTCTTTTTATTGCCAAATGTTAAAAATGTAAGTTAAGTATAATATACATAGTAGTAATTGGATAAAAATTGTGTTGAAAAATAATATTATGTGACAATGTAATTATCCACTTTGTGTAAATGGATTTGGTTGACTCATTTTCTCAAAATCAAATTTGGGTGAATGAGAAATTGATATCATTTAATATGTGGATAAATACATTAATTGATGTATTTATTGTGGCAATAGTGAAGTGTTGTGACTAATAGACGTGAAAGATCATGTCTTTTTGGTAAAAAAATTATTTTAAAGGTTATGTCTCTTAGAATAATTTAAGAGATAACCTTTGGCAAATAGTTGCCTATTTCTAAAGGTTGCGACTTTTTGAAAAGTGAAGTTAATGATGAAGAGTCACAACAATTTACTGCAACTCTTGGAAATCTATAAATAGACCCCCTACACTTGTCATTTGCATTAACTTCAAAATGATATGCATCCATTCGAAAATCGATTTCATACAATTATTTCAAGTGCATACAAGCATACTAGAGTTATAGTTATGCCTTAGAGTCGTGTCAAGAAAGTTTCGGATACCCGAGTCCGTTCGACGATAGCTTCCGTTTCGTTGTGCAGTGGACGGAAGGCTCTAAAGGCTTTGTATCTTGGGGGCAATTGTCGTGAAACTGTATTGCACCTGAGTACGTGACAATACGTTTTACGGAGAGCGAGTCAAACTCGTGCCTCAACTTTCGTGTAAGTCCGTGTCTTGCATAGTCATCTTCGTCTACACACACCACATCATAATTCCCAATTTTTTTCTACAAATGGAACTTGTTTGTTTTGATGGATAGAATTGTTCATGGAACAATTAGTCTTAACTCTATATATGTATTAATTATTTTTATGACTATTTATTCTGAGCTGATATCAAAAACTAAATATAGGATTGAATGAGATTACATAGCAGATAAAAAAAAAAAAAGTAAAACGCATTTTTTTTTTTTGGTTGAGGAAGGAATAACAGTTTATATGATGCCGCACTTATGATGTCTTACTAGTTACCAGTTGTTTGTATACTAAATCTAAATGCTATTTTGAGGTTGTCATATATTAACAAATTGTATTTCTTTTATCTATCTTTTCAATATTTAATAAATTCAATGAAGGTGTCCATGATGGAAATAAAGTAATTAGGCCTACGACAGATACAAATTGGGTCATATTCAGGAGACGACTGCAAGTTATAACTTATAAAGGTGTAGGAGGAACTTCTGCACTACTCGTATGGTAGACAACTTGATTTAGAGATGATTTAAAAATATATTTTTTAGATTTTTTTTATATATACAATATTTCATTCAAAATTTATATTTTCCCAGTCTATAAATTACACTAATACATTTATGAATCTACAGGTGCGTAATTAAACAAGACCATGGGTAATGCCGATTTTCCATCATTACACGTTTTGTAAGTCAAAAAGTTTACTCTATCATTCTCTTGTTTGCTCATCTTTTAACTATTATAATTGACTTAGATTAATTTATTTATAGGCTTAATTATAAATAAAATCACCACTTTTCCACGAATTATAATATAAGCTAAACTTTTGAATTTTGGCAAAATTAATCAATTTTATATTTATTTGTAATTTAAACTTCGGGCAGTTTGTCTCTTACCCGAAAGCTGACATGTACAAATAAATATACTATCATCATCTCAGTATGCATCTACGTCATTAATTATTTATAAAAATAATAAATAAAATTAATATTATAAAACTATAAATAAATTTAAATACATATAAATATAAAAATGGTTAGTTATATTTTTAAAAAATTAAAATATTTAATTATATATAAAAAATTCAGGAGTGTATAATACATTTAAAATAAATTAAAAATTATCCAATTTAAAATATCGCTAAATAAAAATAATAAATTTAAAAACTAAACACTTTCTTAATTAAATAATAAAATAATTCTCTTCTTCGATTATCAAATCCAAATCTCCCAAAAATCTTTCTGCAATTATTAAATTCAATCCTAAAACAATTGTTCATCCTCATTTCTTAGCTTCATCATCCAACCGCGCTGCTCCACCCTTTCGATGCCGACACACAACATCATCAGATATGGAATAAATTATTTTCTCTTGAACAATTACTATTTCAATCTATCCTTTAAATCAAACAAAATTTTTTTTACATTATTTTTAAGATTGTTACCTTCAATATTGCATATCTCATATATTTACCTCGGATCAGTATCTTGAACTCGAGATATGTAAAAAATAGGGTGGAGAATGGAGATAGACATGGAGAAGACTATCTGCAGAGTTGTCTAATATAACGTATGTTTAGGGATGAAGAACTTAAAGAGATTGGGTGTTAATTTAATTTATTTTCTTCAATTAATTATATAATATTTTAATTGGAGTTGGCATATTTTGAACGTGTATTGTGGACTGGAGTTTAGATATTTTGATTTTTTTTAATTGGAATCAGATTTTTTAAATTATTTCAAACGTATTATAATTATTCATTTTAAAAAATATTAATTAATTTTTAAAATTTTCAAAAGCACAAATAAGTATTTTAATTTAAGAAATATAATTAATTTTTTTATATTTAAACTTATTTATAATATAAATTTATTTTTTTAATTTTTTAAAAAAATTAATTATGTGGATGCTTAATAAGATAATGATTGTGTATTTGTTTGTACGTTTAAATTGCAAATAAATATGTAAGTGATGATTATTTTTGCCAAAATTCAAAAGTTTAGCTTATATTGCAATTTGCGAAAAAGTGATGATTTTATTTGCAATTTTTTTTTTTTTGACAACAGATTTTATTTGCAATTAAACTTTATTTATATTGAACTAGATTAACCCCCGCGTAATACGCGGATTATTGTGATACACTTGTAAAATATATATATTAATGGAAAAAAAAATCTTAATTTCATACATGATTATTCATTAGCTTTTGGCATGAGATTTAATGTGAGAGTTGTTTCTTAGTATTTGAAAACATAAAGTAGGAGTATTTCAGTTTTTTTTACTTTATGGTTATAGTAGATGTTTCTTTATGGATAAAAGTACTGACATGTAATGTAATTTTGAAATGTTAGGAGAGAATAATTGATAAAAGGCGCAGTTTGTTTTTATTTATTTTTTGGAATGTACAATCTAGTATTAGACAAACTTTTTGAGCAAATGGACAATCGAGTATGGGACAGAGAGAATAGTAAATATAAATTGATTAAATATTTTTTAAAATATATATATATATATATGAAGTATTAAAATATATCAAATTATTATAAAATTATATATTTGATATAAAAAAAAATTATGAGAAGGTATTATGTGAATAATAATCACGGTAACTATTACCATGACCAACAATTCACTAATACATTATAGTAAAACAACTAATAAACTTTACCAAACATTAAATTCTTTAGTGAAAACAACTAATGTCTTTAATGAAAATAACTAATATTATTTAATAAAACAATTAATACCCTTCAATGTATTTCACGGTGAAATTTGTTCACACATTACTTTTCCAAAATTTATACATATAAAAAGATCTCACTATTAACTGCATCAATTAACATTATCCATTTTTATTCAAATATAAATTTGAAGTCTAAATCTTATAAATATTTATAAAAAATTTGTAGATTGATACTTTTATTCAAACGTAGATTTGAAGTCTAAATCTTATGAATATTTATAAAAATATATAAAGTGTATTTTGATACTATGTAGATTGATGAGTAAGTTTGAATAATGTTGGTTTTAAACTATAAAAATATCAACAATATGTAGACTGAACATTTTATATAAAATTAAGAATAATGTAAAAGTAGATTTTGACTTCATTCATCATCCTTCAAAATTAAAAACTGCAACACCATAAATTTAAGGAATAGAGAAAATAGTTATTCAAAGCATACAAAGATTTGTATAGTGGCTTAGTTGGTAAGTAATACAAAAATTATGTAAGAGGTCCTAAGTTCAAATTTATATTATTACTTTTTTTAATTGAACTATATATTAACATGACACATGTATGCCACATATTGAATGTCAACCTATAGAATTATAACACATCACTACAATTTACTATTTATATCTTAAGAACGCGACACGTCATCCAAATATTTTTCAATATGACACATCATCAATCTAAACATCCCTATTAGTATTGTTGATAGGCGAACAGCCGGGAAACGTGATTAAAGAAAAAAATATTAAAATAATAAAATTAAGAGGTTGTTAAGAGAAAAGTCAAAGAGGACGAGCAGCAGGGAAGAAAGCACTAAGAGGCGAGCAGCTGGGTAAGACGGCCAGGTCAGAGGAGGCGAGCAGGTGGTCGTTTGGGCGTAAAAAGGGAGGCGACCAACTTGACCAAGAAAGATCAAGAAGAAGTAAAAGGAGGCGAGCAGGCGAGCAAGAGGGCACCTCGGAAGATCATCAGAAATCTCAATAATTAGGCACTACATTAGGAACAAACAAGTGTTTTAACACTTGTCATTGTGTAAAGATGTAATAACTTAAGGAGATAACAAGTGTCTTAACACTTATCATGATGTAAATAAAGATGATCAAGAAGGTGGCACCTCCTACTTGCTTGTAACATTATAAATACCCCTCCATGGGATAATAAGAGGAAGGGAGTTAATTCAAAAAACAAGTCAAACTCTTGCAAAAATTCTCCCCAATCTTTCCTTGAAGAAACTTAGTTTTAATCCTTGATATATTTCTTGTTTGATGATCTTCTAAGAGTAAAACAGTCACTAATCCTTTAATTCAAGTTAAGATCATCAACAAGTATAATATGAAATTGAACTAACCATTAATATTGAATTGAATGTGATCTCACGGCATAATTAAAGTTAGTACTGAGACCGATATTAAGGAGTATTTGCAATACGCTTTTTTACAAGTGATTTAATGATGGTAGAAAAAATTGCTTAATAATATAAATGATAAATATTTGCAAAATTTATAAATAGACGTTAACTTTTTGATAAATAATTTTTTAATAGGATAAAATATTAGTGAAAATTTATAATCGGGTAGAAGTATACCTCTCTTAACTTTTAAATTATAAAATTTACGTGATTAATTAGGTAGAATTATTCACATGCAAAATACTCTCTTGGATCCTTACTTATTTGTCACTTGCCTAAAATATTCATCTCTTGTTTAATTGATATTTTCACAAATGCCAATAAAACAACATTATGTTTTTAATAATTATATCATTCCTACACTATTATATTTATATCTTGTGTTATTACTTTAAATATATTAGTTCATCTTTTATTAATTTAACCCAATTTAGTTTAGAAAGTAAATAAAGTTGCAAAATAGTTTTTACACGTAACGTTGAAAATTGGTTTGGAATTTGGGTGTTGACCAAGTTTGACCAATTTTATTGTGATGATTATCTGTGGAAAATGGAAACAAATTGCTAATTCATAAACTACTTTTGGAGTAAATGAATTTGATGTATTGATTTGTTCAAAATCAATTTCGAGCGAATGAGATATTAATGCATAAAGATTAACAATTATCATGTAAATTACTAAGTTAGAGAGAGAAATGTTGTGGAGAAAGAAAATAAAGAATCTTTGTTCCACATTGAAAAACTAGAAGAAGAGTGACTTTTATATAAGTAGACATGCATAGTAAATATATAATATTGACCGAGGTCTATGTGTTGATGTTATAGTTAGCCTAAAAAATTACGTTTCGCTAATAATTTTCAATTTGTAGTGCAACAGTCTAAAATTTTAAAGGCGTATTTTGAAGATAGTTGCCAGCGATCCATAATTTTATAAAATTATAATCACTTTTTATCTTATGAAAATACTCTAAAAGGTCGTCGAGCTGAACCCATGAATTAAACATAAAATTTATTACATGATAAAATTGCAACGAAGTAGATATATAGGTAGTACCTTGCTAGTTTTGTAAATAAATAAGCAAATATTGCAGTCAACAAACGGGCCACAGCTATTGATGCAAACATTACGTACTAATCCTCAGCTGCTATTCTAATATCATCGGTTGGTCCCCACTTTTGACTTATTTATGTGTATGCGCATTAAATTATTTTCACGATCAAACGAAGCATAAGACATAACATATTAATACTTCAAAAAAAAAAAAATTGATTTAGTTTATTAACCGACTCATAATAAAAACCATCCCATACAAGATTTTATTAGGGGCGAATCCAAAGATTCAATGTTAGAGTGGACTGAAACGTAAACGTTTTGACATGATAAAATATATATTTTTTAGAGACTAGAGATAAACAATAATCAAAGACAAATTATAGAGTGAAAATGATTTATATATAAATCATTGAAATGTATTATTAGTTTTCACTAAAGGGTGCTAATTGTTTTTACTAAAAAATATTAGTTATTTACCGAAAGAACAAACTAAAACTCTTCAATAGAAACAACTAATGTCCTTCAATGAAAACTATTAATACCCTTCAACGATTCATGTATGAATAATTTTCACTCTATACGTACTCATAATATTCTACAGTGTTTTCACTCTCTTATTTACACTGCAAGTCACTACATTTCCCACTACACCCTTATGTAATACATTAACTTTCTTTCTATAAAGTTGAAAGGACCAATATACCCTTAATTTTATATTTTTTAATACTAACAACTTTTTTATTAAAATTCTTGTCATTTTTATTTGAATAATTTAAATTGAGATGGAGGGAATATTTTAATTCAATCATTTAAGCATATTAATGGTTTTTGTATTTATTTAAAGTGTGCAAGGAACGAAGCTGTACGATGTATGCACGAGACAAAATCACAAATGGTCCTGTAACTTTGCCCTAATCCATAAAAGGTCTTGTAAATTTTTATTTTATTAATTTTGATCCTCATAGTATCAATTTTGATCCTTTCCACCGGACAATATAAAATTTGACCGGAAAGTTGCTCTAATTTTTCATTTTGGTCACGTTGAGGGCCGCACTACTATCATTTGAACCGTCTCGCATCCAAGAAAAAAATCCCTCAATTAATTTCATGTTTCGATTACACCTACCCCAAGAATTGAGGTTTCAAAATCGTGAATTTCGTCTATTCTCATGGCTAATTTTTTAGCAATTTACGGTAACATTTGAGTCAATACATATACTATCATCTTCTCGTTGAGCTCGTCATTTTGATATTTTTTTCGGTTTATTATGTAAGCTACAATAAATTTCCGGTAATTTTTCCGGCCAAATTTAAATTTTCCGGCGAAAATGACCAAAATTGATACCAAAAGACTAAAATTGATAAAATAAAAATTTACAGAACTATTTATAAACTTGGACAAAATTACAGGACCATTTGTAATTTTTTCTCATGTATGTACTTAAAATTTGGGTTTAATTATTTGTTACAAGTCTACTGTGTGAGTTAGCGTCTGAGTTGGGATGGGTTTTGTGGGCTTTAAACAGGCAAATTTATGTATATATGGTGAATAGTAAGTGAGATTGATAATATAGAGTGGTTTTGAGTTTGTTTATGAAATTAGAGGGAATCGCCTTTGGGAGGGGCGAATTTCCCTTTTTTTTTTTTTTTTTTTTAGGGTCTCGCTACTGGGAAGGGCGAGTTTCCTTCTTTTTTTTTTTTTTTTATCTCGCTACTGGGAGAGGCGAGTTTCCTTTTGTTTTTTTTTTTTTTTTCATCTCGCCATTGGGAGAGGCGTGTATGTAAGGATTTTTTTTTTTCGATTCTTAGTTATGATAGTTCAATGATAATATAACTAAACCCTATTTGAATTGATTTTTGTAATTATTGTTCAATGATTATGTGATGATTATTCAATGATATATTATATAACTAAACCCAAATTGCTATTGAGATGGTGTAAAACCCTAATTGTTAGTGGAGATAAATATAATTGTGTATTGAAATTGGTTTATATTTATACTATCTTAAAAAAAAAAATTATTTTATTGGTTCAAAAGAAACTATAAACTATTTCATAAAAGTTGAAAATTATTTCAAACACTAAATAATATTTTTAAGTAATAAATGTAAAATGTAAAAAAAATGACATTTATAATAATAGTACCAATACAATTAGCGATGGCCCAATCGACCA
Source organism: Ballota nigra (assembly GCA_947034835.1). NCBI lineage: Eukaryota > Viridiplantae > Streptophyta > Magnoliopsida > Lamiales > Lamiaceae > Ballota > Ballota nigra. Next base: position 68,663,476 of record OX344720.1, on the reverse strand, counting down.
CCCGTTCCACATTGCGGCGGACGTCTTTCACGATAATTACGACGAGGTTGTTGTTCATGTTGGCTTGGTCCGGGCTCCTCTCCGTATGTGTCCGCATATGGTATAGGCGTTGAACTGTAAACTGGGCGTTGTGCGAATTGAGGTCGATGTTGATAATAGGTACTCATATTAATACCCGTATTTAATATGTCAGTAAATGAACCAGGCCATGATGTAAGAAGATCTGTCACAGATTTAGTTAATTTAGATCAATAATATATATTAAAATATATATTATTTATAAGTTGATATTATATACCTGGTTCATTATAAGGTGTCTGAAAACTGGGTTGAGGTATCTCCTGTTGCAACGTCGATGTAGAAGCAGGCTGGGGTACCCCCTCAACGCTTGCCCAACCAACTATCAAGTTAACAATAACATATCATAAGTAAATAAACATAATCTTTAAAAAATATTATTAAGGGTTATGTGTAACTTCCATACCATTTCCAGCAGGATGTGCGTAAGCTCCAAATCCAAATGAGGGCAACTCATAACTTGTGTGAGGCGTAGGCTGAGGTGGCCACTCATTTGATTGCCGAGCATCTATCAAATTAATAGAAATATACATAAACAAGTAAATATAATTTCTTGAATAATTTTAATTTATTATTGTAACTTTGATAATATTGAATTACACACACCGTATGCAGTTGGTGTGTTGCCCAAAATTCGAGACGCTCCATACTGTTGGCCCATCGATGTAGAAGCATCTGTAACATGTTATAAAAATATTTAATAATTAAATAAATATAAACCAAAGGAATATCATATTTACAAGTGTAATTCCGTAAATTGCATACCATTTCCAGCAGTATGTTGTGTGCGGGGCGCAGATTGAGGAACTCGGTATTGAGTACCTTGTCGGGGAAAAGGGGAATCTGATGGCACTGCCGAGGAATGTCTTCTTCGACTCGCAGACGTTGAAGGACCTTCATCGCCGTCACGCTCTACAGACCTCCTTCTTGTTTGTCCTCTACTTGTTTCCCCGACTTCTACGTTTTCAACTGAGGCTCGTGGATGTTCAAGATAAGTAGGAGATTCAATAATAGGCTCCACTTCAGTGATGAAATTCTCAGCTGTTTCTAAAAATTCCTCCATTGATGGTCTATTATCAATGTGAGCCCGTCGTTTACTGATTTTAAATTTTCGAAACCAGCTTACCTGTAACAAAAAAATAATAGAATGTTATTCATATTTCAAACATCAAAAATCAATATATAATTAAATTTGTGATATATAATTTACCAAAACATCACTGGCAGATGTTCTTGGTGGTTGGAAGCCTCGGACCGGTGCTGCAGTATACTCCTCTGGTGAAATCAATCGTCGTGTAATGTCATAGTACCACTGCATATAGTCTTCCGTGACCGGATCACCCCCGTTGATAGGCGTGCAAGGCATGAATGGTTGCCTGCTTCTCCAATATCTAATCCATTTGTCATGCTTGGTCGTCCAATCAAAGCCGGTTCTCCCCTGGCGGTTATACTCATGCAAGCTCTGGTCCCTTTCCTCTACATGACTTGGAATGTTTTGGACCATTCCAAATTGTCTGAGCACCCTATTCGGATAGTGAAGCTCCACTATCCAAATATTGATCAATGGACATTGCGACCTCCAATTTAAGGTCCAACAACGAGGTTCGAGATTCCTGATCTCCTCAGCGTCCACATCATAGGGATCCCAAATAAACTGTAAAGACACACACAAAACATTAATATCAATATTCTCAAAAAATAATTTATATTAGTTTGAATCATTATAATAATAACTTACTTGACCATTAGACAAACGCTCAAATATATCGCGATATACACGAATTGAAAACCTCGTGCTGTCAATATGACTGTGATAATGTATCCACCTATAGTAGGTAAAAAAATAAGTATGTATATCCAAACGAATTATAAATAAATGTGTCTATAGAAAAATACCTAGCTCCATACGGTGGAGGCCCCAAATTACGACCATCTACACTTATCTGCCCTTGTTGGAGCATCGGATGTGCGTTCGATGGTTGGATCGTTTTTATCCTTGACCATGCCCATATCTGTTGTTCAATGATAAATTTATTTCAATGTACAATTAATCAATGAAATATTTAAAAGTAATTTAAATTAACCAAGAATTACCTGCAACAAGCATAATGGTTCAGCGATGCTCTTGCATTTATAGTTGCAAGCCATACAGAGTTCGCGATATAAACTCGCTAACACAGCACTTCCCCAGCTGTATTCCCCGACTGTATTCACGTCCCGCAGAAAATACAGATAGACTAATGGGACAGAATTTCGAGAATGGTCGGGCATCATTAATGTTCCCAGGAGTAAAAGTGCACACCCCCGTGCATATTGATCAACGACCTCCTGTGGTGTATAGTCATCAATATCAACAGAATGTCTCACCAATTCGTTTAGGGAAGTCAATTTGATCGCACTATTGCCCCTTATATCATCTGGTTGTATGGTGATGCCCATCAACTCTTCACACAAGCTTTTCCACTGATCAAAGTTATTATATTCATCTCGCCGTATAATGGGCTCTCCTTCTATCGGTAAACCCCATAAAATGGCAACATCTTGCAATGTGACGGTCGCCTCTCCAACGGGGAAATGGAACGTATGCGTCTCTCGACGCCATCTCTCCACTAATGCAGTGATAAGATGACGATCGAGTCTGAATGTCCCACAACGAAGGGGACCGTAAAAACCCATCGTCTTGAGTCTGTCCACCACACGAGAATGGAGTGCGATCTTATAAGGATTTGGGTCTTCTAGTCTAAATGTCCAGAATGGCCCATCACCTCCATTGTATGTACTTAGCACTGTCTCGCTTGTTTTCCTATTAATATAATCTAGCCTCGACCGATGGGTTTGTTGCATGGTGAGTACAGATCTGTTCTTCGGTCCATATAACAGTGCCTCTCTATCAGAATTCATCTATAATTCAAACATTCACACAGATGTATTAGAATTAACACAAATCATACACATAAAACATAAAGCTCAAACACTTTGATTCAACATTATTGTCAACATTTTGATTCAATCCTACAAACTAATTTTATTCAACATTTTGATAACATTTTGACAATATTTTGATAGCATTTTGATAGCTCCTAGGGATTCACAACATCAATGTGAAGGACCAGCTCTATCTTGTGCTTGGTACTGTTGTCTAGCGCGGGTTTGGGCCCAATCCATTTCATTATGAATCCTTAATACGGGCAGTAACTCTGGCTGATCCCACCGAATGATTATAAAGTTCTACTCGATGTTTCATCCCCTCTCGCTGCGCTGAATCATATTTGTCACTAACATGATCAGGCCACTTCCGATGTCTCTGCACTAAAATCCCTGCTTCTTTAGCACGTTCCATAAATACATTTTTGGATCGTGTGAAGGTTGCACTAACTATAGCTGTAATTGGGAGGCGTCGTGCACCCTTAAGAACACCGTTGATGCATTCGGAGATGTTAGTTGTCATAACCCCATAACGGTGACCTCCATCATGACTAAATGTCCACTTGGCAGGATCGATATTTCGTAGATACTGATGACCCTCTTCACTTAAAACTCGGATTTCCTTCATCTTTGTCTCAAAATGTCTTACCGACAATGCTGTTCCCGCATTGTAACACAAGTCCTTCATCTTTTGACTCTTGAACTGAGTATTAAAATTTGAAGCGACATGTCTTAAACAATAACGGTGCACTCCTCTTGGTGGTGAAAATGCTGGGACTTCTTCCACTGCCTTCAAAATACCCTTATGCCTATCAGAAATAAGGCATATCCCCTCCATATCACCCACAACATGTGTAGCTAACATTCTAAGAAACCATTTCCAAGACCTATAACTTTCGTCATCAACAATGGCATATGCTACTGAAATGATTTTCTGATTAGCATCAAGGGTGTTAGCAATCAGCAATTTGTGTTTGTACTTAGTGTAAAGGTGAGTACCATCTACACAAAGTATTTTGCGACAATGCATGAATGCTTCAACGCATGGCTTGAATGCCCAGAAGACATATCCCAACGTGTGCACATTCCACTCAATCGTATCCCTGTGTTTCCACTCCACAATGGTCCCGGGATTGTATTTCTGCAAGGCTCCCATGTACTTGGGCAAATACTGACATGAACTCTCCCAAGTTCCGAACACATTCTCCCTAGCACGTTTCAACGCTTGCCATGCCTTTTGATATGAAATAGTGTAATTATATTTCTTATCTGCATGCTCCAAGACATATTTGACGTCGTATGCTGGATCAACTTGTATGAGACTCTCCATGTCAGCTGCAAGCAAGTTTTTACAGAGATTTGAATGATTGCGCGAGTCAATATTCATCAAACAGGTATGTGGCGGCCCCAACCTAGTGATTTCCCAATAATCGTATCTTTTACGGTACGATGCGCGTAAATGCCACTCACAACGTTGCGATGTCGAGCAATTATCATTTTCACTGGCATAGTTCTGCTTACACAGCAACTTCATTGTCTTCGAGTTGCTCTCTTCGACTCTATACTCACGCCTTGCATGTCGGACCGAATAATCCTTCACGACATTGATCACAACATCTTTGTCTTTGAAAATCATCCCTAACCTCAAAACCCCATCATCCGCATCATAGCTTAGATCACCACTTCGAACGCCTACTGAATCGACAGGTACATCATCACACGACCTATCAAAAAATGGCACTCCAACCAAATTTGGATGAGGTCTCACTCTTGGCATTAGGGAATTTGGTACAGCAACAGTTGGCATCCAAGGATTGTCAGTGGTACCATCCTCATCAGACGACCCCTCGTCCTCAGAACCATTATCGCTTGGTTCAGAATTACAAGTAAAGTCTGGATATATATCACCAGCTATATCAACTATGGAGGTCCCAACAGGGGCCATCTCAGTGATACCAGAAGGTCCAATATTAGGATCTGAACCACCGGCATGACTAGACCCTAAATGTTGGTATGGCTCATCCTCCCAAGCACCCCACTCATTATGGCTCTCTTGTAGGGCCTGATATTCAACGTTGGAACCCCCGTGCATATTGACACCACCATGACCTGGCCATTCAGAAGGATAGTACTGGTTCCCCGACTGGCCATGGGATGTTGGGTACTGCACCTTCATTTCAACCTCCACTAATAGCTCAACGGAATTGAGCCCAGCTTGTGGATGGAAGAAGTATCGTAGGTCGTTGTTGTTCCTAATAGGACAACTAGACGAGGCATTCCCATTTTTTATTATGCAAGACACATTCAAAGAATACACTCGCAAATCTAATCCCGTAACCTCAGACAACTCACGTAATAGATCGTAGAAATCAAGCATACGATCAACTCTTCTTTTTCCAATAACAGCTCCGCAAGAGCGCACAATGATTCCAATGTCGCGAGAGGTTGACATATCTTCAACAACACAAAACACTTATAAAATTTTTATCTATAGGCACTAAATTAATTATTAGCCTCAATTATGTTTACGTCTAGTATAGTAAATCAAACCCAACACCCTAATTTCCATACATTTTTAGTGTTTTTTTTTTTTGCAGTATTGGAATTTTAGCCTCAATTGAGAATATAAAATTAATTCGTTTTATTTTATTTAATTCATTTTATTTTATTTTATTTTAATTTCGTTTTTTTATTTTAATTAGTTTTATTTTATTTTATTTCGTTTAATTCATTTTTTTAATTTATTTTATTTCGTTTATTTTATTTATTTATTTTTGTTTTTTTTTTATTTTTTTATTTTTTTATTTCGTTTTTAATATTTTATTTAATTTCATTTATTTCATTTTATTTTATTATTATAGTTAAATAAAATTATCTTATGATTGCAAAAATTAAATTTTAAAATGATGATCAATATTTTCATTAAGTAAGTTGTTAGTTATATTAAAATTTAAAATGATGATCAATATTTTTATCAAGTAAGTAATCTAGAGTTTTTTAATACACTATATATATATTAAATATAGATTTTTTAAAACACTAAAAACACTAGAATTTTATAAAAAAATAAACTTACATTGTATACATAATGCTTATTAACATCACGTTAAAAAAAAGTCAAATTTTACTTTAATAACTTTGATTGATAAAATGTCTAATTTACTCTTCGATTCTTCAAATGTATAAAAGTTATGCATCACCAAAACATTCACTAAATAAACCAAAAGAAACAACACTACTAACAATTTTAAATCAAAATAACAACACTATGACCTTATTAATGTTATTTTAAATCGAAATAGCAACACTACTACCAATTTTAAATCAAAATAAATCAAAAGTAACATGCTAAAACATGTAATTTCTCTAACATATATATATATATCGATATTATATATATACTATATATACACTATTTCAAAAAATTGCATGCAAAATAATTCTAAAAATATAAAAAAAAAAATTGAAATATTTACCACTTAATTTGTAGTGTCTGTACTCCTCAGGTAGATAGCAAAATATCAATTCCTCAAGTACGTGAGACTGCAAGTTTGTAGTTTGGAGGGCAAATTTTATTTTTCTTATTTGAAGAAGAAGAAGAAGAGAGGAAAGGAAGGAGTACGAAGAAGAAGGATAATGAGGAGAGGAGTGAGGTAGGAAGGAGAAGGATAATGATCTGTAAGAACTATATATCAGTGGGGGAGGAAGGAGTATTCTCACGCCATGCTAAACGCCAAGCAGAAAACGCCAAGCAGAAAATGCCAAATGACTGGCAGGCGCGCCTCTGGTAGAGGCGGGTTTAGTCCACGACACGTCGGACTCGCCTCTGGTAGGCGCGAGAACAGAAAATGCCAAGGCGTCTGGCACGGCACGTGGGACTGGCAGGCGCGCCTCTGGTAGAGGCGTGTTTAGCCCACGACAAAGACACGTCGGAACTTGCCTCTGGCAGAGGCGAGTTTATCTGACAAAATCCGGTATAGCAAAGTCGCTTCTGGTAGGCGCGATTTAAGCTTATATCGCCTCTGGTAGGCGCGATTCCCTTTATTTTCGTAAACACCAGCCCTTCCACCCTATTTTCATCACTCCCTTTCAAAAATACCCCAAATAAAAAAATTTGCCGCTTTAAACATATAAAAATGGGGAGAATATACATTTTGCACTGGGTTGGACTTGACTTGGTTTAAAAATTAATATTAGGGTACGAATATTTTCGTACCCAGAAATTCAGTATTTTACTCCCCAATTTTTGTTCAGGAGTTTTTTTTAGAATATTTATTATTGTTCGGGAGCTTTTTTAGAACACTATTTAGTTTTATACATTTTTGTAGGGGGTGGGTTGAAAATTTGGATAGTGAACTAAATCGTACAGTGAACAATTAAATTTTGGAGGAGAAAAGATCAATTTCATTGATATTAAACATATATACATAATAAGTTGTTATTTTGGGCTTGCACTGGGTTTCAGCCTAGTGTGCATCCCCGAGGAGGAACCCGCCTGGTTTTTATCTTGTTTCTACTTCCTCCATCCTATATCTTTTTTCACGTTTACTATTTTTACGTGTTTTAGCGAACAATTTTTTTATTAGTATTTGAAATGATAAAGTAATTTTTAAGTTATTTTATAATAAAAAAGATGAGTATGTATAGAGTGAAATTGGTTTATATATGAATCACTGAAGGATATTAGTTGTTTTCACTGAAGAGTATTTGTTGTTTTTACTAAAGAGTATTATTGGTTTACACTGAAGAGTCTTAGTTCATTTTCACTGAACAACTAAAACTCTTTAGTGTAAATCAGTAATACACTTCAGTAAATGCAACTAATACTCTTCAATGAAAACAACTAATACCCTCACGTGATTCATGTATAAACCAGTTTTACTCTATACTTTATCAAAAAAGATATAGAATTATCGTACCACATCTTAAAAATTACTCTATTATTTCAAATACTAATGAACAACTCGTTCGCTAAAACACGAAAATAAAGGTAATATGAAGAAGAAGGTCTTTGAACAAAGGCAGTATTATTTTTATTTTAGGCACCTCAAAAGTCACAATTATTAATACGAAAAAGAGTACGTATACAGTGAAATTGATTCATACATGAATCATCGAAGAGTATTGGTTGTTATCACTAAAGAGTATTAGATGTTTTCACTGAAGGGTATTAGTTATTTTTACGGAAGAGTCTTACTTTGCTTTCACTGAACAACTAAGACTTTTCAGTGTAAACTAGTAATACTCTTCAATAAAAATAACTAATACCGTTCAGAGAAATTAACTAATATTTTTCGATAATTCATGTATGAACCATTTTCACTCTATACTTTGCCTACGAAAAGAGTATTTTCATTTTAATTTATTTAACATATGCAAGTGCTAATGACATGATATTTTATTTAAATAAAATTTGATTCCAGAAAAATTTAAAGTAAATTGATTAATTGACGTCATATTTTATTTTATTTTATTTAAAAAATATTGTGTTGTTTTGTTAGGCAGTTTGATTGTTGTATGAACCAATTTCATTCTATACATACTCTTCCTTAAAACAGTATAGAGTGAAAATGGTTCATACATGAATCATTGAAGGGTATTAGTTGTTTTCACTAAAGAGTATAAGTTGTTTTCACTAAAGGGTATTAGTTGTTTATATTGAAGAGCTTTAGTTGTTTACTGAAAATAAACTAAGACTCTTCAATATAGACAACTAATACTCATTAGTGAAAACAACTAATACTCTTTAGTAAAAAGAATTAATACCCTCCAATGATTCGTGTATAAACCAATTTCACTCTATACAATACTCTTTTCTTAATGTGTAAAAATACAAAACAAACCCGAACCTCTATCCCCTTGTCCTTTCTATAACTAACAAACCCGAACCTCTATCACCTTGTCCTTTCTATAACTAACAAACCCGAACCTCTATCACCTTGTCCTTTCTATAACTAGATTTTTGTTCGCGCGATGCACGGGCCCTTCTACCGTTTTCTTTTTCTACGTTGGACAAAACTTAGTGAATTTAACTACACAATCTTTTTAAAAAAAAATTCAACACCACCATTTTAAGTGGCAGAAGTAAATCAAGTTATGTAGTGTCAAAATGCATTATTAAAAATATAGAATTAATGATAATAATAGTATCATAGGTGACTCAAGTACATTGAAATGTATTTATTGAAAGGAAAATTATATCTAATTTTCTGTTACTAACAGGTTATGCATCTAAACCATATCTGAGTGTAATCTTTGTGAACATCTAATTTACTATTGTATAATATATTTTTATATCCGTAAAATGGAATATATTAAAGAAAGGGTATAACACATTACCTCAAAAAAAAAAAAAAAAAAAGAGAGAGACTACACCCCCAACAGTTAGACTAATTATCCAAGACACAACTCATACGTCTAGACCATTCTCTATAGTAGACTCTATTCAAACTCACATTTTCAGTTGGAAATTGGTTTTAATGAAGGTTTCATACCCTGACTTTGACCAATTTTTTTAGGAGTAAAAACGTAAGTTTTTGGGAAAATAAAATTAACGATGTTGTTCTACTCGCGGAGTAGATGAGCGTGGTATATTTAATATCTCAAAACCGATTTCCGGTGAGTGAGAAATTAATTTGGGAAGTTGTAGTATTAATCATTTGTGTTGAATAAATCCATGGGAAATGGAAAATGAAGTTCCATCCCACATTGGAAAATTACAAGAAGATTGTCTTGTATGTAAGTAGGAAAGTATTCATGTTCTTTAAATTGGGACATGGGGACCCTAACCATGGATCACACGCGCGCGCGCGCGCCCCGCCCGAGCCCGGGACCTGGCCCTGGCCCGGGTTCTTGGTTCGTGGCAATTGGGTTTTGGGGCCTTACCTATATTTTTAGAGTACCAAAAATATAAAATAACCCAATACCTTATAAAATAGCCCAATACCTTTTGGAACCAATCGGTTCGGGTGGCCTTTAACCGTTTTACCTTTGGAGACTTGCACGCATTATACCGTAAGCACTATACGGGCGTATTTAGTCTTGCAGGAATAGGTTATTCCTAGACTCGGTTTACATCACGAATTCGTTTCGTGTTTCTTTTCATTTATCCTTCAGTGTTTCGAAATTTACATACACCCTTTCATTAACAATCGCAAGACTAAATAGTATTTCGATACACTGATATGTCGAACCATAACTCTGACAACGAGATGGACGTGTCTTCACCGATTAAGGGTGATCCTTCTGACACTAATAAGGTTGGTAATCCTGATCCTACCAAGGAAATCACCTCAGGTAATCCAACTACAATCCCTCCTTTCGAGTTTGGAAATTTTGGCAACTTTTTTGCTGAATGGATGAAGAACCAAGCCAATGGCAATCCCTTCGTGGGAAATGCTAATCCCTTTGTGGGAACCTCTAGCACTAATCCCTTTGTGGGAAGTTCAAGTGCTAATCCCTTCGTGGGAAATGTTGGCGACAATCCTTTTGTAGGAAATGCCGGAGTCAATCCACTTTTGGCTACCAACCAGGCCTCCCTTCAAGGGGCTGTTAGGCCGGTGGTAGTGAAAGTAGAGAAACCCAAAAAGTTTTCGGGTAGTGACTTTAAAAGGTGGCAAAAGAAGATGCACTTCTATTTGACCACCATCTCTTTGGTGAAATACATCAAGGAGGATAGTCCGAGTGCTCCTGCTGAAGATGCTACTCGTGAGACAAGGATCGCTTATGACACTTGGATCTACGATGACTATCTCTGCAGGAACTACATTCTAAATGGGCTGTCTGATGCCCTTTGTGATATGTACGATGAGTACCCGACTTCCAAAGCTCTATGGGAGTCCTTGGAGAAGAAGTATAAGACTGAAGACGCGGGAACTAGCAAGTTCGTCGTCTCCACCTTGTACGACTTCAAGATGGAGGACAACAAATCTGTTGTCGAGCAGGTGCAAAAGCTGCAAGTGATCTTCCACAATATTGCAGTGCAAGGTATGGAGCTGCCTGAAGCCTTTCAGGTAGCTACTGTGATTAACAGACTCCCTCCGTCTTGGAAGGAGTTCAAGTCCTACATCAAGCACAAGCGAAAGCAAGTGACGATGGAGGACCTTGTTACCCGACTCCGGATCGAGAAGGATAACAAGAAGAGGGAAAAGAAAGGCTCGATTGCTTCCATCGAGGCAAAAGCTAACCTGATGGAGGAAGGTGAACCATCAAAGAAAAGGAAGCATCAAGACGACAAGGGCAAAGGGAAGGCTGTTGCTGCTGCTCCTACCCCGAAGAAGTTCAGCGGGAAGTGTTACAACTGTGGCAAACCCAACCATCGGGCAGCTGATTGTCGTCAGCCCAAGAAAGAAGACAAAGGGAAGAAAAACTTCGTGAACGTTGCTGAACGTGAGCTTACGGAAATGGACATGTCCGCTGTGGTGACCGAGGTCAACTTGGTGGACAACAAGAAAAGTTGGTTCGTGGACACTGGTGCCACTTGCCACGTTTGCTCGGAGAAGTCTGCCTTCTCCACTTATTCTCCTGCTGAGGGGAGAAAACTCTACATGGGGAACCAAGCCTCGTCTGAAGTGGCTGGTGTCGGAATGGTGGTAATCAAACTGACTTCGGGAAAGGAGCTGAAACTGAAGGACGTGCTGCATGTCCCAGACATCTGGAAAAATCTGATTTCGAGGTCTATTTTAGTTAGTAGTCAGTTTAAACTAGTGTTTGAGTCAAACGGCGTTGTACTTAGCAAGTTTGGCATCTTTCTAGGAAAAGGTTACCTCGAGAAGGGCCTTTTTAAGACGTCTGTCATGACTGTAAGCCGTGATGGCAAAAATACTATTATCAATGAAAATGCTTCTACTTCTGCTTATATCGTTGAGTGTTCCTCTTTATGGCATTTTAGATTAGGACATGTTAATCTAAAATCTATAAAACGTTTAGTAAATTTAGATTTACTTAAAATTGAGAATGTTGATACATCCAAAAGATGTGAAATTTGTGTAGAAGCAAAGATGACTAAATTACCATTTAAGTCAGTTGAAAGGAACACTACTCCTCTAGAATTAATTCACACTGATGTGTGTGACTTAAAATTTGTGCAAACTAGAGGTGAAAAAAAGTATTTTATTACTTTTATTGATGATAGCACAAGATTCTGCTACGTTTACTTGCTACGAAGTAAAGATGAAGCTATTGAAGCTTTTAAAAATTATAAAAGTGAAGTAGAGAATCAAATGAACACTACAATTAAAGCAATTTGTAGTGATATGGGTGGAGAGTATGTGGCTCCGTTTGAACAATTATGTGCAGAATCCGGTATCATACATCAAACAACAGCTCCTTACTCACCTCAATCGAATGGTATTGCGGAGAGGAAAAACCGAACCTTGAAAGAGATGATGAACGCAATGTTAATCAGCTCGGGTTTACCTCAGAACATGTGGGGGGGAAGCTATTCTGTCAGCTAACCACATTTTAAATAAAATTCCACTTAAGACTCAAGATAAGATACCTTATGAGTTGTGGAAAAATCGCAAACCATCTTACAAATACCTCAAAGTGTGGCGGTGTTTGGCTAAAATTGAAGTGCCACTTCCTAAACAAGTGAAAATCGGACCTAAGACGGTCGATGGGATCTTTATAGGATACGCCTTCAATAGTAGTGCCTATCGGTTCTTGATTCACAAATCAGAGATACCTGATATGACAGTAGGTACTACAATTGAATCAAGGAATGCTGTTTTCTTTGAAAATGTGTTCCCGTGTAGGGACAAAGAAGAAGTGAGTTCAAATAAACGAACTCATGAGGAATCAAGTGAAGCTGCAGGTCCTTCCACTCAGTAGAGTGAAGAACCCAGACGCAGTAAACGAGCTAGAATTCATAAGACCTATGGTCCAGACTTCATCACCTATGTGTTAGAAGAAGAACCCAGGACTATCAAAGAAGCTCTTTCCAGACCAGATGCACCTCTCTGGAAAGAAGCAATAAACAGTGAATATGATTCAATTCTGCAAAATCATACATGGGAGTTGGTTGACCTCCCTAAAGGTTGCAAGACCTTAGGATGTAAGTGGATCCTTAAAAGAAAGTACAAAGCAGATGGATCTATTGACAAGTATAAAGCCCGTTTGGTAGCAAAGGGTTTTAAACAAAGAGAAGGACATGATTTCTTTGACACCTACTCTCCAGTTACAAGGATTACATCCATTCGTGTACTTATCGCGATTGCTGTTTTGCATAATCTCGAAATACACCAAAAGGATGTAAAGACTGCTTTTCTTAATGGAGAGATGGATGCTGAGATATACATGGATCAACCAGAGGGTTATGTTGTACCCGGGAGCGAGAAAAAGGTTTGTAAACTCGTTCGGTCGTTGTATGGACTTAAACAAGCTCCTGTACAATGGCATTTGAAATTTGACAATATTATGTTGTCAAATGGATTTCGAATTAATGAATGTGACAAGTGTGTGTATGTGAGAGATACACCAAACAGATTTACTATTGTATGCTTATATGTTGATGACATGTTAATCATAGGTAACAATTCAAATGTGATCGTTAATACGAAAGACATGTTAAAGAGAAATTTTGACATGAAAGATATGGGTTTAGCAGACGTGATTCTAGGAATCAAGATTGAAAGAACTTCAAATGGAATTTCTTTAACACAATCTCATTATGTTGAGAAAGTCTTGAAGAAATTCAAAGCATTTGATGATCCACCTGCTAAAACACCACTAGACCCGAATGTTCATCTGAAGAAGAACCGAGGTGAGCCTGTGAATCAGTTGGAATATGCAAGGATCATTGGAAGCGTGATGTACATCACAAATTGCACACGTCCTGATCTAGCGTGTTCTGTGAACAAACTAAGCAGGTACACGAGCAATCCAAGTCATGAACATTGGAAGGCTCTGAAAAGGGTCTTGAGATACTTGAAGTATACTCTTGATTTTGGGTTACACTACACGCAACATCCAGCTGTACTTGAAGGGTACAGTGATGCTAATTGGATATCCGATAGTAAAGACTCGTTCTCAACTAGTGGATACGTATTCACTATTGGAGGAGCAGCTGTATCGTGGAAATCCACAAAGCAAACGTGTATTGTCCGTTCCACAATGGAATCCGAATTCATCACTTTGGATCAAGCTGGTGAAGAAGCTGAATGGCTTCATAACTTCTTAGAAGACATTCCTTGTTGGAACAAACCGGTACCATCTGTAATGGTACATTGTAACTGTCAAGCTGCTATTGGTAGAGCTTTGAGCAGTATGTACAATGGAAAGTCAAGACATATTCGTTGTCGACATAATTCCGTTAGACATTTGATCTCAACTGGTATTATAACAATTGATTATGTAAGATCAATTGATAACATAGCGGATCCGCTCACGAAGAGCTTGAACCGAGATCAAATGAATAAGCTGATAGAAGGAATGGGTCTGAAATCCACAAATAAAACTGAAACAGTGGTAACCCAACCATGATGACTGGAGATCCCAAGAACTTGGTTCAAAAGGGAAAACTAAGCTGTGAATGTTAGTTGTACAACACTTGAAAATCATGACCGTTCCTGGCAATACTGTGTCAAGTGTTAGTGAACCCGTGAGTTGTGGTAAAGGACAAGTCTTTGACTTTTAATGATTCCTATGAGTCCATATGGGACTGAGTATGACGGGATACTCGAAAGGAGATCACCTATATAAATGAGAATTGAGGGCCGCTTCGACCAAACATTTATGAATACAAAGGGCGTCCAGGGCCAAAATGGACAAAAACGTGAGAACAAATCGGAATCGAGACTGACTTGTGTCTGCACTGTCTGTAAGGTATACACTAAGGAGGATTAGTTCAAGGCATCGTGTCCACTAAGCCGCCGGTATACCCGATGGTGCCGGGCTACGGAAAGTTCAAAACCATTGGTTACTTATCCGGAAGCAATGAGGTCTCACATGAGCTGAACGAAGAAGTTTGACTCTGTATAGGTGCAATTCTCACTCATGTGGGGGATTGTTGGAAATTGGTTTTAATGAAGGTTTCATACCCTGGCTTTAACCAATTTTTTTAGGAGTAAAAACGTTAGTTTTTTGGAAAATAAAATTAACGATGTTGTTCTACTCGCGGAGTAGATGAGCGTGGCATATTTAATATCTCAAAACCGATTTCCGGTGAGTGAGAAATTAATTTGGGAAGTTGTAGTATTAATCATTTGTGTTGAATAAATCCATGGGAAATGGAAAATGAAGTTCCATCCCACATTGGAAAATTACAAGAATATTGTATTGTATATAAGTAGGAAAGTATTCATATTCTTTAGATTGGGACATGGGGACCCTAACCATGGACCACACGCGCGCGCGCGCGCCCCGTCCTGCCCGAGCCCGGGCCCGGGGTTCGTGGTTCTTGGCAATTGGGCTTTGGGTGGGCTTTTGGGCCTTTTCTATATTTTTAGAGTACCAAAAATTTAAAATAGCCCAATACCTTTTGGAACCAATCGGTTCGGGTGGCCTTTATGAACTCGGATCGGCCCACTTCGGGTAGCCCATTTAGAATTGAGTCGGCCCACGAACTTGGTTCATACACCTACGAATTTGATTAATACACTCCAGAGTATCTGGAATATTCCGTCTTGCTTCCCAAGAATGAGAAACTGCGTTTCTCTCCACTACATAACATGGGTGACCCATGATCACCACGTACTCCACTCCAGCAACCTTCAGATGGGTCGGACTTCCGCCTATATATATTCCATTTCGTCCATTCTTTCGAACATACACACGAACCCAATAATTCCCGAAATCCTTTCGCTGTAGAATTCCCGTTAAGCTCATAATTCCGATTTAGTTCGCCGGAAATTCATACTCGGTGGTGCTACCAGTGTGAATTGATAAACCGTTTTACCTTTGGAGACTTGTACGCATTATACCGTAAGCATTATACGGGCGTATTTAGTCTTACGGGAATAGGTTATTCCTAGACTCGGTTTACATCACGAATTCGTTTCGTGTTTCTTTTCATTTATCCTTCAGTGTTTCGAAATTTACATACACCCTTTCATTAACAATTTTCAACATGTAACCAACTGCACATTCTATTTTTAAGCTCTAATATAATCTCGTCCTCAAATGCTTGTGAATTGTTAAAAACCACAGTATTTCTAAACTTCCATAGCAACCAGACCAAATATAGCTTAACACCATTTTCTCATTTTTCCTATAATGATCTTACAGAAGTGTATGTGATTTGTGGAGGGGTTAGACGAAAAAACCGTATTCACCTCTACCCACTCAACATTTCATACACACATTCTAGGAAAAAATACATTAAAAAAGAACATGACTTACCTTTTCTTCCTTCTCATTGCATATGGCATGCTTCATCCTTGAGCCATTTGGAATGATTTTTCTCCTTTGCAGCTTCGAGATCGGTGGTAGTCTCTTCCATTGAACTCTTCAAACATGAAATTTGACCTTTGAAGGAATGCATTTATTCCAAATTAATTTGAATTCTTCGACCAATGAGTTCCAGAATTTGCTATTGTATAATAATACAAAAATATTTTAATCTTACTTCTCTAATAACTAAACATGTAACCACTCACAGTAGTCTTACTTTTATACTTTACATACTAAAATGTATTACAATATATATATATATATACACACACACACACACCACATACGCATAACATAGTGCCTTGTTTGTCCAATGTCTCAGATATCATCCACAACAAAAAACTAACACCCAATACCTAAAGAAAATGAAAGGTGCTGAGAAGAAGCAAATGAAACCAGTACATCCCTAAACTGGCTACATAATAGTATTTAATCATAGACACGTGCGAGTAAAAATTGTCAAACTGGAAATATACATAAGTTGTCAGCTTCATATTGTTAGTGTTAGTGTCCTAGAGACAATCTATCGAAAGGACATAATACTAAGATAATATTCAGATTTGGTTTAATATTAAATGTATGGCGTTACACTTATCTGAATATGATGTTTGATTGTTTGCATATATTCTTATTTGTGTTCTCATGAATCACTACTGTCATTGAGTGAGTGAGAACCTAGATGACTTAAGTATGATTCTCAAATGGCCCCAATCAAGGATCATCAAGAATGAGATATTGATGATGCAATTGATATTGGTGTGCGATCTGCATCATACTCTTAGAGAGTGTAGTAAGATCTCACTTACTACGAGATATCGGGTATCTCATGATGGATGCACAGATACCTTAGAGGGTATTGATATACCCATCCGAGAAACTGTTTGATGTAATTCTACATAATGTGTCTACGGGTGTCTCGGTTAGTGGGAGCAATGTGATACTCCTCTGACTTGAGGTCAATATGCACGACATGTGTGGAGTGAAGAACTTTGACCATGACCGACGCTTGCACCCTTCCACGGGTAGATATGACATAGATTGGGTTCATCACGAAGTACATATGCGTGGTAGTTGAGCCAAGAATAGAATTCATTCCTCAATGTGGATTTAGAGAGAATACTCGTGTTCTCATCATAATTGGATCTAAGTCGTCGGCCGATGCGCATCAACTTAGACTTTGTGGCTAAGTGTGATATACTTGATCAATTAGTGACTGGAGATAATATGATTAAGTTATTTGAATAGACACTTCATCATGCTCAAGACTTAATCGGGTATTCGCGAATGAAAGGAATATATCACAATAACCTACAGTATTACAGGTAGTTGCAGATT
Source organism: Ballota nigra (assembly GCA_947034835.1). Lineage (NCBI taxonomy): Eukaryota > Viridiplantae > Streptophyta > Magnoliopsida > Lamiales > Lamiaceae > Ballota > Ballota nigra. Next base: position 68,645,749 of record OX344720.1, on the reverse strand, counting down.
TCCTCGCAACATGCCTCGTATATTGAGAATGTCTGATTTATTATCTAGGGTTCAATTAAGACCATTAGTTTGACTAATCGCTCGATATACGATGGTCTATGAGTCACACAACAAGTAATGACAATTTACCAATTATAGTTGATTGATTAAATATTGTATTAGATATAATATTTAATTTATGGAGAATATAATAATAATTATATTTGGAATTAATTATTATTATTATTATTTAATTAAATTAGATTTAATTAAATATAAAATCTCAATAATAATATTTGGAATATTATTATACAAGAATAATAGATATGGTAAATATATTATTCATAGGAACATATCTAGGGAAATATAATCCGTAGAGATTATATTACGGGCTAGGCCCGATATCTTGCTTAGGAATTAAGCCAAGTTAATCCCTGTAAATATGTGTCCTATGGAAATTCTGAAAAGATACAAGAAATATAATTTCTCCATAAAATCTCCAGTCTGATTTTTTCTAGCAAATTCGTCTCGAGATTCAACGCTGGCATATCGATGCGGATTGGTAGAAAGCCGTTACGTGGATACCATAGTGAAGGATTCCGTGTACAAATTACAGTAAGGATTTGTATACGTGTTATTTATCCTTTATATTTTATGTTATACAACCATATGTTGATTCGTTGTTGGTGAATTGTTATCGTCCGCTGCGCCGAACATGGTGTTCGTGCCTCTAAAATCCAACAGTGGTATCAGAGCTCCAGCTCGGTTATATACATACTTTTGTGTAAATTTGTAAGTAATATATTTGTGCTTTACCCAAGTTTATGTCAAAATAATTTGTGTGTCAGTTTAGTGGAGAATTTTATTTTAGAAATAAAAGTTTTTCAGCTTTACTAATTGATGCACCTAATTGTATTTTGATTATAAAAAAATGTTTTAGTGATTCTGTTTTGAACAGATAACACTAAATCTTAAAATTCACGAAGACTTGACCGTTTCCGCAAGATTGAGAAGTTGCTGGGCAAGTGAGACTCGCACGAAAGGCTTCACGGTAGTCTTGCTGAAAGCCTGATATGGATTCGGGATCCCTCCATCACCGGAACAAGATCCGGTTAGGCTCGCCTAAGGATCCGAAATTGGTGGCGAGCGATCCATAGCAGAGCCACTGTCGAAATTGAAGGCTCGCTGGGCGAGCATGATTCACCGGTACACAGACCCTATGGAACTAATGGTGGTAAGCTTGCAGGAATGGCCGCACCTCTACAATTTGGGCATCGACGGCATCTCGGATGCCTGGTTTTTTGCCTGAAACATAGGATCACCGCGGTTGATGCGGTGGCCCCCGAAGTGAGGTTGTCTCGTGATGATCGGTATTTGTTAGCAGTGGTGGCGCTTGGCATCAATTACTACGATCGGCGATCGAAAACTGTTGTGTATGCACTGCTGAAATTAAGGATGGCGACGTGCCACCATGGGTTGATGATCGGTGGGAACGGTATCGACCGGAAGTGAATCTAGTACGAGATGGACTTCGGATCCTCTGTGTAGTGCACTGTAACTGAGCGTGAATGCCCAAGGATTGATCTTGAAAATTTGATTCTCCTAAAAGACTTATTTGCAATTTTAATAAGATTCTACAATTGAAATTTGATTCTTAGGTTTATCTGCAATTTTGACGTTTCTAAAATTGCAGTTTGTTTTTTGGAATATTTTATGAAATTTTAGATTTTACAAAAGTCGCAAATTTGTCCTGGTGATTATATTTTAATTTATTTTCTAAAATTAAAATAAGGAGCTATTTGGTTGGACCAAATTCTTTCATTTTTGAAAAATGGAAAATGAGTCATGTTTGGTTGGACCAAATTTTGATAATTTAAAATTTTGGGCAAAACAATTTTGAAAATGACTTTAGAAATTGACCGAGAACTTGGAGCTTGTTGGTGTTTCTAATTTTAGCAATATTTTACCTACGGATAATTATTGTTATGCACGTTTATTTGATTTACGTGTTATTTATAAATATTGATTATTTATAAATATTAAATATTTTGCATGTTTATTTGGTTTATGTGCTAAATATTTATTAGATGCTTTATTTATGCAAATTTATTTTTTAAAATAAAGCATGAGAACTTGATTAGTTGCTCCCCACTTGTATAACTGTTTATGTGAATCGATATTTACATTATTAGTTATAGCCCGCATTAAATTGTTTGGGTAGGAGGCACCCAATATTTGTCGGACCGTATTAAATATTTGGGTAGACGGCGCCCAATATATGTTTGTCCGCACATGTCATGTTTGGACAGGCAGCGCCCAATAATTGCTCAAATAGGACGTAGTTATCATATTGGATCTCGATTAAACAATTAATACCCCGCCTTTAAAATGATCCTCACTAAAATATGGTTTTTCATTAAATTGAATTATGTCTTCCATTAAAATTAAAAGTAAACTGGAGATTTCGTTCCAATGAGTATTTAAGGCCCAAGTCTTTTGCTCGAATCTACATCTAACGAGACTTTTATAGGGACATGTTTGTCGCCGCTTAATGGTTGTAAACCAACTTAATTCTGTTTCACCAGCCCAAGCAGGGAGATGAGAATTAGGTGACATCCGATTGAACTAGGTTCAATCAACTATGAATTGCGTGAGGCAATTGGTTTAGAGACCTACCAGTTCTGTTGTTGCAATGTTCAGCCCAAGCAATCATTGTAATAGTAGGAATGTGGATCCTAGTCCATTACAATTTATATTAGATATAAATTCGTACTCTTCCGATGAGGTCGTTGAGTATGTGAAAATAATGGAGACAAAATAAATTACAAGACCATATTTATTTTGATTGCTGAATATTGATCATAGGAATTATGTGTTTAGTTCCAGTTTTTAGTTTATTTCTCTATTAATTGTTGAAATGAATGACTTGTTATTGAAAAATGTTTTGGAAACAAACAAATTGATTGGGCCAAATTTTCTGGACTAGCACTAAAACATGTGTTTGGTGCTAAGGCAAGAAGAGATTGAGTACGTGTTGGACACGATAATCCCTTTACCCCTGAGCCTGGTTCAGTTGAGGCTGTAGCGTTTGATGTTACAGCTCAAAAGAAGTATCAAGGTGATGCTTCCCAGACTCTATGTTATGATTTCTCGGCATGACTCCCGAATTGCAAAGGCAACATGAGAAAATGGATCCCTTCGAGATGCTCAAGCATTTGAAGGATCTCTTTGATTCTAGATCTCGTTTGATGTTTATGAAGTGATGAGAGATCTGTTTAGATGTTGATTAGCTAAAGGAGGGAAGATTTCACCTCATGTGCTATCCTTAAGTCGCTTCCCGATTCATATTCTAGTTTTGTAGTAAATTTAATATGAAGAAGACGAAAGCGACGATGCCGGAACCTCATAACATGCTTAAGACTTTTGAGTCTTCCACTGCTAAGGAAAAGTCAAACTTCCTGAAGGCGAAAGGTGGAGTTCAAAAGTAAGAGTGGGTTGATAAGGATGTGTGCCCCACTGCACCGGAAGGGGGCATTGGAAGAATGACTGTAAGGTTTTAGTAACCAAGAAGAAAACACAAGGTGTTTTAGCTGCTAGAACAAGTATGGTTATTATTAAGATAAACATGTTCACTAATAGTTCAAAGTGTTAGGCATTTGTTGAGTTATGGACATGATGTTCTTAATATACAAAGTAGGATGACTCAAGCTTAGTAATCATGAAAACTCGACTTACTTGTGGTATTGTAGATTTGGTCATGCAAACGAGAAAAGAATCGCAAGGTTAAGAAAGTTGGACTCTTTAACCCCATTAGACTTAGAGTCTTATGGCGATTGCGAATCTTGTATCATGGGCAAAATGATCAACAAACCCTTTTCCGGGAAAGGGGTACGTACCAAAGAAGTTCTAGAGTTGGTTCGCATCGATGTTTGTAGACCATTGCCCACTCTAGCTAGGGGTCAATTCGGCCACTTTATTACCTTTACCGACGATTACTCAAGGTACGGATACGTGTATCTCATGAAATACAAATTCGAATCGTATGAGAAGTTCAAGGGGTACAAGGCAGAAGTAGAGAAACAACTTGGTAAGAGTATAAAGACTCTTCGATCGGATCGAGGAGGTGAGTACCTTAGCTTCATGGATTACTTGAAGTTTCATGGGATCCAGTCACAATGGACTCCTTCCGAAAAACCTCAGATGAACGGTGTGTCTGAAAGGAAAAACCGAACCTTGTTTGACATGGTAAGGTCCATGATGAGTTTTTCCTCTATTCCAACATTCTTATGGGGATACGCATTACAAACCTCAATCTATATTCTGAATAGGACTCCGTCCAAATCAGTTGAGCAGACTCCATACGAGCTATGACATGGCAAAAAACCATCTGCTAATTGATAAGTTGGAATCCAAAGGTGAAAAAGGTTATTTTGTGGAATATCCTAAGGAGACAAGAAGATATCACTTCTATCTACCGGAGAAACAAACAATAATTATTTCTAGGCAAGCTAAGTTCCTAGAAGACGAGTACGTCTTTAAGGAACAAAGCTGTAAGAAGATAGAACTTGAAGAGATTCAAGAACCACGAATTAACATAGAGACTGATGATTTGTCAAAGCAATATGACAAAGAATCAGTGGGAGCATTCAACGACTCTCATGGTGGAAGTTAATCACTAGGTGATCGATCCTCTTTCAGCCAGTGGGAGCGTAATTGGAGTTGCATTGCTTTCGCAACAACCTCCAAGTGGGCTGAATGAGAATAACATAGTTCAAACTCCCGCCCAAGAGGCATTTGAAAGTGTCGCTCTTGAGGACTCTCCGGTCAACGATGAAGTCGCTGCACCACAAAATTTTCACAATCAGAATGTACAGCCTACACAACCACAACTCCATAAGTCGTCTAGGATTCGTAATCCACCCACTAGATATTATGGGTTCCTCGTAGAGGAATATGATGACGTGGAGATCCCGGATAAAGACGAACCTAGAACTTATACTGAAGCAACATTAGATGTTGACTCAGAGAAGTGGCATGAAGCCATAAAATTCGAGATGAACTCAATGTACACCAATTAAGTCTAGGACTTAATTGAATTGCCAAAGGGGGTTAGACCCATAGGTTGCAAGTGAGTCTTCAGGAGTAAGACTGATGTAAACGGTAAAGTACATACCTATAGAGATAGGTTGATGGCGAAAGGTTATAGTCAACGCGAAGGTATTGATCATGATGAGACTTTCTCGCCAGTTGCTAAGATCAAGTCCATTCGAATTTTACTTGCGATAGCAACACACTATGATTATGAGTTTTGGTAGATGGACGTCAAAACAACTTTCCTCAATGGTAACATTGATAAGGAAGTTTTTGTGACTCAACCGGAGGGTTTTATATCTAAGCCAAAATATAATCTTGTGTGCAAGCTTAAACGATCCATCTATAGATTGCAGCAAGCTTCTAGGAGTTGGAATATCCAATTTGATGAAGCTGTCAAATCTTTTGACTTCATCTGAAATTCGGAAGATCCTTGGGTTCATTGTGAACGCAGCGGGAAGAGTATTATCTTTATAGTCGTATATATCGATGACATATTGATTATAGGAAATAGCATTCCGCTAATGCAGTCCGTGAAAGATTGGTTATCAAAGACCTTCATGGTGAAGGATCTTGGTGAAGCATACTACATCTTAGGGGTCAAGATCCATATGGATAGATCCAAGAAGATGTTAGGGCTGTCACAATACACCTACGTAGATAAGGTGTTGAAGCGTTTTGCGATAGAGAACTCTAAGTGAGGATCTCTACCGGTAAATCATGGGATAAAGTTGTCGAAGAAGGATTGTCCTTCTAGCGAAGCTGATATCGAGCACATGAAAGACGTCCCATATGCATCTGCAATTGGGTTCCATCATGTACGCCATGACTTGCACGAGGCCAGATGTGGCTTACGCTGTCAACATCACTGGTACATACCAACAGAATCCAGGTGAGCCTCACCGGATTGTTGTCAAGAATGTTATGAAGTACCTCAGGCGTACTAAAGAACATTTCCTTGTCTACGGTAGGCAGTTAGAGCTAGTTGTTACGGGCTATGATGATGCGAGTTTCCAGTCAGACTGTGAAGATTACAAATCACAGTCAAATTATATTTACAATCTCAATGATGAGGCGGTAAGTTGGAATAGTTCCAAGCAAGATCTCACCGTAGATTCAACAACCGATGCTAAGTACATTTCTGTATCAGAAGCCTTTGAGGTTGTCTGGATTTTATGGTTCTTGAGAGAACTAGGGGTAGTTCTGAGTGTCACTTGTCAAATAGAGATGTATCGTGACAACATTGGTGCGATATCGTGAGCAAAGGAACCGAGATCTAATAACAGTAATAAGCATGTACCAAGACGTTATCATTTGATCCTAGAGATCATATCGATATGAGAAATGGAATTAAAACATTTACCATAAAGGATAATCTTGCAAATCCTTTTCACTGTTCATGTACACACTAGACATTTGATGGTCTAGGGGTTAGACATGTAGGTGATTGGCTCTAGTCCAAGTGAGAGATTGTTAATGTTAGTGTTCTAGAGACAATCCATCGAAAGGACATAATACTAAGATAATATTCAGATTTGGTTTAATATTATTATTGGTTTAATATTAAATGTATGATGTTACACTTATCTGAATATGATGTTTGATTGTTTGCATATATTCTTATTTGTGTTCCCATGAATCGCTACTGTCATTGAGTGAGTGAGAACTCAGATGACTTAAGTATGATTCTCAAATGGCCCCGATCAAGGATCATCAAGAATGGGATATTGATGATGCAATTGAGATTGATGTGCGATCTGCATCATAGTCTTAGATAGTGCAGTAAGATCTCACTTATTGCGAGATATCGGGTATCTCATGATGGATGCACAGATACCTTAGAGGGTATTGGTATACCCATCCAAGAAACCGTTTGATGTAATTCCACATAATGTATCTACGGGTGTCTCGGTTAGTGGGAGCGATGTGATACTCTTCCTCTGATTTGAGGTCAATACGCACGACATGTGTGGAGTGATGAACTTTGACCATGACCTACACTTGCACCCTTCCACGGGTAGATATGACATGGATTGGGTTCATCACGAAGTACATGTACGTGGTAGTTGAGCCAAGAATAGAATTCATTCCTCAATGTGGATATAGAGAGAATACTCGTATTCTCATCATAATTGGATCTAAATCGTCGGCCGACGCGCATCAACTTAGACTTTGTGGTTAAGTGTGATATACTTGATCAATTAGTGATTGGAGATAATATGATTAAGTTATTTGAATAAACACTTCATCATGTTCAAGACTTAATCGGGTATTCGCGAATGAAAGGAAGATATCACAATAGCCTACAGTATTACAGGTAGTTGCAGATTTCCTCGCAACGTACCTCGTATATTGAGAATGTCTGATTTCTTATCTAGGGTTCAATTAAGACCGTTAGTTTGACTAATCGCTCGATATACGAGGGCCTATGGGTCACACAACAAGTAATGACAATTTACCAATTATAGTTGGTTGATTAAATATTGTATTGGATATAATATTTAATTTATGGAGAATATAATAATAATTATATTTGGAATTAATTATTATTATTATTATTTAATTAAATTAGGTTTAATTAAATATGAAATCCCAATAATAATATTTGGAATATTATTATACAAGAATAATAGATATGGTAAATATATTATTCGTAGGAACATATCTAGGGAAATATAATCCGTAGAGATTATATTACGGGCTAGGCCCGATATCTTGCTTAGGAATTAAGCCAAGTTAATCCCTATAAATACGTGTCCTATGAGAATTCTGAAAAGACACAAGAAATATAATTTCTCCATAAAATCTCCAGTCTGAATTTTTCTAGAAAATTCCTCTCGAGATTCAACGCTGGCATATCGGTGCGGGTTGGTAGAAAGTCGTTACATGGATACCATAGTGGAAGATTCCTTGTACAAATCACCGTAAGGATTTATAAACGTGTTATTTATCCTTTATATTTTATATTATACAACCATATGCTGATTCGTTGTTGGTAAATTGTTATCTTCCGCTGCGCCGAACATGGTGTTCGTGCCTCTAAAATCCAACACATATGACCAATAATATGAATTAATGTAACTAATAAATTTACATTAACTTTTTACATAATTTGGAATGAACAGATAAAACAGAGCTTATTAAGAGGCTCAAATTAATGGTTATGTTATAGATCTACAATTGCAAGGTAACTTAGATGTCCAGACGAAGCAATATCTGATTGAACTCCCATTGGTAGCAGTATCTTCGTCTCCCTAATGCTGTTTCATTGAATAAAAAAACATCAACATGTTCATGATTTGCGCCAATATTTTACGCTCTCCACTTCCAATTATCAATGCACATTTTGAAGAAATGCTAGAACTAATTTAATTATGCAAACAATATTAAATTCTAGGGACTCGATCTTTGATCATTTAGATAAACTACATGAATAGCTGACAATGAACAATAGTTGGCAGAAAACAAAACCCAGAAAAAGATTCATCTCCTTCTAAACGTGGTTCCGAGCTGATTAGAAACAAAAACAATCTAGGGTGGGGGAGAATTCAATATGTTTTTTTAATTAATTCTAATGTTTCTGAAATGACAATGTTGTGTTAGTGTTGTCAATATCTAAATCCTCCAAACGGCGGTAACGAAGATAACTTGCTTGCCGATAACAAAAACTTTATCTAATAAGCATACATGTTGCAATTTGTCAAATGATCTTGCTTCAAATTTTTTATATTCCCAATCTTCCTTTTTTACTATGGAAAAACACTAACTTTAAATCAACTTGAGTTTTTTTAAATTTTTAAGATGAATAAAGTTTAAACTACCAACAATAAACAAAAAACAATATAATGAAACAAAGTTAATCAAATAAACTAATAGATAGAAAATAAACTAAAATTAACTACCCCAATTCATACAAATTGAAATTAATAGGAAAACAACTTACCAATCTTTTCTAATTGAACGGTTGGATAGGTCTGTAACAAGGCATGTTTGTTCCATTTTCCAAACTCAATCAACCTGTTGTTCACAAAAAAAAAAAAAACACTATTATCACAAAGAAAAATAACACACTTGCCTCACTTCCCTATAATGGCTGATGCCGCTGCTTCACGAAGGCTGACAGTAGTTGCAGCCTCACAGAGACGACGATGGAGCAACACATGGTGACGTCATTCAAGCCGTGCACGGAGAAGGCGGTGAAAGGAGAGCCGAATGAAAAATGAAGAGCCCGAAGGCAAAGATGTAACGCTAGGAAAACTTAAAATACAATATCAACGATTCATACTAATCTTTAATCAAGGATAATTTTAGTCTAAATTGTGATGCAAGAGAGAAGCGTTTAAGATAATTACGTTTTGTAATTAATCAATGTCTTCGTTGCCATGTGCATGCATTTAGATGCTGCACTCATCACCCTAGCATATGAATGTGTTCATACTCTATGGAGAATTTAGATGTTAATATTGCTAAGATGCTTATAAAAAACATAAAAAATTAATAAGCCTATAAAGACAATGGGCGAATTTCGGCTTCTTCAATTACCTAGGATGAAAACTGCCTTCTTCGTCCTGTTTCTTCACCTCCTTCAAGTTGTTGCTTTGCATCGTTGGAGGAAGGAAGGCAGAAGGCGAGCAGCTGCTTCAATTATACGAATACTGTTTCCTTTAATTGATTTGCTACGTTGGAGAGAGAGGGAAAAGATGAATGATTCTTCAATTAGTAAAAGTAATTATGGTTTAATTAAAAAAACGGAGAGTATTGGATTTTTAAAAAAAAAAATCAAAAGACACATGGCAGATTGTTAAGGGCGAAATGTGACATCATTTGGAGTAGGGAGTTCCTACTTTTATAATATAAGATTAGGCATATCATCTAATTGATCACATGTACTTTAAATGGTCTAAATCTCGGAAATGATCAAATATCCATCAACGATCACAAATTTATATGCTCACCATCAATTTTTGTATGCACTTAAGTGCATAACATACGTTTGAATTTTGAGTCCAATTTCAAATCAGTTTTAATTTTTCAAAGCCCATCAAAGCTCATTAAGCATAATGAACTTTGAAAAATCAAAATTAATTTGAAATTGGACTTAAAATCCAATTGTTAGGGCCTAAAATTGTCAGGACCCAATAGTTACACAACTAATTTTGCAATTTCTCTTCTTTAAAGAACCTTAAATCCTCTCTCATCTTTATATTTTTCTTCGTCTCTCTCACTCTCTCTATGTTGGTGCAAGCCACCTACATTATCTTCTTTCATCTATTTCCGATCGGTGGGTATAGGTAATTCAGAAAATAAAATAAAATTAGTAGGTATATGTTATCCACTGTCGCATTGTCCACCATCGCGCTATCCTTCCCCACCACGTGTACATTTTGAGTAACAATAGATATAAAGGAGAAGAGTCAAAACAAGTTAAAGAAGGTCAACAAGTCAACAACTAGAGTTCAAGTATTAGTTGTTAGACTTAAAGTATTAGTTGTGTTATATTATTTAGATATATAGTTAGCTATAAATGGCCACCAGATATTTTCATTCCATACTTTTTCCCATTCCAGATTCTGTAACTGTTTTCATCTTCAATGGCAATTCACAAAGTTCGTCTTCTAGATTTGCCTTTCTTCATATGGTATCAGTTTTAGATTTTCGGTGAAAGATTTTGTTATTCCGTTGTAATTCTTGTGTCTATCATCATTGAGCAGTTGAACTGTACATTCGCGTCTATCACATTTGTTCTTTGTTTCGATCGATTTCTTGAGTTCCTGATCGATTTCCTTGTGATTCAATCTTCTCTTTGATAATATTTAGTCGAGTTGATTGATTGAATCAGTTTTCAATGGTTGTTGTTGTTCCTCCGGTTACCGATCCAAATTTGCTCAATCCTGTGTTAAATCCTCTCTCACTGCTATTTTTTCATCATAACAACATCATTGTTGTGTCGATCATCATTGAGCAGTTGAACTGTACGAATTTTACTTCCTGGAATCATTCGGTGAAACAAGTCTTGTCTGTGAAGAACAAAGTTCCTTTGATTGAGGGTAAAATTTCTAAACCTTTACAGTCTGATGATAGGGCTATCTATCTGGCTTAGGTTAGGGCTATTGACCTTATTTTGATTTGGATTTTAAACTATATTGAGCCAAAGATTAATAAAACTTTGGAATATTTCACTATTACCAAAGATGTTTGGGATGAATTGCATGCTCGTTATAGGAAATCTGATTTGGCTTATGTTTTTCAACTAAGAGAAAGATATTGTTATGATTTCCAAGGGTAGTCAGTCTCTGCTTCAATATTATAATCAGTTTAAGGCTTTTTGGGATGAGTATCTTAGTTTTCGGCTTGTTCTTAGATGCAATTGTTGTGTTATGGATCAGTGTAGTTGTGAATTGTTTAAATATGTTGCTTAAACTCAATAACAAGATTATTTCATGAAGTTCTTGATTGGTCTTGATGAGTCTTATATTGCTTTGAGGAGTCACTTGTTCATGACTTCTCTTTTTCCTCCTCTTGCAAAGGCATTTTCCTTATTGCTACAACAGGAGTCTCAGAGGTCTTTACACTCTCATCAGGACACTACTGATTCTTTGGCAATGTTGGCAAGAAATGGCAATTACACTAGGTTTACCAAGTATAAGAAGAAGGACCTAAAATGTACTCATTGTGATGCACTTGGTCACACAGTGGATAGATGTTCCCAACTCATTGTTATCCACCAGGTTGGAAAGGCCCTAGGGGTCCTAGGCAAGCTGAGAAAGGTTCTAAGACTGATTCTTCTGCTAATGTGTTGGTTTCTAACCAGAATTCTACTGACAACGCTACTAATAATCCTTTGATTACACAAGAATATTATGAGCAATTTATGCAATTCTCTAAAATGAAGAAGGATGAGGAATCAAAGCACTCTGCTGCAGCTGCCATTACTGATCAGGAAGCTCCCTCTTCTTTCCATAATCAGGGAGCCTCATCTTCCCATGGTCCAGGTTTGCATTCTTGTTTACATTCAAGTACTTCTATTGGAAACACTTCTTGGATTCTTGACATTGGTGCAACTGACCACATGGTCCTGTTGGAAAAATAGGGGTGCCCGAAACTATTCGGGATGAAATTTAAATACGAATTTAAATTCAATTATTACTAGCATGAATTAATCCTAATTAATTCAAATAATAATTCCAACAACAATTTTATCATCATGCATATAGAATTAATTCACATGAAAACCTAAAGTGGAATAACTAGGAGTTCATGTGATTCGTACCTCTTGTAGATATGGTCTTTGATAACAACGGGACTATCACGATCTAGCTATCAACCAAAAGACCTTCTCAAGTATGTCTCTTTCGCCTTTCTTGTTCACCGGTGGGAAGTGCTCACAAGCAATTCAGAATAGCAAGGAAGAAAGAAAAAATTATTGTTGCTGATTTTTTTTCAACACTATGAAACTGTAAACTGAAGATGAAATAATCATCCCTTATATATAGGAGGGGGAATTTCGAAATTTTTGCTTGGAACAAGGGAGAGAAAATATTTTTCTTGGCCTCCAAGAAATCTTGAATATATCCCATATATTCTTTTTACCATAAGAAAATATTCCACAAAAATCTCACCTTCCAACTATATATGATTTTCGAAAATATGGGGATTGAAATAGCTAGATTTGGATCTTCTTGAATTTATGAGATAATCTTGCATTCCTAAAATACATATCTTCCATAATATCTTTTCAAGAAAATCAATAAAATCTTTTCTCTCTCCATATATGCCTTTTTCGAAAATTAAGTAAAAAATCAGCAATAATATTTTTTCTTTTATTTTAATCACCTTATTATTATCGGGTTACTTAATGGGCTACTTGAGGGGCCTTTAGGAGAATTAAGATTGGACCTCCAATGGGCTTCTGAATTTCAATATTGAGCCCCAATATAATTCAGCTCATTAATATTAATTAGTACCACTAATAAATTAATATTGCACTATTCATCTTAATCCATATTACGATAATATGGGCTCCCGGTTATTATTTTCCGCATTTAAGATTATCTAGTCCATTAATTAATTAAGCTTCTGAATAGCTCTAAATTAATTAATATCTTTCACCTTGGAGTAAAGACAGCTCAACATTATTATCCGTACCGAAGAAACTAATTCTTCACTTGCAAGATTTGGTACGATAAAACTTCTGAGCCCACCAAGGGGACAAATCACATGAGTCATACTCGCACGCGTTTCTCCGTATTAAATCTTAGCAACAGTCGTATGATTAATATTACTGCCCAAAGTACAAGGTTCGAAGTCACGATGATTCTCACCCAACATGAATCAAAGCTGAATCAAAGCAGTAACCATTAAGCACACACGATCCTATTTAAGTGACGGAGATTAAGAAATCAATAACCACTGACTTGAAGCGACTACACTAGCTTCTACTAGTAGCTACCCCGCAAGAGAACGGGTTCACTGTAGTGTGGGCAAGTATAGGGACCAAGTATTATCGAACCCAAGGGATAGTGTATATGCGAATAGATCCCTGAAGATCTACGCGTCGTAGTTAATATGAGTGTAATGTTTTTGGATTTTTGGAAAGATTAATTAAGCTAACTAAATTATCCTACGAATGCAAAAGGAAAATTAAACTAAGTATCTAAGGTGTATATGCAAGTATGAGATGGTGATGCTCAGGATAGGAATCCCTACGTATACTAACGGAGCAGGTACATAATCAAAGTAATCGTGACAAACAAGAATTAACCTAAGTAAAAGATCGTAGAATGAAAGCTCAAGATTTCTCACCCTAATACTTTATCCTAGCAATCGACTTCACTAATCCACTAACAAGTTAATAGATAGCGCTTAATTAATGAGACCCTAATTTAACTAAGGTGATGCGGTCGTCCTCCTTCGCTAAACCGGTAGATGAATTAACCTTTTCTAAACCCTCTCGTTAAGACTACTAATTGTTATTGAGTGATGCGGTCGTCCTCTCTCTAACACTTTCGTACTAAATTCAAAGGTAAAGTTCAGATTAATTATATGAATTCATTAATTAAGAGAATTAAAACTAACGTCACAAACTACCCTAATTATGTACCCACATCCTACTTCTACGAGTTCATCCTAACCTAAGCATGCAAGGGTTTTAGCCGGACATGGTTATAACAAAAATAAAAGCAATAGAAGAAACAACGAACAAAAACATAATGAATTGAACGAAGAAAATAAGAAACATGAACTAGGGTTTTAAAAGAAAATAAATACGAAGAACTGAAATTGAATTGATAAAAACGAAATTTAAACGTGTTCAAAGTAACGAACTAATGAAAAGAAACTAAGAATTGAAAAGAAACTAGAATTCGTATGAAAAACCTTAACAACGTAAAAGTAAAGCTTGCTCGTCTCCTTCCTCTCCAAAAACTAAGTCTAAAAGTATTTCTAAAAGTTGGGGATCCTTCAAAACGTGTTTGGAAGAGGTATATATAGGCACCGGGTCGAAACGGGAGTTAATGGGCCGAAAATACGCATCCGGAGGCGAAAATACGTGCGCGCTCGAGCAAAACGCTCGAGCGGTGGCGCTCGAGTGATTCGCTCGAGCGCCAAAACTGTTCTGTAAGTTTTTGGCCGCTCGAGTGATTCGCTCGAGCGCCGGCGCTCGAGCAAATCGCTCGAGCGCTGGCTGCTGTGCACTCGTTCGTAAAATCTTCATATCTCCTCAACCGGGAGTCCGTTTTGGCCGATTCAAAGTCCTACGAACTCCTCTTTTCGCCCTCTATCCATCTATGAAAACCAAAGAGACAAATTAATAATTTTAAAAAAATGATACTCATTTGACTCCAAGCACTCATCGAAAACACTCAAAACATGAGTAAATCGGGCACCAAAACATAACAATTTCACGCCTAATCAACCCCCCCAAACTTACCATGTTGCTTGTCCTCAAGCAACGAAATAATAAGTCAAGTGAAATTGTTAGGAATGAATCAAGAATCAAATCATGCAAGTAATTGAACTCGAGCTTCAAAGATCAATCACCCGTATACTCACTCACTTTCTTTTATCGTACTCATGCAACAATAACAAGAAACACCAAGATCAAGCATGGATGTGCACTCAACGGTGTGTTTCACTCCCTCACAAGTGTATAACAGTGTTTAAGGGACTCACTCAATCAATCAATCACACATATTGGCAGCCATAGGCTTGTAAGCACTCTCACCTCCGATCATACTCTAGAAATCAATGCCGAATCAAAAAGGACTTTTCTCAAGGTTGTAATGTAGGCTCTTTGGACATGTGGGATAACAATATGGGTAAAGTGACTCAAGTGAATGGAGAATAGAAATTCAAAACTTCGGTACTTCGATATTAAGAACGAACCACTTCAAACGTATTCAATCAATACACTTTCGCTTTCAATTCTCTCAACACTTCAATTTTTTTCTAACTCTTTTCACTTTTTTTTTTCAATCACTTCATTTTTATTTTTTTTCGCACAAACACATGAGCTCATTTTTTCTTTTGCTCATTCTCAAATTTTTTTGTTCTTTCCCACAACTCAAATCTCATCACTCCTTCTTCTCATATTCACTCAACAAAAAACCTTTTCCTTTTTCAACTCAATTCACTCCCTTCATATTCACACTTTCCTATTCTCCACTCAAATTGGGACAAAAAGGCTTAGGAATTGGAATAGTGTTCATATGTGCTAGCAAATAAAATAGGCTTTAGGCTCAAAGGGGCTAACAAGGGATCAATGTCATTGGTAAGGAAAATTTTGGCTAAGTGACTTATTCACTTCAAAAATGGCCTAAGATCCTATTCGGCATATCAAACTAGACACAATCTAGAAGCAAGAGCACATGCAAGTTCTAGCATCCTCTAAGGTGACGATCCACTCACAAACGAAGAGATTAATTCATGCATTTAAATCTCGTAAGGCTCAAATCTCACGGCTTTCACATCCATGCTAGTCCTAGTGAATTCTCACTCTCATCACACAAATACTCAAAAGAAAACTCATAAGCATACAAGTTTTTTTTCAAATCAGCTCAAACTCAAACACTCACACAAAAGAATTTCTAACTCACCCCTTACAACTCAACCTACTCATCAAATCATACTCAAAGATAGCAATCAACAAGCATAAGGTGATTGATAGGCATAAAATATTGAGTAACAAAACAAATTAATAATAGCCCAAGGAGCATCTCAAGGCACCAAATAACTAACTCAACTCAAAGATAAAGGGTGCTCCGGTGCAATGTAACAAGAAAACATATAAAAAAAACTCCACCCCCCCAAACTTCGACCTTGCTAGAGGTCTAAGTTTGGGGTTGTGGGTTACCTCAACCGAACAATTCAGTTTCTCTCAATAGCTTTGCACACTCCCTTGCTTGAATTGGTTCCTCCAATCTGAATAACTCCATGATACCTTTACTCCTTGGCTATTCCCGTCAATGAGAATGGGAACAGCCTAAGCCTCTTGGCATCTTCAGACATGCCATTGTAATTGAATGTTGAGGCTATCATGAGAAATCTCCTCAAGTGTGTATGAGGATTCTCCTTCCCGATCACCCCTTTGAACTGATTCTCGGTCAGCAGCTTTAAAATCCCCGGTGATATCGAGAAGTTGTTCGCCTCAACAGGAGGCAAAGCCACTCCATCATAGTACCGCTGTGGCTGCGCTGCAAACCTTCCTCGAATCGCCATATTATGATCTACGTTCTGAGGAACGTGTTGAGGATTAGCAGCAGGTACTGGTACTTGTTGGGGTGGTGGTGGGTAAACAGGTGGTTGATTATAGACTGAGGGTGGAGGATACGGGTAAGGTGGGTAAGGATAAGGTGGGTATGGGTAATGTTGGTATACTGGGTTGTTGAAAGGGTTATTTGGGTTTTGTGGGTAAGCAGGGTTTTGGTTCTGGCTTTGGGGTTGTGTTTGTGCAGAGTTGATTGAGTTTTGCGGGTTTGGGAGTTGGTTCTGCGGTTCCCCTATGGGTATTTGCTGGTTACTGCTCTCAACTCCAACCGCCTGCTCCACTAAAACAGTATACTCTGCAGCTATTTTGTCTAAGTCCCCATCTCCATCCAGATTCATGTTGTCTTTGTCTCCAGCAGTAGTCATTCTTCTCAAGAAAGCTCGGTTCCTTCTGGCTATCGTCTCAGGGTCTGACAGGATTCTTTCTTCGCCCGTATTATCTTGTGAGCGTGTTTTCATAAACCTGAAACACTAGCAGAAGGATTAAAACGCAACTGCCTAATGAATGGAAATAAAAATCAAAACATAAAATAAATCACCCACTACTAACTACTAAGCTATCTACAAGTCCTATTCAAAAAGCATATAACGCCATCCCCGGCAACGGCGCCATTGACTTGAAGCGACTACACTAGCTTCTACTAGTAGCTACCCCGCAAGAGAACGGGTTCACTGTAGTGTGGGCAAGTATAGGGACCAAGTATTATCGAACCCAAGGGATAGTGTATATGCGAATAGATCTCTGAAGATCTACGCGTCGTAGTTAATATGAGTGTAATGTTTTTGGATTTTTGGAAAGATTAATTAAGCTAACTAAATTATCCTACGAATGCAAAAGGAAAATTAAACTAAGTATCTAAGGTGTATATGCAAGTATGAGATGGTGATGCTCAGGATAGGAATCCCTACGTATACTAACGGAGCAGGTACATAATCAAAGTAATCGTGACAAACAAGAATTAACCTAAGTAAAAGATCGTAGAATGAAAGCTCAAGATTTCTCACCCTAATACTTTATCCTAGCAATCGACTTCACTAATCCACTAACAAGTTAATAGATAGCGCTTAATTAATGAGACCCTAATTTAACTAAGGTGATGCGGTCGTCCTCCTTCGCTAAACCGGTAGATGAATTA
Organism: Ballota nigra; assembly: GCA_947034835.1. Classification (NCBI taxonomy): domain Eukaryota; kingdom Viridiplantae; phylum Streptophyta; class Magnoliopsida; order Lamiales; family Lamiaceae; genus Ballota; species Ballota nigra. The sequence goes on along the minus strand of OX344720.1, from coordinate 68,627,780 downwards.
ACCTTTTCTAAACCCTCTCGTTAAGACTACTAATTGTTATTGAGTGATGCGGTCGTCCTCTCTCTAACACTTTCGTACTAAATTCAAAGGTAAAGTTCAGATTAATTATATGAATTCATTAATTAAGAGAATTAAAACTAACGTCACAAACTACCCTAATTATGTACCCACATCCTACTTCTACGAGTTCATCCTAACCTAAGCATGCAAGGGTTTTAGCCGGACATGGTTATAACAAAAATAAAAGCAATAGAAGAAACAACGAACAAAAACATAATGAATTGAACGAAGAAAATAAGAAACATGAACTAGGGTTTTAAAAGAAAATAAATACGAAGAACTGAAATTGAATTGATAAAAACGAAATTTAAACGTGTTCAAAGTAACGAACTAATGAAAAGAAACTAAGAATTGAAAAGAAACTAGAATTCGTATGAAAAACCTTAACAACGTAAAAGTAAAGCTTGCTCGTCTCCTTCCTCTCCAAAAACTAAGTCTAAAAGTATTTCTAAAAGTTGGGGATCCTTCAAAACGTGTTTGGAAGAGGTATATATAGGCACCGGGTCGAAACGGGAGTTAATGGGCCGAAAATACGCATCCGGAGGCGAAAATACGTGCGCGCTCGAGCAAAACGCTCGAGCGGTGGCGCTCGAGTGATTCGCTCGAGCGCCAAAACTGTTCTGTAAGTTTTTGGCCGCTCGAGTGATTCGCTCGAGCGCCGGCGCTCGAGCGCTGGCTGCTGTGCACTCGTTCGTAAAATCTTCATATCTCCTCAACCGGGAGTCCGTTTTGGCCGATTCAAAGTCCTACGAACTCCTCTTTTCGCCCTCTATCCATCTATGAAAACCAAAGAGACAAATTAATAATTTTATAAAAATGATACTCATTTGACTCCAAGCACTCATCGAAAACACTCAAAACATGAGTAAATCGGGCACCAAAACATAACAATTTCACGCCTAATCACTTTACTCTTTGTAAAAGTATGTCTAGGGGCCAAAATTATTGGTTGGTGCTTATATATGTTGCTTATATATCTTTGGCTACTATGAGAATAATTTTTTGGCAAAACACACTTTTTCACATAGCCTGTTTTTGTGCCTAATCAAAAATAGCGATAATCAAGATCAAAGAAGCATTTCATGATATTGTGAGTAGTGGGTCTCTTACTGCATAGGATCTGAAAAAGTTCGAATGGTGGGGACAACTGGAATTAGTTGCTCTAAGTCCATACTTTGAGAAATCATTTTTGACCTGAGATTTCTAAAATGAGATGTTGTAATATCACATGCTAACCCTGGTGATCATGATTACACCTATAGATTCCTTGTTGCTGCAATAGTTGAAAAGAACAGATTGTAGAATCAAAATTAATATTTTATGTAGTCTCTCCTGCATGTTCCAGTTGTATGCATTTTGATAAACTGTTATGTCAACACAATAAGATAGGGAAAATGGGTAATTTGGAGTATTTACACCTATAATCCTTACTTCCCGAGTTCTTGGAGACACAACTTAAACATAACTATAATTTCTGTGTGATGTTCATATTTTTGTTTATTTATGGGTAATGGCAATGTGTAAGAACTGTAGTGTAGTATTTGCATACTTATTTTACTGGTTTTCCGCTCATTGCACTGAACATTTCTGTGATTATATGTGTGGTGATGGAAATTGGTTGTTTTATATGAAGGAGGTTATATTCTAGACATCGAAGTACATTTCATTGCAGCACTGTGGTATCTTAAAAGTATAATTATTTAAGGATTTTCTTATTTCTGGTTGAAAACACCTTTTTTCCCCTGTATGTGATAGCATATGCTTGTTTATTTTATTTCCTATTGCTTATTTCAGTGTCTTCACTTATTTGAGTTGCCCTTGAACTCTTCTGATATGCTCTTGAATTTAATGTATTCTTGGTTTTACATCATATTTGATAGGCTATTGAGGAATGAGAGAATGTATGAGGAAGTAACAAGAAAGCATTTGAATGAATTTGGGGAAGCTGAGCACTTGTTTATGAGAAACTCGATAAAGCTAAATATTCAGCTTGGAATGAAGAATTTACTAAAACAAGAACAATTAATGGTGACGGAGAAACGATGCTTGAGAGCTTGTTGTTACTACCTTCAAGCATGAACCCATTATCCATGTTTCCAAGAAAGTTTTAGTGACTTTCTACTAATTTTAGTCATAAAATCATCCAAACAATAGTGGTCAGTTGTAAGCTATTATTACTTGGATGATTTGGAAGCAATTGAATCTGAATCAAATGGATTTTATAGAAAATACATCTACCTCAAGTTGTGATTTCCTTTTATTTTATTGGAATGACAAGGCATGCACTGGCTTGACATGTGGCTTTAAAAAAAATGTGACGAAATTGCTTACTTAATAGGACAAAATTAACTTTATACAACCTGAAACGAGGCTATTACTTACTAATTGTTTACATAAAAACGTGCAACGTGTTAATCGACTAGTTAATATAGAAGTATATATGAGAATGTAATGTATATATGGACAAGAATAAAAAAAACTTGACTTCATAATTAAAATAACTAATCAGAATTACATGAAATTAACTAAAACCACACAAATAAGAAAACTTCTAAGACAATAACTAAAAATGCATAAAATAAATTACATGAATATAAATGACATTCAATACTTAAATTTTGACATGAGATAATGTTTCATCTCTTCTTCACTTGAGCTTAAGTGGTCTTTCTGCATAAGTGACCTCAAAAGAGAGTGTTGCTGTATTTTTTTGTTCTCCAAATCCATTCTCTCTTCAACCTGTTTACTCCTCACTTCAACTTCAGTATTTCTAAAGAGTCTCAATGCACGAATTTCTTCAACAATTTCTAAGTTTCTAGAAGATTGTGATGCCTTACCTTTTCCTTTTCTTTTCGCCATATTTATACATGTAGGACGTGATAAACCTGCACTGTCGGGAGTTTCTGTATTAGTAGGGGTGGAATATGCTCCATCTTCACTGGTCCTTGATCTCTTCGAGCTGCCACCACTTTCATCATTATTCTCGTCACCTTCATCACGAGCACGTACAGTATCACTCATTAAATTTATTTCCTATTTGGGATGCTTACACATAACTTCATTAAATACGTGCAAGTCCTGAAATTTCTGGTTATCTGTTTTATAAATTGAATGAGCTTCTCTTTTAACATCTTGTTGACTCATTCCGCTTCTTACTCGGCCATATGCTTGTTTGTAAGCAGCAATCCACTTGTTGGCGTTTGTATTAAGTCGTTGAAAATGACCTTGTAATGAATCTCGATTTCTTTCACGTAACTCCTCTGGATTTTCTTTTCGAGCTTCTTCATACAATTTATGCAATTTTGCCCACACTGAGCTACCCTTTTGATGTTTGCCATTTATTTTATCTTCACTAACAAAAATTCAAGAGGACATTAGGACAACATCTTCTTTGACAGACCAATTACTTTTTCCCACCTTTGTGTTTGTATCTCGAAATAAATATTTTGTGATGTTTGAATTTGTTCAGGGATAGAATTTTGGTTTAGGTTTGGAGAAAATTGAGAATTTTGACGATATTGCGAGCTTGGATAATCTTCTGCATTCAGAAAAGATTGAAAATTTGGATAATTTTGGGTGTTTGAGTCATTTGGAGTGTTATAAAAATAGTTTGGATGGTTTGAATCCATGACAAAAATGATTGAAATTGGGAAAGATAAGAAACTGTAAAATAGAGTTGGGAAATTGGTGACGGTAAATGATACGAAAAATTGATGAGAGGAGGATACCTATTTATATATATATATATATATATATATGTATGTATGAAAACGGTGGACTTTGGATAACAAAACATTGAAGTGCGTTTCTATAGTAGTGCATACCGTGAAAAGTGTCTCTACAGTGTGGATTGGCCAGCCGTTCGGATTGGTTAATATCAATTTCATTTCCCTTTTTTTTCCATAGCGAGTGATCGGTTTTGACAACCCTCGATAATCATAGCCTTATATTCACAAGATGTAAAGTCTTTGATGATAATAAAAGTATGTGTTTGTTTTGAGATTTTGGTAGGTTGAGATTTTACTTTATGTCAAATCATGTGTAAGACTATCTTTATCCATAACTGCTTATAACCCAACCTTCTAATAAATAAGAGTATGTATAGAGTGAAATTAGTTTATATATGAATCACTGAAGGTATTAGTTGTTTTCACAGAAGAGTATTAGTTGTTTTTACTGAAGAGTATTACTGGTTTATACTAAAGAGTCTTAGTTCATTTTCACTGAACAACTAAGACTCTTTAGTGTAAATCGGTAATACTCTTCCTTAAATACAACTAATGCACTTCAATGTTAACAACTAATATCCTTAAGTGATTTATGTATAAACCAGTTTCACTCTATACTTTGTCAATAAATAATTCATTTACCTCTCCTCCACATATACAATTTACAACTCAATCTACTCGAATTTTTTTCATACTTTATCAACAACTCAACACAACCTAAAATAATTTCTACTTTTTATTATTTAATAATTACATTTATCTTTAATTTTTTTATTATATTTATAAAGTGATATATTAAGTTATTTGATATTCAAAATGTGTAACTATAATAAAGAAAAAATTACAACTCCCTTCATCCCAATATTTTTTGCACAATACATTGGGGATACAAAATCTAAGAAAAATATATCTTTTTTTAGTAAAGTAGTGAATAAATGTATGTATATTTTTTTGAGTGTGCACACATATCAATATATTTTATTTTGAAGTGTGCAAATAATTTTGGAAATAACAAATTAAAATAAATTATAATAAATATCATGTTATTTCTATTGGTGTTTGAACTAATTATAAACTATAAATATAAATATACCATGTCAAATAAATTACAATAATTGAAATTGAACTGTGAAATAAATTTGAAAAGTACCGATCGTGAGATTATCATGGTTTTTTATTTTTCTTAATTATTTTCTTTGTCTTTTAGCTCATAATCGGTCTTGTCGACCTGTGATAATCATAGCCTAAGAATAAAGTAGGATGTGTAAGAGAAGAGTAAGAAAGAAAGTGCGAATGAGAGAAAATTGATATGAGTAATGAATGAGTGAGAAAAAGTGATAAGTGAGTAATAATAGGTTTTATGGGTATTTATAGGTGTGAATGAAGAATGAGATGTAAAAACTGGATGTTACATCTCTAACTAGAATGGGACTGGGTCTGGAAAGTCCTAGTCCTATTCGGGTGAATCTCGAAACAAACAGGCCCAAATTCTTGAATTTGACCACACGTCATTTTCTTTCACTTTATTATTTACCACTTTTACATACATTACTCCTATTTTATTTGTTTGATCGAAAATCATCATATTTCTTCGACTGCTGTAAATTGTAAAACACATTTTTTTATTAAAAATATAAGGAACATCGTTATTTTTTCAGCAAAAGTCAATCGAAAAAAGAAAAATAAGAATTTAGATCAAGATCCTCTGGTACCCTTTAATTGCATTAAAACAACAACCATTTCAAAAGCTCAAAGAAAAGTGTCAGAGGAGAAGAAGAAAATAAAAGAGAGACGTTTTCTCTTTATAAATTTTCTTCTATTATGAAGAAAGGCAAATCTAGAAGATGAACTTTGTGAATTGCCATTGAAGATGAAAACAGTTAAACAATCAGGAATGGGAAAAAGTATGGAAAGAAAATATACGGTGGCTATTTATAGCTAACTATATATCTAAACAATATAACATAACTAATACTTTAAGTCTAACAACTAATACTGGTACTTTAGTTGTTGACTTGTTGACCTTCTTTAACTTGTTTTGACTCTTCTCATTTATACCCCCTCTCAAAATGGGAATGAATGTTAATAATTCCCATTTTGGTCTTGAAATTATTGAAAAGAGACGGTCCTAATGGTTTTGTAAGCATGTCGACGACGACAAGGTTGTCTTCGGATGGGATTTGAATAACTTTGATAACTACTTGCTGTATTTTCTCCCGAGTGAAATGATAATCAATCTGGATATGTTTTGTCTTCTCATGAAGCACTGGATTGTGTGCTATACAAAACACTGATCTACTATTTGTGTACAAGATTGCAGGTTGAGGATAAGACACTTTCAAGTCATGGAGAATGTATAGGATCCATTGTAGTTCACTTGTGGAATAAGCCATAGCCATGTACTCTGCCTCAGCTGATGATCTGCTCACAATTGATTACTTCTTTGATTTCTAAGAAACTAAGGAATTTCCAAGGTAAACTGCATAACCACTTATACTTCTTTTTGTAACCTCACATCTTGTCCAATTATAATAAATGAAGGCTTGTAGTTTGAGACTGCAATCTGATGGATAAAAGATACCCTGATTAGGTCTAGTTATAGTAAGGTATATAAGCTTACCAACCATCCTTCTGTATATAGAAGGATCCTTCAACAATAGTGAATTGTTATCACTTGTAAAACCTTGCTTAATTTCAAAGGGGTTTCACAAGGCCTACTACCAAGATAACCACATTCATTTAGAAGGTCTAAGGCATACTTTCTTTGACATAATTGAAGGCCTTTATTGTTTTTTGCAACCTCAATACCAAGTATATACTTCAACTCTCCTAAATCTTTAATTGTAAACTTTTTGTCAAAAAAGGATTTGACTTTCAAAATCTCATCTAAACAGTTACCAGATAATATGATGTCATCAACATAGCAAACCAAAACAGTAAATTTACCATTCAGATCTTTAAAGAACATGGAGTTATCAGCCTTTGACTGAGTATAACCAAATTCAATAAGAGAATCTTGTAACTTATAAAACCATTGTCTAGAAGTTTGTTTCAAGCCATAGAGACTCTTATTGAGTTTGCAAACTCTTTTGTCATCAGCATTGACATAACCAGGAGGAGGAAGTATATAAAAATTTTCCATCCAAATCACCATGTAAAAAAATATTATTCACATCTAATTGGTGTAAAAACCATTTATTAGCAGTAGCAAAAACAAGTAAAATCCTCATTGTTGTGATTTTTGCAACATGTGAAAAAGTATCAAAATAATCAATTCCTTCTTCTAGAGTGTAACCTTTAGCTACAAGTCTAGCTTTGTATCTTTCAATGGTTCCATCAGCCTTATATTTTACTTTATAAACTCATTTACAACCTATGCAATGCTTCCCTATTGGTAAATCAACCATAGACCAAGTGTTGGTTCTTTCAAGAGCTTGCAATTGAAGTTGCATAGCTTGCTGCCAATTAGAATTGGTGCAAACTTGCTTATAAGTTGTAGGCTCTTGTATTTGAGAAATAGTAGCAATAAAATGCCTATGTACAGGTGAAAGTCTATTAACAGATAGAAAATCAGAAAAAGATATTGATGTCCCTTAGAAAAAGCACTTTTTGCATCATGAACAGTTTCAACAGGTATACCAACAGATTTTTCAACAACACTAACACAAGTATTCAGAGAGGGAAGAGTTGTAAATAGGTAGGTGGGTGTCTTGTTCTGGTGAATCTCCTTTGATGTGGATCCTCAACTGGAACAATTGGCGGGGAAAGAGTAACTGGTGGTTCAACAAGAATAGCCAAAGAACCTGTCAATTGTGATAGTTTCTCTTCTACATCTGGATGGAAAATCTCATTTGGATCATGAAAATGGTTAGTAGGAGCATGTGAGACATCATTTATAACAGAAGATTCTTCAATAAAAACATCAGAACTTGATTGCTCAAGAAAAAGTTTATCAAGAAAATTATCAGTACCAACTTTATCAGAAAAAGGAAAAATATGCTCATAAAATTTAACATTTCTGGAAATGATAATATTTCCAGAGTTTATATCCAAAAATTTATAGCCTTTGGTTCCAAAAGGATAACCAAGAAGGACACACTTAGTGGCTCTTGGGTGAAATCTGTTCCTATTAGCCACTAGAGTATTTGCAAAACATAAACAACCAAACTCTCATATGCTCGTAATCAGGTAACTTATCAAAAAGAATCTCAAAAGGACTCTTAATTCCCAGAATTTGAGTAGGAATCCTATTAATCAAATGAGCAGCAGTTAAAAGACACCCACTCCAGAATTTTAAAGGAGCAAGACTGAAATAATAATGCCCTAGCAACCTGTAACAAGTTTTGGTGTTTCCTCTCAGCAATGTAATTTTGCTCAACACAACTGGTTTTGATGCATAATGCCATTATCAGAATAAAAAGAATTAAGAAAAAATTATGTGTCATTATCACTTCTAATAACCTTTATTTTCTTGTTAAATTGAGTGCAAACCATTGTATAAAATCTTTCAAGGAAAATACCAACATCGAGCTTAGTCTTTAATAGGTATAACCAAGTGCACCTGTTGTAATCATCAACAATAGTTAGGAAATATTTGTGACCAGTGTGTGAAATTATGGAAAAAAGACCCCATACATCACAATGTATAAGATCAAAAAGAACATTAGAAACAGAAATATTGCTATTGAAAGGCAGTTTTTTTTTCTTATCTAAAGGACAAATCTCACAAGAAATAACAATATTTTCCCCTATTACATTTAGAGACTTTATTTGAGAAATACACTTCTCAGAAGCATGGCCTAACCTAGAGTGCCACAAACTAAAATCACTCTTCTTATTATGAACATAATTCACATAAACTTTATTACAAGGAAAGTTTAAATAATATAAGCCACCAATCTGCTCAGCAGTACCAATCACAGTCTTGTTTTGACTGTCCTGTAGAACACAACGAGTAGACAAAAATGTAACAACACAAGAAGAATGCTTAGTGAGATGAGAAATAGACAACAAATTAAAAGATTAAACACTTATTTATGAGAATAAATCTTTTATCGCATTTGCTTTAGATATGATTGAATGTTGAATATTTATTGCAACCAGTTCATTATAAGTAATATGTGTTACATTGTAGTTAATGTGGTGATACTAGATCACAGAAGATCACATTAACAGTTTCCTTGTAACTAAACGTACAAATTCACGACCTAGGTGGAATTGAACAATCCGCCATGAAAGGTCGATGTGTATATCTCAGATTGGTTTGTCTTGACTAAGAGATTGCACTAGCACATTTAGTATGTGTTGAAGAGGACCTACAGCGAGGATAAATTCTTCTGTTCTGAAATGTGAAGAATTAGACCTCAGTGGTTGATTAGGCGTGAAATTGTTATGTTTTGGTGCCCGATTTACTCATGTTTTGAGTGTTTTCGATGAGTGCTTGGAGTCAAATGAGTATCATTTTTATAAAATTATTAATTTGTCTCTTTGGTTTTCATAGATGGATAGAGGGCGAAAAGAGGAGTTCGTAGGACTTTGAATCGGCCAAAACGGACTCCCGGTTGAGGAGATATGAAGATTTTACGAACGAGTGCACAGCAGCCAGCGCTCGAGCGATTTGCTCGAGCGCCGGCGCTCGAGCGAATCACTCGAGCGGCCAAAAACTTACAGAACAGTTTTGGCGCTCGAGCGAATCACTCGAGCGCCACCGCTCGAGCGTTTTGCTCGAGCGCGCACGTATTTTCGCCTCCGGATGCGTATTTTCGGCCCATTAACTCCCGTTTCGACCCGGTGCCTATATATACCTCTTCCAAACACGTTTTGAAGGATCCCCAACTTTAGAAATAATTTTTAGACTTAGTTTTTAGAGAGAGGAAGAGGAGAAGAACGAGCAAGCTTTACTTTTACGTTGTCGAGGTTTTTCATACGAATTCTTAGTTTTCTTTTCGTTTCTTAGTTTCTTTTCATTAGCTTGATTACTTTAAACGTTTTAAACTTCGTTTTAGTTAATTAAATTTCAGTTCTTAGAATTATTTTATTTTAAAACCCTAGTTCATGTTTCTTATTTTCTTCGTTCAATTCATTATGTTTTTGTTCGTTGTTTCTTCTATTGCTTTTATTTTTGTTATAACCATGTCCGGCTAAAACCCTTGTATGCTTGGGGTAGGATGAACTCGTAGAAGTAGGATGTGGGTACGTAATTAAGGTAATTGGTGACGTTAGTTTTAATTCTCTTAATTAATGAATTCATATAATTAATCTTAACTCTACCTTTGAATTTCGTACGAAAGTGTTAGAGAGAGGACGACCGCATCACTCGATAACAATTAGTAGTCTTAACAAGAGGGTTTAGAAAAGGTTAATTCACTTGCCAGTTTAGCTATGGAGGACGACCGCATCACCAATAGTTAAATTAGGGTCTCATTAATTAAGCACGGTCTATTAACTTGTTAGTGGATTAGTGAGGTCGTTTGTTAGGATAAAGAATTAAGGTTTAGAATCTTGAGCTTTAATCCTACAAGCTTTTACTTAGGTTAATTCTTGTTTGTCACGATTACTTTGATTATGTACCTGCTCCGTTAGTATACGTAGGGATTCCTATCCTGAGCATCACCATCTCATACTTGCATATACACCTTAGATACTTAGTTTAATTTTCCTTTTGCATTCGTAGGATAATTTAGTTAGCTTAATTAATCTTTCCAAAAATCCAAAAACATTACACTCATATTAACTACGACGCGTAGATCTTCAGGGATCTATTCGCATATACACTATCCCTTGGGTTCGATAATACTTGGTCCCTATACTTGCCCACACTACAGTGAACCCGTTCTCTTGCGGGGTAGCTACTAGTAGAAGCTAGTGTAGTCGCTTCAAGTCAATGGCGCCGTTGTCGGGGATGGCGTTATATGCTTTTGAATAGGACTTGTAGATAGCTTAGTAGTTAGTAGTGGGTGATTCATTTTCTGTTTTTATTTTTATTTGTATTCAATCGGCAGTTGCGTTTTGATCTATCTGCTAGTGTGTCAGGTTTATGAAAACACGCTCACAAGGCAATACGAGCGAAGAGAGATTACCTGCAGATCCTGAGACAATAGCTAGAAGAAACCGAGCCTTCTTGAGAAGGATGAACGCTGCCGACTTAGGGAAGGAACCAATGGACATAAATAATGAGTTGGACGATGCTGCCAACGATTTCAATCAGGCAGTAGACCGAGTTGAAGGCACTGGAGTTAGTGGGAGCCAAAATCAAATTCCATTAGGGGATAGCCAGAGCCTAAACCCGGGTACACAAAACGTAGGGAACCCAGCTCAGAATCTTGTCCATAATCCTCCTAACAACCCTGCCTACCCACAAAACCCAAATAACCCTTTCAACAACCCAGTATACCAACATTACCCATACCCACCTTATCTTTACCCACCATATCCATATCATCCACCACCTGTTTACCAACCACCACCCCAACAAGTACCCGTACCAGCTGTTAATCCTCAACACGTTCCTCAGAACGTAGATCATAATATGGCGATTCGAGGGAGGTTTGCAGCGCAGCCACAGCGGTACTATGATGGAGTGGCTTTGCCTCCTGTTGAGGCGAATAACTTTTCGATATCCCCGGGAATTTTAAAGTTGCTTACAGAGAATCAGTTCAAAGGGGTAATCGGGAAGGAGAATCCTCATACACATCTGAGGAGCTTTCTCATGATAGCCTCAACATTCAATTACAATGGCATGTCTGAAGATGCCAAGAGGCTTAGGCTGTTCCCATTCTCATTGACGGGAATAGCCAAGGAGTGGTACGATAATACGCTCCCACGGGGAGGTATTACCACTTGGGCCGAGCTCGAGCGTCTGTTCCTCGAGCGATTCTACCCTCCATCTAGGACAATCAAGGCTAGAATTGAGATCTCGTCCTTTCGCCAGAAGTCTGGAGAGGATTTACGCCAAGCGTGGGAGAGATACTCAAACATGCTGATTGAGTGCCCGCAGCACGGGTACAATGAGGGAGACATTATGGCGTTCTTCTATAGTGGTGCCAACAAGACGGGGCAAGACCATTTAGACGCCTGTGCGGGCGGAGCATTCCTCAACCAAGGCATAGAGAGGTGTAGGGAGATCGTGGACAACATTGTCACAAATGCCGGTGCTTGGGGTGTGGATGCAGATTTTCAGAGAGTGCATCAGGTTGAAGAGGGAGAAGGAACGAGAAGGCTATTGATGGCCATGATGGAGAAGATAAACAACCTCGAGTTGGGGAAGAGTTTGGGTGGAGAGCATGCAGTAGAGAATGAGAGAGTAGACCAGCCCAGTGGACAGCAAGAGGTAGCCAATTACATGGGAGGTCCGTATTACAATCAGAATGGCTACCAAGGTGGTAATCAGTATGGAAGGCCTTCTTATGGCCAACCATTTGTACCTCCAGGCCCTCAGCCACTTCAAAATCAATGGAGGAACACACAAGGAGTTCAAGGAGGCCAGCAGCCTCCTCAAAACACATGGAGGAAGAATGATAACTTTTCTTATGCTAACCCAAAAGCTGGTGTTACTGTTCCTGCAGGTGTTGATCCGGGGTCTAAACCTCCTGGTGGAGAAGGCGGTGCATCAACCGAGGAGATGTTGAGAGCGATTCTTCAGAAGGTGGAGGAAGGGAGCAAGCGGTTGTCATCCTTGGAGTACGATGTGAAGGAGCTGCATAAGAAGGGTGATCATCGTGATCAAGAGCTCCAGAAGATGAACGTTGAGTGGACTAGAACTCAACAAGAGAACAATCGAAGGTTCACCTCTTTAGAGCTCCAGATGAGCCAGATTGCAAAGTCCGTGAATAGAATGCCGGAGGGGAACCCGAAAGAGCAGTGCAAGGCGATCCAGCTAAGAAGTGGAACCAATTATGAAGGTCCTCAGATGCCTGCTGATTCTGAGACGCCCCAAGAAGAGATTGAGCCCAAAGGGGATGGAGATGAGACTGAGGAGAAAGAAGTTGAGAAGAAGGGTGAGAGAGTTCCTAAGTGGAAGAAGGCAAAGGAAGCAAGGGAGAAAGTGAAAGTGACCGAGCGAGATGAATGGGGGGTACCCAAATCTGTGATACCCGTCCCATATCCACAGCGCTTCATGAGAAAGAAGCTTGATGAAAAATTCGCTAAGTTCCTTGAAGTTTTTAAACAACTTCACATTAACATTCCTTTTTATGATGCTTTGGAACAGATGCCGCATTATGCAAAGTTTCTGAAGGACTTGATTGCGAAAAGACGGCGAGTGGATGAGCCGAAGTTGGTGCAGCTGAACCACGAGGTGAGTGCATTAGTGCACAAGGCGCTCCCACCAAAGCTGAAGGATCCCGGGAGCTTCACCATCCTATGTGACATTGGGAACGGGATCAAGAAAGGAGCGTTGTGCGACCTCGGGGCGAGCATTAATTTGATGCCCTTGTCGCTTTTCAAGAAGTTGGAAGGTGGTGAACTTCAACCCACAATGATGACGCTTCAACTAGCCGATCGGTCTATTACTAGACCTCAAGGTGTTGTTGAAGACGTTCTAGTGAGAGTTGGAGATCACATTTTTCCAGCTGACTTTGTAGTGCTAGAGATGGAGGAAGATGAGCACGTACCCCTGATCTTGGGAAGACCGTTCTTAGCTACGGCGGGGATGGTGCTAGACGTGGCAAATGGGAAGATTACATTGAAGGTTGATGATCAAGAAGTGAAGATCTCCCTATATGAAGCCATGAAGCACCCGAAGGAGGATGAGAGCTTGTATTGCATGGATGCAATTGATCCTCGTGTTGAAGACACGCATTCTCTCCCTAATCCTTCTCATATTCATGATTTTGCTAGTCCTTCAATTGATAATTTAACCCATGAGCGTTATGTTCTTGATTATGTTAATAGGGATAAAGTGAAGAAGTTGAAGGATGAAGAGGTGAAGAAAGTGGACGTGGTCCAGTTAGAAGGGAAAGGAGGAGTTAAGAAGAAAAAGTCCAAACTCAAGAAATTGTGTGGTAAGACTCCTCCAGATAGAGGCAAGAAGGAGTTGAGACCCATAACACTTGGGAATGAGAAGAGAGCAAAAGGGCTCATGATGGTGGGGCATCAAGGAAAGGAGTTCAAACACCACTCTTATGAGAGTGAGGGAGGTAAATTTGAGTATGATGTCCCATAAGCTCCTTTGAGCACGGTCCGGCATGAGGACCTTAAAAATAGCGCTGAATGGGAGGCAACCCATTTTTATTTGCTTTCATTTATTTTTAGTGTCTTTTTATATTATTAGGGAATATTTTGAGTCGTATGTTTAACCTCGTACTCGAGAGTTTTATTTTGTAGGCTTGTCTCTAAAGGAGTAAAGGTATCATGGAGTTATTTAGATTGAAGGAACCAACTTGAGACAAGGGAGTGTGCAAAGCTATTGAGAGAAACTGAATTGTTCGGTTAAGGTAACCCACAACCCCAAACTTAGACCTCTAGCAAGGTCGAAGTTTGGGGGGGGTGGAGTTTTTTTATATGTTTTCTTGTTACATTGCACCGGAGCACCCCTTATCTTTGAGTTGAGTTAGTTATTTGGTGCCTTGAGATGCTCCTTGGGCTATTATTAATTTGTTTTGTTACTCAATATTTTATGCCTATCAATCACCTTATGCTTGTTGATTGCTATCTTTGAGTATGATTTGATGAGTAGGGTGAATTGTGAGGCTGAGTTAGGAGTTTTCTTGTGTGAGTGTTTGAGTTTGAGCTGAGTTGAGAAAGAACTTGTATGCTTGTGAATTTTTCTTTTGAGTACTTGTGTGATGAGAGTGAGAATTCACTAGGACTAGCATGGATGTGAAAGCCGTGAGCTTTTGAGCCTTACGAGATTTAAATGCATGATTTAATCTCTTCGTTTGTGAGTGGATCGTCACCTTAGAGGATGCTAGAACTTGCATGTGCTCTTGCTTCTAGATTGTGTCTAGTTTGATATGCCGAATGTGATCTTAGGCCATCTTTGATTTAATTGAGTCACTTAGCCAAAATTTTCCTTACCAATGACATTGATCCCTTGTTAGCCCCTTTGAGCCTAGAGCCTATTTTATTTGCTAGCACATATGAACACTATTCCAATTCCTAAGCCTTTTTGTCCCAATTTGAGTGGAGAATAGGAAAGTGTGAATATGAAGGGAGTGAATTGAGTTGAAAAAGGAAAAGGTTTTTTGTTGAGTGAATATGAGAAGAAGGAGTGATGAGATTTGAGTTGTGGGAAAGAACAAAAAAATTTGAGAATGAGCAAAAGAAAAAATGAGCTCATGTGTTTGTGCGAAAAAAAATAAAAATGAAGTGATTGAAAAAAAAAAGTGAAAAGAGTTAGAAAAAAATTGAAGTGTTGAGAGAATTGAAAGCGAAAGTGTATTGATTGAATACGTTTGAAGTGGTTCATTCTTAATATCGAAGTACCGAAGTTTTGAATTTCTATTCTCCATTCACTTGAGTCACTTTACCCATATTGTTATCCCACATGTCCAAAGAGCCTACATTACAACCTTGAGAAAAGTCCTTTTTGATTCGGCATTGATTTCTAGAGTATGGTCGGAGGTGAGAGTGCTTACAAGCCTATTGCTGCCAATATGTGTGATTGATTGATTGAGTGAGTCCCTTAAACACTGTTATACACTTGTGAGGGAGTGAAACACACCGTTGAGTGCACATCCATGCTTGATCTTGGTGTTTCTTGTTATTGTTGCATGAGTACGATAAAAGAAAGTGAGTGAGTATACGGGTGATTGATCTTTGAAGCTCGAGTTCAATTACTTGCATGATTTGATTCTTGATTCATTCCTAACAATTTCACTTGACTTATTATTTCGTTGCTTGAGGACAAGCAACATGGTAAGTTTGGGGGGGTTGATTAGGCGTGAAATTGTTATGTTTTGGTGCCCGATTTACTCATGTTTTGAGTGTTTTCGATGAGTGCTTGGAGTCAAATGAGTATCATTTTTATAAAATTATTAATTTGTCTCTTTGGTTTTCATAGATGGATAGAGGGCGAAAAGAGGAGTTCGTAGGACTTTGAATCGGCCAAAACGGACTCCCGGTTGAGGAGATATGAAGATTTTACGAACGAGTGCACAGCAGCCAGCGCTCGAGCGATTTGCTCGAGCGCCGGCGCTCGAGCGAATCACTCGAGCGGCCAAAAACTTACAGAACAGTTTTGGCGCTCGAGCGAATCACTCGAGCGCCACCGCTCGAGCGTTTTGCTCGAGCGCGCACGTATTTTCGCCTCCGGATGCGTATTTTCGGCCCATTAACTCCCGTTTCGACCCGGTGCCTATATATACCTCTTCCAAACACGTTTTGAAGGATCCTCAACTTTAGAAATAATTTTTAGACTTAGTTTTTAGAGAGAGGAAGAGGAGAAGAACGAGCAAGCTTTACTTTTACGTTGTCGAGGTTTTTCATACGAATTCTTAGTTTTCTTTTCGTTTCTTAGTTTCTTTTCATTAGCTTGATTACTTTAAACGTTTTAAACTTCGTTTTAGTTAATTAAATTTCAGTTCTTAGAATTATTTTATTTTAAAACCCTAGTTCATGTTTCTTATTTTCTTCGTTCAATTCATTATGTTTTTGTTCGTTGTTTCTTCTATTGCTTTTATTTTTGTTATAACCATGTCCGGCTAAAACCCTTGTATGCTTGGGGTAGGATGAACTCGTAGAAGTAGGATGTGGGTACGTAATTAAGGTAATTGGTGACGTTAGTTTTAATTCTCTTAATTAATGAATTCATATAATTAATCTTAACTCTACCTTTGAATTTCGTACGAAAGTGTTAGAGAGAGGACGACCGCATCACTCGATAACAATTAGTAGTCTTAACAAGAGGGTTTAGAAAAGGTTAATTCACTTGCCAGTTTAGCTATGGAGGACGACCGCATCACCAATAGTTAAATTAGGGTCTCATTAATTAAGCACGGTCTATTAACTTGTTAGTGGATTAGTGAGGTCGTTTGTTAGGATAAAGAATTAAGGTTTAGAATCTTGAGCTTTAATCCTACAAGCTTTTACTTAGGTTAATTCTTGTTTGTCACGATTACTTTGATTATGTACCTGCTCCGTTAGTATACGTAGGGATTCCTATCCTAAGCATCACCATCTTTTATTTGAATCCAACCATTAGTTAATTCGTTTGCTTTAGTAATTTAGTTTACTTAGTTTATTTTAGTCTTTTAATTAATCTTTCCAAAAATCCAAAAACAACACACTCATATTAACTACAACGCGTAGATCTTCAGGGATCTATTCGCATATACACTATCCCGTGGGTTCGATAATACTTGGTCCCTATACTTGCCCATACTACAGTGAACCCGTTCTCTTGCGGGGTAGCTACTAGTAGAAGCTAGTGTAGTCGCTTCAAGTCATAAAGCCACATGTTGCATATAGGAGAAAGTTTCTTTTATCTTTCAAATGATTGAGGTGGATTATAACACATTAGATGAAAAACACAATTTGTCCATGTACCCGTACATAAAATCACGCTACTCATGTCCCAAGTTTATTGCTCGTATTCCCATATTTCCACCTAACTTAAAAATCTTTTTCCTAAATGGAAACCCTTTTCATCTATAGTTCTCTCGTTTTTAAAGTAAATGTGGTTTTTGGTTGACAAAAGAACTAAGGCAAAAGTTAAACTCTAACTCTACTACTATCAAAAGTATATGCATGCAACACGTACAAAGACTTTATTCATTTCATATCGTAGTAAGTTTCTAGCATATCTATTGCCCTAAATAATTGAGGGTATCCTCTATGAACAAATCATGAAGAACCAAAGTGCAGTGAATCATCACCTGTAACCAACATCTGCAATACCAAACACTCAGCTCCCCGAATCATGTTCCCTTGTATGCTTACATCATGCAGGCATCAAACAAGTCAGAAAGACTTTGAAATGGGCTGATAGAAATAAGTATCCCTCGCCCCTAAGAATAAGTCTGCAATAATTTCAAAATAGGTTATAATTTCAAAATAAGTAAATAACAATTAGTTTTAAGTTTATTTCTCTTCCAAAATGCTTATCATTGTGTGTGAACTAAACTACTGACATATCATTTCATTGTCAACCTAGTATAATGAATTTTCTTGAGCCGCAATATATATGTGCCAACCTAAAAATTGCAGCCAAATTACTGTCTCATATTTTACAGGATACAAACAAAGAAGAGTCTACCAAGCAATCATGCACTGGATTGAAGGCATTTGAAACTTTGCAAAATGTACATAAACCTATAGTAAGTGTCCACATCACTGCAAGTCCTCTACTATTCAAATTAAAGATATATTTTGCTATTACATACAAACAACATATTAGCTCACTTACTCTATTACTCCATGTTTTTATAAAATAAATCACAGGGTTTCATTTAATACAATAGAAATAATGACATTATGCAAAGTCTTTCTACTAATTCTTCTTGTTTTAATTTATATACTAAGCTGGTGATCTGTAAGGGGATTATTCACAATTTAATGTGCATAATTAAAAAAATAAGCCTGAGAAAATCCTTCACTTTAGTATGTAATACTGTATCAACATATTGATATTCACTTTAGTATGTAATAATGTATCACCTGTGTTCCAAGCCTTGTCCTGACATGATTTAACGAATATGTAGCAGTGGGAGATGCTGGAATGGCCACCACCTATAAAATGCACAAGATAATTTGCATTCAAGAGTCAAGACCCATAATTCACCTCAATATCTGCAAACAAATAGTAGAAAGGGCATGTGTGAGGCGTCTGTGATAAAATTGCAATGTGTTTCTCTTAAATACTCATGCTTTTGTATTGTTCATATAAGTATAAAAAATGGCCGAAGAATCTTTTAAAAATCAGCAAACATCTACAAATATGAATATACTTATATAACCATTATCTTGCAATTCTACAATTCAGGGCATTTTAACAAGTACATTTTAAAATTAAATGGAGTAACATCGGATGAGTTGTGAGACTATAATTAATTATGCTTGTTGTGACCATAATCTATGGCTAAATTAGCATTTCAAATCAAACAATTGAAAAGGTAGATAAATTGTCCAGCTGAAACTTTACCGTTAATTCTCACATGAGAACTCAACCTTTTCATGCAAAAGAAATGCAGATTCTGCCAATAATTGTGTCGTGGATCAATTTATTTAACATCAAATTAAAAAAAATGGCATTTACTCCTAATTATTAGGTATATCTAAAGAATCGTGAGAAATATACTTACAACTTTGAGCCAATGTTGTAAAGGGAGTACTTGAGCTTTGTTGTTCTTCTATCAACCTTAGCTTTGATATATTTGGAACCTTAGATTGCTGGCATACTATCTCATACTGTTCAAATCTATAAAACAGTTATAGGCATTGGATCAAGGCATATAATGATAAAGAAATTTTAGCTTATAGAACCAAAATTTACACACTCACACATTTACATCACTCAATACCATTACGTACATATAAATTATTTAAAATAAAAATAAAAAAGGTACCAACCGTAATCCTATGGGTCAGATAAGGTAGGTCAGAGCATCCACATGTGAAGTAATCTTCTGTTTTAGGAACACCCAAACGGTTGCCACTGCTATTCCATCTTCTGTAACTCATCAAGTTCAATCAATAAAAATGATATCTTACAAACTCAATTTTCAACTAAACCCTAGGCAACAACACAAACAAACAAACCTGCGAGAGTCAGAGTCCATAGGGCATCAGCGAACTGATAGGCATCGAACTCGCAACACACAAATTGTAACACATATAGATTTATTTACATTGTAATTCCTTCCTATTCTCCAGCATAGTATAGTATCAACACTTCATAATTGTTGAAAAAAAACCAATCTATAAAAATTCAAGATAAAATCAGATCATCGTCGGATGATTTGTGAAATGAGACCTGAAAAGAAACCCAACACAAGAAAACCCACTAAAATCGCGAATCGAATAACAAAGTTTGAAAATTTACCAGAGATTTGAACTGACCATTGGTCATCCGTCAGGCATCATCCTTTAGTTTGGCTGAGAAGAGAGAAAAGCCTCAAAACAACGATGGACACAGAGAAGGGGGAAGACGTAGCATCAGTCGAATGACAAAACACTTTAGATGCAAAACTGGATTCAATTCCAAAAGGAGAAGACAGATCGGGCAGGGGAAAAGATTCGGACGAATGAAATAGGAAAATAAAATTAGGATTAAAGTGTACAAAATAAAAGATGACAGGGGTAAAATCGTCCAAAAATGATTTACCATTCCAAACCACTATAATAGATATATTATAAATTATAGATAAACCAATGTAAAATCACATGCTTCACATTAATTCACACATACTCCCTCTATCTCAAACTTAACTACATGCATGAGACAAAATTAAGATGCTCTCTTATTAATTTGATGGACATACCAAAGAATTGTATATTATGTATACAATTTTAAATACTACTTTTAAAAATATTTTATTGATCTATACAAATATTTTTATTGTTTATCATAATTTTCACTTATACCATTACTTGTAAAATTAATAGCCAAGTACACAAAAAGTGTACGTATGCCTTCAAAATGTTAATTTTCTTAATATGTTCTTTTGAAGGTAGAGTATATAAGATGGAAAACCGTAGCTTAAAAAGTTTAACCGCATGTATAAAATGATATGCCAATTCTTTAATTAAAATATTAAAAGATAGTGTTCTTTAATTAAAGATACTATTTAATTCATTTTGTCGTGTATTTCATTACTATTTAAAATTATCTCTACACACATTTCAAGATGCTATATATGACAATTAACATTTCCAAAATGGTCACATGCAACTATGACATTTACACATAACAATTACTTTCCTATGCACGCCATTAATTATTTGTTCACATGAATTGTCTTCTACTCTTGTATCATCCCTCTGCATTATATATATATATCATTTCAAACCACACTAGAGTTACATTAAGTCGTTATCTCTCACTTTTGTTTTCTCTAGTCTCAAGTATAATTTCTACCAAATTATTTTACTCGTTTCATTTTTCAAATGTCTCTCAATGAAAATTCAAGTTCCGATTCTTTTAATTCCATTTTAGTAGTCAAATGGATCACATCATAGAGGATCTACTCATAAACAATCTTACTCTACACGATGGAGATCCCACTCCTAGAGCTAGAAGAAGGTATTGTGAAAGAGAACACGAGGTTGGTGGGGAACGCTTGATGAATGACTATTTCATTGACAGGCCGACGTATACTCCTGAGATCTTTCGACGTAGATTTCACATGCAAAAATCGTTATTCCTTCGTCTAGTGGAGGCCATTACTACCAATGACGAATATTTTCAACAAACACCTGATGCCACAGGTAGACAAGGTCTTTCACCATTACAAAAATGTACTGGAGCTATGAGGGTGTTGGCATATGGGACAACAACTGATGCCGTTGATGAATATTTGCGAATGAGTGCAGTTGTGACAAGACAATCTCTCATGAATTTCGTAGAAGGCATCATTTCTTGCTTTGGTGACGAGTACCTCAGAAAGCCCAATGAACAAGATTTGGCAAGACTACTATATGTTGGGGAGCAACGTGGATTCCCGGGCATGATAGGTAGTATTGACTGCATGCATTGAGAATGGAAAAATTGTCCTACTGCATGGACTGGACAATATGTTGGGAGAAGTGGAAAACCAACAATTATTTTGGAAGCTGTTGCATCATATGACTTATGGATATGACATGCTTTCTTTGGAACACCAGATACGTGCAATGATATTAATGTACTCCACCGACCTCTAGTTTTTAACGATATTTTGAAAGGTCGAGCACCAAAAGTTAATTATGTTGTGAATAATAGAGAAAATGATAGAGCATATTATCTAATTGATGGCATATATCCTTCATGGGCTGCATTTGTTAAGTCAATTACTTCCCCACAGACTAGAAAACACAAGTTGTTCGCTCAACACCAAGAGGCAGTACGAAAAGATGTTGAACGAGCATTTGAAGTTCTACAAGCTCGTTTCGCTTTTCTTCGACGCCCATGTCTTGTCTGGGATAAGCTTTTGATGGGAAAAATTATGATGGTTTGTATCATCATGCACAATATGATAGTGGAGGATGAACGAGACACATACCAAACTTATTATGATCCCACATAATTTTTTATGGATAATCCCACAAATGATGATCAAGGTTTAGAATACTCTACTGAACGTATTGCAAGTCTATCCACTTATATGATGAATAGAGAACAACTTCGTAATAGAGAAACTCATATCGCTCTTAAAAATGACTTGATTGAGCATATATGGCAAAAATTCGGTAGTGATAATTAAATATGTAATTTTCTTTTATGCATTGTTGTAATTTAAATTATATTATAAAGATTGTTATTTAGTTGAAGTGTTTAATTTTTTTTATTATTATAATTATGAATTTTGAATATAAAATAATTTAATATACCACCTTATAAATAAAATAAAAATTGATTATAAATAAATGTAATTATTACATGATATAAAAGAAAAAAGTATTTTAGGTTGGGTAGGGTTGGGGATAAATATAGCCTAAAGTCATGACGCACACCTAATCCCGAAACAAAAAGCCCGGGATTTTCATAGATTTTGTTGGTGTATCTCTGACTAATGGAGGTGTATAAACCGGACCTGAACCCTTGGACAACTCTATGCAACCGATGGAGCAGCGCTTCTTCTCCGCCGTCGACCGGGAATTCGAACAAAATCCTACTATCTCTCCTAAATCCACTGGCGCCATTCTCTCTCTAGTCTCAAACCCATGCACTTCGGACTCAACCCTCACTCCCCTCCTACAAACCCTTAAACTCCATCTCCAAAATCCTAATTCTAACCATAAAAAAATACTCTCTCTCCTCTCTACTCTCTCTCACCATCATCCCCGCCTACGCCGCCGCATTGATGCCGCCGTCCACGAATTCATCCGTCTTCCCTCTACCCCCACGTCTTCCATCTCCCACGCTCTCTCGCTTCTCGATCCGGACCGGTCTGAATCACTCGACTTGTTTTCCGACGAGTCCATATTCTTCTCGCTCTGCTTCTTCCAGTGTGTGAAAACAAGAAGATGGATGCTGAGAAACGTGAGTAAATTTCGCGTGGGGCCGTCGGCGTTGCTAACTGTTTTCTTAGGGTTTACTAAGGATCCGTTTCCTTATATTAGGGAAGCTGCATTGGATGGTTTGGTGATGTGGAACGGTAGTGTTGGGGTGGAGGATCGGAGTTTGGTTGACTGTTGCTATTTTAGCGCTGTAGAGCTTCTGTTTGATGCGGAGGACTCTGTACGGCGTTCTGCTGTACGCGCGGTATGAATTGTGATTGATATGGTTTTTTCTTTTCTTTTTTCATTTTAATGGCGCCTGTCTTGAACTATTGTTTCCTATTATCAACACGAAATTAATGGCTTATTCTGCATGCTAAATGCTTCTGGGAGAGGCTTAAGTTGTACAGAAATTGGATAATGTAGAGTTTCTTGTTCATTTTGTCCTCATGGAAGAGTATGCTTTTACTATGAACCATGTGTAGAGGAGAGGAGCCCTGTCTGTTATTTATTGTACTAAGATGAAGCTGCTTCATGTAAATTTATATGCACTTTGCTGACTTTGATTGGGGATGGTAGTCTTATTTCCACTTTGGTTTCAGGTCAGCAAATGGGGGCAGCTGCTTGTGGCATTGAGCCCGGATAAAACTAAAAGAGATTTCTCTGATGCATTATTTGTACAGGTTCTATGTTTCTCCTTCCTCCTGTTGCTTACATGCTGAGTGTGCTAATCCGGATTTCAAGATATTCATGATGTATGAAAGATTATGTGCAACATGCATTATGATAATATCAATATGGAGGGTGCAGTGACAATGTTTATAGAGTAGGTCTTGTATGAGACCGTCTCATGGAATGAGACAATGGGAATGAGTGTAACTAAGGCATTGGTTCATTAACACTTTGGTAGGGGTAGGTGTTAATTGTATGGTCTCATGCCATGAGACGGTCTCATACAAGTTTTTGCCATGTTTATAAGGGGTCAATGGAGTTCAATATTCTTAGCAAGTGAGCGAGGCAGTTGACTGACCATTTCGTGCTTTGGCATATTTGCAGAGTGTGTAGTATCTATGTACTGACATCCATTCCAACTGTTTCTTCTTTTATGCTTTTCTATATGTATGAATTTATTAATGTATTCGATGAATTGTCTGTTTGGAGTTGAATGTTTCAACTTACAGGACTCAGATGCTGTGATGCTTCCTTGATAAGTGTTGGTTTAGAAGTTCATAGTTGCAGCAAATCATTATCATCTACTCTTTCTGAAAAATTCATGTGTGTGTAGACATTGTTTAGGATTGGTACTATTTTTCATTCATGCTAGAAAGAATGTTGGGGTCATATTGCTCTTCTTAATCTAGTGATTTTGTTGTGCATCTACCTACAGCTTTGTTTAATGGTAAGAGACATGGACATGGAGACAAGGATCCCTGCTTTTAATGCACTTGGAAAGATTCTAACTGTTTCTGAAGATATCTTGCTACAAACCTTATCTAAGAAGGCATTGGCAGCAACCAAGGAAAAGAATTACCCAGGCCAGTACACTGCCAAAGTATTTAAAATTCCTGCAACTGCTGCTGCATTTACTTTTGTTCATGGATTGGAGGATGAATTTTATCAGGTTAATCTTGTTGTTCTAATCAATCCATTTGGATGCCACTTCTTCAATTGAATTATGAAGTTCAATTCTGAGCTTCATTGTCTGGTATATGGATGATTATGGGGTGCCCTTTACCAAAAATACTTTCATTCCTGTTATCTTCCTCATTAATCGTTCCTTGTATAATCCTGTGAAGGTGGCTGTTTCACTGTTGTTATCATCTGTACTTCAGGTTAGGAGATCTGCTTGTCATGCTCTGCAAATGCTGACAATTCTTTCAGCTGAATTTGCTGGTATGGTTGTTCACAGACTGATAGATATGCTGAATGACGATTCAGAGGTTGTACGGCTACAAGCTTTGCAGACTCTGCATCATATGGCTATTAATGATTATCTCAAAGTGGAAGAATCTCACTTAGACTTGGTAAATTACTGACCGGATAAATTATTAACCCATATTACATTATGGTTTTTTCTGGTTTAGGAAAAAAAATTCACTGCTGTGCATGTTAAGGTCTTTATCCATCTTATAAAAGCAGTATGAGTATCTGGTTAATTTCTTAAGCCATATGCACAGTGAATTGTAAATTTGTATCCATCTTAAAACGCAGTATATCACTTTGTTTTAGAATCATCAAATTTATGTTCTATTTAATCTGTTTATTTTGATGATTATTCTTGTACCAGAAAATTTACGACTCCCAACTGCCCCACCTACTACCGTCTACAAATAGTTGTTTAGACAGTGATTTCAGTTTACGTGAATTTCATAAAAAGACTAAACTAACTTTTTTTATAGATGGAAATGTCTATGTTTGGTGTGAACTTTGTGGTCTTAATTCTGTTTTACCCCCATTATCTTATGCTTACTATACCTAGATGATTCTGTAATTCTTTTGCTGTCCCCACTGTTTTTACATTCATTTGTTTTTATAACCACACTATCACAGTAGTCAAGTTTTTTGCTGATGCATGAGTATGAATGTTGAGGCATACTAATTTTGTTGTTTCAATGCAGTTTGTTGGTGCTTTAATTGATAGTAATGCCTTGATAAGGTCTGCTGCGAGGAAAACTCTCCAGTTAATTAAGTTACAGAAGTTGGCGATGTTTAGATCATGTGTTGATAGTCTTATGAAGAACTTGGAACTCTACCCGCAGGTTTGTTCAAAATTTGTTCTCTCAAAAGTGAATATTCATAATGCAATACACCAAGTCACCAATATTTCATTGTGTTATTTCTTTCATCAGAATCTAATATTCTTAAAAAAACATTGCAGGATGAAGCTGCTATCTTTTATGCTTTGTTTAAACTTGGTCGAATACATGGAAAATTTGTGATGCGCATCATTCGTGAGGTTTCTCAGGAGGTAAGTGGATGTTTCCTGTTTCTCAGTAGATCTTTCCCTTTGATGCCAGTGTCAAGGGATGGAAAAAGCATCAATAATTATGTTTATGATGTGCTGTTACTAATGAGGCAACACAAATAAGTGTGGTATTGACTTACAAATATGCTTTGTCTTGTCATCATAAGTAGTTAAAAATTCTTTTTGGTTCCTATCTCTAACAAATGGAACAGTTCTCCTAAAGTTAAATCTTGGGACTTCTCTGCCCTGTGGGTTTTGTATAATCAAATTGGGAAGGTCTTGCACGAAACCATCTCACGGTGAAACGACGCATAAGTTGGGCATGGTGTATTAACACTTTGGAAGGGATGGGAGTTAATTTGTGCTAGTTTGTGAACCGTCTCACCGTGAGACCGTCTTACACAAGTGTTTGCCATCATAATTTTGTTTAGATATATGTAGTCCATACCCGATCATAGCACTCAGAAAGTCATTTCGTTGGTCTTTAATATCTCCTAAAAATGTTGGAAAAACATACTATAGAAGTTTCCTTGCTGGGTTCTTTCTTGTAGGTTTCCATTTCCTGAAGTTAGAATTGCAGCAAGCTTAATATTTGTTTCTAGTTGGCATGGTTAAATTTCTACACGTGATCTGATTGCTTACTTGATTCTATCCATTTTATGAATAACCAGTTAGAGCCTTCTTTCGGTGGCAAGTTGAATTTTAGCAACACGAGAACAGCTGCATGGTTAGTGCTGGCCATCTCAGCTCCAGTGTCTTTCGAACGGAAAATCTGCAGCATGCCTCCACAGATATTTTCTTATGCGGTCGCTATGCTGGGTAGACTGTCCTGTGGCCTTGTTGATGTGATGAGCCAGGATACACTTTTAGCTTATTTATCTTTCTGCAGCAGATTGACTTTTGACTCTACCTATAAAAATTTTGAAGGGGAAGTTGTGGATCTTCATTTGAAGAATAATTATATTCACTTGTGTGAAAAGAGTGACAAAATCTCTTCTTTTCCTGAATCGATGGAAAATAAGAAAGTCAACCCTCCCCTTCAGTCACATGTTGAAGCAACAAGCTGTATGGAAATTGTCTTCCAAAAGGTTGTAAATCTGTGGCCACTGATACAACTTGGATGCATAAATGAAGTACAACAAACGTTGAGGTAATTATTCTTGCATTCTAAGAATTAAGATGGCTCTATTTTTGCATTCCTTAGTTAGTGCCTCATTTTGGAGAAAAACTTATTTGGGCCCTTATAGACAATATCTTTGTGCATGCTTTGCCACTTTGTAAAGTGCTTATCTTTCTTATAATTTATAGTAATTCTTGCATTGCTGGTTGCATGTACAGGGGTTGGAAGGAAGAATTGAGATTACTTTCTCGTGACTCGCACCAGGCTGCTGGCGTCTTGTTTTTTGCTTTGAAATACTTGCATGTCATAAAATTGCTTGGAAAGGCTTGGGCATGTACATCTCAGATAAATATCTGGTTCAATGGTATGGGATTTTTGGAGACCCTGTTGGGTCAAATGGAACGGAGGCTCAAAGAAATGCTATATAGATTCGTAGGCCTGAGCAGTGAGGGAGAATTGCATATCCTAGAGCTACTCCTAGTGACTTATACTTTGAAACTGTCTTGCGGAGAGATCTTCTGTCTTCAGGATTATATGAACAAATTGAAGTTTGTACTTCGCCGAGTTGAATATCTTTGTAAAGAAGGGTCAACTGAGCTCTCTCATTTTGTAACTGAGCTTCAGAATTTATCATGTGGCATTGGCAATTCTGAAGACGGAGCCATTCAGAAGTTGGATATACTTCAGAATTCTCTTAAGCTGTTCTCTCTTAGGCGTATCATGTTAACAAGAGATCTCAAGTACCTCGATGCAGAAGTGGATGTTTTTGACAATGATTTCCAAAATCCCCTTCCTTTTATTCCAGAGCTACCTGTTGGTATACCATTGAACATCACATTGCACAACATTTCGATTGAAACCAGATTATGGCTTGCAATTAATCTTGGTGAAAAATCAACCCAGTTTGTGTTCCTGGATTTACATGAATATGGAGGTTGCATTGAAACAAGGAAATTTAAATTTATTGCTCCTTTCATAAGGACGCCTAAAGTGAAACACTTATTACTGAAGATATACATTGCCATGGAATGCTGGTCTGAGGATCAACACTTGATCAATCGTAAAGGGCCAAAACATGAGCTTATCCACCTCTCTGAAGTAAAAGAAGTTCATCTGTGTGTTAGATAATTGGTGGGATCTGATGTTGCTCAGGCGAAGTAAAGCGTGGTTATGGGATCTGCATTCTGCTGAAGCTTGCCACTTGCTCAGAGTTGTTGGTGAGAGCTGGTGATGCACAATTTATGTCGGTTTCAGGAACTTGTGCTGTAGCTTGAAACAAGAGTCTCTTGATGGCTGCTAAGTTCAGGTAATGCTTGCTTCTGCTACATTTTTATGTTTATACCTATTTTAAACATGTTTCCATTTCTCTTACTGCCTTTCTTGTGTAGACCAGCTTTGTGTGTAGAACTGATAAAGAATAGTCTAGATTACATGATTAATAGTTAATCCTACTTGTATATGATGTACTTTAATTATTAAATTCTTAACAATCCTTTCTTGGGTATGTATGCTTTCACATATAGGAGGATTATCTACACAAATTGAAGAAATCTATCTCCACCAACGGACAAGCTTTTCTCTTGGAAAAAGGTACCTCATTTTGAGCAAATGTTAAATACTATAGGTCCCAACATGTCCCCGATTGTCCCCAAGATCAGATTCAAGAACGTTTCCTTATGCCTCTGCCCCTATGTTTTTTTTTTTTTTTTTTCCATTTAACAAAGTTTATTCATTTATTTTTATATAAAGACGCAAATGAAAAATTCCAAAATTTCAAAAAATGGAGCAATTATCAATCAAATCCTAAAACAGTTCGAGAGAGTGAATAGTAGATGTGGAACATGCCCACTACAGTATTTCTTTTTTATACTGATTGGAAACACAAAAAATACCGACTCATTTTATGCATTTGAAATCACTAAGCAGTTCATCTCCCCAATATGTTTGGTTTGGTAGATCAATCCTCTTTTCATAAAACAATGGCGGAGGCATAGCACCGTTTTCCTAGTGCCCTTGAGTTTGTTGCTTGCCAACCATGACCTTCCTTGTAACACTCGACCTGCATTTGCATAATCAGATTTTACAAAGGAAAGAAGAGCATAAACGGACTGTAATTACAAAGCTAACTAACACGTTGCATACCGCGTCTGTAATGTTGTTACCAGATTCAACAACCCCTCCAATAACAAAAATAGAGTCGTTAAGAACTGTGGCAGCTGAATATCCCCTGCCTTGGTTCATGGCTTCCCCAGGCATCCATGTTCCGAGACGAGGATCATATATCTCAACACTGCATGTCATGTTCACTCCATCATAACCACCAATCGCATATCTACAGAATCATCAAGAAGTATTCAGGTGAAAAGAAGAATCTCATTTATTCTATGATATGACTCATGGACTTATGGAATCTATTACATGACTTAGTTTGCTCCAACACTGTCATGTTTTAAGAAGAATATGACACAAATATCAAAGTGGAGCATCATGAATCCATCTCATACAAGACTTGGAAGAAAGCATTGCTACTCTTTCAAGGTTTTTTTTAGCATTAAGTCAAAACAAGAAATGAACTCGTGAATAGACTAGTCAATACAAAAAAATTGAATTTGTAAAACATAAGATTGTCGATTGAGAGACGGATAAATATTTAAAAGAGTAGAGGAAAGAACTTACAACTTGTCATTTAGTACAACTAATGAGTGGCAGCCCCTTTTAGTATCCATATCACATATGCTGCTCCAAGAATGTTCTCTAGGATCAAATCTTTCAGCAGATCTGGACATCAGAATCATTGGTTAGCATAATTGAAACATAAACTACAAAGACGTGATTGATAATTGATTTGTTAGATGCTGTTGCTGTCTAAACTTTCTGTACTTGTTACAATAATTAGCATGCAGATTCGCTTTGTTGTATTAAAAGTTCGTTTGCAAGTATCAAGTGCATGACCACCCGCTAATTCATTTGAAAGCTGCTTACTTCAAATAGTTATTTCCATCATACCCACCAACTGCATAGATCACACCATGACACTCCACAGCAGCTAGAGAAAACCGCTGTAAAAGAAAGTGAAAGCATTACATGGGGAACGAACGATGTTTAACAAAGACTGGAATTCATACTCCCTCTGTCCCCTGAATCTATTCCCCCTGAAATGAACATGAGTTTTAAGGAAAATGAGATAAAATAGATAAAGTAATGATATTGTAGGGTCCATTGATGAATAAAATAATTGTTTGTGAGTGTAATAATAAAGTAATGTTTCCAAAGAGGCAATGAGAAAGATTTGGGGATGGAAGAAAAAAGAAAGGGCGGATATATTTGGAGGAGGAAGTAATTTTTTTTTTTTTTTTTAAATCTTTTGTGGAAATGAACTAAGCATACAAAGCCTACTTCAAAATCAATTTATTGTCATGTAATAACACGTACGAAATTTGAACTAAAAAAATAATTTACTTTCGTTGCAACAGACAACATGCAGTGTATAAAGTGTGGCCAAAGTATATGCTTAAATGAATAATTTTTTTGATTTAACTGTACTGTATATGCCGAATACTACTTCTGTCCCACGACACTTTGCACAGTTACTATTTCTTTCGTATTTTCGCGAGCGAATTTTTTATTTGTATTTGAAATGATAAAATAATTTTAAAATTGTTTTGTAATAGAGAAGAGGTAGATCTATTATATCCTACCTTAAAAATTATTTTATCATTTCAAATACTAATAAATAACTCACTCTCGAAAACACGAAGATAAAGTAACCCTGAAAAGTGTTTTGGGACAGAGGGAGTATTGTGTTCAACAAGAGGTATAGTGAATCTGCAGATGACACAAGCACATATGGATTGGGAGGAATTAATTATAAATATCCTCTAAGTGGAAATGTAATGCTCTCCTATTATCCAACCTTTTTTTTATTTAAAACGATCCATTTACCAGGCATTACGTCAATTTAAAGTCAGAATACAAGGAATTAGATAAACTACCTTTTGTAGCATTGAGCGACCAGAAATCCATCTTCCAATATTTGGGTCGAACATTTCCACATCTGAAAAGCTTTCAGATCCATTTCCACCACCAACTGCAAAAAGCTTTCCATCCAAAGCAGCAGCAGCTAAACTGCCCTTTTCTTTGTTTAGGGAAGGACATAGAGTCCATTGATTCTTTACAACATCATATGATTCAACTTTAAATAGACAGAAAAAACTATTAGAGAAGAGAGAGGGAGTAGAGAGAGAGAGAGAGGGGGGCAAAAGCAATACCTGTATCACACCATATCGAATTCGATGCTCCTCCCAGTACATAAAGTTGTCCACCTAATTTGGCAACTGAGGCATGTGCTCGAACAGAAGACATTGACTTAAGAGACCTCAACACATCGTGTGATGGTGAGAAGCAATCCAACGCTGATGACCACGATACGCCATCATATCCGCCCACAAGGAATATCGACTGGTCCAGATTCAAGTTCAACTTGGGTGACTCCCTTGCTTTATTACCAGCAAGGGTTGCCGAAGGTTTAGATGTAGACTCCAGTATCATACATCTGTTTTCCAGTTGATTAATTTGTTGCTTAGCCTCCACCTGTCATGTAATATGGATTCAAAATTATTAGATTCTAGTAAAAAAAAAAAAAAAAAAAAATTTGCTTAATGCATACTCCTGCACAAGAATGTAGATTGGTTCTTCTATGTTGGGAAATAAAGTTCAATTAGAGACACTACTTCATCTACTATCCGCTACATAAAGAGGATAATCGATTATCTGAAGTCATAGCAAATGGCTTCTTTTTCAGACTTGAAGAGAAAGATTACCAGCTTCTTTTCTAGACTTGCCACCTTAAGGGTATGCTCTTGCTTGAATGCCTTCAGCTCTTCGATTTCCCCACACAACTGTAATCAACAGAGAGATATTGACTTTGAGTGAATGAGGTGTGAACTGTAAGAAACCAGATGGTGGAGCATCTGAAGCAACATCTATTTTAGAGAAATTCCGAAGAATAGTCAGGGCAACTATAACTTCATTTTTTATGTTGACCACAGATGTAATCTGATGTTCCAGAAACTATGAATGTCACCTATCTTCTATTATTGGTAATGTAGATATATGAAGTATGATTCGGAATTAAAAGGTCTTAGAACACTAGAAAGAAAGCAAATCAGTACGCCCAACCTCAAAGTTACTCCAAGCCTAGTTGAACAAACACTAGGCAGAGTCAACTAAACCTAGGCTCGACGAGCAAACCAACCTTTTTCCTATCTAGAACACAGTAAAGCAGATACCTCAACAAGTACCTGTGATATGAAAGCAGGACAATGAAAAGAATCAGAGGAACTTTCATCTTTCCCTTTTATTGATGTTATGGTAGCATTGTCATAAGTTTCAAACACCAAGTTACGGCCATCTGTAGAACGTTCCAGTACATTAACATCTGAGGAAGCATGACTGAGGGATAGCTCTTTTGACTTCATGTAGATAATGTCCTTTTCATCAGGTTGTTGCATTTGATTGCCTGGTGATGCCTCCTTCAATTGGTTTCTGTTGCAAGACTGATAATTATCTGAATCAGCAGACGTTCCAATAGAAGCATTGGCATTGGCAATGGCAATATCACCATATGAATACGTGGGATCGGAGGGTCCAATTTCCTCTACATTGTCATTTGAAGGAGACCTCTTCACTATTGCTGAGGACTTTTTGGGACTTCTTGGTATCCAGGATCCTGCACCTACTGTTAAAGGGGAGAATACGGAGATCAACTTGGTGGCTTGAACACGATCGAGCTCAAAACAAAAATGGTTTTGTGAGTAATAGTTGTCAGCAATTATTGGCTTAAACTGATCTTCAGAAAGAGCTTGGCATCCCAAACGGACACGGATTTGAACCTTAGTGTCAAACCATAACAAAAAGTAAACGAATATTAGGACTTCAGAAGTGAAGGTCCAACATAAAGAATATAGATGAAAGGATTTATGTAATAGGTAAAACAAGAATAATTTCGTGATACCTGAGCAGGAAACTCTGTTTTGTTTGAACCTCCATCTGTCCATGCATATGAATCAAAATTCTTTTTACCTGAGCTAGCAGCTTCAAAGATGCCATGAAGTTTCCTTTCACTGTAGCTAAACAAAAACAGCGGCAAACCTGGCTCGATGTTCTGAACGTATAAAAAGTGCTTACCAGGGAGGCCTATCAACCACGTAAACAAGTCTTGAATTAGAAATCTGATAACCAGATTAAACATGCATTGTGCTTTTAAGTATTTAACTGACCACATTCAGATATGAGCAAGTTTTTACAAATATACAGAGGATGAAACATAACTAACCAAAGAGTTGACGGGAGAGACATTCTCCCATGGTGCTCTTTGTGCAACCAAATATAACACCACCAAGTTGACCTTTCTTCAAATTTCTAGCCCATTTATTTTTAGTTGCCATATTTTTTGCTCACACAAAGCTTAAATGTTTGACTCCCTGTAAGAGGCAATTAGTTAAAAGAACAATTGCGCTTTAACAGTGATTAAGTATACCAAAAAGTAAGGGTACATGTATATCCCAACATGGCAAAGGGAAGAAGCTTTTGGGACATAGAATCGAACGCTTGGAATGAAAAGCAAACTATTATGAACAAAAACTTAGTACAAGTGAAGGATTCAATAAGAGGGAAAGCAGTAAGCAATTATATCAAACAAGAAACACATTCAATATAACTTTGCACTTGGATAAGCGCATTATATTTTCAATCTTGTTTGTTATTCTGGCAGCATTTTTAGGCCGCTAGCATAGAGCTCTGAAAGAGGACGCATAGAACTGCAGTAACATTAGTTTCATTGCGGAGACCCGAAAAGGATGAATACTACTCCTAGTATATTATTACTCGCTATTTCTTTTAATCAAACAAATCAAGGTATTCTTAAGGCTTAAACATAAACTACTTATTAATGTCAACATATTCTTCCTTGCGTTAATAAATCTTGCGAATTATCCAAATGTACTCGATTAAACAAGAAATAAACAGATTGAATAATCTATTCAAACGGCTAATCAAATTGCAAAGGATCAAAAACCATCGGTCTAAGAATCGCAATTAACCTACAATTCTCGCATTCCGCAATTTATAAATAAAATCAACATAGGGTGAATCCCATTAACAAAAACAGACTCGAGGTAAAGAAATAAATAAAGTGAAAAACCCAATCATCCTCGAAATGGTCTCGTTTCGATTTCACGAAAAAGGCAACAGAAGAATTGGTTCATCCACATTGAATTAAATAATATTCAGAGATTGCAAATGAGTTTACATTTCTGCCAGTGCCAGATTGAACGTTGTGCTTGTGCAGTGAAGGAACCCCGGGAGAGTACTAATGGCAATGGGTATATTCAAATGTGGACTTACTGTTTAAGAGAAGCGCCAATTTGTTCATTATCATACTGTACGCGGCGCATGTTAGTTCCTCCCTGCCTTTTCTAATTTCATACTTTTGTACCCTAAAATCAATTTTTTTTACCACTTTTTAAAATATTACTCCCTCCGTCTCAAAATTATTTACACCCTTGACATTGCACATAAAATAATAATAGTGGTAAAATAGTGCACATGGATAAATATGGGTATATTTTTTAAGTGAGTGTTCACAAAAATCAATATTTCATTTTTAGATACCAAACGTTCAAATAAGAAAAGTGTGTAAATTTAGAGGAGATAATTACTAAAAAGCCTAAATAAACCTGTTAAAAATATTTAACTAATAAAAGGCCTAAAATAAGCCTGTTTAAAAATATCTAACTAATAAAAGGCCTAAAATAAGCCTGTTTAATTTGGTCAGGTCACAGAGTGCACGAGACAAAAGGGAAAATAAACACTAAAATGAACATGAATTTTGAAGAGAGGGAAGGCCTGCAGACTGCCAATGCCTAGTCCCATAAACTGGAGTGATGAGTCCAAATCAACCCCAGCCTTTTATTCTGGCAAGTGAATCGTAAGTTATTTCTACCAAAAAAAATAAAAAATATGGCATAAAAAACCAGACAATACACATTCCTATTAAAGTATTAATGTGTCGTGTTTAATTTATATTTCATTCCACCGTTCCAGTTATGAGACGGTCTCACATGACCTCATAATGTATATATTCATCTTGTTGACTCCAAATTAAAATTATATATTAAGAATCGTTGATTCATTAAAAAGTATTACTTTTTCTATTCAATTCTACTAGATTTATTTGTTTTTGCATGAGTGTTAAGTAAAGCGAATTGTAAATTGAGAGTGTAAGAACATGGAGTTGAATTGGGGTTAAGGAGAATAGTAGCAATCTGGTTAGTTTCGATGGTTGGGTTAGAAACCCAAACTTAAGTTTTAACTTTGGTAATGCTACTGCTACTTGGATGTAAGCAACGATCTCAGGTATGTCTTATACCCATGTAACTCTTGTGAAAGTGTAAAATATTTCATTTTTAAAAAGCATAATTAAATTTATTGGACTAGAACGAATAAATTTGGACGGAGGAAGTAAAATATTTATATTATAAAATTAGTATTGAATTGGGGGTGTAGGTGAGTTGAGATAGCTCATGGGCTATTCCAGTAGTTTTGGAACCCTTAATTTGAGCTCAGCATGTTAGGCTTGTGTTTACAAATGTATCTCAATTATAAATAAAAATAAAAATATTTAATTAATATTATGTAGGAGTATGTGATCAGGTCGAGTCGAACTTGGACATTCGATCAAGTTCGTGTTGATGAGCTCTGATTTTTCTAATCTAGTTGAGTTCGAGTTTGATACAACTTGACTCAATTTGATGATATTAAATGTTTCATTCAAGTGTAATAGTTGTTTCACACAAGACCAACCCATCAACGAGTAATATCAACTTATCATATTTTTATAAGAGTATTATTTAATTAAGATACAATATTACGAGTAGGTTTTGTATGAGACCTCATCACGGTGAGACGAAATATTTGTTTTTATCAATAAATGGTCAATTTTATTCATCCGCAATAGGACTTACAAAGGTATGAGTGATACATTTACACCATGACTACTAAAAATAGAGCTTCCTTTACATATGGACAAATTGTGTTTACACTCCCACAACTAATCTAGGATTTTCTATCCAGGTTTGAAAATTGAAATATTTCCACCTTTTCTCCTTGTTCACGAACCAACTCCATGTCCTTGCTTTCAGCTCATCCACTAACTTTTCAAAAGAACAATCCACTTGCTAAAAAATCTTCTTATTTTTCCTTTTCCATATCAACCATGTAGTGCAGTCTCATAAACTCGCAACAACCATTTTACCTTTTCTCCCCTTAAAAAGTCTACTAAAGTGTAGTAGATTTCGAAGGGGATTTGAGGAGAAAACAGTGTTAATTCCCCACCAATTCATAACTGCCATACAAACGGAGTACGAAAAATTACATTCAAAGAAAATATGTTTTACCATCTTGTTGGTCCCAAAAAGGTTAT
Organism: Ballota nigra; assembly: GCA_947034835.1. Classification (NCBI taxonomy): domain Eukaryota; kingdom Viridiplantae; phylum Streptophyta; class Magnoliopsida; order Lamiales; family Lamiaceae; genus Ballota; species Ballota nigra. The sequence goes on along the minus strand of OX344720.1, from coordinate 68,591,352 downwards.
CCAGCGGAAAGCGTTTTGAAATATTTTTAATGAAAACCCAATTTCTAAATTAAGTGCTAAAATTGAAATGCAGAAATTTAAAGTGCAGAAAATAAAGAACATCATATTTATAGTGGTTCAGACCAACTTGTCCTACGTCCACTCTCCCTTTCTCAAAAGGGGACCCACTCTCCAACCAACTTACTATCTGGAATTGGAAAGTATCAGATCCTTCGTACAACAACTTTCACTCTTACGATCTAACTCTTGCACCAATCTATCTAGGAATATAAGGATTGTGTAAATCGTCCAACTAAGAACTCCTAAAGAGTGTATATACGTGAATGAACAAAGTTTAGTGATGGGAGAGTTCGTGTGCTTTATGCTCTTGCCGACTTTTGTAGAACTCATCACTATGCACTCTTATTTATAGTTGTGAGAATTAACTAGCCGTTGAAATGCTAGCAATTCAAACAACCATAATTGGAGGGATATAATCAATCAAAGATTGATTATATGATTGATTTAGTTGACTTCAATCAAGCAATCAATCATATCCTCCATCAGTTGACTTCCAGATTGCCTATTCTCAATCATTGAACTCCAAGATCTCCCTGTCTCTATATTACTACGAAGCCTCTGGGTGAGTGAACTAATCTGTCACACTCGTCTGGTCTGGTCTGGGGTCGTCTGGTCAGACTCCTCTGGCCAGGCTCCTCTGGCAGACTCCTCTGGTCAGACTCTTCTAGCAGACTCCTCTGGTCAGAGCTCATCTGGTCTGATGACTCGTCTGCTCTGGTGACTCATCTGCTCTGATGACTCATCTGCTCTGGTGACTCATCTGCTCTGATCTAGTCACCTCATCTGGGCACCTCTGGTCAGGTCACCTCAGATTTCTTCCCCCTTAACCAAAGACCTATTCTAAACCTAGACTAATCTGTAGCTGACTAACAGGTTCAGCTAGTCCTATTACAAGTTCTTTATTTTAACATCTTTAAAACATCTAATATATATCCCAACACGTCTCAATGGCTTCACCACAGAAAATGCAATTTCCGTCTTCGTTTGATCCCAAGATTCCTTTCTTTTTTAGCTTCTTCTTTGTTGGTAGCCTTTTCCTTATTACTCTTCAAGCGTGCACGCCTATCTTTTGTGGGATGAACTTGTTCCAAAGCATCTTGTACCCCTTCTCTTTCTCCTGGTCTCTCGGATCTTCATTTTCTTCCTCTCGTAGCCACTCGTACACTTCACGAACCTTGAGGCCTTGTTTGTTTTGGGATTTACCCGAACAGGACTAGGACTTTCCGGCCCCCGTCCCATTCTAGTTAGAGATGTAACATCTAGTTTTTACATCTCATTCTTCATCCACACCTATAAATACCTATTATTACTCATCCCAATACATTTCACTTTTATCACTTTTCTCTCACTCAAGCATTACCCACATATCACTTTTCTCTCACTTACACTCTCTTTCCTACTTTTCTCTTACATATCCTACTATACTCTTACACATGATTTGACATAAAGTAAAATCTCACCCTACTAAAATCTTATAATAAACACACACTTTTATTATCATCAAAGACTTTACATCTTGTGGATTTAAAGTCATGACTTCACACGCCCACTTAAATCTTGAAACAAACAAGCCCTGAAAGCACCGTCTTTTCCTTTCTCCCATCTCCATTTGTCCTCCATTTCAGCCTTCGGAACATACCTGTTAGTCACCGAAAACAGCTTATCAAGCATTATTTTTTTCTCGATCAAAAAGTTCACGACGCCAATGAAAATTCCAACGCCATTCGCCCTCAACCCACTCTCCCACCTCACTCACCATGCCCCCCTTTAAATTACTAAGATAATATAACCTATTGAATCTATTTTTTAGGCATTCCCCTTCACCCGCCCACTTATCTTGCCAAAAACCCGTCTTCTTCCCATTCCCCAAACATCTCCTCACTCCTTCAAAAAACCAGCCCCCCTCCCTCCTCCAGCTGCCTTCACCACTTCCCTCCACCACCCCCTCATCTGTCTCCCTCCAGCCAATCCCCTACCTAAAAACCTTCTCCCCACGCTACCCCAAACCGAGACTCTATTACTCTAGCCCAAAGACTATCTCTTTCATTAAAAAAACCTTCATACCCATTTACTAATTAGCACCCTATAAAAACAATCCAACTCCTTTACCCCCAAACCCCATTTTGCCTTCGAGTTACAAATGTGTCCCCACCTAACCCAAGCTATCTTTTCTATGCTCTCACCACCACCCCCCCATAAAAAATTTCTTTGAAGTTTCACGATCTCCCTAGTAATGCTTTTCGGAACCCTAAAAGTGGACAAGTAGTAAACCGGGATAGAGTTTAGGACCGCGTTAAGCAAAACTAATCTTCCTCCAATCGAGAGTTTCAAATTCTCCTATCTCTTGATTCTGCTCTTAGTTTTCTCCACCACTGGCTTCCATAGCGCCGCTTTATTGGACGAACCACCAACCAACACTCCTAGGTAGATGAACGGAAATTTTCCAATGTTACAACCCAACAGGTTTGTCATGTTGTTCAACAACCACTATTGCATGTGCACTCCAAAAATTGAACATTTGTTCAAGTTCACACTCATTCCAGAGATCGATTCCTATAACCTCACAAATGGTTTGAGAAAGGCTGCATTTTCAATATTCGCTGCTCCCATGAAGACAGTATCATCAGCAAACTGAAGATTAGAGATGCCCACCTTATCTCTCCCGATAAAGGCAGGTTCATAAAGCCTTAGCTCCACAGCTTTTTGAATCAATAGACTAAACCCCTCCGTTGCCAATATAAAAAGAAAGGGCGAAAGAGGGTTCCCTTGCCTCAGACCTCTTTCCAACTTGAACTCCTCAGTCGGGCTACCATTTAAGAGTACTGAAGTACGGGCCGTCGTGATGCATTCCATGATCCACTTTCTCCATTTGGCGTGAAATCCAAATCCCTTCATCACTCTCTCCAAATAACTCCATTCAACAGAATCGTAAGCCTTTGCAAAATTAATTTTGTAAAAAAACCTATTTTTTTCGCTGCTTTGGCCTCTTCTATTGCCTCGTTCAAAATAATGACGTTGTCCAGAATCTGACGCGCCCCCCCCCCCCCCACGAACGCACTCTGCTAAGGATAAAAAATCTTATCAAGCACATTGCATAGACTCTTAGAAAGCACTTTTGAAATAATCTTGTACATTCCTCCAATAAGTGAGATTGGACGATAATCATTCATATCCATTGCCGCTTCCTTTTTCGGGATTAGCACGATGAAGAAAGGATTAAGTCCCTTCACCAATCTGCATTTGTCACGAAATTCCGACATTAAAGTCATAAGATCATCATTGTATACCTCCCTCATCTCCTTGAGAAAGAAAAAATTAAACCCGTCGGGGCCCGGGCTTTTTGAACTATCACACTCCCAAACCGCTGCTTTCACTTCATCTTCAGTAAAAGGCCTGATTAACCTATTGTTATCCTCCGCTAAAACTTTCTTCCCGAACAGATCAGCCGCCATACACGGTCTTGGCATTACCACCTTCCTGAAATGGTTCTTGAAGAAAGCACATACTCCTGCCTTAACCATCTCAACTTTCTCTTGCCAAATTTTGTCCACCAAAATGCCCTGAATTTCGTTCTGCTTCCTTCTTTTGTTAATGACACCATGGAAGTACCTTGAGTTTGCGTCCCCCTCCTTTAACCACTTTCCCCGTACTTTTTGGCGAAGGAGGTTGTCCCTATGATGTAGATTCAATAAAAGTTCTGCCCTTTCTTTATTTCTTAATACAGTTTCATGCTCTTCCAAGCCGAACACCTCATCGATCACATCCAATTTCCAAATTTCTTCTTTGTGTTCCTCAATTTTCTTGTCACATAACCCAAAAATCTGCTTATTCCACAACTTTAAATCTTCTTTCAGTTTCTTGAATTTCTCCTTGAGGACGAACTTGATCCACCCCTCAACCGTGTAATTTCTCCATTTTTCTGCAACGAAATCTTTGAACCCTTTATGTGTCATCCAAGCGTTGATGCATCTAAACGATTTGGGACCCCAGTCTTTACCTTTCACCTCCAATAAGATTGGACAATGGTCAGAAATTGTCCTCTTGAGGCCCCTTTGGTAAGAGAAGGGCCACAATGCCAGCCAACTATTACTAATTAGAATCCTATCCAATCTGCTCTTGCATGTACCATCAGGCCGGTACCACGTAAATGTTCTACCATGTAGCGGCAGGTCAACCAAATCCGACTCACGAATGAACTTGTCAAAACTTTCCACGTCCCTCCTATGAGCACTAGCATTCCTTCACACCCTCTCTGAGTTCATCCTAACTGAGTTAAAATCCCCCAGTAAACAAATAATTGTTCCCCTATTCTGATTTATAACACACATAATTCTTTCCCACATGTCCTCTCTTTCAGAAAGAGCGCAGGGAGCATAAATGTTAATGATACTACAAAATGAGCCATCAGCAATCCACGAACTGTTCACTACTAGAGCACCCTCCATATACCAACTACTCGAAACACATAACTTATCAGAATTCCATATAAAAATTATACCACCAGCTCTACCATCAGACGGTTTAAACGCCCAGTCAAAATTCCCCTGTCCCCAGATAGCTCTACTCACAAACGCATCTATTTTTTCCAATTTGGACTCCTGAATGCAACAAAAATCGATTTCGTACCTTGCTTTTAGTTCTCTTAATTCTCTTCTCTTCGCCTTGCTCCCCAGACCACTGATGTTGTAGGAGAGCATCTTCATTGTTCAACAGTTTCTGCCTCCTCATCGATCTGCTTTCTCGGGCCTACATTCTGTTCTTCCCTTGTAGATAGAGCTGTCATCATCCTTTTGTCCGAAACACCAGAATGAAGACCTAACTTCTTTCCCAGAATCCAAGTTTCCTCTCCTTCTGACTTTCCCTGACCCACCCTCTATTTTTGTTTTCCTTTAGCTACACATTTGCTTGATTCCTTTCTGATTGCATCCCGTTCCTCACTTGACGCCATCTTCTCAACAAAAGAGCTTCATTGTGTGGCTTCGGATAACGCTTTACTGTTCTTAATTTTGATTGAACCCTTATTCCGTCCGCGTTTGGCGGCATCCTTCCTTGCATCTCCAGTGATTTCACTCTGACTGATATCTCTCATATCTCTTGATTTGCCGTTGCAAAAAATTTGGGAAGGGTTTACGTGAACTGTTGAGTAATCTGCTAATTTCCCCTCCTTCAAATTGTCTTTAATCACATCGAGCTTTTCTTTAAAGGAAACTTGGGCTTTTCTATTGGATTTATTATTATGCAGGCCCTCAACATCTCCTGGGCGAAAATTCTGAGAATTAATAGAAATATATGAATCAGGCCCAATTTCAGGCCCGAAACAGCCTTAACATAAGTTGTTTTTCACTAATAATAAATATAAGTTGGACATGACGCATTAACACTTGAGTATATATAGAGTGTAATTGATTCATACATAATAAATTATTGAAGGGTCTTAGTTGTTTTCACTAAAATATATTAGTAGTTGTTTTCATTGGAGGGTATTAGTTATTTTTTATTTTATTGAAGAATCTTAATTTATTTTCATTGAACATCTAAAACTCCTTAGTATAAATAAGTAATATCCTTTAGTGAAAACAAGTAATACCATAATCAATTTCACTTTATAGTTTGTCTTAACATTTTGAAAAGAATGGATGAAGATTTGTGTTAGTCTTTTGAACCGTCTTGTCTTAAAATCGCATCATACACGTTTTTGCCTAATACTGTATTTTATATATATATATATATTTAAAAAAATAAATAAATTAATTATTAAAAAACACAACAAGATTGCGGGAACCATTTCAAATTTGGGGACACAGACACACACTAATCATCTCCCCTCCTCAAAAACACAATTATTCAGACCCCCCTAACTCATTTCCCAACCCCCTCCCCACATCTCTCTCTCTCTCTCTCTCTCTGCAAATGGAAATGGATGCCGCTTCCCCTCTGTACCCCCAACCCTCCCCACCCCCCTCCAAGAAAACCAGCTTCATCACCTCCCTAATGTCCGCCACCGCCTCACCCTCCTTCAAAGAAGACACCTACTTCCCCTCCCATCTCAAATCCTCCCAAAAGAAAGCCCTCCATGACCTCAAACACCATCTCTCCTCCACCCCTGGCCCCCACTCCATCTGGGGCATCCCCCTCCTCTCCGACACCGACCCCCGCGCCGACGTCGTTTTGCTCAAGTTCCTCCGCGCCCGCGACTTCCGCGTTCCCGACTCCCTCACTATGCTCCTCGATTCCCTCGCCTGGCGAAATGAGTTCCAAACCGACGCCGTTTTGGAAGAGGAACTAGGGTTCCAGGACCTCGAAGGCGTCGTCGCCTACATGCACAAATTCGACCGCCACGGCCACCCTGTCTGCTACAACGCCTACGCCATTTTCAAAGACAGGGAAATGTACGATAAAATCTTCGGAGACGATGAAAAATTGAAGAAATTTCTCCGCTGGAGAATCCAAGTCTTGGAAAGAGGGATTAAGCTTCTCCATTTTAAACCCGGTGGCGTTAATTCCATTATCCAGGTTACCGATCTTAAAGACATGCCCAAAAGAGAGCTCAGAACCGCCTCTAATCACATTCTTTCCTTATTTCAAGATAATTACCCAGAAATGGTGGCCAGAAAGGTAATTCAATTAAATTTTATTTTAAGTTAAATGTTCACATCTTTAATTTTTTTTTTTTTTTTTTTTATCAATTTTCAGATTTTTATAAATGTGCCCTGGTACTTCTCTCTGCTGTATTCAATGTTTAGTCCGTTTCTGACGCAAAGAACCAAGAGTAAATTCGTGATATCCAAGGAAGGAAACGCTGCTGAAACGCTTTACAAGTATGTTTGAAATGCTCTGTTTTTCTTCCGACTTTCTATTTGTGGGATGGTAATATATTTTGTGGTGGTGTTCATTAAATTCTGTGGTTTATTTGTTCAGATTTATTAGGCCGGAAGATGTTCCTGTACAGTATGGTGGACTGAGTCGACCCGGTGATGTTGGCAGCGGTCCAGCTAAACCGGCTTCCGAGTTCTCTGTCAAAGGAGGGGAGAAAGTGAACATTCAAATTGAGGGCATTGAGGTAATTGTACGGGGTTATATTATTTTATTAGCTTGCTGCTAGCTAAAAGAAATCTGGAGACTAGTGTCTGATGTTATTTTGCTAGTTGTCCCACTCTGTTTCCTTTTATTTGACCTTTATGCCCTTTTTGTCTCTTCTCTTTACAATCGATAGTGTAGCATTAGCATTAGCATAGCCATATAATTTAGACACGGAAATACGAAATTAAACACAAATTTAGAAAGAGTCAGACTCATTTGCATAGTGAAACATTTAAGTAAATATAATTTGAAACAAGTATTTAACTGAAAACTTAAAATAAAATGTACATTAATATTGTTGAGACTTAATGATGTTTTTAAAATAGAAATGTGGTGTTAATAATTTGGATTTGGATTTGGATTTATAGGGTGGTTCAACTATAACATGGGACATGGTGGTGGGAGGGTGGGACCTGGAATACAGTGCAGAGTTTGTACCGAATGCTGAAGGTAGCTACACCATTGCGGTGGAGAAGCCACGGCGGATTGCCGCCGCCGAGGAGGCGGTGCACAACTCGTACACCGCTAAGGAAGCCGGTAAATTGGTGCTTTCGGTCGACAACGCCACCTCCCGGAAGAAGAAAGTCGCTGCGTATCGATACGTTGTACGAAAATCCGCCCTTGTGGCGTAATACAAGTAATTAGAGTTTTATTTTCCTTATATAAATTAAGGAATCTCTCTTTATAATATTTGTTGTTTCCTGTGTTGAGAGGATAATGTTTGGATTCCGATATTATGTACTTTGGTCACGTGTAAATGAGAGTATTTTTAGTAGTATATGGCTTGTTTTTGTTAATATAATAATCCAAATTTAAATTTGAGGTTTAAATCCGAACCTTTTTTACAACTGCTTTTATTTCAATGTTCCACAACTATTTTTACAATAAAGTAAAAAATATTAATATTTAATTTTATTTAACGCTCATGTATTCTATTTTAATTCTTATAATTGTGTTATCTTTAATTACAAAAATTACAAAAAGTAGTTTCGGAACGGGAGTATCAAGTATTAATTCCGGTAAAAGTTGTTTGATATTCCTATCATGAGGTTTTCAAAAAATATACTCCCTTAACTAATTTTATAGGACACATTTGTTTTCTGTTTTTTTATCAGTAAATCCCATTTTTATTTCACAAAAAGAATGATAATTTACTCTCGTATAAGCAATACCAATTACACATTCTTTTTGCTACAAGAATAATACTCATGTGGTCCTTGATTCAAACCCAACTGAATATAAGACACATCTGTAATATGTTAGACCGAATGAAATAATACTTCCTCCGTCTAAAAAAAATTGCACCTTTGGGATTGCACGTAGATTAAAAAAATAGATAAAATAATGATATATAAGTATATATATGTATATTTATGTGAGGGTACGCAAGTCAATGTTTTTTTTTAAATAGTGTGCAAATTGGTAGGAGACGTTCAAATAAAAAAATGTGCAAATTTTTTTTGGACGAAATGAGGAATATTTAATACATTATTGATTTTTGTGAGTGATTTTTTTTTTTAAAGAATATGATAGTAGTTGTAAAACATTCGAATGAGATTTTTATAGGTGGGAAAGTACTTGTAAGTTGTAAATTGTAATATATCCCATGGCATATAGGACAAAGTTATCTGAATAGTGGAGGTAATTTGTTTTTCTATTATTGACTTTTATTGTATTGAAATATTGATGAAGTGAAAAACAAATGTGAATGATTGAAAGTTTTGTCATTCTAAAAGCAATTGCAACCAATTCATCATATGTGCGTGGAGAATTAAACTCAGAATTGGTGTCCTTCACTTGTTACCATTTTCGAGCACATATTCCATTTTGATGTTGTATTTTTATACTTATTTCACTATTCTAATACATGAATACATGATACAGTGACAATAATAATAATTTGTTAAATGCATGCATGATGTAGTACCAAAGTATAAATTGTTCCGCTTGCTAGCTCAATTAAAAAAAAAAAAATAGTGGAGTTAATTTATTTCTCACAATTATGTTGAGTTGCGCATGAAGCCTATGATATTGCTAATGATCGACGCATTGAAATGGTTGGACATAACTCATTTTTAAGAATATAGATAAAGCATGATAATATTAATGATGGACAAAAGTTAGGAGACTAATGATCTTGCTAGACCAAAGGAGTGCCTAAAAGTGTGGTAATACGATAAAGCGTCTTAGGATCCTGTGTTAAGCCATAATGTTCCCTTGAACTTTTGTAAAATCAAGGGGCATTAGTACTTTGTTAAGACTATGGTGTTCGATTGGGGACATTTAATTATTAAAAATAGTGGGTCCAATTTTGAAATTTGGGCATGTTAAGTAATTGAATGATAAGGGGGAAACTGAGTCTACTTTAGAAGGACATGTGGGGGTGGGTCAGTAAATGAAGACTTTTGAAGCACGTTGTCTGTGGTTTGGTTAGGGTGTGTGGGGATAGTATTGGAACTTCAGCGTTAAAGGAGAAACGTAAAATTAAGGATATTTAAAGATGAGATTGCTTGATTTTCAATCTCTGCTGCTCTGAAATTTTTCTGATATGAGCACGCTTTCTTGGAAATCGTGAAAGCAATTGGCAAAAGTTGAGGAGGGTGGGTTGCTGGGTGCAGTGCAGGGCATACCTGTACACGAAAATATTGATGACAAGTGATAACTTGGTGCCTTTTTTTTTTTTTTTTTTTGAAATTGAACATTTTGAAGTTTTAAATATTCTTTTTATTGAAACAAGAAATTTATACAATATTTTTTTAAAGGAAAATTATACGCTTCTTTTATTTGGATGTCTCATACTAAATACTCCCTTCGTCCCAGCATTTTTTACATACAAAAGAGGGACACATATTAAGAAAATTGTGCTTTTATAGCAAAGTAGTGACATATGGGTAAATATGTGTATATTATTGTGAGTGTGCACGCAAATCAATATTTTTTTATTTGGAGCGTGCAAATAATTTTGGGACGGACGAATAAGAAAAATGTTCAAATAATAATGTGACGGAGGGAATAGTACACTAATATGCACAAATTTAGCCACGTGGCACTACTCTACATATATACCTTTTTTCTTAGTCAACAAGTACCACTATTATACATTCTTTCTTGGTCCACGTGCAATTTTAAAGATGCAAATTCCATTGCACGAAAATAATATGATACTCTCTCCAATTCATTTTTTATTATCCGTTTTACCATAAAGTAATTTTTTTTTTCTTCACATTACTAAAATAGCAAAAAACAAACACTACCCTTTTTAACTTACCCTTTAAAAATATCATTTATTTACACTCATATCACTACTTTATTAACATTATACCCATAAATACCAATAAACAATTCTTACTCCTTTTTAAAAATCTACTTTATACCTACAAATAGAGCTAGCAAAAGGCCGGGCCGGCCCGGTTCGTCTGGCCAAACACTATTCGCGGGCCGGGCCGACACGTTTGCACATCGGGCCTGTAAAATTCCAGCCCGACCCGTTCCAACTTTTTATTTATTTATTTTTCCTTATCTTAAAATAATATTTTGTAGAGTTTTTTTTTATTCCACGGTACTGGAAATTGAGGGGCTTCATTTACAAAATTCCTTATTATGACATCAACTATCAAGTCAAGTATGTTTAAAAAATAACTAAATATACAATACTAAATATCATTTAAAAACTAAATATACAACATATTATGACAATATCAAGTTAAGTATGTCTATATATTTGTAATTATAACACTAAATATCATTTAAAGAAACAACACTAATTATAATATTTTTAAAATAAAATAGATACAAAAATAAAAAAATAAATCAATCGGGCCAAACGGGCCGGCCCGTGGCCCGTCGGGCCAGCCCATTTGGTCCACCTGGCTGGCCGGGCCGGGCAAAAAACGGCCCGGTTTTTTCGGGCCTATATTTTTTGGGCACGGCCCGGCCCAAATTGCCGGCTCTACCTACAAATACTAACAAACAATATTTTTATTAAAATCCACGTCCTTTTTCAATGGACAATAAAAAATGAATCGGAGAGAGTATAGAATACTCTCCCATCCTGCACACTTTTCATTTCGATACGTCTCAATATTATTTGCATAAATATGAAATGAAAAAAAAATACTTACAAACTATACATTCACAACATTTTCACGTTTACACAAATGTTATTATAAAGAAAGTCAATAAAGTAAAAAGATGATTTTTTTACAAAATTACCCCACAAACCAGCCAAGCAAGTAAAATATATATATATATATATATTCTTTTTTTAAATTTGTGTGTATAGATTAGTGTACAAAAAATTATGGGAAGATTTTGGACTAAAAAAATTGATGGTCAATAAATGATGACATGTGTGATTTCATATTGAATGTCAATTTAACTTTCACTTTTTATTTAGTAAAGAATTAATAAAATTTCATTTCTAAAATAAATAAATAAGTAATTAATATACTATTTATTGAGGCGCAACCATTTTTTTTTTTAAGTCTAAGCAAATCAAGTCAAATTTAATTCAAATATTTTGATAGGATATTAATAGGTAAATCTATATGAGTATGTATAGAGTGAAATTGATTTATATATGAATAATTGAAGGGTATTATTTGTTTTCACCGAAGAGTATTAGTTGATTTTATTGAAGAGTATTACTGATTTACACTGAAAAATTTTAGTTCATTTTCACTGAACAACTAAAACTCTTTAGTGTAAATCAGTAATACACTTCAGTAAATACAACTAATACTCTTCAATGAAAACTACTAATACGCTTCAGTGATTTATGTATAAACTAGTTTCACTCTATACTTTGTCAATTTATATAATTAAAATTTTAATATGATATACTACCTCCGATTCATTTTTTATTATCCATATTACCATAAAAAGAAGATTTTTTTTTTGTTTCCCACTTACCTAAAATAGCAAAAAGCAAACACTACCCCTTTTAACTTACCCCTTAAAAACATCATTTATTTACACTTATGTCACTTACTTTATCAACTTTATACCCACAAATACTAATAAACAACTCTTACACCTTTTAAAAATCTACTTTATACCCACAAATATTAATAAACAACTCTTTTTATTAAAACCCGTGCCATTTTGAAAGTGGAAAACAAAAATGAATCGGAGGGAGTACTATGTGAAATAATATTTTCGATATATCATAACCAACCACCCTAACCTTTCCAACTTATAAAATATCTTGAAGGCCAAGGTTATATACAGTTCAATCTTTTGTTAATACACTCCACTCAAAAAGTGTTCGGAAAAAAAATTAAAATTTCGAAAAAAAATTCCGAAAGTGCAAAGAAAACTCTAAATATATGAATTTTTGGAATTTTTTTCCGAAAATTATTATATTTTTCGAAAAAAAATTCCAAACAATTTTTTGGGTGGATTGTACTCACAAACATGGGACTGTATCTATCCTGGGCCTATCTTGAATTTTGGATGGGCCTACTGAGATTCTCAGCATATACTTGGATTATTATTTTATAAAAATAAATAATGAATTTGGGCCTTGGAGGCTCGTGCGCCAAGAAGCTGTTACATGGCCCGACCCGTTCTGCCCACCGTATTGCTAATGTTTTTTTCTCCAAGGGAAATGATATCAGCTTACAAATGTAGCTTATAAAATTAAATACAAAGTCTGTAAAACTGTTTTAAAATATTAAATATTTGATTAAATGTATGAAAAATCAAATTAAGGGTATAAAAAGTTTGGTTAAAAAATATTAACAATTAAAATATGATACACTGACCCTAATTTTTTATAAATTAAAACAAGTTTCATGACAAATTTATCATGAATCATTTAATTAATTAATTTCATATAAAAAGAACGTAAAGAGAAATATTATATATAATTTATGTTGGTTGTTTAATTTATTTGGTTGCTATTTAAATTTTTAAGTAGAAAGGTGTTATTTAAATTGTAAGTATTACTTGTGATGTTAATTTAAAAACTAAATAAAATAAACATGTATAATCCTACGTGGCAAGATGACACACGCTCCGGCAAGCCACATCATCAGTTGCCGGCCGAAAAAAAAAACGTATATCAAATTACAACAAATATCAAAGGTTGAGTTTTTTTTACAAAAATCTAAAAATTCGTGATTAAATTGATACTAAGTATAAAGGTCGTGAATTTATATGAAATTAACCCTAATGTTTTTTTCTCCAAAGGGAAATGATATAAGCTTACAAATGTAGCTTATACAATTAAATAGAAAAGTCTGTGAAACTATTTTAAAGTATTAAATATTTTATTAAGCTTATCAAAAATTACATTAAGGGTATAAAAAGTTTGGTTAAAAAATATTAACAATTAAAATATGATACACTGACTCTAATTTTTTATACTTTAAAATAGTTTCATGATAAATTTATCATGAATCATTTAATTAATTAATTTAATATAAAACCCTATTCATAATTAAAATACCAAACATAATTTGAGATAAAACTAAGGGTGATACGCAATATAAGGTTTTAGCACTCAATTTGATTAAATGTATTAGTTCATTTATCCATCTCGATTAAAATATTTGATACTCACTAAGCTGCATAGTCAGATTAATTTATTCAATCAACTCTAGATCCTCCATATGTAATTCCCAACATTCGTGGCCACGTACTTTGAATTTTATTTAAATAAAAATATCGGCATTCAGTTCAAACAAAGAAAAAATACTAATTAAATTAAAAGGATAAGGACGTAAGTTTAGAATATTAGGACCAAGTAAAGGCATGCAATTAAGTAAAATGCGAGGCAAACGTGTCCAAAAATTGGCGCACAGTATGCCCACACCCTACAACGTGTCAAAACCATGCAAGTATTCATCAACTTAAAAGAAAAACAAAATAATCCTATAAAATCGATCGAAATACAAATAATTCTGGTGATCGATTCATCTTGTTAGATAGAAAAATGGCGCAGGCATCGTTCACTCCTCATGAAGAAAAGGTGGAAACATTCAGATTAGCAAGTGGGCATCGTATTCCTGCTGTCGGCATTGGTACCTGGAAATCTGATAGCCCTAGACAATCGGTTCAATCTGCTCTTGTTGATGTAACATATTAATATTAACATTTCCAAATTCTTTTTCAAATTTGTTTTTTTTTTTAATAGTATGCATATGGTGATTGCGATGTGTTGTTTTGTAGGCTGGTTACAGGCATGTGGATACGGCGGCGCAGTATGGTGTTCAAACTGAGGTAATTGTTTCGCTCATTCTAAGTTTTCTCATTTTTTTGGTTCATTGAATTTAATTTTTTTTATATATATTGATTGGTTTCAAGAAATAATAAATAGATTTATTGAATTCTGGGTAATTTTAACAGGTGGGGAAAGGGATCAAGGCAGCTATACATGCTGGAATTGAGAGAACGAGTTTGTTTGTTACATCTAAGATATGGTATGTTTATATAAATTTGATATGGGTGATGTAGGTTATTGGTATATATATATACGAACACTTTGTTGTCATAAAATTAATTGCATTTTCAGTCCCATTGCATCACGAAAATGATCATTTTAATGTTTGATGTGTGAGATACGCGAATCAATATTAGTCTCATAGGAAGTTCTGAATTCGTGCCTACAGTCTAACTAAGGAAACGGCTGAGTGACACCAAAATTATATTTTGAAAAAGATCATTTTGAACCTAAGCACCAAAAGTGTTTCCAAACAAGGAGTAACACCCTGGTGCACTTGGGAGTTGAGATTTTTTACATTAAGAAAGTATGATTGATTACATCGGTTTTCAGTGTTACCTAACCACACTTCTATACTTTTTAGCCTAAATAATCCCAACTGTTGGGTGAGTAGTATGATTTGATTACATCCAGTGCTGTAAATGGCGGCCGCCTAGGTGCTGGGCAGCCCCTCCCCCTAACGATTAGGGCAAATCGGTCGTATTTGGCAGAAACCTCATTTGGCGACGCCTAGGCGGTACACGCCTAGGGTTTTTTTAATATTTTTTTTTAAATTTATAATAACTTTAAAATGTTGTATAATTAAAAAAAAAAGAAAAAAATATATAAGCGGGTTGAAGTCTTGAAGCCCTAATTCATTCAGAATTAAGAAAACAAATTAATATTTAATTGGATTGTGGTAGTTTATTAGTTTGGACATTTTGTTGGAGATGTGTTTAATATTTTATTAATATTACTTAATTACTTTAATTATTAAGTTGAATATTAAACAAATCTAGGCGACCGAAGTTGGATAATAAACAAATTATATTAAGTTTGAAATGTGAAACTTTATTACTTTGATAAACATTAAACAGGTAAAAAAAATATTATATTTAAAAAAAAAAAAACCTAGGCGGCCTCGGCGCTTGGCGGTCGTATACCGCCTGCCGAGCGCCAGACGTCATCTGCACTCTTGATTACATCGGTTTTCAGTGTTACCTAAGTGTTATCAGTCTACACTTTTTAGTGTAAACAACCTCAACAACTGTTGGGTGAGTATACTATTTACATTGAGAAGTATAATTTAATTTGATTACATCGGTTTTCAGTATTACCTAACCACACTTTCCGGTGTTATCAGTCTACACTTTTTAGTGTAAACAACCTCAACAGTTAAAATGTTGAGTATTGCAATTTACCCTGGATTCATGTTTAAGAAAATTATCAAATTGCCTCCACATGTCATTTATTAGGGGTGCTTTTATGATAAAATTGTGAACTTGTTCAAATTAAGGTACTACGAATACAGAAGTAATTAATTGAATATTGGAATGTAGGTGCACTGAATTATCACCTGAAAGAGTACGCCCTGCACTAATGAAGACACTGAGTGAATTGCAGCTTGACTACCTTGATCTCTATCTCGTAATTTTCGACCAACTCTCTTACATTTTTATAGTATGGACATATATGTAGCTTAATCATTAAATTCTTTATTTGACATTGATATGGCCACAAGATTCATTGGCCGTTCCGTCTTAGAGACGGAGCTAGTAGGCCTCCAAAAGCAGGAGATGTCATGGAGTTTGACATGGAAGGAGTTTGGAGGGAAATGGAGAAACTCGTACAACAAAACCACGTTAGGGATATCGGAGTCTGTAACTTCACCATTGCAAAACTCGATAAACTATTGAAGTTTGCTAAGATCAAGCCTTCAGTTTGCCAGGTAATTAATTTGACGAATTGGTGAACAATTGTGTGTTTTTTAATTGTCGTGTTCGATTTTCTTTAATCCTCTACTACAGATGGAGATGCATCCTGGATGGCGAAACGACAAGATGCTGGAGGCTTGCAACAATCATGGCATCCATGTTACTGTAAAGATACCAATTTGTTACATTTTACATAATAGTATTACAAACTAAGTAGACAAATTTTGATGAATGTAGATTATTTTTGCAGGCGTACTCGCCTCTAGGGTCGCAGGATGAGGGTCGTGATCTCATTCACGACCCGATAGTGGAGAAAGTTGCGAGGAAACTGAACAAGAGTCCGGGGCAGGTGCTGGTGAGATGGGCTATTCAGAGGGGCACCAGTACTATCCCCAAGTCTGTTCATCCCGATAGGATCAAAGAGAACATACATGTTTTCCAGTGGGAAATTCCCCAAGAGGATTTCAATGCCCTCTGTACTATCTCAGATCAGGTATCTTGACCAAGATTCACCATTTTTGTATGATATGGTGAACTAGTTTCTAATTAAACTTTGGTGCATGGTGCAGAAACGTGTTTTGGACGGCGAAGGCATGTTCGTGAACAAAGCGAACGGACCTCTTAAAAGCGTGGCTGATGTTTGGGATCACGAGGACTGAGGACCGCCATCGTCTTTTTACCGTTGTAGTAGATGATATGTCTGTTTGAGCACTTGGAACTTGTTTGTAGCATTTCAGACTATGTAATAATTGCTCGTTTCATTAGACGAAAAAATAGATCCTATTCTGCGAGACTTGCGATCGTTTAGACAAAATCAAGATTCTAGTAGAAAATCTGAGGGCACCAAGGTTTGTTTCTATGCATACTTTGTGATTCTTGGATATATTTATATGTGTTACTCTCCATCAAACTATTTACAAGCAAACATACATCAAATAGAATAATGTCACTCTCCCACACTTTCAAGCTTCCTCCCAGCCCCAGCCCCAGCCCCAGGCCTTCTCTTCCTAGGACGATTCACCCACTGATCATCATCCTCATGACATTCTGGAATTTCATCAATTTTGCAATTCAGAACTGTTTCAAGCGCATCCACACTTCCGGTAAAGCTGCGCGTGTCGAGCTCCGGATGGCTCAAGCTCAGCTGGGACGGGGACTTCATCAGCATCGGCCTGGGCCGCTTGAAAAACAAGCACACCGCCGCACAATCATCCGTCTTCGAACGAGGGTACTTTTGTCTCCAAGCCCGGACCGCTTTCTCTACCAACAACCTAGCTGCTATCGATCGATCTCTTGCCGACGCCACAATCCTTACTACTTGGTCGTTTGATAATGCATCCCATATCTGTCGACCAACAAAATTTACATGGATAGAATTGATAAATAATTATTCTGTATGACCATTCATTCCGGGCGCATGATTGAAATAGAAGTTAGGATGTGATTTTTGTTTTCTTACCCCATCAGTTGCTAAGACTACAAATTCATCTCTGTCTGTGAGCTTTCTGTAAGAAACTTGCGGAGTTGAGATTAGGCCATAGTCCTTTAAACAAAAATCTCCGAAAGCCCTCGCCATTGCTAGGCCGGGGCAATCTTCTTCCGGCATCCAAATCCTGAACACATTCGGCTCCTCGTCCATCGCCAGAACACGGCCTTGACGACTTCTTATCCTCTTCGCTTCACCTGATTGTTTCCAATCAATTTAATTACAACCTTCAATACACCATTATCTTAAGATGAAGCGATCACGAACCTGGGAGATTTGGTTTCAAATCAACCGTGAGTTGCTCGGAAACCAGTTGATCACAATCATCCCTCGTGCAAAGAACAGCACGAGAATCGCCTAAATTCGAGATAATCAGGTGTTCACCCTGTCAAAAAACATGCAAAATGATGAAGAAATGACAAGCTGCAAAAGTATGACGTCGACGAGAACACCTACCTTTTTAAGGACAGAGACCGATGTCGTCCCACTGCAGTAGCTCTCGACCGAGTTCTCTCTCTCTAGTTGTTGATCCATTTCATGGAAGCATTTGATCAATCTAGTTTTCCATGACAAGTAGAGAGGATTCCTCGACTCGTTACCATCATCGTCCTCAGTTTCGACATCAACAACATCGGTCTTCCCATCTAGGCTCGGGTGTCTGTAGGATTTAGAAATCTTGGCCGGTAAGAAATCGCGAACGTAATGGGACACTTTATGGCCCGACGGGCCGTGCCCATCGAACACGCCGCAGTAGAACATGTCTTTATCCCCTGAAAACCTCTGCATGCAAATGTAGTTCAATGAATTCAACATGTTTGATATGATCAAAATGCAAAGAATTCAAATTTTGAATTCTTGATTACCTCCCAAACAGTCATGGCATCCTGATTGACACCTTTCTTGCCTTGTTGGCTGAACATGGACACATATTTAGACGAACCCTGCAGCCGAACACGTGCGCCTGCATCGCCTCTCAACACGATCCCACGCTCATCGAATTCTCTGGCGTCCTCTTCTTCCTGGACAGAGTAGTCTCCGTAGTGCCCCAAATGACATGAACAACATGCACCCATTTTTCGCCCCTCGATTGGCGTCCCAAATAGGCGAAAAAATGAATGCCGAAAAGGGTCAAGAAGCCAAAACCCGAGAGGGGTTACAAGAAGGGATGGGATGATCAAATGATGATGAAAGGCATGCAGGATTCATGCAAGAGATGTTGTATAACAACATAAGAAGAAGAATCAAGAAACTGTGTGAATCTTATCAAATGATGATTACAAATTTCAAGAAAAGAAGAATCAGAAGAGATTGTTTTGGCTGACAAAAATGGCCATTAGGACGCATTCATGTCACAATGGCACATCTGCCTGCACATTCACCTCCCCTATCTATCTCAGAATCCCTTCTTTTTCTCCTTTTCTCTCTTTCTCCCTCTTTAGTTTTCTTTCTATTTTTAGAATGTACCTCCCTTTTAATGTACCTTTTTTAGAATATAGATTCTTGAGATATTTATGGCGGAATTCACACAAAATAGCAATGTAGTTATTTTGATTTCTTTTTTCTTTTCTTTTTTGTGGATAATGCGTATGTGGCTTAATTGCTTTGCTATTTTGGTTAATTATGTTTTAGCTACCTTAGTAAATGAATGAAAGGTGACGTAATTGATCGTCATTTGAGATCATTACAACTGTTGTTATATTGTGTATTCATATTTGGGAGACATAATTTTTTCGGTGAAAAATAATTAAATGAATTAATTTCACACCCTTCTACAAATTTGGACTTTTAGATGCAGTTTTAGAACTATCAAATTATATTAACCTTTCCAACTAATAATTTACCCACTACTCGGTTATTATTACATTGTGTTTATTTTAACAGTAAAAATAAATGATGCTATATTATTAGGCAAAAACTTGTATGAAACAACACAAGTTATATACATTTGCATTGTCTCATGCCATGAAGCAGTCTCATACAAGACTTACTCATATTATTATCCTATCGTGGAATAGTGGGGTTTTAGTGATTATAATGATTTGATGATTATATAATAATTAATGTATTTACAGGTATTAGACTATTTTTATCTCAATTTTTTAATAAATAATTTATTTCTCCCTTATCAACATATGCAATCTACGATTTAACATAATCTCTTTTTTTTTTTTCCATACTTTAGCAACAACCCAACACAATTAAAAATAATTTTTTTTAATTATTAATAATACATTTATGTATAATTAATTATGATGTGATATTTTCACTTAAATATGATATTCAAAATTCATAATTATTTTAATGAAAAAATTACTATACACTTAAAATAAGTTATAATCTTATTAATTTTTTTTATAATTATGAGAGGTAGGATTTGTGTTCAAAATTCGTAATTCATAATTATAATAAGAAAAATATTGTCACACATAAAAATAAGCTACAATCTCAATAATAAAATAAAAATTATAAAAGTTGGAATAAAAAATTGTATGCGATCATTAGGAGAAATTAGGAGATATGGTAGAGGCTAAAAGTAAAAAGAGAAAATATGAGAGTATAATTTAAAGTATATTAATATTGGTCTTAAATTATAGAGGTTTAAAAAAAAATATGAATTTTGATATATATGTATGTATGTTTTTGCCGATAATATCTAAAAATTGAAACTCTAAAAATTAAGTACTACTTGATAAAAGTTAAAATAACCAACTGTAGAGTGCCATGTGTCCTAACTTAAGATTAGAAAATGAAAAATGTATATTCTGAGTTTGGTGAACCGATTAGGTTGTTTTTCTAATTTTAGTTGTTTTTAAAAAAAAAATTGGTATGTAGATGATTGGTCGTTCTCAACCGGCAATAAACATAGTCTTAGTAAGGAAAAGATATAAAAATTTACGGAAATGATTTCATGTCCATCTGCGGACACATTATCACATTCCCATATTATATTATGCCCACTAATGGGCATATGATCATTTCCATAATAATTTAATATTAAAATCTCAAAATATAACATTATTTAGATTTTTTGAAATCACAAATTCAATTTTCACATTCCAAATCAAATGTTGCAAGAGAAGGCCTACAAAATTACAAGAGAACACCATGTGCATTGTTCTTGATCCTACTGTTATGTTGCCTCCCGTGGCTACAAAACGCTCATTTTGATCATAATTCAGAATGTAATCCAAGATTTCTATGTTTATGTAATATCACTAGTATTTTCGGTGGACTTGAGTACCCAAATGAATGCACAATATCTACTCCATTTCCAATCATATTTTATTAAATTAATGCACATATTCAATGATTCTTAACGCCACATGTAGGGCGACCCTTAGTATGTTAATTCTATAATCTTTTATTTTACAGTGAGTACTATTGAGTTGGCATCCTTCCAAGAAAGAGAAAATAATCATTTACAATGATTGGGAGGAATATATGAAGACAGATCCAGGCAGGCACTTAATCAATTGTAACTGTATCTAGTTCAATCACCTGTGAGAATTTCTTTTCAGTGCATACTTTACAGACAGCACCACGGGAACAACTAGATTACATTTATGGCTCAACTCCCTGTCCCCTGAAAACGTGTACCTTCATCACACGCAAAACAGTGAACATCTGAAAAACAATCAAACTGATTAACGAAAAACTAATTTCCCAATCAGTAGTTTCAAGAACATAATGAGAAGTGGGGTTGCTACATCTCCAGATATCCTTTCTTGTAACTGAGATCAATCTCTCTGAATAAGCTTTGCAGATGAACAAAATCAGTAATCATAATTTGGAACATAACACAACTTTACAATGAGAAATAGGACTCCGTCAATCATCTTCTTCAAGTGTTCCCCAAAACCGAAAATAGAGGATTCAAAGTTTACAAACCTGGAATCATGAGGTACGAGCAAAAGAAGCCAATATCATTTAATCTAAAGTTCAAAGTTAGTTCTAGGAATTGTAAGTGTAACAGATCCATGGAATGTGAGGAGTCACAGTTTATGAACTTGGTATCATCTTCTTAATGTACGAGCAAAAGAAATCGTCATCATTCAGCACCCAAAGCTCAATGTTAGAGAATCCAAGGCAAACCAACCATGATTATGGACCAGTAAGGTGTAGAGCAAAAATGTCGTTCATAAGGAGTAAATATCGAATTTGCAATAAGATATATCACAAAGTTTATTGATCCAATGCTTTGAAACTAATCCACTTTTTCAGGAAATAATGTGAAGAGAACAACTTCTATAGAAGCAGTTGAATGTTAAAAATTACAAACTGTAAAGCAATTAAATCTGGAAATGCACATTCTTCAGTGAATATATGAAGCTATCTGATAACTACACTGCACCAAGCAATTAATGGGTTGATACTATATCAAATGAAGAAGCATTATTGAGATTTTAACTACAACTTTTCTATGAAAGAACAATAAGTACACATGGATTTTGATTGTAAAAAGAAAGGCCACAACATCTTCATTTGTTTGCAGAAACATAAATTCTGAAAATTGAGAAAACTACAGGTGTAGTAGGAAGCTGTTACCAGTCACCACCATTGATGCACCAGAACTCCACTTTTCCTTAGAGATTTAAACAAATTCAGGCACTGCCCATATGTTTTTTTATATTTCTTCGACCTCTCCCCGGGACAGCACTTCTGCCACCTATTGTAATGGCATTCAAGAAAGAGCTCATCGATCAGGCAAATCGCTCCCGTTTCAATCAACCGTGGAATCAAATCAAATTCCGTCCCTTCCACATCCATCTTCATCACTACATAATCTCTCTCAGACACTGCATTCTTCAACCAATCAGCAAAATCAAAACCCTGAATTTGATGGATGTTGTCAGAGGTTGTAGAGCCACCAGAGGTCTGGACCGGCTGAATCCGACCCATCCCTCTACCCTTCTCTACTTCCTTGTGGCCAGGATCCTCGTTAATCTCGAAGTACAACGACTCGTTTTTCACCCAAGCTGCATACGGTAGCAGAGTAACCCCTTTCTTAGACTTATAATCATTATGAAATGCCTTATCTGCTTCAATTGCATATATATCAAATGTCTTGTTCTGCTTCGGGTATTGCTTCTTAAACCAACTCACAATGCTCGAGCCGTAGCTTCTAGCTCCAACATCAACGTATACGTAGTTCGGCTTGAAACTAATATCTACAATTGAAGGCAAATACTTTATATTCTTGATATTCCTCTTGAGTGTAATCCATGGTTTTGCAGGTTCTTCCTGTATCAAGGGCTCTGCCTTCTTTATAATATCCCTCTTATAGCCTGGAACAGGGCATTTATCCCCGGAATCATCGCTAGATTTTTCAATGGGACTTTTGATAATCCCTTCTCCACTAATCTTTTGAAGAACAATTTCACGAATGAAAGGCATTTTGGAGTCAAATCCATCAATATCTCTACTCTTCACCAATTTACAAAAATTAAACAAACTAAGTAATGATTCGAAACTGTAAGTGTCATTTGTTACCGTGTGGATGACGAGAAACCCTTCGGGTTTCATCGTCCGGCCTATCTCCGCCGCGAAATCACCGAGCTTCGCTGATTTTTCCGCCACACCACCACCAACAAACACGAAATCGAACGTGTTATCATCAAACGGCTGCCTAAAACCCTGCCCCGGAACCACCAACGGCTTGAAACCTTTCTTGGAAATACCAATTGAATCCTCCACGCCTAGCTCCTTCAGCGCGAATACATCGGCTCCCATTGCAGTGTCGACGCATAGGGTTTTGAAATTAGGGCTCAGAACGGCCTCGGACATCAGATCCTGAAAAATCGAAGAGTGAAATTGGACAGATTTTTGGAAATCCGCCGTTGCCCATAGATCGGGAATCTTCTTTGGCGTCGACGGCGCAGCCTTGTCGGAGGATGAAATTACCGCCGACGACGAAACTTTCGTCAGCTGTCCTGAACCGGCAACGACGTTGAAATTATCCGGCAAGGCGAAGAAACAGAAATCTCCGACGTCACACGATTCGCCTCGGATTGTGACCACATAAGCGAATCGGAGAGCGATGACGAACACGCAGAACAGAAACAGGCGCACCAGAATATTTCTCAGAAAACTCGGCTTCCCACCGTGGGGCTCCATCCAGGAAAACAATTTAAAAATAAAAAAAGAATCAAAGAATTTTTCCCTTTCCTAAGATGTATGTATAACAACAGTATGAATGATCGCCAACAAAAAGAAAAAGAATAAAAAAATCAACGGAGTATACAACTATCTGGAGCAGAAGCGAGCGGAAGTGTGGTTAGCGCCGACGAGGCAGGGGGTGGGGGAAGGGTAGGAAAAGGGTAAATTGGAAGTATAAGGAAGGGCAAAACGGGGAAACATGATTCCGGCACGGCGGCGAAACTCAACCCGATAAGCTGATTGAATCTGGGTTCATAGTATTTGTTAACAGAATCTCTTTTTCTTTTTTTTTTTATGGTAGTTTCTTTACTGAAATCAGTGAAACAAAAGAGGGTTTGAATTGGATTGAGGATTTTAGGTTTTTGTGATTTTGGAGAAGAAAGAAAAGGAAAAATGAGATTGGAAGATAACGCGGAGCAGAAGACGACGGGGGTGGGTGACTGGACACACCGGTTGACGACGTGTGTGAGTGGGTAATTATCAGGTGCGATGCAGCCGCGTCAAATGCGTTTAGGTATGGATTTTCTTTATCGTTATATATTTATTTTTCGTACAAAAAAGAAAATAACTAAGTGTAGATTTTGCGTTGTAATAAATTGAGTAAGATTTTGTTAGAATAGAATAAATTTTGCTAGCTTAATGTTGTTTAAAAAAATAAAATTGCTAGCTTATATCCAAATATTATCGAAATATTTTAATAATAAGTTAATAAAGTACACAATTTATAAACTCTTGAAAAAAATTTAAATATTTATAATAGATTAGTCAAACCGACCTTTAATTATTGGTGATGTCAACTGTCAAGATTAATTATATCATGTGTTGAGTTAATAATAATTTTACTTCAATAATAATTGGATGAAATGTTTATCTTAATGCGAGATCTTTAAATTTTATTATTTATTACTCCCTCCGTCCACGAAAATTTTACCCGGTTACTGTAGAGCACAGTTTTTAATGAAAATTGATATTTTATTGAAAAAGTGAATAAAGTAGATAAAGTAAGAGTATTGTGGTGGGTATTGTGAGACCCAATTTTTATTTGTGAGTGTAGTTTATTTCCAAAAGAGGAATGGGTAAAAATTTGGTGGACGGACTAAAAAGGAAAGCGGGTAAAAATTTGGTGGACGGAGGGAGTATGATTTATTAATAATACTCAAGTTTTATATGAAAATGTTTACGATAAGCTTATCATAAAATTATTTTAAAATATTAAATATTTGATTAGGAGTATTGTTAATGAGTTCAAGAAAATTTACAAAAATTAAAATTTAATACCGTTAACCCAGATTAATGATGCTTCTGATTAAATATTTGATATTTTAAAATTATTTCATTATAACCTTGTCATAAATAATTTTCATATAAAATTTTCTTTTTTAAATTAGGTTTCACACATTTTTATACCATGCATTTGGATTTTGAACCAAATTTCAAATTAATTTTGACACTTTTTTTTTTTCAAAGCAATTAATTTTGACACTTCAAAACCTATTAAGTGTAAGTTATGGTTCAAGGGTATCCTATACACATGAGTGCACACAAAAATCACTCTAAATTTTATGAATTTTTTTTTTTTTTTGAGTGTGAATAGACGTGAGGGCATCTAATAAAAGAAAAGTGTGAAAATTATTCTAAAATATAGAGAAAAATATTTTTTTTTCAACTATTTTTTTAAATGGTCCTTGATAAGTTTGTATCTATATATTTATGTAAATAATGTATACAAATTCTAAGCATGCATCCAAATGTATATTATATACTTGGATTTCAAATTTTGATTTTGATTTTTTCAATTAAAAATATATAATTAAAAAAATAATGGAGTATTGTTGATTATTATTCGTTTGTTGATTACTGCTTGACGTATTTGTTGATTCAAAACACACAATACACGTAAAATTGTGTGGTTTTCACACTTTTCTGGAATTTATCTTAATGCACTAGAACTATTCAATAATGTAAATATTTTGGCAAAAACTTGTGTGGGACTATCTTATGGTATGAGACCAAACAAATAACAAAAAAAGTGATACGATTATAATAAAACGTGATAATATTTTAAAAGAAAAGTGATAAGTTACTTTTAATAAAAATATTATCACTTTTTGTTAAAACTTTATCACTTTTTAAAAGTGACAACTTTTTAACTAATAAGTAACACATTTTAAGTTAAAAGTGAATATAGTATTGACCTCATACTATGAGACAGCCTCACACAAAATTTACTCAAATATTTAACATATTAATGAAAAATACACAAATTTTATAATAAGAAATTAATAACATTAGATGTATTAACTGATACCATTACATAAATTTGTTGGGACCTTAGACTTATAAATTGAAATCACAGTATGAATTGTTATGATTTCAATTAATACATTCAATAGTATCAGTAAATATATCTACTGGTATCAATTTCTTATTATGAATTAATTTTACAGGAGTTGTGCTTACTATATCGTCATTGAATATATCATTTTGATGTGAAACTAGATATTAAATTTTTTATTATATAGGAACTTATCAGTCCATTAAACTCCACGAAAATCCAACATTAAACCCAACTGTTACGACGATTGGTGCATTTGTTTCTTCTTCACTTTTATGATTTTCAAGAAAGTTAATACAACTATTTGCATAAAAAATTAAACAAACTTATTTATTACCATATATTAAAAATAGGTCTTTTATGAAACTTGTTCATATTATGAAACTAATACCATTAAATTTAATTATTTATATCATTATATATATTTACAAATATCATTATATGTATATACTATTACTATAATATTTTACATTATAACATATAATAGTATCAATGAATTTATATAATGGATCAGACTATCAATGAATGGATGTAATGCAAGGATGAAAATATTGTTATCGCAAGTAATATCGCAACCTTAAATTTACGGATATACCGATGGATATATCGATATCGCATATCAATTTCGCAATTTTTTGAAAAAATGACGGAAACTTCATTAAAATTTTGGAAATTTAACATGAAATATTAGGAAGTACTATAATATAATATTATGCATATGTTCCATTTAAAATTACATGTTTAAAGCAATCATATAGATAATCGACTATATAAACACTGCGTAAAACAAATGATAATATAATACATAATACAATATAATTCAATACAATATAAAATATAATACATAATACAATACAATACAAGATATACTGTATAATACAATACAAGATAACAAATATTACATGATACAATACAATTAGTACCGAAATGATGAACTATGAGATTCAAATGCAGAAGATGAAATATCATCTTTGTCCAAACAATGTTGATACCGACTCATAACATTGGAGTAATCCTGCATAAAGAGTATTAGTTGATGACCTATTAATTGTTTTTACTAAAGAGTATTATTTTGGAGGATATTAATTGTTTCCAGTGAAGGGTACGAAGAACATTAATTATTTAACTAAAGGATATCAGTTGGTTACACTAAAGAGAATTAATTGATTACACTAAAAAGTATTGCAAAGTGATTCATCTATGAACCAATTTTACTCTATACATACTCACTTTAATGCTAGGTCAACTTAGAAAATAATAAACACATAAAAAATAAACATAAAAAATGTGATATTTTATATATCTGCGATATTTCCCGATTCTCATTCATTTTTTGTATTACAAGTAAACCGATATCGATAATTTGCAATATATCGCGATATATCCGCGCTACGCTGTAAAAATTACATTGCGCCCCAATATTTGTATCTCAATCACAAAATTTGCGATATATCCGCAATATATCGCGAAGTTTTCATCGATCCTTAATGCAATGATATAAATTTCATAGTTAAAAATGGTTCATCCTAAATTTTGTAATAAATTAAAATAAACTTAATTTATTGTTTCAACCAACTAACTGAATGAATAGTTCTTAATTAGACAGTTATAGTAACACTTATACGGTTATACCAAATTTAATCAAAGCAATCTTCTTTCTTAATCGATCCTTCTGATTCTTACTGTCATACAACATAAATGTCGCAGTATCTGCTTAAAACATGATTATTTGAGTTTTGTAGTAAATTGATTATTTATTATTTCAAGAATTATTAATTGAGAGAGAAAATAATAAATCTAAATTAAAAAAAGACAGTAATTCTTACACTCATGAATAATTGAATCGTGCACATATATATGCTTATAAAGCAATGCCATATTTTCATGTAATTCAGTGCGTTGTGCATATAAAAATTTATGTTCGAGTGTTACTTTAAAATCGTAAAACTATTGTTATAAAAAGATAAAATATTGCAAATCAATACCCCCATTTTTCAATAAAATTTTTATCTTTATTTTATGGACGCCCTCCAGTAAATTTCTCATTGAAAATTCACATCTCAACTTACTTTCTTTGTTATCAATATTTACTTCACAACTATCACATCACTTATACTATATTTTATTTTATATTAACAATGTTTAATCTCCGCACAATATTTTTTGGGAAAATTTGTTGAAGGATGGAGTAGTACAATGTAAAAACAAAAATTTATATGAAAATTATTCATAAATTTATCATAAAACCGTTTTAAAATATAAAAATATTAAAAATATCATCGGAAATAAAAAAAATTGGTGTAATTAATATCAACAATTATTAAATTATGATATCACTAACATTGACTTTTTATACCAATTTTTTTAATAGTTTTAGTTAAACATTTAATACCTTATCGTCAAATAATTCATATGAAACCTACTGCAATATAAATAACCAGTGGCATAAAATGCAACTTTACAATTTACAAATAAGAACTAGTGTTAGAACATATACCAATAAGAAAAAGAAAATAACTAGTGTTAGAATATCTATTAAAAAAATTAGTGTTAGAAAAAGTATATTGACATTTATATGGACGGTTCCACTTGAAATCTGTGGGCGCATGAACACAGTATCATTTCCGCGGAGAGAGAAGGTGGAAAGCAGAATGGAGAAGCTGAAAGTTGCACCAGAATTCGTATCAAATTACGATTCTGCCATTATTGACAACTGGAATTTCGGGATTATGTATCAGTTTCCCGGTTTCGACCTCCTTTCTCTATTCCATTTAAGGACGAGTGCTTTCTTTTACCGTTAATTTCGTTCGCTTTTGCAAAAGTCAAGAAAAATTGATTGTTCATAGGATCAAGGGCAGTAACGTCATTTTATCTGTTGGTAATTGAGTGCAATTATTTAGGCGTAGGCGTAGGCGTAGCGACATTAAATTAGCGCTTGATTGACAACTCCTCAATGGTAATGAAAATGAAAATTATTTTTCATCTATGCCCCACAATAAAAATGATGTGTTGGAGGAATACTTGTTACAATTATGACTCAATTGCTAGTGTCATGCCCCAATTATAGAATAGAAGTAGACAACAAATGGTTGGTGGTGGAGGAATGAGAGAGTGATTGAGGAGGATGATTGTAGGAAGAGAATAGGGTAATCAAAATGGAGTAGTGATTACACTATTTTCAATTTCATTCCTATTACCATTGAAAAATTGTTAATCAAGCGCCCCTAAGTAATATAATCTAGGTTAATGATTTTGAACACGTACCAATTAAGCATATTGCCTAAATATCGGAGTTTAACTATATAGTAATAAGAGAAATTGCCTCCTAGATAGTAACTCACCCTAGTAATAACAAATAAGATTAATCTATTAAATAAAATCAAATTCAAATCTCAATGTGAGATTCTACTATAGTTTGAAGATGCCCTAACTTTGGCAAAAGGGACTTGCCCTTCATAAATTACCGTTGGCATCTTTCAATTACGTTATGGATTTTTTTTTACTCCCACACCCTAAAAACAATAAATTTATTTTTTATTTTTCAGTAGATATATGAAAATAAATCATGATAAATTTATAATTATTTTAAAGTATAAAATACTTAATCAAAAGTATAAAAAATATCATCGGAGTATTAAAAGTTGGGGTAAATTTTTTTAATAACATTTACAATATAATACCACTGACCCCGATTTTTTATACTTCTATTTTTTATACTCTTGATCAAATATTTGATATTTTAAAATAATTTTATAATAAATTTATCATGAACCATTTTTATATAAAATTTTGCCTTTATTTTTATCTGTTTCATAAAAATAGGATATTTACTCTATTTAAGATATCATTTAATTTGTATTTTCATGTTTATCCCAATTTAATGTATCTTGTTATTAATAATTGTCTTAGTAAATGAGTAGTCCTGAGGATTAAATGAGAACATAAAATAAAATTTTAATTTTTCTAACTGTAATTTCGGAAAAAATCTTTTAGTCTATTTTTGTGGGATGGAAGGAGTATCATAAAGTGTATCGTGAACTAATTTTGAATAATATTAACCCGTTACACTTAATGATATTGTTTGTTTTATTGAATAGTATAACTCAAAACCAATTGCACCATGCATATTTGAAAGAAAATACTCGTATCACTTATAAATAGTATTACTCATTTCACTGAATGATATTACTCATAAATCAGTTACACAGCGTAATTGATTCACACAAGTGTTACTCCAGTTTAATTAGTTGATGATGCATGGGAATGAGTCTAATTTTACATATACACCAAAATAATTAATTTAAGTGTTAGTCTTGTATGCAGTAGATATACCATGCAATTTAAATGTATTTTAAAAAAGTCATCCACGATGTTACGCCCTGCAGTAACGAGCACCATG
The DNA here is from genome assembly GCA_947034835.1 of Ballota nigra. Taxonomy (NCBI): domain Eukaryota; kingdom Viridiplantae; phylum Streptophyta; class Magnoliopsida; order Lamiales; family Lamiaceae; genus Ballota; species Ballota nigra. The sequence goes on along the minus strand of OX344720.1, from coordinate 68,560,698 downwards.
TGGCCGGACTAGGAACGGCCACCGAGGCAACGTTGCTCGATCAGGGGCAGTGCTAGGCCCGACCCCTTGGATGATCGGGTACCGGGCAGAGGCTAAAGTCGACTTGACCCAGAAAGGGGTCTCCGGGAAGATCACTCTGGCCGGCATAGGCAGTAGGCGGGCAATGATTAGGCGTGAAATTGTTATGTTTTGGTGCCGGATTTGCCCATGTTTTGAGTATTTTCGACGAGTGTTTGGAGTCAAATGAGTATCATTTTTATAAACTTATTAATTTGTCTCTTTGGTTTTCATAGATGGATAGAGGGCGAAAAGAGGAGTTCGTAGGACTTTGAATCGGCCAAAACGGACTCCCGGTTGAGAAGTTATGAAGGTTTTACGAACATGTGTACAGCCAGCGGTCGAGCGCCTCGCTCGACCTCTTGACCCGCTCGACCACCAAGCTCGAATGGGGCGCTCGAGCTGTCCCGCTCGAGCGTTTTTGCGTGTTTTTGGCCCAAAATCGCCCAAATTCATCCCAAAGCCTATATATACCCCTTCCAAGCATATTTTCACATATCACAACATACCAACACATATTTTTACATATTTTGAGCGAGGAGAAAGCTTGGGAGGGAGATTGGAAGAGTTTTATACGTTGTAATCGAGGTTTTAATTTACGAATTCTTCGTTTTAGTATTTCTTTTGAACGTATTAGATTAATTCTTTCTTTCTTTACTCTTGGAGACGATTAAACCTAGTTTTTCAGATTTATATAGATTTCTTTAGAGACTTTAATTTGTTCTTTCGTTTATGTTCTTGATTTCTTTCGTTAATTTAATTATGCATATGATTATTGTTCTTGTGATTGCTTTTATTATTCAAACCACCATGTTAGGCTAGAACCCTTGCATGCTTGGGGTAGGATGAACTCGTAGAAGTAGGATGTGGGTATGTAATTAGGGTAACTTGTGACGTTAGGTTTTAATTCTCTTGATTAATGAATTCTTAAAATCAATCTTCACTTTGCCTTTGAATTTCGTTCGAAAAGTGTTAGAGAGAGGACGACCGTATCACTCTTTAACAACGAGTAGACTTAACGAGAGGGTTTAGGAAGGGTTAATTCATCTACCAGTTTAGCGAAGGAGGACGACCGCATCACCTTAGTTAAATTAGGGTCTCATTAATTAAGCACAATCTATTAACTTGTTAGTAGATTAGTGAAGTCGAGTGTTAGGGTAAAGTATTAGGGTTTAGAATCTTGAGCTTTCACCTTGCATTCTTAGACTTAGGTTATTTCTTGTGTGTCACAGTTATTCTGATTATGTACCAACTCCGTTAGTATACGTATGGATTCCTATCCTGAGCATCACCATCTCTCATTAGAACACAACCCTTAGTTAATTTGATTTCTTTAGTATTTTAGTTTACTTAGTTTAATTTAGTCTTTTAATTAATCTTTCCAAAAATCCAAAAACAATACACTCATATTAACTACGACGCGTAGATCTTCAGGGATCTGTTCGCATACACACTTTTTCTTGGGTTCGATAATACTTGGTCCCTATACTTGCCCATACTACTGTGAACCCGTTCTCTTGCGGGGTAACTACTAGTAGAAAGCTAGTGTAGTTCGCTTCAAGTCAGGCAACGAGAAGTGTAAAAGAGGCTCTAGTGTGGTCATTTTCCTGCGTCCCGGTTGGGACCGTCTACGGAGATCGGTTCTCATTTGGTCACTCCCCGTCCCGAGCCTAGCTGTTTGATGAAGTCAGCCACTAGACCAGTGGATTGGAGCTTTCTTGATACAATGATGGAAAGATTTAACTTCCATCCAAGATGGAGGAAATGGATCATGGAATGCGTCTCAACGGCTTCTGCTTCGGTACTTGTGAATGGCAGCCCCTCAGGCGAGTTCCGTCTTGAAAGAGGTTTGAGACAGGGGGATCCCCTATCCCCATTTTTGTTCCTTATTGTAGCAGAATGCTTGAGTATCCTGATGAAAAAGGCATCTGATATTGGCTGTTTTGAAGCAGCTGAAATAGGGATGGATAATATCCGTGTATCTCATCTCCAATTTGCAGACGACACCATCATGTTGGGGGCTGCGAGCAGTAGTAATGCCCACCTATTGAAACGGGTCCTCCGCATCTTGGAGTACACTTCTGGCCTGAAAATCAATTATGATAAGTGCTGCCTTTTTGGAATAAATGTGGAAGAAGAGAGATTAAATGATATGTCTAGCATTCTGGGATGCAAGGTGGGCAAGTTACCTTTAGTGTACCTTGGTTTAAGAGTGGGTGGAGGTCACGGTCAAGTGGCGGAGTGGGCGGGGGTGGTGCAAAAAATCCGAAACAGGTTAAGAAGCATGGAAGATAAGAAAATCTCATTGGGGGGCAGAATTACCATACTGAACTCGGTGCTCTCAGCGTTGCCTATTTATTATCTATCCTTCTACAAAATACCAAAACAAACCTTGAGAGAGATCATCGGCCTACAAAGAAATTTCCTTTGGGGGGGCGGGGAGTGTTCTAAGAAAATACCCTGGGTTAAGTGGAGTGTCGTTAGTAATAAAAAATGCTTGGGGGGACTAGGGGTACGGGATTTAGAGCTCTTTAATCATGCTCTCTTAGGTAAATGGAAGTGGAGGTTTTTATCGGAAAAAAAGAGTTTATGGGTGAGAGTAATTGAGTCCAAGTATGGGGGGTCGAGGGAGAGGGGGTTCGATTTCTTTCAAAGGGGTTTGAGCGGGAAAATGTCGGGGTGGTGGAGAGATATTGAAAAATTAACAACGGGAGAAGGGGGAAGTGGTTTTACGAGGGGTTAGAGAGAGCGTTGGGGGATGGAAGTGATACCCTCTTTTGGGATGATGTGTGGTGTGGGGGAGAGTCTTTAAAATCAAAGTTTCCTAGATTGTATAACTTAAGTTTAGGAAAGGGGAGTAGAGTGGGATCAATGGGGGTCTGGGAGGGGGGGAGTTGGGTGTGGAGATGGAAATGGAGACGTACTTTATTCGATAGAGAGGAAGAGTGGGTAAATAATGCTTTGGCTTTGATTGACAGGTTTATTCCAAGAGAAGGTGTGGCGGATTCGTGGCAATGGAAGGTGGCTCAAAACGGAAGATATTCATCGAAAGCGGCTTACGAGTTATTGCTGGCCTCAAACCGATCGGTCGTGCATTTCGGGATCAAAGAAAGATGCTTCAAGTCCATATGGCAAAGTGCAGCTCCTTCAAAAGTTATCGGGAATGGGTGGCGATTATTTCATGATCGTCTACCTACGAAAGATAACTTGAGAAAGAGAAATATCCTTGACTCAAACATCAGCCTAAGGTGCGTTCTATGTGATGATCAAGATGAATCAAGTTCTCACGTTTTCTTCAAGTGCAGTAGTGTTTATGAGATGTGGATGGCAGTTCTCAAGTGGCTAAATTGTACCACGGTTCTACATTCTTGTGTCTTCCATAATTTCGTTGCATTTTGTGACTTATTTCATGGCAAGAGAGGTAGAAGGGGGGCTGCAAGCATTTGGCTAGGAGTGGTCTGGGTAGTGTGGAAATGGAGAAACGAAATTATTTTTAGGAATGCGTCGTGGTCTTTGACTAAGGCAGTGGAAGAAATAAAAGCTAGATCATGGAGTTGGTTGTTTGTTAAAGATAGGGAAGTTGCTAGTTGTTCCGTTAAAGATTGGATTTGTAATCCGAGAATGATCTTAGATCATTAAGTGTATACTGTGAATTGGGTACTTCTGGTACCATTATATTTTATAAAATTTCTTTTTACTGATCAAAAAAAAAAAAAAAAACTAGACCAGTGTTGTCCCATCGAACGTGCGGATGTGACAAGAGCATAGTAGGGCCAGGAAGAGAGGTCTTGTCATCAGAAGTCAACAGAGACATGTGACCCTTCCTCATTGGCTCGTAGGAGAGGTCATAGTCAATCATGACTGTACAACTATGATCTGGTGGGGCCCGCGGGGTGGCCAGGCCCAGTAGGCGCCCTAGCTTTGTATAATATAAATAGGGTTTTTAATGCTCACTTGTAACACGCAATCTATTAATGAGAAAGGACTCCTCTTGATAGCACAAACACCACTACATTTATTACTTTCAGTTTACTAGCTTTATACATCGTTACCCGACTAGGATCTTTCAGTAGTTACTTCCTGGAATTGCTAGCAACACAGTTTTTAGACTTTTAAAGTCCGGGGGTATTCAATCCAGATTTTCAAAAGTCTTTAAAAATCCTAAGGTATTCAATACGGATTTTAAAAAGTCTTAAAAAATCTTCAGGTATTCAACAATCTATGGATTTTAATACTCCACAGATTTTCTTAGATTTCCCTTCCAAAATATGAATAGATTTCACTCTTCAAAATATCTTCTAATAACCAGAGATTTCTATGGATTTTGAAAAGTCTTAAAAAATCTTTAGGTATTCAACAATATATGGACTTCTTTGATTATTTTCCATTGGGATGTTAACGGGGCGGGGACGGGGGATCATTCCCCATCTCCGTCCCTGCAAAATAAATGAAATTTTTTTCCCCCATCCCCGTCTCGCGGCGATTCCCTGTTCCCCGCCTACTTATTTTTTTTATCTTATTTTTAAAATATAAAAAAATATTTAAATAAAAAATTTTAAATATACACAACAATTACTTTAAGTTGGTGTTAAAAAAATTAATTTAAACAATGTGAAGAACCTCTAATTCTAATATTTTTAATTAACATATATACTAAAGTGAAAATAATATAATTTGGAACTAATAACATAACATTAAATAAAAAAATGTAATTTTTAATAAATAGTTAATTGAGTAGGAAACTATGAAATATTTATTTGTAATTTACTTTAACATTAAAATTATATATAAATATATTAATTATATAAAAAATAATGCGGCTCCCCGCGGGGAACGAGACGGGGATCCCCCGGGCCGAGAATACTATCCCGGTCCCCGCCTACGGGGCAAAAAAATTCCCCGTCCCTGTTTGCTTTGGGGATTACCCGCCCCGTTGTCAAGTCTACTCTTCAAAAAATATAAATAAATTTTACTCTCCAAAATCTCTTCTAACAACCTGAGACTTCTAATAAGGGCGAGGTATAACGGTGATGGAAATGAAGATGAAATAATAATGTATTTTTTTTAAATAATTTGGATAATTTTTTTTATATACAAGTGTGGCTCATATATATATTTGCACCAATGGTTCCAACGCCGGAGTCTATGTAAATCCATGTAAATCAATAAAAAAAATGTATTCCACAATCTTGTAAAGTCTATGAAAATCCAAATAAATCAATAAAAAAAGTCAATCAAACTCTGCATGGAGTTTATAGATTTTCTAAATTCACAAACTTTTTAAAGTCCAAAAAAATCTGATAGAATCTCAATTGAATACACCCCTCTTATTCTTGCTGAAAAGTCATAGTGGTGACTTTTTCAGTAAAAATAAATTTAACAAAGGAAAACTTTTAAAAAAATAAATAAAATAAAGAATAAATTACAATAATAACAAGAGTAACTTTTAAAAAATACATGTAAATTGCATGATGCATAAAATGCAATTTATGCACCAGCAAATTACTTTTAATTTAATTCTTTTATAGATAATTTCTGGTTTGCCCACTTTCCTTTTAAACTGCAAAGATTTTTTTTTTTTAATTCTTAATAGATAATATCAAATCCACCTGCTATAAATAAAATCCTATCAAATTCATAAAGAAACATGCCCTTAAACATCTTAAATTCGTAATATATATATCCTAATATACTATATAGGAGGGGCTGCAAAATCCTATGTGGCGAGCCCCCCACTATCTATTTCATTTTCTTGCTCTCTCATTCTTTGTTGCACGTTTTAATCTTGACCGTTCCTTATTTTGTGTTTCATCTTAATCGTTTATTTGAACTTTATTTTTTCTATTTAAGTCACTCTCTGTACCATAATTTTTCATATCATTTGCCTCAATGCATCGAACGGGCACCAGCTATCGATGCTCTACACGGCCCTCTACACGACGTTTGGGGATTCGGTTCCGACCAATTCTACGCTGTCTGATCCTAAAGAGGGAAAGACAATATTGTACTTCTTCAATGGATTCTACTTCTGCATCAGCATGAGCTCCTTTTTCGCGGTGACGATTTTGGTGTACATACAAGACAATGTGGGCAGGGGATTGGGCTATTTGCATTTTTTTCGGGTATCCTCCGACGTATTCCGCAAGCGTCTGGATTCATCCGTCGGCACCTTTCAGCGTATTCCGCAAGTGTTAAGGAAGAATTTTGGTGATATTGTAGTTTTAATTGGATTTTTATCTGTATAGTTAAATGAAATCGTGGTTTGTACGCCCAATGTATATTTTGAATCTGTGATAATGAATTTATTTTCCTCCTATTTTGTATTTCCATTTCAGTAGTTTTGTTAGTTTGTAAGTACATATTATTGATGTTGAAATTCTTATGTTGAATCAAAACTGACGAAAGATGTTGAAACAAAACTGACCTGTATTTAATTTATTTACCTATTTCTGGTGTTTATTGATGATCCATTTCAAAGGATATTAACTTTCTCTAGATATTCTTCCATCTTTTTTCTGTCAAATGCATTATTTACCTAATTTGTATCTATGCACAAATTTTGTACTATATTTTCTATTAAAATACCTCAAGTTAAAAAAAATTCTCTCATGTTAATTGATCAAATCACCGAAAAAGGGAGATTTTTTTTAAAATCATGTAAAAAATATGTACATAGTCCATTGTTAAGGTATGTGCACATACCTTTTTAGAGGGGTGTTCGTATACACTGGATAGATGTCCATTTCCATTTTAGATGAATAATGAACAAAATCTCTTGAAATTAGGAGTAATTATTTTGACCTTCTATTTTTTTTAAAGTTGGTTAACATTTTTAAAATTTTAATTTAGAACAACGTTCCTTTTAGAGCGTTAATATACTTAATAATTTCAAATTTACCCGAAAATTATGTATTCTTAATTTTAATATACCAAGTCAACCTTTACATAATGTCCATGCATTATAGTGTAGTTAATGAATATTAATTAATCATTGAAACCACTGTGAATTAAAAATACTTATTTGTTGGTATTTCATATTGATTGTGCGGTTGAAATTGATTGTCAAAGAAATATTTATTGTAAAAATTAATGTATCGTAAAATAAATATAAAGTTTTTCCTTAAATATACAATTTGATCACACATGAATACAATTTATATTAATGCATTTAAAGTATTTCCATGTATTATTATACTATTGATCCCATAAAGTCAGAAATTTAATGGTTAAGATTCTTACCTTTTTTTTAATTTATGAAAAAATGATTACTATTTATAAATAAGTCAAACTTTGGATCATATTTAGGAAATATATATGTGTAATCAATATTTTATGTAGATATTGTGAAATAGGCTGGTATTAAGGCATCAATGTGGGAAAAATATTACATCTCCCATATTAATTAGTCCATATGAACAATAGAGCATTATATAGTCATATAATGTCATATGGTTGATTAATATCGTAGTAATTTAAATTAACTTTAAAACTTCATTTTATTCTTACAAGGAAAATAACAACCCCGATTAATTCTAATTATATATGTGTGATGGTGGATTTTCATAATGAACCCAATTGTTAATGTTACTGCTTATTATACTTAATATATTAAATGGGTTAAATATGTTGTATCAAAGCATTGATGGTGAGACAGAGTTTTAGGTTTGATTGAATTATAATAATTGCATTGTTGTTAATATGGCTAATTGGAAGTATATTTATTGTTTCCAGTAAAATTATAATTTTCATGTGAAACATGATGGTGTAACGTATAATTGGATGTATATCAATTGTATTTTTAATTAACATAATATTTTTTTGTCGGTTTGGAATTCCAATGAGTAAGACGGAAACATAATTGAAAATTAAATTTGAATGTTACGTAACTATTATATTCAATATAATATTTTTATATTTATCATTTTTAGTGTTAAATCAACTATTAAAATTTGTGAAGATTTATGTGGTACATAATTTTTTTTCACTCTATTATATTTTACTAAAATAAAATATATATGTTCTTTAATTACCATTTTCCATATGACAAAGTATAGAGTGAAAATGATTTATACATGAACCATTCGTAATCCGAATTTGTTTGACCCACATTTTATAAGATTTGACCTAAATTTGCCAAAAATAAAACACAGTGTCCTTATTTTGCAAGATTATAAAAATAGTGTTTTAATTTTATAATTCCATAAGATAGTTTGCTAAATTTTTGTAAGCCCAAAAAGATACTGTCCTAATTTTGCATACACTCATAAGGTAAGGTCCTAAACAAATAATTTTTCTTGCGTATATGAGTTAACTTAGTGATAAATTATAAGATATGACTTATTGTATACATATCAATTCGTAGTTAAACAACGTTGGTGATAGATTAGAAACATAATTAACCTCAATATGGTATTACATTCTTTAATCATAAGACATTACTATTGATAGTATGTTTTAGAATTACATTGTTTCCACATACTTACAATTATTTTTTGATACACTTTATTTTAACCAATTAATGTTCTTTAAATAAACAATTAATACTATTTGTTACCATTTACTAAATTGGTTATTAGAGAAAAATAATTATTTTAGGACACTACCTTATGAGTGTTTACACTATCGTTATGAGCTTGCAAAATTGAGACAATATTTTTACGAATTTGCAAAATTAGGGCAACATCTTTACAAATTTACAAAAGTAGGGCATTCTCTTTTAATTTTAGCCAATTTAGGCCAAATTTTAAAAATACGGCCAAGTTGGCGTCTCATAATCGGGCTTTGTTAGACCCGCATTCTATAAAATTTGGCCTAAATTTGCCCAAAATAAAAAATAGTGTGCTTATTTTACAAAATTTCTGAAGAGTGTTCTAATTTTATAAGTCCATAAAGATGATTTACTAAATTTGTAAGTCTGAAAAGATAGTGTCCTAATTTTGCAATTGTATATGAGTTAATTTAGTTTATCAATATTTTATTGGTGAAATGTCTTAATTGTTATAGATAATTGTATGTAATTCTTATGAAAATTACACCTATTTTCCTTTAACTTTTGTTGACTTTTGTTTTCATCCTATTTACTTTGAGATTTTGAATATTATCCTATAACGTATAAAAAATTGTGTTTTTTATCCCGTTACCTGCTACACCAGGTAACTATTGCGATAAATTTCACATGACACCAATTTTTTGTAATTTATAGGATGAAATTCAAAATGTCACGTCAAATTTATCGAAATAGGTGTCTGGTATAGCAAACAATAGGACAAAAACATAGTATTAGTAATATATAGGACAAAAATCAATAGCTCAAAGTTAACATGACGAAAATCAAAGTAAAAGGATAAAAAAGTGTGTTTCCTTAATTCATAAGCCCATTAAGATTGTTTTCTAAATTTGTAAGTTCGAAAAGACAATGTCCTAATTTTGCAAACACCTATAAGATAATATTGTAAAGAGTATTTTTCTTGCGTATATGAGTTAATTTAGTGATAAATTACAAGACATGATTTATTGTATACATGTCAATTCGTAGTTTAGACAATATTGGGTATAAATTAGAAACATAATTAACTTCAATATGGTATCACATATTTTAATCATAAAATACTACTATTGGAATATGTTTTTGAATTGAACTATTTCATATATGAACCAATTTATAATTATTTTTTAGATACAGTTTAATTTAACCATTTAATGTTCTTTAAATAAATAACTAATATTTTTTGTTACCATTAACAAATTAATAATACCCGTTGATGAGAATAATTAATATCCTTCAGTGATAACAATAAATACCCTAAAAAAGGTTCATTCTTGAATTATTTTCACTTCATACCTTGTCTACTATTGGAACATATTTTTATTTTTTAAATAATATTTTATGCAGACTTTATTATAGAATTGTACGTAGCATATTAGTTGTACATGTTTGTAATTGTTTTAAAAGATGTTAGTTGTTAAAATTGGACTTAAAAGTAATATGTACTACTATTGAATGCATTGTTAACAATACTAATAAGTAATGTATGATGTGAATGCTACTTACGACAAATAAAATCAATGTAAATTTTTTATTAATACGGTTTAGTTAAACTACTAATACTTTTATTTGAAATAAATAATATCGGTGGAGCTGATGAATTTAGTGAAAATAATTAATACACTTCAAACAAAAAAAAAATTAATACACGTCAAACAAAAAATAGATGATAATTTATTAACATAAATTTATTAACATAAAATTTTAGAATATAATATTATTCTAAATTTATTAACAAATTATGTATACATTACGTTTAGTATGTGGGGAAGGTGTATTTTTATGTCAAAAATAAATAATTAATAATTAGATAAACAAATGAACAGAAACATATTTATGTGATATACTAAAAAAAATTCTAACCAAGCTTTGTGTTTACATATTTTTCAATCAAATGAAATTTAATTTATAACCGTGTTTATTTGTTTGAATATTTCTATCTCCGTATTGAATGAGACTTTATTTATAAAAAAACTCATGCAAGAATAGAAGCATGAACTTTTATAATTAAAGTTGTAATTTTGTAATTACGTTTTCTATTCTCTACTTGAAAAAATATTGGATTAGAAAAAAATTGTTATGTGCGCACTTCTAAAGAGAATCTCTCCTTGCTTTCATTGTAGTGGTATATCTTTCGTTTGTCAATAATTTAGTAGTGAAATATTTTAATTATTATAGATAGTTGTATGTAATTCTTGGGGAAATTACACTTTTTTGTTCCTTAACTTGGTTGACTTTGGTTTTCATTATGTTTACTTTGGAATTTTGAATTTGATCATATAACTTATAAAAAATTGTGTCGTAACTATTCCGGTAAATCTCACGTGGCACCACTTTTTTCTTAATTTATAGGATGGAATTCAAATACATGGTATACCAGGTAGTAGGGGAAAAAATACATATTTTGTAATGTATAGTATAAAATTCAAAAGTTCAAAGTTAACAGGAAGAAAACCTGAGACAACCAAAATTGAAGAATAAAAAAGTGCATTTTCTCTAATTCTTTTGTTCCAAGTTTTTTTAATTAATTGTTTCTTCTTAATATCTAATTTATACAGTGCATCCAGTAACATAAAGTTAAGTGCAATAGAGTTATGACATAAAACTCTTTTAAAAGATATATTCAATCTTACGTGTATTAGGTAGCATACAGACCATATGTCATGTAAAATTTTACATCATAATTTCTAACCTATATTTATTACCATTGAAAACTAATGTTTTACAATTAAAATTTTATAATTTATATATTTTGTGGTTGTCTTATCTCTAAGAAGTGATACATATAAAATAAGAGATTTAATTTTTTTTCCTAATGTTTGAGACCTCATATGAAAGTATAAATACATATGTTAAGTTAGGTTCTCAATATTCTTACTATATGTTTTACAACCAAGAGTTTATAATATCGCACACTCTCATATGCACCAAGTGCACCGTGCACTCACTCAACATTTGAAATTATTTACACTGAAAAGTAAGGCTGATTACGCTGAAAAATATAGTTATGTTATATTGAAAAGATTTTTAGAGTATATTTTTCAGTGTAATCTAACAACACTTTTAAGTATAATCAAGTCATATTTTTCAGTGTAAACAATCTCAACTGTTGAGTGAATGCATCATTCACCAAATGCTGTGTAGTTAACTTATTTTTAAAACGTGAGATTCTTGATACATATATTAAGTTAGTTTCTCGATTTTCAAGTACACAACGAAAATTGTATATAAATAAATTTTTTGAAATTTGTAATTAGTATTTTTTTTGTAAATACAAATATTGTAGTTTTATTAGTATTTATATAATTTATATAATATTGAAGCAAATTATACCTAATTACATTATTCAATATTTAGATTACAATTAAATTCAAATTTTTTTGTTTGTATATATATTATAAAATAAAATAAAAATTATACAATTTTTTTTATTCTGCAAATAACTTTATTTACAATCCCGCGAAAATTCGCGGGACTAACACTAGTATATATATATAAAAGTGATTTTAACCATTTATAAAATCGACCAAATACCAATCATTTATTGTTCACTTTTTTTTTTTTTTTTTTACTGTGTGCGAGTTCTTTAATTTGTACATAATCGATCGTTAATTTATAAAGTGAATATCAAAATTGTTGGCATTGTTTCCTTAATCTATTAGAACTTATTGTCAATTAATAAGGAAGAACATAATAATAAGTTAATAAATAATAATTTATGAATTTTGATTGGCTATAGGCTTTCCCATGGCAGTTCCAATCACCATGATTAAAGCATGAAAAATTAGGCCAACCAGAAGATTCTAAGTGCTAGCGAACGCTCTAGACCACATTTCAACTAGAAAGCTTAGACCATCTCTTAAATTATTCATGAGTTTAATGCCAAAAAGAAAAAAACTATAATAATTTTGTGATTAATAATACTCAGTTATGCGGTCGATATTGTAAGTAACTTTTTTATTTGCGATTCATAGTCGGTTTCTAAAATACATACTAGTCACTAGATAAACAGCATATTGTCAAACGCATATTTTAAAGTGAAAAGTTTGATAAATAGCTTCAGAGAACAGTGATTATGCCCCAAGAATCAACTGCAAACATATACCCCCAATGTAATACTTTCGTTCCCGAGTTAATTTCCAACTTTCCTTTTCGAGTTGTCTCCACTAAATTTTTCATTCCATATATGACAAAACCAACACTCTATTACATATAAACTTTAATCTTCTAATTCACACAATATTACCAAAAGTATCACTCATTCAATTCATTTCTCAATACTATTCATTAATTATTTTATTCCAAAAGTCAATATGTGATTCACCATATATTAATAAACAAATACATTATTTTAACTATTCAACAAAAAGAAGTGGGAAATTTAGATCGGGACAGTCGACAGAGAGAGTATTAGATTGGATAGATTGCTTCAAACAAAATATAATGACTGTTTTATAAAATAAAGTAAAACTGGCTGAAATGATTATATTTCATTAATATATATATTTTCATAATATTTAAGTTTCAGGCTTTTATAATTGTATTTTTACTTGATATTTTTATCCTTTTCCTTGCATCCTAATCTAATCCTATTCCTTATTCCTAACTCTATGGAAAGACAAGGATACAAAATCATAAGTGGCAAAGCCACATTCTTCTATTTACGATTCTTCTCCTTTCAATTCATGCATACCGACAAAATCGAAGCTACTAAGAGAAATTTTGCAGCAGAGTGATGATCTATCGTGCACTTTTTGGGATCCCACATCGAAACAGTAACACATGTTATCTTTGAATGTGAAATCACGTATAAAGTTTGAATGGAGTGTACAAAATGGCTATATTTTTTTTTATTTTTTATTTTTGATCAGTCAAAATAAATTTTATAAATAAAATGGTACAAGAAGTACCCAAAACATTCTTATTACAAATATGATTTAATCCTTCAAAATCATTCTCAGATTAGTTAGCCAATCTCTAAAGCTAAATCTTGCTACTCCTTGATCCTTGACACTCCACTTCCATGACAAAATGACTATGTATAGAGTCTGCCTTCACTTCCAAGTTCCAATCCATTAATAAATTTACTGCATTTTTGTTGTTTTATTAATGGGAAAAGAGGTAATTCATTAGCATCATGTATTTGGATGTCATCGTATGAGTGTTATGGAAAGAAAAATATGCAATAGTGTTCGAGAATGAGGAGATTTCACCAATCAAAATGGTTGAAGAAGTTAAGAATAAAGTGTGGAGCTGGATTGCAACTAAAGAAATTCAAGTCATGCAATTTGAGTATCAGCAATGGTTACAAAACCCCAGTCCTGTATTAGGAGTCTATTTTTTTTAAATTTTGATCTTATATAAAGGAGACTGTGTTTAAAACTCGTACTTTTCTATACCTTCTGCGATGTACACTAAATAGTGGTGTTACAGCAGGAAATATCCTCGCCTGACAGGAGGTCAGATTCCTGAAGATACCCTGACCCGACAGGATCGAGGGTCTACATCAGAAAAGAATATTTAATGTATTATAGGTCTACAGTTGATTGTTAGGTTAATATTGTAATAAATCCCTAAAATAAAGGGCTGAGACGAAATTTAGGGCCACTTTTGGGCCTTTGGGGGTGAACCTCTATAAATAGGGGGTCACCCCCTCATTGTAAAGAACACACATTCTTCCTCATTTCTAATATATCCAAGAAGCTCTCATATTCGTGGGAAGAACGAAAGTTCTTCCCCAACTGTTTGTGTTCGTTTATATTTATTGTTTGTCGGGCATAATCCAAATAGCCACATAAATCTACCCTTACAAAAATGTCTGTCAACAATTTGGCGCTAGAAGAAGGGTCGAATTCGTGTTCATATCGACAGATGAACTCGAAGATCTTCTCCTCAAAAATCAAATTCCAACAAAAATCATTCAAGAAATATTCATCCCATTTCAACCCATTTTTTCCAAAATCAACACCCCCCTCCAATCGAAATCATCCAACAAAATTACAAAAACCAAATTCCAATCCTTTGTACAGAGGGAAGGCACGCAGCTAGCCAAGCAGAAAGAAAAAAAATTCAAAAAATCATATTCTCATTACAACAAGGCTTTGAGGTATCAACTAATCTCATTTTACTTACAAAGGAAGAAAGCACACGCAACTAAGAAAAAGAAGAGGAAAAAATGGCCGCTGTTGTTTCCGGCGGCGGGGCTCAGCCACCGGAATCGCCGAACTCACGGTCGTATCCCCCTTACCCGCGAAACTCCACCAAGGCCGTCACTCCGCCGTCCCAGCGGTCTTTCTCCCGAAATTACCATCGGAGTAGTGTCTTTTTCCGTCCACCTCCATCGTTCGCCGGAATGCAACCTGGTGCCGTTCAAGCGTTAAAGCAAGACCAGAGGAGGAAGGGCTACTGTTTTCTTCTTGGAGTCCTCCACTGTATGCCTCGATTATTGGGCCCAGCTTTTTCAGTTTACTTTTGCTTTTGGCACACGTCCCAACACAGTTGAAAAGTCAAACGATTCCCCTCGATCCTCGCACCGTCGAGGTCGCCCCCGTCGCCTCTCGCGGCCACCCACGGAGGCCCAGCGGTCTCCGACCGTCGCTCACCGCCCGAGCCAGCTGCCCGCGTCGCCTCCCCGGCCAGCTCCCGCGGCCTCACGCCCGCAACCCTGGGGCCAACGCGCCTCCCTCAGGCCGCTGCCCGATCCTCCCTGCTTCGCCTCACAGCGGCCGGCCTCCCCGTCGCACGTCGCAGCCGGTGGACAGCCTTCGGGCTCGCCAGTCCTTCCCGCCGGCCTCCGGGCTCGCCAGCCCACGCCGCCTCGATCCCACCCGCACCGCCTCAACGCAGCCTTCACCGACCAGCGGCTTCTCTCACCGCGCAGCAATTGCCCGCTGCCCGCAATTGCTGCCCGCGCCGCTCGCACAACCGCCGCCCTCGCGGACCGGCCGCTCCCAGCTTCCTCCCCGACTGGCCCGCCGCCTACCCGCTGCTCCTCGGAGACCGCAGCCGCTCGCGCTTGCCGATCCAACCGCCCCACTACCCGCGGCCACCAATTCCTCCCCGCGCTTACCCGCGCCGCCGCCAAAGCGGACTCAACCCGGCGCCGCTGCCCGAGACTGCCTCCCCGTCGTAGGCTCGCCGCTAGTCGCGCCTCCTCGCGCCGTCAATAGCGCCTACCTGCTCCTCGCCCAACCAACGCCGCCTCGGTGATGGATTTCAGCGCACAGAGCGTGTTAATCTTAATTATTTTGGGCTGATTTCATTTAGGTATTCTTGGGCCAGGTTATTATATAAATGCTGCTGGGCCAAGATTTATTCAAATATTGGGCCTAGTTTTACATAGTAGTTGGGCATTTTATTTGATTTGTAGGCCAGGTTTATTTTACTATCGGGCCAGACTTGTATATCCATTTTAGGCATGTGTTAGAGTTTAGGTGGCCACTACTAAAAAAAATATATATATATATATATATATATATATATATATATATAATTACGAGCAGCGAGCAACTTCTGAGATGAACATCGGGAACCTCTTCATCAACGGAAAAATTCTACGGGAAGTCCTTCGCCCATTCCATCAGTTTTATTTCAATAATGTCCTTTTAATATATATCACCACTCGCAAATTTTCATATAAATTAAAAGCGGGGGCATATACTCGTATTTCGAAAATTCAAAATGGGGGAAATTTTTGAAATACAATTTTCATTTGATACTTCCTTTTAATATATATCCTAACTCGTAAGTTTTCATATATATTAAAAGCGGGGGCATGGATATACATATCCTAAACTCATGTTGTGATATCAAAAAATCAAAAAATAAATTATTTGACACCGAGTATTATTAAATACAATCGTTTATTTGAAACTTCGAATATAATTTCGAAAAATTATTGAAATTGCTCAACGAGTACACGACTCAGTTTTTAAAAAATGGTCACACCTTACGACTACAAATATTCGTCCGCCTTCTAGGCGTTGACATTCCGCCTGGAGTGGCGAAGTAATCCGCCTGCTCGGTGTTGATTAATCCGCCTTTTAGGCGTCGACGTTCCGCCTAGATTGACGAAGTAATCCGTCTTCTCGACGTCGATTAGTCCGCCTTTCAGGCGTTGACGTATTGATTAGTTCGCCTTCATCGGCGTTAACTAATCCACTTCTCTAGTTAATCCACCTTCTCGGTGTTGATTAGCCCACCTTCTAGGCATCGACATTCCGACTAGGTTGGCGAAGTAATCCATCTTCTCGACATCGATTAGTCCGCCTTTCAGGCGTTGACGTATTGATTAGTTCACCTTCACCGGCGTCAACTAATCCACTTCTCGAGTTAATCCGCCTTCTCGGCGTGGATTAGTCCGCCTTCTAGGCGTCGACGTTCCGCCTAGATTGGCGAAGTAATCCGTCTTCTCGATGTCGATTAGTCCGCCTTTCAAGCGTTGACGTATTGATTAGTTAGCCTTCACCGGCGTCAGCTAATCTACTTCTCGAGTTAATCCGCCTTCTCGGCGTTGATTAGTCCGCCTTCTAGGCATCGACATTCCGCCTAGGTTGGCGAATTAATCCGTCTTCTCGACGTCGATTAGTCCGCCTTTTAGGCGTTGACGTATTGATTAGTTCGTCTTCACCGGCGTCAACTAATCCACTTCTCGAGTTAATCCGCCTTCTCGGCGTTGATTAGTCCGTCATCTAGGCGTCGACATTCCGCCTAGGTTGGCGAAGTAATCCGTCTTCTCGATGTCGATTAGTCCGTCTTTCAGGCGTTGACGTATTGATTAGTTCGCCTTCACCGGCGTCAACTAATCCACTTCTAGAGTTAATCCGCCTTCTCGGCGTAGATTAGTTCGCCTTCACCGGCGTCAACTAATCCACTTCTCGAGTTATCCGCCTTCTCGGCGTAGATTAGTCCGCCTTCTAGGCATCGACGTTCCGCCTAGATTGGCGAAGTAATCCGTCTTCTCGACGTCGATTAGTCCGCCTTTCAGGCGTTGACGTATTGATTAGTTTGCCTTCACCGGCGTCAACTAATCCACTTCTCGAGTTAATCCGCCTTCTCGGTGTTGATTAATCTGCCTTCAAGGCGTCGACGTTCCGCCTAGATTGGCAAAGTAATCCGTCTTCTTGATGTCGATTAGTCCGCCTTTCAGACGTTGACATATTGATTAGTTAGCCTTCACCGGCGTCAGCTAATCTACTTCTCGAGTTAATCCACCTTCTCGGCGTTGATTAGTCCGCCTTCCAGGCGTAGACATTCCGCCTAGGTTGGCGAAGTAATCCGTCTTCTCGACGTCGATTAGTCCGCCTTTCATGCGTTGACGTATTGATTAGTTCGCCTTCACCGGCGTCAACTAATCCACTTCTCGAGTTAATCCGCCTTCTCGGTGTGGATTAGTCCGTCTTCTAGGCATCGACGTTCCGCCTAGATTGGCGAAGTAATCCGTCTTCTCGACGTCGATTAGTCCGCCTTTCAGGCGTTGACGTATTAATTAGTTCGCCTTCACCGGCGTCAACTAATCCACTTCTCGAGTTAATCCGCCTTCTCGGCGTGTATTAGTCCGCCTTCTAGGCATCGACGTTCCGCCTAGATTGGCGAATTAATCCGTCTTCTCGACGTCGATTAGTCCGTCTTTCAGGCGTTGACGTATTGATTAGTTTGCCTTCACCGGCGTCAACTAATCCACTTCTCGAGTTAATCCGCCTTCTCGGCGTTGATTAATCCGCCTTCAAGGCATCGACGTTCCGCCTAGATTGACGAAGTAATCCGTCTTCTCGACGTCGATTAGTCCACCTTTCAGGCGTTGACGTATTGATTAGTTAGCCTTCACCGGCGTCAGCTAATCTACTTCTCGAGTTAATCTGCTTTTTCGGCGTTGATTAGTCCGCCTTCTAGGCGTCGACATTCCGCCTAGGTTGGCGAAGTAATCCGTCTTCTCGATGTTGATTAGCCCGCCTTTTATGCGCTGACATATTAATTAGTTAGCCTTCACCGGCGTCAGCTAATCTACTTCTCGAGTTAATCCACCTTCTCGGCGTTGATTAGTCCGCCTTTCAGGCGTTGACATTCCGCCTAGGTTGGCGAAGTAATCCGTCTTCTCGACGTCGATTAGTCCGCCTTTCATGCATTGACGTATTGATTAGTTCGCCTTCATCGGCGTTAACTAATCCACTTCTCTAGTTAATCCACCTTCTCGGTGTTGATTAGCCCAACTTCTAGGCATCGACATTCCGCCTAGGTTGGCGAAGTAATCCATCTTCTCGACGTCGATTAGTCCGCCTTTCAGGCGTTGACGTATTGATTAGTTCGCCTTCACCGGCGTCAACTAATCCACTTCTCGAGTTAATCCGCCTTCTCGGCGTGGATTAGTCCGCCTTCTAGGCGTCGACATTCCGCCTAGATTGGCGAAGTAATCCGTCTTCTCGATGTCGATTAGTCCGCCTTTCAGGCGTTGACGTATTGATTAGTTAGCCTTCACCGGCGTCAGCTAATCTACTTCTCGAGTTAATCCGCCTTCTCGGCGTCGATTAGTCCGTCTTCTAGGCATCGACATTCCGCCTAGGTTGGCGAATTAATCCGTCTCCTCGACGTCGATTAGTCCGCCTTTCAGGCATTGACGTATTGATTAGTTCGCCTTCACCGGCGTCAACTAATCCACTTCTCGAGTTAATCCGCCTTCTCGGCGTTGATTAGTCCGTCTTCTAGGCGTCGACATTCCGCCTTGGTTGGCAAAGTAATTCGTCTTCTTGATGTCGATTAGTCCGTCTTTCAGGCGTTGACGTATTGATTAGTTCGCCTTTACCGGCGTCAACTAATCCACTTCTCGAGTTAATCCGCCTTCTCGGCGTGGATTAGTCCGTCTTCTAGGCATCGACGTTCCGCCTAGATTGGCGAAGTAATCCGTCTTCTCGACGTCGATTAGTCCGCCTTTCAGGCGTTGACGTATTGATTAGTTTGCCTTCACCGGCGTCAACTAATCCACTTCTCGAGTTAATCCGCCTTCTCGGTGTTGATTAATCTGCCTTCAAGGCGTCGACGTTCCGCCTAGATTGGCGAAATAATCCGTCTTCTCGATGTCGATTAGTCCGCCTTTCAGACGTTGACATATTGATTAGTTAGCCTTCACCGGCGTCAGCTAATCTACTTCTCGAGTTAATCCACCTTCTCGGCGTTGATTAGTCCACCTTCCAGGCGTTGACATTCCGCCTAGGTTGGCGAAGTAATCCGTCTTCTCGACGTCGATTAGTCCGTCTTTCATGCATTGACGTATTGATTAGTTCGCCTTCACCGGCGTCAACTAATCCACTTCTCGAGTTAATCCGCCTTCTCGGCGTGGATTAGTCTGTCTTCTAGGCGTCGACGTTCCGCCTAGATTGGCGAAGTAATCCGTCTTCTCGACGTCGATTAGTCCACCTTTCAGGCATTGACGTATTGATTAGTTAGCCTTCACCGGCGTCAGCTAATCTACTTCTGGAGTTAATCCGCTTTTTCGGCGTTGATTAGTCCGCCTTCTAGGCGTCGACATTCCGCCTAGGTTGGCGAAGTAATCCGTCTTCTCGATATTGATTAGCCCGCCTTTTATGCACTGACATATTAATTAGTTAGCCTTCACCGGCGTCAGCTAATCTACTTCTCGAGTTAATCCGCCTTCTCGGCGTTGATTAGTCCGCCTTCTAGGCGTCGACATTCCGCCTAGGTTGGAAAAGTAATCCGTCTTCTCGACGTCGATTAGTCCGCCTTTTATACATTGACATATTGATTAGTTCGTGATTAGGCGTGAAATTGTCATGATTCGTCGCTCGAAATGCCCTTGTTTTGATGGATTCATATAAGTATTTAGAGTCATTTGAGTATTATTTTCACAAACTAACAAATTTGTTTCTTTGATGCTTATAGATGGATAGAGGGCAAAAAGAGGAGTTCGTAGGACTTCGAATCGACTCAAACGGATACCCGAATGAGAAGATATGGAAGAAATACGAGAAGTATTAGTTCGAGCGAGCAAAAGTGTCATTGAAGTACTCAAGATGAAGACGCTCAAGTAAAAACTACTCAAGCACTCGAGTAGACTACTCGACAGCTTCGGTCGAGTAGCCAATACTCAGGCACTCGAGTAGTGCACTCGAGCAGGGCTTGGTCGAGTAGGCAGTTCTCGGGCACTCGAGTAGTGCACTCGAGCAGAAGCCGGTCGAGTAGGCAGTACGCGGGCACTCGAGTAGACTACTCGAGCAAGGACTGGTCGAGTAGAACTACTCGAGCTAAGGGGCTCGAGTACTTTTCACGTTCTGTACAATTTTAACACTCGAGCTTGCATTGCTCGAGTACTTTTACTCGAGCTCTACTCGAGCTCGACGGGAATTTTGGCCCATGAGATCCCGTTTCGACCCGTTGCCTATATATACCTCTTCCAAACACGTTTTGAAGGATCCCCGAACGCACCACATCACTTTTACACAGAATTTTTAGAGAGAGAAGGAAGAGAAGAGACGAGCAAGTTTAATTTTACGTTTTTGAGGTTTTTGCTTATGAATTCACATTACAATTTTACGTTTTAGTTTCGTTTCTTAATATCTTTTGTTCTTGAATACGTTGAGACCTCGTTTTGCTAATTAATTTCAGTTTATTCTTTTATATCTTAAAACCCTAGTTTATGTACAATCTTTTCTTTGATTTAATTACCATGTTCATGTTCGTCACTTGTCTAATTGTTATTGTTTACGTTAAATCTATGTCTAGCTAAAACCCTTGCATGCTTAGGGTAGGATGAACTCGTAGAAGTAGGTTGTGGGTACGTAATTAGGGTAACTTGTGACGTTAGGTTTTAATTCTCTTGGTTAATGAATTTTCTTAAAATTAATCTAGACTTCGCTCTTGAATTTCGTTCGAAAGGTGTTAGAGAGAGGACGACCGTATCACTCTTTGACAACGAGTAGACTTAATGAGAGGGTTTAGGAAAGGTTAATTCATCTACCGGTTTAGCGAAGGAGGACGACCGCATCACCTTAGTTAAATTAGGGTCTCATTAATTAAGCACAATCTATTAACTTGTTAGTAGGTTCGTGAAGTCGAGTGTTAGGGTAAAGTATTAGGGTTTAGAATCTCGAGCTTTCACCTTGCATTCTTAGACTTAGGTTAATTCTTGTGTCACAGTTATTTTGATTATGTACCTGCTCCGTTAGTATACGTAGGGATTCCTATCTTAAGCATCACCATCTCATATTTGAAAACACACCTTTTGATATTTCATTTAATCTTCCTTTTGCATTCATAGGATAATTTAGTTTAGTTTAATTAATTTTTCCAAAAAATCCAAAAAACAATACACTCATATTAATTACGACGCGTAGATCTTCAGGGATCTATTCGCATATACACTGTCCCTTGGGTTCGATATACTTGGTCGTTATACTTGCTCATACTACAGTGAACCCGTTCGCTTGCGGGTGAGCGACTAGTAGAAGTTAGTAAAATCGCTTCAAGTCAATGGCGCCGTTGCCGGGGATGGCGTTGTATGTTTTTTTAATAGGACTTGTAGATAGCTTAGTAGTTAGTAGTGGGTGTTTTATTTTCTGTTTTATTTTTATTTCCATTCATTAGGCAGTTGCGTTTTGATCCTTCTGCTAGTGTTTCAGGTTTATGTAAACACGCTCACAAGGGAATACGAGCGAAGAGAGGTTACCTGCAGATCCTGAGACGATAGCAAGGAGAAATCGAGCCTTCTTGAGAAGGATGAACGCGGCCGACTTAGGGAAGGAACCAATAGATATCAACAATGAGTTGGACGATGCTGCCAACGATTTTAATCAGGCAGTAGACCGGGTTGATGGCTCTGGAGGGAGTGATGGTCAGAATCAAGACCAGTTCGTGGATAGTCAGAGCCAGAACCCGGGTGCACAAAATGTAAACAATCCAGCTCAGAATCTTGTCCAAAATCCTCTGAACAACCCTGCTTACTCACAAAACCCAAATAACCCTTTCAACAACCTAGTATACCAACATTACCCGTACCCACCGTATCCTTATCCACCATACCCATATCATCCACCACCTATGTACCAACCACCTCCAGTTCATCAAGTACCAGCACCACCTGTTGCTCCTCAGCCTGTGCCCCAGAACGCAGATCACAATATGGCTATTCGGGGCAGGTTCGCGGCACAACCGCAGAGGTACTATGATGGAGTGGCGTTGCCTCCTGTTGAGGCGAACAACTTCTCGATTTCCCCAGGAATTCTAAAGTTGCTTACCGAGAATCAGTTCAAGGGGGTGATCGGGAGGGAGAATCCTCATACACATTTGAGGAGCTTTCTCATGATAGCCTCCACATTCAATTACAATGGCATGTCTGAAGATGTCAAGAGGCTTAGGCTGTTCCCATTCTCACTGACGGGAATAGCCAAGGAGTGGTACGACAACACGCTCCCACGGGGAGGTATTACCACTTGGGCCGAGCTCGAGTGTCTGTTCCTCGAGCAATTCTACCCTCCATCTAGGACGATCAAGGCTAGAATTGAGATCTCGTCCTTTCGCCAGAAGTCTGGAGAGGATTTACGCCAAGCGTGGGAGAGATACTCAAACATGCTGATTAAGTGCCCGCATCACGGGTACAACGAGAGAGACATTATGACATTCTTCTACAGTGGTGCCAACAAGGCGGGGCAAGACCATTTAGACACCTGTGCGGGCGGAGCATTCCTGAATCAAGGCATAGAGAGGTGTAGGGAGATCGTGGACAACATTGTCACGAACGCCGGGGCTTGGAGTGGAGATCCAGATTTTCAGAGAGTGCATCAGG
This sequence comes from Ballota nigra, assembly GCA_947034835.1. Lineage (NCBI taxonomy): Eukaryota > Viridiplantae > Streptophyta > Magnoliopsida > Lamiales > Lamiaceae > Ballota > Ballota nigra. Next base: position 68,537,305 of record OX344720.1, on the reverse strand, counting down.
TTGAAGAGGGTGAAGGAACGAGAAGGCTATTGATGGCCATGATAGAGAAGATCAACAACCTCGAGTTGGGGAAGAATTTGGTTGGAGAGCAAGCAGTAGAGAATAAGAGAGTAGACCAACCAAGTGGGCAGCAAGAGGTAGCCAATTACATGGGAGGGCCGTATTACAGTCAGAATGGCTACCAAGGTGGAAATCAGTTTGGAAGACCTTCTTATGGTCAGCTATTTCTACCTCCAGGCCCTCAGCCACCTCAAAATCAATGGAGGAACACACAAGGAGTTCAAGGAGGCCAGCAGCCTCCTCAAAACACATGGAGGAAAAATGAGAACTTTTCTTATGCTAACCCAAAAGCTGGTATTACTGTTCCTGCAGGTGTCGATCCAGGTTCAAAGCCTCCCGGTGGAGAAGGCGGTGCATCCACCGAGGAGATGTTGAGAGCTATCCTTCAGAAAGTGGAGGAAGGAAGTAAGCGATTGTCATCCTTGGAGTACGATGTGAAGGAGTTGCATAAGAAGGGTGATCAACGTGATCAAGACCTCCAGAAGATGAACGTTGAGTGGACTAGAACTCAACAAGAGAACAATCGAAGGTTCACTTCTATAGAGTTCCAGATGAGCCAGATTGCAAAGATGGTGAATAGAGAGCCGGGAAAATATCCTTCCATGCCGAAGGGGAACCCGAAAGAACATTGCAAGGCGATCCAGCTTAGAAGTGGAACCAACTATGAAGGTCCTCAGATGCCTGCATGTCAAAACGGCTTTCCTTAATGGAAATTTGAATAAGGACATCTATATGCGGCAACTCGAGGGTTATGTGAAGAAAGGCCGAGAGCATCTGGTCTGGAAGCTGAAAAAGTCTCTTTATGGGCTAAAGCAAGCTTCCAGGTCTTGGAACATTCATTTTGATGAGGTGATCAAATCCTTTGGATTTGAACAATGTCAAAATGAAAGTTGTGTGTACAAGAAAAGTAACGGAGATGTTGTGGTATTCTTAGTACTATACGTAGATGATATTCTTCTCATTGGCAACAATGTGAAAGTATTATCAGACGTAAAGTTGTGGCTTTTAGAGCAGTTTCAAATGAAGGATTTGGGAGAAGCATCGTACATTCTAGGTAATAAGGTCATTCGTGATCGAAAAAAGAGAATGTTGTGTTTATCTCAAGTGTCTTGCATTGATACTGTGATTGCTCGTTTCAGCATGCAAAACTCAAAGAAGGGTTTACTACCTTTCAGACATGGAGTTCCCTTATCTAAGGACATGTGTCCTAAGACACAGAAGGAGATAGAGGAGATGGCTAAGGTTCCTTATGCTTCGGCTGTAGGAAGTCTTATGTATGTAATGTTGTGTACGAGGTCTGATATTTGCTATGAAATCAGCATGGTAGCAAGATATTAGTCTAACCCTGGTCAAGGACATTGGACTGTTGTCAAGCATATTCTCAAGTACTTGAAAAGGACTCGAGATTATATGTTGGTATACCAGTTAGAAAATATGATTAATTTGGGTTATACTGATTCAGATTTCCAAGCTGGTCTAGATGAACGGAAGTCTACCTCGGGTTATGTGTTTGTGTTGGGAGGCGGAGCCATATCTTGGAGAAGTGTGGAGCAGAAATGCATCACGGACTCCACTATGGAGGTCGAGTACGTAACTGCCTCAGAGGCAGCCAAAGAGGCTATTTGGCTACGTAATCTCCTACTGGACTTGGAGGTGTCTCAGAGTATGCCAAGGTGTATCACTGTTTATTATGATAACGCGGGTGCAGTGGCAAACTCGAAAGAACCTAAAGTCCATAAAGCGAGTAAACCCATAGAGCGGAAGTACCACATTATACAAGACATTGTAAATCGAGGAGACATGGCTATAACTAAGATTGCATCGTTGAACAACCTGACTGGTCCTTTCACAAAGACTATGGGGATGAAATTTTTTAAGCAACATGTGGAAGGTCTTGGTTTACGATGTATTCCAGCTAGACTTTAAGTATAAGTGGGAGAATTGATATGTCTTTATGTGTATACTAAAAGTTTAACTTTAGTATAAGTGGGAGATTGTTCATAAAACGAGTGTTTGATACACGAGTTATACAAAGTAAAAGCATACTTTCACGTATAACTCCAACAATCTCCCACTTATACTTAAAGTCTGCTTTTAGTATACATCACGCATGTCTTAGTGTAGTAGCTCTCCGTGACATCTCATGTCAACCTACACTAACCTAATAATTCCTCCCACTTATACTTAAAGCAGATTGGCAATAGTCTTGACTCCCATTCCATCCACATGTCTCTTGAATGTATTCAGAGGCAGACCCTTTGTGAAATGGATTTACTAGGTTGTCCCCGACGCATATCTTTGCCACCTCTTTATCTCCTCTCTTAACGATTTCTCGTATAAGATGGTGTTTTCTTTCAATGTGTTTGCTGGCCTTGTGGGCTCTCGGTTCCCTTGAATTTGCAACTGCCCCGGCATTGTCACAAAAGACAGTTATCTTGTCGGGCAAATTCGGAACAACGTCCAAGTCCACTAAGAAGTACTTGAGCCAAACCGTTTCTTTCGCTGCTTCACAAGCAGTTACTTATTCGGCTTTCATGGTCGAATCGGCGATGCATTTCTGCAAATCGCTTCTCCATATCATGGCTCCTTCTCCCATGTAAAACACACTACCCGAGGTAGATATTTTGGAGTCTATGTCTGATTGGAAATTTGAGTCCGTGTATCCCATGGGAATTAGATTGTCTGATTGTTAAATCAGCATTCCATACCAAGGTCTTTTCAGAAACTAAAGAACGCATTTAATTGCAATCTAATGTGCTTTCCCGGGGTTACTTTGATATCTTGCCATCATGCCCACGACAAAGCAGATATCCGGTCTCGTACACAACGTTGCATACATAAGGCTTCCTACGTCCGAAACGTACGGAACGTCTTTCATGTCATCTATCTCCACTTGCGTCTTAGGGCATATTTCTTTGGATAGATGGATTCCGTGCCTACAAGGTACAAAACCTTTCTTGGAATCATGCACGCTGATATGCTTCAAAACAGTGGCTTTGCATGAAACTTGCGATAAGCCCAACATCTTCCTCTTGCGATCTCGAGTGAACTTGATCCCAAGGATGTGACCGGCTTTTCCCTAAGTCCTTCATATCAAACTGATTTGACAGCCATACCCTTACGTCTGACAATACCTTTACATTGTTTCCAATGAGCAGAATACCGTCTACGTATAATACTAAGAATATCACCGCAGTTCCGTCACACCTTTTATACACACAACTTTCGAACTTGTTTTGATCACAAACCCATAAGACTTAATAACTTGATCAAAACACTGGTTCCAAGTACGCGACGCTTGCTTAAGTCCATAAAATGGATCTCTTAAGCTTGCATACGAGGTGCTCTTGGCCTTTTTCAACGAAACCTTTGGGTTATTGCATATAGATCCCATCAAGACTTCCGTTAAGGAAAGCTGTCTTGACATCCATTTGCCAGATCTCGTAATCTAAGTGCGCAGCGATCGACAAGAGAATACGGATGGACTTAAGCATAACTACAGGCCACAGGCCACAAGCCTTGCTTTGAAGGTCTCTACCCTTCCGTCCGGTCCTCTTTTCCTCTTGTACACCCACTTGCATCCAATAGGTTCTACCCCATTAGGTGGATCAACCAACTTCCACACTTGATTATAATCCATCGAACCCACCTCGGTTTCCATTGCGGTTTGCCACACTTCCGCGTCTTTATCTTGGATTGCCTCGTCGTACGTTCATGGGTCTGATTCATCGCCGGGAATCAAATCCGAAGATTCTCCAATTCCCATGAATCTCTCGGGTTGCCTTGCAATCCTCCCACTACGACGGGGTTCCGGTTGTGAAGGTATGACGTGTGGTATATCATCTTGTATACTTGGTATAGGAGTTTGCCCTCTTAACTCGTCTAAGGTAATCTCACTTCTGGGCTTTCTTTTGTTCATGTAGTCTTTCTCCAAGAATTTAAAGTGCGAACTAATCACGGTCTTTTAATCCTTGAGACTATAGAACATACACCCTTTCGTTCCCATGGGATATCCTATAAACAACCTTAATTCCGAACATGGATCCAATTTACCGGTTTCCTTGTCTAGCACGTATGCCGGACAACCCCAAATCTGCAAGTGTCTTAGACTGGGCTTGCGCCCCGGTCCACAATTCCATTGGGGTTTTAGGAACCGATTTGGATGGCACCAAGTTCAGAATATAAGTCATTGTTTCCAAGGCGTTACCCCAAAACGACTTGGGTAAATATGAATAACTCATCATGGATCTGACTATTTCTAAAAGAGTCTGGCTCCTTCGTTCCGCCACACCGTTCTATTGAGGGGTTCCCGATGTGGTCAACAGGGATACAATCCCTTCTTCCGATAGGTAGTTCAAGAATTCATTGCTAAGGTATTCGCCTCCACGAACAAATCGTAGAGACTTGATACTTCTTACCCTATGCATCATAAGGTAGATGTATCCGTATCTTGAGTAATCATCAAATTACTCATACCTCTTCTTGCTATGATCGTCATTGAACCACACATATCGGTATGAACGAGTTCTAACACTTCCGTAGTTCTATTCCCCTTGGCTCCAAATGCCCTCTTGGTCATTTTACCCTCTAAACAGGATTCACAAGTTGGAAACGGTTCGACTTGGAATAATTCCAAGGATCCGTCTTTCACCAATCTCTCTATCCACTTTAGATTAATATGACCTAGTCTAAGATGCCATAGAAGTGTTTCGTTCATCTCCGAAGAACGCTTTCTTTTATTACTCGAAATAATCGATGTGTTATTAGATTCAATTTTGTGAGTGGTGTGCCCAAAAAATGGTATAAAGATCATCCATTAAAGTTCCGGAACGGATAAACTCATCGTTTCAAGCAATAATAACATCCTCATTAAAAGAAACTGAGTATCTATTCAAACAGTTTAGAAACTGAAGGTTGAGTTCTTTCTAAACTAGGAACATGAGGAATGTCTCTCAAGACCATAACTCTATCTTCACAAGATAGGCGCACTTCTCCCACTGCTTCAGCTGCCACTCTCGTAGCATTGCCCGATGTGATGGGGATCTCACTTCCGTTAGGTCGTCGGGTTAGCTTAAACCAATGAAACAAATGTGATCAGTAGCTCTCGTATCCACTATCCACGAATAGACAGCATACGCCACTTCACAAGTTTCGACGACTAAGGTGTGTGAATTACCTAACTTTCCTAGCCTCTTAGGCTTGGAACAGGCAGACCTCCATTGTCCTCTCTCACCGCAACTAAAACACTTCCCCTTCGATGCTTGCCTTTGCATTTGTCTTTCGCAACAATTGGATTTGCTTGGATCCGGCCTTTGGTTCTCTTCCTCTTTTTCCCTCCCTTGGGACCAAAAGAGGTAGACGAACCATTAGCCACCATAGCACTAGACTGGTGCTCCATTATCACCTCCACCGAAACTAAAGCTTGCAAGAGCTCGGGCAAACGACTTGTCCGTTCATTCATCTGACAGTTCAGATGAAACTACTCAAAGCTTCTCGGTAGGGAATGGTATATGAAATCAATCAAAATCCGCACCAAGTACTTCCAACTTGTTAAGGTATGCCATTATCTCGAGAACGTGCTCCCTCACGGGCGTTCCTTCCACCATTTCCAACTTGACCGAGTCATGTTTGGTGAACTGATTAGTCATGGGATTCTGATGTGAAAACATCTCTTCAAGGTGTTCCATGATTTCAACAGCGGATACAATGTCTTCATGAACGCGCCTCAAATCCTCAGACAGAAATGTCAAGATGATGCACTTCATTCATTGTCACGCTTCCGATCATAAACTGCCTCTTCCCATTGCTTGACTTATCATTAGGCTTGCCGGGTATATTAACATAAATAACCCAATTGTGTTTTCGTGCAGTAAGGACAAATTTAAAAAAAAATTTCCAATCGATATAATTCTCTCCAAAAAGTTTATTAACTTTAAGTATATTAAACAGTGGATCAAAAGGTTGCGACATGATGAAATGAGAACATACATTCATATCAATATCTAGAAAAATATGAAATTATCACATAATTCGATCACATCAATTATATTGAAACCTTAAAACAATATAATCATGCATCAGCCAACATCTCGAAACAATTTAAATGCGCCACGAGGGGTGGTCTATACATTTAAATACATTCAAGCGGATCACAAACTTAAAAGTTACAAATCCTTAATTCAAAATTAATAGTTGGCTCCCACCTTGACCACATAGAAACTGACAGGGACTCCGAGGGGAGTAAGTTAATATCAATTTCCTATGCCTAAGTAATAACCATAATTAAATACAGGATTATTATTTCGCTTTGAGCAAGCCACTCGTGGTGAGGGTCAATACCGCCACTAGTAATAATCCACAATCATCCTTTCGGAATTTATTCATGTGAAATCCGTTCTTTTGGCCGATCCGAGGGGGAAATGTATTCCAAAAGAACTTCACAAATAAATAAATTATGGAGGTCAAATTAATCCAATTTTAATATCCGGAATAAAATTGCGATTATAAAAACATACTTAGTAATTTTCGAAAGTAAGGTTTTTCTTGGACAATCAAATTCATGCAAACACATATTAACAAATAATAATAAGTGCACGAAATAAAACATCCATCAAAACAAAATTAAACACTTTGGAGCACTCAAATCCAATTGTCACGGTTTAATTTCTTCACGTCTTGATGCGAAAAAATTGTCCTTGTTGCTTTCCGACGTTCGTCTCGACGTGCTCCCACTCGAACAGCAACACTTCTTCAAAAACAGCATCGTTTGGGGTTCGGGACGACGTTTAAAATCACACGTAAAAAAAACACGAACCGAAAAAATTCCACGGACTGAGATACAGCGCGCATCGGCCCACGAAGTGGGCCCGCGCGCTTCCCGGCCCGAGAAGCGCTGGAAAAACGCCCGAGGCGCGCCGAAGCGCAGCCCCGAGGCGCGGCCGAGGCGCACCCGAGGCGCTGCACGGAGGCGCGCCGAGGCGCATCCGAGGCGCTGCAGGCCCTCGCCGAGGCGCGCGCCCGCTGCACACGGCGTGCGCCGTGCACCCCCGTGCGCCGTTTTTTTCGCCGTTCGTCCCCGTTTTCCTCACCCCTAGCATGATTTTACCTCCATACACGCTCCACGCTTGTATGCGTCGTCCGGGTACGCCGTTTTTAATTCTTCGTTCTTCGTCACGATCCGGTTACAATTTATTTTTACAAAAAAATAAATACTAGATCTAGACTAGTCTATTACAATGATCGAATCAAAATAAAAACAATTAATCTACTCGTGGATTTTCTCACGAGAAAAACGAATTCGAACGAATCGAATTAAAAACCAAATTAATTCACACGCATGAAATTAACAACATTAAAAACCATGACAATTGGATACCTGCAAAAAAGATCTAACAATTCTACTATCCAATTTCAATTTAATGTTCAACAATTTAAATTCCAATTTAAAATTCAGAGCCCGAAACCGTGGCTTTGATACCAATTGTTGGAAAAATAGGGGTGCCCGGAATCTATTCGGGATGAACTTTAAATACGAATTTAAATACAATTATTACTAGCATGAATTAATCCTAATTAATTCAAATAATAATTCCAACAACTAATTATCATCATGCATGTTAAATTAATTTCACATATTTAACTAGGCGGAATTAAACAAGTAAATATGCGATTAACGTACCTCTCGTAGTAATGGCCTTTGGATATACGGGACACTTGTAATCTCGTTCTATCAACCCAAAGCCTTCTCAAGTATTTTCCTTTTCACCTAACTTGATCGCCGGTGGGAGACGCTTTCAAGCAATTTAATAAACTAAGGAAAAAGAAAAATATCTATGCTTCTTGATTTTTCCAACACATGGAATTATGTACTTGGGGATGAAATAATCATCCCCTATTTATAAGAAGGAGTGATCGAAATTTGCATGTGGATATGGGCTTGGAAAAAATCTTTTCTTAGTCTCTAAGAAATCTTGAATATATCTCATATATTCTTTTCTCCAAAATAAAATATTCCACAAAAATCTCACACACCTAATTAAGGGGTGAATTTCGAAATTTACTAGTAGAGATGCCAAGATTTGGATCTTCTTGAATATATGAGATATTCTTGTATTCCAAGAATACATATCTTCCATAATATCTTTCCAAGAAAATCAATCAAATCTTTTCTCTTCTAATATTGCTTAATTTCGAAAATACTAGAAAAAATCAGCAAGATATTATCTTTTTATTTTAATCACCTTATCATTATTGGGCTACTTAATGGGCTACTTGAGGGGCCTTAAGGAGAATTAAGATTGGACCTCCTAATGGACTTCTGAATTTCAATATTGAGCCCCAATATAATTCAGCCCATTAATATTAATTATTACCACTAATAAATTAATATTGCACTATCCATCTTAATCCATATTACGATAATATGGGCTCCCGGTTATTATTTCCCGCGTTTAAGATTATCAAGTCCATTAATTAATTAAGCTTCTGAATAGCTCTAAATTAAGTAATATATTTCACCTTGGAGTAAAGACAGCTCAACATTATTATCCGTACCGAAGAAACTAATTCTTCACTTGCAAGATTTGGTACAATAAAACTTCTGAGCCCACCAAGGGGACTAATCACACGAGCCGTACTCGCACGCGTTTCTCCGTATTAAATCTTAGCAACCGTCGTATGATTAATATTACTGCCCAAGACACAAAGTTCGAAGTCGCAATGATTCTCACCCAACATGAATCAAAGCAGTAACTACTAAGCACACACGGTCCTATTTAAGGGACGGAGATTAAGAAATCAACAACCACTGAGGTCTAATTCTTCACCTTTCAGAACAGAAGAATTTCTCCTCGCTGTAGGACCTCTTCAACACATACTAAATGTGCTAGTGCAATCTCTTAGTCAAGACAGACCAATCTGAGCCTTACACATCGACCTTTCACGGCGGATTGTTCAATTCCACCTAGGCCGTGAAAATGTACGTTTAGTTACAAGTAAACTGTTAATGTTGTCTTCCGTGATCGGGTATCACCACATTAACTACTATGTAACACGTACTATATATTGAACGGTTTGCAATAGAAATTCAACATTCAATCATAACTAAAGCAAATGCGATAAAAGAATTATTCTCATAAAACGAGTGTTTGATACACGAGTTATACAAAGTAAAAGCATACTTTCACGTATAACTCCAACAACCCCCTCATTGTAAAGAACACACATTCTTCCTCATTTCTAATATATCCAAGAAGCTCTTATATTCGTGCGAAGAACGAAAGTTCTTCCCCAACCGTTCGTGTTCGTTTATATTTATTGTTTGTCGGGCATAATCCAAATAGCCACATAAATCTACCCGTACAAAAATGTCTGTCAACAAGTGGTATTTCTTATACCTCTTTAGTAATGAAAGCTTTTATTGATAAAAAAAAGGTTTAGTATCTCAGCCATTGAATATCAAGATTTAATCTTGATCATTCATTATACTAAATTTTTACTATATAAATTTCAAGGCAAAATTTTATATGAAAATAGTTAATGATAAATTTATCATGAAATTATTTTAATAAATCAAATATTTGATCAAAAATATTAAAAATACCATTAGGAGTATTAAAAAATTGGGGTCAATAGTATTGTTTTAATTTTTTTTTACCCCAACTTTTGATACTCTTAATTAAATATTTGATACTTTCAAATAGTTTTTATGGTAAATTTATTATAAACTATTTTCATATAAAACATATTCAAATCTCAATCATTTGGCATGTAATTCATTGTACATCTAATTTTAATTGGTCATATAATTAAATATACGGTATTGCGATCTAATTTAATCATCTCTTTTTTTTCTTTCAGATTTTGTTCCTTAATTCGTCATGTAGGTTCGAATTACTTCTTTCATTTTGTTTTTTAAATATTATGTTTTCAATCTATGAATTTTATTATATATTATATGAATCGTTCTTTTAGTTATTATTGTATTTTCATATGATATGATTAATGATATGATAAATTATGGTTTGATCTAATCTAAGTTTTCTTCTATGTGATCTTCATTTCTGAAATTGACATTATCAACTAGGGTTCGATGTATTGCATTATCAGCTTTTGATATTATATTTTCTTTTGCAGATATATATATGTATCAAACATCATTCACATCATGTCTACCGTTTTGCAATTTAAGGAATCGTCGATCATTTATACAATTCTATATTTCTATTATCGTAGAATTTTTTTTTTTTTAAGTATTTCATCTATTTTGATGTAATTTTGCGGATTTCCATTTACGGATGGAGTAGTGTATACAGCGTCTGAAAATTCAGTAAATATATGATTCATTATTTGTACTCTATCTATTCATCTATCTATCGAGGAGTTGTTCATAACTTAAATGCAATATTGTTCGATCTATTCATCTATCTATCTATCTTTTTAAAGTTTATTACACTTTTATATGATATAATATCTATTATACTAGTATTTAACTACACATAATTTTTTTTACTATTAAATGAAAATTTTACCATTTATATTTTCTTATCATCAATTCTGAAATATAGATAAAGAAGGTTTGACTAATAATATGGATCCATATATACAACAAATGTTGTTTACAAATTTTTAAAAAAGAATTATAATTTGAAATACTACTATTTTATTTGAATATGAGATTAAATGTGTGATTTCTTCAATGTTTGTCAAATTTATAAAATAATTCATATTTAATTATAATATTATATTAATAGTAAATTACTTTTAAATTTGTATGTTAAATTTATAAGATATTTAAAATTTAAAATAAAATGCATATAATTCAAATTAATAATTTTATTTCAATTCACGAAATTTGCAAGGGTACGTATGTACTAAGTATATTAATAAGTTAAAAATTATTGTATTTAATTCTTTCTAATCAACGATAATTAATGTGTATAATATTTTACGTCCATTATCATTGAAATTTAAAAAACTGGACCTATTTAATGAGTTTAAGTACAAAATTGTCGTATTTAATTCTTTCTAATCACGACCTATTTGATTATTAACTAGTTTAAATTTCGATTGTTTTGATACAAATATTTATGATAATATTAATTATGGTACATATTATGAATATACTCTGCAATATTATGGCAAAATTAAACCAAATTAAGTATATCATTATAATAGTGTCAACTATTATGTTTACCAAATTAATTGTTTTCAACTACTGCATTTATAAATTCGTGTCCACACTGCCAATCTACGCCATAACTTTAGTACTTGAATTAATTTACAACGACAATTAATGTAAACAATATTTTACTCTTTTTTTAATTTAAAAATTTACACCTAATAAATTAGTGTAATTAAAAAATTATTGTATTCAATTCTTTCTAAACACGGCCTAATTGATTATTAATTAGCTTATATTCCAGTTGCTTTTTATATGAATATTTATGATAATATTAATTATGATATATATTATGGTACATATTATGAATACATTTTGCAATGGTATGACAAAATTATACCAAATTAGGTATATGATTATAATAGAATCAACTATTATATTTACCAAATTAATTATTTTCAACTAATGCATTTATAAATTCGTGATTACACTGCCAATTTATGACATAATTTTAGTTCATCTATTAATTTACAATGACAATTAATCTCAATATTTATTTTATATAAATTGTAATAATTCAGATTGATTAAACCATGTGGTTACCAATGTATTTAATATATTTTCTTTATGACTTGTTAATTATAATGTTCCTTTCTGACAATTTTTTTAAAATTTGTTGTTTCTTTGTTATACATAATAATTACTTTTTATTTAATTAAAGGAGATTGAGATATTTAACAAATAGTATGCGAATCAATACTAATCGTGTCAAAATTAGTAACTATATAGTTGTTAGTGTTAATTATATACATCAAAGAAATAGTGTGATATATGTATATTATATTGTAAATGAATATTGGATGTATTCGTTAATGGTTTATTGAATAATGTGTTCATGATTTATGAAAATTGTTCCAAAAATTGCGATATTACAACTTCCATATACGGAAAATGTCAAATGATTAAAACTAATAAAGTTTAATCGGAACATATGAAATATACTAAGTTAATTATACTTGTTATAATTATTAAAGCATTTGCCATAATTTACTAATATTTAATAATACTCATGAAAGTAAATCTTAATTCTTAAAATGGTGTAACAAAAGTATGCATAGTTGACCTACATTAATAATGTCAATTCAGGGCTTCAAAGATGGTAAAATTATCAATTTAAGGCCTAAATTGTTTTTGCTATCGATTTAGAGCATGAAAGATAGAAAACTATCAATTCAGAACCTGAAAGATAAAACCTATCAATTTAAAACTCAAGAATATTTGTCATATTATAATTTATATTCTTATTTTATTTATATACATTATTATTTTTCCGTTATTTCTTTTGTTTTTTATTTTTTCAATCATGTAAAATTAATATATCTTTTATATTTTTGAAAATATGATTTACAAAAATATTATCTGATAACAAAAAATTTGTTGGACATCAATCACGGTCTTAAAACGAGTGAACCCTAAATTAATAGTTTTGTATCTTGAATAGATGGTTTTCAATCTTTTAGGTCTTAAATTAATAGTCTTACAATCTTTCAGACACTTATTGATAAAACTCCTAAAGATATTTATGCAAATTAAATACTGACAATGAAAATTATGTAGTTATTGAGATAGTGAATTATGGAGTATAATTAAATATCTTTAATTTATTTCAATTATTTGATATTTATGCCAACGGGAAAATTTCACTTATTTAATGAGGAGTTCTAGTGTGTATTTGAGTGCATAGTATGCACTTGAATTTAAAAAAAAAAAAAAATAGAAATCAATAATACTCCAAAAAGTAATCAGTGGACAGTGATACCCCACAAAGTGGTCATTAATAAAAAGTAATCAGTAATACCCCAATCGAAACAATAAACACAAATCAGTGTGTTTGTAAAAAAAAAAAAAAAATCAAAACTGAAGTCAAAATTGAACTTAAAATCCAAATGCATGCTATGCACTTGAGTGCATACTAGAATATGTGTGAATTAATTGACCTTGAATATTAAATAGTGTAACAAAAATATGTATAGTTGACCTACATTAAAGCGACTTATGCCGAATTAAATATTATCAATTATAAGTGTGTATTTATTATGATAGTGAATAATGAAATAAGTTTATGTCTTCGATTTAGGTGAGATTTATGCAAATGGAAAATTTCATGGATTGAAATAGTTGAACAATTAAAAATTCTTCATCAAAATTCACTGTTTATTCGAATCTTTGTTAAATATTTTGTAATAAAAAAAATAGAAGAAAATTATGCATAGTTGACCTACATTAAAGGAATTTAACGTAAGCATGTTTAAAACATTCTACATATATCGGTATTTTTTATTAATTATTCATATATATATCTTTAATTAATTAAAAATAAATTTGTGTTGTATGGTTACTTGTGAGCAAGTAATAGGGACCAAAATTAAAATAAGTATGAACTTAAAGGCAAAAACTTGTATGAGACCGTCTCATAATATGAGACCGATCAAATTAAAAAAAGTGATAGGGTTATAATTAAATGTGATAGTATTTTTAAAGAAAAGTGATAAGTCACTTTTAACAAATATATTATCACTTTTTGTTTAAACTTTATCACTTTTTAAAAGTGACAACTTTTTAATTAATAAGTGACACGTTTTAAGTTAAAAGTGGATCAAATATTATTGGTCTCATACTATGAGACGGTCTCACACAAGACTTACTCGAACTTAAAAAGTACTTTTAAAATATAAAAGTTATAAGTGATTGAAACCATAATTGGGTAAGGTTAAGGGGACTAAAAATTTATTTTACCTTTAAAAATTAAATAATAACTAACAAGAGTAATTATAATTATAAAAAATGTGGAATTTTATTTGATAATTCAACAATTTGAAGATTATTACAATTTACACTTATTATCAATGTTAAGAAAGTGTAATTTCATTCCAAATGATATTGAAACACAGATTACATATTTATAGTTTGGCTTAGTAGCCGTGTGTGTGAGTGTGTAGAAGTGTGTAGATCTTTCTATGGTTTGTTACAACTAACTTGAGATCTAACAATCTGACTTGTTATCTAACAAACTAACTGCTTTTCCTAACTACTCTCTTCATTAGATGGAACACTATGTATCTAGACGTATGCATGGATACATGCATACCCTAACATGCTCCCTTGGAGACCAAAGGGGAGGAGGCCTGCAATCCAAGTTGTGTACTGAGGCCATGAAAACGTGAAGGAGAAAGTGACTTAGTAAAGATGTCAGCCACCTGATCCGAGGAAGGAACGCAGCGAACGTCAAAGAGCTTTTGTTGAACCTTTTCCCGAAGAAAGTGAACGTCGATTTCAACATGCTTCATGCGAGAGTGAAACGACGGACTGAAAGCAAGTGTTATAGCCCCAGAGTTGTCACACCAAAGGACGGAGGATGACGACAGCGGAAGACGGAGCTCACGGAACAAGGACTGAACCCACATAACATCGGTTGTGGCAAGAACAAGAGACTGGTACTCGGCTTCGGTGCTACTTTGAGCTACAACATTCTGCTTTTTAGAGATCCAAGCAATGAGATTACGACCAAGAAAAAGACAGTAACCAGAAGTACTCCTTCTATCATCAATGGAGGAGGCAAAGTCAGCATCCGCAAAGCCCTGTAAAGAAAAGTTTGAAACGGGAAAAAAAGATAAACCATGGAATGAACTACCCTTGAGGTATCGAAGAACCCTTTTACATGCTTGCCAATGGTTTTGGGTAGGATTTTGTAAGAATTGGCTTAGTTTATTTACACTGAAAGCTATCTCAGGTCTAGTGAGTGTGAGATATTTAAGGGCCCCAACCGTGCTACGATAAAGAGTGGGAGAACCAAATGGAGCACTATCAAATGCCTATAGTTTATGAGAAGGACAAGAAGGGGTAGGGGTAGGCTTGCTAGATAGAAGGCGTGTCTTGGATAGGAGATCATGGATGAATTTTGACTATGTGAGTGTGATGCATTTAGGTGAAACATCAGCTTCTAGCCCAAGGAAATAATTCACTTGTCCAAGATTTTTAAGGGAGAAACATTTGTCTAGTTGAGCAATAAGATTCTGAACCATGGCCGAATCATCACCAGTAACCAAGATATCATCAACATAAACTAGCAGGACCAAGAGTTTCCCATGTATTGACATATGGAAGAGACAATGATCAGAAACAGAATGTGTAAAACCGAAGGAAACCAGAAAACTCTTAAGCTTATCGTACCAAACCTTGGGGGCCTGCTTCAACCCATATAGAGACTTCCGTAGTTTGCACACATGGTTTGTTTTAGAAAAGTCCTCGAAGCCCTGAGGTTGATGAATGTAAACATCCTCTTTAAGACCTCCATTAAAAAATGCATTGTTTATATCAATCTGTTAAACACTCCAACCCCGTGAAACTGCCAAAGTAAGAATGATCCGTAAAGTAACCGGTTTAAGGACAAGACTATAGGTGTCAAAGTAGTCCTCCACTCCTGCTGTTTGTTGAAAGCCCCTAGCAACCAGCCTGGCCTTGAGTCTATCAATAGACCCATCCATCTTATATTTCACTCTAAATATCCATTTGGCCGTGATCAGATTCAAATCAGATGACCAGGGTACGAGCTCCCAAGTTCACTTTTGTATCAATGCATTGTACTCATCCTGCATAGCAGACCTCCAACCAGGATGTTTAAGAGCATCAGAAGCTGTAAGAGGCTCCTCAATGAGAGATGTGGGAGTAGAGAGGAAGGTTTTCGGTTTGAAAATCCCAGATTTGGACCTGGTTTGCATGTGATGAGAAGGATGTATAGGTGGAGGAATTGCTTGTGGATGTAGATCATGTGGAGGAGAGGTAGCTGGAGAAATGGGAGTATCATTTAGAGGAAGAGATTGAGGTGTATGTTGTGAGGTACTGTACTGAAAGGATGGATTATCAGGTGGAAAGTTGGGACCTGGAGCATCAGGAATAGAGTGAACTGGAGATGCGGTTGAGGACTGTGCAAGAGAGGAATATGGAAATATAGGTACTGGAGTAGGAAGAATAGGTAGACAAGACCTAATTTGAGGTAAAGGAGATGATGCTTGTGTTTGTGGAAAGAGTGATGGATAGGGAAATTCTTGTTCATGAAAGTCAACAGTTCTTGATATGTAAATACGGCCAGAAGGATGAAGACACTTATACCCAATATGAGTATCACTGTAGCCAATGAATATGCATTTGAAAGATCTAAACTGAAGTTTAGAGGTATTGTATGGTCTGAGAAAGGGAAAACAAGAGCATCCAAAGACCTTTAGGAAGGAGTAGTTTGGAAGTTTCTTGTGGAGAAGGTTGTATGGGGATGAGTTGTTTAGAACAGGTGTAGGGAGGGTGTTGATGAGAAGCACTGCAATTGAGAAAGCTTCCCACCAGAATGTGATAGGTAAAGAGGCTTGTGACAGAAGAGTGAGACCCATATCAGTGTTATGCTGATGCGTCATCTCAATTAAACCATTCTGCTGATGTGTGTGTGGGCAAGAATATCTCACCTTAATACCATTCGAACAAAAATAAGACTTTAAAGCCACAAACTCACCACCCATATCACACTGAACAACCCTTATTCGTTTGCCAAACTTCCTTTCAATGAAGGTAATGAAATGAATAACCGTTTTAGCAACTTCAGACTTAAGATGTAAGGGAAATATCCAAGTATATCTTGAGTGCTCATCAACAAGTGATAGATAATACTTGTAGCCATCTAAAGAAGCTATGTTAGCAGGTCCCCATACATCCATGTGTAAAATGTCAAAAGACTGAACTGAACCATGTTTAACAGCTGACTTAAAATTCATTTGATGCATTTTTCCACTTTTGCAAGCATCACAAAATATAGAGGTTGAACAAGAAGGTAGATTCAACAATTTGTAAACAGAAGAGATAGTGTCACCATTAGGATGGCCCAATCTACAATGCCAAAGTAGTAAATTGTTCTTATCCTGAATACATGGTGATTTATTGGCAACAAAACTATCAATACGACTGCTAGCATTATTCTGGTATGTGACAGAAGAAGATGCAGAGGACTTCAAGTAAGAAGCAGAAGACTTCAGGTGTTCCAGATCCAGCTGATATAATCCATGCTTAAGTGTTCCTCTCAGTAGCACCTTGTGAGTTTTCAGGTCCTTGACAAAGCAACATGAAGGATGAAACTCAATAAAAGCATCATTATATTTTAGGAATTGAGATATACTTATCAGATTTCTAGTCATGTCTGGAACATGAAGAACATGATTGAGCTTAACAGAAGAAGAAGGTACCAAACCAGAAATATGCAAAGAACCAGTATGAAATATAGGTAGAGTATTACCATTTTCCACTGCCATAGTGCTCTTACCTTGATATGGAGACTGAATTTGCAGATTGTTAAGAGAATTGGTAACATGGTGGGTAGCTCCACTGTCTACAATCCAATCTCCACATGAAGTAGACTGAGAGGTGGAAGGTACATCAGTAGAGATAGTATAGTGTGCCTGTGGAAAACCAGATGAAGGCTGAGACTGAAAATTAGAAGAAGTCTGTGATGAGGAGCTGGCACCAAATGACTGATTGTTTTCCAGGCCAGAAAAGTTTGTGTCAAATCTCTTAGATCACTTAGCAGCTACATGGTTAGGTTTACAACACAACTGACATATAACTTTGGATTTAACATAGAACTTCTGTTTGCCCTTGAACTTGGGATTTCCTCCTTTCGGAAGAGATCCAAAATCTCTAGTAGAAACATTTGCCATAGGAGGAATTGTGGAAGAAGAACGAGCACCAGGATGAACTTTAGAGGAGGTGGAGTAATTGAGAAGCCTCATTTAAAATGTTTGAAGTATGGATTGAGCTTCTGTTAGAGTAATTGAATCATGCCTTGTAGTTAAGTTTACAACTACAGCATCGAACTCAGGTCCAAGGCCTCCAAGAAGATACATGACAAGGTCATCATCAGAAATCGTATGACCAACAGCTGATATTGCATCTCCAATGGAACGAAGCTTGAGAATGTAATCATCAATGGATTTTCACCTTTCTTAAGAGTCTGAAGCTTGTATTTGAGATTCATGACTTGAGCCTTTGATTGAGACCTGTATAAATCCTCCAGGATTTGCCAAAGTTCAAACGAACGCACACAACGATTTACATGTCCAAGCATATTTTCCGAGATTGAGCTGAGAATCCAGCTTAGGAGAAATTGATCCTTTCTAGTCCAGGTCTGAAACTCTGGATTTGGAACAGACTCTCCAGTGACACCATCAACAATAGTTGAATCTGGTATAATTGAATGAGTAGTTAACAGTACCGACTCAAAACCATGAGCACGGATCATAGCAAGAACTTGAGATCTCCAGTAAGAGTAGTTGGAGCGATCAAGTCTGATAGTGAGTGTGATAAAGTGAGGAAGTTTAGAAGGAAGAGGAGTTATTGTGGGAATGAATTCGGAAACCGGATCGTGAAAGTTTATGGAAATTGGATGAAGATACAAAGGAAAGTGGATGAAGATATGAAGATAGTCATAGCGTCTGGATGAAGATGTGAAGGAAACGGTTAGAGAAGCTGTTGAAGGAAAGGAAGAGAGAGTAGGAAAGCATGTGGCCCATGTGATACCATGTTAAGAAAGTGTAATTTCATTCCAAATGATATTAAAACACAGATTACATATTTATAGTTTGGCTTAGTAGCCGTGTGTGTGAGTGTGTAGATCTTTCTATGGTTTGTTACAGCTAACTTGAGATCTAATAACCTGACTTGTTATCTAACAAACTAACTGCTTTTCTTAACTACTCTCTTCATTAGATGGAACACTATGTATCTAGACGTGTGCATGGATACATGCATACCCTAACAATCAATATATAATGTCAGAAGTTGTTCACTTGGATAATTGTAAGCATATTTATAACATTTTACATCTGAATTTGCGGTATTTTTCATAAATTCTTATTTTGTTTGATCATATGTGTAATATTATACTTTAAGTGCATTCAAAAAGTATATGAGTAAATCAACCTTTCAATGATAGAAAATTAATTAAAGTATTAGCAAATTAAGTGTAAGCTTGATGGATATTAACTAATTTTAATTTATAAAATTATAAATCATGTGATAGATAGATAGATGTCTTTGAGACGTTAAATCTTTGGTCTTAATTGGTTGTTCACTTTGATTTACTTTCTTCTATTTTATTTTGTTAACTTGTGTAGTTAGATGAATTTATAAATGGAAAATCAAAACAAGATGTCATAATCTAAGAGGTGTATTAAATTAGGATTTTAAAAGATTTTGCAGGATTTTTTTATGACTTTTAAGATTTTGTAGGATTCTGTAAAACTTTATAATTCAGGATTTTAATGGATTTTGTAGGACTTTGTAGAATTTAATAGATTTGTGACATACAAAGAATTCAATTTTTTTATATATTTAATTTTTTTTAGGATAATTTTTTTCACAATATATATATTTTACGATGTATACACGTATATGTGTGTGTGTGTTAATATGTAATTGATGCTATATTAAAATTTTAATTCTCAATAAAAATTATGGGGGATAAATTGTGTATAATTTTATTCCAACAACTCAAACCACTAATTTTAAATTATCCATTGTACAAATATATAATCCTTTTTCTTAATTGGGGAAATGAACCGATTATTGGGTATGATTTTGGTAGATTTGGGTTAGATTTGGATTTCAATTTGTTGAAAATGAATAGAAACAGAAGAACAATAATGCAGAAGATAAGTGAACAAATTAGGAATGACAATGGGTTGGGGCGGGCCGGGAACGGAGCGACCTATTTTAATATAATATTTTTTATTTTAAAAATAATACATAATAAATTTCAAATGTATAATATAAAAATGTCTAAAAAATTGAATTATTGTTATTAATATATATTAATATATACAAATTTAATATCTAAAACGGGATAGGGGTTTGGGGCGCGGATTTTGAGTGATACCCATACACTCCTCATTCCACTACGGGGCACGAGGCGGGGCAACCCTAATGGCTCGGGCCAGGGCGGGTCAGGTCAAGTCGGGTTAGTATTGATATCCCTATAACAAATTTGTTGGTCATGCGTGTATGCCAAAAAATAACAAATTAAGCAAATGAGATTAGGAAACTTCTGTGGACACAAAATAGTGTGTTGTGAAATTGTGTTTTTAATTCTTAGATATATCTTAAATTTTCGGTTTATTTCGGCATACCTACTATTTCACATCAAAAGTTCTTTAAAATCTCATGAGTTTGGTTGAGATTATTGGTATTTATAAAAACAACTAAAAAGTCCTTCAAAATTCATCTAGCACAACACAATCCTTTAAATTTCCTATATTTTTTTTAATACCAATGGATTTTTTTTTAAATAGTAAAAAGTCTTGAATGAATACCAATGGATTTGAATGGACTCTTTTAAAAATCTTGAAAATTCAGATTGAATACCAGTTGATTGTTTTTAACTGACAAAAAATCCTGATTGAATATCAGCCGATTTTTTTTATAAAAAAAAATCTTTTAAAATCCTGTGAAATCCTAAACCAATACACCATCATAATTATAATGTAAATTTACATATGCAATACATAATCTAGCAAAGAAAAATAAAATACTACTCCCTCCATTTTATTTTGTTTGTCATTTTTTTTTCAAAATTGTCGTTTTTCACATTTTTCATGTTTCTTTCTAATTTTTTTTTTCACCAGTCACCTTCTCTCCTCCCTTCCCTTTTATTGGAAGGTAAATTTGTTAAAATTTTATGTTCTTTAAAAAAAATATAATTTAATTATTTATTATCCATATAATTCTTCTTTTAGTCCGTGAAATCGCGGGCCTAGCCCTAGTTATAAATATTGACAATTTTTAGGGTACATCAAAGTGCATAATAATTACAATATTTGACCCAGTTAATAACTAGGTGGTTTTGCCCACCTGACCACCGGGTTTCTCACTTTAATGAGTGACCCAATTTCGATTCCATTTGAGAAAGAACTAAGGGAGTTATAAGTTGTCTTGGAGTATTTGAGGGCTTGGTGAACTAACTTCTAACAATTAATATTTACTGATAATTTTTTTAACCCAGGTAATGACCCGACTAAAATTTGTGGGTCTATTCATCAATAACTGCTACTGTTTCTCTGCATTCATGTTACTCCTCTCTCTATCCTCAATCTCTCTCTTACTCTCCTTAACAAGGACGGCTGTATCTTCATGCTAATTTCACTCTCAATTTATGTTGTCATCCTCATCACTTGTGCAAAGATCGTGATCGTGCTATGCTATTTCCACTTGTGCAGCGAAGATAACCAGTGCTTTGATTTTGACGAGGTGTCGATCCACGCCTTATAAATCTTCATTGTTGGGAGGTATTTTTTTGGGTGCCTTAGTTTCTTGAAAAAAATGAGGATCAATATGTTGCAGAAAATGGCGAAAAATCAGCGAATTTGCAAATTTCGATTTCTGGAAACGATGAAGATGAAGAAAAGGAAGGAAAAAGAAGAATCAGTGAAGTAATTAGCACAAAAAAAAGGCAAATTATGTTCATCCTTTATTGCTCACAAGATGTAAATTTGTGTTGTTGAGTAATTCTTGGGGTATTGGTGATTAAGTCTTGGGTTATACTCAATAATTCTTGGGGATATCACGGTTCAATGTATTGTTGAGCAATTCTTGGAAAATTGTGATTATAACTTAGGGTATTGTTGACTAATTCTTGGGGTATTGGTGATTAAATTTTGAGGTATTAGTGAATAATTTTTTTAGCATATAACTTGGGGTATTGATGATATAACTTGAGGTATTGGTGATTATAACTCGAGGTATTGGTACAAAGTGTGCGACCTGTTTATGACCCGGTTTATTGTCAGACCCATGAAAAGTTAAAATTAATTTTAAATTGAGATTAAATTCCAAGTGCATAGTATGCACTTGTTTTTTTTTATCGGTTGCATGGTATGCACCCTAATATCACTCATAAATATTAGTAAATCACTAAATTGTAGTACTTAATTTTGTATATTATTTTGAGTTAAAATTAAAAGTTTATGTTATTATTTTACATGATTCTTTTATTTTTATGTATATGAACAAATCAACACATGGTCGCAGTTGAACCTACTTATCGGATAACTTATCCCATTGTGAGAATGACAATAGAACCATCAAAGGAGTATAAAGACAACTCAACGGTATCCTGTTTGTCGACTAAATTTAGAATGTACAAATTTATTATATCAAATTTGTATATTATTTTGAGTTTTGAGTTAATTTTTTGCATCATTTTTTTACATTTACCCTTCTTTTAATTTTGGAAAATATGTCAAAATTTTATAGTTTACCTTTGTTTATTAGAGATGTAGTAAATATAAATATTTTATTAAAAAGAAAATAAATCATATAATATGGTGAGAGAACTATTTATTAATTAATAATACATTTTTCATTATATACTGCTTTTTTTTATTTTGCTGAAAAAATAATAATTAAAACACCATTTATTTACGAATGTAATATGATAGTATAAGATAAGATCTTGACTAAAACTATTTAGTTCAATGCTTGAGAGAGAGGGGTGGGGGTGGGAGGACGGTGGGGAATTAATAGTGGAGTGTGTGGGAAATTGGCATCTTAGTCTCGAGTTTTGTTTTCAAGCATTAAAAAAAAACCTTTTTAATGTAATTAATTTGCAAGTTTTGAAGAAAACAATTTACCCCTCTAATTAATTAAGGCATCCGTGTAATTGAAAATATTGTCTTTATTAAATACACTTTTCAGTAATAATAGGAATAACTTTTTAAAATACACATAAATTATACGGTCCACCTAATATATACAAAACTATGTCTTAAAGGTAACTAATATTTCTTAACACCTTTAACTTCCGCACCCTCTTCTTAATTTAATTGTGAGTAAAATATATCAAAAAAATTAGGCAAAAAATTATGTTCCTTAGTTTTAATTCAGTTTTCTAAAAATGACATTTAATATAATGGAGAGGTACTCGCTAGCTAAATAGTGTGTGGTGTGTGATTCGATCAAAGAAACGTATATATGAGAATTTAAATATGTAAATTTTATTAATCGCATTTATATACTCTCATTAATCCGTTTTTTGTTTTGCCGTTTTTTTTTTTTTTTTTGGGCAATGATGGAAATAGTTGGTGTTGCATGTTGCAATTACGAAGGGATTGACCACAAAAAAATATTGAAAGATTCTTTAATTGGATATAGCAACACGTATACTACACGGCAGATCACCTGTAAATCAGCTAATTATAACTTATCTTGAAATTATGTATTTTTGATGGATCCAATTTAATTAGTAACTACTTCAATTACAGTTCCCAATGACACTCCACTGAACTCCTACTGAAAATTAGCTGTGCCTGAAACTGGTAATTAATTCTGGATAAAGTTTTCCGTGAGCAATTAATGATAGCCTCATAAATATAATCATTATCTTAAAAATTAAGGAATAATTAATGCAACGTACGTTAAATAAATTAAGAGCAAAACTAAATCAACCGAGTTATAGTTTTTTTAATTGATAAAATTGTGATTCGAAAGTGTAGCTCTAACCCCGCACTCGAACTATACCACTTCACTTATGAGTAAAACCACCAACCCATAGATCATTATGAAAGTATGTGAGCATTCAGATCGAAGACCACGATGTTAAATTCTCTACCTACAGTTTTCTGGCCGAGCTTTCTACAATTTCTTTTTTCATAATTGAAATTGTCTACAATTTGTCTACAAAATTTTCTAATCATGTCGGCACTTTCATTTCTCAGCCTGCAAACAATTTGCTTACGAAATGAAATTCCTAAGTATAAATTACCTAAATACAATTTGCCTAATTTTTTTTACCAATAAACAATTTGGCTATAAAAATTCCATAGGCAAATTCTGTGTAGGTATGAAATGTCTAATAAATAAAAATTAGACAATTTTGTAGACAATTCCCACTACGATTTTTTTGTTGGAAATTTCGTAGCTATATTGACAATTTTCGTAGACAATTTCATATTTTCTTGTTGTGATACTCATCGTTTTTTTTTATCTGTCCCATTTTATCCATTCACGCAATCCAATTTTTTTCAAAATACACTTACACTCATATTTATTACTTCTATTTATTATAATATAATGATTAGTTCTACCATTTATTAAGGGCGTTGTTGGGCGAAATAGGTAAAAGAAAAAATATTGATATTAGTAGAATGACACTTAAAAATGAAATACCATTTTAAATAAATTGAGACAGGTAATAAGTGAGCAACGGAGGGGAGTGTCAAATTTATTTAGTATGAATAGTTGATTAATTAATAAATTTATAAATAATATTTTTTAATAAACCTTTTAAATAATAATTTTATCCGATTTTCAATTTAATCCAACCGAAAGAGTTAATATTAGAATTTTTTTATACTATAAATTAGTAGTCTTATAAAAATACCAGTTAATAATAAAAAAAATACGAATAAATGTCTAGAGAAATGAAGTAAAATTATTACTTCGGACAACATTAAAACCACTTTAGACTTTACTGCATGATGTGACAAGTCAACTCTATAAAGTTATAATAAAGGTTAATGTACAACTTTATCCTTGTTGGAATCTTTTCTAATTTTTTACCATTTCGAAATTTGTATATCTTCTAAAGCATTGTACATTTCTAATTTTCTGCCAAATGAAACAAGTTCTCTATAGTGATCTTTTTTTATTCTCTACCATTTAAAAAATGAAACAAGTTCCCTGTAGAGATCTTTTATGATTTTCTACCATTTCGAATTTGTACATCTTATAAAACATTGTATATCAGAATTTTTCTACCATTTCAAAAAATGAAACAAATTCTCTATAGAGATTTTTTCTAATTTTCTACCTTTTCGAAATTTGTACATCATATTAAACATAGTACATCAGAACTTTTCTACCATTTCAAAAATGAAATAAGTTCACTATAGGAATCTTTTTTAATTTTCTGTCATTTCGAATATTGTACATACGATTAAAAATTGTATACAATAGTTATACATACAATAAAAAATTGTATATCATAATTATAATTTTTCTTTAGCAAATGAATTTACAAAACCCATAATCTGCTACTAAAATTGTGGGTTACCATTTTTATTTTGTTGCCTTTTTGCTCCTGCTTAAAACCCCCACCACCAATTTTACCTCCAAAAATCCCTATCACTATACAAAACCTATAATCCCGATTACTACCAGGATCTACCACAACCACAAACCAAGACAAGAAAGATATTCCGTTTCGAAAAAATTTGGTGCGAGCATGAACAATGCAAAAGCGTGATCCAAAAAGGGTGGGGAAGCAGTCATTGTGGGGACAGTTTTAAGGACAGAACTGAGAGCTGTGGAACACTCCTCTCCCTCTGGGGCTCTAAGACTTTTGGGAACACTGCGAAGAAAATCAGAGATACAAAAAAGAGAATTGAAGACCTCCAATCTGGACCACAAGGAGAGGATGCTATTAATGAACTGAAAAATCTGGCTGTGGAACTTGATGAACTCCTAAAACTTGAGGAGACTTTCTGGTTTCAAAGGGCGAAGTCTTTCTGGATCCGGGATGGTGATCGTAACACACCTTTTTTCCATAGACGAGCCTCACAAAGAAGGGAGAAAAACACCATCAGACGGATAAAAAATAAAAATGGTGACTGGGAAAAAAGAGAAGAAGAGGTGGGCAAAATTCTGAAGGAATTCTTTATGAATCTGTTTACGTCGGAAGGCCCTTGTGAAGTGCACCGCGTCCTAGAGTCGGTTGAGTCTAGAATCACAGATGATATGAATGAGACTTTAATGCGCCCATACACAGCTGAAGAGGTTAAGAAAACGCTGAAACAGATGCAACCTACAAAGTCGCCAGGACCCGACGGTATGCCTCCTCTTTTCTTTCAGAAATACTGGAATATTGTTGATTCCTCTTTCATTTCCACTTGTCTTGATATTTTGAATAATGGTGTCGACCCTAGTCCCTTGAACCACACTTTCATCGTTCTTATTCCAAAAGTTAAATCACCAGAAAGCCCAAAAGATTTCCGCCCCATCAGTCTAAGCAATGTAATTGTTAGAGTGATAACAAAGACAATTGCTAATAGACTCAAGCTCATTCTCGAAAACGTGATCTCCCCCACACAAAGCGCTTTCATTCCCAATAGACTAATCACCGACAATGCAATGATAGCCTTTGAAACCTTCCATTTTATGAGGAAGAAGAAAACTGGTCGTAAGGGTCTTCTCGCTCTCAAACTTGACATGAGCAAAGCCTATGATAGAGTCGAATGGAATTTCCTTAAAAACATGTGTCTGAAGTTGGGCTTCTGTGAGAGTTGGGTCAATTTGATTATGAAATGTGTGAATACTGTTTCGTACTCTTTACTTGTGAATGGTAGACCAACTGATACTTTCTTCCCCCAAATGGGCCTCCGACAAGGAGACCCTATATATCCTTACTTGTTCCTTTTATGCGCAGAGGGATTCTCAACACTCATCAGACATGCGGAAAATAGAGGAGAGATCACGGGCATTCAAGTGGCAAGACAGGCCCCCCCCGATCTCGCATCTATTTTTTGCAGATGACATCATTCTCTTCTTTCGGATGACAAGCTGAACTCAACAAAGTCAAAGAGATTATTGCAAACTATGAAGCAGCCTCGGGACAGCGCGTTAACTTGGAAAAAGCGAAACTCTTTGCTAGTGGAAACATTTCGGAGGAGACAAAGGCTGACATCGGACTCCAACTCGGGGCAAAAACTGTGGGATTTTACTCTAAATACTTGGGCCTTCCAACACTTATTGGGCGTTAAAAAATTCAGGTTTTCCAAGTGATATTTGACAGGGTAGTAAGTTGTCTCAAAGGGTGGAAAGAAAAAGCACTTACGAAGGCGGGGAGAGAAATTTTACTTAAAAGCGTGATTCAAGCAATTCCTACATATGCTATGAGTTGCTTCCTCTTTCCTAAATCCCTATGTGAGAAGATCGAGAAAGAAGTGGCCCGTTTTTATTGGGGAGCAACGGGAGAGGAACGAAAAACACACTGGGCAAGTTGGGGAAAAATTTCTAGATCAAAGGAGAATGGAGGTCTCGGGTTCCGGGAAATGTATTTCTTCAACATGGCGATGGTGGCACGTCAATTTTGGAGGATTATGATGAATCCAACCTCACTGATCGCAAGGATTTTGAAGGCGAGATACTTCCCAAGAAATGATATCAAAGCTGCCCGAATTGGTTTTCAACCAAGCTACCTATGGACGAGCCTCCTTAAATCACGGACACTGGTGCTGGAAGGAATGGCATGGCGGGTGGGCAACGGAAAGAGTATTGACTGCTACAGGGATAGATGGGTGGGCACACAACAACTCAGTAAGCCGACAACCATTGCCGACCGACCCGTCGAGTACCTTTGTGTCTCAGACTTCATCGATCAGAACACAGGGGAATGGAATCGAGTAAAAATACAGCAATGCTTCACGGATGATGATGTAAAATCCATTGAGCGAATGCCCCTTAGCAACCGACTTCCACCAGATCGCCTGATTTGGAATTGCACGAAGGATGATAAATACACGGTAAAATCTGCTTATCATCTTGTCGTGACAAGATTCTCAAAATGTGGCAACAACATTCCTTCACCGAGCTCCCCAAACAAACTGTGGAAAAAAATATGGTTGCTCCAAGTAACACCTTCTATCTGTCACTTCATATGGAGAGCTTGTGGTGACTCTTTGCCTACACGGAACAATCTACGACGACGGAGCCTCATTGGCGAGGCGGTCTGTTCCAGGTGCGGAATTGAAGGGGAATCAGTTTCTCATGTTTTCTTTAGATGCCCAACAACTATTCATGTTTGGGGACAGAGCCCAATTCACATGATCCCCCACGATCAACCACACAGCTTCATGGAAATCTGTGCACAAATGCTGGAAAACCTGCCCAAGAAGGGAAGCGCACTGTTTGCCATCATTGCTTGGAACATATGGAAAGCAAGGAATACCTGGTTTTTTGAAGGAAAACACACAGACTCGAGAGACATTGTCCAAAAATCCTTACACCTCTTTCAAGATTTTCGATCTGCAGAACTCCGGAATTCGGCGCTAGAATCGACTCCGCGCCAACGTTCGAAGTGGAAGTGCCCACCGGAAGGAACATTCAAATTGAATACTGATGCTGCAATTTACGGGGATGGGCAAGTGGGATACGGTTTTGTGGTTCGAAACTGCAGGGGAGAAGTTATGATGGCAGGGGCAAAACGATGCACGATAGGTGGTAACAGTACTCTTGTGGAAGCACTCGCCATGCGTTATGCCTTGAGACAGGTAATTGATTGTGGCTTCAACTGCTTGATCATTGAAACTGACTCAGAAATCCTAGCTAAATCTCTCCAAACTGAGCTCTGTTCTGAGGATTATGCCTCACTCATTGTTGAAGACATTAAGGTAATAGCTAGAGAAATTGGCGGTGTGAACTTTGTTTTTGCCAAAAGGGAGGCAAACTCGGTCGCGCATGAACTGGCTCACTTCGGCAAGGACGAGAATTTTGAAGAAATTTGGATGGAAGAGGTTCTTTTTTGTTGTAATCATGCTATTCTAAATGATGTAAGGCGAGAGCCTACTTTTCATTAATACAAATTTATTTTCCTGTCAAAAAAAAAATATTTCACCAATTTGACACTCTGCGGTAGAGAAAAAGAGAGGGATGATGGATGAACAATGCTTAAGCGCATGAAGACGACGTAAAATTGAAGATACAATTCTACAAATCCTGAAGGCATCCGACTTGGAGACAACAACCGAGTTGAGCGTGCGGTCTGCCGCCGCTGGACGACTCGGTTTCGAAGTTTCCAGCTTAAGCTACCGACGGCTCGTTCGATAGTTCAACGACTCCTTCCTGCAATCCACAAGGTTTGTAATTCCTGCAAAATTTCCCCAAATTTCTCATTCAGTAATTTCATCAAGCACATGGTGTTCATAATTTTATGTGTTCCGTTTTTTCCAGGTAGATCATTTCCCGATGCCAATCTGGTAAATTTCATGGCTTTCATCCCATCTTTTTAGCCCTTCAAGCTCAATTCAAATTATTAATCCCCTTGTTTAAAAAAAACGCAGATTAAAGATGCTTTTGTTGAAAAAAGAGAAATACAATATTGGTTGAGTAATTTAATTAGCTCTAATTTGGTTAACCCCATTTCGACTCTGTTCAAGAATTCAAACAATTTACTTTGGACTTGCAAAATCCAAACAATCTACTTTACAAAAAATAAGAGACAGAGAGAGAGAGAGAAAGAGGTCAATTACCATCTTTACAAAAATACTCGGAGAGACAGTGGTGGAAGACAGGGCTGATGGCGGTGAAAATGGAAGCGAGAAATTCTCGACCGGAGTCGGAGATATATAATACAGAAAACTCCTAAATATACAGAGTCATCCCGTCGAGGTGGGTTAGGGTTGAATTAATTTGGGGCTTTTCGGATTTCACGTGCTCCGCAACTTTATAACGGTTTTCTTATATCCCAAAAGGACACGGTGGTGCGGTCGTGAATCCGTGGTGGTGGCTGATTTGAGGCGGAAATCACGTCGCCTTCGCTTCAATATGAGGCGACAGTGAACTCGTGGTGATCGCTGATTTTCGTACAGAAGGGCGTGGCGGTGCGGCCGTGAATCCATGGTGGTGGCTGATCTAAGGGCCTTCGCTTCAATCTGAGGCGGCCGTGAACTCTTGGTGGTTGAATCCTCCCCGATGGAATTTGAAATTTGAAATTTGAATGAAAGAAAAATTGATGGACAATTGCAGAGAAAATTGAGTTGTGCTTTAAAAATGAAAAGTGAGGGCATATTAGTCATTTAACAATTAAGTCAATGTAGAGAAGACAACTACTTTTTCTTATGCAGTGTAGAGTAATACTTTTAGGTTTTATATAGTACACACTAATTATTCCTAAAATTATTACTATATTTTTTGTTTTCTATTAAAACTTAAATCAAGTTTTTGGTTTTCGGACAACATTAAAAAATTGTGAAGAGTTTTAAGAAGTGTTTGACAAAAACTTGTATGAGACCGTTTCACTGTATGAAACCATACAAATTAATACTTACCCCTGCCAAAATGTTAATGAGTTAATGCGCTAGTTATACTCATTCTCATTGTCTCAAATCATGAGACAATCTCATACAAAACCTACCCTAAGTGTTTTGATCCTCTCATAATAGAGCATCTCTATTTTTTTTTTTAATTTTCTAAGATGTGGAACTATGGACACATACCATTTTCACTCGGGAGTCGGGAAATTAATCATGGGATTTTGGCATACGCTTTATTGCGATAACCAAGAACATTAATCATTATTTTTGTTTGAAGTTGTGTTTACATATATTATTTATGGGTGGCACTAAATGTCCATAATATGGACATCCAGAAAATTGTAGTTTTGTAATATTAATGTTTTAACTCATTCAAATGGTCTAAAGTACCCTTATTTAAAGAAGATGAGATAATGTGAATTTTTTAAATTGTTTCTCTCTTTATTTATACTTTTCAAGAGGTACAAATTTCAAGGTTTACTTTTTATTATCACTCCTCTCATACTTTATTATATTATTTATTTTGGTATTAAATTTTTTTTGCTAATGGAATTAATATTGATTTTCTTGTGTGGAAGAAATTATATTACCTATATCAATATTTAAACGAATTTTCAGATTGATTTTTTTCTATACTTTCAATTTGTTTTGATATAGATAATTTAATTACACTCTCAAATGTTATAAATATTCTAAATTTTTTTTCTTTTCAAATTTACGTTAACCTATTTATTGGACATTCTCTTGTTTTAATTTATTTTTAATTATTTGATTTCGGATAAATGTAATTGCTCTCTTACTTATACCTATAGTTTAGCGAATATAATTATAATATATATAAAACTTAGATAATTATAGTAATTCTGATATATTAAAATTAAAGAAGTAGAATAATTTTTGTAGTTTGCTATTTAGGATTTGATAGTCCTATTAGTGAATCGAAACTCATAAGATAGTGACACTATTTTTTTTTTTCATATCTAATTTTAATGCAAATTAAAATAAATAAACATTTAATTTAGAGTGGTGCAATAGAGTATTTTGGTTTACGATTTTAAGATTTCACGGTCAAGCTAGTTGTAATGTAAATAAAACTTAAATAAACAATTAGTTAAGATCAATTTTAATCTAAAGTATTACAATATAGTTTGTGATTTTTTATTTAAGGGCTCAATGATCCGACTAATAAATTGGGAGCCACAATATGACACTACTATAGAGTGAATCGAGACCCATGATGTACAAATTCTAAAAAAATGACCAGTATACAGTATCGGATACGTGCATAATACAAATATAATTCATGTCGGATTTACACCCGATACGCCATGTGGTGTATCCAATAATTTTTTTTAATTGAGGTGTATCCCCCTCCAGGGATACACGAATCGGATACATATTATCGAATCGCGGGTATTGTTGCAAAATTTATTAATCTTCATGGGAAAAAATTGGGCATGCAATTACACAACAAATATAATTTTAAGTAATATTGTATTATACTAATTTGAGATTGAATTTGTGAATTAGTTAATATTTTTTAAATGTTCTATTTATTCATTTTAATATTTTTTTATTGTTCGTTGAATTGTAATTACAATATTAATATTATATCGAAATTATAAGATATTTTAAAAAATTAATATTTATAATTTAAAATAATAAAGACAAATTTTTTACAGTCCACGAAATTCGCGGGGATATGCACCAGTTTCTTTTATATATAAACTCTTTTGCAATACTTGTTAGTAAAACAATTCATATTTTTTTAGTGAATACAAGTAATACTTTTTGTATCTTTCAACTCATATTTTTTTTAGTGAAAATAACTTGTACCCACCTCCCCTGTCTTCTCTTAATTTTTAAAGGTGAGTGGGCACTGTTTTTACTGATTTTTTTAGAATAATGAATTGAAAATATTTTGAAATAAAGTAAGTTGTGAGATTGTTTTATTTCTTTATTTGAGGTGTGAAAAATACTGTGAGACATGTCAAATAAAAAAAATGTGAAAATTAAGAGTGGACGGAGATATATCTTTTAGTGAAAATAACATGAACATCTAGAACTGGGTATTTTTAGTGGAAACAATTAAAAAATTTAAGTTAAATAATTTAAATCTATTTTTAATATTCAAAATTTAATACTGAAACAATTCTTAATATTCGAATTTTTATACCAAATAGATTTTTAATATTCGAAATCTGAATCAAGTTAAATATATTCTTAACATTTAAATTCTAATATCAAATCAAATTGAAATGAATATATTTTATTCTAAATTTTTAATATGAATACAAAACTGATGTTTAGTATATTAATTAATTCGAATACCTAATCAAATTAAATCTAATGTATTTGATTCTTATATTTGAATTTGATTTTCAACCAGAGTCGTTTTAGCTTCTCTTCAAGAATTTTTAATGACTTATCTTCTTTTCTCCATTTTAATAACTTAAAAGAAACTACTCCCTTAACTCGTCTTCTTCACACCCGTTTATCCCCTTCTCACCGCCCCAATACAGCAATCATCATTTACGCAGAGGCCTTTACTACAACATTCTTCTATTAAATATTTAAAATAAATTGTACCAGAAAACCGCAGAGGCGAGACCACGAAATCAAAACTGGAGACCAAAAATCAATTCTCATATATGAATCAGCAGGTGAATAAACGTATTAAAAATCGACGAAATAGATAGTCGACTGAAACCATCCAACTCCAGAGAAGAGAAGAAAGCAAACCAGATTTAATATGAAAATGAAAGAAGCATAACCAAACTAAAACACAAATCGACAAAGTCATTCGCGAAAGATTTACACAGAAAACTGCAATTGAATCGGAAATCAATCCAAGATTACCTAAAAATATCATAAAACAATCACGAAATTGAAACCCAAAATGAACTGATTCTCAATTCGAAACTAGATACTGGGGCAGTGACCGCAGGGCCAAGACGAAGATATTGGTACTACTCATAACAAAAATGGTGGTCTAAAACGCGATCCAATCGAACTACGGCGGTGATATCGTGTTGGAGTCTTGGAGAAGAAGACGGAGATGAACCTGTAAGCGTGTAGGTTTAGATTTTCATTTTTAGTTTATTTTAATTCTAGAAAACAATTTTTTCATTAAGGGTATAATAGTCATTTACAACTTCAATTAAGTTTGTAATGACCAAAATAGCCTTTTCTGCCTAGGCAGAATCTGGCCGCGGAGAATTACCGTATTATTTATGGGTGGCACTAAATGTCCATAGTATGGACATCCAGAAAATTGTAGTTTTGTAATATTAATGTTTTGACTCATTCAAATGGTCTAAAGTACCCTTATTTAAAGAAGATGAGATAATGTGAATTTTTTAAATTGTTTCTCTCTTTATTTATACTTTTCAAGAGGTACAAATTTCAAGGTTTACTTTTTATTATCACTCCTCTCATACTTTATTATATTATTTATTTTGGTATTAAATTTTTTTTGCTAATGGAATTAATATTGATTTTCTTGTGTGGAAGAAATTATATTACCTATATCAATATTTAAACGAATTTTCAGATTGATTTTTTTCTATACTTTCAATTTGTTTTGATATAGATAATTTAATTACACTCTCAAATGTTATAAATATTCTAAATTTTTTTTCTTTTCAAATTTACGTTAACCTATTTATTGGACATTCTCTTGTTTTAATTTATTTTTAATTATTTGATTTCGGATAAATGTAATTGCTCTCTTACTTATACCTATAGTTTAGCGAATATAATTATAATATATATAAAACTTAGATAATTATAGTAATTCTGATATATTAAAATTAAAGAAGTAGAATAATTTTTGTAGTTTGCTATTTAGGATTTGATAGTCCTATTAGTGAATCGAAACTCATAAGATAGTGACACTATTTTTTTTTTCATATCTAATTTTAATGCAAATTAAAATAAATAAACATTTAATTTAGAGTGGTGCAATAGAGTATTTTGGTTTACGATTTTAAGATTTCACGGTCAAGCTAGTTGTAATGTAAATAAAACTTAAATAAACAATTAGTTAAGATCAATTTTAATCTAAAGTATTACAATATAGTTTGTGATTTTTTATTTAAGGGCTCAATGATCCGACTAATAAATTGGGAGCCACAATATGACACTACTATAGAGTGAATCGAGACCCATGATGTACAAATTCTAAAAAAATGACCAGTATACAGTATCGGATACGTGCATAATACAAATATAATTCATGTCGGATTTACACCCGATACGCCATGTGGTGTATCCAATAATTTTTTTTTAATTGAGGTGTATCCCCCTCCAGGGATACACGAATCGGATACATATTATCGAATCGCGGGTATTGTTGCAAAATTTATTAATTTTGGGGGTATCTTTTTTTAATATTTTAAAACTTAATCTTTTTAGGTTTTCTTAGTTTATTAAATGTATTATAAATAATAAAATAAATATAATTAAACATATTTTTGTCGAATTGTATCCTAAAATTTTAAAAAATAATGTATTCCTGTATCGTATCGCTCCCGCACCCCACATCCGCACCCATGCAACACATTTGTGTTCTTTTAGTGACATTTCGATAACTTACATGTATGGCTATAACGAAAAATATTTATTTATGCAAAACAAGTATTTTTCATTATAGTATCACACACTTACCTTTATAGTAACACATATTTGCCCTTATAGCAACACAAACTTAGAGTGAACTTTAATATTTTGCCTTTGCTCGAATTTTTTGAAAATAATATGATCTGGTTAGGATTCACGAATTTTTCAATTTGAACTATATTCAACCGTAAAATATTTTATATTAATGTTTCTTTATATATAATTTAGAGAAATTTTGATGTAGAGTAGTACAAAAGTATTTGTGGTTTACTGTTTCACATCCGACAGGGCAACTAAAGAGCAGAGACACATAAGATAGTGATACTACATATATTATTTTTCTTGCATACTAAATTATAGTACAAAATAAAAATTATATAAACACGGTGATTTGGAGAAAATTTTAATTTAGAGTGATACACTAGAGTTTTTTATTCTGATTCGATGGACTGAATAGTCGAGACTTAATAAAGAGTGATTATCCTAATTCTTAATATATATATTTATATATATATATATATATATATATATATATATATATATATATATATATATATATGTATATTGGAGAAAAGTTTAATTTAAAGCAATACAATTGAATGTGTGGTTTACGACTTATTGTTCAATAATTTCATGAGTTAACTGAGACTCAAATGATAGTATCACTACTATGACTAAGTATTGAGTGAAAATGATTCATATATAAACCAAGGAAGGATATTAGTTGTTTTTACTAAAAAATATTAGTAGTTTTCACTGAGGGTATTAGTTATATTCACTGAAGAGTATTAGTTGTTTATTGAAAACAAACTAAGACTCTTCAGTGAAAATAACTAATATTATTTAGTAATATCAACTAATATAGTTTAGTGAAAACAACTGACACCCTTCAATAATTCATGTATGAACTATTTTGGCTCTATTCATACTCCACTACTATAGTAAAATTGGTTCATATATATGTCTATTAAAAAATTACTAACCATCTTAATAACTTAAAATTTACTATTTATTTTAAAAATATTAATAACCCTTCTCTTTCCCACCCCTGCAACCTTTTATTCTGCAATATAACCCCCTTCCCATTGCCCTCCCGCATTTGATTCATTCAAATATTTAAATTTACTATTTATAAGCAATAAAAAAAAAAAAATATATATATATAATATAATATAATATAATATTTTTAAAAGAGTGATTCCTGTGTGCATTCAAGTGTATAACATGCACTTTGATTTTTAAACAAATTTTAAAATAATTTTAATTTTTCAAAACTCAATTTATTTAATGAACTTTTAAATGTAAAAATTGATTTGAAATTGGACTCAAAATCCAAGTGCATTGCATACAAGAATTTATGTTTAAAAAGTTAAAAAAAAATCCCAATAATAATAAATTCAGATTCTTAGAAAATATTTATTTAAAGTATTTTATAAAATAATTTATAATCCAAATATCATTCAATTATATAAAATAAGATCCATCTCATCATTAAACGTCCACAAAGATATGTGGTTCATTGGTCGAAATACTGAATCGAGACTCACAAGATATATCTAATTATAATATAAATAAAATTTAAACAAACAATTTAATTTGGAGAAATTTAATTTAGAATGGTAGAATATGACTCATAGTTTACGATTTAGGGTTTGATGGTCGGAATATTGAATTGAGACTCGCAAGATGGTGACAATTCTATTTTTTTTATATATCTAATTTTGATATAAATAAAAATTATACAAACTTAGTGATTTTGATAAATTTTGCAATAGGGTTTGGTACAACTAGTGAACCAGAACTCACAAAATAACAACACTACAAATTCTTATATTTTTCACATCCAATTATAATATATATAAATCTTAGATAAACATATTAATTTAGTGAAAATAAAATTTAATTTAGGATGGTACAATGAGATTTGTGGTTTACGATTTAGTGTTCAAGTGTTCGACTAGAGAATCTAGGCTCACACATTTTATTTTTCTGCATATATATAATTAAACAAAGTATAGAGTGAAAAGTGTTCATGCATGAACCATTGAAGGGTATTAGTTGTTTCACTATTGAAAAAAACTTAATAATCTTCAGTGAAAACAATTAATACTCTTTAGTAAAAATAATTAATGTCCTTAAATGGTTCATGTATGAACCAATTTTACTTTATATATACTCGTGTAATTAATGTTTAAAAATAGTATACATCATGTGCATTGTACAATTAAATTTAAAAAATAAAATGAATTGATTGTTTACTAAAGATTATTCATGTATTAATAATTATTTTCACTTAAAAGTATTAGTTATTTTTATTTAAAAATATTAATTGTGCCTAAGTAAAACTTAGAATAACTTAGTAATATATTTATAATACATATTCAAAAAATTTATGGTACGTACCATATATTTATAAGAAATATTTAGTATATAGATTTATAAACTCGCCTTAATTTAATTTACATGATAGTTTATCATCTGAATTACTTTTTGTAAATGCTAGATTTTTTTAAAATTTTAATTTTTATTAATAATTATCATCTTCAAATCCCACTAATACATCGTGGGTTGTGGTGTTGAGGTTGGACTAGGATACATGAGTGAGATATTTAAAATCTAGAAGATAATTTTTTTTTCTTTTAATTTCAATTTATTTGTTAATTATAATTTTAAAAGCAATTTTTTTTTACAGCTAAAAAGTTGGAATTTTAATTATATGATTTGTAATTTCAAATTATTATTTAGATTTGTATAAATTTATATGGTTATATTTCATAACGATTTAAAAAATATGAATATGAATCTTAAATAAAGATTGTATAATCTTGAAACTCTAATATTAAGTTATTAATTAATTCGGATCTTTTGGAATTCGGAAAGACAACTAAAAAGGTGGAGGGAAACTTGGCGCCTTCAACCATTAATAGGAGCCAAAATTAATTAAGGGCAATTAGATTAATATTAATTAATTCTAAAAAAGAATTCTGGATGTCCAGAATCTGGACAGTCATCTTTACCCATTATTTATTTTGAAATACATCACGAACACTTATTAATCCATGCATTTTGATTGGTTAGCTACGATTCTATTATAACGAACTATTAACAAACTCTAACTAACCTGACTTTGAGCTAATACATTAGTTAAGTTTCTAATAGTAGAAAACCTAATTCCATGTTTTAACCCTAAGCGTGCCGACTTGAAAATTAATTTTTTAGAGAAAAACTTGTATGAGACCGTCTCATGACATGAGACCATACAAAATAACACCTATCCCTGCCAAAGTGTTAATGAGTCAATGTCCTAATTACACTCATTGCCATTGTCTCATGCCATGAGACGGTCTCATACAAGACCTACTCAATTTTTTATGTAGTTAAAAATTAATTTTGTTAGATCCCAACAACTTTCACTAAACTAACAAATTATTATTTTATCATTTAATTGACAACCTCCTAAACTAATAAATTTGCTTTCTCCTAACAATATTAATTTATAAAAGTTTTCTGTAATCAACAAAATCAAATATAGAAGGAAAATTAAAGGCAAGAAAGAAAATTTATAGTGAATGTGAATCTACTATAAAGAAGGAAAAGAAACAAAAAGACACTTATCTATCCAAAGAATTGGGCCATCAAGTGCCCAGCACACCTTTTTCCTGGAACAATAAAAGAGAAGAAAACGATATATGTATTTTTTTAAAGGAAAAAACATAGTATATGTTTGAGTTGAACAAAAATTTGTATGTTGCCTGAATTCATTTTCATCAAATATCACTATTTTGTATATACACTATTATTATAGTATAAAATCAGTGTCATTGTTATAAAATCAAATATAAAATATGGCAATTCTAAGTGTATATGCATAATAGTGATACTTAAAAAAGATAGTTCACGTGAACTTGAGTTCACAGCAGGCCTACTCTTTGAGTTCATATATTTCAAATTTATATGAATTTATTATCTGCATTTTACGTGTAACTTTTTAGTGTTTTTTTTTTTTAAATAGTTAAATTTTGGAGTATACTTTTTACATCTTGAGTTCAATCATTATATTAGATTAGTAAGGGAAAACAAAAAATGGCTTTAATAATTCAACTGTGTACCACGAGTGAGCCCAAGTAGAAGCTTGTATGTTCGAATTCTACTCGAAGATAAATTTGGTTATGGAGTATATACCCAAAGTAGCCCTATCTCAATACTTGTCCTAATAGGGTTTGGGTGGTCGGTGGGCATACCACAGAGTGTTTAGTTGCTATCCCTCTTAATGATGAGACGCGCCACAATCTAGTGTTGATTGCTGCATAAGTGGAAAAACACATCACATGAGACCAAGTTCTAAGTACCTTCTCTTTAGGGAAGGACGAGAATTAGTGAACGTTTTGAGAGGGAGAGGGAGAGGGAGAGGGGTTGGCCCACCCACGTTTGTGTTGATGGTTGTATATCCTAATTTCATCCCCTTCCTTTCATTTACGCAACCACTTGCATAAATAAACTGGTAGACATATATCTCCATCAACCATTAAATACAACACCGTTATTATCTACAAATATATGCATATTAACATATAAAAAAAGTGGGTCTTTTGTTAACCCGAATTTACGTCAATTTTCTTTTTAAATGTCACTGTTATGTATATACACTGTTATTGTTGTGGATATCTACTATCATTGACTTTTTTTAAACAGTGATAGTGTGTATGCATAACAGTAATACTAATAATGGATAAACATTACAATGATATTTGAAGAAACCGACGTAAACTCATGTTCACACAATTTTTGTCAAAATGAAAGCTACATAAATAAACATATTGGTGCGTGTAATGTAAATGTCGGGTAACAATGTACTCCCCGTCCTGCAATTATATACACACTCTGAAGAAAAACATTGATTGTGAGCACTACTCTACTTTACTGAAAAATGTCTTTATCTTAATTTTTGTGGCGTTGCAATTGTTGAAATAATTCGTAATACACTGAATATTTACCAAAAATTCAGAGGCGTGCGGATAATGACATAAAAGTGGTTTGGGATGTAGAGTTATGAGCAGGCAAATATTATTAAAACGGGCTTCAAGGAGTTGACATTTTAGTAGCGATGCGTCAATATTGGTTTTGTTAATGAGGTGGCACATTTTTTTATGGGTACCGTTATTGGCACTACGAAATGAAGTAAATACACTATACAAAATTTAATTTCTACAACAAATACTTGAAATGACAATATTATTCTTTTAGCCTTCCCTTCAAAACTAATTTTAGTGAATACACTCCATCATATTTTCATTATCAACGTTCGAATAAGGAGATAAATTTCTAACAATACAAGCGAACTCCATACTTGAAGAATGTGACTCACCATCAGTCGATCATTAGGCGCTTGAAACGTGTTTTATCGGTCTAGATTGTAAGGATGAACGATCCTGCAAACCCGGAATATGTATATGTAAGTGTTTTGGTATTTTTTAGAAACTAGGTTTTTTAAATATTGAGTAGTATAATTTTTGTTGGTGTTATGATATTTTTCATGCATATTATTGTTCATTGAGTGTATAAAAAAATTGTATGGGTATGATAATATTGTTGTTGTTTGCTTGTTTCGAACAATTTTTTTCTGAAAATCGCGATTGCATTTGTTCATCTCTGGTTCTCCGAACTCGACCAGAATATTCGGATTTTTTTCCGAACATGAACACAATTTTCAGAAAAAAAATTCGAACAAAGTTGTTCGATTTTTTTTTTTTCCGAAAATTGTGTTCATGTTAGGAAAAAAATTCCGAACATTATGGTCATATTCGGATAACCAGAGATGAACAAATACAATCGCGATTTTCGACTTTGGCGATAGCCGACGGAGGCGGCGGAGGGCGTAGACGGCGGACGACAATGATGTGGCTATGGGCGTAGACGGCGAAGAATGTTGAAGATGAAGTGTATTCAAAATATGGGCAAGAATTTGAAGAGTTTGTTCATAGTTAATTAGGGTATTTTAGAAATAAAATGTAGTGTATTCATCCTAAGTGTAGTGTCCATGTAGTGTATTCACTCCACATTGTAGTGCCAAAACCTGGGTTTTTTTTATTAGGATCTGAGAGTCTTGCAATAATTAATTTTCATTTGTTTATCAACACCATTTGGATGTGATTTTGCAGGAGCATAATGAGTTGGAAATGAAAAAACCGAGACAAGATGGAAATGTGGATTCAATGGGGAGACTTAAGATGAAAATTTCAATGTGCTTGATTAGACAAACCAGAAAGCCTTTTCAGGTCACATATACATATATATATATATATATAGATAAACTTATCATATTCTCTATTCTAAAGGACAAAATTTGAAAAGTAACAGAACCTGGGCTGTCTTGCACTATTCTAAAGGATCCAGAGGTTTTGGCTCATTCATTTATACATCTGAGATCAAGCATCATTGGCAGCAGGAAGGGCAGTTTCGATATTTGAAGGCATCAGAATGTTGAAGCCATCCGCAGCCGTGGATATGAGCATTCCAGGTATCTGTGAATGCCAATGGAGTTCTTTCAAGTCCTTCTGCCCCTGCACAAACAAAATTAAACTTGAGGATATTATACTGTTTATGATGAATGCATTTTCCCTTCACAAAGACACATTACCTGATGAACAAAGAGAAGTTGTGGAGGCAAGTCTGTGGGGGCATTTACTTGCTCTTTTGTCTTTGCTTTAAATTCCGCTTCCTCTTCTTCGTCCCTCTCTAGCGAAAGGTCCCATACTCTGAAGAATATATATGAAATGCAAGTTAAGAAAGAGGATGGAACTTCTAAAGAAGCATCATATTTCCTCATCTAGAGAGGTTTCTTACGTCAGTTGATTGTCCGATGAAGTTACTGCTAAAGTGGAGGCCTCGTGCGGGCTCCACTCAATGGATGTAATCGGATGCTTGTGATAATCAAAGCGTGCAATTACCGAATCTGCTTCCTGTGCAATGGAAAAAGGCAGTTGAGAGAGAGAGAGAGACTGATGAGATGTTGCACCACTAAATACCTTGAGCAATCTTAGATCTCGGATGGAGAATGTGCCATCATCGCTACCAGATGCTAGCATACAGCTCGCCAGGCTAGTTTAAAAAGAATAAATGTAGCACAATTAAAGAAACCGGAAATCATAGTATGAAAGTGTGGCTCCCAAAAAAAAAATAAAGGAACGGTCTAAGCACCTGTTCCATGTTATGACGTTTACATCAGCATCATGCGCTTTGATAGTAACTGCAGGAGACTTCCCCAAACGAATATCCCAAATTGCAATGTTTCCATCAACCGAGCATGAGGCAAATACATGTGGTTCTGTAGGACTCCACTGCAAATCTTCAACACTGGCCGTATGACCAACGAAGGGTTTCGAGTCGACATTCCATGTTGAGTCAGATGTGGGCTCCCACAGATGAATAAAGTTCTTGCAGTCCCCTGCAAGAATTAAAAAAAAGCAAAGAAAATGAATTTGAAAAGTGTTTTAAGTAACACAATATGATGCTCTTCAGCTATACAAGAAAAGCCACAATACTAAATCTTGTCTACAGATGAGGCTGGAAAATCGAACCCCGCACCCACCCTACTACATAAGTTGAAGAAGGGTTCGATTTTTTGGAAAGGGAAGAGGGGCAGGGCATTGTGCTGTACCTGAGACGAGCCTTCCAGGTACAAGTGGACTCCAGTCTATGGAGTAGCCTTCATCTTTGTGTCCAGTAAACTTAATTATAGGAGCTTGATTGAACATTGTGGATGCTCCATGAGCAGTTGCAGCATTTGATTCGGCCAATGCATTTACATGAGAGCTAAAGTCCCAGACCTTTAAAGCATCAATTCAGATATTGAGCATTCACAAAAGCTAGAGGTGAGTTTAGGTTTTGTTATAGAAGATCATAGATTTATTTTCTTATTTTGTTGAAAATGGATAACTTGTGGCTTTGAGGTAACGAACTGGCAAATTACAAAATTATCATGACTTGTATAATATTCATAATTTTACTAGAGTTAGTTTTGATTCCCTGCCCTTAGTAGTTATACTACACAAGTCTGTTGAAGGTTTGAAGATTCTAATTTCATTTAACCATAGAGCTGAAACAAGGAAATCAAGCCATAATTGTATAACTATACAAACTCTCTATTGGCAAAAAATTCTTACCTGAACATGACCAGTATCTGCCCAGGAAGCACAAATATTGGGATGTTGTCTCATGGCCCTTATACGATTCACACCTCCTTCATGTGTGATGTTCCGTATCTGTAGATTCATTAAACAGATGATTCAGGAGTGGATATAAATTAAACAAAAACCCAAGAGCAGCATAATATAAGTTTACCTGCAAAACTGGGGACCCAACTCCACCACTGCCCTCTTCATCATCCTCATCACTGTCACTGCTATCACTCTCCATGTCCGAACTTGCGCCAGTTTTAGGCAATACCTCACGCCTCTTCCCAGAAATATTTAGTATCTTAAATATTCCAATATAGTTCCGCGAGGAGTTTTCTGCCTACCAACATAGAAAATGAGATCTAGATTAGTACAACCAAAAATATCAACGTGAAAAAGTCATCATCTCTCGGTGGTGTTTTGCAAACATCAAAGCTTCAGAACTATGTGTTGATGAAAAAACAAACTAATTTCAGTTTCGAACACCAAACACCTGGTTATTTAAATTCAATTAAGAAGACAAAGACAAAGTTGTCAACCTTTACCCTTCTCTAAAATAAAAATAAAAAAACAAAATCATATACTAATATGATATGGTTCTACCAGTTGTAATATCAACTGTACTCAGAGATAGCTAATTCATCCACACAGATAAGTTAAAAATCATAAAAATGGGTAAATTTCTACAATCACCTGTGTTCCAGCAACGCCATACAAAGTATGCGGAAAGTCGGTGCGCACCAACCCCAAGGAATCACGCAATATATCAAAACTGGTCCACGATAAAATAAATTATCAGGTTACACGAACATGCAT
Organism: Ballota nigra; assembly: GCA_947034835.1. Classification (NCBI taxonomy): domain Eukaryota; kingdom Viridiplantae; phylum Streptophyta; class Magnoliopsida; order Lamiales; family Lamiaceae; genus Ballota; species Ballota nigra. The sequence goes on along the minus strand of OX344720.1, from coordinate 68,493,401 downwards.
CTCTATATACAAGAATTAACAAAGATAACTTTTGGGTAACAAATGTAGGTGCTCATAAGGGTATTTGCAATAGCGAATTTACATAAACAAGTATGCCATATTCTAATACAAACAAATGAAGTAATCACACTTGTAGCTACATGCAATGAGATACACACAATTCTTCAAGGGCCGATTTAACTACAATTCTTCACCTAACATAAACTAAATGGAATATATATATTATACAAAGAGAAATAGAAAGATCAATAAAATCATTACCTCAAACAAGGCCATCCAATGTGAAAAGCATGAAAAGAATTGTAAGCAGTAGGATCACACTGAAGCTCCTCATCTTCCTCTAATTTATCCACACCCGGTTGCCACACCTTTGCCTCCCCCAGAGGAGGCGGATTTGATGATGACCCTTCACCTTTCTTCGATCCCTTTCCATTATCAATTCCATTGGAAATAGAACATAATAAAGTGAATCAAATCCCAGAGGATAAACAAAACAAAACAAAACAATAATCCAATAAAAAGTGTGGATTTTGTACCTTGGTCTTGCGTTTTGCCTTTTTGGGATTCTTCGGGGTCCGACCCATTTTCAATTTTTTCAAGTTACAGAGATGAAGGTTTGGGTCAGAACAATGGTGAGTTAGCACAGGGGTTTTGCAATTAGGGTTTATGTCATGCCTAAGAATAATAGAAAAAGACTACGGTTATTGCACTAGGCACTACCCGAATTAGCAAATACACTGCCCAATTTTTTTTTTTTTTTTTTTAACTACATTTAAAGGACTATGTTAACCCTTATTAATTTACAAATCTAACTCATTCAGAATTTAAATTAATACACTTTGCAGTCAAAGTCGAGCCGTTGAACCAGATTATCTTCAAAATTCAACATTTGTTCGAAAAAATAATGATTGGTTGTTAGAGAGACATGCTGGAGGTCCGTCAATAATTGGTTGTTTGGAAAGAGATATTAGGAACCATAAGAAATATTGAAAGTGAGCTTTTCGGACATGATGTTGAAAAACTGCTTCAAAATTTTGAGATGGAGAAAGAGAAGAATAATAACTTCTATTTTACTTATGAAACAGATGGTGATGGAGTTTTTCTCAGATGTTTTTGGGCTGATGATAACTGCAGAAGATCATATGCATATTTTGGCGATGCAATAGTGTTTGATACAAATTATAACACAAACAAATACACATGGTGTTTGCCTCATTCTTTGGTGTTAACCATCATCACCAAACTACTATGTTTGGGTGTGGATTGTTAAGTGATGAGGAGATAGAATCTTTTATATGGTTATTTTCGAAGTTCTTAGAGTGCATGTCAACTCAGACTTCTCCATGTGTGATTATTACTGACCAGGATACAACAATTTCATGAGCAATTCTAGAGGTGTTTTCTAACACTCTGTATCGATTTTGTTTGTGGCATATACTTAACAAATTTGCTGAAAGGTTGAATGATCGTCTATACAAGGATCATTATCACACACTATTGCATATTATAAAGGAGTCAAAATCAGTCGAGGAGTTTGAAAATAAGTGGATTGTGTTAATGAATTATACTAGACTAGTAGAGAATGAGTGGCTGAATAATATGCATAAAATTCGACAACGATGGGTGTCTGCCTATGTTAAAAATATTTTTGCTGCTGGGATGTCTAGTAGTCAGAGAGTTGAAAACAACCATTCTTTCTTTAAGCGTTATGTTAATCACAAAAATTCTTTGGTAGATTTTATTACTCGTTTCAATAGAGTTATTGTCCACTAAAGACACGAAGAGTTAGTTGCAAATCACATTGATTAATTGTAATGAAGTGCCACACATGGTTACAGGGTTTGCAGGACAGTATGACCTATATTTGCACATTGATTTCAAGCACAGATGAAACTCTCACATACATGGTGGAACGTTTTGAGGCATATAAAATATTTAAACGACAACGTAAGTTAACATATCTCATATCCTCTGATTTAGTCTCATGTAGTTATTAGTTATTTGATTTTGAAGGATATCCATGTCGTCATATGTTTTGTTGGATGAAGGTTACTCAAGTAATGATGCTGCCATATAAGTATGTTATTCAGAGATGGACTAAGAAGGCCAAACTAGATGCAGTTGATGGATTAACAACTTTAGTAGAAGACCAATATTTTATTTCACGGCGTAGATCATTGGTCCATGTTGCAATGCAATTAGTTGATGAGTGTTCTTTAACAAAGGTACGCACTAACTTTTTGATTGAAGAACTAAAAAATCTAAAGAAAAGGGCAGCAGAAATTGATGGTGGTGGTAACAAAAATACGATAAATAGGAGGAGTCGTGAGTTAACAAAAATTGTTCAAGACCCACATCCTGTGCGTGCTAAAGGATGTGGCAAACGACTTAAATCATCAAAGGAGATGACAATGTCACAAAATAGTAGAACTTGTAGTGTTCGCAGTCGAACCGACCATGATAAACGAACATGTCCTGATCTACACTCTATGTACATCATTTATTTATTTTTTCTTTTTTCTTTTACTTTTTTTATTTAGTTTTTAAGCTAACACGACTATTATATGATTAGTGATAGATCACGCTTAGATGAGCCATACTATACAGAGTTTTCTCCTAGCACTGAACAAGGCAACGAATGAGTGAGTATCAACTTCCATCGGAAGCATATTACTATATGATTGTATCTTATTCACATTTCTTTGTTGCATATATTTTCTTGAATTTTTTTATACTATCACTCTTTTCGTTGCTCGTTATTTACTTTTTTTTTGTCAACACATAATGGTTCATTGAATAACAAGAAAAGGGAACAAGTTTTGTTTCTATGCATAAAAGAAAAATTCATTTAATTAATTGATTGGAGATTATGGTTTTTGGTCTTCGTCATTAAACATTATCAATTATATATGAGCTCATTGTTTGAATTTGGTATGCTGGTTTATTTATTGGGTTTCAATGTTATAATAATATTTGAATTACATTAAAAAGGGTATATCTTGTGTGATCTCACGATGAGAAGAAGAATAAATTGGGCATGACATATTAACACTATGGAAGATATGTATGTTAAATTGTGATACTTTGTGCACCGTCTCAACTTGAGACCGTCTTACACAATTTTGCTTTATAAAAATAGGAGTATAATACTTTAACAACAATATCAATATTTTTTTAACTAAAAAATAATACAGCATTGAAGAAATATCTCTATTATTACATCGATATTTGATATACCAAAATATAAAAATCGAATGAAATTTATTATATTAAAAAGATATTTTGTCATCAAACTTGACTTGTAAGGCATAATTTTTTTTTTCAAGTTTGATTATAAAAGATCTTATAAACATATGAATACTAATTAAATTGGAACAACCCACCTTTTAAAAAAAATCTCAATAAAGTCTGCAAAGTTGGTTTTTTTTTTCCTCAAGAGAACGGTTTGAAAAGGGTCATCGTCTCCATTTAGCATCAAAAGATTCATTTTAAATACTAAATAATTTGAAACCTAAGCCACTGTAAATAAAAATATCCCCTCTAAGCATTCAAAATTTAACATAAAAAATAAAAAATAAAATTCCATGCCAAAAGAATTTTATTAAAACCAAAAAAAATATAGAAAATAGAAACAAATCATGAGGAAAAGGTTTTCCTATTTTATATGGAAATATCCTCCATAAAAGTAGGGACATAATGAAATAGATATAAAATATAGGGATGTATAGAAAAAAGAAGATATTTAGGGAAAATGATAAATGTGGCATTGCCACGTAAGCAGTGGACACAATATCATTCCCGTGGAACTACATATCTATTCACAAGAAATATAAGAATAGGAGACGAGAATTTGTAATTTTTTTAAAAAGGAAAAATGACCGGTGAGTAAATCCAATAAGAGCACATATATTTAACACACATACACCATTTGGAGAGAATCGAAATTTGAATTTTGGGGAAGGGAAACAATAAATAACTCGAATTGTCTAAATAAAATAATTTTATCGTTTGATTAAAAAAATTGTCTTGACTATTTGCAATTATCATTTTCTGAATTTCAAATTAGTTCACAATCATTACAATCAAAATTATTGGTTGTAAATGAAACAAGTAATATTATTTTAAAATACACAAAAAATATATAAAATAAATGCATAAAATCGTGAAAAAAGTTCGGAAACATTTAGAGATGGATCTTTTACCTCTAAGCGACATTTTTTCATTGGATTAGTGACGAACTGCCTATCGCTATTTCCACTTTTTAAATTAGCGACAGACTTCCCGTCACTAATCTTGTCGGCCACTTTAAAGTGGCACCGCTTACCAAAAGATCGTGGTCAACGAGTCGACTTAGCAACATGCAAGTCTGTCGCTAATGTTAACCTCGAATTTAGCAACGGCCATTCTCATTCTAATCTTGGTAGTACGGATGAAGGCTCTGTTGCTAATGTTAAAAATTAGCGATGGACACCTTAGTCCGTCGCTAATTCTTGCAAATCTAACCATTGGGCTTTATCCATTGCTAATCAATTAGATTAGCGATGGATCATGCGCCCGTCACAAATATTCTTCGCTAAAACGCACATTTTTTATGTAGTGATCCCTCCAGCAAACGGCGTGTTACCGTAGTCTCCGATGCACACAAGAAGTCTAGCTACTCTCAAAACCAGGTGAGGAATGTTCTTCTACACTGTGTTGCAGAAATAACTCCTCATTATTAATCAACATTCTAAAGTTCATGAATAATTTCTCGAAAAATATATATGCACGTAGTTACTGCGGAACCAGCTCGTTGCGAAAGTGCGTCAGAGTAGTCAAAAGAAATCGAGCTTGGGGTAATTATATGGCAAAATGCAAGAAGCATATCAACAAATGCAAACTCCCCTTATCTACCAGGAGCCACCAACTCGAGTATGTTGCCTTTCATTCAAGAATATTTGATTATATTCTCTGTACAAATTAATGACAAGATATATTACTGATGTGCAGGGTGTAAAAGAGCTGAAAGAATCGACCGTTCAGATGGCGTTAAGTATAGCTTTGATGCTCCGATAGATGAAATAATTTTCGATGTTGAAAAAGAGATGGACGATTTACTACCAATCGAGGTGAAAAACAATGCATCAACAACTTGTTGCAATCCGTGATGGTTGGGGAATACGTTGCCCGTCTTGAGAATGACTCCAACCTCCATCCTCTGGGATATTTCGCCTTTATATATGGCCATTGAAAGCTTACCTGACAACCACTTCTGGGAAAACATTTTACATCTCTTCACTACAACAAGCAAACGATACAAGTGAGTGCAACCTTCAGTCAAACACATTTTCTAACTTTTCATTTTATTAACCAACCTGTGTTTGAACGACATGGTGGTTAATATAATTTATAAATTCAATCTATTAAAATATCTTGTGAAACCTTATTAACTTACTAAAAAATAAGCACATATGTGTATGTACGAACCGCAAAATGTACACATTTGGATCATGTATAAAACATCCACATAATGATTGTGCACAAAGTTTGCACAAAATGTACATGTACTGATCGTGCACGAAGTTTACACAAAATATGCATGTATGGGTCGTGCAAAACATGTGCACACATCATTTTTTATTATAATATCTATGCATAATTATTACATATGAAATATCGAAAAGATTGTGCAACATACATTTTGGTACTATAGTATCTCATATACTTTAATCTCTATTTCATGTGATATTCAATCAACAAAATAATTAACGTAATATTTTGAAGAGCTTAAATCTAAAAATTAGTTAATATTTATCTTTTAAATATTTTGTGAAACTTTACTAAAATAAAAATATAATGTGTATATACGAACCACGAAACACACACAATTGGATCATGCTAAAACGTGCACATGCGGATCGTGCACAACATTTGCATGGAATGTGCATGTACGGTTCATACACAAAATGTGCACATGTCATTTATTTTAATCCTATTATAATATCTATGCATAATTATTACATGTGGAAAAAAATGTGCAACACACATTTTGTAATACTAGTATTTCTAAAATTATTACCATTATAAATTATTTTACATTGTTGGAAAATATAAATTTAAACCTAAAAATATCAATATTATTGTATTATAAATTACACGATCTATTTTATATTTTTGTTCATACTTTTATGTGTTTTTACAATATAATAATTTATTATATATATTGTTGTTATTTTAAAGGGGCCTACTTTTTTGTTTCGCCCCGGGCCTAAAAGTTATCAGGAATGGCTCTGTTGTGCCTTTCAAGGCGATCGCCAAGTTTATGATATTCCAAATGTCCTACTTGCTCCTTGTTTTGGCATTACATGGGCTCTAGTTGCGGACCTTATTTTCCCACTTTTGATCATGTTTTTGGTCCCTATAAGACAATACTTTTTGCCTAAATTTTTCAAAGGGGTTCACCTTCAATATTTAGATGCTGCAAACTACAAAGAGACATCAACAGTTCTGATGGTAACTTCATTTTCTCTCTTTTCGAGGAAACGAGTTGAAGGAACCAATTAAGTTTGTTAGTATTGTAATCCTAAAAATTGATTTGGTCCCATTAATCGAAGAAATAATCCGTATGTTTTTTCTCACTCTCATATATATGAGTTTCTCAAAAAAATCTTATCAAGGAGTTATCCAGATGTATATTTTCAAATTAATTATTGTTTATTGGATTGGGTTTGGAATATGAATTGTTTACCAGAATTAGTTCGTTAGGAGATGCTTGTTTGATAATGCTTCAATAAGACTGAGAATGATTACATGACAAATACAATTATGGTGTTTAAAGAAAAAGAAAAAAAGACAGTTCTTCTATGGACTTATTCATAGTATGAAATTGACACCATTAAATACATTCACTGATAACATAATATTTTTGTGATTTCAGTTTACAAGTCTCATGATATCAACGAATGTATATAATAGTATCAATGAATACATCTAATAATATTAATTTCATATTATGAAACTTGTTCATATGAGATGTTGCGAACAACCCCAACTCCATTTTTGCAGAGTTCAAAAACAGTTTCTAGGAAAAAAAATTTCTCCCTCTAGATTAGGGTTTCTCTCGCTTTGGTTTCGAGATGTCGGCTCCCCTGAGTCATTGGGGTTGATTTTCCTTTAACAAATCTACCTTTTCTCCAACTTCCCTTGAGATCCTAAATTGGCCTTTCTTTATTCCTTTCTTTGTCGCCCACTGTTTCTTTGTTTGCTCTTGTCGGTGTTGGCCCCATCGGAATCTTCGTGATTCTCTGGGGTTTGGGTTGTGTGTGCAAGGGTCTTTTTGTCTTGTTCGCTTGTGTAGTGTGGTCTGTGTCTAAGTCCTGTTGTGTCCCCTGTTTCTCTTTCCTTTATTTTCTTGATTTCAGGTGTGTATCGTATATGGCGTCGGCTGTAACAAGGGGGTTCTCAATCGATGATACGGGCGAGGTGGTAGTCCGGTTTGAAGAGGATGTGGAGGATACCCAATCTCCGTTGTTATGCCTAATAGGGAAGGTTCTCACAGATAGGGCTTTCAATGCTTTTGGATTTCTAGAAACAATGAAAAAGGCTATGAAATCTCCGAAAGGATTTACAGCAAGAGAGGTAGGTAAAAACTTGTTCTCTTTTCAATTTAATTCGAGAAATGACCTCGAGGAGGTCCTCTCGAGAGAGCCGTGGAATTTTGAAAAGAATCTTGTGATACTCAAAGAACTGGGAAGGGGACAACAACCCTCTGCTGTGAGATTCGATTCTGTCGGTCTATGGGTTAGACTTTATGACCTCCCAATCTCCACGAGAACCGAACAAAGAGTTAGAATGCTAGTGAGATGTTGTGGAGAGGTGATTGAGGTAGATAAAAACTCCCTAGAAGGCTTTGGTAGAAGTGTAAGGATTAAGGTGCAAGTGAATATTGCAAAACCTTTAAAGAGGGGAGTTTAAATAGAGCAGAAAAATAAATTACCTGTCTGGGTTCCGTTCAAATACGAACGCCTCCCTTCCTTTTGCTACATCTGTGGAACCCTTGGCCATATGAAAAGGGAGTGTGAGTTAGCGGATGGATCGCACGGCATTCAGGGACTAACAGATGAGAAGCTACCATACGGGGAGTGGATGCGGGCCTCGCCTTTCAAGAAAGCATCGGTTACGTCTGAGAGAGTGAAACAGGAATCGAAATCTCTATCACTTAGAAGGAGACTCTTTGAGGAATTTCGGAAAAACATCGATGAAGGAAACGAGATTGGGAGCGAGAAGGATGAAACTCGGGAGCAAGACAAGATGATAGAAGACGAAAGTGGTGGAATTGACGTAGTTCGACGGAGCCTCGAAGAAGTGGCTGTAAGAGAGAACAGAGGAGACAAAGGAAATGGCACATATGGAGGAGAGATGGCAAAAAATGAAACAAACCAGCTGCAAATTCTGAAAGAGGAAACAAAACAATATACCCCAAATATGTTGGATAGCCAAACCACCAAACCCCCATCTCAACCAACATCCACTAGTAATACCCCACCTCAACCAACATCCACCATTAATACCCCACCCCAACCAACATCCACCATCAATACCCCACATCCCATTACTCCTTCAACAACCGACATTAACCGCAAAAAAAAAACAGCAACCCTTAATCCCTTTCTCAAACCTCCAAATACTTTGTCAAACGTCTCCTGATACATGTAACCCACAAAATGAAACCCACTCAAAAATTCAAGCCCCACTTATACCACAAACCCAGGTCTTGATAACACAAAAACCAGAACCTACCTACACCAAGCCAACCTTCTCAGATACAAAACTCATACCTGTATCACGTCCACTCATAAAATCGACACCATCAAAACCACCATTAAATATCAAACACCAAAGGAAACCACCCTCAAACCTGCCAACAGGGAATCGAGCTCCAAATACCCAACAACCAAGACTACCTCAATTGGCAAAGAAGAGGAAAATATCTGAAATGGAGGAGTTTTCAGGTACAGTGAAAAGAGAAAAGCTGGATATAAGCAGGAGTGTGGACGAGACCTCCGATCTAACGGCGGCGACTGCAAGGCAGTCCCGCCGATACCAATGATTATCCTTAGCTGGAACTGTCGCGGGCTTGGGAACCAAGCGACAGTTCGAGCCCTAAAGAAGCTCCTCCGTGAGGAAAACCCGAGTATAGTCTTCCTCATGGAAACAAAACTTTTTTGTACTCAAATGATACAATTAAACATGCGAGCTCTTCACTTCAACGGGTGCTTCCCTGTGGACTGTGAGGGTAGCGGAAATTCAAGAAGCGGTGGATTGTGTATGTTGTGGAAGGAGGATGTTTCTCTCACTCTTGAAACGTTCTCAAGGAATCACATTTCTTTTGAAGTTGAATATGATGGTATTAACAAATGGTTTCTCTCTGGTATTTATGGTTGGGCTATGAGGAGTAAAAGACACAATACTTGGCAGCTGATGCGTAGAATAAAACCTGAAAGAGAAACCTCGTGGCTCTGCCTCGGGGACTTTAATGAAATACTCTGGTCGAGGGAGAAGATTGGAGGGAACACGAGAAGGTCAACATCTATGATGGACTTCAGAGAAACAACATCAGCATTGGAACTGCAGGATCTTGGCTATAAAGGGTACAAGTATACATGGACGAATGGGAGAAGCGGTGAGAGCAACATTCAAGTCCGCCTTGATAGAGCTTTTGCTACTCCAAGCTGGAGGATAAATTTCCCTGCACATGCTGTTCACCACAAGGTCAGATTTTGCTCTGATCATGCACCAATTACTGTGGAGTTTGACTCTTTGAATGAACAGCAACAACGTAACTCTGAGAACAAAGAAAAGCTCTTCCGGTTTGAAAAAGTTTGGCTCGAAAATGAGAATTGCAGTGAAATGGTTAAGAAGGGCTGGGGTGAGAACAATTGGCAAGCGAGTTTTGTGGACAGAACTAAAAGTTGTGGGGATCTATTGAGGATTTGGGACCATGACACCCTCGGCAGCCTAAAGAAGAAAATGAGAGCTATTGAAAAAAGAATGAAATTTCTTCAAGAGAAAGAACAGACGGAGGAGGTGGTCGGTGAATTGAAGGCTTTGGGGATCTCCCTGGAGGATTTCATGAAATTGGAGGAAACATTATGGTTCCAACGAGCAAAAACTTTCTGGATTCGAGACGGAGATAGGAATACTTCCTTCTTCCATCAAAAGGCCTCTCACAGGAAAGAAAGGAACACCATCAGAAAGCTGAAAAAGACAAATGGGGAATGGACAAAAACTGATAAAGAGGTGGAAAAAATGCTCAGAGATTTCTTTGTTGAGCTGTTTACTTCGGACGGCCTATGCGATACACACCATGTTATTGAGTCTGTTGAGTCTAGAGTCACAGGGGACATGAACGAGTTCTTATCACTCCCATACACAGCGGAGGAGATAAAAAAGGCCTTGAAGCAAATGCACCCTACAAAATCCCCGGGACCCGACGGTATGCCCCCTCTCTTCTTTCAACACTTTTGGAGTACGGTCGAATCTTCTTTTGTCTCAACTTGTCTTGGCATTTTGAATAGCAATATGGACCCCACTCCCCTCAATCATACATTCATTGTTCTTATCCCCAAAGTGAAATCACCCTCAAACCCAAAGGAGTTCCGCCCTATAAGCCTATGCAATGTTATTTTTCGAGTTATATCCAAAGTCATAGCAAATAGACTAAAATTGTTGCTTGATCGTATAATCTCCCCCAATCAGAGTGCTTTCATACCAAATAGGCTCATCACCGATAATGCAATGATTGCTTTTGAAACCTTTCATTTCATGAGGAAAAAGAAAAATGGTAGAAGAGGCTCTCTAGCTTTAAAACTTGACATGAGCAAAGCTTATGATAGGGTTGAGTGGAGTTTTCTGAAGAGCATGTGTCTTAAACTTGGTTTCTGTGAGAAATGGGTGAATTTGGTGATGAATTGTGTTACCTCTGTTTCATACTCGATCCTTGTTAATGGTAAACAAACTGAAATTTTCTTACCTCAAAGGGGACTCCGACAAGGAGATCCCATATCCCCTTACTTGTTCCTGTTATGTGCAGAAGGTTTCTCCTCTTTGATTAAACAAGCCGAGTGTAGGGGGGAACTCACAGGGATAAAGATTGCACGACAAGCCCCTTCAATCTCTCACCTCTTTTTCGCGGACGACAGCGTCCTGTTCTTCAAGGCAAACCAAAACGAGCTGAACAAGGTTAAAGAGATAATCGCCATTTATGAAGCGGCCTCGGGTCAAAGGGTGAACTTGGAGAAGTCGGAGCTCCTCGCAAGTGGAAATATCAGTGATGAGGATAGAGATGAAATGGGACAGCAGCTGGGTGCTAAAACAGTGGGGAGCTACTCCAAATACTTGGGCCTCCCAACATTGATCGGCCGCTCTAAAAGTCAGGTGTTCCAAATTATAATCGACAGGATTGTGAGTAGATTGAAAGGGTGGAAAGAGAAAGCACTTACAAAAGCAGGAAGAGAGATTTTGATAAAAAGTGTCATTCAGGCCATCCCAACATATGCAATGAGTTGCTTCCTCTTTACAAAATCTCTTTGTGAAGACATTGAAAAAGCAGTGGCCAGATTTTATTGGGGTGCTCGAGGTGAGGAGAGAAAAACACATTGGGCAAGTTGGGAGAAGATTTCTCGCTCGAAAGAAGTCGGGGGTTTGGGATTCAGAGAAATGTATTTTTTCAACTTGTCTATGGTCGCCCGACAACTCTGGAGAGTGATGCAAAACCCACAGTCCATGATCTCCCAGATCTTGAAAGCTAGATACTTTCCTCGGGGAACGATTGAAGATGCCCAGATTGGTTATCAGCCCAGCTACTTATGGAGAAGTTTGATTAAATCTAGGGCGTTGATACGTGAAGGACTTGCTTGGCGGGTTGGTAATGGAGAGAGTATAGAGTGCTTTAACGATCGATGGGTGGGGGTTCAAACACTCTCACGACCAAAGACAACCAATGGCAGACCAAGGGAGTTCCAAAAAGTGGCTGATTTTATAGATAAACAGCAGGGTACGTGGATTACTGATAGGGTGCAAATGTGTTTTACGAAAGATGATGCCAACACCATTCTTGCTACGCCGATTAGCAGCCGATCACCCCAGGATAGAATGATTTGGAATCATACTAAAGATGGAAAGTTCAGTGTGAAATCAGCATATCACTTGGCGGTCTCGAAATTCTCTACATGTGGTCATAACATTCCAACTACAAGTGCACCAGTTAAGATTTGGAAGAACATCTGGCATCTTGATATTCCACCGTCTATTCGTCACTTCATCTGGAGATCATGTACAGACTCTCTCCCCACAAATCTGAATATTCGTAGACGGGGCATTAACGTTAAAGCAGTTTGTGCAGCGTGCGGTTTGGAAAGCGAGTCAACGGACCATGCTCTACTGAGGTGTGAGGCTGCGACCCTGATCTGGAAACAAAGCCCCGTTCGGGTATGTGAACTCAACTCCCTGGTTAACTTTAGAGATGTTTGTGCTGAGATGATTGAAAAATTACCGAAAGAGGGGGGGGGGGGGAATTGTTCGCTATTCTTGCTTGGAACATTTGGAAAGCTCGTAATTCCCGAATCTTTGAAAATCAGATTATCGATCCAAGAGATGTGGTTCAAAAGGTACTTCGGAATTTTCAAGAGACAAGAGGGAGAGCAGCAACACTTCTGGAAAAAAAGAAGAAAGAACGCAAAGCTTCTGATTGGAAGACACCGCCTGCTGGAATTTTTAAACTTAATTCCGACGCAGCCGATTTCGGAAACGGGCAAGCTGGTTTTGGCTTTGTGATTAGAGATGGGAGCGGAGATGTGATGGTAGCAGGATAAAAAAGATGCAGAGCAATAGGAAGCAGTACATTGTTGGAAGCCTTGGCTCTTAGATTCGCCCTTCGTACGACGATTGATTGTGGGATGTTCAACCTCCAAATTGAAACAGATTCTGAAGTTCTTACAAAGATCCTTCAAGGAGTTTTATCAGATGATCACTATATTATGCAAACTGTTGAAGATATATGGGGGATGGCTAAAGGAATTAATTGTACCAATTTTTTGTTTACAAACAGAGAGGCAAACACTGTTGCCCATGAATTAGCACACTATGGAAAGAATGAAAATTATGAGGAAGTGTGGATTGAAGAAATTCCATTTTGTTGTAACCGTTGGGTTATCAAAGATGTAAGGCATGAGCCTATCATTATTCATTGATCAATGAAATACTTTTATTTTCCTGTCAAAAAAAAAAAAAGATGTTGCGAACATTTTTTTTAATCGTAACACTATTTTTCCTCCTAAATAAGGTAATCATTACCCATTTAAACTAACATTTTCTCACCCTACAATTGTTTTTCCTCAACCATTCCCCTCCCACCATCACCACCAATAATCTCTTTTTGTCTCATTTTCTTCAAAATTAGAGCACAAAACTAATGATGTGACCATCATGGAAATAATCATTCCTCCAATTCAGGGGCATCAAGAGATGGTAAAAACTTGTGTAAATTTAATTTCGTCAAATATCAGTGTTATATATGTACATAATATCACTGTTATATATAATCACTATTATGCATGTATATTTTTCAGTGATGTAAATAGTGGCTGCCTAGTCGCTTAGCAGCCCCTACCGCCAACGATTAGGGCAAATCGGTCGTATTTGGCGGAAACCTTATTTGGCGGCGTCTAGGCGGCCTTGGCGGTAGGCGGCGCTTAGGGTTTTTTTTTTTAATTTTTAATAACTTTAAAATGTTATATAATTATATATATATATATATATATATATTAGCGGGCAGAAGGATTGTGGATTGTGGTAGTTTATGGATTGTGGATTTTTAATACTAATCATTTTGTTACTTATGAATTGTGGTAGTTTATTAAGTTGGACATTTTGTTATTTGTGGATTATGATAGTTTATTAAATTAGACATTTTGTTATTTGTGGATTGTGGTAGTTTATTAAGTTGCACATTTTGTTACTTATGGATTGTGGTAGTTTATTAAGTTGGACATTTTGTTATTTGTGGATTGTGATAGTTTATTAATTTGGACATTTTGTTGGAGATGTGTTTAATATTTTATTAATATTTAATATTACTTAATTACTTTAATTATTAAGTTGGATATTAAAAAAATCTAGGCGGACGAAGTTGGATAATAAACAAATTAAGTTGGAAATATGAAACTTTATTACTTTGATAAACATTAAATAGGTAAAAAAACTATTTAAAAAAAAAAAAAAAAAAAACCTTGGCGGCCGCCTGCCGAACGCCAAACACCATCTGCACCCTTGATATTTTTGGACCCAAGTATTTAGTTATTAAGAAATAGTATAAATGAATTAATTCAACACTTTTTTATAAATTCGAACTTTTCAATAAGATAAAATTCTTTCATGATATGAGAGTCTATGTGCATTAATTTTACGCTTTAAAGTGAAACGGTATCTTTCATTTATATAGTTTCGCAACAGTAGTATCTAAAAATACAATGTTACAAGGAAGTTGTTGATGATAGCTGGGACCTTGTGTTGACAAAATGATACACCCAACGCATATAAACTATTTATCCATTTTACATTGTTTTCATATACCGACAAATATGAATATATATAAACCATACATGTTTGTGTCGAAAAATGAAGAACAAAACAAAGCATAATTATTTGTCATCAAACGACAACTCCTTTTCTTGTCAAACATCAATTATTTCTGTCGAGGGAATAAACGTCGAAAAGTTATGTCGAATCCCGAATCACCGCCACCCACCCAAGCCGCCGTAGATTTGGAAAACGGGGCGGCGAGCGGTGGTGGTGTAGTTTCAGAAATCGTATGGAGGTGGAAGAGAGAAGACCTTGTGAAGATATGCTTATCGGCTTGCCGAGGCTTTGCCTTCATTTTCTCTTTTTTGGCCTTCATTATCATGGCTACTAACAAGCATGGTGATTGGGACAACTTTGACAAATATGATGAATATAGGTCCCTACTTAATTAGTTCCGATTGAATTAATCATCACTTTTTTACTTTCTTTCAAATCTTTTTTTTTTACCTACGTGTTAAAAGTGATCATTTTTTTTGACAGTTTTAGCCGCAAATTTTCAGCTACAATTTATCTTTTAGGTCACAATTGCAACTTGTCCATTCTTTAAGACTAAATATATGGAAAAAAATAATTATTTTAAAATAGACTCATTCTTTTAATACACAAAATGCAACTTTTCATATATTTTTTTACGTCCGGAATTCAATTCTTAGGCTTTTTGAAAAGTTGCATTATACAATATCACTATTTTTTTCCAATATTTATATTAAAGTTGGTATTTAAAGAAATTGCAAATAAACTCATTACCTTTTGTTATTATTTCAATTTAATCATAATCTTTTAATTTTTGCAATTTCGTACACTGCTGCATCAGCATAAATAATCATGAATATAATTGCAACAATTTAAAAATACTTCCTCCATTCCTTTTTAAATTTAATAAATTGTCACAAAACGAATGGCCTCTTGTAAGTTTACATTTCCTTTTCTTTTTATTGAAAAAATTCTTACAATCAAACATTATATTCATTGCATTTTATCTCCATCTTTCTACACTCTCCCTATTTTTTACTTGCGAAAATGTGAAAAAGTTGGGGATTATTTTGCTAATTAACCCGTTCTTATTTCTCTCTTACATTGATATGTAGTGTTGATTCTTATTTCCAATGATTTCCAGGTATTTACTGGCAATAGCAATTCTATCAACATTGTATACAGGCTTGCAATCTTTAAGACAAATTCATCAACTTTTCACTGGGAGAGAGGTGTGGGATTCAGCCATAGCTGATTTCTGGTGTGATCAGGTTTGACAATTTTCATGGATTGAACATTCATTCTTTGGCCTAATAAATTTCATTTTTCTTTCTTCAAGATTATGGCGTACTTGTTGATGTCAGCAGTCTCATCAGCACTACCTCGGACAAACGAGATGAGAGAAGAAGGGGCAGACGACGTGTTTACAAGCGCCTCAGCAGCAGCAATCAGCATGGGATTCCTCGCGTTCTTCGTGTTGGCATTTTCGTCTCTCGTCTCTGGATACAGACTCTGTAAACAAGCCTACATCTAACCAGCTACTACATTCTGTATTGTTTGTTGCGAAGACGAAAGGCGGTTAACAGATTTCAAATAAAGAAGCAGAACAGAAGTAGTAGTAATTTAGCCAAATCCAGTTTATTGAGTTTATGTGGAAATCAAATAAGAAAACACTACAATTGAATAATACATTTAGGTTTTTTACACTTTAAAATAATTAAAAAGAATGTCCCTATACCCTTTGTAATATACAACACACAAAATTGTTGTCTGCATCAATCTTTAGTTTAGAAGTCGAAAAAGGAGTCATCCGTAGGTTCATCTTTGGCTAAGGACAGAGCATTATCTCTCTGGTCATTTCCAAAACCAGAAAACACGAACCCATTACCGTTGTGCAGCATTTGAGGAGCATACAGTGCTTGGTTCAGCCTAGTGACAGCAGACGGCCTTACAGGAGGCTGTGGTCTGATCATGGTGTGACTGCCTCGAGCAGCAGGCACTTCGTGATTGTGTTTTCCTTCGTACGTGGTGATCACTGATCTCAAGTCATGGTTTGCTCGTTCGACATGCTTCCTAACGGGGCAGCCGTTGAAAGTACACTTGTAATAACTCCTGGGATTTGGATTCCCCTTCACTACTTTCTGTCCATACTTTCTCCATCTATAGCCGTCGTCAAGAATGTCGATTTCACTCGTGGTTTGCACCACGATTCTAGGCTCTCGGATCGTCCTGCTTCCGGAAGCTGATATGCCTTCACTCTCATCTTCCCCTTTCCTGAAAAACCACACCAACATAAGGTTCATTTTGCCCCACTTTTTCAAAAATGAATTTGGAATTTAAAATGAAAGCTTACCATCTCTTGACATCGGGCTCATTCTCTTCGTCGCCAAAAGAAGCGGACGAATGCTCTGCATTTTCAATAAAGGAAGAGTTTGTTTGGTGAGATCTTTTAGTGGATTGGGGCTTGGCGTGATTGTGACTCCCCTTATACACGATTTCAGTGACGTGTCCATCCAAGTTTATTTCGACCTTTTTCTTGGTGGTACAGTTTGGGAAAGTGCACTTGTAGTAACTGCGAGGATTCTCGCTGCCTTTCGCTTGTTTCTGTCCATACTTTCTCCAGTTGTACCCATCCTCCGATTTCTTTTGGTCTCTAACATGTTGCGTTTGGCTGGACTGCGGTGCTGAAACAACTTGTGTGTTTGCTTCACCTCTCCAATCATCTTCTTGTACCATTTTTAATGAATCCTGTTTCATTTCACAATACTAATTCAAATTCACAAAACAAACACTTAACCAACCAACCAATTTACTATATCTTCTTATCTTTAATATTGTTACGTTTATTAATGACATGATGCCATCCCAACTTTTCAGCTGTTTTTATTACATGACTACATTTAAATTATTATTTTTTACTCAACAGTTACGCTTATTACGTAACCGACCATAATTGTTCAATAAAATAAGAGAGGTTGTTTCAAAATATATTTGAATCTCACATTACACTTGGTACATACTAGGTTAATACTACTTTTTATTACTCCTCCTTCCTTAATAATCTTGATACTTTTTTTCTCGAAACATTCCACAATAATTTTCACATCTCAAATATGAAAATAAATCAGTCTCATAACATGCATCACTCATTTATAAAAAAAAAAAAAAAAAATTCTTAAAAAGTGTCATTCCACGTGTAAAAATTAATAAGGGACATAGGATATATATTTGTACTATTCAATATAACATATTTTAAATTCAATTACTACTTTTTAAAATCCAACCATGAGAAATCCTAAATTTTGTTAAAAATTAGAAGTAAACAAATAAATTTTAAAACCACAACATTAATTTAGTTATTTATATATTTAAGGTAAAATGATGTTGAAAATACTTTAAATAAGTTTATTTAAAATGTTAGAGGCCCATGTCCACCGAGTATATTATAAATTAAGGACGAGAGAATAGCATTAGTTTAATACCGTTGAATTGAGTCCTTGATCAGACGAGGAAAACATGGACAAGGAAGAATCAGAAGGCCTTGTTTGGGACTGGAAAGAGAAATCGGAAAATCTTTTATCATCGTCCTCGTAGGAAAGCCCAGAAAAGTTTCCCATGGTCGGAGATGGAAGAAGCTACAGAAACACGACGTATGTAAGTTACCAAAAAAAGCAGCGAAATTAATCAATTTGTGTGTTGTGTTTAACAAACTTACATTAGATAAGGCAAAAAGGGCAGGGGAATCGAGAAGAGTAGGAGTGGGGAGTGAGAGATAGGAAGATGGAGAGAGAGGGGATTTGTATTTAGGGATTTCAATTTCCGCGTGGTTATAATCCCAATTGAACAACGATTTGTCCTGCTCTTGTTCTTCATAATTGGTTGATGCAAGAAGATCCGTGAAGGAATTCATGTAATTATTGGAGAAATTAGAGTGGTAAGGAATCGGAGTGTTTAAGCTGCCACCAGAAGACGCCATTTCTCGATTCGTATGGATCGCGAGGTATTTCAGTTTTAGAGAGAGAGAGAGGGAGAGTGTTTAGAAAGTTATGGAAATGGGGGAGATATATATATATATATGTAGAGAGAGGGAGGGAGCTCTAGAGCTGGTTTCTGAGAAGGCAACGAGGAGCCTTGACTGTGGAAAATTTTATATGTGGTCAAAAGCGTGTGAGTTTGACCCATTCTCGGCGGCTCTATCTGACGTGGAACTCATTCATGGTCCCACGTAATGTTTGATTTCTATTTTAATACATACCGACAGATTATTATTTTTTCGATTCAACTGCCCGTAAAACAATATTGTCTTGTATGGATGTGAAAATCAGTTGATTAAATTAGTTTGATTTATATGTAATGTAGTGTAAAATTAAAATATAACAGAATTGTCTGCACTTATTCAGCCGAAGAATTGCACTTGTGTGTGGTGTATATATGCTAACACATTTCCTTTTTAAAAATTGACATAAAAAATTTGATGTTACACGTTTCACAAAAAAAATCGCATTTATCCAATGCAGGATCTTAGCTTGCATTCCTTAGTTATATTATTGATATTATTATTACTGCAAATTCTTTTTGACAAAAATTATTACTGCAAATTTTAGAATTGATATTATTTGATTTCAACACTAACCACGTTTTAGTTGCATGTTTTGAATATATTAATTTGCCATTTCAATTACATTCACCTACACATTTCATTTATATTGGTTTGTAGGTTTCACTGTGTGCCTAATAGTAATAGTAAGTGAAATGGACTCTATTTGTTTTCTAAAATATTAGGCACTTTGGGTCCTGATTGACACAGACTCCAAAATATGGATCGAGTGTGTGAGAATCCGATGGTCAAGTTTATAGTTTCTATTTTCAAATCAACAAATCTACTGAGCATGACATTTCACTTAATTAGTGGAGCATATTTAATTAGAAAAGGTTATACTTACTTAATTGCATCAACATAGCCGACGAACCAGTCTCATTTTATATACTAGTAATTTCATCCAAACTACTTTTCCTTTCAAAATCTCAACCAAACATATAATTTTTCTAGTATCATTCAAAATTTTAATCTACAAATTTCGCTCAAATTCAGAATCAAACTTTCCTCTTAGCAACTTGTGCTATCAAAAACAGGGCAGCAATCATCCGAATTCTGCATCTCCCTACATAGAGCCAGCCATTCATGCAGATTCTTTGCCTCAAGCTTCCAAATTTCACGAGCCTAGCCTAGCCTAGCCTAGATTATTCGATCGTCTACCCTTCCAGATTTCAAGATGATGATCGACATGAACACCTCATTCTGTGTCTTCCAACTGTAGTTTCCAACACTTGGGGTCTAACTCAGCCTATACATGAACAAACATCATCTTAGTCATAAACATTCACAATTAAACGTGCATTTTTCCTAGGATCATGTTAGAAATCAAATACTAGCTTTTACGCTTAGATAGTTCTAAT
This sequence comes from Ballota nigra, assembly GCA_947034835.1. Taxonomy (NCBI): domain Eukaryota; kingdom Viridiplantae; phylum Streptophyta; class Magnoliopsida; order Lamiales; family Lamiaceae; genus Ballota; species Ballota nigra. The sequence goes on along the minus strand of OX344720.1, from coordinate 68,473,352 downwards.
ACAAGAGGAGTTAATCAATCCACTATTTTCAAATATAACAAGCTAAAATATTATTCCTTTAATTTATTTTCTAGATGTGAGGTCATACCCGAAAAGTTTTATCTCTCCAGTGGAAAACGCAGCCACGAGCCTCTAAATGTTCAAAAAGACGACGAGGCAGCAAGGACTTAAACGACGACTGAAGCTTGAGTTTAGTCAGCCCACCACATGCTAAGAGTGCAGCCCCCAATCCAGTCGGAGTCAAGCCCTCCTGGTGGAGAACCGTCATGCTCTGTAGACAGCTGATACTCGCAAGTGACAACAGCCCCACATCCGTCACAGAGGTATACGACAAGTTTATCTGCATTTTCATTCATCATTAAATGATTACCGAGATAGACAGCGGGAGAGGGAGTAAATTCAGCATACCTGTTTGAGGTTTTGAGAGAAGTGGGCAAGAGGAATCATCCCTCCGTCATCAATATTAGGACACTTTTTTATGTCTAACTTAGTGAGTTGCTTGCATCCCACAGCTATAGCTGCTAGACCTAAAGAAGTAACGAGAGGGCATCCTCGGCTTTCTAGTGTGTTCAGCTTACAACATTTTGACAATGCCATCAAGGAACGGTCAGAAATGAGCGTACAATACGCTATGTTAATCATTTCAAGACCAGGACAGCCACGAGCAATCGCCAAAATACTTGAATCAGTAATTCCCGCTGATCTGAGAGAGAAGACAAAACTCATTTCAGACAGGAAGATATTTTATACTGATTTTTAAGCAAGAATTGATGTAGCAAAGAATGCAAATAATCACCTGTATAAGTCTATCTCCTTGAGCTTTGAACAGAAAATGCCGATTTGAGTAAGCCCTTTGTCGGTTATGTTCAGACAAATTCCCAATTTCAAGCTTGAGAGCTGTGAGCACCTTGAGATGGACTTCAGGCCTGCACGCATATACATTGAATCAACCTCGTGATTATTTCCCAATTAAACATTAGTAACGATATAATTACCTCCATCATCTATTTCATTATCTGTGAGGTCGAGCTCCTCAAGACACGGGCATCGCTGCCCTATCAAAACAAAAGCTTCAGCAGCAATCAAGGTGCAGGACTCCATCTTGAGGGAAACGAGGGAGGTGCATGAATTTGTTATGTGAGCAAGAGATATATCGGTAATTTTGCGGCAGCAGGTGATGTCTAGAATTTTCAAGTCTTTGTGTTTAGTAACGAGGGAGGAGAGTCCATCATCAGTCACTCCTACGCATTTACTTAAGCTCAGTTCCCTCAGGCACACACAGCAATTTCCAATGGCCTTCAGTCCCGAACATGTGACCTGGCAGCCATCTAGTCTTACAGATTGTAAAGTCGGAAACTTCCGGAAACTATCAGCAAGAGCAAGATCCACCTGAAAAATCGGTAGATAATAAGATACAAAGGAAAATAAAGCACCCAGAGAAGACGAAAAGAGACTCACATGAGAACCATATGATAAGATAAGTTGCCTGAGACATTTAGCATCACTGGTTAGAGAAGACAGGCCCACGTGGCTTATGTTCTGACAGCTTGACATATCGAGTGTCTGTTAAAATGAAGAGTCGTTAGATGATGGTAGTTTAAAGGTTAAGCAATATATTCTAGTCTAAAAAACATCTGATTTCTGTGTCTGAATCTCACGTTTTCTCTAAACTGAGAAATTAAATAAGCCCAAGTGTAAACTGATTTGCAGTAACTAGTCACAAATTAGTACCTCCAATGATTTGCTTCCAAATTTTAGAACTGAAAGACTGTCATCGTCAAGACCAAAACACCCTTCCAAAACCAAATCTTCGAGGTATTGTAACTCTAAGATTTGCGGTAAGCATTTATTGGTTATCTGGATTAAAGAGAAAACAGAAAACATCAGTCACTTACTCCACTGCACACTGTAGTTAAAGGAATTCGCTTTTCACGTTTCTGCAGTTACATAGAAAAACTGAACCATTGTTGCATGACATGTATATAAGTGCAAAAAAAGGTAAAGAAATGGTTCCCATTGGAAAATAGGAGGTTTTATAAAGCCTCATGCATATGAAAAACAAAGACATTGACAAGGTAGTCAAAGCTAGAACGAATACCCTGCACTATTAGCAATATAAATATCATATCGTCCACATTCAATTAGTAAGTGTAACTACATGGAGAATAGTATTCTGACAAAAGTTAAAGAATAAGGCAATATTTATAAGAATACGCTAAGTCGAAGAACATTTATTATTTAAACGAGCATCTCAATAATCAATTTTCTCTACCATAAAAAATAATGGTGCCACGTCCTACGCGTTGGGCCCATATTAAGCTCTTTCAGCTCTTGACAAAGTGCACATATATTCTGAAATTATCTCATTAATATTATGTTCATGCACCGATGTCTAAACCATCCACTTTAAGCAACATGATCTATTGAAATTGAACAACAGAATTAAGAACTTGAGAAATCAAGTCAGAGTATGCAAATAAGAATTAAGAGGCCTACACAACAGTAACCTAGAATCACTAGTAACTAAAATCCATCATCAACCTGTAACACTTAGCTTCGCTTCGTATAATGGAGAAATAATCAAAGTTATGATCTTAAGCCTATCAAAAATTAAAAAGAATCTTCACCATTCTTTCTTGTCTTAAGCAAACAGAAAGCATAGCAACAACATATCAAGGATTTAACATCAGAACTTTGTGCCAAAAGACGATAAACAAATCAACAAAAGAAGCCTCAAACTAAAACTAGTGAATAAATGATTACTATTACCGGCACGTAAGAGACATCCAAGCTTCGAATATCCTTGCACTTAACAGCGATTAACCCTACCCCCAAATCACCAACACCCAAACACCATTTCAAGCTAAGAAACCTCAATTTCCTACATCCCACAGCAATACAACCTATCCCGATATCCGTAACAGATTTACACCTCACTAACCACAACTTTTCCAAGTTGTTAGCCCCAGCTATCGCCGCCGCCCCCATATCCTTAAGCTCCGTGGCGTTTGACAGATTAATCTCAACCAAATTCCCGCAATTCAAGACCAAATTCAACAACCCCACATGAGAAAAAAACCTGGATTTGGAAAGATCGATCGACCTCAACATTTCCTTACACCCAACAGAAATTACACCGAGGGAAAAATCCGCGACTCTAGGGCACAACGAGAGATCAAGATCTGAAACGTATGGGTATCGCTTCAGAACTTTTGCTAAATGTTCTGAGCGAATGGGTTTCAAGGATTTTCTGTGACGAGATTCAATCGCGTACAATGACTTGGAAACCAGGGAAAACGATTTTTTGTCCACTGGGTTTTCATCGAGGGAATCGAGGATTAGGAAAACTATCTCTTCCGAGAGAAGATCCAAGGGGCTAAACCCGACTAATTTCTGCTTCTTCATTGCTTTTCGAAACTGGGTATTAAGGATAAGAGATTGGATCTTTGTAGCTCAAACTTTTGTGGGGTTTAGCTTATAAATCTTGTTTTTCATGGAGATTGTGAAAATTAAAAAAATTGCTTGGATGCAGGATGTATTATACTGGTAGGGTAGGGTATGTTGGTCGATAACAAATGCAGAATTTAGAAGTAACCGTTAACAGAAAAACTCTGGCTTGGATAATGACCAGATGAGGAATCAAAAGACAGAGTATTGAGTGAGGAGGAAGAAGAAAGAAAGAATACGAGGATTACAAGATTGCCCTCTTGAGAAATTTCTCAACGTTTTATTATAGGTGTAGCAATATCTCAAGATTTGGCACAAGAGAGTATTCACGGGTAATAGGAAGGACCAAAAAAAAAAAGTCATACTCCACGGAACACTTTTCACTGAATTTTTAAGAATTTTAATATGAGACTTAATTTGTAAATATTTAAATAAAAAAATTATGAGAGTTTATTGTTTAATTTAAAGAAAAAACTGACATGAGACCATACAAATTAACACATTTCTCTACTAAAATGTTAATGAGTCAATGTCCTAATTACACTCATTCTCATTATTTCATACAAGACCTACTTTAATTTAAATAAATAAAACAATTTTTTTGTGTATAATTATTAATGAAATGAACGGTAATTTAAAGGTATTTATAGGGGATAAATAGTTAACCAAGCAAAGTGTTTGAGAACGAAAATAGTACTCCCTCCGTCCATGAGTAAACTTCTCACTTTCTTTTTCGGGCCGTCCACGAGTAAGTTTCTCATTCCATAAATGGAAATAACAACACTCTATTATATATAAACTTTAACCTTCAAACTCACACAATATTACAAAAATGCCACTCATTCACTTTACTTTTCAACACTATTCATTACTTTATCCCAAAAGTCAACATGTGGCCCACCATATATTAATAAACAAATACACTTTCTTAAACCATTCAACAAAAAGAAGTGGGAAACTTACTCGTGGACGGAGGGAGTAATATTTATTAGGTAGTATGTGAGTTATTGTCGTTGATAAGGATAATACAACCAAAATTGTAAGAATAAATTATTTTAGTAGTTCATTTATTTTTAAGATGTAGTAAAGTTGAGATTTAGATTCGGTGCAAATAATATGCAATATAATTTACATGGTCATGGTCTTTCAATTAATCGTAGTATAATATGGTTTTGTACAGTATATTATCTGTATTTGAACTAAATCCCCAAAATTGGATATAACTCTTCTTTAAAAAAAAAAAACACATATGGTGAATCTTATAAAAATGAAATTTAGTTACAATACTAATGGTTTTATTGGAAGATCTTCCCTTCATCCCCTGACAAATTTTATATATGGAGATACATTTTAAAAAAAAAATTATTTTATTACTCAATATTTTTAGACAATGACTAGAGATTATTTTGATATAAAGTGCATATTGTAAGAATATATTATTTTTATTTTAGGGGTGTAAAAAATTAAATTGAATGCTAAAAAAAAAAAGAGTAAAATCTATATAGGATGGAGGAAGTATTAATTTAATAATATTATTATTTTAATAAAATAAAAATAACTAATGCCAAGCAAGTTTACATTAGAAGGAAAAAATTGCAAAATTAGAATTTTGATATTTAAAATGTAAATAAATAAGGGGAGGGTATTATGGTAATTGGAGGGGGTTTGACAGTGCAGTACGGGAAAGGACAGAAAAGGTGGAGAAGGGCATTTTTGGAAGGAGAAATGTGACAGGGGGGTCAACCAAGGGAAGGTCATTCGGTGGAGAAATATATGAGGAAGGACATATCCGGACTGCGGAAAAGTACGATCCAATGCAAAATATATATAAAATAATAGGTTGCCTCTAAAAGTGAAAAGGAATATAATATTTATATATTGGCAAATTGCAATAGAGTCCGTACTTATGTGGGAATATCAAAACCTTACCCTGATAAGAAGGGAACACCTTATATTATACGAAACGCAGTGCGACGTGTGTCTTCCATCATCACGCCTCTATTTCATATTGTCCTCTCTTTCCTGAATTTGTGTTCATTAAATATTTCGTAAGTATGATTTTTTTTTTTTTTTCAAGAAGAGGAATAATTACATTATTAAACAATAGCATGATTACAATAACACAATAAACTATTAGCCCCTTGAACGAGTGGCGAGAGCTTGAAATTTAGGAGTGTGATGCTCCATAGATCTCAGACTCTCAGGTTCGAAATCCAGGTAAAATTAATTTCTAAGATGAATCAGGACTCACATCTAAAAATCTAAAGGAGAGGTAAACAACAAATAGAACAATAAAACAAATAGAAATACAAATCAATTATATAATATTTGCAACTATATTTTTAAACACTTAAAATCAATTTAGCAAAACAGGTTTCACCTGTTTTTGGATTATCCAAAAGTCATTCCAACATAACTACCTCCACACAACTACCCAATCATTAATAAAAGTGATTTTTTTTTTTTAAATACATAGCTTCCTCAATTTTAATTTGAAATTATTTTATTTCCAAACACTTAAAACATTTGATTCTACTATATGAATCAGTTAATATAATTTATTTGAAGTAGAGTTTCAAAACACACCCTAATTTCTTATGTCCAAAATGGTAAAAAAAAAAAAAAAATCAACTCTTTTAGATTATCTCATCCAATAATCTCAAAATTACCTACTCTAATTTATTATTTTACTATATCTCATAAAGTAGAGAAGACTATCATAATATTAATTTATCTTTTAAATTAATATATATAAACAATTCTTACATTAAAATCTATGTCTAGAGTTGCCCAACAGTTCCAAATCGTTGAGTTCTAATTCTGAACCGCCGGTTCTCGATTTCAATTTAGTGGGATCGAAACTGAACCGCTAAATATTGATGGGCAGTTCCGATTTCGTCGGTTTTGGTTTCAGTTTCGACGGTTCCGGTTCCGGTTCCAAACCAGCAGTTTAGATTCCGAACCATTTTTTTAAAAAAAAAATCATGTACTCCCTCCGTCCCAAACTCAAGTTCCCCTTTACTGTTTGCACGGTTATTAAGAAAAGAATTGTTTATTACTAGTATTTAAAGTGATAAAGTAGATGTTTTGGTTATTAGTGTATGGAGAATATAATATTAAAAAGTATTGTTACTTTTTTGCCAAAAGTAGATGTAGCAAATGAGTATGGGACGGAGGGAGTAATTTTTTTCTTAATTCAAGTATAAAAATTAAATGAAAATTAAATTCAAACTAATAAAATTTTATTCAACTTTCAACATACAAAACAAAATTACAATATAAATAAATAATAATTAAGGTTTACAAATTTAAAAAAATGTAATACAAAGTTTACAAATTTAAATTAAATTTTTTTTACATGAAAATAACTTATAATTTAATACTTATAACCTACATTACAATTAAAAAAATTTAAAATAACGAAAAAAATAATAAAATATTAAAATTATATATATTTATATGTATTAGCTCCCCGATTCGAACTATGGAATCACCAGTTCTGAACCGGCGGTTATGGTTCTCGATTTAGAGAAATCGAAATTGAACTTTGTAATACACGGTTTTGGTTCCGGTTTAATGAAAGTTCCACTATCGCTGGTTACGGTTCCAGCTAGAACCGGCAAACCACCGGTTAGAACTGACGGTTCCGATTCGTTTGGGCAAGTCTATTTATGTCTACTCAAATAGGAAGTCAAGTAGGAGACGTGTACATATTTAGGTCCATGTTTAATATATTTAATTTATAATTATAATATATATATATATATATATATAAAATTTCTTTTATTTATATATATTCATATATTTTCAATATTAAAAAACAACCTAATATTTTTCTATAGACACATAATACTTTTAATTTAAAAGTGTATTTTTTATCATTTGAATATTTATTCAATATACTCACTTTACGATTACATATAATAGTGCAGGATCATATCATAATTTTAAGTGTAAGTAAATAAATGAAATAACCAGAACCTTATTTTTATTGATTTTAGGAAAATAGATTATTGGAAATCATGTCCTTGGGTGGAAAGAATAATTAAAACCTAGAGAGATGGACATTTCAGTCATTTAAGTGTAATAGTTTTACTTAAAAAAAAAAGGAGATTATATAATAATTCAAAGAAGAAAAAGAAAAGGGGCCAACTATATACCCCTCCATAATATCTAGATACACCTACTAAAATTTTGTTCTTACATTAAAAAGACAAAAAAATACCCATTTACCTAAAATTCTAATTTCTTCGTCTTCCTTCCTTTCAAGAAACTGCTGCAGCAAAAAAATAAAACTTCCATTTCTAATTCAAACAACTCGCAGATTACAAATTCACACATGAATATAGCCTTCATTTCCGCACGATTGACGGTCGCCGCAAAAATCAAACAACCTCACTATCTTTGCGTAAAATCCACCGAATCCTTTTTTTTTTTGGAACATATTAATTGAAAAAAAGCATAGAATTTGAAAATATTAACCGAAATAATCCATGTATTTCAGAAAAAGTTGCGAATTTCGAAAATGAACCACAAATTTCAACAAGAAAAAAAATAAAAATAAAAACAAATTTCGGCTTTTTTTTTTCAAAAAACATAACAAAAATCAGATTTGGTTTTTTCGAATTGATGGGGATATGTGACAACAAATTTGAGCGACTACAATACGGTGGAGCTTCAACCAGCAAATTATGCGAGTGATCTGAAGGTTTGATGTGGAGACTTTGCGATCTAATGGCGGTCCATCACAACAAATCTGGTTGGGAGATGATAGAGGGTGTATTAGGATTTAGAGGGTATAGTTGGTAATTTAATGTAAATGATAGTGTATCTATAATTATGGAGGGGTATATAGCAGGGCCCAAAATAAAAGCAGCGTCAATCAATGATACCGTACACCTTACCTTACTCAATTGGGTCAACTTCCATATGCAGGATTTTGAACAATAATTCGTTTATTCTTATTGGGCTTTACTTTGTATGGTGGGCAAAGAGGAGCTGTCTAGCTTTTATGATCGAGATTATTGTTCAAGTTACCTACAGTTCCATCCTGTATAAATAGTTAAATACCCTCCATCTAAAAAAATGTTCAAAATTATTTTTTGAAAAATTTGATAATCTTCAGATTTTTTTTTCCAAAAATATGTACTTCTTTTGAATTTTGGGAAAAAAATTCTAAAAATTGTTAAGTTTTTCGAAAAAAATATTTAAACATTCTTTTTTAATGGAGTGTAGTAAAAAACGAAGGGACTGTATTTAACCTGGACTGTGATTATTTAACAAAAAAAAAAAAAAAAACAGAACAAGGTTATTTACAACTATACATGGTAGTACGCATATGATAAGCTAAGATAGTATAAACTTTGATTTATTACACAAGTTTTATGTATATATTTGTTGTTTGGTATACAAAGTTGTGTATTCTGTAGTTCATTTGCTAGCCATTTTAAATTTGTTGATAAATTTGAGAAAGCCATTTTTACCCTTAAAAGTCTATCCCAATTTACATTATTCTCTATTTTTAGTAAAATAAAAAAGAAGAAGAAAATTTTATTCTCCATTTTTATCGTTCCAAATTCCTAAGAGATCACCGCCGACTGCTTGAGTTGGAGATAGTATTACGTTTTAATCTGATTAAGGCAGTTTCCAAAGTAGATACCATATATGCTTGATTATGCAAAAGAAATTAATGGGATAAATTCATTACTTTTCTTCATTGAATTTAATGGGCGTCATTACAAATTCCATTTTATCAATGCAACAATTAAGAAAACAAGAAATGATTAAATGCCCCATGAATCAATTGAAGATACTGATGAAATTAAAACAAGATCTGAAGAATTGTAAATAGGAAAAAGTTGACCGCTAGTTCTCTGCGCTATCTCAAATTCTCTTCTCTAATCCTAGGACACCATTTCACGGTTAACAGAGAATGAAGAAGACAAATATAGATTAAACGTCGTGTTTTTCATTAATCAAGAAAAAACTCAACAAAAACTGCTATTGACATACAATTTTTTGATCGGGATAATTTTTTTGTAATCTTAATTCATTTTCATAATATCAATAATCCTTGGATTTAGTGTTAGTTTGATCTAATACAGTCTAATTATCAAATCCTTAAATCCGGCGATGCAGAATACAACGATCAAATGGGAAGCCGTCTCGCGGTGGTGGCGGCAGGGGAAAAAGACAATGGTGGATGTCGGTATGAGCAGAGGATTGCTGCATAGGTGTTTTCAATTGTCTATCCGGTTTCCTTCCATTGATGAATGTTTCTTCTCGTGTAAAATGATTGTTGATTTCGAAGAAAAAAACTGCAATTTTTTTCTTAAAATTTGGATAAGGGAGGGTAATTTTGGAAATATAGATTTTAAGAATTCATAGTTTTATGAATACCACACTCAGAGAAGAGATCCACTATCATATGAATTTAGTTTAGTGGAAACCGGGCCTTTGTTTTTTAAAGGGCCGAAATGTTAATGCATAAAACCTACCAAACTACATATTAGGGGTGTTAGTGTATCTAACACTCACTAATACCTTCTACCAAACGGGTCCTTAAGAAATAAACGCCTTTTTCCTTTTCTTGTAAAACAAATATATAAAAATACAATATTAATTACTCCTTTTTTAATTTAAACAAATTGGATATATTAAAATTTTGTTTCATACACCACCGAGCCGCCACTAAGATTCCGTTTGGTTAAGCTTATCTTTAACAACTTATAAGCTCTAAGATCTTAGAAGTTGTTTCAAGAGTTTATAAAATGTTAATTTTAAGTAGCTCATAAGTTGTTAAAGTGTTTGGTTAATTGAACTTATAAGTTCTTGTGCAATCTTATAAGATGGTAATATATTTGACATTATAAGCACTTTTTAAAATTGTAATTGCCAAAATGGACATCCTTATAACCACTACTTATTTCATATGAAATGCTAAAAAAAAAAATTTGAGATACATGAGAGAAATGCGTTGGGGAGAGGAGGGTAAGGGAGGACTGTGGGGTGGGGGTGGTTTTTTAGCAGTTTTTTTTATATCACTCCTTTTGTTTCTCAATTTAGATTACTCAACAATTACCCATGTTACATTCAATATCTTTTAAGGCGAGGTTTAATTAATATAACACTCTTTGTTTATTCTTTTTTTCTTTTTAAAATTTTGAATTATATGACAATTTGGATTTGATTTGTATCACAATTGGTTTTAATACATTTTTATTTTAGTTTTGGAGCTATTACTGGTTTTTTTTTTTTTTTTTTTTACCATTGAATATGATTCACCTCCGAAATGTTGGGTTCATCTATTTACTATATTTATCATTTTTTCTATTAATTTTTTCTGAACAGTATTAATCTAGAGTTCTCCATTTCTTCAAGTTCTTGATAAGTAATACTCTAAGGGCTCGTTTGTTACCATGTTTGTGATAAGGTGAGATAATATACAGTTGATTAGATAACACGTGGTAGATTTATTCAAGTGTTTGTTACAAATAATAAGCTATAAGTGATAACTCTTATTTCGTGTTTGTTATTATGCATTATTTAATGGGATAACATAGTAAATGACAAATATACCCCTCATTTACACTAATAAAGTAAAAAGTAGGAGAGGTATTAAGTAATACCATGGGGAGGGTGGGATGGGTAATACCTTTAAAAAAGTATTGCAATACCGGGTCAAAAAATTATAACGGGTTAAAGGTATTATTCCAACACGGTAACAAACATGAGATAGTGCGGGATTGAACATTAATACCTATCTTATCAAGCCTTACAGACCGGAAAGTAGATAACGTGAGAAATCAAACGATTACACCATTATTTATGTTTTTTTTTATATCAAACTGTGAGAACCCATCATTTACTTCTGATTTTTTTTTTTTTCAATTATAGGTTTCAGTTTCTAAGGGGAAAATAGCTTTAGTCCTTACATTGAAAGTTTGCAATCAATGTTACATTTTCATTACACAAATGGCGAGACGGGTCCACATGCATCGAAGGTAATTACAAAATGTATTTCATTTACCGAGCGATGTATGTATTTTGTTAACGTGTCTGATTTGCAAACATTATGTAAAGTATAAATTTGATTTTGACGACATATAACAATCTCCTATGCTATGTCTTTTTAAATAATTTTTTTATATATGTAATTAGTTATTACTGTCACTTAATAATTTTATCGATTAGTTGGAAAATATATAGTTTGGATTAGGCACTAGCGCTGCATGATTACATCATTTTGTAATATAATTTCTGATAGTGTTGGTCGGTGGTAATATATCTTATTGGACATATATGTCTGGAATACAAAGATTAGAAGCTTTTGGTTTAATTGTTGCTGATGTTGGAGATGCAACTTTGAAAGCTGATTAGGCGTGAAATTGTTATGTTTTGGTGCCGAATTTGCCCATATTTTGAGTATTTTCGACGAGTGTTTGGAGTCAAATGAGTATCATTTTTATAAACTTATTAATTTGTCTCTTTGGTTTTCATAGATGGATAGAGGGTGAAAAGAGGAGTTCGTAGGACTTTGAATCGGCCAAAACGGACTCCCGGTTGAGAAGTTATGAAGGTTTTACGAACATGTGTACAGCCAGCGGTCGAGCGCCTCGCTCTACCTCTTGACCCGCTCGACCACCAAGCTCGAATGGGGCGCTCGAGCTGTCCCGCTCGAGCGTTTTTGCGTGTTTTTGGCCCAAAATCGCCCAAATTCGTCTCAAAGCCTATATATACCCCTTCCAAGCATATTTTCACATATCACAACATACCAACACATATTTTTACATATTTTGAGCAAGGAGAAAGCTTGGGAAGGAGTTTTGAAGAATTTTATACGTTGTAATCGAGGTTTTAATTTACGAATTCTTCGTTTTAGTATTTCTTTTGAACGTATTAGATTAATTCTTTCTTTCTTTATTCTTTGAGACGATTAAACCTAGTTTTTCAGATTTATATAGATTTCTTTAGAGACTTTAATTTGTTCTTTCGTTTATGTTCTTGATTTCTTTCGTTAATTCAATTATGCATATGTTTATTGTTCTTGTGATTGCTTTTATTATTCAAACCACCATGCTAGGCTAGAACCCTTGCCTGCTTGGGGTAGGATGAGCTCGTAGAAGTAGGTTGTGGGTACGTAATTAGAGTAACTTGTGACGTTAGGTTTTAATTCTCTTGGTTAATGAATTCTTAAAATCAATATTCACTTTGCCTTTGAATTTCGTTCGAAAAGTGTTAGAGAGAGGACGACCGTATCACTTTTTAACAACGAGTAGACTTAACGAGAGGGTTTAGGAAGGGTTAATTCATCTACCAGTTTAGCGAAGGAGGACGACCGCATCACCTTAGTTAAATTAGGGTCTCATTAATTAAGCACAATCTATTAACTTGTTAGTAGATTAGTGAAGTCGAGTGTTAGGGTAAAGTATTAGGGTTTAGAATCTTGAGCTTTTACCTTGCATTCTTAGACTTAGGTTATTTCTTGTGTGTCACAGTTATTCTGATTATGTACCTGCTCCGTTAGTATACGTAGGGATTCCAATCCTAAGCATCACCATCTCTCATTAGAACACAACCCTTAGTTAATTTGATTTCTTTAGTATTTTAGTTTACTTAGTTTAATTCAGTCTTTTAATTAATCTTTCAAAAACCCAAAAACATTACACTCATATTAACTACGACGCGTAGATCTTCAGGGATCTATTCGCATATACACTGTCCCTTGGGTTCGATATACTTGGTCGTTATACTTGCTAATACTACAGTGAACCCGTACTCTTGCGGGGAAGCTACTAGTAGAAGCTAGTGTAGTTCGCTTCAAGTCAATGGCGCCGTTACCGGGGATGACGTTGTATGCTTTTTGAATAGGACTTGTCGATAGCTTAGTAGTTAGTAGTGAGTGATTTTATTTTTTGTTTTTATTCTTTATTTTCATTCGTTAGGCAGTTGCGTTTTGATCTTTCTGCTAGTGTTTCAGGTATATGAAAACACGCTCACAAGGCAATACGAGCGAAGAGAGGTTACCTACAGATCCTGAGACGATAGCAAGAAGAAACCGAGCCTTCTTGAGAAGGATGAACGCGGCCGACTTGGGGAAAGAACCAATGGACATCAATAATGAGTTGGAAGATGCCGAGAATGAGTTTAACCAGAGGTTGAACCGGGTTGACGGCACTGATGGCAACACCAGTAAGAACCAAGATCCGTTAGGGGATAGTCAGAGCCAAAACCCGGGTGCACAAAACATCATCAATCCAGCTCAGAATTTTGTCCATAATCCTCTGAACAACCCTGCTTACCCACAAAACCCAAATAACCCTTTCAACAACCCAGGATATCAACATTACCCATACCCACCATACTCTTATCCACCATACCCATATCATCCACCATCTGTGTACCAACCACCTCCAGTTCAACAAGTACCAGCACCACCTGTTGCTCCTCAGCCTGTGCCCCAGAACGCAGATCAGAATATGGCAATTCAGGGCAGGTTCGCGGCACAACCGCAGAGGTACTACGATGGAGTGGTCTTACCACCTGTTGAGGCGAACAACTTCTCGATTTCCCCAGGAATTCTAAAGCTGCTGACCGAGAATCAGTTCAAGGGGGTGATCGGGAAGGAGAATCCTCATACACACTTGAGGAGTTTTCTCATGATAGCCTCCACATTTAATTACAATGGCATGTCTGAAGATGCCAAGAGGCTTAGGCTGTTCCCATTCTCACTTACGGGAATAGCTAAAGAGTGGTATGACAACACGCTCCCACGGGGAGGTATTGCCACTTGGGCCGAGCTCGAGCGTCTGTTCCTCGAGCGATTCTACCCTCCATCTAGGACGATCAAGGCTAGGATTGAGATCACTTCCTTCCGCCAGAAGCAAGGAGAGGATCTACGTCAAGCGTGGGAGAGATACGCAAACATGCTGATAGAGTGCCCGCAGCACGGGTATAATGAGGGAGATATTATGGCATTCTTCTACAGTGGTGCCAACAAGGCGGGGCAAGACCATTTAGACGCTTGTGCGGGAGGAGCATTCTTGAATCAAGGCATAGAGAGGTGTAGAGAGATCGTGGACAACATTATCACGAATGCCGGTGCTTGGAATGGAGATGCGGATTTTCAAAGAGTTAATCAGGTTGAAGAAGGTGAAGGAACGAGAAGGTTGTTGATGGCCATGATGGAGAAGATCAACAACCTCGAGTTGGGGAAGAATTTGGTTGGAGAGCATGCAATAGAAAATGAGAGAGTAGACCAGCCAAGTGGACAACAAGAGGTAGCCAATTACATGTGAGGTCCATATTACAATCAGAATGGCTACCAAGGTGGTAATCAGTATGGAAGGTCTTCTTATGGCCAACCATTTGTACCTCCAGGCCCACAGCCGCCTCAAAATCAATGGAGGAACACACAAGGAGTTCAAGGAGGCCAGCAGCCTCCTCAAAACACATGGAGGAAGAATGAGAACTTTTCTTATGCTAACCCAAAAGCTGGTATTACTGTTCCTGCAGGTGTTGATCCGGGGTCTAAACCTCCTGGTGGAGAAGGCGGTGCATCAACCGAGGAGATGTTGAGAGCGATCCTTCAGAAGGTGGAGGAAGGGAGTAAGCGATTGTCCTCCTTGGAGTACGATGTGAAGGAGCTGCATAAGAAAGACGATCATCGAGATCAAGAGCTCCAGAAGATGAATGTTGAGTGGACTAGAACTCAACAAGAGAACAATAGGCGGTTCACTTCGATAGAGTTCCAGATGAGCCAGATTGCAAAGATGGTGAATAGAGAGCCGGGAAAATATCCTTCCATGCCGGAAGGGAATCCGAAAGAGCATTGCAAGATGATCCAGCTTAGAAGTGGAACCAACTATGAAGGTCCTCAGATGTCTGCTGATTCTGAGACGCCCCAAGTTGAGAAGGGGATTGAAAGTGAAGGGATTGAGAAGCATGAAGATATAGATGAGTCCCAGAAGGGCAAGGAAAGTAAGGAGATTGAGAGAGTTCCTAAGTGGAAAAAGGCAAAGGAAGCAAAGGATAAAGTGAAAGAAACAGAAAGAGATGAATGAGGGGTACCCAAATCTGTGATACCCGTCCCGTATCCACAGCGCTTCATGAAAATGAAGCTTGATGAAAAATTTGCAAAATTTCTTGATGTTTTTAAACAACTTCACATTAACATTCCTTTTTATGATGCTTTAGAACAGATGCCGCATTATGCGAAGTTTCTGAAGGACTTGATCGCGAAAAGACGGCGAGTGGATGAGCCAAAGTTGGTGCAGCTGAACCACGAGGTGAGTGCATTAGTGCACAAGGCGCTTCCACCGAAGCTGAAGGATCCCGGGAGCTTTACCATTCTTTGTGATATTGGGAACGGGATCAAGAAAGGAGTGCTATGTGATTTAGGGGCGAGCATCAATCTCATGCCCTTGTCGCTTTTCAAGAAGTTGGAAGGAGGAGAACTTCAACCCACAATGATGACGCTTCAACTTGCCGATCGGTCTATTACTAGACCTCAAGGTGTGGTTGAAGACGTCCTCGTGAGAGTTGGAGATCACATTTTTCCAGCCGACTTTGTAGTCCTAGAGATGGAGGAAGATGAGCACGTGCCCCTGATCTTGGGAAGACCGTTCTTAGCTACGGCGGGGATGGTGCTAGACGTGGCAAATGGGAAGATTACGTTGAAGGTTGATGATCAAGAAGTGAAGATCTCTCTATATGAAGCCATGAAGCACCCGAGGGAGGATGAGAGCTTGTATTGCATGGATGCAATTGATCCTCGTGTTGAAGACACACCTCCTATCCCTAATCCTTCTCATATTCATGATTTTGTTAGTCCTTCACTTGATTATTTAACCCATGAGCATTATGTTCTTGATTATGTTGATAGGGATAAAGTGAAGAAGTTGAAGGACGAAGAGGTGAAGAAAGTGGACGTGGTCCAGTTAGAAGGGAAAGGAGGAGTTAAGAAGAAGAAGTCAAAATTCAAGAAATTGTTTGGTAAGACTCCTCCAGATAAAGGTGAGAAGGAGTTGAGACCCATAACACTTGGGGATGAGAAGAAAGCAAAAGAGCTCATGATGGAGGGGCATCAAGGAAAAGAATGCAACCACCACTCTTATGAGAATAAGGGAGGTAAATTTGAGTATGATGTCCCATAAGCTCCTTTGAGCTTGGTCCGGCATGAGGACCTTAAAAATAGCGCTGAATGGGAGGCAACCCATTTTTATTTGCTTTTGAGTGTTTTTAGTTTTTTTCCTTTTATGTTATTAGGATGTTGTTGAGTCGTATGTTTAACCTCGTATTTGAGTAAGTTGCTTGTAGGCTTGTCTCGAAGGAGTGCCAAAGGAGTGGAGATTGAAGGAACCAACTTGAGACAAGGGAGTGTGCAAAGCTATTGAGAGAAATTGAATTATTTGGTTGAGGTAATCCACAACCCCAAACTTAGACCTCTAGCAAGGTCGAAGTTTGGGGGGTGGAGTTTTTTTTTTTATATGTTTCTTGTTACATTGCACATGCATGCACCTCTTATCTTTTGAGTTGAGTTTGATTGATTATTGGTTTGTTGAGATACTCCTTGGGGTGATTTTGATTTGACTCGCTATTGCATATTTCATGCCTATCAATCATCTTATGCTTGTTGATTGCCATCTTTGAGTATGATTTGATGAGTAGAGTGAGTTGTAAGGGTGAGTTAGAAATTCTTTTGTGTGAGTGTTTGAGTTTGAGCTGATTTGAGAAAGAACTTGTATGCTTGTGAATTTTTCTTTTGAGTACTTGTGTGATGAGAGTGAGAATGCACTAGGACTAGCATGGATGTGAAAGCCTTGAGCTTTTGAGCCTTATGAGATTTTGATGCATTAATTAATCTCTTCGTTTGTGAGTGGATCGTCACCTTAGAGGATGCTAGAACTTGTGTGTGCTCTTGCTTCTTGATTGTATCTAGTTTGATATGCCGAATAGGATCTTAGGCCATCTTTGATTTTATTGAGTCACTTAGCCAAAATTTTCCCTACCAATGATATTGAATCCCTTGTTAGCCCCTTTGAGCCGAAAGCCTATTTTATTTGCTAGCACATATGAACACTATTCCAATTCCTAAGCCTTTTTGTCCCAATTTGAGTGGAGAATAGGAAAGTGTGAATGTGAAGGGAGTAAATTGAGTTGAAAAAGGAAAAGGTTGTTTGTTGAGTGAATATGAGAAGAAGGTGTGATGAAGTTATGAGATGTGGGAAAAAGGGAAAAAAAAATTGAGAATGAGCAAAAGAAAAAAATGAGCTCATGTGTTGTGCGAAAAAAAAAAGTGAAGTGATTGAAAAAAAAAAGTGAAAAGAGTTAGAAAAAAAATTGTAAGTGTTGAGAAAAGTGGAATTGAAAGAGTGTTGATTGAAAATGTCGGAGGTAGTCTGTTCCTAAACTCGAAGTGCTTAAGTTTGATTTTCTATTCTCCATTCACGTTAGTCACTTTATCCATATTGTTATCCCACCTGTCCAAAGAGCCTACATTACAACCTTGAGAAAAGTCCTTTTTGATTCGGCATTGATTTCTAGAGTATGGTCGGAGTTGAGAGTGCTTACAAGCCTATGACTGCCGATATGAGTGATTGATTCCTTGAGTGAGTCCCTTAATCATTGATATACACTTGTGAGGGAGTGACACACATCGTTGAGTGCACATCCATGTTGGATCTTGGTGGTTCTTGTTGTTGTTGCACGAGTATGATAAAGGAAGGTGAGTGAGTATACATGTGATTGATCTTTAAAGCTCGAGTTCATTTGCTTGCATGAGTTGATTCTTTGACTCATCCCTAACAATTTCACTTGACTTATTATTTCATTGCTTGAGGACAAGCAATATGGTAAGTTTGGGGGGGGAGGGGGGTTGATTAGACGTGAAGTTATTATGTTTTGGTGCCGAATTTGCCCATGTTTTGAGTATTTTCGACGAGTGTTTGGAGTCAAATGAGTATCATATTTATAAACTTATTAATTTGTCTCTTTGATTTTCATAGATGGATAGAGGGCGAAAAGAGGAGTTCGTAGGACTTTGAATCGGCCAAAACGGACTCCCGGTTGAGAAGTTATGAAGGTTTTACGAACATGTGTACAACCAGCGGTCGAGCGCCTCGCTCGACCTCTTGACCCGCTCGACCACCAAGCTCGAATGGGGCGCTCGAGCTGTCCCGCTCGAGCATTTTTGCGTGTTTTTGGCCCAAAATCGCCCAAATTCGTCTCAAAGCCTATATATACCCCTTCCAAGCATATTTTCACATATCACAACATACCAACACATATTTTTACATATTTTGAGCAAGGAGAAAGCTTGGGAAGGAGTTTTGAAGAATTTTATACGTTGTAATCGAGGTTTTAATTTACGAATTCTTCGTTTTAGTATTTCTTTTGAACGTATTAGATTAATTCTTTCTTTCTTTATTCTTTGAGACGATTAAACCTAGTTTTTCAGATTTATATAGATTTCTTTAGAGACTTTAATTTGTTCTTTCGTTTATGTTCTTGATTTCTTTCGTTAATTCAATTATGCATATGTTTATTGTTCTTGTGATTGCTTTTATTATTCAAACCACCATGTTAGGCTAGAACCCTTGCCTGCTTGGGGTAGGATGAACTCGTAGAAGTAGGTTGTGGGTACGTAATTAGAGTAACTTGTGACGTTAGGTTTTAATTCTCTTGGTTAATGAATTCTTAAAATCAATCTTCACTTTGCCTTTGAATTTCGTTCGAAAAGTGTTAGAGAGAGGACGACCGTATCACTTTTTAACAACGAGTAGACTTAACGAGAGGGTTTAGGAAGGGTTAATTCATCTACCAGTTTAGCGAAGGAGGACGACCGCATCACCTTAGTTAAATTAGGGTCTCATTAATTAAGCACAATATATTAACTTGTTAGTAGATTAGTGAAGTCGAGTGTTAGGGTAAAGTATTAGGGTTTAGAATCTTGAGCTTTCACCTTGCATTCTTAGACTTAGGTTATTTCTTGTGTGTCACAGTTATTCTGATTATGTACCTGCTCCGTTAGTATACGTAGGGATTCCAATCCTAAGCATCACCATCTCTCATTAGAACACAACCCTTAGTTAATTTGATTTCTTTAGTATTTTAGTTTACTTAGTTTAATTCAGTCTTTTAATTAATCTTTCAAAAACCCAAAAACATTACACTCATATTAACTACGACGCGTAGATCTTCAGGGATCTATTCGCATATACACTGTCCCTTGGGTTCGATATACTTGGTCGTTATACTTGCTAATACTACAGTGAATCCGTACTCTTGCGGGGAAGCTACTAGTAGAAGCTAGTATTTTCGCTTTAAGTCAAAAGCACCTCGTTTTTTATGTATTTCTCAGTTATTCTTGATCATTTCATGGCCTAAATGGTCATAAAAGACAATTCTTAATGTTTTTGGTTTATCAAGAAAGCATAAGAAAATTCAAGTTCCTAAAATTGTTATAACAAGTTGGGTAAAATCCAACACAAGTGTGAGTGTTAATTAAAGGCTCTTTCGGTAGATGCAGGAAGGAGGTCCATTTAGGAACTCAAAGGGTATTTTCTTACAAACAATAATAATAATAATAATAATTCTACAATGAATAATCCTCACATAATATTTTGTCTTGAAGCATAATACTTATGCTTCGTCGATTGCAAGATCTACTCTTTATTTTATTATAATTTATTGAAAGTGCAAGACCATAATGAAGGTATACTAACATACATTGGATCAAAATTGAAGAAATTAAACATGATAACAATAACTTAGCTAGTCTTTCATAAAACTCATGAGCATCTTTAGTCCTACTACATGTCGATTTTTTGTATTTCTTCAACATTTGCTCGCAGAAGAAATCATAATAATTTTTCTTTATGCCTCTGATTTTTAGATACTCCCTCAAAGCCATCTCCAATCCACCATGGTACTCATCCCGGTATACACTTATAAAACCAACAAATAATAATAATTAACTTTAATAATTAAAAAGAAATCCAACATTTAGAATTAAAAAAGAAAAAACGTACGCAAACTTCAGTTTAAAGCTTATCAATGGATGGCCAGATTCGGGTGCAGGCTCTTTAAGTGAGACTGAATAAAGCTTAATTTTGTTAGGATAGGCGTGAACCTTAAATTCGGATATTTTCCCATTTGGTTTGGAGACTGTTACCATTAATATAAGATTGCACCATTTATCAACATTATTGTCGTCATCACCGGAGGTTTGCCTTTTAGAAGCAGCGTAACCTTCATCCAATAAGGTACATAATTCATTTTCATCAACAGAATCTTGTACACCATACTCATGATCCAAGAGTACAACGATTATGATTTTCTCTCCATCAAAATCTCTCAATAATGTGGTATTCTCTTCCCAAGGATTTTCTTCAATTGTGAAAGGGAACTCATTTGGGTTGTGGATATCTGGGAGAGAGATCAAATATTTATTAAATTCTAAATTTTGAAAAAAACTAATAAAAGAGAGAAAATTAATTGAAGTGAACTACGTGTTGGAATTATTGGTGTGTACCAATAATAATATATGAGTGAAAATGAAAAGGAAATTTAATTGAGATTGGGCTAAAGACATTGGACCTTGGGCCTTGATTATTGGTCCTTGACAATTGATATTTGGGTTGTATTTGGGCTTTAGAAGAGTTTTCTAAGTTTGTTGAACCTAAAAGTTTGGACTTAGCCCAGAAATATGGAGTGTCCATATTCATTGAAGATGACATGAAAGTGCATGATTATCATACAAAACATGTGACGAATTTCAATTGTTGGCAAATTCCCCGATTTTCGTTTAATTGTGAGTAATTTACGCCTCCCTTATTTTGACTGAGACGAACCGGAATGCATAAAGGTCCAGGTTCGTAGTTTGACTAACAATCCTTCCATGCATGTGTGGGTCTTGGAGGCCTATAAATAGGTGTCTTCATGCATAGTTTCTGGCGCCACACAAAAAAATCTCTCTCACTCTCTCCCTAAGTATTCTAGCATATAGAGTCATTAAGAAAGCAGTCCAGTTCATACGTTCTTTCTGTTCGCCGGAGCTTCAAGACCTGCGGTGCTGCACTCTTGAAGATGAAAGTGTCGTTTTACCTTTGGGGACGTATTTCCAGAACCGAAGAGCACTACCGGGGAAATTTCGTCTTGCGAGAAGAGGTCTTCCTCGACTCGACACACAGTTTTCTTCTCTTTTCTATTTCAGTGTAAATTTATGTATCGAGTTGTAATTTTATTTTAATTTTTCAAATTATTATTTCCACAATCATCAAATATTCCAACAATCGCAAGACGATATTTGACTGATGGAAATAATAATTCTGAGTCTTCGAACCAGAAAAACACTATTGTTCCTTTTGGTACTCTCATTCCCCAGGGCACCACTACCCCTATCCCCTCTGTAAATGTCCAAATTGAGCAGACCTCTATTCCTAATGTGGTGAACCCTTTTCCCTTTGATGAAGCTAGACCTCTTATGGTCTATAACGAGAAACCCGAGAAGTTCTCGGGTAAGAATAAAAAAAAAATAGCAAAAAAGAATGCTATTTTTTTTCTTACCACCTTGTGGTTGGCAAAGTTTGCCACTGAAGATCCGCTTGCGTTCCTTGAGAACGATACACAAAATGAGGATTTCAGTGACAAATGGTGGCAATGGAAATAAAGTCTCGTGATTGAGATTAAAACCGGTTGTTGATGAGAATCATGAACCGGATTGCGATGAGGTTTTTTCCAAATGAAGCACTAATTTGAAATAAAAATTGGTGGCTTTTCAGGAAAAGATTGAATCGAAATGCCCGTGGTGGCATTCGAGTCTGTCGCGATTTGAGTAAATCGGCGATTGACATTGTTGTTCCGAGAGAAAGAGGCATGAATAGTCATGTCTCTCTCGGTGGCCTGAAAAAGTTAAATGGGCATGGTTAAATCCATGTGTTTTAATTTATTTGGGTTGAAAATCATACTTATATGATTGATCCAAAATTAAATTAATGAGGATATTGGCTAGTTTAGCCGAGTGCGTAGGCCTATTGTTGATCTTGATTGGCCAAATTGATGAATTAAGGTTGAAATTCAAATTTCAGTTAAATTGTTGAGAGAAACATGGGACAAAATTAATTCAATTTTGGACCGTGTAATATTATGGAAATAGTACTAATACTCGAGGTATTAAATACTTTTCCATGAATTTGGATTCTTTGATATCAAATTAAATATTGATATGGGATCAAATACTTTGTGCTTGAGAGTACAAATTATTATTTGGATTTAGTCCAAATGATTTGAAATGTCGTATAATTCGCTTGAGATTTTCTAGCGAATAAATGGTGGCATTAAGGCCTCATTTGAAACTATGCTTTGAAAGCATGAGCGATGTGAATTTAATTCACAAGATTTGACTCGTAGCAATGACAATTTATTTGAGAGTCAAAGATGACAATTATGAATTTAATTTGGCATTTGACCAAGATTAAATTTGGGACTTAAAGAGTAACTTCAAATGTCAGTTTTCCAATTTATTTCGAAATTGTGTCCAAATTAATAATTGATGAAATATTAAATGAAATGGACGAACAATCTCGAATATGGGGGATGAGTTCTCGCCATGGATAAATTCGAATGTGGGAGAATAAGTCTCTCTATTGATATATTCGAATTTGATGTGTGGCGTGACTTTGAATTTAAATGGAAACTCTAAAGCAGTTGGTGCCTTGTGGAATTGTTTCCACAAGTTAAATGGAAATGCTTTGTCAAGGAAGCCGGAACTATAAAGTTCATGGTGACAAAATTTAGTGTTCCAATTTTACTACTTTTGAGGTTTAGGTGTATAAATCTAAAGTTATAAAATGGTTAATAAAATTTATTTATTAACATTCCTAATATCAATAACCTAAAAAGGTGTATGATATATGTGGAAGTGGAAATGACAATATTTGTCATTAGTTTGGAACACTTTACCTCTAATACTTAGATCACACAGACGTGTGTGATTTGAAGTTGGTGTAACTTAGAGGTGTATACCCTAAAATGTGGGGGTGTGTGATGAAAATTTGATCTCTAGTAATAGTGGATCCACTCATGAGAAGAGCTAGCTGAGAACAAATAAAGTGCTAGAAAGAATGGGTCTAAAATCCACAAAATAGAAACTGAAGCAGTGGTAACCCAACCATGATGACTGGAGATCCCAAGAACTTGGTTCAATGGGAAAACTAAGCTGTGGATGTTTGTTGTAAAGAACACTTGGTAATTTGACCATTCTTTAGAAAAGCACAACACCAAGTGATGGAACCCATGAGTTGTGGTATAGGTTAAGTCTTTGACTTTTAATGATTCCTAGAGTATAATGGGATACTCAAGATAGGAGATCACCTATGTGAGTGTGAGGTGAGAGGCCGCCTCAAATATCACTGGATATTAAACACTTATGAATCCAAAGAGTGTCCATGGCCGAAACGGACAAAAACGTAAGAACAAGAGAAGATCGTGGAGATTTTATTGTGTCAATATTACTGTCTCAGTGCACACCAAGGTGGAATGGTTCAAGACATTGTGTCCACTAGGCTGCCGGTGTACTCGGTAATGTTTGACTATGGAAGGTTCAAAGCTCCAAACTATCCATTCAGATGCAATAACATCTCGTTTTGAACTGGACTGTGATTCTGCATATTATAGGCTCTGATTTCCACTCATGTGGGGGATTGTTGGAATTATTGGTGTGTACCAATAATAATATATGAGTGAAAATGAAAAGGGAATTTAATCGAGATTGGGCTAAAGACATTGGACCTTGGACCTTGGTTATTGGTCCTTGACAATTGATATTTGAGTTGTATTTGGGCTTTAGAAGAGTTTTCTAAATTTGTTGAACCCAAAAGTTTGGACTTAGCCCAGAAATATGGAGTGTCCATATTCATTGAAGATGACATGAAAGTGCATGATTATCATGCAAAACATGTGACGAATCTCAATTGTTGGCAAATTCCCTGATTTTCGTTTAATTGGGAGTGACTTACGCCTCCCTTATTTTGACTGAGACGAACCGGAATGTAGAAAGGTCCAGGTTCGTAGTTTGACTAACAATCCTTCCATGCATGTGTGGGTCTTGGAGGCCTATAAATAAGTGTCTTCATACATAGTTTCTGGCGCCACACAAAAAAATCTCTCTCACTCTCTCCCTAAGTATTCTAGCATATAGAGTCTTTAAGAAAGCAGTCCAGTTCATACGTTCTTTCTGTTCGCCGGAGCTTCAAGACATGCGGTGCTGCACTCTTGAAGACGAAAGTGTCGTTTTACCTTTGGGGACGTATTTCCAGAACCGAAGAGCACTATTGGGGAAATTTCGTCTTGCGAGAAGAGGCCTTCCTCGACTCGACACACAATTTTCTTCTCTTTTCTGTTTCAGTGTAAATTTCTGTATCGAGTTGTAATTTTATTTTAATTTTTCAAATTATTATTTCCACAGTCATCAAATATTCCAACATTACGCACACCGGGCAGCTTGGTTTCAAATTTAATAATGTTGGCGGCATTAGTATACAAATATTTATTAGAGATTGTACTGGAATCTTGAAAACAACATGTTGTGACCATAATAATTGTAAGCCCAAGGCTTATAATATGAGAAAACCCCAAAAGGACGCATGCCGACCTCCAGAGAGGCAAAAGAGGTCGGCAAGAACCTCCACCTCGCGGAACAGCCGACTTCATTCATTAGAAGAGCTCGCCGATCGTAGCCGACCCCTCGGAATCTCCCCAGAGATCGTCACTGACCTCTCAAGAGTCAAACCCAACCTCCCGACAACCGTGGAGACAGTCAAATCGAAATCTGCTCAAACCTACCACTTCACCCAATGAAGAGCTTGACAACCGATCACCCGAGCACTCAAATACCTAGCCCGTTCTCATTAAGAGTTTGGAACCAAAAGGTTAGGCGCTGACCTCTATCCGATCTCCGCCTTTTCTCAAACATTTAGAGATCTTTCGGACACGTGGCCTAATCCGATAAGATCAACCTAAATATGGAAAAGAGTAGTCTCCGTATGCAAGAACAAAGGAAATAATCCTCACAATTTAGGAAATCATTCAGAGAATCTTCACCTAGAGACACGTGGCAAAACCGGAGTGGCCGGAGCTCTAAAGCAAAGGACAGTCGGGCACCCACGCCAAATCAGGGAACCGTAGGCTTTTAATGACACGATCTCCCCTGAGGTCAGAAATGACCAAAATACCCCTATATGCAAAACCTATAAATAGGTCTCCCCATGTACTACAAAAAACAACTATTCATCAATATACAATACCCACACACTTAAGTCCATGGCCTAAAACCCCTGGCAAATTTCATCCCATTTATTTCTTCATGCATTCGTTACTTCACTTCTTCATCATTAAATCATGAAGGACATTCAATCACTCACTCAAATATTTATCATGCTATTTAATGCATTTACTATTGATGTTTTTGCCTAAATCCTTCCACTAAATCCAGCCCTTAATTTTAGGCAAACAACATTTGGCGCTAGAAGAAGGGTGTGTGTCAAACCCATAAACCTAGAATTTTTCTTTGAAGAACACTCGCTGTTCTTCAAAGCTGCAAAGCTCATCTTCAAATCTTCAAAACTTAAACTCTTTCTTTTCCTATCTTTCCAAAGAAGAATGACTAACCCCAAGTCATCCCAGGCCCAAAAGGCCACGACGGCACTGACCACCACTCAGGCTCCCGCCATTCAGGATTCAGCTGGAGCCACTCCGACGTGGCCCGGGAAGGCCGTACGAATGGCCTCCCCGATCCGCTACCTGGAGAAAAACCAAGCCTCTATGGCTCGGAACTTCGAAACTCCCAATCAGGCAGAGTTGGCTCGGCACCACCAGGTACAAGAGATGAGGGCTAGCAAGAGCACCCCATCTGCCTCGAAAAGGAAGTATCACACCTGCCTCTATAAGGCAAAGTTCAAGGTCTGAGAACAACAAGGAGAAAGCCAACCACAAGCCGATCTCGCTCCGCAATGATCCCATTGCTCCATCCATCCCGTCTTCAGTCGGTTGGGGATAGAGTCCTCCTCTTGGTATCCCAGCCGACTCCGTAGCAACTGATTAGACGTGAAATTGTTAGGATTTATAGCTCAATTTGCCCATGTTTTGAGTGATTTTGATGAGTATTTAGAGTCAAGTGAGTACTATTTGCATAAACTAGTGAATTTGTCTCTTTGATACTCATAGATGGATAGGGGGGTGAAAAATGGAGTTCGTAGGACTTTGAATCAACTCAAATAGACGCCCGGATGAGAAGATATGAATGAAATACGAAAAGAATCAGTTCGAGCAAGCAAAAGTGTTGGTTGGAGGTGCTTAAGCAAGTAAACTCGAGCACAAAGTGCTCAAGCACTCGAGTAGAGTGCTCGAGCACATGAGCTTGAGCACTGGGGTTTATGTAAGATTGATGTACTCGAGTAGGCATCACTCGAGCACAAAGTGCTCGACCACTCGAGTAGCGCACTCGAGTGAATGCAGGTCGAGCACAAAGTGCTCGAGTAGGTGCTTGAGTAAGGTAGTTTTGCGCGGATTTTCGGCCCATGATATTTTTAATCGGCCCATGCCTATATATACTTCATTCCAAGCACGTTTTTAGATACCACTTAATACTTAGAGATAGAATTTGATTGAGAGGAGTTTGGGGAGAGTGGAGCAAGGGATTTTGCAAGTGTAATCGAGGTTTTTGAACTACGAATTCATAGATTAGAGTTTACTTTCCATTATTTCTTTCTTCGATACTTAATACTTTCAGACCTAGTTTTCATTGCTAATTGAGATACGTTTTTTAGACTTTGATTGATCGAGTTAAACCTAGTTTATATTTTTTAGTTCTTTAATTAAATTCGTCATGTTCATGTTTATTGTTCATTTAATTGCTTTTGTTTTCGTATTCAACATGTTAGGCTAGAACTCTTGCATGCTTTGGATAGGATGAACTCGTAGAAGTTGGATGTTGGTACATAATTAGGATAATTCGTGATGTTTAGTGCTAGTTCTCTTAATTAATTGAATTCTTATAATAAACCCTAAAATTATCTTGGAATTGAGTACGAAAATTATTAGAGAGAGGATGATATTATCACTCTCTGATAACAAGTAGACTTAACGATATGGTTATAGAAGGGGTTTATAATTTACCGGTTTATCTAGGGAGGACGATCGAACAAAGTTAGACTAGGAGACAATCGCCAGAAGAAACAGAGCCTTTAATCGAAGGATGAACAATCCTGGTGGATACAATCCAAACATGGACTTAGGGAATGAGTTGGATGCAGCTGCAGCTAAGTACAATCAGGTAGTGGAATGAGTTGAGGGAACTGGAGGAAATGACAGTCAGAATCAAGTCCCTTCAAGGGAAAGCCAGAGCCAAAACCCGGTCCCACAACATCAAAACGACCCAGCTCAAAACCAAATCCAAAATCCTCTAAACAACCCTGTCTACCCACAAAACAACCCACCTTATCCTTACCAGTACCCACAATATCCGTACCCACCATACTACCCTCCACACCCTAATTATAACCAACCTCCTATTCCACAAGTACCTCTACCACCAATTTATCTTCAGCACGTTCCTCAGAATGCTAATCTTGGTATGGCAATTCAAGGAAGGTTTGCGGCACAACGATTATGATGGTGTAGCATTGCCACCAATAGAGGCAAATAACTTTTCTATCTCCCCAAGGATCCTAAGATGCTAGTCGAGAACCAATTTAAGGGGGAGGTCGGAAAGATAATCCTCATACTCACTTGAAGAATTTTCTAATGATTGCCTCAACTTTTAACCATAATGGCATGTCTGAAGATGCCAAGAGGCTCGGGTTGTTCCAGTTCTCATTAACTGGAATCACGAAGGAGTGGTACGATAACACGCTCCCACGGGGAGGTGTAACCACATGGGCCGAGCTCGAGCGTCTGTTCCTCGAGCGATTCTACCCTCTGTCGAGAATAATCAAAGCAAGGCTAGAGATCTCATCTTTTAAGCAGAAGCCAGGAGAGGACTTACGTCAGGCTTGAGAGAGATACTATAATATGCTCATTGAGTATCCGCAGCATGGGTACATATAATATCTTATTTCTACTGTGGAGCCAGCAAGGCAGGTCAAGACCACCTTGATGCATGTGCTAGTGGAGCATTCCTGAATTGTGGTGTAGCTCAGTGTAGAGAGATTGTTGATAACATTGTCAAGAATGCGGGACAATGGAATGAGACACAAGATTTTCATCAAGCTTATCAGATGGAAGAGAGTGAGGGAACTAGAAAGTTGATGATGGCGATGATGGAGAAGATTAGTAATCTAGAGGTTGAGCAGAATCTGAGTGGAGGGAATACTGCAGTGAGTGAGAAAGTGGATCAGCCAGGATGCCAGCAAGAGGTGGACAACTATATGGGAGGGCCTAATTATAATCAGAATGACTATCAAGGTGGGAATTATCAGGGGCGACTAACTTATGGTCAATCGTTTGTACCACCGGGTCCATAGTCTCCTCGAAATCAATGGAAGAATACTCAGGGGTATCAAGGAGGTTAGCAGCCTCCTCAAAACCAATGGAGGAAGAACGAAAATCTCTCTTATGCCAATCCTAAGACAGGAATAACTGTACCTCCAAATGTCGACCCTAGCTCAAAACTCCCCGGAGGAGAAGGAGGTGCTACCACTAATGAGATGTTACGTGCCATTCTCCAGAAGGTGCAGGAAGGTAGAAAGAGGCTATCCTCTTTGGAGTATGATGTGAAAAAGATGAGTAAGAAGAATGATCAGCGTGATCAAGATCTCCAGAAGAGAGATATGGAGCTGAATAGAATTCAGCAAGAGAACAATAGGCGGTTCACTTCCATTGAGTACTAGATTAGCCAGATCGCGAAATCATTGGGTAGGGAGCCTGGGAAATATTTGTCTATGCCGAAGGGGAACCCGAAAGAGCAATGCAAGATGATCCAACTAAGAAGTGGAACCAAGTATGATGGTCCTCCACTACCTGCTGATATGGAGGAAGTCCATAGAGAGATCGAGGATGAGAGTGAAGAGAAGAAAGAGGGTGAAGAAGTTGAGATAGAAGATGCTCAGACAAGTAAAGACAAGGAGGAAGAAATTTAGGAGAATGAGAGAATTCTAAAGTGGAAAAAGCCAAGAGAAGCAAGGAAGAACGTGAAAGAGACCGAGCGAAATGAATGGGGAGTACCAAAATCTGTGATTCCAGTCCCATATCCACAGTGGTTCATGAAGAAGAAATTAGATGAAAAATTTGCTAAGTTTCTTGATGTTTTTAAAAAGTTGCATATTAACATACCTCTTTATGATGCTTTGGAACAGATGCCTAATTATGCCAAGTTCCTGAAGGACTTGATTGCAAAGAGGAGAAGAGTTGATGAGCCCAAGTTGGTGCAGCTGAACCATGAGGTGAGTGCATTAGTGCACAAAGCACTTCCCCTGAAGTTGAAGGATCCCGAGAGTTTCACTATCTTATGTGATATTGGGAATGGAGTCAAGAAGGGAGCATTGTGTGATCTAGGAGCGAGCATTAATCTGATACCATTGTCGTTATTTAAGAAGTTGGAAGGTGGAGAACTTCAGCCAACAATGATGACGCTTCAACTCACCGACCGGTCTATTACTCGACCTCAAGGTGTGGTTGAAGACGTCCTTGTTAAAGTTGGAGATCATATATTCCCAGCTGATTTCGTAGTCCTTGATATGGAGGAGGATGAGCATGTTCCTTTGATTTTGGGAAGGCCGTTCTTAGCTACGGCAGGAATGGTGTTAGATGTGGCGAATGGGAAGATCACGGTAAATGTAGATGATCAAGAGGTGAAAATTTCCCTATATGAGGCCATGAAACACCCGAAGGAAGATGAGAGCTGTCACTCCATTGATGCCATTGATCCTTGTGTTCAAGACACACTTCCTATCCCTAACCTTTCTTATATACGTGATTATGTTAATCCTTCACTAAATGATTTAACCGTTGAGCATTATGATCTTGATTGTCTTGAGAGGGATAAAGGCAAGGAGTTGAAGGATGAAAAATCTAAAAGGGTGGAGGTGGCCAAATTAGAGAAAAAAAAAGGAGTTGATGTTAAGAAGAAAATATCCAAGAAATGGGTACCTCCGTGGAGAACGAAAAAGAAAGTGAAACCACCGCCCGAGGTGAATCAGGAGGATGGGTATCGAGCAAAAAACTTAGACATCGTCTCTTATGAGAATAAGAGAGGTAAATTTGTGTATCATGTCCCATAAGCTCCTTTGAGCTCGGTCCGGCATTAGGACCTTAAAAATAGTGCTGAGTGGGTGGCAACCCACTTTTATTTGCTTTTGTGCATTTTATTTTTCGTATTTGTTTTTGTGTGAATAGTAAGTTCTAACCTCGTACTTGAGAGTTTTATTTTGTAGGCTTGCCTTGAGGGTGAAGGAATGCCCAAGAAGTGGAGATTGAAGGGACCAACTCAAGACAAGGGAGTGTGCCAAGTTGCTCAGAGAAACTTGAATTATTTGGATGAGGTAACCACCACCCCAAACTTAGATCGCTTCACAAGGTCGAAGTTTGGGGGGTGGAGTTTTTATATGTTTTATGTTGACATTGCACAGGCGCACACCCTCTCTTTGAGTTGAGTTTGGTTATATATTGTGCCTTGAGATGCCCCTTGAGCTCTTTTTATATTGTGAACTAATTTGGGTGCTACTACATATTTCATGTTTATCAATCCTCTTATGCTTGTTGAGTGCTATCTTTGAGTGTGAGTATGAGTTAGTGAATTGTGGAGTTGAATTAGAGTCTAAGTTGTGTGAGTGTAGGAGTTAGAGTTGATTTGAGAGGGAACTCGTATACTTACGAACTTTCCTTTTGAATACTTGTGTGATAAAAGTGAGAATTCGTTAGGACTAGCATGGATGTGAAAATCGTGAGATTTGAGCCTTTTAGAGATTAAAATTCATTATGTTGATCTCTTTGTTTGAGAGTGGATCATCACCTTAGAGGATGCTAGAACTTGTGTGTGCTCTCACTTCTTGATTGTGTCTAGGTTGAAGTGCCGAAAGTGATATTAGGCCATCTTTGATTTGATTGAGTCACTTAGCCAAATTTTCCCTACCAATGGCATTTATCCCTTGTTAGCCCGTTTGAGCCTGAGCCTATTTTATTTGCTAGCACAATTGAATTTAACCAAATTCTTAAACTCTTTTTGTCCCAATTTGAGTGGAGAATAGGAAAAGTTGTGAATGAGAAAAGGGATCGAGTTGAGTTGAGAAATGAGAATTATTAATGCTTGAGTGTATCTGAGAAGAAAGTGTAATGAGAATTTGAGTTGTGGAAAAGAACAATGAATTTGAGAATGAGCAAGAGAAATATGAGCTCATGTATGTGTGAAAGAGAGAAAAAAAAAAGAGAATGAAGTGATTGAAAAAAAAAAGTGAAACAAGTTAGAAAAAAAATTAAAGTATTGAGAGAAGTGGAATTGAAAGTCTATTGCATGAAGATGTGTGAAGTATTCTGTTCCTTGTCTCGAAATACTAACGGTGGATTTTCTGTTCTCCATTCACTAGAGTCACTTATCCCATATAGTTACCCCACCTGTCCAAAGAGCCTACATTACAACCTTGATAAAGTCTTTTTTTATTCGACATGGATTCTAGAGTATGGTCGAAGTTGAGAGTGCTTACAAGCTTATGGCTGCTGATATGTGTGATTGATTGATTGAGTGAGTTCCTTAATATTGATATACATTTGTGAGGGAGTGAAACACATCGTTGAGTGCACATCCATATTTGATCTCGGTGTTTCTTATTGTTCTTGCATGAGTAGGATGATGGGGGTGAGTTTGTGTTTGAGTGATCGATCTTTGAGACTTGAAGTTCTATTACTTGCATGGTTTGATTCTGTGATTCATTCTTAACAATTTCACTTGAATTATTATTTCATTGCTTGAGGACAAACAATATGGTAAGTTTGGGGGGGTTGATTAGGCGTGAAATTGTTAGGATTTATAGCTCGATTTGCCCATGTTTTGAGTGATTTTGATGAGTATTTAGAGTCAAGTGAGTACTATTTGCATAAAATAACGATTTTTTCTCTTTGATGCTCATAGATGGATAGAGGGCGAAAAATAGAGTTCGTAGGACTTTGAATCGACTCAAATAGATGCCCGGATGAGAAGATATGGAAGAAATACGAAAAGAATCAGTTCAAGCAAGCAAAAGTGTTGGTTGGAGGTGCTCAAGCAAGTGAACTCGAGCACAAAGTGCTCAAGCACTCGACTAGAGTGCTCAATCGGATTCAACTCGAGCACATGAGGTCGAGCACTGGGGTTTCTGTAAGATTGATGTACTCGAGTAGGCATCACTCGAGCACAAAGTGCTCAAGCACTCGAGCAGTGCACTCGACTGAATGCAGGTCGAGCACAAAGTGCTCGAGTAAGGTAGTTTTACACGGATTTTTGGCGCATGATGTTTTTAATCGACCATGCCTATATATACTTCGTTCCAAGCACATTTTTAGACACCACTTGATACTTAGAAATAGAATTTGATAGAGAGGAGCTTGGGGAGAGTGGAGCAAGAGATTTTGCAAGTGTAATCGAGGTTTTGAGTTTACTTTCCGTTATTTCTTTCTTCGATACTTAATACTTTCAGACCTAGTTTTCATTGCTAATTGAGATTCGTTTTTGAGACTTTGATTGATCGAGATAAACCTAGTTTATGTTTTTGAGTTCTTTAATTAAATTCGTCATGTTCATATTTATTGTTCATTTAATTGCTTTTGTTTTCGTATTCAACATGTTAGGCTAGAACCCTTGCATGCTTGGGATAGGATGAACTCGTAGAAGTTGGATGTTGGTACATAATTAGGATAATTAGTGATGTTTAGTGCTAGTTCTCTTAATTAATTGAATTCTTAAAATAAACCCTAGAATTATCTTGGAATTGAGTACAAAAATTATTAGAGAGAGGACGATCTTATCACTCTTTGATAACAAGTAGACTTAACGATAGGGTTATAGAAGGGGTTTATAATTTACCGGTTTATCTAGGGAGGATGACCGTATCACCCTGGGTAAATAAGGATCTCATTAATTAAGCATAATCCATATAACTTGTTTAGTGGGTTGTGAAGTAGGTTGATTTGACGAAGTATTATGATTAATTCTTGAGCTTTTAGTCTTTCAATCTGGTGCTAGATTAGGTAAGTATATGTCTAGTTTTAGTATACTTAGGATTAATACTTGCACATCACGGTTATTTTAGTTATTAAACTAGCTCTGTTAGTATACGTAGGGATTCCTATCCTGAGCATCACCCTCTCGTATTTGATTAAAACCTAAGTTATTTGTTTGATTTCATTATTTGCATTACTAGAAGTAGACTTTAGAGTAGTTTAATCCTATTCCTAAAACTGAACATCCATTCATATTAACTACGACGCGTAGATCTCTAGGGCTCTATTCGTATACATACCTCCCTTGGATACAATATACTTGGTCCCTATACTTGCCAATACTACAAGGAACCCATACTCTTGTGGGGTAATTACTAGTATAGCTAGTATTTTGCGTTCAAGTCAGCAACCATACTGAGTGTTGCGACATTGAGTCTGTCTCCAACCTATGAAGCTCGGCACAATAGCCTCACAAGAGAGCGGCCGAGGTTAGCCTGGCATCGACCAATTCCACAAGGAGGAAATTGAGTTTCGCCCAAAGCAACCTTCTCGGCCACGACACGCCTCGTGGGGCCATTTTCGACCGAATCGGTCCGATTGCCACTGTGGGGGACCGGCTGGAGGAGACTCAAAGCCCATAAATGGACAGGATGCAGAAACAACTTGATGAGATGCGTGCCCTGATGGAGGCTCAAGGCCAGCCTAAAGCACGACCTACCGCGAACGAACCTCTGTCCGTTGACATCGATCTCGCCCCTGTCTAGCTCAAGATCGCACCACCGCCGACCCCTCCCTACGAAGGGAAGACGGATCCGAAAACCCACTTAAGCAAATTCTGGATCTACATGATTGGAAGGGGCGCAACCGACACGACTAAGTGCCGGTTTTTCCCTTTCACTCTTGGCGACCTGGCTCATAGGTGGTACTTCTCGTTGCCATCTCGATCAATCAACTCCTTCACGACCTTGAGCTCCCAGTTTGCTTTGTACTTTGCGGCCAAAATTGCCCGACCCGAAAATTGGCATAGGCTCACGTGAATCTACCAGGAGAAGGTGTTGGGAAAATAGGGGTGCCCGGGAACTATTCGGGGTGAAATTTAAATACGAATTTAAATTCAATTATTACTAGCATGAATTAATCCTAATTAATTCAAATAATAATTCCAACAACAAATTTAACATCATGCATGTTGAATTAATTCACATATAATCTATGGCGGAATAAACAAGATAATATGTGATTAACGTACCTCTCGTAGAACTTGGCCTTTGAATAAAACGGGACTAACACGTACGCGCTTTATCAACCCAAAAACCTTCTCAAGTATTCCCTTTCACCTTATTCGATCACCGGTGGGAGATGCTTTCGAATAATTTAAATAACTAAGGAAAAAGAAAAATATCTATGCTCTTGATTTTTCCAACACATGGAATTATGTACTTGGGGATGAAATAATCATCCCCTATTTATAGAGCAGTGGCCGAAAATTTGAAGATTTTATGGGCCTGGAGAAAATCTTTTCTTAGACTCTAAGAAATCTTGAATATATCTCATATATTCTTTTTTCCATAATAAAATATTCCACAAAAATCCCACTCTCCTAAATATAGGGTAGTTTTCGAAAATAATAGGAGAAAATCACAAGATTTGGATCTTCTTGAATATATGAGATAATCTTGTATTCCAAGAATACTTATCCTCCATAATATATTTCCAAGAAAATCAACAAAATCTTTTCTCTCCTAACAAACCCAATTTTCGAAAAATATAGGAAAAAATCAGCATAATATTATCTTTTTATTTTAAGGGTTAATTGCAAAAAAAATCACGAACTTTATAATCTTTATCAATTACAACATAAACTTTTAAAGTTTGCAATTCAATACACGAACTAATTTATTATTGCAATTCGATACATGGTGTAAATTTCCGGGATACTCTATACACGTGTAAATTTTTCGGTAATACTAATTAACGCTCTGTAGTAGCCGAAGCTGCCATAAAAAACACGTCACACGCTACATCAAATGCAAAATCTAGAAGAATTTTTATTTTTCTTTAAATTTCAAAACATTTTTTTTATAAAAATTGCTCAAACACGGTTTAATAATAGTGAAAGATGGTAAAAAATTATTTTATAGAGATGTATGAGTTTGTATAATGTGAGATAATTTTTCTACATAAACTAGACAACACCAAAATTTATAATCAATTATTAAACGTGTTTGAGCAATATATTTAAAAAAAAAACACTTTTTGAAATATTAATTTTTTTATGTTTTTTTACAGATTTGACATCTGATATGGCATGTGACG
Source organism: Ballota nigra (assembly GCA_947034835.1). Taxonomy (NCBI): domain Eukaryota; kingdom Viridiplantae; phylum Streptophyta; class Magnoliopsida; order Lamiales; family Lamiaceae; genus Ballota; species Ballota nigra. The sequence goes on along the minus strand of OX344720.1, from coordinate 68,437,403 downwards.
CGTCTATGATGTCGGCTTCGGTTGCCACGTAATCATACATATTACTGGAAATTTACACTAAGTATTGAATTGCAATAATAAATTAGTTTGTGCATTGAATTGCAAACTTTAAAAGTTCATGTTGTAATTGATAAAGACAACAAAGTTCGTGATTTTTTTTGCAATTAACCCTTATTTTAATCACCTTATCATTATTGGGCTACTTGAGGAGCCTTTAAGGAGAATTAAGATTGGACCTCCTAATGGACTTCTGAATTTCAATATTGAGCCCCAATATAATTCAATCCATTAATATTAATTATTACCACTAATAAATTAATATTGCACTATCCATCTTAATCCATATTACGATAATATGGGCTCCCGGTTATTATTTCCCGCGTTTAAGATTATCAAGTCCATTAATTAATTAAGCTTCTGAATAGCTCTAAATTAATTAATATATTCTACCTTGGAGTAAAGACAGCTCAACATTATTATCTGTACCGAAGAAACTGATTCTTCACTTGCAAGATTTGGTACGATAAAACTTCTGAGCCCACCAAGGGGACTAATCACACGAGCCGTACTCGCACGCGTTTCTCCGTATTAAATTTTAGCAACCGTCGTATGATTAATATTACTGCCCAAGACACAAAGTTCGAAGTCACAATGATTCTCACCCAACATGAATCAAAGCAGTAACTATTAAGCACACACGGTCCTATTTAAGTGACGGAGATTAAGAAATCAACAACCACTGAGGTCTAATTCTTCACATTTCAGAACAGAAGAATTTATCCTCGCTGTAGGTCCTCTTCAACACATACTAAATGTGCTAGTGCAATCTCTTGGTCAAGACAGACCAATCTGAGCCTTACACATCGACCTTTCACGGCGGATTGTTCAATTCCACCTAGGTCGTGAAAATGTACGTTTAGTTACAAGGAAACAGTTAATGTTGTCTTCCGTGATCAGGTATCACCACATTAACTACAATGTAACTAGTACCATATATTGAACGGTTTGCAATAGAAATTCAACATTCAATCATATCTAAAGCAAATGTGATAAAAGAATTATTCTCATAAAATAAGTGTTTGATACACGAGTTATACAAAGTAAAAACATACTTTCACGTATAACTCCAACAGAAGGATGAGTCGGATAAGTACTACATCTCCCGGGTGGATGGGTCATCTTAACCAGCAAACCCGTGGGTGACCAACTGGCATTACACGCCACTCTCGGAGGTTTCCGTGGAAAATCTCCTATGTTCAAACACCTCACGAAGGATTTTTCCAAAACTTACGCCAAGTTCCGATCCCGGGCTGGTGACTTCTTAGCTCGAAAAAAGTTGTTGGCTATAAGGCTGAGCGAGGCCGAGCCCACCGTCAAGGAGCTAAAAAATGCTCAAGCATCCCCCAAAAGGGGTCCCAAGGCTAAATGGGTCCCAAAATCGCCTGGAAATTTCAAGTCCTTTGGAGACGTTGAGGTCCACCTCACCCAGGCCTTGAGGCAGTCCCCCACCAACATCCTTAACGCCATCCAACATAGGGATATGCTCCCTAGGCCGAGGCCTTTTACGGGGGACAAGTCAAGGTTGGATCCAAAAAAGTTATGGGCCTATCACAACTCTATAGGCCATAATACGAGCCAGTGCCGTGATCTCCTTAAATAGCTTTGAAAGTTATTTGACGAAGGGCTTCTAAAGGACCTGGTCCAGAGGCCGCCCCCCCAAGCCGAGCAACGACCTCAGAGTCGAGGAGAAGATGGGGCCCGCTCTTCCCAACTGGTTACGGCCATTGATGAGGATGACGAAGATGATCTCCTTCACCCCATGAACCCTGGCGGCAGAGTAAACATGATTCAGGCCGGCGGAGGAAATTTGGGGGGTCTAACCCCCATCTCCACCCTCTCCAACCGGAAGCGTAAAGCCAAAATCCGAGTTGTGGTGAATATCAACATAGTCAAACCTCTTGAACCCACTATTCACAAGAATCTGGAGATCTCTTTCTCAAACAGAGATAGGAAGGGGGTGCTCTACCCAAAGTGGGACGCGCTCGTCATCACAGCAAACATCTTGGGGATCCAACAAGTTTTGATTGACAATAGGTGCTTCTGCAACATCATCTTCAAGTCGGCCTTGGACCAGCTCGGCGACCTCGTCAACTTCATCAAGCCTTTCGACGTCCAGCTCAAAGGTTTCAGAGATGCTATTGTTGCAGCTTATGGTAGGAATAAGCTTTCAGTTGACCTAGTTTGTAACTTTGATCCAAATTCGTACTTACCCATTTTTTCCAAATTAAAATACACATGTGGAACTCACTCGCTCGATTAAAATTCTGCCTTTTTTTTTCAAAATTCCCTATTTCAGTTCGGAATTTCCTTTACATTTTAAATAAACATTGAAACTCGGTCCATTACATTGAAGCATAATGTATTTTTGAAATTCCTGAAGATATTCGAGTACAATTAAAAAGCACATTTGAAACTTGCTTTTCTCTAATTGAAGCATTATGTTTGATCCAAAACTCTATTCTATTTTTCGATTTCCATTTTTAATTATTCAATTTTGTCACCTAACTAGATTAACTAGAACCCTTACTTTTAATTCCAAATTTTCAATAAAATTAAAATATGAATTTGAAACCCGAATAATTTGAACCCTCGTCTTACTTTGGAATTTCCAGTTCAACTAAAATACACTTTTGAAACTCGATTAAAATAAAAGATGAACTTTATTTTTCCTGAATTTCCACTAGACTTAAAATACAAATAAATTTGAAACAATCTTAATTTTAATCATGATTTTCCTAATCAATGATTTTTGTTGCGAATTTCCACTAGATTTAAAATTCAAATAGTGAAAATCACTCTATGAACTTGAAGCATGATATTTTTTTCTTGGATTTAAACTAGAATTAAAATACTAGTAATTTATTTGAAACAAACTTCCCCACCAAACCACGATTTTTGTTGCGATTTTCCAGTAGAATTAAATTTGAAATAGGAACTCACTAAATTAAATTAAAAAAATGTTATTTTCTTCCGGATCTAAATTAAAATCTTTAATTAACAAATGAAACATCCATTTTCCCTCCCTCCAATTATTCACCACCAGCCCACGTCAACTGCTCGATCGGTAAGTCACAATGCGAAGATCTCAACCGTCGAATACAATCCCAATGGTAAACTAGCATACCCTATTTCTGACAGTAGCTCACTCTACCCCCACAAAGCATTAAATGACCATCATCTCACCTTTCAGTATCAGAAAGACCTTCACCACCATTCCTGAAGGGGATATCTTAGCCCTAAATATGGATAACGAATGCATTATAAGGCCATGTTTGGTGATGTTGGCTCTAGTTGATTAGTAGTATAACATTTCAGATATATTTCTCTACATTACTCTATTATATGGATGTTGTAAGTTGTCTGATAAAAAAAACCAATATTTTTAATATTTAGGTGGTAATAAGTGGAGAGTAGTTAATTTCTTATCAAATTTTGGATGTGTTTTGAAATTCACGAATACTTATGTTAATTGATTTTTGTAGTAAAATTGATCGTGATTATGGAAATAAGTTTAATTAAAATTAAATTGACATGTTAATTTTTTTGGCAAAACAAACAATTTTAGTAATACTGGCTTACTTAGGGTGTGTTTTAAATTTCTACTCATTTTCAAGAAGTGATATTAATAGATTTTTGTGGTAAAACTTAGGAGAATTAAAGTGTTCGGAAATAAAGTGACATTACTTTAGATTTAGGAAGTAATGTGTTTGCATAAAAATCACTTTAATGTTATTTGTGAGGTAGTTAATGTTAGAATGGATTTTAGAGAATACAAAAACAAAATGATTTTAATTATTTAAAATTCGGATTGCAAAAATTGTAGAAGTGATTAAAAAAAAAAACTATCATTTCTATCATAAGGGGTGGTGATGTTAGAATTGATCTTAGAGATTCCAAAAGCATGTATAACTTGATTTGCCTAAATTTATTTTAAGTTGCTTAATTAAAGTGGTTACAAACATATATACTAACACAGTGAGTATAATGTCTATGAAATTGTGTTTGATAACATATATACTCAAAAAATAATTACCTTCATGTTATATATTTCATATTTAATTTCCACAAGTGTTACCAACTTAACTAATCCAGGAAGGATACTAGATGCATTCATATCATTTTGTGGATTTGTTCTTTTGGTTGTTCTTGGGGTATTCCTGATACCCTTAATAAAATCTTTACTTTTTTCCAAAAAAATAAATAAAAATAAACTAACATTTTCATCACAACATCTAGAATTTTCAATTAGTATTTAGTCATTTTTTCATGAGTAGGTTCATGAATCTTTCAAGTGTATTAGTTGTTTTCAATAAAAAGTATTAATTGTTTTCACTGGACGGTGTTAGTTGTTTTGTTTGCATTGAACAACTAAAATAGCTCAGTGTAAATAAGTAATATTCTCAATTAATAACAACTAATACTCTTTTCTAAAAATAACTAATACCCAAAAACGATTCATATATGATCTACTTACGATCTATATACCGTGATTTTTCATATATTCGATTACACCAAAAGAATTGTGGATTTTTGTTGTTGTTTACATTGATATTTGTACATATTTATATATATCATAATGAAAATCTAATTTCCCCATTTTACGTGATAATTGATAAATTCTTAACATCTTTCACCCATATTAATAAATATTACGACTAAACCAATGGTAATGTAACTAATTACAGATTCATCCCTAAAATCGCGGAATCAAAATAACCAACCAATCAGACCATTTTAATAGGGTATGCAAGATTTGGGATCACACACCAAAAATATTATCGTTAAACACATGGATGTATATATAGATCGTCCTCGTCATTCAAAATACAAAAGATTAGGGTTTGCAAGAGACCCAACCTCTATAATAAAGTACTAGATCATACAAAATAAAGATTAAAATAGACATCCATAGCTACCATACTTCAGGATACACAAATTATATCAAATCTACCCAATGGATCAAACGCTGAAGGATCCACCGGAGGAGACCTCCAAATAATCCAAATCAATATATTCCTCATCAGCCCCCATACCTTCTGTATCAGAAGACAAATCGATCACCATCGGATTAACACGAATGTCCTGAGCAGCCTCCAACATGAAATCGTAGATGGTGACGAGAGGTTCATCATCTTCCAGGATGATTCCACGGAGAGTCTCCTCCGGGCAGACCCCAAGCAGCCTCCTCTGGAAAATTTGGGTTTCCTCCTTCACCTTTTCGAATTGTTTCCTAAGTCGGTGACAGAGCGCTTCGAGCTCTTGGGGAAGGAGGGATCCTCCATTCGGGCTGTGGGTTGGGGCCTGATTGCCAATTTCGTTAAAGCACAAAATCGAACTACTCGCAAGTGTACGAGATCGTTGTTATAGTTAGGCAATTGACCAAGTAATAAAATTATCGAACCCTAGGGAAACAAGTGGTTAGCTAAGTCGATTCACGTTTTCATGCTATGAAATGAAAAGTACAAGCTCGGGTTTGTTATGCTACTAAACAAGGAATTAAAATGAACAAAAAATAGAAATCTATCTAACTTCGTGAGACGAAGTGCAAGGGGAGATATGCTTCGGATGACGTCGATTATGCAATTATCGAAGCTAGCTTAACTTATGCCCTTCTTATATTTCATATCATGATTAGACTAGATCTAATTAATCTCATCTAATCAACAAACTCTCGTTTAGAAGGTTTTGATGCCCGATTTGGAGTGTTCTAGACTATCTAGCATCTCTCGATGTCTTAGACGTCTAACTATAGCACTTGATAATTCATTTCGCTCGATTAAACACATGTATGTACTAGCTCAACTCTCGCATGTTGCCAATCCTAACATAATGCATAATCTACTAGAAACAAATCACCAAAGCTCAAGTAATCCACAATCAAGGAATCTAATCATTCAAATCATCATAATCAAGGCATAAATCAAACCAAAACTACAATAATCACATTATCTAAATCATCCAAAGCATAGAAGACTTAGCTCATGGTTCTAGAAGAGATATCCATGGCTAAGGAAGCTAAACAAACAATTAAACTAATAGAAATCAAAATAAACTGCAATTGAAATGCAAATAGTAATGAAATGATATCACCTCTCATGATGGAATAGAATTTAATCTCTGCAACATCTTGAATTGAAAATTAATCTCTGCACCAGCTTCAATCCTTGCTTGAAAAGTAAATTGCTACAAATTGAAAGCTAAATCTACTCTAATCTATGGAAGAATTTGAAAGGAAATGAAAAAGAAAAGAAAAACTGAAAAAAAATCTACTCTAGGGACTCTCTTGTGTTGGTAACTGCCGTATGATGATTCTCTATCTATTATTCCCCTCTAAATCTGATGCTTGGAAGTATTTATAGAGTTGGATGAGGAGATTAGGACGAAATTACCATTAAATCCCTAAGAAATGATGATTTTCGCACCTTTTAAGTAACTGCCGAGTCAACCCGGCCTTGACTCGGTCAAACTCAGTGAAAATAGGCATGAACTCGGTCAACTCAGCCCTGACTCGCCCATAACTCGGCCTGACCCAGTGACAACTCGGCTGGAACTCAGTTTAACACGCCTTCATACACTCAGCCTTTTAGTTAATACACCCACTTTCCAATTTTCAACACTCGGCCATATTTCCTCGACACTCGGCCGAGTGAAAATGCAATTTGGGCGAGTGATTCTTCCAGAAACTTTCACTCGACCTTTCCTCCCTCACTCGGCCGAGTCGACTTCCTCCTCGGTCGAGTGATTTGCTATTTGGGCGAGTGTTTCTTCCAGAAACTTTCACTCGGGCAATCCTCTCTTGCTCGGCCGAGTCTTTCTTCTTCCATGTCGAGTGACTTTGTTTCCGGCGTCTTCCATCAATACCGGCGAGCTTCTTCGATTTCTGGTCCGGCTTCGAAGCTTTCCTGCTGTACTTTCCGACGCTGAGCTTTGCTTCTTCGATGATGCACGACTCTGAAATCTTGGCGGCCTGAATGGTTTTTTTTTTCGACGTCGAGAATTCCAGCATGAGGCGTGAGATTTCTTCCTACTCCAGCGGCTTCTTCTACTACGGCCGTGAATTCCGGTTTCTCAGCGGCAATCGTATTGCAATTCCGGCGAATAAAAATGGTGTGAGCTTCATTAAAAGCTTTTTCTCACTCAAGCTCTTTCTCTCTCTTCGAACTATAGAAGTGGGTTTCTTATTTAAAAAAAACAGCTTTGACCTTTCCTTTCTTGGAAAAGGTGGGACCCACATGGCAATTTTGTTTCTTTCTCTGCTAACTCTCAATTCTCATCACGTGAGCTGCATCCTTTCTTCTTCTGCATCTAATTCCAAGATTCCTATTTCATATTCAAATGGGCCAAAGTGAATTTCATCTAATGGACCTTCCTTCCTTTCCTAAAACAATTGCAATTGGCCCGTGATCTTTGAATTAAAATTGGAGCCCAATTCTATTTTAATCTCTTACTCAACTCGTTTCTCCAATCGATCTCAGTAAGCACGTATTTGCTCCAAATATTCATCTATTTCCTACAAAATAAGCACAAAATACCTTTCTCGACAATTAAGCATAATGAGGTAATTTTAGTATGAAAAATGCATGAAATCCTATCCAATTAAGCTATTTAAGTACACGAATTTCAAGCAAAAATCACACTAATCACTCCCCCAAACTTAAAGTGTTGCTCGTCCCCGAGCAACGAAAGAAAATAAAGAACAAGTGGGAGGATTGCGAAGAAATGAGTGTCAAAGAAGAAAATAATTAAAATGCAAAACTTGTTCTTTTCATGAAAATGAACTCAATTGTTAGTGCTTCACAAATCAATTTACAAATAGGAATTTACAAGAAGCAAGACAATCAAATCACCATGATCCTCACGCAAAGTGTATAGCTCATCACTCAAAAGTGTATGGACGTGTAAACACTCAAATGTCAATTCATAGACATGCACCACCATAAGCTTGACAATTGTCTAAGCATCTTGCCTCAAACTTGCATTTTGTACTAAATCAAAAAGGACTTTTCATTTGGTTGTAATGTTAGGCTCTTTGGTCAAGGTGGGGAATTTTTGGATAGAGTGACTAGTGAACTAGTGGAGCGAGAAATAAAGACGCATAGACACATCTCAAAAATCTCAAGACAAAGTTGCAATTGGCCTATCACAACTCAAAAACTCCTACTCCAATAATTCACTTGTTCTTTCTTCTCAAGCACAATCTCTTTTCACCATACCATATCAAGCACTTTTGACTTTTAAGCTCTACCAAATTCTTGTACACAAGAGAGCTTCTTCATTTTTCACTTTATTTCCAACTCAATCTTTTTTGTACAACTTCTCCACTCATCCTTTCTCTTTTTTTTTTCACTCTTTCACTTTCACACCAAACTCATCCACCAAATTCGCATTGAAGCTCAATTCAACCTCACTACCCACATTCAAGCTCCACTAGTTCATAGGGACAAATAAGCTCAAAAAGAAGGATAATTTGGCTAAATTTGTAGGTTGCCAATAAAATTAAGTCTATAGGCTCAAAGGGGCTAACTACGAAAAATTTCATTTGGTATGGAAAAATTTGGCAAAGTGGCTTTTCAAAACAAAGATGGCCTAAAATCATTTTTAGCACCTTATGCAAGTAGAGACCTAGAGCAAGACTATAGGCAAGTTCTAGAGCACAATGACTACAAATGACCACACTCAATCAATGAACAACCAATCATGATAATTTGGTTTAGGCACAAAAGCTCACGGATTCATTTTGATCATGGATCATATCATATCTCATTCTCATTCACCCCTATTAGTCAACCAACACGTTCAACACCAACAAATTCATTCACATTCACAATTAAAACACGAATCACACCAAATTATTCACCTCATCAACAAGCATTTAAGAGCAACGACTTCCATAAAACTTTTTCCACACAAGGCCACCCAAAAATCTCTATCAATCAAACAAAAAATTCATGCAATTTCCAAGAACATCTTGGTGTAAAATCAATAACAAATCACATAAAATCTTCCCCCAAACTTCGATATTGCTAAGCAATTCGAAGTTTGGGTCCATGATACGACCAATCAAAATGTACAACCAAGTGCTCTCTATATACCCCAATGTAATCACATGCAATCATCTACAAATAGTGCGCCGGTGCATTGTAATAAAATGTAAATACCCCCCCAAACTTAGACATTGCCAAGCAAGTCTAAGTTCGAGCCCGGGGTCCAATATACCTCACAACTTGCACCGATGTCACTTTCATTTCTAGCTCATCTTCTTCTAAGCTCTTCCTCATTTTGCACTTGAGCTCGAAATACCTCCAACAATCATCAAAGAGTACCCAATCCCCTACAAAATAAGAAAAAGCAAGAAAAGATCAAACACACACTAACATATGAAACTAACAACACATAAAAGCTGTAAAATAATGGGTTGCCTCCCATTTAGCGCTAGGTTTATTGTCCTATGCCGGACTTATTGATTTAGACCAAATTTTCTATCGGAATGGCCAAGGATATCGGTCCTCCTTGCCATTATATTTCAGCCTTTGAGCTTCATAATCAAGTAGGCTCTTGTTGTGAGAGGACCATTCCCTTGCATCCTTCTTCCACACCTTCTTCAATGGGCGTCTCTCTTGTCCCTTCACCATCATCTCTCTCCATATCTTCTCTTCTTTTCCAAAGATCCCAAAGCTTTTCATCACTTCCTTCTTATGGTCAAAGTTATAAAGAGGTAAGATGAAATCAATAGAAACAATATCATTAAAAGTACAAATTGAAGAGCTTAAAGGTTTAGAAATGCTCATTTCGGTCTTCAATTCGTCCTCCAATGCTTCTTGATTCATTTGTTCGTTGTCTCTCTTGTCCATCAAGGGACATTGCTCTTCATCTACCTTGACCATTGAATGCTCATCTTCACTTGTCTCATCACTTGGATCCTCTTCTTTTCCACCTTTCACTTCATCATCTTCTTCACCATCCTCTCGAGTAGGCATAGAGAGACCTTCATATCGAGCTTCACTCTCTAGCTCAATAGTTTGCTCCAAAGAACTTGCCATTTGATCAAATTGAAACTCAAAAGGCTTGAAGTAGTTTTCATGTTGAGCAAATTCAGTGTCACTCTCCTTGTTTAACTCTTCCAACCTTCGGTTAATCTTTTCCAACTTTCGGTTGTTCTCCTCCAACTTTCGGTTACCCTCCTCCATCTTTTTCAAAATCAATTGAAGAGTATCATCGATTGTACTCTTTTCTTCATTGCTTTCCCACTCTTGATAATGGGAAGAATCTTGTTGCATATGATAATCGTACTCAAAGTTTCTCCCATCATCATAACACACTTCTTGAGAAGCTTCTTGAAATTCAAATTCACTTGGTGGGTAAAAGACTTGACCATAATGCTCTTCTTGATACTCATTTGACTCCTCATTTTGAGCATCTAAGTGAAGGGATGTGGAAGATTCACATTCTTGTTGAGGTTGGGGTGGATAAGAATTTGAATATTGGTATGGATAAGGTGAAGGATATTTTGGAAGAGGTGGTGGATATTCGTATGGAGGATATTGATCATATGGAGAAGGATGTTGGTGTTGTGGAGGTTGTAGTGGACACGTATATGGATCGTGATATGGATATGGGGAAGGATATTGTGGAGGATAAGCCATATGATTTTGGTTATAACCTTGATTCCATGCGTATGGACTATATCCATCCATCTTTTCACTTAAGCTCTTCTACTCTCTTGCTCTTTAGGCGACAAAGACAAGGCTCAAAGTCTCCTTCAAAAGTGTAGTGCACACCTACAAAAGCAAGCAAGTATCAAATTTAACAAAAACAAATAAAAACAAGAAAAAGCACTCAACTAGAATCAAAACTTGCTAACAACACATTGCTTCCCCGGCAACGGCGCCAAAAACTTGATTGCCAATTTCGTTAAAGCACAAAATCGAACTACTCGCAAGTGTACGAGATCGTTGTTATAGTTAGGCAATTGACCAAGTAATAAAATTATCGAACCCTAGGGAAACAAGTGGTTAGCTAAGTCGATTCACGTTTTCATGCTATGAAATGAAAAGTACAAGCTCGGGTTTGTTATGCTACTAAACAAGGAATTAAAATGAACAAAAAATAGAAATCTATCTAACTTCGTGAGACGAAGTGCAAGGGGAGATATGCTTCGGATGACGTCGATTATGCAATTATCGAAGCTAGCTTAACTTATGCCCTTCTTATATTTCATATCATGATTAGACTAGATCTAATTAATCTCATCTAATCAACAAACTCTCGTTTAGAAGGTTTTGATGCCCGATTTGGAGTGTTCTAGACTATCTAGCATCTCTCGATGTCTTAGACGTCTAACTATAGCACTTGATAATTCATTTCGCTCGATTAAACACATGTATGTACTAGCTCAACTCTCGCATGTTGCCAATCCTAACATAATGCATAATCTACTAGAAACAAATCACCAAAGCTCAAGTAATCCACAATCAAGGAATCTAATCATTCAAATCATCATAATCAAGGCATAAATCAAACCAAAACTACAATAATCACATTATCTAAATCATCCAAAGCATAGAAGACTTAGCTCATGGTTCTAGAAGAGATATCCATGGCTAAGGAAGCTAAACAAACAATTAAACTAATAGAAATCAAAATAAACTGCAATTGAAATGCAAATAGTAATGAAATGATATCACCTCTCATGATGGAATAGAATTTAATCTCTGCAACATCTTGAATTGAAAATTAATCTCTGCACCAGCTTCAATCCTTGCTTGAAAAGTAAATTGCTACAAATTGAAAGCTAAATCTACTCTAATCTATGGAAGAATTTGAAAGGAAATGAAAAAGAAAAGAAAAACTGAAAAAAAATCTACTCTAGGGACTCTCTTGTGTTGGTAACTGCCGTATGATGATTCTCTATCTATTATTCCCCTCTAAATCTGATGCTTGGAAGTATTTATAGAGTTGGATGAGGAGATTAGGACGAAATTACCATTAAATCCCTAAGAAATGATGATTTTCGCACCTTTTAAGTAACTGCCGAGTCAACCCGGCCTTGACTCGGTCAAACTCAGTGAAAATAGGCATGAACTCGGTCAACTCAGCCCTGACTCGCCCATAACTCGGCCTGACCCAGTGACAACTCGGCTGGAACTCAGTTTAACACGCCTTCATACACTCAGCCTTTTAGTTAATACACCCACTTTCCAATTTTCAACACTCGGCCATATTTCCTCGACACTCGGCCGAGTGAAAATGCAATTTGGGCGAGTGATTCTTCCAGAAACTTTCACTCGACCTTTCCTCCCTCACTCGGCCGAGTCGACTTCCTCCTCGGTCGAGTGATTTGCTATTTGGGCGAGTGTTTCTTCCAGAAACTTTCACTCGGGCAATCCTCTCTTGCTCGGCCGAGTCTTTCTTCTTCCATGTCGAGTGACTTTGTTTCCGGCGTCTTCCATCAATACCGGCGAGCTTCTTCGATTTCTGGTCCGGCTTCGAAGCTTTCCTGCTGTACTTTCCGACGCTGAGCTTTGCTTCTTCGATGATGCACGACTCTGAAATCTTGGCGGCCTGAATGGTTTTTTTTTTCGACGTCGAGAATTCCAGCATGAGGCGTGAGATTTCTTCCTACTCCAGCGGCTTCTTCTACTACGGCCGTGAATTCCGGTTTCTCAGCGGCAATCGTATTGCAATTCCGGCGAATAAAAATGGTGTGAGCTTCATTAAAAGCTTTTTCTCACTCAAGCTCTTTCTCTCTCTTCGAACTATAGAAGTGGGTTTCTTATTTAAAAAAAACAGCTTTGACCTTTCCTTTCTTGGAAAAGGTGGGACCCACATGGCAATTTTGTTTCTTTCTCTGCTAACTCTCAATTCTCATCACGTGAGCTGCATCCTTTCTTCTTCTGCATCTAATTCCAAGATTCCTATTTCATATTCAAATGGGCCAAAGTGAATTTCATCTAATGGACCTTCCTTCCTTTCCTAAAACAATTGCAATTGGCCCGTGATCTTTGAATTAAAATTGGAGCCCAATTCTATTTTAATCTCTTACTCAACTCGTTTCTCCAATCGATCTCAGTAAGCACGTATTTGCTCCAAATATTCATCTATTTCCTACAAAATAAGCACAAAATACCTTTCTCGACAATTAAGCATAATGAGGTAATTTTAGTATGAAAAATGCATGAAATCCTATCCAATTAAGCTATTTAAGTACACGAATTTCAAGCAAAAATCACACTAATCAGGGCCTTTTTTTTTATTTAGGTTTTGAAAACTATTTTGGAAAGAGGTATTTTTGTTGGATGACAAATTAGATAGATGCAATTGTGGGATTATTTATAGAAACTAATAACACTCTACGGGAAGTGTTGTAATGAGCGGGAAGTGTGGTGATATTTCCCTCCAAAACATAGTATACTTAGAGTGATATAGTAAATTGTAAGCGTAAGGCTTTATCCCGGTTATTGAACCTATTTATTTTACCACAATAATTAATGTTTCATAATGTGTTACAGCATATGATTTTTTTATTTTTTTATTTCACATAAAGTATTTCTCATTATTAATAAAATTGATATTTTTGCAAACATATTACTTTCTCGAATCAATTAAAATACTTTTCTTTTTGGACCCAAATACCCACCACCCCACGACTTATAAAATTCGATAATTACATGACCAAGTTAGTTATGTCAACATTCATTTATACAGAATTGCATTTGAAAATGTAAATTAAAACAAAATATATTTATTATTCACGATTCTATTTTGTGCAACATTAATCAAATTTAACTTAATGCTAATAATATAAAAAAAAAACTCCTGAATAATGAACATAGTATGCATCCATGAGGTTTGTTTGCCTGAGTTTACTTAACACAAGACAATATAGTTAAATAATTAATTATGAACTAAAATGGAATTACATCTTTCACCCCAAACCCTAAAGCACTATACAAATTGAGTAGGTCCATGACAGCTGCAAAACAATGGGTATTTTGTTACTTATTGTTTCAATGGACTCTTCCCAAGAAAATAATAATCATTTAAGGGTTCTCTCTATCACACCACATTAATTTCCACTTAACAAATAAAAAATTGCAACAAATAATACAACACACACCCAAAGTGGGTAAAAATAATACAAACCCAGCAGGTTTTATGTATGAAAATATTAATTTAATTTATTGTAATAGTGTTGCCAAAGATAAAACTGTACTCGATGTAGAACCATAACTAAATTGAATAGATCCTTTAAAATTAATTAAACCCTAACATAAACATATAAGATATTATAATAATGTGTAAAATAAAATATAATCTTTATACAGATCATTTAATTTTCAAATTTCAATTACAGAAACTTTTTTTTGTAAAATAAAATAGGGAAAAATAAAGTACATAGAGTGAGTCTTCACATTTCCAACTTAAAAAATGGTGACATCGTTAATTGTGTAAAACTTCCTTTGGAAGCTATCCACGATTTAGAAGCATGAACTTTTCTTGGTCAATTATTGTCAAGATTCACTATTCACAATTTTTTTATCAATCTTTGGAATTTTTTTATCGATTTCAATCTTACGAAAAATTATTTTCAAAATCGGGAAATCAAAATTCCACCCAACACATACTTAAACATTTAATTAAAAGATCATTACATTTTTCAACAGTGGGTTTTACAAAATGATCCCAACTTCTAAACCCGAGACAAAAGATTATAACACTAATCAACTATAAAAACACTAATCAAGCATAAAAATTACCAACAACAACCATACAAAAGCAACCTAACTAATCCAACCACTAACTCATCAAACGCTGACTGATTCATCGGACGTGAACTCCAAATCCAATTTCATATCCATACTAGAGGTGGATGCAACAACGGATAAATCGGAAGACAAATCGATCACCACCGGATTAACACGAACGTCCTGAGCAGCCTCCAACATGAAATCGTAGATGGTGACGAAAGGCTCATCATCTTCCAGGATGATTCCACGGAGAGCCTCCTCCGGGCAGACCCCAAGTAGCCTCCTCTGGAAAATTCGGGTTTCTTCCTTTAGGTTTTCAAATTGTTTCCTCATTCGGTGGTATAACGCTTCGAGAGCTCTTGGAGATGGAGGGTGTTGGGAAAATAGGGGTGCCCGGAATCTATTCGGAATGAAATTTAAATACGAATTTAAATTCAATTATTACTAGCATGAATTAATCCTAATTAATTCAAATAATAATTCCAACAACAAATTTAACATCATGCATGTTGAATTAATTCACATAAAATCTAGGCGGAATAAACAAGAATTTATGTGACTTACGTACCTCTTGTAGAATTGGCCTTTGAATAAACGGGACAATCACGATCACGCTTTATCAACCCAAAACCCTTCTCAAGTATTTCCCTTTCGCCTTACTTGATCACCGGTGGGAGATGCTTTCAAGTAATTAGAATAACAAGGAAGAAAGAAAAAATAGTGTTGCTGATTTTTTTTTCAACGCTGTGAAAAGTAAACTGGAGATGAAATAATTATCCCCTATATATAGGAGAGGGGTGAACGAAATTTAGGTGTATTTTAGG
Source organism: Ballota nigra (assembly GCA_947034835.1). Lineage (NCBI taxonomy): Eukaryota > Viridiplantae > Streptophyta > Magnoliopsida > Lamiales > Lamiaceae > Ballota > Ballota nigra. The sequence goes on along the minus strand of OX344720.1, from coordinate 68,421,772 downwards.
GGAGAGAAAATCTTTTTTTTGGCCTCCAAGAAATCTTGAATATATCCCATATATTCTTTTCTCCATAAAAAATTATTCCACAAAAATCTCACCCTCCTAATATATGCAATTTTCAAAATTTATAGATTGAGAATGCAAGATTTGGATCTTCTTGAATTTATGAGATAATCTTGTATTCCAAGAATACTTATCTTCCATAATATCTTTCCAAGAAAATCAACAAAATCTTTTCTCTCTCCATATCTCTTATTTTCAAAAATCTCAAGAAAAAATAAGCAAATATATTTTCTTTTATTTTAATCACCTTATTATTATTGGGCTACTTAATGGGCTACTTGAGGGGCATTTAGGAGAATTAAGATTGGACCTCCAATGGGCTTCTGAATTTCAATATTGAGCCCCAATATAATCCAGCCCATTAATATTAATTAGTACCACTAATAAATTAATAATGCACTATCCATCTTAATCCATATTACGATAATATGGGATCCCGATTATTATTTCCCGCATTTAAGATTATCAAGTCCATTAATTAATTAAGCTTCTGAATAACTCTAAATTAATTAATATATTTCACCTTGGAGTAAAGACAACTCAACATTATTATCCGTACCGAAGAAACTGATTCTTCACTTGCAAGATTTGGTATGATAAAACTTCTGAGCCCACCAAGGGGACTAATCACACGAGGCGTACTCGCACGCGTTTCTCCGTATTAAATCTTAGCAACCGTCGTATGATTAATATTACTGCCCAAAGCACAAGGTTTGAAGTCACGATGATTCTCACCCAGCATGAATCAAAGCAGTAACCATTAAGCACACACGGTCCTATTTAAGTGACGGAGATTAAGAAACCAATAACCACTGAGGTCTAATTCTTCACATTTTAGAACAGAAGAATTTATCCTCGTTGTAGGTCCTCTTCAACACATACTAAATGTGCTAGTGCAATCTCTTGGTCAAGACAGGCCAATCTGAGATGTACACATCAACCTTTCACGGTAGATTGTTCAATTCCACCTGGGTCGTGAATTTGTACATTTTAGTTACAAGGAAACCGTTAATGTTATCTTCCGTGATCGGGTATCACCACATTAACTACAATGTAACTAGTACTATTATGAACTGTTTGCAATAAATATTCAACATTCAATCATATCTAAAGCATATGCGATAAAAGAATTATTCTCATAAACAAGTGTTTGATACACGAGTTATACAAAGTAAAAGCATACTTTCACGTATAACTCCAACAATCTCCCACTTATACTTAAAGTCTGCTTTTTAGTATACATCATGCATGTCTTAGTGTAGTAGCTCTACGTGACATCTCATGTCAACCTACACTAACCTAATAATTCCTCCCACTTATACTTAAAGCAGATTGGCAATAGTCTTGACTCTCATTCTATCCACATGTCTCTCGAATGTACTCTGAGGCAGACCCTTTGTGAATGGATGTACTAGGTTGTCCTCCGACATTTATCTTTGCCACATCTTTATCTCCTCTCTTAACGATTTCTCGTATAAGATGGTGTTTTCTTTATATGTGTTTGCTGGCCTTGTGGGCTCTCGGTTCCCTTGAATTTGCAACTGCTCCGACATTATCACAATGGACGGTGATTATGATGGGCAAATTCGGAACAACGTCCAAGTCCACTAAGAAGTACTTGAGCCAAACTGCTTCTTTCGCTGCTTCACAAGCAGTTATTTATTCGGCTTTCATGGTCGAATCGGCGATGCATTTCTGCAAATTGCTTCTCCATGTCAGGGCTCCTTCTCCCATGCAAAACACACTACCCGAGGTAGATATTCTGGATTCTATACCTGATTGGAAATTTGAGTCCGTGTATCCCACGGGAATTAGACTGTCTGACTGTTAAATCAACATTCCATACCAAGTTCTTTTCAGAAACTAAAGAACGCATTTAATTGCAATCTAATGTGCTTTCCCGGGGTTACTTTGATATCTTGCCAACATGCTCACGACAAAGCAGATATTCGGTCTCGTACACAACGTTGCATACATAAGACTTCCTACGTCCGAAACGTACAGAACGTCTTTCATGTCATCTATCTCCACTTGCGTCTTAGGGCATATTTCTTTGGATAGATGGATTCCGTGCCTAAAAGGTACAAAACCTTTCTAGGAATCTTGCACGCTGAAATGCTTCAAAACAGTGGCTTCATATGAAACTTGCGATAAGCCCAACATCCTCCTCTTGCGATCTCGAGTGATCTTGATCCCAAGGATGTGACTGGCTTTCCCTAAGTCCTTCATATCAAACTGATTTGACAGCCATACCCTTACGTCTGACAATACCTTTACATTGTTTCCAATGAGCAGAATATCGTCTACGTATAATACTAAGAATACCACCGCAGTTTCGTCACACTTTTTATACACACAACTTTCGAACTCATTTTGATCAAACCCATAAGACTTAATCACTTGATCAAAACACTGGTTCCAAGTACGGGATGCTTGCTTAAGTCCATAAATGGATCTCTTAAGCTTGCATATGAGGTGCTCTTGGCCTTTTTCAATGAAACCTTTGGGCTGTTACATATAGATATCTATCCCGTCAAGACTTCCATTAAGGAAAGCTGTCTTGACATCCATTTGCCAGATCTCATAATCTCGGTGTGCAGCGATCGACAAGAGAATACGGATGGACTTAAGCATAACTACAGGCTAAAAGGTCTCCTCATAATCGAACCCTTCTTTTTTAGTATACCCTTTGGCCACTAGCCTTACTTTGAAGGTCTCAACCCTTCCGTCCGGTCCTCTTTTCCTCTTGTACACCCACTTGCATCCAATGGGTTCTACCCCATTGGGTGGTTCGACCAACTCCCACACTTGATTATGATCCATCGAACCCATCTCGGTTTCCATTGCTGTTTGCCACGACTCTGCGTCTTTATCTTGGATTACCTCGTCGTATGTTCATGGGTCTGATTCATCACCGGGAATTAAATCCGAAGATTCTCCTATTCCTATGAATCTCTCGGGTTGCATAGCAATCCTCCCACTGCGACGGGGTTCTAGTTGTGAAGGTGTGACGTGTGGTACATCATCTTGTATATTTGGTATAGGGGTTTGCCCTCTTAACTCGTCTAAGGTAATCTCACTTCTGGGCTTTCTTTTGTTCATATAGTCTTCCTCCAAGAATTTAAAGTGCGAACTAATCACGGTATTTTGATCCTTGGGACTATAGAACATACACCCTTCGTTCCCGCAGGGTATTCTATAAACAACCTTAATTCTGAACGTGGATCCAACTTACCGGATTCCTTGTCTAGCACGTATACCGGACAACCCTAAATCTGCGAATGTCTTAGACTGGGCTTGCGCCCAGTCCACAATTCCATTGGGGTTTTAGGAACCGATTTGGAAGGCACAAAGTTTAGAATGTAAGCCGCCGTTTCCAAAGCGTTACCCCAAAATGATTTGGGTAAATCCGAATAACTCATCATGGATCTGACTATTTCTAAAAGAGTCTGGTTCCTTTGTTCCGCCACACCGTTCTATTGAGGGGTTCCAGGTGCGGTCAACAGGGATACAATCCCTTCGTCCGATTGGTAGTTCAAGAATTCATCGCTAAGGTATTCGCCTCCACGATCAAATCGTAGAAACTTGATACTTCTTTCCCTATGCATCATAAGGTAGATGTATCCATATCTCGAGTAATCATCAGAATGACAAATTACTCATACCCCTTCTTGCTATGATCGTCATTGAACCACACATATCGGTATGAACGAGTTCTAACACTTTGGTGGCTCTATTCCCCTTGGCTCCAAATGCCCTCTAGGTCATTTTACCCTCTAAAAAGGATTCACAAGTTGGAAATGAATCAACTTGAAGTGACTCTAAGGATTCATTTTTCACCAACCTTTGTATCCGTATTAGATTAATATGACCTAATCTAAGATGCCATATAAGTGTTTCGTTCATGTCCGAAGAATGCTTCCTTTTATTACTCGAAATAATCAATGTGTTATTAGATTCAATTTTGTGAGTGGTGTGCCCAAATAATGGTATAAAGATCATCCATTGAAGTTCCGGAACAGATAAACTCATCGTTTCAAGAAATAATAACATCCTTATTAAAAGAAACTGAGTATCTATTCAAAACAGTTTTGAAACTGAAGGTTGAGTTCTATCTAAACTAGGAACATGAAGAACGTCTCTCAAGACCATAACTATATCTTCAAAAGATAGGCGCACTTCTCCCACTGCTTCAGCTGCCACTCTCGTAGCATTGCCCAATGTGATGGGGATCTCACTTCCGTTGAGTCGTCGGGTTAGCTTGAACCCATGAAACAAATGTGATCAGTAGCTCTCGTATCCACTATCCACGAATAGACAGCATACGCCACTTCACAATTTTCGATGACTAGGGTGTGTGAATTACCTAACTTTCCTAGCCTCTTAGGCTTGGAACAGGCAGACCTCCATTGTCCTTTCTCACCGCAACTAAAACACTTCCCCTTCGATGCTACCTTTGCATTTGCCTTTCACAACAATTGGATTTGTGTGGATCCGGCCTTTGGTTCTCTTTCTCTTTTTTCCTCCCTTGGGACCAAAAGAGGTAGACGGACCATTAGCCACCATAACACTAGACTGGTGCTCCATTATCACCTCCACCGAAACTAGAGCTTGCAAGAGCTCGGGCAAATGACTTGTCCGTTCATTCATCTGACAGTTCAGATGAGACTACTCAAAGCTTCTCGGTAGAGGATGGTATATGAAATCAACCCGAGAAGGGACATCAAAATCTGCACCAAGTACTTTCAACTTGTTAAGGTATGTCATTATCTCGAGAACGTGCTCCCTCATGGACGTTCCCTCCACCATTTCCAACTTGACCGAGTCATGTTTGGTGAACTGATTAGTCATGGGTTTGATGTGAAGACATCTCTTCAAGGTTTTCCATGATTTCAACAGCGGATACAGTGTCCTCATGAATATGCCTCAAATTCTCAGACAGAGATGTCAAGATGATGCACTTCATGTGTTCATTATCACGCTTCCAATCATAAACTTTCTTTTCTCATTGCTTGACTTATCATTAGGCTTGTCGGGTATATTAACGTGAATAACCCAATTGTGTTTTCGTGCAGTAAGGACAAATTTAAAATTACATTTCCAATCGATATGATTCTCTCCAAAAAGTTTATTAACTTTAAGTATATTAAACAGTGGATTAAAATGTTGCGACAGGATGAAATGAGAATAAAATATACATTCATATCAATATCTAGAAAAATACGAAATTATCACATAATTCGATCACATCAATTATATTGAAACCTTAAAACAATATAATCATTCCTCAGCCAACATCTCGAAACAATTTAAATGTGCCACGAGGGGTGGTCTATACATTTAAATACATTCAAACGGATTACAAACTTAAAAGTTACAAATCCTTAATTTAAAATTAAAAGTTGACTCCCACTTTGACCACATAAAAATTGACAGGGACTCCGAGGGGAGTAAGTTAATATCAATTTCTTATGCCTAAGTAATAACCATAATTAAATACAGGATTATTATTTTTCTTTGAGCAAGCCACTCGTGGTGAGGGTCAATACCGCCACTAGTAATAATCCACAATCATCCTTTCGGAATTTATTCATGTGAAATCCGTTCTTTTGGCCGATCCGAGGGGGAAATGTATTCCAAAAGAACTTTACAAATAAATAAATTATGGAGGCCAAATTAATCCAATTTTAATATCCGGAATAAAATTCCGATTAAATAAACATACTTAGTAATTTTCGAAAATAAGGTTTTTCTTGGACAATAAAATTCATGCAAACACATATTAACAAATAATAATAAGTGCACGAAATAAAACATCCATCAAGACAAAATTAAACACATTGGAGCACTCAAATCCAATTGTCACGGTTTAATTTCTTCACGTCTTGATACGAAATATCGTCCTTGTTGCTTTCCACTGTTCATCTCGATACGCTCTCACTCGAACAACAACACTTCATTAAAAATAATATCATTTGGGGTTCGGGACGATATTTAAAATCACACAAAAAAATACAGAACTGAAATTAATTAAAATAATTCCTCGGCGCACGCCTCTCGGCCCACGGCGGCTGAGCGCCGGGCAGCAGCCCCGTGCGTGCGCGCGCCACCCGTCGTGCGCGGGTCGTGCGCCTCGCGCACCCCGTGCACCGGATTTCGCCGTTCATTCTCGTTTCTCACCCCATGCATGATTTTACGTCCATGCATGCGCCGCACATGCATGCGTCGTCCGGGTACGCCGTATTTAATTCTTCGTTCTTCGTCTCGATCCGGTTACAATTTATTTTACAAAAAAAATAAATACTTGATCTAGACTAGTCTATTACAATGATCAAATCAAAATAAAAACAACTAATCTACTCGTGGATTTTCTCACGAGAAAAACGAATTCGAACGAATCGAATTAAAAATAATTAATTCACACGCATGAAAAATTAAAATCATTAAAACCATGACAATTGGATACCTGCAAAAAAGATCTAGTAATTCTACTATCCAATTTCAATTTAATGTTTAACAATTTAAATTCCAATTTAAAGACCAGAGCCCGAAACCGTGGCTCTGATACCAGTTGTTGGGAAAATAGGGGTGCCCGGAATCTATTCGGGATGAAATTTAAATACGAATTTAAATTCAATTATTACTAGCATGAATTAATCCTAATTAATTCAAATAATAATTCCAACAACAAATTTAACATCATGCATGTTGAATTAATTCACATAAAATCTAGGCGGAATAAACAAGAATTTATGTGACTTACGTACCTCTTGTAGAATTGGCCTTTGAATAAACGGGACAATCACGATCACACTTTATCAACCCAAAACCCTTCTCAAGTATTTCCCTTTCGCCTTACTTGATCACCGGTGGGAGATGCTTTCAAGTAATTAGAATAACAAGGAAGAAAGAAAAAATAGTGTTGCTGATTTTTTTTTCAACGCTGTGAAAAGTAAACTGGAGATGAAATAATTATCCCCTATATATAGGAGAGAGGTGAACGAAATTTAGGTGTATTTTAGGGGAGAGAAAATCTTTTTTTGGCCTCCAAGAAATCTTGAATATATCCCATATATTCTTTTCTCCATAAAAAAATATTCCACAAAAATCTCACCCTCCTAATATATGCAATTTTCAAAATTTATAGATTGAGAATGCAAGATTTGGATCTTCTTGAATTTATGAGATAATCTTGTATTCCAAGAATACTTATCTTCCATAATATCTTTCCAAGAAAATCAACAAAATCTTTTCTCTCTCCATATCTCTTATTTTCGAAAATCTCAAGAAAAATAAGCAAATATATTTTCTTTTATTTTAATCACCTTATTATTATTGGGCTACTTAATGGACTACTTGAGGGGCCTTTAGGAGAATTAAGATTGGACCTCCAATGGGCTTCTGAATTTCAATATTGAGCCCCAATATAATTCAGCCCATTAATATTAATTAGTACCACTAATAAATTAATATTGCACTATCCATCTTAATCCATATTACGATAATATGGGCTCCCGGTTATTATTTCCCGCGTTTAAGATTATCAAGTCCATTAATTAATTAAGCTTCTGAATAACTCTAAATTGATTAATATATTTCACCTTGGAGTAAAGACAACTCAACATTATTATCTGTACCGAAGAAACTGATTCTTCACTTGCAAGATTTGGTACGATAAAACTTCTGAGCCCACCAAGGGGACTAATCACACGAGGCGTACTCGCACGCGTTTCTCCGTATTAAATCTTAGCAACCGTCGTATGATTAATTTTACTGCCCAAAGCACAAGGTTTGAAGTCACGATGATTCTCACCCAGCATGAATCAAAGCAGTAACCATTAAGCACACACGGTCCTATTTAAGTGACGGAGATTAAGAAACCAATAACCACTGAGGTCTAATTCTTCACATTTCAGAACAGAAGAATTTATCCTCGATGTAGGTCCTCTTCAACACATACTAAATGTGCTAGTGCAATCTCTTGGTTAAGACAGGCCAATTTGAGATGTACACATCAACCTTTCACGGTGGATTGTTCAATTCCACCTGGGTCGTGAATTTATACGTTTTAGTTACAAGGAAACCGTTAATGTTATCTTCCGTGATCGGGTATCACCACATTAACTACAATGTAACTAGTACTATTATGAACTGTTTGCAATAAATACTCAACATTCAATCATATTTAAAGCATATGCGATAAAAGAATTATTCTCATAAACAAGTGTTTGATACACGAGTTATACAAAGTAAAAACATACTTTCACGTATAACTCCAACAGAGGGATCCTCCATTCGGGCAGTGGGTTGGGGTTTCTGGGTGGTGTTCCAGCCATTTTTTGAGATTGTAATGGAGACTAGGGTTTCGATCAATTTTGGAGAGTGGGATGCCATATTAGAAGCAAATGTGGGAGTATATATACAATATAATTTGGTTGTTATGTGGGCCACACATTGTGATATTATTTTATTAATGGGGGGAATTGTAGTAAATTTTCCCTTCAAATTAAATTCCACAATACTTGTTTATAAGAATTTTGTGTGTTTACTTTTCAAAAAAAAAAAAAATTGATATAGTGCCAAATTAATTTATAACAAAAAATATAATGAAAATGATTCATACATTCATCATTGAGGGGTATTGATTGTTTACACTAAAACATATTATTTATTTTTACTGAAAGTACTCTCTCCGTCCATGAAAAATGGGCTTGTTACATTTATCACGGTTATTAAGAAAGTTGATATAATATGTAAAAAGTAAGAATATTGTGTCAAATCAAGTACAAAATAAATTGTTTTAAAAATGTTATGTGTGTGTGTTGAAAAAGTAGATAAAGTTTATTCTTACCATTTTAGGCAACATGACTATTTTTCGTGGACGGCCCAGTAAGGCAACCATGACTATATTTTGTGGACGGAGGGAGTATTAGTTGTTTTCCATGAAAAGTTTTAGTTATTTACTAGGAAAGAAACTGAGACACGATCGATATACACAACTAATACCCTTAATTACGTGAAAATCATTAATATCCTATATGATTTATATGTGTACAAACAATACAAGAAAATAAAAAATTACCAGCAAAATTAGAATTGCCTACAAAAAAATTACAAATAAAAACTTTGTAATAAGAATTGTCTACGATATGCCCACAAAATATTCTAATTATGAAAGCTTCGTAGTTCTCAACCTAGAAACAACTTGCCTGCGGAAATAATTTGCCTACGTAATTAAATTTCTAAGTATAATTACCTACAACTCATTTGCCTACTAAATTTTACCTACAACACAATTTGTTATAAATTTTGTAACCATAATGGCAATTTCCAAAGTCAATTTTATATTTTCTTGTAGTGAAATTTCACTCCTTATGTACTCTTAATTTTATATTATTTTGCACTAGATAAATAAATGACAATAGAGTGCACGTTTCTTGGATAGCACGTTCATATTTAGGTTGTGGATGTTGCAGCCGATTTGGCTTATTAATTAATGGATTTACATTTTTCAGTAAAAAATTAAAAAAATAACTCTATATGATCATTTTAATAATAACATCCATATCTAATATATATATATATATATATATATATATATATATATATATATATATATATATATATATATATATACATATTAATATTTTACATATGGGAAAAAAAATTCCAGCAAAACATTTACTACATTAGTACATAAACATTAAAATTTACTGATTAAACATACTACTAATACTACATTACTAATTAGTAATTACACATACTAATAAATTAACATTAGTAATTAAACATTACTAATTAACAAAAGGATCATGGTAAAGGATAGGGAGTTGTTTGCTGCTTGCATGCTCCAATTTCAGCCTCATGGAGATCTTCCAGAGCACGCTCAATCAGAACTTTGGCCCTCACCTGCTCCTCAACAGTAGAAGCGTTCTTCAAATCGATCTCAAGATCAATGATTTTGACCTTCAGGGTGAAGATTTTCTGATGGAACAACTTCAGTCTTTCAATGGCCAATTCGATCAAAACTCTTCTCCTCTGATCCAAAATTGTAAAAAATGAGTGTAAGGATTTTTCTGATTCAAAATTCCCAAAAAACCCTAAAAAATCACACCTAAAACCAAACCTTGAAAACCGTTGTTGTCGGTGCTATCTCTCTGAACTTCATTTTCATAACCTCCATTAAACTATCAACGAGATCCTACATTGAACAAAAATAATTGAATAATTAGAACAAAAATCGACCTATGCAAGAATCGACTAATATATATACATGAATAGATTTAAAATCGATATAAGCAACAATGGATCTAAAATTGATCTAAACAAGAATCGACCCAAACAATAGAAAATCAACCCAAGTAAGAATCCATGGACATGCAGAAGAATCCATCCAAAATCGGTAGATCTAGGCAAGGATCTATGAAAATATAGTAGAGATAATGCAAAATCTACAAAATATATCTACCATTTTCTCAAGATTTCTTTCGAGATATTTTTCCAGAGATTTTGAGTGAGAGAAAGTAGAGTAGGAAAGGAGTCTCCTCGAATTAGTTCTTTTTTACTGAGATATATAGACCTTTGGACTACCTATCTATCAATTAAACATAGACACCTTACCCTTTACGTGTAAACACGGTAGTAATTGGTAGTGTAGTGATTAAATGTATAGTTTTCTGTTAAAAACTAAATATAAGTATATTACAAACAATTATTGATACTCTTTCATTGGAATTAAATGTATCATTTATGTTAAAAGTTATTAAATAGATAGTTTATTACTAGTAGTTCTGGGTGGTATTACTAATATTTTTTCCTAGTGTTACTAATACTAGTGTTTATAAATATTAATTATATTCTTTACGAGTGTTACTAATCGTCTTTATACATATTATTAATAGTCTTTTTGAATTTTACTAATCGTGTTTATACATATTATTAATAGTTTTATTTAGGGTGTGAAAATAATAACTTATTTCTTGTGTTACTAATATATAATAGTAGTTGTACTACCCGTGCTTCGCATAGACGAAATTTATTACAATTATTTTTGTAAGTAATGCATAATACAAAAAAAAAAAAAAAAATCTAATTATCATAATCATGCATTCATTGTATCCTATATTTAAAGTGTAATAAGAATAATATATTATTTTATTCAAGGATATTTTGTTCTTAATTTATACTTATATTCATGTATATGATTTATATAACTACGAACAATGGTGAATGTAATGGTAATTAGGGTTTGCACAGTGGTGAATGTATATAGTAATGAGGGTTTGCAAGTGCACTGCGTATACCCTCAACAAGTCACAACTAATATACTTGAAACTACTAACACATTAAATGAAAACTTTAATATTGTGGAATATAAACAAGATTCGAGACGTAATTTAAATGTGTATCGTCTAACTATAACGATAAAAGTGTGTATATATGTGGAAATTTGCTATTAAATACATATATATAAAAAGGAAAATAATTGAATGAAATATATTATAAGATATGAATTTAGTAGCCACTTTCATTTAATATATTATATAAATAAACATGAAAAATTATATGCCTCTCCCATGCCAATCATAATTCACAGCCACGATCCAATTAACTACTCACGATCCATTGTTGACCTCTTCTGTGAATCAACATGTCAAATTTAGGCATTTTCAAGCAACATTAATAGATAAAAAATATTTTTTTTTGAAATATATACATATTTGAAATAATGTTTAACCGATACGTGAAAAAAAAAAAAAGATGCATATATACATATTTGAAATACAATCCCTCTAAATTTACAATAAGTAATGTAACACCCCTAATTTTCTAATTAATTATTTCGAGGTACATGCATTATGAATTTTATTTCATGTTACGAGACAAGGCAACACTATGCTATGACTATGTTACTATGTAGGTTCAAATATTTCATGATCAAAATGCATACTGAACATTTATATATTTACCACATGTATTATGATTTTTCCTTGAGCATATATATGACAGTCATTTTAAGAAATCAAGCGAGATATTCAGATAGTTTTAAGAGTTGATTACCTGAATTTCGAGGACGAAATTAATATTAGGAATTCACGGTATTTTTTTCGTCCTCTCCTTATTATTTTGAACGTGATATAGTATCTGATTTCTATCATCTCTCATATATACAATACGTAGTTGTGCATTTGGTTTTTTTTTTTTTTTTTTTAATATTAAATTGGGTTGGTTGTATATTTGGGGTTCAATCGGTGATAATTAGATATTAAAACTTTTGGGATTCAAGTTTGACATATTAGGATGTATTAGAAAAGAAAAAAAACAGCTATTCTCCCAATGGATTTAAATACTTTAGAGAATTAATTTCTATCGAAATCCATGTAGTAAGATTGACTTGATGGGAATTCTATTTAGGAGTTTGAACTAATGGTATACATTTTTGTTAGTTCTGGAAATTTTGTTTGGGAGGTTGTTTAATGGTACAGTACATAAGTTTAGTAGATTAGGAAGTCTTTGTGGTTTAAATATATGATCATGATTAAAGGGTAATTAAGAAATTTTATGCGCATGGATTAAAACTAAGGATTTATTTTATATAACTTTTCTAAATATATTTCATTTTCTAGTTCACGCCTTTTTATTCAAAATTATTATTGTGTTTTTGCAAAATTTACTACTATAAAAATTGGGGCGTGACAAGTAAACATTGGACTATAAATCTTATAAAAAACTTTTCAGAATACTAGGTCTAAATGTTACAAAAAATACTAATTTGAAACACATAAGAGCGAAATTAAAAGACAACAAGTTGAGGTAAAGAAAATGAATGATGAAATGATCGGTTTAAATAACCTACAAAAAAAAAAGCAGCTCCTAATTTGAGTCGGTTGATCCGTAGGACCACATTTCATCAACAGAAACCCTAAAACCCTAAATAGTTTGAGTAGGAAAGTTTTTGGACCATTTATCTACCTTTTCTGACTTGAACATCACCATTCATTCTTTTTAGACTAAATACGGTAATTTCGACTCCTATTTACCATTACATTCATCTTTAGGTAGTAATAAGGTAGTATTATTAATAGTGTTTCGTAGTGTTCCAAAGAGTGCAGGGCAATATTACCAATAGGGTTTATAAGTAATACTAATTATTTTTCCTAGGTTTACTAATGTTTTTCCAATTGACTATAAAAACGGTGATTTTTTTCAATATTGCTAATATAATTTTAGGGTTTTTTGTTAGATTGCAATTTGCGAAAATGATGTGATTTTATTTGCAACTAACCCTATTATTAATATACCAGATTCATACACATTATTAATATTTTTTAAATTGATTTTAAACATTTTATTTCAATATTATTACTAGGAAGGGTTTTTTGGGTTTTAGGGTTTTAGGTTTAAGGGTTTAGGGTTTTTAGGTACTAATAAGGTAGTATTGCTAATAATGTTTGGTACTCTCTTCCTACTAGTGTAAGGCAATATTACTATTAGTGTTTAGTTGTCTTCCTAATAGTGTAGGCCAATATTGGTAATAGAATTTAGAGTATTATTAATGGTACTGTTTGGAGTTTAGGCTTTTTGTTTTTGTATTCCACATAATGTTTGCTAGTGTTACTAATAGTAGTTATAACTATTACTAATAGTTTTTTCTAGTATTATTAATACCATTTTCTATAGTGTTACTAATATTTCTTTACTTGAATTTTAACAATTGTTTTTAATATTACTAATAACCACTTAGGCAAAATACGATAGGGAAAAAAAAAGCCAATAGTAGTTCTAGTTGTGCAAATGGAAAGTATTCAAAAAAAAAAATAGTGATATATATATATATTCATTCGAACTAGTAACGGAATTATTATTGAAACATACTACTATTTATTCATTTTTTTAATTCTAATATGTCAAATTTTGGTTGACCTGCATTTAAAATGTGAGATTATGTTTGTGTGCTAATGATGTGTATAATTGAGGAAATAATATTGATCAAAATTACATTCATTTTCAATATAAATTTTATTTAACAATTTTTTTTAACGTATACATATACTATAATTTATATTTGTCAAAACTTCTTCAAAACAAGCATAGGCTAATTCAAAATTCAATTGGCCCAACAGATATAATATGACCCAATACATAAAATGAGTATATAATTTCTATTATTAATGGGCCAAATAAATTTACTAATACATAATTTAAAAAACAGAGAATAAGGCCCAACAACAAAATAATTTTGGGCCTTTATATTATACACAACCCAATAAAACTTTTATGGCCCAATTCGTAAATCAACAACCGCCTACCCACCCAGTCCCACACACGAACTTTTCATAGCACCAAGAAACCACATATAAAAAATGGCAGTTTTGCATCCCCTGCATGATGCATCAACAAAAAATTAACTTCAACTACGAAGCCACTATAAAAAAAACTATCATTTCCGTGTTGCAAACTGGAAACTGAAATTGCTACATTACATCTCAGTTGGGTTTTCACTACTACTGGATTTATCGACATTTGTGTCAACGAAGAAGACTATATGAACTATGTATTTATTATCGACCTCTGTTTTAGCAAAGAAGATGATGAACAGTGTTGAATTTTAATTTTTGATAAAAATCTTTCAGCAAAGAAGACGATGGATAGTGTATTTGTTTGCCTCCATTCTATCAACCTCTATTTAACATACCATACTCGAAAAAAGGGGGAAAATGAGAACGAAAAGGTTGAGGAAAATGACGCTTAGTTTGCCGCCAATGTAGAGAGAGGGAAAGGAAAATGACGCCTTAAATCTTACCTTTTTGGAGCTAAAAGGAACAGTAAATACACCCACAAATGTGTAGTGAATTGTAGTGAATCACCTCAATAAGCATTTTTCTTCCAAAATTACCCCCTTCGCTTTGGAGACCCGTACCTTTAGATTAAGGCTTGAGAGGATGTCAACCTCATCGTTAACATCGCTATCACTGGCGCTGTCGTCATTATTGAACAAGTCTAATTTCTTAACTATAGAGAAATGACAATGACAATGACAAGACACACATACAACTACATCGATTTTCTCTCCATTAAAATCCCTGGATATAATCACATGCTCTTCCCAAAGATCGTCTTTTAATGTGAAAGGGAGGTCACGTGGGATTATTACATCAGACGTCTAGGAGATCATGTTAAATATTAATTACTAAGGGAGCGCTTGGTTAGCAATTCTTCAATGGTAATGAGAATGAAAATTTATTTCCATCTATACTCTCATAAGAAAAATGATATGTTAGGGGAAAAAGTGTTCCAATGGTGACACCATTGCTAGTGCCATGCCCCAATTTTGGAGTAGAAGTAGACAACAACTGGTTGTTGGTGGAGGAATGAGAGAGTGATTGAGGAGGATGCTTGTAGGAAGAGAATAGTATAATCAAAATGGAGTAGTGCTTACCTTATTTAGGAGGAGAGATAGAGATTTTGTTCTCATGAACCATGCTAATTACACTAATTTTTAATCCCATTCCCATTACCATACCATTGAAGAAGAGTTGTTAAGCAAACACCCCCTAAATTTTAAGTTTAAAGTACAATGATAATAGTAATAAAAAAGAGAGAGAAAATTAAGGAGAATTACACTCGGTATGAACATCTGCTTGACCTTGATTTCAGATTTAATAATCTTGACTAGTTGTTGATCTATTTGCTTCTTCACGTCAGTAGAGAATTGATGATGAGAAATTGCGAATGAATATTGATATCAACCGTTGTGAGAGTACTTCCTCTAGAGGAAATTGCACGAACTGCATTAGGAACAATCTTAGAGGATGTTAATTGTTATGCGAAGCATGGTCATTTCTGATTTCTTTTCTTTTTATCAGCAAATGAAGTGCTTTTAATAGTTTTAATGATAAAGATTAAATTCTGTGTGTATATAATGCACGGTATTAGCTAGTTTGCTTTGCCTTCACAATCAAGAAACTTAATTATTTCTTGGAAAATAATTAAACAATCTATTAATTGGTATATATATATATATGATCTTTAGGGGATTTCTTTAAAAATTAGGGATATATTACCATTTTCTTTCTTAAGAAATTGATTTCTTGGAGAAGAGTCGATCTTTTTCTTCTCATTTCTTTTATTTCTTTCTGCAATTTTTCAAATTTCCATTTCTTTTTGCAATTTAGTAGTATATATTTTCTCACAAATTCCTAATATACTGTACTATACTAACAAGAAAGAGAGAAATCACCAAATCAAGAAGCGAAGAAATCGTCGTGCGAAGAAATTATTGGTTTGGTATTTTTTAATTTATATAATATATATTTTTATATTTAGAAAAAAATAGTTATGTCTCAAATTGATATCAGACGGGCTCCATATGTACAAAATAGTTTGAAATCAGGGATCATGTGCCGAGCACGTTTAATTTATTAGAGCTAATTCGGGCCACTTTTTTTTATCTTGATTTGCAACTTTTCTAAACTCGTGGTCCTTAAATTATTAGCCCGAAGACCCACAATCCTTAAATTGACATCCCGAACACCTACAATCCTTTTTTGGCTAACCCCAAAAATTATTGACCTTAAAATAAATTATTCCTCGGTACGACACTATAATGTAAGACAAATTTGATGAATGAAATAAATAAATAAATAAATTTGACAAAAAAAAAAAGTAATAAAGAGTATAAAATACTTGGTAAGTGAAAAATATTATAGACAGTTAAAGTACAATTCTAAATTAGTGGGACAACAAAATTATGTTTACAATTTTATAATGATATAATTTAATCAAATTAGAAAAGTAAATAAATAAATAGCTAGCTAGAATGAAATTAAAAAAATTATAAATTTATAGGTAGTCTAAATCATTAAATTTACAAGAAAAAATTGGTGAAAATATTTGTATAAACAAATAAAAATTAATTAATTAGATAAAAAAAATGACTCAAGTTATATACACATACAATTAAATACATAAAAATAAATAAATAAAGAGTGTGCCCTAAGTGAAACACGTCTCCTTCGGAGTCTATTAGACTCCTCTAGAGAGTCTCAAATGGAGGGATTTGACTCCATTTATTTTTACTATTTAAAAATTATATTTCTATTTTGAGATTCAGTGTTTACCTTAAACAAGAAACTTGGAAAACAAATTTGTTGTAATTTAGTAGTTTATAAAACTAGTACAGTAGATGATAATAATCAAGTTTAAAACGACACATACTGTTTCCGAAAATTGGTACATTGCAAAAAATATTGTATAACTAACAAAAAGAGAAGAATAGTCGAATCAAGAAGAGAAGAATTTTTGTGTTCAACTTCTTCCGTGCCCCACAACGAAAAAAAGAGAAGAAAGAAGAAGATGAAATTAAAGGATATTAGCTAGGAATTTATAACGTAGGCATAAATAAATTGATTCCATGTATCAGGTACTCCGGGAAGACACCAATGGATACAATCTGAAAATCTCTTGTAGTCTTTGAACTGATCTTTATCTTCACTTTTCCAAAATGCTTTATAAATTGATGGACGTGCATCTTCCCTATAACCCGACAATTGAGTTATATTCAAATATTCTACATCTAACCCTGGAGCTCGTTTTTTAAGCTTCTCTATTGTTGATTCTGCTATCTCCATCATACTTCGATTTACTGCATTGGGCCAATACGTGTCGTTAAAAATTGGCTCAGTTGTGTTGTGGCATTTCGAAGTCGTTCCCCAATGTGTGTATCTACGATTCATGTTGATGAGTTTTGATTCAAATTTCATGTTACACAATTATAGATAAAATCATGACAAAATTAATTGTATTTAGTTACTAGTTAGTAATCAATTGTACATGTAACTCATCAACAATGGTATGTACCACAAGAAATCTACAAAATTCAGAAAAATTAAAACTTACCCTTTACTATATGGGGAGAAGCCCATCAAGAACACCTTAGTCTTGTTTCGATCAATTTGCATTTCCATCCACTCCGACCAAGTGTTTAGGCCAATTTCATATAGAAGCAGCCGGTTAGAATGTTCGACCTTTATTTCTACTGCATCTGGGCTGCCAAATGATCCCCACCTATCATGATATATATGTATGCATTTTCATTAGTAATTAAATTATAGAGTATGAAATTGATACCATTAGATGTGTTTACTTATACCATAACAATATTTCACTCTAAAATTTCAATTTACAAGTTTAATAGTACTAGTGGATGCATATTATGATATCAGTGAATACATCTAATGATTTTAATTTCACATGTGCATTGAAAACTTTGTGTAAATCATAATATTATTTAATCAAAATCTTGACCTGCCTTACACTCACATTGCAACAATACCCGGATTCAACCACCACGCAAATGAGTCAAATACAAGTATATCAGCATCGATCCAATGTCTCCCATGTTTTTCTATTGATTTGATTCGCACTATTTGTGATGTTATACCCCCGTGATGAAACATATCATCACAATTTGTCTCAACAAGCAGTGGGGCCCAGTAGAACCCAATTGTCGCATCGTATTCCTTTTTTGAATTAATTTACCAAAAACAAAATCTCAAATATCATATCATATTGCAGTTATATTTGCTGAAAAATGACAAATACTCATTTTTAGTTCATACTATTCGAATTTAATCCATTCTAATCTATACTCTTTTTTTTTTTCCATCAATTCTAGCTCATATTTTCAGTTAAAAACATCTTCAATCACATTTTCAGACAAAATTCGTCTGATGTGGACGCTCTAATCAACTTGTGCTACTGATGTGTACGCTACAAGAAAATTGACTTTTAATGACAAAATCTTGTCACTATTACTTCTCTAGTTAAAAGTTTTTAGTGACAGGAAAATGGTCTTTAATGACAAGGCATGTCACTAAAGATTATGATTCTGTCATTAAAAACTTTTAGCTTAAAAAACAATAGTGACATGATCTCTTTCATTAAAGATCAATTTTTTTTTTGTAGTGGTATCAATTATATAATTAAAAAAAATCATAATTGTATGGACTAGAATTTATGTGGATTCTGACGTTAACATTAGAGGCAAGATGCTTGAAAATGTGATTGGGGATGTATTTAAGTAGTAACAAAAAGTATGTGTTAAAATTAATGAAAAAAAAGTATAAGGTAGAAAATTGATTAAATTCAGAAAAGTATGGGCTAAAAAGGATTTTTTTAGCCAATGTAAAAGTGAATTTGAATATATTTAATTAAAATAGAAGATTTCGTATGCATTTGACCTGCCTTAATATGAAGATACCAAAGGTTGCCACTCAGATTCATTGATTTGGAAGATGAAAGAGGAAGATATGGTTCAATTAGGCAAAGCATCGATTTCCATTGATTTCTATTCAAGGAATCTCCTACATAAATTAGTTTTTTTCCTCTGATTTTCTCCAAAAATGCTCCCCCATCAAACCTATATCAAAAATCAACATTATATCATCAATTAAACTTCCAAATGAATACACATAATACTCCCTTCGATTCAAAAAGTGAAGTTTTAGAGTGCAATTCTTATTTCAAAATGTTTGATGTTTTACACATTTTTATACCTTATTTATTCATTATATTCCTATCTCAATCTTTCTAAATTATCACTCAAAATTTACCATATTTTTTATTATTTCTACTCTCTAAAAAAACAGTTGACCATAGTCCATCTATACAAGATAAGAGATATTTGGGGGAGAGAGAAGGAACTAAAATTAAGAATGTGATAAATACTTTTAAAAAAATATAAGAGCATAATAGTCAACATACACCACTTCTTAATTTTGACAACAAATCCTAAAACTTCGCTAATTTTGAATTGAAGAGAGTATAATATTTTCAAATGAACAAATAATATTTTTAGAAAAAATATCGCTTTCAAAATACAAACGGTCTGACACAATTTTTTTGTCAAAACAAAAACTATAATTTACGAACCTTGGAAGGTCACATTGATGGGGTTGCCATCTCCAATTCTGAAATTTCAAATTCTTTCTCCCATGAAACTCACAAGAAAAATCACCCTCCATGAAAGAACATTCTTTCTCTTTGTAATGAGGGTAGAATACGCCGTCGTAAACCCATTTACCTGAAAATAAGTTGCACTCTTGAATTGTACCATTTTTAGTACCTATAACATGTTTCTCTTCTTTAAGAAGAAGTATGTTTTCGACGCCGACAAGGTTGCCGTTGTTGTACTTTAGATGAAGAACGGAGGCCACCAACATAAAAAGGATGAGGCTTACAATCTGTGGAATTATTAGCATACTTTTCCATGTAATAGGAGATGTTTTGTCATTGTGTTCTTTTACATTTTTTCTTCCTGTCATATTGTTAGAGGATTAAGCCATCAATTTACGTTTTCCACATGTATTTATATATGTACATATAATCTCGTAAATTTCATGTGTTTTTTTTTTTTTTTTTTGCGAGATAATTTAGTTAGCGTTGATTATATCATCAATGTAAATGTGACATATACAAATAAAATAAAATATGAGATGAAATATATACTACTCCAAATAGTAAGGCTTTCATTATCATTTATCACTATTAGCTCATGTGATGATTTATAAATTACAGCATACGAAAGTGATGGAGAATGAGATGAAATGCATTGAATGACGTCCCATAAGTAAAAAGTTTATAAATTCAGTAACACTTGTGTGAATTAATTGTACATATATAATTTCCGAGTAATGCTATTAATTGAAACGAGTAATACAATTTAAAAGGAATGCACGACACAATGGTGTATACAATAATTTACCTTATAAAATTACCACAATTTTTGTTGTTTGTACTATTTTGGTAGGATTTATAAATCCTTATTAGTTAACTACATCCAGTTATACTTTGTAATTAATTAGAATATAACCTGTGTTTATTTTTATTAATAAGAGAATCGTAACTTGTGTATTATGATACACACAATTTAAGTTCCAAATGTATGAAGTTTCTGAAATAAAAAGAAACACAAGGGAGGATGCATTTAGATTTTAGCATGTTATTAAATGTTTTGCCTTTATTGTGGAATTATTGCACAAAAAAACTATTGGGAAAATAAAGAATTTATAGTGTAAAGGACATTTAATTAATTGAGTATATATCCAAACCTTTTGTTACTAATTTTTATTAATAGAATCATGTATATAATTTTATTACTATGGTAAGCATTACATGGGGTTAAAGTTAAAATCGTTTCACAACTTTTCATATTTATTGAAAAGGTTCCACAATTATATTTTCCCTAAATAGTCCTATACTAGTGCAGTACCTGCGAATTTCGCGGGCTGTTAGAAATATTCGACAAATGTTTTAGAAAATATTACAGTTGTTCGTATTAATTGTACAACATTTTACAATCATTCATGATTTTTCCTCTTTGAAATTTATTTTGAGGCACACACACACATCTCGCCAACACTCACAGTGGAAAATTAGTTAATTTTTTCAAACACAATCAACCAATTTAAAATAAGCATTTAATATTATTCGAACAATACTACAGATTTCTGAAAACTTCTCTATAAACAACAGTCATTGTATACTTTGACGGTTTACCCTCCGAATCAAGACTTAAATTTTTTAGTCCACTCCTGCTTTTTACTCTAGAAACCGCAACATACAACTGCCCATGCGTGAATATCGATTTCGGAAGATAAAGTCCAACAATAGAAAACGACTATCCCTGACTCTTATTGACCGTCATAGCAAAATAAAACAACACCGGAAACGGATGCCGAGTTAAATTCACAGGCATAGTTTGATCTGAGTTTGTCAAAGTCATTCTTGGAATATAGACCTTACTGCCAATATTTCGGCCGGAAATAATCTCAGCCTCGAGTATGTGATTTCCAAGTCTAGTGACAATTAATCTTGTTCTGTTGCACAAACCGAACTTTTGATCAAGATTCCTCAGAAGAACTACCGGCACACCATATTTCAAGATCAAATGATGATTTGACATTCCCGAACATTTCACCGAATTCAAGAACTCAACAGACACCGCGTCACCATGACCCCCTTCACGGAACTCCGATATACACACACTATCGGAACTCAAGTATTTTTTACTATCCCCGGGAAACATTGACAAGATTTTTTCATTGATTGACTTTACATTGCGATGAGTAGGTGCAAGTATTGATATATCCTCAAAATATTTATGCATACGCATATTATCAACAATGGATGGATAAATACTTTGAATTATAGACGCAATTGGATCACTCACATTGGAAACCAAGATATCAGGAGGAATTTCAATCTCGGCAATGCCATCAACGATATTCCCAAGCGTTCCATCACCCAACTTCAAAATCCATCTCGAGAACTTCACGCCATCATCCCCACCAGTGACGTTGTCAATATCTCCACGATGCAATCTCATGTTTCTTGTCAAAGTCAATACCTGACATACATAGAGAAGAAGAATTTAAAAAAAAATGATCCGAACGATTTAAATATTTTAAAGACGAAACCTTGCAGTAATCCCACAAATAAGATGAATTGATGCTTGCATGCACAATATCCTCCCGGTTTTACCACCGAGCGGCAGGTCACTCTGTTGGTGATCAATATTTATCGAGTGGATTAATGACTGTTTAATTTCAGTTTAAAGATCATCAATCAATTACGTGTGATTGGTTACCACCGTAAATGATAAATCGAGGTTCGGGTTATGAAATCGGATATACGAAAGTCGAAATCGAAATAATTTCGTATGTGTGCACGTTTAGGTGCGTTAGTGTGTGTTTTGGGAGTGTTTATGAATTTGAACTTGTATTTCTTAAGTTGGAGAGCAACTATTTATAGAGACTAGCAAGCATGAGGTGTTCCTGACTCTTGGTCTCCCTAGCCTGCATGCTTGACATGTGTCTCTTTGACCTTATCTAAGCTGAATCTTAGTTACAAAGTCTTCTTTGGTCCTATCTCGGACTCATTGTTGTTCGCCTAGGTCGGTTTGACGGATCTTGATGATTCTCCAACTGAAAGTTGTTCGCCTCTGGGGATTGCACCTTGGAAGTTGTTCGCCTTTTGGCTTTATTTAGCTTGGCTTTGGGATTTTAGTCCTTTGTTCACTGGTATACATCTTAACTGCGTTGTATCATAGTTTGACCAATTTGTTCGTCATTGGCGACTTCACAGTTGGCTCATTCTTGGTCTCGGGTCTTAATACCTGTTCGCCTATTAGTTGTCCGTCGATGGAGTTGTTCGTCATTTTATACACCTCCCGGATTGGTAGATGCACCCCAATCCTGATTTTCTTTGCTCAAGCCCTTAATTCTTGTTCGCTCCATGCTGGATGATGTTCGCCTATCAACAATGCCCCCTATCCTGACTAGATGTTGCCTCAGACGAGCAACTTTGTGGCGAGCAACTGTAGTTAGGATATTGTTTTGGTCAAGACTTGGATGAACAGCATCTTTGTGACGAGCAACATCATGGCGTCCGTTTCGTCTTCCCATGATCTGGGGAGATCACGAAGATGACGCCAGCGCAATGATTGCGCGCTGTTCACGCGCGAGCAGTCCCGAGGCCACGCGTCCCTATAATTGCTCATAGGTCCTTCGACTTTTAGTTTGGCTCGGAATTCACCCCTTTTTCTCATAATTAAGTCCCTGAATTTTTAGGAAATTAGGCCTTGGACCCCGTTTTTGCTTGGGGTATAAATAGTGGGAAAACTGAAATTTTTCCCACTTTTCCTTCTCTTACTACAGTGCTCCGGCGATTTCCTCCTCCCTCCGGCGATTTCAAGCTTTTCGACGTCCGTCCTCTAGCATTTTGCCTTCAAATTTCAATTCCCAGGTAGTTACTCTTTTTTCTCTCTTTTTCTCTACTTTTTCTCTCGAAAATTCTTTTGCCGCCGTGTGGATCCGAACGCCACCGTCTTCTCCGGGAAAGCGCCGCCGTCTTCAACACTCTCTGCCGCCGCTTGGATTTTTCTCTCCCTCCTATGTCTTCGCATTCGAGCAACAAAACCGAGGAGACCCTAGATCCCCTTTTCCCAACTGTTGTCTACGATCCACGACCAGTTGAAGTTTCTTCAGCATCGAACGCTCACGTGGATTCAGTTGTTCGCTCTGTGGAAAACACCGGTGTGGGCCCATCTGAGAGAGAACTAACAGTTGTGGCGAACAACAATTTGAACGACAACTCTTCGTCTTCCGCTGAATCTGAAGATCCAGGTCTTGACGAACTCACCCGCGAGTTCTTGGAGGGTATTAACTTCCCATCCCCAAAGATATTGGAAAATGAGATTCCAACAGGAGTTGCTCGGCCATTCGAATGGCAAGCATACGCTGAGGAGTATGCGAACAGCTTTCCTCGCCCACAGAGGCAAATTATGGACAAGGTGAAAACTGGAT
Source organism: Ballota nigra (assembly GCA_947034835.1). Lineage (NCBI taxonomy): Eukaryota > Viridiplantae > Streptophyta > Magnoliopsida > Lamiales > Lamiaceae > Ballota > Ballota nigra. The sequence goes on along the minus strand of OX344720.1, from coordinate 68,397,350 downwards.
ACCAGGCGAGCAAGATCAAAAGTGTTGTTCGCGAAGATGAACTGGACTCTATCCGCAGGGATTACAAAATCCCATATGATATTCACATGTGGGCCCCTCGGAGAAAGGAAAGAGCTGATCGCCCACCCCCAGGATGCACGGCGATCAACATTCACACCTTGATCGCCGGATTAAGGCTGCCTCTTCCACCCATTGTTGGTCGATTCCTGGAGGCGACCAACTTGGCCATCACCCAAATTACTCCAATTGGGTGGATGAATCTCTTAGGCTCCATGTGCTTGTTCGCCTTGGAGGGGTACGTTGATCGGCTTACTGCGGAAGAGATCAACTACCTGATGACAATTACAAAGTGCCCCCTAGGAGAAGAAGGTTACCACTATCTCAAGGCCAGAACCGGGCTAAAAATGGTGGAAGATGTGCCCAACAAGGTTTACAACTGGAAGCAACACTTCTTCTTCATTGGGGGTGATTGGCGAGCATCTTCTGGTCCACACGGCGGCCCTGGACGAATAAATTCTCCAGCAGTTTATGGAAAACTGAAACGTAAGTTCTCTTCTTGCTCGCCTTTGAGTTAAGCTGTTCTAATTTAACTTTTCTTGTTTGTTCGCAGGCCCTCGTCTACCAAAGTGGGATTCGGAAGAGGAGGAGCTGAGCCCCGAGTTTCTATTTACTTCGTGCTTGGTTGGCCTCCGCAATAGGGCAGATAGGACTATTGACTATCTTTGTCGAGCAAGGTGTCAAAGAGCTGCTCGCCTTTTGACATACCCACACCATTTGGAGGCCCAGGTCGAGGTGCCCCCAGGTATGAAAATTTCTAAATTTTGGGTTCAAGCCTTGTACGTTATTGATTTTCCTAACTTGCTCATCTAACTTTCTTTTTTTTTTTTAGCCGAGCAAGTGACAGTTGCCGTTCCTCCCTCCTACGCCCTCCTTGAGCAAAGGGTCCTTGAAATGGCGCCGCCAAAAGGGAAGAAAAAGAGAGGTGACCCCCATCAAAAGGTGCTCGCCATGACGAACAAACCCGAGGGGGCTAGAGTTCCAAGACAGGCTGCCCTCCTATTCAAATCCATTCTCCTCCCATTTCCCCTCCTCGTGGGGGGAAACGTTTAAAGAAGGTAGACGGGACTCCATTGTCCCAAGATGTCCCTGACAAGGGGAAGGAGAAGGTGGGCTCGAGCCATGCTCGCCCTGCAGGGGACGTTGTACGCCGTTCATCCGTTGAGCCCACGAAGATATCTGGCAAAGCGAGCAAGGACATAGGCTCCCCCCGAGGCCCAGAGGACATTACATACTTAGGCCGGGATGAGCGAAAATTCTCTGAGTAAGTTCTTACTTTCTTGCCGAACAAGTTTCTCATTTGCCAAATTTTCCAAGTGTTGACCTTCTTTTTTTGTTCGCAGATACCGGCCCAGTGATTACCCAGGGCGAGCAGACCTGGTTCACCAGTTTGCCTGCTCTAAGACCCCGGCGAGCATCCGTGACATTCCGGATGAACATGTTCGTCGAGCAACTAAAGTTATTGCTCGCGCCTTGTCGCGGCCGCTGAACAAAGCCGTCCTCGCCCCCATTGATAATTTTCACCTATCAATGGTCCAAGCCGCCAACTCCCTTCTCTCCGCTCAAAGGGGGATGGCTCAAGCTGCCGAGCTAGAGGAGACTGCTCGTCATCATGCCGCCTCCATTCGCCAGATTACCGAGGAGAAGGAGAAACTGGCGAACAATTTCAATGGCCAGATTGCTCGCCTAAAGGATCAATTAAAGCTGGCCAATGACCTGGAGAAGAAGCGCATCGAGGACTATCAGCTTATCTCTGGTGAGCTTAAGGATACAAAGGCCGAGCTACTTTCCTCTATAGCCGTGCTGGACGAAGAGAGGAAGAAAAGGGAGAAAGCCGAAGAAGAACTTGCTCGCCTGAAGGAGCAAATATCTGAGATGCTCTCCAAGGAAGAAGCCAAGCAAGAATTTCGAGCTCGGAGTGGGCCTATCTCAAATTTGGGCTACATCTGCGCCTACGCGGATGGTATCCGTATGGCCGACGCCTATGATCACAAAGATATGGTGGAGGAGATGGCCAAAGATCTGAACATATTCCTCGACAACTACCCGCCACCGAACAACATTGAGGTCCAGTTGACGGATTTAGCTGTGCTAGGGGTCAAACTCGACAAACTTGACCCCAGCATCAACATCACTGATCCTCCACCGATTGTTGATGACGGCGAGCAAGGAGAGGAGCCGGCTGCTGCGGGCGAGCAAAACGCCGAAGAAACAGAGCGGAAGGCTGTGGAGGACTTGGCTAAAGATTTAATTGTGGAGCCTCCTTCCACCAAGCAACAATAGTTTTAGGAGTTAGTCTTTTTGTCTTCTTTTGTAATAGTTGTTCGTTCCTTTTTTGTAGTACTTGTAATGGCTATTTTCAGCTTGTACTATCTTTTGGGCTTAAAAGCCTTTGATTTAATGGAATGTCTTTTTCATGTTCGCTCATTTTCTTTATATGTTAATTGCCTTTACATTTTTGTCAATGCCTTTGCAATTATAACATATAGTATTGGGCTCTTGTTCGAATTGAACTTTGCCTTTAGTGGAATCAGGGTTCAGCCTTAGGTTCTGTTCATTTTAAAAAATGAACAACCTTTAAGTGGCTTTGGTCCTTAGGTTCTGTTCATTTTAGAAAACGAACAACCTTTAGGTGGACTTGTACCTCGAGCTTTGGACTTTTCCTCTTTTGACGAACAACTATTATATTTACATTCATAAAAAATTACAAGTGTTGTAAGACTGCTCGTCACTAACATATACAAATCGACGAACAACTTTAAACACTAATCAAAACATGCTCGCTTATAATATTTTTGCCAAGCAACTTTATCTAAAAAACAAAAGATGAAACAGCACCAGACTATACAATGCGCCGAACAATTTTATATTCTATACTTAGCAAAATTTTCAAAAAATTAGGCAAGTTTTTAGTTTGCCTTACTTGGTTCACTGGCCCCCCAAGACACTTGTTCGCCCAATCAAGAACTTGTTCGTCTTATTGATAGTACTTCTTTAGATGTACGGCATTCCAGGAGTATTGGGCCGGCTTGCCTTCCATATCTTCGATATCGTATACGCCATTAACGAATTTTTCCGTTATACGATACGGGCCCTCCCAAGTTGGTCCCAATACACCTGGAGGTTGGGCGAGCAACTTTCTTAGAACCAACTCTGAATTCCCTAAGTTTAACATGGGAATTATAGTATCGTTCTGCTCGCTGCTTATAGGTAGCATTTTTTAGCTCGACACTCAGTCTTTTTTCCTCGAGCAAATCTATTTCAGCAGCCAGGGCATAGTTGTTCGCTTGCTCATCAAAGTTGTTCGTCCGGAATGTATTGGTCTTTAACTCAATTGGTATAACAGCTTCTGTTCTGAAAGCCATTGCAAAAGGTGTTTCTCCGGTGCTTGACCTGGGAGAAACTCTGTATGCCCATAAGACTTCCGGAAGCTCTGTTGACCAACTGCTTTTGCTTTCCGCTAGCCGTACTTTTAACGTATGCTTGATGATTTTGTTTACGGCTTCGACTTGTCCATTTGACTGGGGATGATAGGGCGTAGAGTAATGTTTCTTGATCCCCCATTTTGTACAGAAATCTCTCAACTCTTTTCCATCAAACTGCGGACCATTGTCTGTCACGATGGTTTGCGGAATTCCAAAACGACAGACAATGTTCTTCCAAATGAAGTTGATCATTTTCTGTTGCGTGATTTTCAACATGGCCTCTGCTTCTGCCCATTTTGTGTAATAGTCGACTGCCACAACGGTAAATCGAACTCCTCCAACTCCTGCTGGGAAGGGACCAATAATGTCCATTCCCCATCTAGCAAAAGGCCATGGGCTATAAACCGATACGAGCTGTTGAGCCGGGGTATGAATGTTTGGTGCAAAAATTTGGCATTGGTGGCAAGTCTTTGCTTTTTTGATTGCATCCTGGCGTAAAGTCGGCCAGTAATAGCCTTGTCTGATAGTTTTGTACGCCAAGGCTTGCCCCCCAGTGTGATTTCCACATACTCCGGCATGTATTTCTTCGAGTATTGCTCGTCCTTGCCCCCTATGCAAACATTTGAGAAGTGGGAGTGATATTCCTCTTTTGTAAAGTTGCTCGCCTACCAGAGTATATCTGGCGGCTTGCTTAATTAGCTTGGCAGCTTCAAAAGAGTTGTTTGGTCTTTCCCCACTTTTCAAGTATTTGACTATACTTGTTCTCCAGTCTTCTTCTTCACTGGCTTGATCATTTAGTTGGTTGACATTATAACTTGTTGTTGATGGGTCATTCATCTTCGTAATTATAATGTCTGCCAACTCTGCAGGTCCTTCGCTTGTTGCTAGTCGGGCCAATGCATCTACTTGAGTGTTGCTCGTCCTTGGGATTTGTTCAATGAATACTTGATCTAACAAGGACATCAGGTGAGCAACAATCCGTTGATATTCGATCATATGGCCGTCCTTCGCCTCGTATTCACCTCGGACTTGATTCACAATCAATTGTGAGTCGCCGAATATTTGCAATCGTCTGACACCTACTGCAAGGGATAGATGGAGACCAGCAATGAGAGCTTCATACTCGGCTTCGTTGTTGGTTGCCATAAAGCCAAATCTGATTGCCGAAGTGAATACTTGTCTGCCTGGACTAATTAGAACCACTCCCGCCCCCGAAGCTATGTTAGTCGAAGATCCGTCAACATAAAATTGCCAGGGGTGATCAAGTCCTCTCGTCGGATCTGGTGGGAAGGTTAGTTCGACTATAAAGTCGGCTAACGCTTGCCCTTTGATCGCTGTTCGAGGAGCATAGGTCACCCCGAATTGGCTAATCTCCAGTGACCACTTTAATAGACGACCAGCTGTGTCGGGGCGATGGAGAATTTGTCTGAGAGGGAAAGTTGTTAGCACTTCAACTTGATGATCAAAAAAGTATGGCCGTAACTTCCTTACACTCATGACAAGTGCGTACGCCAACTTTTCAGTTGGGGAGTATTTGATCTCCGCCTCATGCAAAGCTTGGCTGACGTAGTAGATAGGTTGGTGGAATTTGCCATCTTCCCGTACCAGAACGGAGCTGATGGCCACTTCCGACGCTGCTAAGTATAAATATAGCTTTTCTCCTGAGACGGGTTTTGATAGGATTTTTACATCTCCCAGATACTCTTTGATTTGGTCGAACGTCTTCTGACAGTTGTTAGTCCATGTGAACTGTCCTTTTTTTATGGCTTCAAAGAATGGACGGCATTTGTCCCCCGACCTGGATATGAACCGATTCAATGCTGCTAGACATCCCGTGAGTCTTTGCACCTCTTTTATTAAACGTGGCGGTTGCATATCCACAATGGCTTTAACTTTTGTTGGGTTAGCCTCAATTCCCCGTTGACTAACAAGATGACCCAAGAACTTGCCTGAATGAACTTCAAAGCTGCTCTTCTTTGGATTCAGCTTCATGTTGTAGTGCCGAAGAATTTCGAACACTTGGGTCAAGTGTTGGAGATGGTCTTTTTTACGGTGACTTTTGACTACGATGTCATCGACGTACACTTCCACTGTATCTCCAATTTGCTGGTCGAACATTTTGTTCACCAGCCTTTGATAAGTTGCTCCGGCGTTGATGAGGCCAAATGGCATTCTCTTCAAACACAACAAGTTTTTGTTTGTATAAAATGCTGTGTTCTCTTGATCGTCTGGATGCATTGGAATTTGATGGTACCCGGCAAAGGCATCCATGAATGTTAGCATTTCATGACCTGCAGTGCTATCCACCAACTGATCAATGTGAGGGAGTGGAAAGTTGTCCTTCGGGCATGCTGCATTCAGATCTGTAAAGTCTATACATAGCCTCCAGGTCCCGTTTGGTTTCCTCACAAGGACTGGGTTTGCTACCCATTGTGGACAGAGTGCTTGTCGAATTAGGTCGTTGTCTAACAACTTCTTTACTTCTTCATTTAAAGCCTGATACTTGTCCGGGCCGTATTTCCGTCGTTTTTGATGGACGGGCCTCTTTGCATGGTTGATGTTTAGCTTATGGCAAGCATGCTTCGGATCTATTCCCACCATGTCTGCATGAGACCAAGCGAAGACATCTAGATTTTTACAGAGGAATTATTTCATTCGGGATCTATAAGGCTCAGGGAGCTCAGATCCTATGTATAATTCAAGATCCTCGTTTACAGGATTAACTTTGAACATTTCCAGTTCTTCAACTGGAGTTGCTCGTCGTTTTTGTCCTTTCCAACGAGGGTCAAGTATTTGTCCCTCTGGATTTAAATCATTTTCGATGTTCATGGGCTCTGCTCCCAGGCGGGGTTCTAGATCGTTCACTGGTTCCGACCCATTGTTGTTAGCCAAAACCTGGCCCTCCCAGTCACTTATTGGACGTTGCTCGTCACCACCCATGTGTTGTTCGCCAGGTGGGAGTCCTCTTTGGGTGGTGATGTGTTGTTCGTCCAGTACTTGCTCGTCCAAATGTTGCTCGTCCGTATCCATGTGGTCACCTTCAATGTCCATCATGTTCTCCAATATCGATGGTTCATCAATTGGATAGCTGGTGGTATCTTCCATCATGGATACTTGTGCATGTTTTGCTTGCAGTTGTAAGAGGCATTCCCGAGCCTTTCTCTGATCTCCTTTAACTGTGCCTGCTCCACTTGCTGTTGGGAACTTCAAACAATAATGGTAAGTTGAACAGGCAGCTTTAAATTCATTCAAAAAAGGTCGGCCAAGGAACCCGTTATAGGTTGATTCCTGGTCTACAACCAAGAAATCTACCATTCTCGTAATATTATTTTCGGGTTCCTCGATCGTTACAAGTTGTACAAGCAAAGAAATTTCTCCCAACGGGACTGTTACTGCATTTCCGAAGCCTAGGATTCGATGGTTTGAGTCCCGGATGTGGGCTGAAAAGTCCCCAAGTTTATCAAGTGTACTCTTGAACAAGATGTTGGTATAGGCTCCGGTGTCCACTAACAATCTGTGGACTCGCGTTCCCATAATCTTTGCACAGATTACGAGCGAATCGTTATGCGGAGTCAAAATTCCTTCTAAGTCCTTTTCGGTGAAGGTTAGTTCTGTTGCCTGCATGATAGATGGTTTGACCCCCATTTCCTGGACTTGATCGATCGCTCGTAATTCAGCCTTTCTCTTCCGGTTGGTGATTGGCGGTCGTCCATCAGAACATCCTCCTGCGGGACCTGCAGGTTCCATCATGTATAAATCTTCCAACGGACGAGTAGGGATGGCAGGAACTGGTCGCGCCGGTTTATTGTTCTGAGGTTGATCATCTTCGTCCTCAGAGTTGTTCTCCCGGATTCTCTTCCCGGGTTGTCTTTTGACAAAATCGGAGAGCTTTCCGTCCTCATAGAAACGCCAGAACTGCCTGAGCAAATCTCTACATTCACTTGTAAAGTGCCCCACGCTTTGATGGTAGGCACAATACTTGTTAGGATTGAGTTTGCCAGTGTCTTGGCGAATTTTCCGGGGAGGGGAGAGCAACTCCTTATCTTTCACATTCTCATAAACAGTATCGACTAACACTGTTAGCACCTGATTCACCTTTTCTTTGAGTTCCGTCCCTTCAGTGAATGCCTTCATGTTTTTAGGGACTCGATAGCTTGTTGCACCAGGTTTTTTGTTGTTCTCCTTGGGGTCAGCTTTGTTCTCCCCCAAGTTGACTGCAGGGCTTCATGCATAGAAACGAATATGCCGGCCTGATTTCTAAATTCGGTGTAGCTTCTTGGGCACTTCAGATGTACCTCTTTCCATAGCTTTGACCCTTTCTTCAGTCCTGCCATAATAGCAACAATTTTTGTGTCCTCGCTGACGGGCTCACCCTCCAATAGCACCTTGTCAAACCTTTCCATGAATGCTCGATCTGACTCGTCATCATTTTGTTTTAGGTCTGACAATCGGTGTTTCTGGGACAAGTACGATCCCGCCGTTGAGAAATGAGACAGGAACTCCTGACTCAGCTGAGTAAATGAATGGATGGATGCTGGTGGCAATGCTGAGAACCATTTGTGCACCCGGTCCCCCAAAGTTAGCGGGAAGTTTCGGCATTGAGTGGCATCGCTGGCTCCCACCGAGACCATATAGTCCGAGTATTTTGTTAGATGAACTCTGGGATCAGCAAGGCCGTCATATTGTATGCTTGCTGGGAATTGAACTTTCTTCTGAATCGGGACTTTCAGAATGTAAGTTGATAATGGTGAGGATGGCAAGCTGGTCGTCCCTACACCTCTTTGCTGGTCCAATTGTCCCTGCATACTTTCTATCGCCCTTCTCAAGCTTGATAGCTCATCCAGAGATGCCCCCTGACTTGGAGGCTGTTCGGCGAGCAAAGGTATAAACCTTTCTGCTCGTCGCAGTCCCTCGCTTGGAGAAGGCAAATCCTGGAGCTGCTTCTTAGGGTTGCTCGCCGCATTAGGTCCCAAACGCCTGAAGGCAGATTGAGAAAGTCTCTCATGAACTGGTGGGCATGGTTGCTCAAATGTTGTTCGCCCGTGTTCAGCTTCCTGGCGAGCAACTTTCTCATGTTGCTGGGGTTGGCCAAGTCTGTCCTGTGCACTGGAGCGGGTTGTTCCATGGCTTGACACTGTTGTTCGCCCGCGGACAGACTCTGCTTGGCCCTCCCTTGGCTCGACCATCTTAGCCTTGCCCTTGTCCCGCCTGACCTGGGCGCTGCTCACCTCACGTTGTTCGCCCCTTGTTGATCTGGCCATAACAACCTCAAAGGGTCCATCCTTAGGCCTTGCTTGTGAAGGCTTATTTTGTTCTTGCTGTCTCTGGAGAGCTTGGAGAGCAGCAATGGTCTTAGATAATTCGTTAGGGTTGTTCGGCAGGGCCTCCATTTCAGGGGGGAGATTATGTGTTACGGTTGTATGCTGCGATCTGTTCGCATGTCTGGGATTACGGTCCCGGTGGTCGGCCGACGAGGCTCGTGTTGGAGAGGCTCTCCTTGACAAGCGAGATCCTTGTGTTTCCTTGGATTGAGGCATTTCAATATAAATTGTGTCTTTAATTTTAATATTGAAGAACACCAAGAACACCTAGAACAATCTTGCTTGTATCTTTAAATATTTCTTGAGGTTTCCTTTGAATCTTCAAGTTTTCAGCTTGAAGTTCTTGAGTAATCACACTAACCGGAGGTTCGAACCCTCATTCTAGTGCCAAAATTGTTGGTGATCAATATTTATCGAGTGGATTAGTGACTGTTTAATTTCGGTTTAAAGATCATCAATCAATTACGTGTGATTGGTTACCACCGTAAATGATAAATCGAGGTTCGGGTTATGAAATCAGATATACGAAAGTCGAAATCGAAATAATTTCGTATGTGTGCACGTTTAGGTGCGTTAGTGTGTGTTTTGGGAGTGTTTATGAATTTTAACTTGTATTTCTTAAGCTGGAGAGCAACTATTTATAGAGACTAGCAAGCATGAGGTGTTCCTGACTCTTGGTCTCCCTAGCCTGCATGCTTGACATGTGTCTCTTTGACCTTATCTAAGCTGAATCTTAGTTACAAAGTCTTCTTTGGTCCTATCTCGGACTCATTGTTGTTCGCCTAGGTCGGTTTGACGGATCTTGATGATTCTCCAACTGAAAGTTGTTCGCCTCTGGGGATTGTACCTTGGAAGTTGTTCGCCTTTTGGCTTTATTTAGCTTGGCTTTGGGATTTTAGTCCTTTGTTCACTGGTACACATCTTAACTGCGTTGTATCATAGTTTGACCAATTTGTTCGTCATTTGCGACTTCACAGTTGGCTCATTCTTGGTCTCGGGTCTTAATACATGTTCGCCTATTAGTTGTCCGTAGATGGAGTTGTTCGTCATTTTATACATCTCCCGGATTGGTAGATGCACCCCAATCCTGATTTTCTTTGCTCAAGCCCTTAATTCTTGTTCGCTCCATGCTGGATGATGTTCGCCTATCAACACACTCGTCGAGCCATTAGGAACCCTAGCAATATCCCTCATCGTCTGATCCAAAGCCTCGAAACTAAACCTATTCATCATCGGCGCTTCATCTCATATAATGAGTTTTGCCTTCACAATGAGTTCAGACAAATCAGTATCAGGCTGGATGTTACACGTAGACGTGTCATCTATATTGATGGGTATGGAAAACCGTGAATGAGCAGTACGACCTCCATGCAGAAGAAGGGTCGCTATTCCACTCGACACAACGTTAAGAACAACATGACCCTCCGATATTATAGCAGCAGACAGGGTCCTCCTGTTGGTGATCAATATTTATCGAGTGGATTAGTGACTGTTTAATTTCGGTTTAAAGATCATCAATCAATTACGTGTGATTGGTTACCACCGTAAATGATAAATCGAGGTTCGGGTTATGAAATCGGATATACGAAAGTCGAAATCGAAATAATTTCGTATGTGTGCACGTTTAGGTGCGTTAGTGTGTGTTTTGGGAGTGTTTATGAATTTGAACTTGTATTTCTTAAGCTGGAGAGCAACTATTTATAGAGACTAGCAAGCATGAGGTGTTCCTGACTCTTGGTCTCCCTAGCCTGCATGCTTGACATGTGTCTCTTTGACCTTATCTAAGCTGAATCTTAGTTACAAAGTCTTCTTTGGTCCTATCTCGGACTCATTGTTGTTCGCCTAGGTCGGTTTGACGGATCTTGATGATTCTCCAACTGAAAGTTGTTCGCCTCTGGGGATTGTACCTTGGAAGTTGTTCGCTTTTTGGCTTTATTTAGCTTGGCTTTGGGATTTTAGTCCTTTGTTCACTGGTATACATCTTAACTGCGTTGTATCATAGTTTGACCAATTTGTTCGTCATTGGCGACTTCACAGTTGGCTCATTCTTGGTCTCGGGTCTTAATACCTGTTCGCCTATTAGTTGTCCGTCGATGGAGTTGTTCGTCATTTTATACACCTCCCGGATTGGTAGATGCACCCCAATCCTGATTTTCTTTGCTCAAGCCCTTAATTCTTGTTCGCTCCATGCTGGATGATGTTCGCCTATCAACAATGCCCCCTATCCTGACTAGATATTGCCTCAGACGAGCAACTTTGTGGCGAGCAACTGTAGTTAGGATATTGTTTTGGTCAAGACTTGGACGAACAACATCTTTGTGACGAGCAACATCATGGCGTCCGTTTCGTCTTCCCATGATCAGGGGAGATCACGAAGATGACGCCAGCGCAATGATTGTACGCCGTTCACGCGCGAGCAGTCCCGAGGCCACGCGCCCCTATAATTGCTCATAGGTCCTTCGACTTTTAGTTTGGCTCGGAATTGACCCCTTTTTCTCATAATTCAGTCCCTGAATTTTTAGGAAATTAGGCCTTGGACCCCGTTTTTGCTTGGGGTATAAATAGTGGGAAAACTAAAAAATTTCCCACTTTTCCTTCTCTTACTACAGTGCTCCGGCGATTTCCTCCTCCCTCCGGCGATTTCAAGCTTTCCGACGTCCGTCCTCCAGTATTTTGGCTTCAAATTTCAATTCCCAGGTAGTTACTCTTTTTTCTCTCTTTTTCTCTACTTTTTCTCTCGAAAATTCTTTTGCCGCCGTGTGGATCTGAACGCCACCGTCTTCTCCGGGAAAGCGCCGCCGTCTTCAACACTCTCTGCCGCCGCTTGGATTTTTCTCTCCCTCCTATGTCTTCGCATTCGAGCAACAAAACCGAGGAGACCCTAGATTCCCTTTTCCCAACTGTTGTCTACGATCCACGACCAGTTGAAGTTTCTTCAGCGTCGAACGCTCACGTGGATTCAGTTGTTCGCTCTGTGGAAAACACCGGTGTGGGCCAATCTGAGAGAGAACTAACAGTTGTGGCGAACAACAATTTGGACGACGACTCTTCGTCTTCCGCTGAATCTGAAGATCCAGGTCTTGACGAACTCACCCGCGAGTTCTTGGAGGGTATTAACTTCCCATCCCCAAAGATGTTGGAAAATGAGATTCCAACAGGAGTTGCTCGGCCATTCGAATGGCAAGCATACGCTGAGGAGTATGCGAACAGCTTTCCTCGCCCACAGAGGCAAATTATGGACAAGGTGAAAACTGGATACCAGGCGAGCAAGATCAAAAGTGTTGTCCGCGAAGATGAACTGGACTCTATCCGCAGGGATTACAAAATCCCATATGATATTCACATGTGGGCCCCTCGGAGAAAGGAAAGAGCTGATCGCCCACCCCCAGGATGCACAGCGATCAACATTCACACCTTGATCGCCGGATTAAGGCTGCCTCTTCCACCCATTGTTGGTCGATTCCTGGAGGCGACCAACTTGGCCATCACCCAAATTACTCCAATTGGGTGGATGAATCTCATAGGCTCCATGTGCTTGTTCGCCTTGGAGGGGTACGTTGATCGGCTTACTGCGGAAGAGATCAACTACCTGATGACAATTACAAAGTGCCCCCTAGGAGAAGAAGGTTACCACTATCTCAAGGCCAGAACCGGGCTAAAAATGGTGGAAGATGTGCCCAACAAGGTTTACAACTGGAAGCAACACTTCTTCTTCATTGGGGGTGATTGGCGAGCATCTTCTGGTCCACACGGCGGCCCTGGACGAATAAATTCTCCAGCAGTTTATGGAAAACTGAAACGTAAGTTCTCTTCTTGCTCGCCTTTGAGCTAAGCTGTTCTAATTTAAATTTTCTTGTTTGTTCGCAGGCCCTCGTCTACCAAAGTGGGATTCGGAAGAGGAGGAGCTGAGCCCCGAGTTTCTATTTACTTCGTGCTTGGTTGACCTCCACAATAGGGCAGATATGACTATTGACTATCTTTGCCGAGCAAGGTGTCAAAGAGCTGCTCGCCTTTTTACATACCCACACCATTTGGAGGCCCAGGTCGAGGTGCCCCCAGGTATGAAAATTTATAAATTTTGGGTTCAAGCCTTGTTCGTTATTGATTTTCCTAACTTGCTCGTCTAACTTTCTCTTTTTTTTTTTTTAGCCGAGCAAGTGACAGTTGTCGTTCCTCCCTCCTACGCCCTCCTTGAGCAAAGGGTCCTTGAAATGGCGCCGCCAAAAGGGAAGAAAAGGAGAGGTGACCCCCCTCAAAAGGTGCTCGCCATGACGAACAAGCCCGAGGGGGCTAGAGTTCCAAGACAGGCTGCCCCCCCTATTCAAATCCATTCTCCTCCCATTTCCCCTCCTCGTGGGGGGAAACGTTTAAAGAAGGTAGACGGGACTCCATTGTCCCAAGATGTCCCTGACAAGGGGAAGGAGAAGGTGGGCTCGAGCCATGCTCGCCCTGCAGGGGACGTTGTACGCCGTTCATCCGTTGAGCCCACGGAGATATCTGGCAAAGCGAGCAAGGACATATGCTCCCTCCGAGGCCCAGAGGACATTACATACTTAGGCCGGGACGAGCGAAAATTCTCTGAGTAAGTTCTTACTTTCTTGCCGAACAAGTTTCTCCTTTGCCAAATTTTCCAAGTGTTGACCTTCTTTTTTTGTTCGCAGATACCGGCCCAGTGATTACCCAGGGCGAGCAGACCTGGTTCACCAGTTTTCCTGCTCTAAGACCCCGGCGAGCATCCGTGACATTCCGGATGAACATGTTCGTCGAGTAACTGAAGTTATTGCTCGCGCCTGGTCGCGGCCGCTGAACAAAGCCGTCCTCGCCCAGGGCCCCATTGATAATTTTCACCTATCAATGGTCCAAGCCGCCAAATCCCTTGTCTCCGCTCAAAGGGGGATGGCTCAAGCTGCCGAGCTAGAGGAGACTGCTCGTCATCATGCCGCCTCCATTCGCCAGCTTACCGAGGAGAAGGAGAAACTGGCAAACAATTTCAATGGCCAGATTGCTCGCCTAAAGGATCAATTAAAGCTGGCCAATGACCTGGAGAAGAAGCGCATCGAGGACTATCAGCTTGTCTCTGGTGAGCTTAAGGATACAAAGGCCGAGCTACTTTCCTCTATAGCCGTGCTGGACGAAGAGAGGAAGAAAAGGGAGAAAGCCGAAGAAGAACTTGCTCGCCTGAAGGAGCAAATGTCTGAGATGCTCTCCAAGGAAGAAGCCGAGCAACAATTTCGAGCTCGGAGTGGGCCTATCTCAAATTTGGGCTACATCTGCGCCTACGCGGATGGTATCCGTATGGCCGACGCCTATGATCACAAAGATATGGTGGAGGAGATGGCCAAAGATCTGAACATATTCCTCGACAACTACCCGCCACCGAACAACATTGAGGTCCAGTTGACGGATTTGGCTGTGCTAGGGGTCAAACTCGACAAACTTGACCCCAACATCAACATTATTGATCCTCCACCATTGTTGATGACGGCGAGCAAGGAGAGGAGACGGCTGCTGCGGGCGAGCAAAACGCCGAAGAAACTGAGCGGAAGGCTGCGGAGGACTTGGCTAAAGATTTAATTGTGGAGCCTCCTTCCACCGAGCAACAATAGTTTTAGGAGTTAGTCTTTTTGTCTTCTTTTGTAATAGTTGTTCGTTCCTTTTTTGTAGTACTTGTAATGGCTATTTTCAGCTTGTACTATCTTTTGGGCTTAAAAGCCTTTGATTTAATGGAATGTCTTTTTCATGTTCGCTCATTTTCTTTATATGTTAATTGCCTTTACATTTTTGTCAATGCCTTTGCAATTATAACATACTAGAGTGTACCCACGCGAATTTCGCGTACTGAAAAAATATATTATATTTATTTTCTGTAGACATTTAATATAAGAGTATTTTTGTTTAAAAAATTTCGAGGTATATACAATAAATTATGGGGTTTGTTTAGCTGTGGCCCGTGCCCTTCACTAAACTCTATAGATATATCCTACAAACTAAATAATTAAAAAAAATCAAAATTCACATAAATTAATAACAATTATGGAATAACAATACTTAGACTAATAATTTAATAATAATCAATTTCCATTTCATTATTGAATAATTTATAAATTAATCAACATTATTAGTTATTGAGATCGTATACGGTAAGAAATTAATTTATATAAGAAACAATACAAAATTTGAAATAAACTTTAAAGTTACAAATACTTGTTCATCGATCAAAATGAGTTCCAAGTAGAACTTGTCTCTATTAAAATTATTAAAAAATATTGTCCAACTTTTTTAATCCTAACTTTAACGGTCAAGTTTTGGCTCTCATTCTTGATATTAGAAATCAGGGAAAATTGAGGTGTCATACTCTTGAAATCTAAAATGAGAGTTAAATTACAACAATTAAACCATCATAATTATTCAGATAAAAATACATGGTACAGTTAAATTTATTATTTTTGCACATGAATAATATTTAAACTGAACGATGTAGAGCATAAATCAACAATCATTATTACATTCATATTGATATTGATATTTAAATCTAATCAAATTGTGAGCTCTTAAAATGATGAATTTAATTATAAAATAAATATACTAATAACAATAGATATATAACTAACCAACAATTGATGGGAGAAATCTCAGCAAAAGAGTGGAACAAATGAAACTTTGATGTGAAAAAATGAAATACAATATGCTCTTATTTATAATAAAAAAAATGCATGCAATATTATATCTTGTCCATAATAAGAATATATCACATAAGCATATTTTTTGGAATATATAAACTATATACCTTTTATTTTAAGAAAAAATAATCGAACATTATATTATACTATATATACTAACTCAAACTTAGAAATGATAAATTTAGATTCATTCAATAAGTAGTTCATATTTAATTACATTAAGGTTTGGAAAAAATATGATTTATAATAAATTCTAAAAATAACTAAATAAGAAAATGGAAAAAATATCTATTTGCATTAATTATGCAGATATAAATTAATGGTTTAGATTTAATGATATAGAACGAAGGGTCGAGATTAAAAGTTTAACCAACTTTTAATGAGAGCACATTATTTCAAAATGAAGAGATTTGAGACATGCCACATCAGCCTAAGAATAAGGTGGTGTTGACACATCATCTTGGAGAGGTTTGCGAATATATTATTATAAGATAGTATTGGGCTCTTGTTCGAATTGAACTTTGCCTTTAGTGGAATCAGGGTTCAGCCTTAGGTTCTGTTATTTTAAAAAACGAACAACCTTTAAGTGGCTTTGGTCCTTAGGTTCTGTTCATTTTAGAAAACGAACAACCTTTAGGTGGACTTGTACCTCGAGCTTTGGACTTTTCCTCTTTTGACGAACAACTATTATATTTACATTCATAAAAAATTACAAGTGTTGTAAGACTGCTCGTCACTAACATATACAAATCGACGAACAACTTTAAACACTAATCAAAACATGCTTGCTTATAATATTTTTGCCAAGCAACTTTATTTAAAAAATAAAAGATGAAACAGCACCAGACTATACAATGCGCCGAACAACTTTATATTCTATACTTAGCAAAATTTTCAAAAAATTAGGCAAGTTTTTAGTTTGCCTTACTTGGTTCACTGGCCCCCCAAGACACTTGTTCGCCCAATCAAGAACTTGTTTGTCTTATTGATAGTACTTCTTTAGATGTACGGCATTCCAGGAGTATTGGGCCGGCTTGCCTTCCATATCTTCGATATCGTATACGCCATTAACAAATTTTTCCGTTATACGATACGGGCCCTCCCAAGTTGGTCCCAATACACCTGGAGGTTGGGCGAGCAACTTTCTTAGAACCAACTCTGAATTCCCTAAGTTTAACATGGGAATTATAGTATCGTTCTGCTCGCTGCTTATAGGTAGCATTTTTTAGCTCGACACTCAGTCTTTTTTCCTCGAGCAAATCTATTTCAGCAGCCAGGGCATAGTTGTTCACTTGCTCATCAAAGTTGTTCGTCCGGAATGTATTGGTCTTTAACTCAATTGGTATAACAACTTCTGTTCCGAAAGCCATTGCAAAAGGTGTTTCTCCGGTGCTTGACCTGGGAGAAACTCTGTATGCCCATAAGACTTCCGGAAGCTCTGTTGACCAACTGCTTTTGCTTTCCGCTAGCCGTACTTTTAACGTATGCTTGATGATTTTGTTTACGACTTCGACTTGTCCATTTGACTGGGGATGATAGGGCGTAGAGTAATGTTTCTTGATCCCCCATTTTGTACAGAAATCTCTCAACTCTTTTCCATCAAACTGCGGACCATTGTCTGTCACGATGGTTTGCGGAATTCCAAAACGACAGACAATGTTCTTCCAAATGAAGTTGATCATTTTCTGTTGCGTGATTTTCAACATGGCCTCTGCTTCTGCCCATTTTGTGTAATAGTCGACTGCCACAACGGCAAATCGAACTCCTCCAACTCCTGCTGGGAAGGGACCAATAATATCCATTCCCCATCTAGCAAAAGGCCATGGGCTATAAACCGATACGAGCTGTTGAGCCGGGGTATGAATGTTTGGTGCAAAAATTTGGCATTGGTGGCAAGTCTTTGCTTTTTTTATTGCATCCTGGCGTAAAGTCGGCCAGTAATAGCCTTGTCTGATAGTTTTGTACGCCAAGGCTTGCCCCCCAGTGTGATTTCCACATACTCCGGCATGTATTTCTTCGAGTATTGCTCGTCCTTGCCCCCTAGGCAAACATTTAAGAAGTGGGAGTGATATTCCTCTTTTGTAAAGTTGCTCGCCTACCAGAGTATATCTGGCGGCTTGCTTAATTAGCTTGGCAGCTTCAAAAGAGTTGTTTGGTCTTTCCCCACTTTTCAAGTATTTGACTATACTTGTTCTCCAGTCTTCTTCTTCACTGGCTTGATCATTTAGTTGGTTGACATTATAACTTGTTGTTGATGGGTCATTCATCTTCGTAATTATAATGTCTGCCAACTCTGCAGGTCCTTCGCTTGTTGCTAGTCGGGCCAATGCATCTGCTTGAGTGTTGCTCGTCCTTGGGATTTGTTCAATGAATACTTGATCTAACAAGGACATCAGGTGAGCAACAATCCGTTGATATTCGATCATATGGCCGTCCTTCGCCTCGTATTCACCTCGGACTTGATTCACAATCAATTGTGAGTCGCCGAATATTTGCAATTGTCTGACACCTACTGCAAGGGATAGATGGAGACCAGCAATGAGAGCTTCATACTCGGCTTCGTTGTTGGTTGCCATAAAGCCAAATCTGATTGCCGAAGTGAATACTTGTCTGCCTGGACTAATTAGAACCACTCCCGCCCTCGAAGCTATGTTAGTCGAAGATCCGTCAACATAAAGATGCCAGGGGTGATCAAGTCCTCTCGTCGGATCTGGTGGGAAGGTTAGTTCGACTATAAAGTCGGCTAACGCTTGCCCTTTGATCGCTGTTCGAGGAGCATAGGTCACCCCGAATTGGCTAATCTCCAGTGACCACTTTAATAGACGACCAGCTGTGTCAGAGCGATGGAGAATTTGTCTGAGAGGGAAAGTTGTTAGCACTTCAACTTGATGATAAAAAAAGTATGGCCGTAACTTCCTTACACTCATGACAAGTGCGTACGCCAACTTCTCAGTTGGGGAGTATTTGATCTCCGCCTCATGCAAAGCTTGGCTGACGTAGTAGATAGGTTGGTGGAATTTGCCATCTTCCCGTACCAGAACGGAGCTGATGGCCACTTCCGACGCTGCTAAGTATAAATATAGCTTTTCTCCTGAGACGGGTTTTGATAGGATTTTTACATCTTCCAGATACTCTTTGAGTTGGTCGAACGCCTTCTGACAGTTGTTAGTCCATGTGAACTGTCCTTTTTTGATGGCTTCAAAGAATGGACGGCATTTGTCCCCCGACCTGGATATGAACCGATTCAATGCTGCTAGACATCCCGTGAGTCTTTGCACCTCTTTTATTGAACGTGGCGGTTGCATATCCACAATGGCTTTAACTTTTGTTGGGTTAGCCTCAATTCTCCGTTGACTAACAAGATGACCCAAGAACTTGCCTGAATGAACTCCAAAGCTGCTCTTCTTTGGATTCAGCTTCATGTTGTAGTGCCGAAGAATTTCGAACACTTGGGTCAAGTGTTGGAGATGGTCTTCTTTACGGGGACTTTTGACTACGATGTCATCGACGTAGACTTCCACTGTATCTCCAATTTGCTGGTCGAACATTTTGTTCACCAGCCTTTGATAAGTTGCTCCGGCGTTGATGAGGCCAAAGGGCATTCTCATCCAACACAACAAGTTTTTGTTTGTATAAAATGCTGTGTTCTCTTGATCGTCTGGATGCATTGGAATTTGATGGTACCCGGCAAAGGCATTCATGAATGTTAGCATTTCATGACCTGCAGTGTTGTCCACCAACTGATCAATGTGAGGGAGTGGAAAGTTATCCTTCGGGCATGCCGCATTAAGATCTGTAAAGTCTATACATAGCCTCCAGGTCCCGTTTGGTTTCCTCACAAGGACTGGGTTTGCTACCCATTGTGGACAGAGTGCTTGTCGAATTAGGTCGTTATCTAACAACTTCTTTACTTCTTCATTTAAAGCCTGATACTTGTCCAGGCCGTATTTCTGTCGTTTTTGATGGACGGGCCTCTTTGCATGGTTGATGTTTAGCTTGTGGCAAGCATGCTTCGAATCTATTCCCACCATGTCTGCATGAGACCAAGCGAAGACATCTAGATTTTTACAGAGGAATTCTTTCATTCGGGATCTATAAGGCTCAGGGAGCTCAGATCCTATGTATAATTCAATATCCTCGTTTTCAGGATTAACTTTGAACATTTCCAGTTCTTCAACTGGAGTTGCTCGTCGTTTTTGTCCTTTCCAACGAGGGTCAAGTATTTGTCCCTCTGGATTGAAATCATTTTCGATGTTCATGGGCTCTGCTCCCAGGCGGGGTTCTAGATCGTCCGCTGGTTCCGACCCATTGTTGTTAGCCAAAACCTGGCCCTCCAAGTCACTTATTGGACGTTGCTCGTCACCACCCATGTGTTGTTCGCCAGGTGGGAGTCCTCTTTGGGTGGTGATGTGTTGTTCGTCCAGTACTTGCTCGTCCAAATGTTGCTCGTCCGTATCCATGTGGTCACCTTCAATGTCCATCATGTTCTCCAATATCGATGGTTCATCAATTGGATAGCTGGTGGTATCTTCCATCATGGATACTTGTGCATGTTTTGCTTGCAGTTGTAAGAGGCATTCCCGAGCCTTCTTTGATCTCCTTTAACTGTGCCTGCTCCACTTGCTGTTGGGAACTTCAAACAATAATGGTAAGTTGAACAGGCAGCTTTAAATTCATTCAAAAAAGGTCGGCCAAGGAACCCGTTATAGGTTGATTCCTGGTCTACAACCAAGAAATCTACCATTCTCGAAATATTCTTTTCGGGTTCCTCGATCGTTACAAGTTGTACAAGCAAAGAAATTTCTCCCAACGGGACTGTTACTGCATTTCCGAAGCCTAGGATTCGATGGTTTGAGTCCCGGATGTGGGCTGAAAAGTCCCCAAGTTTATCAAAGTGTACTCTTGAACAAGATGTTGGTATAGGCTCCGGTGTCCACTAACAATCTGTGGACTCGCGTTCCCATAATCTTTGCACAGATTTCGAGCGAATCGTTATGCGGAGTCAAAATTCCTTCTAAGTCCTTTTCGGTGAAGGTTAGTTCTGCTGTCTGCATGATAGATGGTTTGACCCCCATTTCCTGGACTTGATCGATCGCTCGTAATTCAGCCTTTCTCTTCCGGTTGGAGATTGGCGGTCGTCCATCAGAACATCCTCCTGCGGGACCTGCAGGTTCCATCATGTATAAATCTTCCAACGGACGAGTAGGGATGGCAGGAACTGGTCGCGCCGGTTTATTGTTCTGAGGTTGATCATCTTCATCCTCAGAGTTGTTCTCCCGGATTCTCTTCCCGGGTTGTCTTTTGACAAAATCGGAGAGCTTTCCGTCCTCATAGAAACGCCAGAGCTGCCTGAGAAAATCTCTACATTCACTTGTAAAGTGCCCCACGCTTTGATGGTAGGCACAATACTTGTTAGGATTGAGTTTGCCAGTGTCTTGGCGAATTTTCCGGGGAGGGGAGAGCAACTCCTTATCTTTCACATTCTCATAAACAGTATCGACTGACACTGTTAGCACCTGATTCAACTTTTCTTTGAGTTCCGTCCCTTCAGTGAATGCATTCATGTTTTTAGGGACTCGATAGCTTGTTGCACCAGGTTTTTTGTTATTCTCCTTGGGGTCGGCTTTGTTCTCCCCCAAGTTTGACTGCAGGGCTTCATGCATAGAAACGAATATGCCGGCCTGATTTCTAAATTCGGTGTAGCTTCTTGGGCACTTCAGATGTACCTCTTTCCATAGCTTTGACCCTTTCTTCAGTCCTGCCATAATAGCAACAATTTTTGTGTCCTCGCTGACGGACTCACCCTCCAATAGCACCTTGTCAAACCTTTCCATGAATGCTCGATCTGACTCGTCATCATTTTGTTTTAGGTCTGACAATCGGTGTTTCTGGGACAAGTACGATCCCGCCGTTGAGAAATGAGACAGGAACTCCCGACTCAGCTGAGTAAATGAATGGATGGATGCTGGTGGCAATGCTGAGAACCATTTATGCACCCGGTCCCCCAAGGTTAGCGTGAAGTTTCGGCATTCAGTGGCATCGCTGGCTCCCACCGAGACCATATAGTCCGAGTATTTTGTTAGATGAACTCTGGGATCAGCAAGGCCGTCATATTGTATGCTTGCTGGGAATTGGACTTTCTTCTGAATCGGGGCTTTCAGAATTTAAGTTGATAATGGTGAGGATGGCAAGCTGGTCGTCCCTACACCTCTTTGCTGGTCCAATTGTCCCTGCATACTTTCTATCGCCCTTCTCAAGCTTGATAGCTCATCCAGAGATGCCCCCTGACTTGGAGGCTGTTCGGCGAGCAAAGGTATAAACCTTTCTGCTCGTCGCAGTCCCTCGCTTGGAGAAGGCAAATCCTGGAGCTGCTTCTTAGGGTTGCTCGCCGCATTAGGTCCCAAACGCCTGAAGGCAGATTGAGAAAGTCTCTCATGAACTGGTGGGCGTGGTTGCTCAAATGTTGTTCGCCCGTGTTCAGCTTCCTGGCGAGCAACTTTCTCCTGTTGCTGGGGTTGGCCAAGTCTGTCCTGTGCACTGGAGCGGGTTGTTCCATGGCTTGACACTGTTGTTCGCCCGCGGACAGACTCTGCTTGGCCCTCCCTTGGCTCGACCATCTTAGCCTTACCCTTGTCCCGCCTGACCTGGGCGCTGCTCACCTCACGTTGTTCGCCCCTTGTTGATCTGGCCATAACAACCTCAAAGGGTCCATCCTTAGGCCTTGCTTGTGAAGGCTTATTTTGTTCTTGCTGTCTCTTGAGAGCTTGGAGAGCAGCAATGGTCTTAGATAATTCGTTAGGGTTGTTCGGCAGGGCCTCCATTTCAGGGGGGAGATTATGTGTTACGGTTGTATGCTGCGATCTGTTCGCATGTCTGGGATTACGGTCCCGGTGGTCGGCCGACGAGGCTCGTGTTGGAGAGGCTCTCCTTGACAAGCGAGATCCTTGTGTTTCCTTGGATTGAGGCATTTCAATATAAATTGTATCTTTAATTTTAATATTGAAGAACACCAAGAACACCTAGAACAATCTTGCTTGTATCTTCAAATATTTCTTGAGGTTTCCTTTGAATCTTCAAGTTTTCAGCTTGAAGTTCTTGAGTAATCACACTAACCGAAGGTTCGAACCCTCCTTCTAGCGCCAAAATTGTTGGTGATCAATATTTATCGAGTGGATTAGTGACTGTTTAATTTCAGTTTAAAGATCATCAATCAATTACGTGTGATTGGTTACCACCGTAAATGATAAATCGAGGTTCGGGTTATGAAATCGGATATACGAAAGTCGAAATCGAAATAATTTCGTATGTGTGCACGTTTAGGTGCGTTAGTGTGTGTTTTGGGAGTGTTTATGAATTTGAACTTGTATTTTTTAAGCTGGAGAGCAACTATTTATAGAGACTAGCAAGCATGAGGTGTTCCTGACTCTTGGTCTCCCTAGCCTGCATGCTTGACATGTGTCTCTTTGACCTTATCTAAGCTGAATCTTAGTTACAAAGTCTTCTTTGGTCCTATCTCGGACTCATTGTTGTTCGCCTAGGTCGGTTTGACGGATCTTGATGATTCTCCAACTGAAAGTTGTTCGCCTCTGGGGATTGTACCTTGGAAGTTGTTCGTCTTTTGGCTTTATTTAGCTTGGCTTTGAGATTTTAGCCCTTTGTTCACTGGTACACATCTTAACTGCGTTGTATCATAGTTTGACCAATTTTTTCGTCATTGGCGACTTCACAGTTGGCTCATTCTTGGTCTCGGGTCTTAATACCTGTTCGCCTATTAGTTGTCCGTCGATGGAGTTGTTCGTCATTTTATACACCTCCCGGATTGGTAGATGCACCCCAATCCTGATTTTCTTTGCTCAAGCCCTTAATTTTTGTTCGCTCCATGCTGGATGATGTTCGCCTATCAACACCTCCAAATGAAAGTTTTGCATGTTCCGCCGTAGCCGTATAAGAAAAAAATTCCACCATTTCCCATCCAAACAACCTCCACTATTTCCTTGAGGACACGTGATTGCTCTTCAGTCATCATGGAACTTAACCTACTATACTCTTCTCCGAGCTCAACACGATCATACATCTTATCAGTGTTTGTAAAATTAGGACACTATTTTTTTGGGCTTACAAATTTAGAAAATTATCTTTATGGACTTATGAAATTAGAATACTATTTTTACAATCTTGAAAAATAAGGACACTGTCTTTTATGTTGGATAAATTTAGGCAAAATTTTATAAAATGTAGTTAAATAAAGCCCGATTATAATATGCCTAGGTGGTCGTATTTTAAAAAATTTGGCCTAAATTGGCCAAAATTAAAAGATAGTGTCATACTTTTGCAAGTTTGTAAAGATATTGTCCTAATTTTGCAAGTTCGTAAAGACATTGTCTCAATTTGGCAAGCCCGTAAAGATAGTATCCTAATTTTATAAATATTCATAAGGTAGTCTTCTAAAATAACAATTTTCTCTTATAACCAATATATTTAAGAAAAAAAAGATTGAGAAACCAAAAAATAAGGGTAATTTTAATGAGTATATCTTTCAAAAGAGTTATATGTCAAAATTCCCTTCCACCTAGCTTCATTATATTGGATGCACTGTCTTATTATGACATTACGAAATAAAATTTTTTATTAAAAAATATTAGAACATAAGAATGTCATATAACTATCTATAATAATTAAGACATTACAACACTTAAATGTTGTTAAATGAAAAGATACCACTACAATGAAAGCAAAGAGAGTTTGTCTTAAAAATGCTCACGTTGCACCTTTTCCAAACAACTATTTTGTCAAAAAAGAATATAAATTAATTACAAAATAATAGCTTAAATTATGACGATTCATGCCTCTAGACTTGGTTCCTACCCGTACTTTGCACGACAACCATTTGCATAACTATACTTTTATCATAATCATTAATATTTTTATATTTTACAAATGTCACAATTTCTTCACACAATGATTTAACACAAAAATTTAAATACAGCCTTTTCTACTTATATCTAAGTGTAACATGAAAAGTTATCTATTGTATTATAAAATAATTGATTACTTTATAATTCTTACCGTCAACTCATTTTATCATAAATACAATCTAAATTTGTTCCTTTTAAATTACTTACAATTTTAACCACCGAAAATATTAGAACATATCTCTCTATAAATAATAATTAAAATATCAATTATATTTTAAGTGAGTATATTTAGTTAAAGTCATAAATTGAGATGTGTGAACTTAGTAATATAGTGGATGTAGATAACTACACCATGTAAATTTTTGGAGAATTTGTATCCAACCCAAAAACCAACTAATTTGAGGGACCAAATTTGTGTCATATAATATATATATCACTTAACGATTTCATATTTAATTTAATTAGTTATTTTCGACATAGTAGTTGACCTTGGTTCTGCGGCTTCTGTCAAGCACGGTGATTAGACTCAATATTCATGTTCATTTATTTTATGTCTTTTCTTTTTTTTTTAAACCTTTTAAAAAAAAAAACCTTTATTTATTTATTTTTTGGGTTTTTAATCATTATTTTGAAAAAAAAAACTACTAATTTAATTGATTTTTTTAATTTAATATTTTTACTAAATCTTTTAATTATTCTATAGTTACTCAAATTATTTAAAAGTATTAGTTGTAATACTAATGACTCATTTCAATATATTTATCGTAGTTCTAAAGTGTATCATTTAAATTATTCAATGTATTGATTGTAATATTAAAAGATATATTAAAGTATTATACAATCTACAATTTAATATCTCGACTTATACCCATTAGTAAAATAAGCCAAATCTTTGGATAGCACGACTAATACCCTTTAGTAATATGGGTCATACTCCTTAGTTATCACAACTGATATACATAATCTTAGTTATCACAATTGATACCATTTGTATCATATGTCATACCCTCCGATTATCACTAATAATAAAGTCATAGTCATTAGTTATAATGACTAATACTCTTTACAAAAAACTCTTTACTGATGTATGTCATACCATTAAGTTATCACAACTAAATACACTAATATAAGTATTATTCTTCAATCATGGTCGCTCCTCTTTGGAGGTAGAGGAGTCCGCAGGCTCCAAAAAAAATTATCAATTTTAGGGGCCCAATTTCCCCCTATATATTATATAATATATATATATATATATATATATATATATATATATATATAAACACACACACATATATATTCTTGCAAAAAAATCGTACATAATAGATATAGAAATCTTGTTGATGACAAAGTATATAGTGAAAATGGTTCATACATAAATCATTGAAGAGTATTAGTTTTCTTCACTAAAGAGTATAAGTTATTTTCACTAAAGGGTATTAGTTGCTTATACTGAAGAGTCTTAGTTGTTTACTGAAAATAAACTAAGGCTCTTTAGTATAGACAACTAATACAGTTCAGTGAAAACAACTAATACTCCTTAGTAAAATGAGTTAATATTCATCCAATGATTCATGTATGAACCAATTCCACTTTATACGTACTCCTTGTTGATTGAAGTTTCTAAATTCCTTAATCTAGCTAAAAACAAATAATTTGATATCTCGTTTAAAAAAAAAATTGATATCTCACACAAACAATTTTTTTTTTTTTTGCATATTAAATCACAATAATTTAATTTTATTAATTTCAAAGTTTTAATATTATCATCAAATATAATTAATACTTGGCACTCCAAGTAATAAATTTCTACATTATAATTTTTTTTTTATCTATAATGAAAAAAAAATTAAAGAACCATATCTCAACTTTCTTATTATATATATATATATATATATATATATATATATATATATATATATAAATTAAGGAGTGTTTTCGATACTTTGAAGACTGGAGTGTGTAGGTTTTTTTAGCTTACTTAGGATTATTTTTTGGTCTTTTTCAATTTGTTGAAATGTTAAACTCTTCTTTTCATGGGATGTATGAAAGAGTATAATTACTTGATAATGAAGGTTTAAGGATATGACTATTTTTGAAAATATTGATTCCCAACTCACAAAGCGCATCGATTATCTTGATCTCGAAATCTCTCCTAAACGGTGTTTTGTTCAAAACTCAGTTGAGAAATATAAACTAACTTGTCTCTTTGAAGGGAATTATAAACATACTTTACACAGTGATAATAATCACTTAAACGTCTTAACTGATTTATTAATAAACTTAGGTATAAGCTTAGAAAAGGATAAAAAAGATTTCTCTAATAAATTAGAAGAATTAAAAAGGGACGTTTTTGAAAATAATAAAATTAATAAAAAGATTTTGGAAAATCTAGATTTTATTAAGGATCAGAATAATCAGATTATTTTTTAAATTAAGAGGATAAAAAATATAAAACATTCGGGTGAAGAAATTAATAAAATTTGGGATAAAAAAAATCAGTAAATCAATATCAGTTTTAGAAAAAGAAAAAAAAATTGAAATTGATAAAAATACTAAAGCCTTTGAGAATTTTCATATCAATACAGAATGACCAAGAAAAAACATTACTCCACAAGCTTATAAATTCTGGAAACCTAAGGAAAAATGAATAATTTGCCGTTCTCAGGTACTTCGAGGACCTTACAGGAAAGCAGACAGAGTACCTCTAACATTGAGGATATTATTTCTTCAGATTCTTTTATAAATAGAATAATGCAAAAAGGTTCGAGCAGCCGACAAAACCAAAATATTGTACAATTAGATGAAGAAATAGATGTGGACCAGAATTTAGATTTATATAATAATAATCAAATCAGTATTTTAAATCCCAGAATTCTTTATCAGATTGGTGCTCTAAATATTAGAACAATTCTCATAAGAAGCAGTAGAGAAGAAGTTTTAAGAGTAACGGATAAGTCCCAAACAATAGATTTAATTTCTCCAGATACTATTCAAAGGATTAAAAAATCAGGTAAACGATTTGTACATATTGGCCTTATCATAATTGGAATCAAGGGCTTAGGTAGAAAAGAATTAGGAACGAAGGTTTTAACAGTAATTTTAGATAAATCTTGGAAAGTGGATTTGAAAAAAGCTATTATTTCTGGAATGGAAGTAGATATGAGTAAAAACAGTGCCTTATTTTATTGTGCTCCTTCGATTTTGAAAGATATAAATGATCTAAAGAATTTAAAAATAGGGTTAAAATCAAAAGGCTACGAAGATTATGATGGAAATAATTTGGTAATAAGTATTGGAATATTAGGAAAAGCTAGTAACAGATCTGGAATGAATTTTAAAATTAATATTGATGGTATATTAGAAAACATTGCCAGTAAAAGTATTAAAATGATAGAGCCAGTAAAAATCAATCCAGAAAATTTAGCAGTATTAGAATGGAACTTAGATGAATTTAAAAACAATAATAATCAAGTATTGGTTCCTCAGAAAAGCATAATTTATGAGAATTCTAATTCCACTACTAGTTTGAGATTTACTAATTTTGAAGAAAAAGAAAATAATGAAGAAGAAACTGTGAGCTATATGGCAAATATTGAAGAAGAAGTAGTTGATGATACAGAACCTGTTTATGACACAGAAACTGAAAACGAGGATTATGATTTGATCGGTTATAGTTTATTTGAAGGATCAAGTATTGGCATAGATGACAATCTTTTTTATACTGAGGTTGAGACAGGATATAAAATTGAAGAGACAAATACTTCAATTGATCAGGTTTTAAATAGAAGATTTACATAAATACATATATAAGAACATGTTGATGACATGTTAATTGAACGCATGACAGATTTGGGTATGACTTATGAACAAGCTTATACGGAATTAGAGAATTATTTCAATTTGCCTCTGGTTAATGATATAATTAATGGAAAATGTATGCTTTCTGATTTTTATAAAAGTGAAACTAGTTTTATGGACCAAGCCATGATAGATAGTAAAAAACGTTTAAAACCAGAATTTGTAGAAGCAGGGCAAGTAAGCTCTGAAAATTATGGAAGACAACTTTTGGTTCCTGCATCACTTAAATATGAGGATAATGAGGTGAATAAGTTTGATTATATCATTGAGAAATAAACTACTTAAGCTTGGTTTTGTAGAGTTGCTCTTTTACAGAGAGTAGAGAGTGAATGAAATCGGTGAGAGAAATGGAATAGCCATAGGTAAAGGGTCAAGAAAGAGAAACAAATCAAAACACAGAGGAAATAAAGTGAAGAACATTAGTTCAATTTTGTCATGTGCATTGTCATAATGTCTTAAAGGGTCTGATTAGTTTTATGACTTTCCAGCCTCTCGTTGGACTTGTCGAACTGAAATTTAGACCATGTTTTTTTTAGTTTTAAAAATTCAGATTTGGATTTTGAATTCTAAAATACATATTAGTTTGAGTTTAAAAATTAGGTTTTTGAAATCCTGATCCTACAATCCTATAAATACAACACTCCTTTAATTTTATGTAATAAAGTTAAAACCTACCCTACTCAAAACCAAAAGAGAACATAAATTTTAAAAACTCCATGGATTACAAAAGTCACTGGTTTTCAAAATCCAGTTTTTAAAAACCACTTAAAAAAAATAGCCTTAAAGTTTGCACATTGGAAAATGTAAAGTTGAAAATATAAACGCCCAAAAGAAAAGAAAAAACCTAATAAATTAAACCACATAATCAAGTAGGTAGATTCACATAGTTTCAATTTTTTTTTCTAAATTTGTAATAAATTTCCTTCTAAGTCTCCAAAATTCTTATATTATTCGCATAACTAAATACAAATCAAGATTGAAAATCCATAAATATGGTATCCTAGTACAGCGACTGCAACTGCAACTGCAACATATCTATAAGAAGGCTCAAGCTTAACAATCCAGGGGTCATTATCAATCCATGGTAAATTTGAGCTTCATAAGGTAGTATCTTAAAGATAAAATAACATAAATCAATTGCAAACATTTTATATAAAGCCACACTATTTATCAAACATTTTGAAAAAGAAGGAAAGAAGTAGAGAAGAGCTTGGATAATTGTAATAGGAAATTAACTTTAACTTAAGCACATACCTTATGTTTTGGTCATACATGATCATAATTTTTTTGCATTAAAAATTATAGCAAAAAAATTAATGGCTGAGAAGAGCGAGTGCTCATAGTGACCAAATTCTTTATGTTTTGCTTCCTTTGTATTCTAGAGAGCTACAATATTGATCACTAACCAAGTATGTAAGGGAAAATATGGAAGAATTAAAAAAAATGGATGTAAAGTGAAGGAAAAAAATGTAACTGGAATGATAGTGGATGAGAATTTTATTGCTAAATAATACAACATAAAGATTGTTGATGATCAGTTCTAATTTCGAAGATTAATGGCTGTTTTTGGTGGTTAATTGATCATCAAACAATTACGTGTGATTGATCACTAACGTAATTAGTGAATACGAATTTTCGGGTTTAGATGGGTTAGAAACGTTTGAAAGCTTACGTGTTTAAGTTCGATTGTAAGTTAATCGAGCTGCTTTAGATTCGTAAATGAAGTTTGGACGTGTATAATCATTTGTGCTTCTTTTACTAGCTGAAAAAATCTAAGTATTTATAGACATTTGCCTAGCAGGAGGTGTCGTGACTTTTGGCCTACCAGGCCTGCATGCACGACACCTGGCCTTTGACTAAGTTGACCTTATCTAAACTAAATTATATCCTTATCTTGTTGGACTTGCTCGCAGTCAAGAGCTGCTCGACATATTGGACTTATCCTGGAGGAATCTTTAGTCTGATTTTGTTGGTCTCTTGTCTCACTTAGTTGTTGTTTTGGTTTTGTGGTCGGATCTGGTCGGTGGGATGCTAACTGAGTTCGTCATGTGGCTCTTAATCTGATTTTGTTCGCCCATTCGCCTTGGTGTAGCATGCAGGTTCTGCTCGCCAGATATCTTAGGTGTATCTTGAGTCAATTTTGCATTAATCTTTAAGTGCTTTGTGCTAATCCTGGTCGCCCAATTGATGATTCTGCTCGCCCATCAACAATTGCCCCCTTGCCGATCAATAAATTGTGAAGATGATGAACGAGCACTTTTTGGGTTGGCAACTTTTAAGTGTCATTGGTGTGAGCAGGAATGTCGTGGGGGCGAGCAACTTTTCACGGGCGGACAACATTGGTCGAGCAGACTTGGGCTGGTGACGGTTGGGATCCCAAGGCCTGGGTACAGTTCGAGGTGTGACGTGGGCGGAATGATTGCTGCCGCCCACGTGCACGTGATCTCGAGGCGACGCGCCTTAAAATTGCACTTCAGTCCTTCAATTCTTTAACTTGTTCGCCCGGAACCCCGTTTTTCCAGAGGGTATATAAAGAAAAAATTTGTGATTTTTTGTCATTTTCACTGTTTATTGAGCGCGAATCTCTCCTCCTTCCCCTTTCAAACTTCCAGCGTACGTTTCCAGTTCCCGGCGACCTTCAAACGACTTCGAGGTAGTTTCTCCTTTGCTTTCTTCTTTTCTTTCTTCTTTTCTTGCGTTGTGTGTGTTCTAATTCCACAAAAATCCCTACTCCGCCGTGGAAAGTTCTAAACCGCCGAGTTCTCCATCGCCGGAATCTGTAAACATTTAAAAAAAAATTTACCTTCACTTACTGGATGTCTTCGCATTCCGAGACCAGATCTTTCCCTCCCCAAAACCCCGAAAAACGGCCCGTCGAAGAGAATCCTCCCATTGTAAACCTGGAGTCCGATCTCGAGGCGGCTTCGGTCGCACGCTCCGTTAACTCTGGAGCTCGTCCCTCCGGGGAAAGAGAGGAGCGAGCAAATCCTGCTCGCCAGCTCTTGGAGGAAACGAGCTCGGATCTCCATGAGGACAAGGATGAGGAGGTCGGGGTACTTCAGCCGGTGAATCTCGACGAATTAACCTGGGCATATCTTAGGGACATCGACTTTCCTGTGCCCAGATTGATCGAGCATCAAGCTCCAGTCGCGGTTGCTCGCCGTATAGACTGGGACGAGTACGAAAGGGAGCATTCAAACCGATTTACCACTTCTGCTCGCGGGGTACGAAAGCTTAAGGCGACCGAGTTTGCTGTGAGCTGTATTGTGTCCGTCGTTACCGAGGAGGACTTGCCTGGGATTTGGAGGGATTACAAGATTCCCTTCGACATCCCGATGTATGCTCTCTTGGCGGACGACAGAGCTGATCGCCCACCGCGCGGATTGACGGCGATCAACCTTGCTACCTTAAATGCTGGAGTTTCCCTACCGCTGCATCCTCTGGTCGGCCAATTCTTAAAAGACGTGAACTTGGCTATCACCCAACTTACTCATGTTGGGTGGATAAATTTGATGGTTCTGATGGTCATGTTCGCCCTCGAGGGATACCCCAATAAGCTGTCCGCCGAGGAGGTTTGCTACCTGATGACGATCACTGGTTGCACTGGGGAAGAAGCGGGTTGGTATTATTTGAAGGCGCGACCAGGCCAGAAACTGGTGGAGGACATCCCCGGGAAGGTGCGAGACTGGAAGCACGACTGGTTCTGGGTCGGGGGCGACTGGCGTGCTTCTGCTCGCCCCTCTGGGGGTCCTGTGCGAATTGAGATCCCGGCGGAGTTTAGGGAATTAAAGCATGAGTCTTACCTCTTCTATAACTTTGAAGTGGTTAGACTAATTTTAATTCTCTTTTTCTTTTGTTTCAGGTCCCAAAAGCTTGGGGTGGCGAACTGTCAAGAATTGCATCAGCGATCAATTTTTGTTCGTCGCGTGTCTGATCGCCCTTCGTCGCCGAGAAGACCGCAGCATTGGCCATCCCTTCTCCGAGGACACACTACGTGTTGCCCACCTCACAACTTATCCTCACCATCTTGAGGCTTTGGTACCCATTCCGGAGGGTAAGTATCTTTGCTTGCTGGGCGAACAGATCTGTTCGGCATTAAACTTGGTGTTATTTAACTTGTTTTATATTTCTTTTACAGATCAACTCGTCACAGTTGCTCTTCACCCCTCCTTCTTCGAGCTCGATAATTGCGTCTGGGAAATGCCGACGAAACGAGGTCGCAAAAAGTCTGACCCCCTCTCCAAGATTATTGCCCTTGCGGCACAATGTGGAAAAGGTGATCCCAGACAAGCTGGGGGGTCGAGTTCGGCAAAACCGCCTGCACCGGTGGCCAGCCCACCCAAAACTCTAGCTCCGAGGGCGAAGAGGCTTCTTCGCGGAGATGGCACTCCCGTCTCTGACACTGAAAAGGCGGCCAAACGAGCAAACACTGCTCAAGAAAAGGTGACCGTAGCTGTCCGGCCATCTGAAGGCAGTAGCGAGCAAACTCCCTCTGTGGAGCGCCCCGCCGAGCAAGCTTTGGTCGCCGCTACCCACGAATGATCTGGTCCTTCATCCGACCCCACTTATCTCGGGTGGGACAAGGGTCGTCTTGACAGGTACAACTCTCCTCGCCCAGGATACTTAGCATTTTCTCCTCTCTTTTTTTTTTACTAACTGAGGATTCCCTTCCAGCTACTTGCCCGAGCAGTACCCTGGGCGGTCTAACATGGTGCACCGTTTTGCCTGTTCAAAGGTGCCGACTAACCTCCGCGAGATTCCGGATTCTTTTGTCCGCCGCGCTTCTGAGGTCGTTGCTCGCAGCTGGACTAAGGAGCTGAATGAGACCGTCAAGACACAGGTGCCTCGCGACAATGGTCGTCCGTGTCTCGTCGAGGCGGGCAATACCCTGGCGGCCGTGCAGTGTCTGGTCGACCAGGTAGAAGATCTTGAGAAGGATTCTCGTTAGCATGCGGCCACTGTCAGCCGTATTGCCAAAGAGCGAGATGATGATAAGGCAGAGGCGAAGAAAATTGTCGCAGACCTAGAGAACAAAGCCAAAGCTCATCAATTCAGCGAGCAACGTGCTCTGGACCTGCACGTCAAGGTCTCTGAGGAATTGAAGGTCAAGATGGCCAAGGTCGAGCAGATGCGAGCAGAACTTGCTCGCGCTCAACAGCAGAAGGAGGTCATGGAGAAATTCGCGACCGAGGCGACGGCCAAAATCGCTGACCTCGAATCCCAGCTCGCCAACTCCATTACCCAAGAGGAACTTATTCCTAAGATGGAGGTGAGCTCAATCCTGGGTTACGTGACAGGCTATGCCGAGAGCATTCGAATTGCTCACGAGTTTAAGGCTGCCTCTGTTGTTGAGGAGATCGGCAAGGAGCTCTGTAAATTCGTCGAATCAAACCCTCCAGCCCCGGGCACAACTCTCCAGATTAGCGACCTGCCTGACTACGGAGTCAAGCTTACCCTGACATTATTATCACAAGTCCTCCCGAAGACGAGGAAGAAGAAGAGGGCGATGTTGCCGAGGGCGAGCAAATCCTGCACGCCGATTAGAGGGAAAGAGCTCTCCAAGAGCGGGCTGATGCCGAGGGGCTGATTGCCGAACTGACTCAGGTGGTCCCAGTTGACCCTGCTCTCGCTGGCTCCCCTCTGGAAGATCCTAAAGATGATAACATTCCCCCTCCTGCCGGGCAAGGATCTTAGCGGACAGGATTAGCTAGGGACTTGTACTCTTTTCTCTTTTTTGTTATTGTTGTTCGCTTTTGTTGTAATGTTTTGGGGCGATCAAGCCTTATTATTAATGAGACTATTTTGCACATATGCTCGTCTTATTTATCTTACATTAATTGTTCTTTGCATTTTTATCTATGCTTCAACAATCTTAATATAGTTGGGCCTTGTTCCTTAAGAACTTTTTGGCCTTAGAATTTGATGGGCTTTTGGCCTTAGGCTATGTCCATTTAAAAACGAACAGCCTTTAATGGGCTTGGTTGTATAATCAACTTGCGCCTTGAGCTTGCATTTCTGTTTGAACGAATAACTTAACATTGGAACGATCTTAAAAAATTACAAGTGTTGAAAGTGACCAAAAATGTAATCCTGTACTAGCTAGGTTGGACCTGCTCGACAAAAACAATGTTTAGCTTCCAACCATTAAAAAACATAATTTACACCAGGAGTCAAAGTTGCTCGACCACTATACATTTTGTCAAGGCATCTTTAGACTCTTAAGAGGAAATAAAACCATACAGGATACTGGCATTCTAGACCGCGACCAAACTTGACCTAATCCAACCCAGTTCGACCACTTATACTTGGTGAAAATTTCAAAAAATTAGGCAAGTTTTTGGATCCATCTTGTATCTCTGCCATTCTAGCTCGCCCAGTGGACTTAGTAGCTCGCCCACCTCACCTTCACTCTCTCATGAGGCAAAACTGGTCGCCTACTGAAAGTACTTTCTTAAGTTAGCTGCATTCCAGGAATATTGGGCCGAGTTGCCATCTAAATCTTCTATATCGTATGCTCCATTGGGTAACCTGTCTGTTACCCTGTATGGGCCCTCCCAAGTCGGGAAAATATGCCTGGAGGTGGGGCAAGCTTCTTTCTTAGAACAAGGTCACCAACTTCGAACTTTCTTATCTTGACTTGGGAATTATAATAACGCTCTGCTCTTTGTTTGTACGTGGCGTTCTTTAGCTCGGCATGTAATCTTCTTTCTTCGAGCAAATCTATTTCTGTGGCCAGAGCGGAATGATTTGCTTGTTCATCAAAGCTGGTCGTCCTAACTGTGTTGGTCTTTAATTCAATTGGTATCACAGCCTCTGTTCTGAAAGCCATTGCAAAAGGTATTTCTCTGGTGCTTGATCTGGGAGAAACTCTATATGCCCACAAGACCTCCGGGAGTTTTTCTGACCAACTACTTTTGCTTTCTGCCAGGCGTATTTTCAATGTATGCTTGATGATCTTATTTACAGCTTCAACTTGCCCGTTTGACTGGGGATGATAGGGAGTCGAATAGTGTTTCCTGATCCCCCACTTTGCACAGAAGTCTCTTAACTCATTTCCGTCAAACAGCGGGCCATTATCTGTCACAATTGTTCGTGGAATTCCAAAGCGATAGACAATGTTCTGCCATATGAAGTTGATCATGTTCTGCTGTGTAATTTTTACCATGGCCTTCGTTTCTGCCCACTTTGTGTAATAATCGACTGCTATGACGGCAAATCGAACATTTCCCATTCCTGCCGGGAAAGGACCAATAATGTCTATTCTCCATCTTGCAAATGGCCATGGAATATAAACTGATACAAGCTCCTGGGCCAGGGCATGAATACTTGGAGCAAAAATCTGACACTGGTGGCAAGCTTTGGCTAACTGGATTGCATCTTTTCGTAAGGTTGGCCAATAATAACCTTGCCTTACAGTTTTGTAGGCCAAAGCTTGCCCCCCAGTGTGACTTCCACAAACTCCAGAATGTACATCCTCCAGAACTGTCCTTCCTTGCCCCCTAGACAAACACTTGAGCAGTGGGAGCGAAAAGCCTCTTTTGTAAAGTTGTTCGTCTACCAGAGTATATCTGGCTGCTTGTTTCGTGATTCTTACAGCTTCAAATGAGTTGCTTGGCAGTTCCCCATTTTTCAAGTATTTGGCTATAGGAGTTCTCCAATCATCATCGTTGTTTTGTTCAACTACTTGGTTTACTTCGTAATCCATTGTTGATGGTTGGACTTTTCTGGTAAT
Source organism: Ballota nigra (assembly GCA_947034835.1). Taxonomy (NCBI): domain Eukaryota; kingdom Viridiplantae; phylum Streptophyta; class Magnoliopsida; order Lamiales; family Lamiaceae; genus Ballota; species Ballota nigra. The sequence goes on along the minus strand of OX344720.1, from coordinate 68,361,362 downwards.
GATGATGTCTGTCAAATCTGCTGGCCCATCGCTTGTTGCTAGTCTTGCTAGGGCATCAACTTGTGTGTTACTCGTTCGAGGTATCTGTTGGATAAATACTTGGTCTAGTAGAGATACCAAGTGAGCAACTATTCGTTGATACTCGATCATTTGCTCGTCTCTGGCCTCATATTCACCTCGTACTTGGCTTACAATGAGTTGAGAATCTCCAAAAATTTGGAGTCGTCTTACTCCGACAGCTAATGATAAGTGGAGACCTGCAATGAGGGCCTCATATTCAGCTTCATTGTTGGTGGCCATGAACTCGAATCTGACCGCTGAAGTGAATACTTGCCGGTCGGGACTGATGAGCACTATCCCTGCCCCCGAGGCCAGATTTGTTGACGAACCGTCCACATAAAGATGCCATGGGTGATCCATCCCTCTCGTTGGATTTTGAGGGAAGGTTAATTCGACTATAAAGTCGGCTAACGCTTGTCCCTTAATCGCGGTTCGAGGTGCATATGTCATGCCAAACTGGCTTATCTCTATGGACCATTTCAAAAGACGGCCAGCGGTGTCGGGTCGGTGTAGTATTTGTTTGAGTGGGAAAGTTGTCAATACTTCGACTTGATGATCGAAAAAGTATGGTCTTAACTTCCTGACACTCATGACAAGAGCATATGCCAGCTTTTCGGTTGGTGAGTATTTCACCTCAGCATCATGCAAGGCCTGGCTGACATAGTAGATTGGCAGGTGAAACTTACCTTCTGCCCGAACTAACACTGAACTTATAGCCGTGTCAGACGCTGCCAGGTATAAATATAACTTTTCACCGGGAATTGGTTTTGATAGAATTTTTACATCTCCAAGATATTCTTTCAGTTGATCAAAGGCTTTCTGGCAGCTTTCCGTCCAGGCAAAGTTGCCCTTTTTTATGGCCTCAAAAAATAGACGGCACTTGTCTCCCGACCGTGATATGAACCTGTTTAAAGCGGCTAAGCAACCGGTTAACCTTTGCACTTCCTTAACAGAGCGTGGTGGTTCCATGTCAATGATCGCTTTCACCTTTGCTGGATTGGCTTCGATTCCTCGCTTACTGACCAGATGGCCCAAGAACTTTCCGGAATGTACTCCAAAACTACTTTTCTTTGGATTTAACTTCATATTGTACCTCCGGAGTATGTCGAACACCTGGGAAAGATGATGGAGGTGATCTTCCTTCTGTGTACTTTTAACGACTATGTCGTCGACATACACTTCCACCGTTTCCCCAATATGTTCATCGAACATCTTGTTGACCAGCCTCTAGTAGGTTGCTCCAGCATTGATCAGACCAAACGGCATCCTCTTCCAGCATAGCAGATTTTTGTTAGTATAGAAGGCCGTATTTTCTTGGTCATCTGGGTGCATTGGAATCTGGTGGTAACCCGCAAAGGCATCCATGAATGTGAACATTTCGTGCCCGGCAGTACTGTCCACCAGTTAATCGATGTGCGGGAGCGGAAAGTTGTCCTTCGGGCATGCTGCATTTAGATCTATAAAATCTATGCATAGCCTCCAGGTTCCGTTCGGCTTTCGTACCAAGACAAGATTTGCTACCCATTGTGGACACAACGCCTGTTTAATCAAGTCGTTGTCCAGTAACTTTTTGACCTCTTCGTTTAAAGCTTGATACTTGTCTGGTCCATATTTTCGTCATTTCTGGTGGACAGGTTTTCGGACTGGGTTGATATTCAACCTGTGGCAGGCATCTTTCGGGTCAATTCCTACCATGTCAGCATGGGACCATGCGAAGAAGTCTAAGTTAGCCTTCAGGAAGTCCATCACGCGGGTTCTGTAAGGCTCGGAGAGTTCGGACCCAATGTAAAGTTCAAGGTCATCTTGTTTGGGATCAATTTTGATGGCCTCCAATTCTTCGACCGGAGTTGCCCGTCGCTTTTGCCCCTTCCATCGAGGGTCAACTATTGGTCCTTCTGGACTTAGCTCATCCCCGATGTTCATGGGTTCAGCACCTAACCGGGGGTCAAAATCTTCTGCGGGTTCTGGGTTGGGTTTGGTCACCATAATCGGGCTCTCCTGGTTATTACTCGGACATATACCGTCAGTTACGGGGGGTAACATTGCTTCTGGCAAGGTCTGCTCGCCGCCCTGCAGCATCTGCTCGCCCATGGGCGAGGGCTGGTCGTCTATGTCCATCTTATCATTCTGAGCCCCGAGAATGTCTTCCAAAATTGAGGGTTTATTCTCAAGTTGACTGGTTGACGCTTCCATCATAGATACTTGTTCTTGTCTTGATTGAATTTGTAGGAGGCATTCTCGAGCTTTTCTCTGGTCTCCTTTTACCGTGCCAACTCCACTTGCTGTTGAGAATTTTATGCAATAATGGTAAGTTGAACACGCGGCCCTGAATTCATTTAAGAAAGGTCGACCCAGGAACCCGTTGTAAGTTGACTCTTGATCAACGACCAAGAAATCCACCATTCTTGCAATATTTTTCTCGGGCTCTTTGACCGTCACAAGTTGCATAGCGAAAGTTACTATTCCCAGTGGGATCGTCACAGCATTTCCGAATCCCAGAATATGATGATTTGTGTCTCTGATGTAGCCTGCATAATCTCCCATTTGGTCAAGCGTCTTTTTTAAAAGGACATTAGTGTAGGCTCCAGTATCCACCAACAGTCTATGCACCCTAGTTTCCATGATCTTGGCACATATCACAAGCGAATCGTTGTGAGGGGTCAGTACTCCTTCCAAGTCTCTGTCGGTAAAAGTTAATTCCAATGTTTGCATGGTAGGTGGAATAACCCCCATTTCTTGTACATGACCGATCGCTCGTAATTCTGCTTTTCTTTTTCGATTAGAAATTGGTGGTCGTCCATCAGAATAACCACCTATGGGACCTGCAGATTCCATCATCTGGATGTCTGGAATTGGCCCACCGGCAGGCACCTAAGCTGGTCGCCCAGCTCGATTTCGACGAGGTGCCTGTTCCTGGTCTTCCTCATCAGAATCTTTGTCTCTGTTTCTTTTGCCGGGCTGCCTTTTAACGAACTCGGATAACTTTCCCTCTTCATAAAAACGCCACAACTGCTTCAGCAAGTCACGACATTCGCTTGTAAAGTGTCCCACGCTCTGGTGGTAGGCACAATACTTATTCTGGTTCAACTTGCTTGTATCTTAACGTATCTTACGGGGTGGTGTGAGCAATTCTTTGTCCCGGACATTATTGTAAACTGTATCGATTGATACGGTAAGAATGTGGTTCAATTTTTCCTTCAGCTCCGTTCCTTCAGTAAATGCTTTCATGTTCTTGGGAGCTCGATAACCAGTTTCAGGCTTCTTCGCACCCTCTTTCTGCTCTCCTTTGTCTCCCATGTCCTTTTGCAGGGCTTCATGCATGGAGACAAAGACGTCTGCCCGATCCCGAAATTCAGCATAAGTCTTCGGGCATCTAAGGTGTACATCTTTCCAGAGTTCAGTGCCCTTCTTGAGCCCAGCTAGGACGGCCACAATCTTGGTGTCTTCACTGACAGACTCCCCTTCTAATAGGACCTTGTCGAATCTTTCCAAGTACGATCGGTTCGACTCGTCGTCAATTTGTTTCAAGTCAGATAACCGATGTCTTTGGGATAGATAAGACCCGGCTGTAGAGAAATGGGACAAGAACTCTTTGCCCAGCTGGGCAAACGAATGAATTGAAGCTGGTGACAAAGCTGAAAACCATTTATGGACACGATCTCCCAGAGTTAAAGTAAAGTTGCAACATTGTGTTGCGTCACTTGCCCCCATTGATACCATATAATTGGTATACTTCATCAGATGCACCCGGGGGTCCGCCGTGCCCTCATATTGGATACTCACTGGAAACTGAATCTTTTGCTGAATCGGGGCTTTCAGAATCACCAAAGATAGTGGTGAGACTGGAAGAGTTGTGTTTCCATATCCTCTCTGTTGATCGAGCTGGCCCTGTATGCTCTCTATGGCCTTTCTCATAGAGGCGAGCTCTTCGAAGGATCCCCCCTGACTCTGAGGCTGTCCGGCGAGCAGAGGCACACAACCGTCTGTTCGCTCCAGTCCCTCATTGAGAGCGGGAACCCCCTGGATTGGCCTCCTAGGATTGGGCTCTGCGTTTGGGCCAAAGCGACCAAAAGCTGACCTAGTCAGCCTGTCATGGACTGACTGGCGAGCAGGTACTACAGCTGGCGAGCTGCTCCTGCAGTGGGATGAACTTCCATGATTCCCCGGCCACGACGACCCAATCTTTCTAGAGCACTTTGGCGTGTGCCCTGACTCACTGCCATGGCCGGATTGTGAGTCGAACCTCCCTGACTGGCGGCCTCAACGTGCTGTTTTTCTTTGCCTTTGGCCTTACGGGCTTGGGCACTGTCTGCTTCATTTAAATGATCCCCCTAGCCTTCTCATGTTCACGAGTCTTTGTGGGGCTACGCCTTGCTCGCGCATATGAAGGGCCAGGTTGGGCTTGCTGTCTTTGTAAAGTCTGGAGCATGGCAATTGTGCGTGCCAATTCGTCGGGGTTACGAGCAAAGACGTCCAACTCCGGTGGTATTAACTGACGAGCAACATTGGTTTGATTCTCTTGGTCATTTCTGCTCGCCCCTGCTCGTCCACCAGCCTGGGACATCCGGGAGTGTGAATCCCTTGTTATATGTTGTGAACGTTGTGTCTCTCGTGACTGAGGCATGTTCACAGGAGGTATCAAGTATTGTTCTTAGTGTTCTTGAATTTTTCCTTCAAAAGCTCAAACTTGTTCTTCAATTTTGGGTTAACCTTTGTGTTTCAATGATTCGAATGTTCGAACCCTCCTTCTAGCGCCAATTTGTTGATGATCAGTTCTAATTTCGAAGATTAATGGCTGTTTTTGGTGGTTAATCGATCATCAAACAATTACGTGTGATTGATCACTAACGTAATTAGTGAATACGAATTTTAGGGTTTAGATGGGTTAGAAACGTTTGAAAGCTTACTTGTTTAAGTTCGATTGTAAGTTAATTGAGCTGCTTTAGATTCATAAACAAAGTTTGGACGTGTATAATCATTTGTGCTTCTTTTACTAGCTGAAAAAATCTAAGTATTTATAGACATTTGCCTAGCAGGAGGTGTCGTGACTTTTGGCCTACCAGGCCTGCATGCACGACACCTGGCCTTTGACTAAGTTGACCTTATCTAAACTAAATTCTATCATTATCTTGTTGGACTTGCTCGCAGTCAAGAGCTGCTCGACATATTGGACTTGTCCTGGAGGAATCTTTAGTCTGATTTTGTTGGTCTCTTGTCTCACTTAGTTGTTTTGGTTTTGTGGTCGGATCTGGTCGGCGGGATGCTAACTGAGTTCGTCATGTGGCTCTTAATCTGATTTTGTTCGCCCATTCGCCTTGGTGTAGCATGCAGGTTCTACTCGCCAGATATCTTAGGTGTATCTTGAGTCAATTTTGCCTTAATCTTTAAGTGCTTTGTGCTAATCCTGGTCGCCCAATTGCTGATTCTGCTCGCCCATCAACAAAGATTACTTTAGACTAAGGACTCATTTTCTTTGACAGAACTGATAAATAATTATTCTTTGTCCATGGGACAATTAGTTCAACCCTCTCCATGTGTCAATTATCCCTATGACCACTTATCCCGGGCAAAAAAATCATGATCATGTATGAGTCATTATTTACATAATGAATGAAGATTAGGAACAATCAAGAACTCCAGGGGTACCTTATCGATTAGAGATCTGCATCAAAATGCAGAAAATGAATCCAAGTTGTTCCTGTTTAAGCTAATTAATGGAAGAAATCTTGAACCAAAGATGTTCAAACAAAACAATATTCAAAAAGTCATTTACACTCACTCCAGTAATTTTATACATGAAAAATGACTCTTTTACTTCAAACCAACTGAGAAACCTAAGCCACTTAGAACATTAGAAAGATGAAAAATGTCTCTTTTACTTCAATACTTATATCAGGACCAACTGAGAAACCTAAGCCACTTAGAACAAATATTCAAAAGAAAAAAAAATGATAATAAGAGAGTTTTTAATACATTGAGGTAAATTTTTGGAATATTTCTCTAGAAAATCACGCATGAAGTCAATTCAGAATACGGAAATAAACGCAATATATATGCTATAATTATTTGTGAATATAAACATATACAATAAAGGGGGTGTTTATTACTTAGTTCCATCGCAAGGGTCGTTGAGCAATGAAGATTGTAATTTCTTATGATCATGAACCTGTATTCCTGCGAAAAAATTCAGATGGATAAATACACATCAAGTATATGATGGCAAATCTAAATAACAAAAAATAATCATTATTGCAAGATGTTCCAATTTCTCATTCTTTAGAACTTAAAACCAATTCAGCACCAAAACTTACCATTTTCAGCAGCTATCCTTACTAACAGTCTGCATACTAGAAAATAAAAAAAATAAAGTGCATAACTGTGATATTATCGGAAGAAGGAATCAATAAAGTTAACACCATATAACATGTGTTTCTCAAAGACCTCTTTTTAATGTTCTATGTTTAGTTTGTCTGACTCTTATACACACTCTTTTATAGTGAAAGGGTTATTTTCCCCAAGTATTTGGGTGACTGCATCATGGATACCTATAGGAAAAAAAATCAAACTATTTGGAAAAATTCTATAATCAAGTCACTGTTTCTCCATTAGTGGCTATAGCATACCAATCAAATTTAAATGACCTCAACAGCCCATTTCTCATCTTACAACATGGGCAAACGTGATTAAATTTAAAATAAAGAAATTACCTGCAAGTGTATTAGAGCACAATAAATAGTAAACACCTACTTTCAAGCTTCAACATTTCTTCCAGTCTACTTAAGCACAAATGAAAATATAAAGAATTAAAGACCTAAAACCCAATCTATGGAACCAGATATAAAATTTAAAATTACTTACCGGGCCGATCTACAACCGAGTCAGTTACGGCATCACCAATTGCACATCGATCAGCCATTGCCTCTGTAGATGCCGCCCTTCGAGGGCATTTGCTTGAGAAAATTAAGACCCACCATCGGTTGACATCGAGAAGACCGGAGCCAGATCATAAAATGCAGGACATTATAATTTATAATGCAAAGATGGAACAGAAGTGGGGGAAGACCGGAAGACGGTTTGGGGCGTAACAGGTAAATAGGGGGAACGTTTTGGAATTTTAAAAGTTATTAAACGTTGCACAAGGATTTATTAATCTGTCAAGGATTATTCCGCAGATGATAAAAGTGGGAAAGGGTAAAACTGTCCGAAAATGTTTCTCACATTTTAGCCATTTTTAATATATTGTAGATGAATAAAACATTATTGTAGCGAAAGTTAAATTATGGTTCACCTAATCATTAATAAATTGCAGTGTATGTAGGAACTCAAGAGGGAGTGGAATAAATAATAAAGACTTTTTTTCCCCTTCTTTCCTTCCTATGTTTTTTTTTTTTTTTTTTTTTGTGTGTTAGTCTGAGTAATGCAGTAAGATTGTTGAGAAAAGATGAAAACTTAGACTGTTGCAATTTCGTAAGTCATTGTTTGTAATATAATATTAATATAAGAACGAAACAATATCAAAATTATCACTTTTTTAATTATAATACGGTCCAAACATCCCATATTCTCAACCTATTAATATCATATTTATATACAAAATGGTAGGTGCAATTTTATGTATAAATGAGGAAGTGTTTGAATTCGTCCAAAAAATATACTCCTCCTATTTTACTACTGCGATCATAATAATACAAAATTAGTAGTATTAAAATATTTACAGTTATATTGATAATATTATTGAATTAAAAAAATCTTAAATTAATAATAATCAATGTACAAAAACTTAATTAGGAATTAAAATGAAAAGATATTGTTATATTGATAATATTATTGAATTAAAAAAAAATCTTAAATTAATAATAATCAATGTAGGAAAACATAATTTGGAATTAAAAAGAACATATATTTGGTCCTTAGGGCTCGAACCTGTGTCATTAGTTAATATTAATATTAATATTTAATATTAGTTAAAAACATTATTGCAACTTGCGAAACCAACAACCCAACTTCAGATTATATGATAATATGGAAATTATATCTATATATTCTAAGGTTTTAGAAAATTCCAGGGGGCCTTTTTATATTAAATTGAAACATTTTTCTTTATTCTTTATATTAAATTGAAACATTTTTGGGTTCTTGACATATAGGTTCAAAACATACCCATTTATTGGATTTTAGTTCAATGCTTTATTATAAATACAACAAGGTTCAAAAATGGGTCCCCCACCTTTTCCTCTACCTGCAACCTCGATTCCCCTCCCTCCCCTCCCCATCACCTCGGTCCCACCATCCCTTTCTTGTCCCCTCAATATTATCACCACAATTATTATTTAATGTGAGTATTTAATTTTTTTATACATTTTTTTCTTTTTATTTTTCTTCAATAAACTCAATTCTTTTATATCCCCTTTATAGTTTTAAAATTATAAACCCTTAAATTTCATAATTATTATTATTATTTTCTTTTTCAAATAATTATTAATGCTTTCAAGTTTTTATTAAATGTGCATTTACAGTAATATTTTGCACATGATAAAATTATTGGTTATTTCAGATTTTTATTAAGTGTGCATTTTAAATGCACATAGGTATTTCTTAATTGAATTATATATCCATTTTTTCGAACTTCCCTGCAAAAATTTAAAAAAAATGCACACACATCAAAATTCAAATTAATTGAGTTATATTTTTTTGAGAATTCAAAATTGACATCTAGAAATTTAAAACTTACCATTTACAAATTTTGTAAAGACCAAATATTCAAAAAATATTGAATTACACATATTTACAAATTCTAAAATTCATATTTATGTCTAGTTGCAAAAAAAATAAAAAAAATGCACACGGTCTAATTCTTCACATCTTCACACCCCCTTCAAATCTTCATCTTTCAAATCCCCTCCTCAGTTAATATTTGAAATTTATAAACTTAAACACTGCATCCAGGTGCATAAAAAAGAAAAGAAAAAAAAAAGATTGGTGCAAAGAAAAGAAAAAAATGCACACGGTCTTCTTCTTCTTCTTCAACTCTTCATCTTCATATTCTCTCAATTAGGTACTGTCCCAGCTCAAAGATCATCTACTCTTTCAGTTTTAAATCTGAAAATACAAACACCTGCACACACACAAACACTTTTCTCCAAAAAATGCACATACATCACACATAGCGTACATATTAATTTCACACAAAACAATATCAAAACTCTTTCAAAATTAGAACCAAATTCGATATTATTCAGATTCACACACAAAAAAAAAAATAGTACTAAACAAAGACCAAATATTGTATACATACACACAACTCATCTTCATCTTCAACATTGAGACACCCCCACACACATATATTAGAGTCTCGATAGAGGAATTTTATAGAGACGGACTAGATATCTATCTAAAAAAATAACTTACCTCCACCGATGATAATTGAGCAGCAATAGGTACGCCGGATGGAGAAACGGATGATTTGGGCGGCGCGAAGAGATCATAGGCAGCGAAGACCGAGGCCTCCGACGCTGCTACAGGAACGACAGCAAAAGATCGGGTGCTCCGGCGAACAGCAAATGGGGCGGAAACCCTAGATCTAGTGTCGCGACCACTAGATCTCAGACGTCAAACACCCAATACACCATTCTCGCCAGATTTACCTTCAACGGTGTAAGATCCGGCGGTGGGAAATTGCACCGTCAAACGAGGATGAGGCGGCGTCATTCAACTTGAGTCGCTGGGCCTTGGACGGGGGCGGTGGAGCGCTCACCGGGGTGTTGCGGTGGAGCGGCCGCGAGGCGGGGAGGGCTACATGGTGGTATGGAGAGGTAGTGTAGAGAGAGATAGAGAGAGTGCAGAGAGAGAGAGGGGTTTGAGGGTTTGGTGGGGTGTGGGGGAAGATATGGGTGGGGGTGGGGGTGCGTAGGGAGGATTTGAAATTGGGAATTGAAATGTGTGCTGGAGGATAGAGAGAGATAGATGTGTGTGAAATGTGGGCTGCATTATTTTAATTGTGGGGCCCATATTTTGAACTATTTTGCTATAATGTAAAGGTATAGAACTAAAAGCTAATATATGAACTATATGTGAACCTATTAGTAATAATTCCAACATTTTTCTCTATATATTCTAAGGTTTTAGACCAACTTCACTGCTTGTATCTATTCTTATTAAATTTACTAAATCATTTTTCTTTATTAAATTGAAACCATCCAATAGTTGCCTTTTTATATAGTTTATAAAAAAACTAGTGTATTTAGTGTATAAAAAAATCTAGACTTAATATATATATAAGTGTATAAAACAAAACTCTAGATTACGCGTCATCATTTTATATGTGTAGTTGATTTTGTGCAAAAAAAAAATAATATAACTTACTTGATTAAAATTTAATTTTTGCAATCATAGAAAAATTAAAAAATTGAATTTTCTTGAATAATTTTAAAATTCAATTTTTTCTAAATGTATGTTTGATTAGATTAGGTATTAATATTTATAAGTGTGTTGTGTAATTGAAGATATGTCAATCTCTCGCAATATTGGAATCCTCGTGCGCTCTTGCGGAGCTGTTATTGGAACAAGAAGAGTTGATCGTATGCTTGATTTCTACGATCTATTACGTGTGTTGTCTGAGATCACGGGATTAGATTTGCGAGTGTATTCTTTGAATGTGTCTTGCATAATAAATAATGGGAATGTCTCGTCTAGTTATCCTATTAGGAACAACAACGACCTTCGATTTTTCTTTCATCCACAAGCCGGTTACAGACACGCTGGTTTCGGAAGCTCAAAATTAGTAAAAGATAAACAAATATTGATGATAGAGCATCAGTAGAAAGTCATTTGGACCTCACTGAGAAATACATCACTGAAGTGGAGCCTTACATAGAAAACCCTGCTTATCTACAAGATGTGGTCTCAGATGAAAACGTAGAAGTTGAGGAAAGGGCCACAAGATAAAGAAGAAGGAGATCTGTAGGACGTGAAGATGTAGGTCCTTCAACATCTAGGAGTCGGAGAAGACATTCCTCAGCAACGCCATCGGAGTCCCCTTTTCCCCGACAAGGTATTCAACATGGGGTACCTCAGTCTGCGCCCCGCACACAGTATGGTGCTGGAAATGGTATGCAATTTATGAAATTACACTTGCAAATATGACATTTCCTTGGATTTACATTTATTTAATTTTTTTTATAACATGTGACAGATGCTTCTACATCAATGGGGCAACAATATAGAGTACCTCTGTCTGAATTTTTGGGTAACACACAACCAACTGCATACGGTATGTAATTCAATATTATCAAAGTTACAATAATTAATTAAAATTATTTAAGAAATTATATTTATTTATTTATTATATATGCATATCACTGTTAATTTGATAGCAGCTTGACAATCAAATGAGGGGGCGCCTCAACCTACGTCTCACACACATTATGGGTTACCCTCCTTTGGACATGGAACTTACACACAACCTGATGGAGATGGTATGCAAGTTACTAAACCTCGAAATTACACTAATAAATAATATTTTTAAGAGATTATGTTTATATATATATATATAATATAATATAATATATTTTTGTTAACTTGATAGTTGGTTGGGTAGCTATGAGGGGGTACCTCAGTCTGCTTCTACACCGACTTTTCAACAGGAGGTGCCTCAGCCCAGTTTTCAGACACCTTATAATGAACCAGGTATGTAATATCAACTTATATAAGTAAATGTATATCTTGTTGTTGACAGCGATTTTGTGAGGATCTCGCCGTCGGGTTCCTAGCGGGTAGGATTTATAGAGTATAATGTTCGGGAGTAATAAATGTGAGAGTAAATGAGCTCTCCAGAGTAGGTTTATATTAAATGTGATGTCTTACATTTGGGCATTAAAAGCCCTATTTATAGTATACAAGGTGGGTTTCCCCATGTTTGGTTGGTGGACCCGTGGGTCCCCCCTACTCCTAGCTGGAAGGTAATGAGTGGCTATAGCCTCCCCTACGAGCCAATGAGAAGACGCCACATGGCACTGTCTCCCCTGAGATGATGAGACTTAGCCCCAACTGCTCTCTTTGACCCTGTCACATCCTCTGGACTGATGGCACCCGACGTCCTCTCACAGCTGGCGCAGCCTGGGGTCAGGCAGACGAGTCCGGATGCGAGTACCTTGGTGGTTCTTTTACGGGCAGACGGGTAGAGCGTCTGCCTCGGAGCTTGTCGCTGGCCGCCAGATACCCGGGCCCGTGGGTCTTAAGTACCCTGCCCGCCTGCTTGTCCAGGCGACGGATTACTGTCGTCCGAGCCCGCTACAGTAAGTGGGTTCGTGTCCGATACCCGATGGGTCGGGTAGTAAATACCGGGTGTAACAATTGCCCTACCAGCCCGACATCGGGGGGCCACAGTCGTCGGGTGGCGGGCTGGTCGAACTGCAGACTATTTTGAATTTGAATTTGAATTTTGGGGTGACGTTTTGGCTTCCGAGGTGACGCCTCGTATGCCGTGCCTAATGACGTCATGGGATGGCGTGACTGATGCGCAGAAATCCAGGGGTTGCGTCCGCCGAACCTGCCTCCCAACTGTTGCGCGTGTGGCCCCCACGCGCCCCCCTGAGTTTTGCTTTATTCCATTTTTGACCCCGTTTTTTGCAATTTAGTCCCTCATATTTCCCCTATAAATAGGGGTTCTCAGCTCACTTTCTCATTTTCGCTCCCTTGCATTCTATTGCCCCTCCTTAAGGAGTTTTGAGTTTTCCGGCGAATTTTCCCAGATTTCGGCGATCTATTTCAAGCCTAAAGGTAATCTTTTGTTTTCTTCTTCATACTCTTTTTCTTCCTACTCTCCTCTCGCCATGAGTGACTCCGCTGAAAGCACTGTGGCCGCCTACGTTTTTCACTTTCGCCGCCGACGCCGAGAGGCCTCTCCACCCGGTCGGGGAGGGAACGTCCTGCGCCGCCGCCACCAGAGAGGGCGAGGGCAACTCCACGGATGTGGATGCCTTCGCCGAAAACTCGGAGGGGATGAGCCCCCAACGAGAGGGGGAGGCTCTAAGCGTTTCCCCGGTCTCATCCTACCCGCCCAGGGCCGAGGATTTTTTATTCGAGCAGGAAGTTGTGCCTGACCATATTGACTATGCGGACAGCCGGTTAATCGGGTTCGAGTACTCGAAGTATATGAGCCGGTTTGTGCGGAGGCGCTCTGCCCGCGCATACCTCGAGGCCCGGGATACCGAATTTGGGGCCTCTCGCCGCCCCAGCTGCCTGCCCCCGGATGCCGATCTAAAGGAGCTCTACTGGACCTTCCAGGCGCCCTCCGACGTCTTCTTCTATGCCCCCCGAGAGAACGAACGGGCTGACCAACCTCCAGAAGGCCTAATCGCCATCAACTCTGATACACTCCATGCCGGGCTCCGCTTCCCGCTTCACCCAGCCATCTCTAAACTGCTCGCTACATGGAACTTATCGATCACCCAGATCACTCCAAATGGGTGGAGCTACATTCTAGGGGCAATGGTTGCTCTCGGTCGTCGCGAGCTGCACGGTATGCCTACTCCGTCCGAGATCAACTATTTGTACTACACCGTGGCCTCGGTTGGCCGGAGAACCACGGGTATTACTTCGTGAAGCCCCGGGGTGGCGACACCATTGTCTTCGGCATCTCATTGAAGGTGACGCACTGGCAAGAAAAGTGGTGGTGGGTCGGCGGCGCTTGGGAGAGCGTTGGTGTTGACGGGCACATCATCCCGGTTCCCCGGGATTATCGGGATCGCAACCGCCGAGGTAAATACTAAATTTCTTACTCATCCCTTAGTACTGATCTAATTTTTCTTTCACTGTGCAGGCTATGCGGTCCCAAACCAGGCTGACTTGACCGACGATTTCAGGCAGGCACTTGCCTTGGTGAGGTCTGAGAGCTTGGATAATCGCGACGTCGACCTTCTCAACAGCAACGACAACCGCAGGCTGTCCGGGCTCCAAACCTTCCCGCGCCATTTGGATTTTGGTGGTAAGACTCTTCCCGCCCGATTCTTTTTTACGCTTGTTCTTGCTTCTCGATTTCTAACACGTCACTCCTCTTGCAGCGCAGCGCTTCCCGGCCGAATCCTCCACACCGTCTACTTCCCCGGTAGCCTCCCCGAGGGCAGTACCCGAAGCCGGTCAGGCGGCCATACCCGTCGTGAACGTCGAATCTTCCGAGGAGACCGTCAACATGGCTCCCAAAAAGACTGCTACGGCAAAGCTGGCGAAGCGGGAAGCTGTCCGCGCCACTGGGGTGGTGATCCACAGTCAACCGTCGACCCCGACGCCCCCGGCTACCTCCTCCCCGATGGACGGCCAACGGCCTACGAAACAGGCTCGGGTGGAGGGTCAAACCTCGGTCGACCCTGCTATGGTGACCGTGGACGTGGATCCGGTCAGCGGCGGGCTGGTAGTCGGTACCGTCGAGGCGACCATTGGAGGCTCGGCCTCCGTCTCTCACGATCGGAGCGATTTCTCCTTTCTCGGCTGGGGCAACCACCTCACGTAAGTATTTTTCCCGCGTCGTTTCATTTTCCAAGTTTTCTGGCCGCTTTTGCAATTTAGGAAACTTAACCTAATTTTTCTTTCCGCCGTTTTGTAGGCCTGATCCCCTGCCCCCGCCCGAGGTCCTTCAATTCCTGCGCTAGCAGGACCCTCCGTACTCGGAGGCAGTGCCGGAGTCTTGGCCGGAGGACTTTCGTCGTGCCGTTCTGAACCTGCCCCGGTCCTGGACCCTTAACTGCCAAAAGGCTACGCAGACCGTCTCACTCGCTGACCGGATGAGAGCGGCGGCCATCCGCGCTTCCCGCAACGCTATTGCCATGGAGGGCATCATGCTGGAGTTCGAGCGGGAGATGCGGACTGCCTCTTCTTACAAGGCAGCCTTCCAGACGAAGAGAGACGAGGCTGCTCGTCTGGAAGAGGAGTCCAAGAAGCTCCGAGAGGAGTTGGAGGCCGCTCGCGTGAGTCGGGCAGAGCTGGAGGGCGCCTGCGAGGAGGAGAGGAAGGCGCGCGCAGAAGCCTGGCGAAGACGGCCGAGGAGGTTCGAAGGGCGCGTGAGGCCCTTGCCGCGGAGGCCGCCGAGCGAGCCCGTCTTGAACGTGACCACGAGTCGGCAGGCTCCATGATCTACATCAACGCATACGCCGACTCGATTCGCTCCCTGCTCCGCCGCAACCCTGAGGCCGACTGCTCCGGGCCCCTGGAAGATTTGAGGAGCTACGTCGAGTCCAATCCCCCCTCGGCAGATTATGATATCACTTTGAAAGACTTGGCCGATCGCGGGATGGATCTGTCGTTCCTCGGCGACCCGGGGACCTTCATCTATCCGCTGGCCGACGAGGAGGCGAACGAGGACCCGAGAGTGGTGGATGAGGCGGCCCCGTGAACTCTCTTTTTTTCTTCTCTTGTTTTGTTAAGTTTTGTTGGCCGCGGGCCGTTGTACCCTTTTACTTCCCGGACTTTTAATGAAATCATCTTCCTCCTTTATCGTCACTTTCCGTTCTTGTTTTCTTGAACTTAGTTTGATAATCGAATTAAATAATGGGATTGAATCACCATGATTGAGTGAAGTGCTTTAGCCGATTAACGGGCAGCGACTTCACGAAGATGGGATTGAATTAACAACCGCTTATAAAATTAACCAACAGATTAATGTGTGAAGTGCTTTAGCCGATTAACGGGCAGCGACTTCATAAAGATGGGATTGAGTTAACAACCACTTATAAAATTAACCAACAGATTAATGAGTGAAGTGCTTTAGCCGATTAACGGGCAGCGACTTCACGAAGATGGGATTGAGTTAACAACCGCTTATAAAATTAACCAACAGATTAATTAGTGAAGTGCTTTAACCGATTAACGGGCAGCGACTTCACGAAGATGGGATTGAGTTAACAACCGCTTATAAAATTAACCAACAGATTAATGAGTGAAGTGTTTTAGCTGATTAACGGGCAGCGACTTCACGAAGATGGGATTGAGTTAACAACCGCTTATAAAATTAACCAACAGATTAATGAGTGAAGTGTTTTAGCCGATAGACGGGCAGCGACTTCACGAAGATGGGATTGAGTTAACAACCGCTTATAAAATTAACCAACAGATTAATGAGTGAAGTGCTTTAGCCGATTAACGGGCAGCGACTTTACAAAGATGGGATTGAGTTAACAACCGCTTATAAAATTAACCAACAGATTAATGAGTGAAGTGATTTAGCCGACTAACGAGCAGCGACTTCACGAAGATGGGATTGAATTAACAACCGCTTATAAAATTAACCAACATATTAATGAGTGAAGTGCTTTAGCCGATTAACGGGCAGCGACTTCACGAAGATGGGATTGAGTTAACAACCGCTTTTATTGATTACAACTTCTCCTACTCGAAGAGCGATTACATTGAGGTCGCTCGTCGTGACGATGCAGGCTAAACTATTTTACCGTTAATGATAGTATTTTTTTAGTAGGGAGGCGTTCCAAGGGTACTGGGCCGGGTTGCCCTCAAGGCTTTCTAGCTCGTAGGCTCCGTTGGCTAGGCGTCTAGAGATCTTTAGGGGTCCCTCCCAATTCGGACCAAATGCCCCTTTGGGTTGCCCGACTGTCCGTCGAAGCACCAGGTCCCCGGCTTCGAACTCTCTGATTTTGATTTTCGAGTTGAAGTATTTTTCAGCCCGCCGTTTGTAAGCTATGTTTCTTTGCTCGGCGGACAGCCTTCTCTCCTCCAGCAAGTCCAACTCGTTTAGCATGGCTTGGTCGTTCTCGGTCCCCACGGGTTGCGAGGTGCGGAGGCTCGGGATGATGACCTCGGCCGGGATGACTGCCTTCGTTCCGAAGGCTAGAGCGAAAGGAGTCTCCCCGGTTGCGGTGCGACAGGTTGTTCTGTATGACCATAACACTTCGGGTAGCTTGCTCGCCCATGTTCCCTTGCTCTCCTCCAACCTTGCCTTCAGCGTGTGTTTGATTATCTTGTTTACTACCTCGACCTGCCCGTTCGACTGGGGGTGGTAGGGTGATGAAAATAACCTCTTGATCTTGTGCTTCTGGCAGAATCTTTCCATCTCCAACCCGTCGAATTGTTTCCCGTTGTTCGAAATGATTATATGTGGGAGGCCGAATCGACAGATTATGTTGCGCCAGATGAACCTAATGACATGCTCCTGGTCGATCGTTTTTAGTGACTCCGCATCCGCCCATTTGGTGAAGTAATCCACGGCGACAATTGCGTATTTGACGCTGCCCGGGGCCGTAGACAATGGACCAATGAGGTCGATCCCCCACTTTGCGAACGGCCACGGGCTCAGGATTGAGGTGAGCTCAGCTGGAGCCTGGTGGATTGCTGGCGAATAGACTTGACACTTGTGGCATGCCCGCGCATAGTTGATCGCGTCCTTCTTTAGAGTGGGCCAGAAATATCCCTACCGGATAACTTTCTGGGCGAGCACCTGACCGCCGGCGTGGTTCCCGCAGTGCCCCTCGTGGACTTCTACCAAGATCTTCCTTCCATGCCCCGGCGTTATGCATTTGAGGAGGGGTAGGGCGAAGCCTCGCTTGTACAACTGGTCCCCGATGATCGTGTACCGGGCCGCCCGAAGCTGCAACTGTCTTGCCGCTACTCGATCGACTGGGAGTTGGCCGTCGCGGAGGTACTTCAGGATGGGAGTCATCTAGCTGTCCTCTTCCTGCCCCAGATTGGTCACCCGCTGGTTTAAGCTCGAAGGAGCGGTCAGGTAAGTGACAGTGATTTGTGACATGTCGACTGCCCCCTCGGATGTTGCAAGGCGGGCGAGGGCGTCTGCTTGAGTATTGTCGAGTCGGGGTACCACCTCTATGTGGACTTGGTCGAATTTTTCGAGTAGGTTCTTGGCTAGTCCTTGGTAGGCCAACATCCTGTCGCTGCGTGCCTCGTATTCTCCTGAGATTTGGTATGTAACGAGCTGTGAGTCGCTGTAGACTTGGAGCCTCTTCACTCCCATGGCCATGGCCATTTCCAGGCCGTTGATTAATGCTTCATACTCGGCCTCATTGTTGGTTACGTGGAAACCGAATCTGATGGCAGTCGTGAACGACTGACCGGACGGGCTGAGAAGGACAATTCCCGCGCCTGCCCGCAAAGTTGTGGAGGATCCGTCAACGTACATTTTCCAAGGCGGCTGCTCGATCTTGGACATCGCCTCCGGGTAGGTGAGCTCGACTATGAAGTCGGCCATGGCCTGGCCTTTGATGGATGTTCTAGGAGCGTATGTGACCCCGAATTGCCCGATCTCAACTGCCCACTTGAGGCACCTGCCCGCCGTGTCTGGTCGATGTAGCACTTGACGAAGTGGCGTTGTGGTCAGCACTTCTACTTGGTGGTCGAAGAAGTATGGTCGTAACTTACGAACACACATTACTAGCGCGTAAGCTAACTTTTCCAAGGGTGGGTATCGTAGCTTGGCATCGTGGAGTGTCTGGCTGATATAGTAGATCGGCAGGTGTGCCTACCCCTCAACCCGCACTAGCACGGCACTGAGAGCCGAGTCTGAGGCCGCCAAGTATAGGAAAAGCTTCTCGCCGGGGACGGGTTTGGCCAAAACCTGGGCGTTTGACAAATACGCCTTCAAGTTATCGAAAGCGAGCTGGCTCTGGGGTGTCCAGTTCAGTTTCCCCTTCCGCATGCTGTCGAACAATGGTTTGCATCGGTCCCCCATGCGGGAGATGAAACGGCTGAGGGCGGCCAGGCTACCCGTCACCCTCTGTACCTCCTTTACCGTGTGAGGAGTGCTCATGTCGAGGATCGCCTGAACCTTGGCTGGGTTTGCTTCGATCCCTCGTTGTCTGACCATGTGCCCCAAGAACATGCCCGACTCGACGCCAAAACTGCACTTTTTCGGGTTGAGCTTCATTCGATATTTCCTCAAGATTTCGAATGTTTCGGCCAAGTGAGTGAGGTGGTCTTCCTTCTTCTCGCTCTTGACGACGATGTCGTCGATATATACCTCCATGGTCGCCCCTATTTGGTTGTGAAACATGTGGTTGACCAACCTTTGGTAGGTTGCCCCTGCGTTCATGAGCCCGAATGGCATCCGTTTCCAAAAGTACATGTTCTTCTCGGTGAGGAAAGTGGTGTGTTTCTGGTCGTCGGCGGCCATCGGAATTTGGTGGTAGCCGGCAAATGCGTCCATGAAAGTGAGCATCTCGTGCCCGGCCGTGCTATCCACCAGATGGTCGATGTGTGGCATCGGGAAGTGGTCCTTGGGGCATGCTTTGTTCAGGTCCGTGAAGTCGATGCACAGCCGCCAGGTGTTGTTGTTCTTCTTGACGAGGATGGCGTTAGATATCCATTGGGGTTTGTCGTCGGGGTCGACCATCCCGATGAGCTTGTTGTCGAGCAGTTTTTTGACCTCGGTAGCTATGACCGCGTATTTGTCTGGGCCGAATTTTCTTCTCTTTTGTGAGATTGGCTTGCGGGATGGATCAATGTGCAACTGGTGGGAACATACGGCTGGATCGATCCCGACCATGTCTTCGTGGGACCATGCGAACACGTCTAAGTTTTCCTCTAAAAATACGGTCATCGTTGTCCGCATTTCGTCGGACATCGATGAACCTAGTTGAACACTTACTTCGGGCCGATTCTTCATCGTGACCGAAATCAATTTTTCTATCGGGCTGGCTCCTCGCTCGCCGAAGCGTGGATCGTCGATTTGCCCTGTTAGGGTGCTGTCGATTTCCATGGGTTCGTACCCGAGCCTGGGCTCTAGGTCGACTTGAGTGTCTTCAAAATTTTGTGAATCTTCTTCCATTGGGCAGGCAGTGGGTGTTTTTCCTTCGTCTATTTCCATGTCTCCCTCCCCGATTGTGCAGATATAATCTAAATTTGCAGAATTTAAAATAACATCGATATACGCTAAACATCCGCGTGCCATTTTTTGATTACCCTTAAGAGTCCCAACCTTCCCGGAGGGGGTTGGGAACTTGATACAATAATAGAATGCTGAGGCGGCGGCTTCGAACTCGTGCTCGAACGGCCTGCCGAGAAACCCATTATAGGTTGACGGCTGGTCGACAATAATAAAGTCGAGCTGTTTCGAAGCCTTAACCTCAGCGTCTATACTAGAAACTAACTCTACGGCTAGCCTAACTATCCCGTAGGGTTTCACAGTGGCATCGCCAAAGCCCTTGATGACCTGGTCGCAAGGCTCCACGTATTTCTCGAAGGAGCTGTCCAGCTGATCGAATGCGGTTTTGAAGAGGATGTTGCAGTAGGCCCCATTGTCGACGAGCATGCGATGGACGGTGACGCCCATGATGTTGACGGACACGACCAGGGCGTCGTGGTTCGGGTAGATGACCCCAGTGCGATCCTCCTCCTTGAAGGCGAGGAGATCTATCTCTCTTGCCGTCATGTTGACCGGCATGGTGATTTGGTGGACGTTGTCCATCGCTCGCAGCTCGCTCTTCTGTCTGCGGTTGGAGAGCGAGGTGGTGGGTGAGAAGCCTCCCACCGGGGAGAGCATGTTGACGGTGCGGCGGGCTTAATTTTCCGGCATAGGCGGGCATATGAGGGCCGCCTCCCGGTTCGGCTCCACAGGGCAGTCAGTGGCTTGCGCTTCCGGCCTGGCCGCCGGTCTTTTCACGAACTCCTCCAGCTTTCCCTCCTCGAAGAGTCGCCAGAGCTGTTTCAGGAGGTCGCGGCACTCACTTGTATTGTGCCCGACGGTCTGATGGTAGTGGCAGTATTTGTTGGGGTTGATCTGTACCCCAGGCTTGTGAACCCATGGCCGTGCCTTGGGTACCATGCTTTTGTCCCGGATCTGTACATAGACATACTCCGGGGTGGCCGACAATCTTTCGGCCAGCTTCACTTCGACGGAGTCGAAAGGCTTGAAAGGTTGGGAGGCACGGTAGGAAAAGCTTCTCCGGGTCGGCGTGTCGCGGGGCTTCTCCTTCTCCGCCGGCGTGCTTTCGCCTAGCCGCTGCGCCAGGATGTCGGCGTTGTAGATGATCTTCCCAGCCCGCTGTCGGAACTCCGAGTAGGATTTGGGATAGTCCTTGTTCATGGATCTCCACAGTTTCGTCTTTAGGCGGAGCCCGCCTATGATGCCGACGAGCTTGACCTCATCCCCGACGGGCTCGCCTTCCATGATGATTTGGTCGACCTGGTCGATGTACGCTCGGTCCATCTCGTCCTTCCCCTGGGCCAGGTTGGCCATGCGATTGGCGCCGGCCAGACGTGGCGCCATCGAGGAGAAGTGTTCTAAGAACAGCTCCCCCAGCTGGTGGAACGAAACCACCTTCCCCGCGGGCAATGAGGAGTACCACCGGTGAGCTCTGTCACCGAGGGTTAATGGAAACATCCGACACTGGGTGGCATCCGTCGCCCCCATGGAGATCATGTAGGTGGAGTATTTACTTAGGTGGGTGACGGGATCCGTCTCCCCGTCGTACTGGCCCACCGCGGCCACATTGAGTTTTGGTTGGGCGGGGGCCCGTAGCAGTATGTCGGCGAGAGGGGAGTTAGGCATGTGGGCGACGTGGTGTTGTCTGTCCCGCCTCTCGAGCTTGGCCTCGAGGTTCGTGACCTTCTTCAAGATAGCGGCCATAGCGTTGTCGGCCGCGGGGGGAGAACGGGGACGCGGGTCATTTCCCAGACGGTCACGGACCGACGGCCTCGGGGCCGCGTCGTTGTGATGCCTGGGAGAGCGTGCCCGTTCTCGCTCCCGGGGTCTGGAGCTGGCGTTGGATTCACAAGGACGGGCAGTTCCTCGAGCCTGGGATCCCAGTCTGGAGAAGACCGATCCCGTAGGTCGGTGAGAAACCCACTGTGAGTCGGCCTCTTCGTCGAGGCGCCTCTTTAGGTTCTGAGGTCGGGGGTTACTGGCGGCCCTCCTGGCCGCCTCTTGCTCCTGCCGTGGCTGGCTGGTGGCCCTGGACCGGGCTGGCTCCTTTCTGGGTCGATGAGTGCGGATAGGAGCGGCGTCGATCTCGGCCTAGCGGCGTTCGATCATTGCCCTTGCAGCCTGGAGGTCTTCTGGAGTTCTTATTGCCGACAAGAACTCGAAAGGGCCTTGGAGAGTTTCCACCGTGGCCGGAGCCGGAGTGGCGGTCTCGCCGACATCTTCGACTTGTTGCTGGGTTCGGGTAGCTTTCGAAGTGGTCATTTTGGAATGGAAATGGATGGGATTTTGTTTGAGGTGACTAGATGAACGAAACCGAGTGTGCTTCGATATTAGTCACCCCCCTTCTAGCGCCAAAATGTTGACAGCAATTTTGTGAGGATCTCGCCGTCGGGTTCCTAGCGGGTAGGATTTATAGAGTATAATGTTCGGGAGTAATAAATGTGAGAGTAAATGAGCTCTCCAGAGTAGGTTTATATTAAATGTGATGTCTTACATTTGGGCATTAAAAGCCCTATTTATAGTGTACAAGGTGGGTTTCCCCATGTTTGGTTGGTGGACCCGTGGGTCCCCCCTACTCCTAGCTGAAAGGTAATGAGTGACTACAGCCTCCCCTACGAGCCAATGAGAAGACGCCACATGGCACTGTCTCCCCTGAGATGATGGGACTTAGCCCCAACTGCTCTCTTTGACCCTGTCACATCTTCTGGACTGATGGCACCCGACGTCCTCTCACAGCTGGCGCAGCCTGGGGTCGGGCAGATGGGTACTCGGGTACCCGGGAGACGAGTCCGGACGCGAGTACCTTAGTGGTTCTTTTACGGGCAAGCGGGTAAAGCGTCTGCCTCGGACCTTGTCGCTGGCCGCCAGATACCCAGGCCCGTGGATCTTAAGTACCCTGCCCGCCTGCTTGTCCAGGCGACGGATTACTGTCGTCCGAGCCCGCTACAGTAAGTGGGTTCGTGTCCGATACCCGATGGGTCGGGTAGTAAATACCGGGTGTAACACTTGTAAAATATATTATTGATCTATATTCACTAAATATGTGACATATCTTCTTACATCATGGAGTGGTTCATTTACTCAAATATTAAACACGGGTATTGATTTGAATACCTATTATCAACCACAATTCGAACCACAACGCCCAAATTACAGCTCAACGCCTATATCATTTGCGGGCACAAGTGAAAACCCTGGACCAAGCCAAGATGAACAACAAGCT
The DNA here is from genome assembly GCA_947034835.1 of Ballota nigra. Classification (NCBI taxonomy): domain Eukaryota; kingdom Viridiplantae; phylum Streptophyta; class Magnoliopsida; order Lamiales; family Lamiaceae; genus Ballota; species Ballota nigra. Next base: position 68,338,203 of record OX344720.1, on the reverse strand, counting down.
CGTCGTGGTCATCGTGATAGACATCCGACACAATGTGGCACGGGTGGTCATTTACGTCGTCACTAATTGTATGATATTATGTATATATATTTATTTTAATTGACAATTTTTTTATGTCTGTAATTTTAAATACCGCTACTTGTCATTAAACTTATACATTATTATTACTTTATTCATTTCAAAATAATTGTCTTTTTTTAACAATTTTTAAAATAATAATCCCTTCGTCTCAATTTTATTTTTCCATTTGACATTTTTTAACTTTAAAATGAAACTTAATTTAATATTTAAATGCATAAAATAGTCTTTTCACAATGATGTGTTATTCAATTTAAGTGCATGAAACAAAATAAATATATTTTTATGTAATTATATTAGTGGAATGAGATGTATTTTAGAAGTGTTTGAATAGTGCAGTGAAAAACAAAGTGTTACAAGCTAATTAATTAAATACGGAGCGAAGTTACGTTTATCTTAGGGAGTACATGAATATTTATTATACATAAATTAAAGTAATAATAATGCTGAAAATCGCTACTTGAGAGCAAGTATATGAATATTAATTAAAGTATATGAATACCGCTATTTATACATTATCATTAAAGTAATAATTAGGGAGTATATGAATATTTATTATTATTATTGTTATTAAAAAAAATAACGTATAGATAGTGTATGTATGCATGCATGTTTCTCGATTTTTGTACAAAAAGTGGAAGATGGAATCTTGTAGAAGTTGCAGGCATGTGGGAGGTGAAATGTAGGGAGGCAGGAACCTTTGTCAAAATGCACGGAAGAAAGTGCATGCATGCTCATTAGCTGTCAAATGCACGGAATAAGACAAAACATGAGTCAACGTGCGTTAGTTTTGGTCTGGTAGAGGCGATCCATGACGTGGCGAGCTTTTGGATGGATCGCTACTGTGGGAGGCGATCAACCTGATAGATCGCCCTCCCCAAAAGCGATCCACCCTGTAAACATAAATACTTTTCCACATTCCCTATTTACACCACTCCACCTGCAATTTTCTCTATTTACATAAATTTGCCACCAAACACACATATTAAAATAATATACATTTTAATATACCATATCAAACACTAATAAATAATACAAATCTCACTCTTTTGATACTGAATTAGTAACTATCTATTAATCTTTTAACTGCTACCAATCGGACCCTAACTAAATGAGGGGTTAATTATATAAAAAAATTGATTTTTTCACATTTTATTGGGAACTAGTGTCCCGACTAATTCTGATAATGCGATAATACTCATCGCAAAGTATAATATGAAACATTTTTATTGTGAAATTTATTTGAAGTTTGTGTGTAACTTTAAATAGTATTAGATGTTTCACTAAAAAAAATATTGGTTTGAGAGTGATACTGTATAATTGATCAGTGTAACAATTGCTCAAAATTCATATGTTTAATTTATTTAATCTAATAAAATTGCATGTTTTTATTTATATTAAATTGACTTTTTGCACTTGATAAAGGAAATGTATGTGTTTTGCTATTTTGTAGGTTAATTGAGAATTTTTTTTTTTTCCTATTATATTGTGAAATTAATTGAAAAAAAAAACAATTCAAAACGGGACGAACAAAATACGAGAAGAAATTGTAATTGACCTCTAGAAAAATGAAACAAGGAAATTGAAGCCAGCTCAAGCAATTTGCAAAGGCCATGTGTAAATAAATCTCAATTGAAGTTTTGTAAGTGTGACCAATTGAGAAGGTACTTGTAAAGTTGATAAAAAGAAAGAATAGTCCTAAGACGATGTTACAGACCATTTAATTAGTACAAGGAATTTGTCCAAATGAAATAGATGCTTCCTCACACGATAAATGTGCACACTATACAATATTGCAGCAAGCGTGGTGAGCACGAAAGACAAGATCGTCAATTTCCAGAAATCCTACCACAAAATGGACACGAGTTCCATAAAAAGACACAAACACGAAATTGAAGCGAAATTATAATTACCTGTGGGTTGGAGATTAGTATGCCCATAATATAAGTCATCAAGTCGAGCACGGATTGAACCGAGTTTTGGACGCCACCAACCACACAACGATCAGATTCCACAACCTCATCCTATTCAATTAAGATTATGAAATTAAACACAAAACTAGTCTTATAAATAAGTTTTCCTGGTTTGCATCCTGTGCCTATTTTTAGACAGTATTAGTTGCAAACCAATTGCACAGTAAAACTGTTTTGTACAAGACATGGTCATGCCTGCATTTGGTGAATGACGGACAAATCAAACATCCAGAGACCCAGGCGAGACGAGGCTACTCCGCCCATTAGAATGTAGGCAGAAACCAGTCCATCCTTCACCAAAGTAGAAGCAACACACAACAACAGACATGTCCACTGAACATTTACAAAAAAAAAAAAAAAAAAAATGGATCAAAAAAATAAGATTAGCAATATTTGAGTTGACGAGTCGTGCACCTGCGACCAAATTGACCAAATGCCCGTCCGGAGAGATGAGATACGAGACTCCAAGACGGGGTACAGGAACGTTGCTGCTATCCCAATTGACGCACTTATTCCACGCGCAATTCCAATAACATATGCAGGTATGCCTTGCCATTCTAGAGTAGCAGTCATCAACGTTCCAAAGCTGAATCATCCGTATTTAGAAGAAGAGTGAGATCAAACCAAATTAATTTCAAAATCATTAAGAATCTAATTTCTATGTTACCTAAGCACGGTAAAGAAGAGCAAAGCAAGGGCTAATCCGGGTAGGACCACATCTTGCTTAATATACACTTTCCAGGCAGTAATATAAGGAAGGTCTAGAAACTTCTGAATCAAAGTTCCTTTCGGACTATTATCTGCATCTGAAAGAATCAAGATTTCCTGTTCATGATTCCTTATTGAAGATGTTGACATCCGTCTCTCGTTTGCTTCTTTTAAACTCGGAATCCCATTATATACGGACATTAAAAGCCAATACTGTAAGCACACAGATACTACATTCCAGAGTGCTAGAAAAAGGGCGGATGCAGTCAACGAAATGAAACTGATAATGAAGCCAGACACTACAGGCGCAAATAGTTTGCAGGTTAGATCAATTCTTCTAATTATCGAGTTCATCTTTGTTAAAACTCCCGGAGATTCGCCTTCTGATATCACAACCACCCTGTAATTAAATTGAATCAAGAATTAGACAGTACAAGTAAAAGAAAACATAATTATTGTGGTGTTACCATTCTCTTTCAACCAAGATGGTTCCAGCCAGAGTGGAAAGCATTGCGACAGCTCCGGAAATATTAATCAGTACGAGGAGGGAGATGAACGCTGCGTAGTTTGAAGGCATCGAGCTTATATATGTAAGTATCGCTATTACTGCACCTCCAGCCACCATAAATGAGAGATTTTGGCTCAATAGCCAGAGTTGAAGAACCTATTCAGTTGGAGAAATACTAGTATATCTTGGATAAATTTGATGGATAAGCGAGTGAAGAAAATTAAAAACCTTAATGTAGGAGTACTTATCGACCCACTGGCCGATTAAAGGGCCAAGTAATGCAGTGGAGGCAGATTCCACCACACCATAAGTGGCAGCAACAAGTAGAGAGTCTGGCCACACATTGATCATGTATAAACCCACAGAGAATTCCCACATCCTGTGTTGTGTAATCTAATTCCATTAATTAATTCATAGCAGCCAAACAGGGAGTAATTAGTACAAACAACTTCAAAATAAGGTTTTCTAAATTCAAACTTATCATCAAATTTATTTAATTTTGTCACAATTCACAAATTATTCAAAGCCCTAAATAATCATTTCGATTACACACAACATAATTCAACTCAATTAGCAAGAAAACATCAAAATAAACAAGAATATGGATCAAGAATCAAGAAAATGCAAAAACCTGGCACCCCATCTGGCTAAAAAGTGACCAACATATAGATTTAAGAGTAGAGAGGAAGAGAATGAATGTGTTTCTACTTCTTGATCGATCAGTGGCTCATCCATTCTAGTTTCCATTTCTTCATCTTCATCTTCAAATTTATTTATAGGCGGATCCTTTTTTATTTTAATTATCTCTGACCGAAGCAGCTGCATGTCCTTTTCTTTAAAATTAATTCACTCATTTTGCTTTTTTTTTTTTATTAACTGACTGTGACGGTGCTGCAGTGAAATCAAGATTTCACACTTGGCAAATTTGTTCTCACGACCCAATAATAATCCAATCTCATTAGAATTGTATGGGAACTTCTGGCCCACAAAATATATCAAATTTCCTATAAAATAGCATGGAATAAACCTTCCCCCGTCCCAACCTAGTTTATTCGATCGAAATAGATCAACTATACGTTTGAGATCAAAACTAATTTCATTCAATTAGGCTAAGATTTTGTGGATAGTATTTACTCATTAATTGAAAAACACAATAAAATATATTATACACAAATGAATTTGAGGTTAGGTTTTGCATGCAGTATAACAATCTAAAGTCAAATGATTCGTAAATGATTGCTTATTTTATTCTGTCTTGTCAGAAAAAATAATTAAGAAAACACGAGTATAAAATAAATAAATTAGTGGTGTAATTTAACAATAAGCAGGAAGGCGTCAACCAAACAAAAGCATCCGGTTGGTCCAAGTGAAGATCTCTGTTCCTCTAATTTTTTATTCCATAAATATGATATTATTCAGAGTTTTCTGGTACACTTATTAGCTGAGGAAATAAACGACATTTTATGTAATTGTAAGAAACATGAAGCCTTCACAATCACATAACGTGTAAACATATTGTTTCATCTGGATCCAAGAACAGTAAATCTGCATTCTCTTTTTATTTTTAAGATTAAAGGGTGAAAACAGTGCAACAAAAATGTTTCTTCGATTAAACAAATATACATCTGTCCAGAAAACATCCTACATTGATCTCCATGGACAAGAAACTTGTAATGAGGGCACTGTGACAGATCATTGTAATGTCTTTATCGTTGAATCTGGGTTCTTGGCAAGCAGATTCAACTCGAGTGATAAGTAAATTGTGTACGAACCTGCAAAACACGCAGAGTTGCAGATTGGCAATGTTATAGCTGTGCCTCCATTCAGCAATAAATATAGGTTTGAAAAGAACACAGAAAGGTGAGATTGAAAAGATATATTTGTCTATCAATACAACATAATGCAAACGCCAATGAAGGAAGAATTTAAGGAAAGGATGAGCTATGATATTTGTGATATTACTCATCCGTGTTATTGGTTAGAAAGACCGAGTATTTGAGAAAAGCCTGTTTTCCGCACTTCTATTTCATACTTGACTATAAAATAATTGCCTCAAAGCATCATAAAAAAAGCAGTATCACGAGTATCTATTATGCAACTTAAACCAACAGCTAGTTCTTATAAAAGCCCGAGTTACAGACGTAGGGGCGTCAGGAGACACACTCGGAGATGGATATATTTCCATTTTTCTGCATTTAAAAGAGAACAAGAAAGTGATTCGCTTTGACTTTTCCTTAATCCACTGTAACTCCTTAAAATGATGAAGGCATCATAGTTGCCAAGAAACCACTTTTCACTTTCCCATTGCTTCCTCCTTCTCCCTCAAGGAGATAACAAAAGCCTAAAACGATACATCTATCTTCTATTAGATATCTTTGAAGAAGTATGGTATTAATTATTTGATCTTTGAGGTAAAACAGGGCATTTGTACACCAGTGAGGTATGATACCAATGTTAGTGAGCTTTCATGGGAGTCATGGGACATTTCACATTCATTCAACTTCGATGGGAATGGTATGAAAGATCTATAGAGCCCATGTTGACACATTCAGAGGGAATTATGGTTTATAGCATGTTTAGAAGTTAAAAGAGGTGTTCAACAACATGGATGAGGCACTAGAACAGGCTTAAATTGACCTAATCTTAGATGGCTTAATGAATTGAAAATGAAAAGGTTTGACAAGTTAAATGTTCACCACCACTGGATTGCTAGCGGTAACTCCTGTCTTTCATTCAAGAAAGAGTTTGAGAACAAATGTACATTTTGAAAGAGTTGAAACTGACTCACTCTCAATTCACCGAAAGAATAACCACATGCATCCACAGAATAAGAGTGAAATCATCAATCCATGCTTATCAGGATGCCTATTCATTCCAGAATTTGAATCTTGTATGTTCTATTCATGCAAGAATAAAGTGACACACATATTACCAAAGTGTACCAAATAGAGCTTTAACAACGTAAGAAGTTAGGCAAGGGAACAAAAGGCCTATAAATCCAGCTTACCTTCCATTTGTACAACAGAAAACAATCAAGATTCCTCGTTTATATCATCCGAATCAGAATCACTCACATTGTAACCTGTTGCATATCATCATACATTAATTTTAATCAACAAAAGCTTACAATAATGTGAGGACACACACACACAAAAAAAGGATCGAGCAATCACCAGGACGTTTATGTACAACTTTCCATACAGAAGACCTCACTCTCGAAGCCCTAGTCATCCAAAATTTGCCCTAAATTGCCAACGCACATGAATTTCAGAAATAACAAATCAATTCATACCCCAAACAGAAAATTAAATTAGACCTTGTCTGCGTCCTTAGCAATACCATAGCCACAGTAATACATCTGCGCTACAAGCACTTGCATATTGACGTCGCCGGCTTTTGCCTCTTTAAGCGCGTCCTGAAACCACCGCTCCGTGCAATCCGATATAACCTCCGACAGCGGCCACCGCCGCTGCTCGACCGTATCGTCGTCTTCCTCCGCCTTTGTCACCGTCTTCTTCCTCTTCGCTTTGTTTGTGTTGCCGTCGTCGTCGTTGTTCCTCAGCTCATGCCGGCTACTGGCCACCTGTGACGATGATTTTCCTTTTCCCATATATGTATAATCTAGACTATTTCCTAATTACTGACATATGATTTGCGCGGCGATGTGAATTTTCACTGAAAATTAGGGGGATTTTGGGAGGTTTTCTGAAATGGAATATCAAGTTTATTTGCCATTTCTCCAGTTCAGTATCTGCTGTCAGGGGCGTGCTGCGACGTCGTACCAGGGATTGTGCGTGAGGGGCAATTCATTGACTTCCTAATCAAAAACTCAAAATTTGCTTTTTGAACAAAACAATCTAGGCTGGTTGGCTGGATTCCAAGGATAAAAACTGGGCCCATATTAGGCTTTTTTTTCGAAAGAGTTATAATTGGGCCTAAATAGAAAGATCCGTCTACTTACACCTAAATCAAGTTGAGTAATATAATGGGGATTCTACTATATACCCCTCCAAAATATTAGATACCCCCACTCTATTTTTTATTTATTATAATATATTATATAAATGATTTTTATATCCTTATAATTAAAAAAAATAGATACACCCACTAGAATACCAAAAGACACAAGATAGTACACAAACACAAGAAGAGAATCGGTGAAGATAGGGGAAAAGAAGAGAACATTCATCTTGTCCACCATTTTATCATCTTTACAATGGTGATATAACCTTAATTTCTTGTTCTATTACAATGGTGAAGCAAACATGTGCAGGTAATTGAGTAAAACAACACGCAACCAGGATTACTTTGTCGCGGACACCATCAAATCACCTCAACCTAAGTTTCATCATTTGACCAATATTTGAGTAAAGCATATAACAGAAATTTAATTCTTCAAGGGCAATTGCTATATTTTTCTGGAAAAAAAATCCCGATTCTAATTTTTCGAACTTGGTTTTTCGAAAAATGGTTAAGATTTCGGCAAAAACTTGTCGAAATATGGTTAGGATTTCGACAAAATCTTGTCAAAATATAGATTTTTGAAAATATTTTGCCGAAATATTTGTCATTTTTCGACAAGTCTTTTTCGAAACCCTGACCTTTTTTCGAAAAACCAGGTTCAAAAATTTTAAACCAATTTTTTTTTGAAATCATTGTTTGCGAAATCTCGTCATTGTCGGTGTTTTGCCGCCGTGAGTCCTGGGTCAACGCTTCATCTCGTTGCGCAGAAGCGCTTGATTCGTGTCGACGTACATAAGGACAAAAAAATAACGATAGAGAAGAGTTTAATTTGATTTTGTGGGGCACTGTCGGCGGCTCGTTGTTGGTGGTGGTTCATCGGTTTGTCGACGCTAAAATGGATATCAAAAGCAGTGTAAATATTATGATAGGAAAAAGTTTGTGGGGGTGTATCTACTCTTTGAACAAATAAGTAGGAGAGGTATTAGGAGTAAGGGTAATATAATGTAGATATATTAATGAGGGTATATTTAATATTTATTTAAAATAGGGTGAGTAATTAAGTGGTGGGGGTATCTAATAAACATGGAGGGGTATATAGTCCAACCCTATAATGGGTAGATCTGGCATAAGACGAAGCATAGATTAGGCAAATCGTATTAACACTTTGAAAGAACTGTGTATTAATATATATTAGTCTGTGGACCATTTCTGTAAAGTTTTACCTTTTTGAATATTTGAATTTTGGAAATACTACAAATGAATAATGTCAATTCAAGGCCTAAAAAATGATAAAATTATCAATTTAAAGTCTAAAAGATTTTTCCTATTTATTCAAGACCTGAAAGATAGAAAACTATCAATTCAGGACCTAAAAGATAGAACCTATCAATTCAAGACTAAAAAATATTAAGACTATGTTTGACATATTATAATTTATATTCTTATTTTATATATATATATATATATATATATATATATATATTTCAATCACATAAAATTAATACTCCCTCTGTCCCAATTTTGATTACCCATTTTAAAATGACACAATTTTTAAGAAATAAATTATTTATTAATACTTTTAAGAATTAAGTAGCTTTTTAAGAATTGTTTATTAATATTTTTTAGTATAAAGTAGCTTTTTAAGGGTTGAATGTGAAAAAGTGGTATTGTTTTTTGTCATTTTAGGAAATGGGTAAACAAAACAAAAACTTTCCTTTTGGGGGCTTTTAGGTAAACAAAATTGGGACGAAGGGAGTATATATTTATATTCTTGAATATATGATTTATAAAAATATATCGAATAATAAAAAGTTATCAAATACCAAACACAGTCTTAAAATGAGTAAGTTTTAAATGAATAGTTTTATCTTTCAGGTCCTAAATTGATAATTTTCAATCTTTCAAGCTCTGAATCAATAGAAAAAATCTTTTAGACCTTAAATTGATAATTTTACTATCTTTCAAACCCAGAATTGATAAAACTTGTAGCAAAAGGCGAAGCCCTCGCCCCCCGGGCCCCCACCCCCTGGCCCTGAATTGATAAAACTCCTATTATAAAAGCTTGCAAAAATAATATTCATGGAACCATCTCATATAATTTTTTGTGCTACATCGATGATAATATCACAAAATTGATGATATAGTGGATATATATGAAGAAGTGATTTCTATAGAATAGATTTTATGCTTAAAAAATATATAATTTTTTGTATACACTCAAGTACATAACATGCACCTAAATTTTGGGATCAATTTCAAATCAATTTTAATTTTTATAGCTCAATCAATGGCTTTAAAAAGCCAAAATTACTATGAAATTTAAATCAACATGCAATTACATGTTATGCACTTAAGTGCAAACGAGAATCACACGTAAAAAAAATTTGACCACAAAATTAAATGATACGAGTGGTTATATGTGAAGAAGTGATTTCAAAAGAATAAATTTTATATGGAATTTGGAAAATATTGGTTTTGACCATATTTAATTAAATGTTAAGTGACAATTTAATATTCCATTTTGCGTAAATGGACTTGGTTGGTTCGATTTTTCAAAACCAAATTTAGGTGAATGAGAAATTAATGTTATTTAATATGTGGATAAATACATTAATGAATGTATTTATTGTGGTAATAGTGAAGTGTTGTGACTAATGAACATGAACGGTCATATCTTTTTTTGGTGAAAATTATATTCTAAAGGTTATGTATTTTAAAATAATTCAAGGGATAACCTTTGGTGAATAATTGTTTATTTCCAAAGGTTGTGACTTTTAGAAAAATAAAATTGATGGTGAAAAGTCACAATTATTTACCGCAACTCTTGGTCTACACACCACCAATTCCTAATTATTTTTTTTCAACAAATTTTATAAAAGTGGGCCAAGTATAGTCGATCAATTTCACGATTTTGATGGGCACGATAAAATTGATTTTGAAGAAATTTACTCAAAAAGTTATCGTACATTGAAGTGCTCCCGGCAGTTCCTCTAGAGTCAATTAGCGAAAATAATATATACTATACCTTACAATGGGGTTAATAGGGTAATTAAAAAATTTAAAGAGGAAGTAATTTTATAATTTTTATTAATTATCAGGAAGTCAAGTTCAAAAGCATAAAGGAACAAATAAAGCTAACTACTCCAAAAAAATAAAAAATAAAAAAATAAAAACCTCTCAACCCAATTGTCTTGTCGCGACGAATTAAAAAATAACCAAGCAATTATGTACTTTCACGCCACATGTTCTTGAATTTTGACTATTCCAAACATTCATGAAACACCAGTTAGATTACACTCTCTCTGTGTTGTTTGCACGGTCCACTCTGAGGCAATCAAACCATGCCAAAAATGTTCGGTGGAAATGTGGGTCTATTTAATAATTACACCAAACTATTTTCTCTATAATACAGCTACAAAATAGTAAACCAATTACAAGTATAAACCAAGAACGAAGTTGAGCATTATATGCTTCTACACTTGCATTTCGTGTTTATCTCTAACTACTATATATACCCTCAAACATTTACACAGAAATTTATTGTAAATCTTGTAGAACCTCTGGTTGATAGATATCAAACATGTATATATAATCCACATGTTATTTTCAACTGTAAAAAAACTGTATAACTAGCCACTTCATGAGATGGAACCAGAAGGCTGATGAGTGTACCTTAATCGATAACTTCTTATGAGTCACTCCAACTATCACTATCATCCTCATCACTACCAGCCAAGGCCTGTAATGCTCACCACATTCATTAATAAATTCGACAAAATCGACACAAAAAACAGGTATGCATGAAGCTGAGAGAGGTGGACAAAAGAGACCTGGCGAATTGAATTAGCTTTTTCCAAAATTGCGGCAACTTGAATATTGGTGGTAGGACCCCGAATGCTGGGCCTCGAAGACGTTGCAGGTCTTAGGTTGAAGGACTATGCAAATGAAGATTATATGGAGTTATCTTATGAAAATAACACACACTTAAACAAAACTTATTGCATGTTAAGAGCAGTCTTACCTTGGTCCTTATTTGATCCAAGAAAGAATCTCTTTCATCAACCTTGTGTATTTCGGGGCGAACACGTTCTGTTACTTTCCTTAGCTGTAGAATGAATTATAAATTATTGATAACGGTACCATGAGACACTAATGAATTGCATCAATGTGAGGAAACATATGATACTTACTTTACTTTTATTGAGAAAAGCAAAATCTTCAATAAGAGGATTGCGAGGCCACTGTGGTTTCACTGTCCGGTTTCCATTTTCAGTTCCATCTTTCTCAGTTGCTGATGTGGATACACTCTCCGAAATTGGAATGACAGTCTGCTGTTGCTCCTTTTCGACCTTTGGTGGAACATCAGTTGTCTCATGTAAATTGTTGGCTTCCAAACCAGAAGAGCTATTCTCAATGGCCTCCTTTGATGCAACCTCAGAGTAAATTCCGGTTCCATCTTCCTCAGCTGCTGACGTGGATACACCCTCTGAAATTGGAATGACACACTGTTGTTGCTCTTTTTCACTCTGTGGTGGAATGTCAGTAGTCTCATGCAAAGTGTTGGCTTCCAAACTAGAAGAGCTATCCTCAAAAGTCTCCTTTTTTGATGCAGTCTCAGGGTAAATTCCGGTTCCATCTTCCTCAGCTGCTGACGCGAATATACCCTCCGAAATCGGAATGACAATCTGCTGTTGCTCGTTTTCGACCTTTGGTGGAAGGTCAGTAGTCTCATGCAAAGTGGTGGCTTCCAAACTAGAAGAGTTATTCTCAATATTCTCTTCTATTGATGAAGTCTCAGGGTATATTTCAGTTAGACTGTGATGTGTCTTCTCTTCAAGTGAAGAATTAATGGCATTGGGGGATGCAGTTGGTGGAGACAAATCAACATAATCATAGGGTACAGCAGGTGGGAAAATCAATTGTGAGGATAGTTCTTTGGGTCTCACCATCTCTTCCTCTATGGAAGACGAGGCATGTTGCAGCTTTCCCATCCTCCACTCGACTGGAGGGAGCGGTGGCAGAGGCGGTGAGTCCCCCAGATTGGATTCCGAAAAAGGATTATTTGGAGGGAGAACAGCATGATCTAGCATTGGCTGATGATTTATAGGCAATAAATGTGACAACTCCGAACTTGTATCACCAGGATGCACCAACTCTTGATCGAGTTGGCTAAGTGGTAATCCAACTTTCTCTTGTGCTATCGATTCTTCATGGTCAGGAGCATGATTTTCAGGACCACTTTGGTTAAACAAATCATGTTCATTATCAACACCACATTGCTCCATTTTCGGGCCTTGATCACCTTCTAAAACAAGGTCTGAACTAGGAAAGATGCCTGATAATTCTGATTTGGGATGATCATTATTGAAGGAATTGCAGAAACCTGTTTCAGAACTTGATCCAGAAGCTTCTGCTGGGCTCACCTTCTCCACAATATCCGATTCTTCATGACATTTTAGTGCAAATTTTTCATCATTCTCAAGTACTTCCATGCCTAAATCCTCAAAGCAATTATCATGCTCTTTTACTAACTTACTGAGACTCTCATTCTTCACAATATCCGATTCTCCATGACATTCTGATGTACATTTCTCATCATTCTCGAGTACATCCATGCCTGAATCCTCAAAGAAATTGTTATGCTCTTCTACCAACTTACTGAGACTCTCATTATCAGAAGCTGCAGGCACATCAGTGGCATTGGATTTATCAGCCTCACACTTATCTAGCAATACATGAAGCTTATTCACTGATATCAGGTTAGCAGAGATTCCATCCGTTTCTACAGTGTCTTCTGTTACTGCAGGCTCAGGATCTTCTGGAATGCAGCACAAACTTTGCAGAGCGTCTGAATCATTGGGGAAAACATGATGTGTTAGTCCTATGCCCTGCGACCCCACAACTTCAGAAAGTTCGAGAGTTTCAAGTGCAAGTGTTTCCTTCGCTGTTGTCTCTTCAAGAATAACACCTCCTGCATGAGCATCTAAACCTTCTATTGGCCTATCCGGAGAGTATGCTAGGTCTGACAATTTTAAATTTTCTGAGCTAAAATGATCATCAATGGAGCTATAGTAGTGATTATCTTCAACATTTGAGTCAGTAGAACCATTTGAGGAGCCCATGATAGAAGGAAAATGACTTATAGAATCAGTAGAACCATTTGAATACTCAACATATAAGCCATCAATAAGGTTATCTTCTTTGGAAACTGCTGACTCAATAATTTGTCCATTATGTTCTGTCACAGGATAATCAGGAGAGCTTTCAGTCACCTTTGGAACCTCATTTTCCAATTTACCCAGGATTTGGTTTTCAAAGGAAGTAGGCTCTGGAGTAGCATTTGTTGGTAGATCATTAAGCATATTTAACGTGGAAGCTATATGATCTACTGAATTCCGATCCTTCCCATCAAATGCATCCTCATGCAGCAAATACAAAGGTTTATCAAGTGAACTTCCATCGTTTGGCTTATCCACCAGATGTTCTCCAGCAGAGGATCCTGGTGAATCATATTCCGGCTGTGACTCAAAATCACAAAGATTGGGAGAACATGGAGGATTAAGGTCAAGGTTTGCTTTCTCTTCTTTGCCACCTAAGGTAGAGACCATTTCATCCAACTCAGGTGCCTTAAACGTACATTTTCTCACCACATCTGAATCAGATTGCAATAAAGCAGGTATTGATCCATTACTGCATAAACTAGATGTCGACTGCTCAATTTCAGACCTCGTGTGGTTGACTGCATCCGTCACAGTGCATGTATCATCAGAGACCACAGGTCTTGATTGCTGATCCACTTGAAAATCTTCATCACCTGTTTTCTGGTAGGATGATGCATCAAATCCTTTAGCAGAAAAGTTTTCTTCTTGTGGGTTTTCCACAGAAGTGCTCGGATAATCAGAAGATTTTGTTGAGCCACCAGTAGATTGAGAATCAGTTGACCTGGTACGAAGATGTTCTTCTGAAAACGATGATTCACTTCTTATAACTGAGGAGGTGAGATCAGTCCTCACTCTCGATTCAGAGTCTCCATCTATTTCAGACTCTATCGATGAGGGTGCATCGACATAGTTGTCTATCTCACTGGCAATATCATCGGATTGATAACCAGTTAAGCCATCTCCTGTCTGGCTTTGTGCATCTACAACTACGACCTTCTCAACAGTCGCCTTATCTGGAGTAGATGAGACACCAAATTTTGCAGTACTAGGATATGGATTGGGTACATTAAAGCGTTTATCAATTTCGGGAGGCTTGTTTGGCTCATAGATGGAAGGATGCAGTACATTTTCCTCTCCGTATGGAGATGGAGGAGGACTACGTCTTGCTTCAAATATTTCAAATTCAAAATCAGACTCCTTATGATCATTTGTAACTGACATCATTAGGGATGAGTTCACAGTGACTTCACGAAGCATTTTATGATCTGGGGAAGGAGACTTCAGTACTTTTTCCATGTAACTCTTCCCTGTTTTCAATTCAAATGGAAATCCATTCAGCCTCCTCTTTAGTTTCACACGAAGAGAAGGGTTCATCGCACCATTTTCAGCACGCTCCTCCAGAAAAAGCTGATGTAGTCTGTAAGATGCATATTAGTCAAATCTCACTGTTGAGAAACTGAGAGGAGAAAAATAGATAGCAAAAATAAATACAATAGATGTCTCACTTGGAATGTGATGTTGGTAAAAATTCAGCGGTTTCTCCATTTCGCCAGCGTGGCCTTTTCTTCTGTTCAACATGAAAGCAATAAGATCAATCAATGAATTGATAACTCAGTTGTAAGACTTAAATTAACTGTCGGAGGAAATACAGAAGAGAAAAGAGCTATGAATAGTGATATATCCCTACTGCTGCTATTTATTATGCATATTTATGGTCTAAATTTTAGTGCCCGAGACAACTTCATGTGCCTCATGATATTGAGGTGGCAACAAGTATCAACCATATGACTTTAGATAGATATAGAAGGGGAAAGTGGTGACCATTTTAAATGAAAGAACAATATTAAGTAACATGTTTGGTCTATCTAGAAGAAAGAACCAACATAAAAGCCAAATATACGAAGGCGGTATTAATCTTGATATCTAGTATGGAGCACTATTTATGATGAAACAAGAAGAAATATCACTGCAAGAGAACCATGTACGTTGTTAAAAATGTCGAGTCTATCGGAAGAAATACCTTTGCTTTGCGGATCTTCTTTTCCTTCTGAACATCTACACCAATCATTTCAGAGGTTTCCACTTTAAAAAATGAGGGATCGGTATAGCGTTTTAGGCATGCTCCGGCACCCGCAACATCAAACCTAAATGGATGAGGTTATTTATGATATTAATTTTAGCAAGCCATATTAGTCAATCTAAAAGTGAAGAGCATATCATACTTGTCTAGAAGGAATAGGCGAGGAGGGGCCCTGCTTTCTTCATAGGAATCCATTATAAATCGTGGTAAATCTCCCTGTGTGATTAGATTCTGGTCCAGTCGTAGATTTGGATGCCAATCGACACCTGAAACTTGATATTTTCAACGACATTACTATTACATCTCAGAAGCAGACAAAAGATGCAGCACAAAATGACAGACTCCCATTTGTTAAAAGAATTAAAGCCCCCAGAAAGCTTAGATAAATAACCATACATCATGTTTCTACTGATCATAGATTAGTACTACGTGAATGCTACTGACATTGGGTGATGAATTGTATAATAAGCTGTGACCGGGATTGGAAAGCAGAGATAAATGAAGGATCCCATGTAAAGATTGATGTAGGGACCTTTCAAAAAAAAAAAAAAAAAGATTGATGTAGGGACTTTTTTAACAGAAAGAACAGCAGAATCTAACCAGGATGGTAAAAAAGTGAGGAATGATCAGTCTGAGAGAGAAATGATCTCTCAATGGAAGGAATTTCAGTCTCAAGTTGTTGAACTCGACCCATTAGGACATGCCCTCTTGCAGCAGTAGCCATCACTTCCTCATGTAGATTATGAAAAATATCTGCTGCAAACCTTCAGTAATCACAAAAAACAAGCAATTATAGGACTCGTTCAAGCGTAGTTATTATTTCTAAATTAAACACCATAAACATGCCATGAAACATTCATGATTACAAGAAAATCACACGGTGGATACAAAGGTGCATACTAATCACTTAAATCATGCCACAGCTTAAAATTGCACAGTAAGATATCATAAATGTTATAACTACTGGAACATAGCAATAAGAAACACAAATGCATTTCTTGAAAGCAGACAAGAATTTGGCACATGCCCAACAAAGTGGGTCTACCAACTTGGTGAAATTGTCAAAGATTTATGGTTTTGCACAAGTTCTTGTCCAAGCTGTTTTAGTGCTTGGAAAACAGCCTTCTGAAAAAGAGTTAAGGAATAGTAAAAGCAACACGACAATTCTCCAGCTGCAGCTCAGAATGCACATATCACAATCCAAGACTAAAATTTGGAAACAGATCCAAACCTGCGGACTTCCTATTATTCAAATTTAGAAAGAATAGACAAATTAATAACTAAATAAATAAGTGAAAAACCAAAAACAGTAATTCCTCACATTTAATCCAGAAAAAACAAAGTTCATCCAAAAAAAAAAAAAAAAAAACAAAATCGACTAATAAATTAACGAAATGAAATAACTGAAGCCTAACTTAAAGGTGCTGCTTAGCTACAAATACTAATATTACCTCCAGAAAGCTACCAATTTACTCAAACTGAATCAAAACACCAAATTCTATTTCTAAGAAAAAACAAATTCTGAGCAAGGATAAGAGAATCAATCTATCATCTATTATCTAAAACACTAAAATTATACTTCCTCGCATTATAATCTAAAACAAAACTGAAAGGAAAGAAAACAAACGCGCGCGTGAACACAGAATTAAGGCTAGTTTCCAAAATATCCGAGTTATAAATGATCAAAATTACCTAATTGCAACTCCTTATCCCCTACATTACCGAAATTCACACAAATACAACCAAATCATCCACAAACCAGAAAATTAAAAGCAAAAAACTCACTCGGCGAGGTCGCCGAGCTGTCGAAGAATGCCGACTAAGCCAGCCATGGCGACGCCTTCAAGCAAAGCCTCAGGATCATCCTTATCGGCGGCTCGATACACCTCCGAATCGGCTAAACTATACTCATTCCTTATCTCGTATCTACTAATCGGCATTTTTTGCGTTCAATTGTGCTGAAATCAAACCTTGACCGACTTTGATCAATTTTTCCAAATTTCAGGTTCACCACCCCCAACCACCACCGATACATATAAATGCTGTATGTATAGACAGGGACAGTGTTTCTCTGGTTAGTTATTTTTTGGTGCTTTAATGCGCGGTGGTGGACTTGAGGACTCGGGCAACTAGGCAAGTACTGTTGATAGGCTTAAATAAAATAACTGAGGAAATATTTAATTATTTTTTTATTTTCTCTTTTTCAAGCAAGAATTACTTTTCCTTCCTTTTAATATTATTTGTGCAGGGTTTTTTTTCCTTTTGTTTATGCCTTATGGGGATATTTGGGAATGTGTGAATCAAATGTTGGGTTTGGGTATAGCCGTATAAGGTTGCTAAAATGAATGCAAGCTTCGAAGGCGCGTCTTACGCCGGTTGATTTGCAGTTTATTGGATCATGTACTTTTCTGCTGCCTGCCATAGGAATATTTGGAGTAAAACAAATAAACACTTTCATACAATTAATTATACCTAATGAAATATATATGTCACAAGAATTTGTGTTAGCAAAATTTTGTCATATACTCTTATACTCCCTTACAAATTTTCTTGCATGTCCAGTAATAAATTCCGCACTCTAAAATAAATAAATAAAATACTATTACAATACCTATTTCATTTCAAAATATACCATATTCATTGATTAACAAAATTAATAAAACAATTTTATATAAGGTGAAATATCACATTCGAAATATAATTTTATAGATTCTACATATGTTGAAAGGTTTGTTTTGTGGTGTTCATTCTACATATAATTGTGCATGTATGTGCAGTTGTAATTTAAGATGGATGATGGATTTGGAATATGTAACAAAATGTAGCATAATATGCTCATAAATTAAGAATACATCAATCGAGTTTCCATAATTTTTAATTAATTAATATTTATTTAACAAATGTGATTTTGATATCAATTCTTGTTACAAATTATTGGTCATACCATAATTTGTTTTTTTTTTTAATTATTCCAAGCTTACTTGGATTAGATACTCCAAGCTTACTAGTTAATTATATTAGCTAAATGTCTTCCGTTAATCACTATATTAAAATATTTTGTTTGGTATTAATTGATTTCGGGTTACACCTAAATAGCAGGCTTCACGGATACTGCTCATTTAAAGCCCATATTCTGCTTAAAATAAAGGAATATGTGCGTAATTAATGGCCTTTTAATTGACGTGGTATGTGGGCCCATTGAGCTTTACTCATAGCTGTTCATTATTTATGGTGGTCACGATCACGCACCACGTTATTTTCTCACGACATGTTTATTAATTAAAGGCTAAATTTCATGTCAAGTTATGTAAAAAAGAGGATTTGTGTTGTACTATTATCTGTCTTATTTTATCCATTCACACATACCAATTTTCTCATTTATTAGGGTATCAAAAGACATTTATACCCTTATTTATTATTCTCATTTATTACAAAATGATGGTTAACATTACAATTTAATAGGGGTATTGTTAGAAAAGGTAGGTAAAAATTGCATTGATATTAGTGGAGTGACAATTAAAAAGGGACATCATTTTGGATAAAATGAGACAGTTAAAAAGGGACGGAGGGAGTATTTTATTTTGGGTAAAGATGTGTGTCCATATTCTGGACATCCAGAAACAAATTTTAGTAATATAATAAAGTATGAGAGTAGTGATAATAAAAAGTCAACCTTGAAATTTGTACCTCTTGAAAAATATAAATAGAGAGAAAAACAATTTAAAAAATTCACATTAACTCATCTTCTTTAAATAAGGGTGAGGGAGGATTTTAAGGAATTATTCAATTCAAAGTTTGTATTTTTATCATGAAATCTAACTTTACGATTCTAAAGAATTTTTAAAAATCTTATTTTATATAATTGAATGGTATTTGGATTATAAATTATTTTATAAAATACTTTAAATAAATATTTTCTAAGAATTTGAATTTATTATTATTGGGATTTTTTTAAACTTTTTAAACACAAATTCTTGTATGCAATGCACTTGAATTTTGAGTCCAATTTCAAATCAATTTTTATATTTAAAAGTTCATTAAATAAATTGAGTTTTGAAAAATTAAAATTATTTTAAAATTTGATTAAAAACCAAAGGGCATGTTATACACTTGAATGCACACAAGAATCACTATTTTAAAAATATTATATTATATTATATTTTATATATATATATATATATATATATATATATATATATATATATATTTTTATTGATTATAAGTCAAATGCGGGAGGGCAATGGGAGGGGAGTTATATTGCAGAATAAAAGGTTGCAGGGATGGGAAAGAGAAGGGTTATTAATATTTTTAAAATAAATAGTAAATTTTAAGTTATTAAGATGGTTAGTAATTTTTTAATAGACATATATATGAACCAATTTTACTATAGTAGTGGAGTATGTATAGAGCGAAAATAGTTCATACATGAATTATTGAAGGGTGTCAGTTGTTTTCACTAAACTGTATTAGTTGATATTACTAAACAATATTAGTTATTTTCACTGAAGAGTCTTAGTTTGTTTTCAATAAACAACTAATACTCTTCAGTGAATATAACTAATACCCTCAGTGAAAACTACTAATATTTTTTAGTAAAAACAACTAATATCCTTCCTTGGTTTATATATGAATCATTTTCACTCTATACTTAGTCATAGTAGTGATACTATCATTTGAGTCTCAGTTAACTCATGAAATTATTGAACAGTAAGTCGTAAACCACACATTCAATTGTATTGCTTTAAATTAAATATATATATATATATATATATATATATTAAGAATTAGGATAATGACTTTTTATTAAGTCTCGACTATTCAGTCCATCGAATCAGAATAAAAAACTCTAGTGTATCACTCTAAATTAAAATTTTCTCCAAATCACCGTGTTTATATAATTTTTTTTGTACTACTCCCTCCGTCCACGAGTAAGTTTCACACTTCTTTTTGTTGAATGGTTTAAGAAAGTGTATTTGTTTATTAATATATGGTGGGTCACATGTTGACTTTTGGGATAAAGTAATGAATAGTGTTGAAAAGTAAAGTGAATGAGTGGCATTTTTGTAATATTGTGTGAGTTTGAAGGTTAAAGTTTATATATAATAGAGTGTTGTTATTTCCATTTATGGAATGGGAAACTTACTCGTGGACGGCCCGAAAAGGAAAGTGGGAAGTTTACTCATGGACGGAGGGAGTATAATTTAGTATGCAAGAAAAATAATATATGTAGTATCACTATCTTATGTGTCTCTGCTCTTTAGTTTCCCTGTCGGATGTGAAACAGTAATCCACAAATACTTTTGTACTACTCTACATCAAAATTTCTCTAAATTATATATCTATAAAGAAACATTAATATAAAATATTTTATGGTTGAATATAGTTCAAACTGAAAAATTCGTGAATCCTAACTAGATCATATTATTTTCAAAAAATTCGAGCAAAGGCAAAATATTAAAGTTCACTCTAAGTTTGTGTTGCTATAAGGGCAAATATATGTTACTATAAAGGTAAGTGTGTGATACTATAATGAAAAATACTTGTTTCGCATAAATATTATTTATTTTTGCATAAATAAATATTTTTCGTTATAGTCATACATGTAAGTTATCGAAAATATGTCACTAAAAGAACACAAATGTGTTGCATGGGTGCGGATGTGGGGTACGGGAGCGATACGATACAGGAATACATTATTTTTAAAAAATTTAGGATACAATTCGACAAGAATATGTTTAATTATATTTATTTTATTATTTATAATACATGTAATAAACTAAGAAAACCTAAAGTTTGAGCTATCGGAAAGAACGCGAGCCGACATTTTCTCATTTTTTCTTTTGCACTCTTCTATACGTGAAACATAAACTAAAAGGTATCTGGGATATATGTGTATTATTTGATTTGTTTGAGTTATTTATATTCTAATATTAAAATCTCTATAAAAACAATTAAGTTTTAAAATATTACAAAAAGATACCCCCAAAATTAATAAATTTTGTAACAATACCCGTGATTCGATAATATGTATCTGATTCGTGTATCCCTGGAGGGGGATACATCTCAATTACAACTAGCTGGACCGTGGAATCTTAAAATTGTAAACCAAAATACCCTATTGCACCATTCTAAATTAAATGTTTATTTATTTTTATTTGCATTAAAATTAGATATGAAAAAAAAAATAGTGTCACTTTCTTATGAGTTTCGATTCACTAATAGGACTATCAAATCCTAAATAGCAAACTACAAAAATTATCCTACTTCTTTAATTTTAATATATCAGAATTACTATAATTATCTAAGTTTTATATATATTATAATTATATTCGCTAAACTATAGGTATAAGTAAGAGAGCAATTACATCTATCCGAAATCAAATAATTAAAAATGAATTAAAACAGGAGAATGTCCAATAAATATGTTAACGTAAACTTGAAAAGAAAAAAAATTAAGAATATTTATAACATTTGAGAGTGTAATTAAATTATCTATATCAAAACAAATTGAAAGTATAGAAAAAAAATCAATCTGAAAATTCGTTTAAATATTGATATAGGTAATATAATTTCTTCCACACAAGAAAATCAATATTAATTCCATCAGCAAAAAAAATTTAATACCAAAATAAATAATATAATAAAGTATGAGAGGAGTGATAATAAAAAGTCAACCTTGAAAATTTCGGTATACCGAAAACTTCAGTACGGGATCTGTATAAAATTCTATGGTACACGGTATGTAATTTTCGGTACGGTATACCGCACAGACCCAGCCCTAGGACCGATATAGCTGGTGTATGGATAAGAGACTTGGACCATGTGAAACTTCTAAAAAACCAGGTTCAAGCGTACCTGCTAAAATCATAGAAAGCACAAGACGCTAATGCTTGGAGGACTAGTATAGCTATGGATATGTGGACGGATGCTATTTAGGAGGACATGATATTATGGAGATTTTTTTTTAATTTGACTTTTTTTTAATTTGAATGTATGAAAAAAAAAAATCTTGAACTCTTTGTATGTCACAAATCCATGAAATTCTGCAAAGTCCACAAAGTCTTAAAGAATCCATTAAAATCCTGATTTAAAAAGTCTTATAGAATCTTGCAAAATCTTAAAAGTCATAAAAATCATGCAAAGTCTTTTAAAATCTGCATGACTTTTTTCAACAAAAAAAATCCTTTTAAATCCTAATCCAATACACTCCCCTTAGACTCCACTATCTTCACCTACAAACTCCCTCTCCTATTGAAAAACCTCCACACCCATTTACCCAATAACGCCTTATTAAAACTCCCCAAGTCCCTCACCCCAAACCACCCTCAGGGGCGTATCCTTTCAGTGCATTGAAGGGGCTTAAGTCCCTCCAAAGTTTTTACAAAATTCCTACTATTATGCAATTTGTAGATGTATTTATTAGTTTAACGACAAACTTCACAAATATGACATTATGATTTAATTATTACTTAGCTACATAAACAAAGTCTCTATACATATTTCCATTCACTTTGTAATTTAATATTTACTTATATTATTCTATACATAGTTTTTTGGGTCTTTAAGAGGTCAATATGTATATATTTTTATAAATTTC
The DNA here is from genome assembly GCA_947034835.1 of Ballota nigra. NCBI lineage: Eukaryota > Viridiplantae > Streptophyta > Magnoliopsida > Lamiales > Lamiaceae > Ballota > Ballota nigra. The sequence continues at coordinate 68,315,135 of OX344720.1, read as the reverse complement.
TTTAAATTATTATTTTTATTTGGAATTGCGCTTTTTTCTTCTTCTTGAATTTAGTTACAACCTAATTTATTTTCTTATGTTTCTTTTCAATAATATTAATTTTCTAGATTTTTTTTTACACAAATTTTAGTATGCATTTGGATTTTAAGCTCAATTTTCATTTCAATTTTGATTTTTTTTTTAAATACACGCAAACACACCAAACTATGTATTTTTTTTCGTTGGGAGTATTACTGATTAGTTCTTGGGGTATTATTGATTAGTTTTTGGGGTATCACTGATTACTTCTTGGGGTATTACTGATTCCTGCTTAGAGTATTTTTTTTAAAATCCAAGTGCATATCATGAACTCAAGTGCACACGAGAACTATTTTTTTTTAATTATCCTAATTAATGAAAAAATTGATTTGTGTGAACGGATAAAATGAGATAGATAAAAAGAAATTGAGGGAGTAACAATAATTCTAATTTATATTTTCTATAAAAACTGATAGTAAAATAATTCTCCAATTCTAAATTTCTTTTATATTTTTTAATGATTGATTTAGTAGTCATATTCTGTAAATTGATCATAAAATGATCAAATTTTAGTTGTCTCATTTATCCAATCGAATTTTATAACAAAAAAAGTAGGGGAGAGCAGAGTTCGGTTAAAACCGAAAAACCGAGTCAAACCGAACCAAAATATCAATTCAGTTCGATTATTTTGGTTTTCGGTTTGGTATCGATTTTAAATTTTAGAAATTTTGGCTTTCGGTTTTGGTTATCTAGGTCAAAATACCAAAATAACCGAAATCGAAAGGAGAGGATGTATATAAGTATCTAATTTCTAACCCTAGTTACATTTACTCATTTCCAAATTTGCTTTCGTCGTCTCTTTTGGTTTTGTTTCTAGACAATATTTATTTTGGTTTGTATTGTTGGATAATGTTTATTTTGGTTGTGTTGCACTGTTGCTGGATAGACTGTGGATGAATTATGAATTTATGAGTATTTTGATATTTTAATGTGGTTGTATTCTTTTGGTTATTTTGAAATTTTCTATTGTGGGTTATTTGTTTTGGTTGTAATCTATTACTAATATATATGGGCTTGGGTTGTTAGCAAGTTATGAGTGTAAAAATTTGGCCCAATTTAAAAGTCCACTATATTTCGGTTTTTCGGTTATTTACCGAAACCGAACCAAAATTTTCGGTTTTAGTATTTTCGATTTTAAAAAATTTCGGTTCGATTTCGGTTAGTTTTATATATAATTTGGCTTATTTTAGTTATTGATTTTCGGTTCGATCCGGTAACCGAACCGAGCCATACTCTGCCCTATAAAAAAAAGTAAGTATTGTTTATAAAGTGTATTTTTTTTGTTTGTGTTGTATACTAATTAATTAATACTCCATTTTAAATTATGCAAATGTCAATATTATTGAATTTGGTTAATGATAATACTTTACGCTTATTTTTGTTCTATATCATTGTATTACTTGTTAAAATTTCGACTTAGCCCCCCAAACGAAAAGGTCTTGCTTCGCCCCTGAAAACAACTAATATTCTTCAGTGAGAATATCTAATACTCTTTAGTGATAACAATCAATATTCTTCGATAATTCATGTATAAACTAATTTCACTCTATATATACTCAACTTTTTTTGACAAAGTATAAAGTGAAAATGGTTCATACATGAATCATTGAAAAATATTAGTTGTTTTGACTAAAGAGTATTAGTTGTTTACACTGAAGAGTATAAATTATTTATTGAAAACAAACTAAGATTCTTTATTGAAAACAACAAATATTCTTCAATGAAAACAACTAAATCTCTTCAATGAAAACAACTAATACCCTTCAATGATTTATGTATGAACCAATTTCATTCTACACATACTCTAATTTTTTGAATTAAACCTTCTTACTTTAATTTATAAAATAAACTTTATTTTTTAAATTTGTAAAAAAATTGCGCGCTCTCTCTCTGGCTATGTGTTTTATATCCGATGTGATTTATTGAACGTTTAATATAAATAAAAGTATAATTGCTTTATTTTAGGAATAAAATGCATAAATGTAAATGTCAGGTTGTACTTGGTAGGGGACATAAATTTTAGTAGGGGGTATAGATTTAGTATAGAAAAGTCATATAAAATTGCTTGGTAGGACATATAAAAAAGGTCCTACTAATTTATGCAAAATTCTTATACTTACTTGGTAGGAAGTAATAAAAAAGGTAAAAATTAGGTCCGGCAGCCTCCGGCGACTTTCCGGCGCCGGCGGTCCGGCGACTTTCCGGCCAAATTCCGGCGGTCCGACGAAATTCCGGCGGTCCGGCGACTTTCCGGCGGCGGCGGTTCGTGTGACAAACCAATAATAAAATAGTACGACCTTTCGGACCGAATTAATTTTGTAAAGGTGAATAGTGCTTTGGAGGTATTACGCCTTACTATTTTACAGGGCCGGACATATAAGAAACGGGTCGATATTATTTTAGTATGCCCTACCAAGTGGAATATTAATTATACAACACCCCATAATATGGCTTTTTACTGCCTACCAAGTGGAGCCTCAATGCAAAAGAAAGATAGTAGTATAAAAACTTGATGATTACAAAAAAAGAAAAAAGAAAAAAAAAAGAAAAAAAAGGTGAAAAGAAAGACTCGAATTATAATTTTCCTCTAAGATAATGGGTTCAATGACTTTTATCTATTGATGGGATATATAATAATGCAATCTTTACTTCTAAGCTTTGGTTCTTTATGTAGATGTGAATTTTTCTACTAAGAAGGCATCATGAAATTATAAATTTTATCTGAACTTCAATAATTACCTGTTAGGCATTGTGCTTGTTGGTGGTGTAAGCATACACGCGGGGTATACATAAACTAAGATTATTTTAATTATTTAATAAATACGAATTGTATATTAAATTTAAATTTAATAATGATGATAAAGTTTAAATTTATTATGAGTATATTTTCCATAGCAGTTGGTCTGTCAATTGTATTATATTTCATGGCTTGGGTCCACCGTCCATTTATGATAATGGTATTTATAGGAATTTAATTTAATTTTTTACAAGAACGCTAAACCGTGAAAGACAAATTAAAGTTTTATGATTTTATCAGATATCAAAAAAAGTTAAAGGTTTATCTATATTCCTAAAATGGAATATTAAAGCTTTTATATATGTAAAATTATTGTAGCAAAAGGCGAAGCTCTCGCCCCCACCCCTGGGCCCGATAGGATTGGGTGGAGGAAGTAAATCATGGTGACTCAGCGACCAATTAGGTGGGAGGACTAGTGTCTGGTGCCCACAAGGAGCTATCCCCCATATTGGAGGAATAAAATTCCCCCACTGCGGCTGTCAGAGCTCGATCCTGCGTCCTTGTAGCAATCTGCCACCCAGGAACCAATTGAGTTACGCCCATGCGGGCTATATGTAAAATTATTGGAACAACGTAGTAGCTGTTTAAATTAACACGTAGCTGTTTAATACATGAATTTTTTTATTTTAACAGTTTAAAAAAATTAAATATTTATCCACTGCAAGCATACAATCGAGCCTCATGTGTCATGTTAGTTTTAATTATTGTTGTGGTCATTAATTTATTTGAAAATTTTGTAGCCTGTATATTGCAAAATTAATAATATTACTAAAGGCCATTTACATTTAATCTGATCTTGCTAAAGAATAGTCATCTACAGGGATTAAAACCAATTCTTTTTACTTTTTTTTTTTCCATACTTGTCTATTTTTTCGATTTAGTCCCACAATAATTCAAATTTATCCAATTTAGTCCCAAGCCGGAAAACGTATGAAACGACGTCGTTTTGATCATGTGCCGATCACGTGCTTGTTTTTTCGGGCGAGATAGGATGACGTGTCCAATTTTACTGATCTGCCATGCTAACTAATTAATTTTTCGAATTAAAAAAATATAAAATTAAAAAAAATTCCAACTCATTATTACAATTAAAAAAAACTTAAAACTTAAATTTCCTAATAAAGGTTTTCTGCAATTAAAACGCTTCCCTTTCCCCCAGAGTTCTTCGAACATAAACCCTAGAAAAGAAGGTCCCAAATTGATTTCACCCTACAGAAATTTGGCGGTGGATCATCGTAGGAACAATCTGGCCCGCCGTATTCCCTGGTGAGAACTTCAACGGCGGCGGCTTCGCTCTAAAATCCGGCGAAACCAAACAATTCACCGCCCCGGTCAGCTGGTCGGGACGGATCTGGGCCCGAACTGGCTGCAAATTTGACAGCAACGGCAACGGCCCGTGCGAAACCGGCAGCTGCGACACAACTCTCAAGTGCGGCGGGTCCGGCAAAATGCCGGAATCGCTGGCGGAGTTCACACTGGCGGCGAAGGACTTCTACGACGTGAGCTTAGTCGACGTGAGCTTTGTGTATGTGAAATCAATTTGGGACCTTCTTTTGTTCGAAATAATGAGCTGGAATTTAAGCTTTAAGATTTAACCTTGGGAAAAGGGAGCGTTTGGCCGTGCCTATTAACACCCGAACTTTTGTTCTTTAAACCCGAAATATTTATTATACCAAAATACTTCAATGTAATTAGACTATTATACCCTTTACCACTTAAAATCTATTAAAATATAAATTTTAGTTTTGCTCAATACACCCAATCCAATATTTTTTCTTGTTGATCGTGATTTTATTTCTCCCACACCCAAACTCTTTCTTCTTCATTCTTCACTCAACCACTTAAATCAATACTCATGATAAATGCCATGGAGGAAGAACACACTTCGAAAATTACATGTAATGTAAAATTTATATGAGTTTATTGTTCTATATAATGTGTTATGGTACAAATCAATATAGAGAAGAATATTTAGGGTTTAAAAGTTGTATTACTTGAGTTACGATGACGATTTTGAGATTTAAGAATTCTGAAAATCGCGCATGTTTGGCAAACCATAGCCGAACATTTATCATTATGTTTAGCCAAATTTGGCCAAACGCAATGATAAATGTTTGATCAATGTTGGCCAAACATTATGAATAAAGTTCAGCTGTTGTTGGCCAAACATTATGAACAAAGTTCGGCCACTGTTAGTCAAACATCATGAACAAAGTTCGGCCACTGTTAGCCAAACATTTTGCGTTTTTTTCTTGTTCTAGTTTTTTGTGTGCGTGAGTGCTCTGCGTTTTGGGTGTGGGTGTGGGTGCGTGATTGTTTTGCATTTTAGGTGTGGGGTTTTTTTTTTTTTTTTTTTTTAGTTTTTGATTTGGGTGTGTGGGTTTATTTTTAGGGTTTAAGATTTGGGTGTATGAAAATATTAAAATTTAAGTTGAGGGGTAAAATAGACAATATATTACGGGTGTTTTGAGTAAAATAAAAATATAAGCTTGGGTGTGAAGAGCAACGGGTGTGATGAGCAAAAGTTCGGGTGTTATTAGCTGCGGCCAGAGCGTTTTAATTGCAGAAAACCTTAATTAGGAAACTTAAGTTTTAAGTTTTTTTTTTAATTGAAATAATGAGTTGGAATTTTTTTTATTTTATATTTTTTAATTCGAAAAATTAATTAGTCAGCATGCCAGATCAGTAAAATTGGACGCGTCATCCTAACCCGCCGGAAAAAACAAGCATGTGACCGGTACGTGATCAAAATGACGTTGTTTCATACGTTTTCCAGCCATTTGGGACTAAATTGGGTAAATTTGAATTGTTGTGGGACTAAATCGAAAAAGTAGATAAGTATGGAACCAAAAAGAAAAAGGTAAAAAGTTACGGGACGAAATTGGTTTTAATCCCGTCATCTACAAATATGTAAAATTAAACTCAAATTCATTCTCATCCGATTGAAAAGAGCATATAATTTATGTAATTATTTCTTTGCAGAACTGTAATTCAATGTATAATTTATGTTGATAGGCGAACATAAATCAATGAATGGCGAACAAGAATTAAAGCCTTAGTAAGGATTACGAGGAATCAACCCCAAATCAAAGATGATCAACAAAGGAAATCAAGTCGAGGTGCATAAATCAATCCAGAGAGTGTATAAACTGACGAACAATTCTACCGACGAACAACATACTGGCGAACAAGTATTAAGACCCAAGACCAGATATGAACATTCTGCTAAGTCGCTGAATGACGAACAACATTGACGAAATGTGGTGCATCTACCAACCTAAGAGGTGCATGTCGACGAACAAAGGATCAAGATCCCAAAGCCAAACTGTGTAAAACACAAAGGCGAGCAACTTCTGAGCCATGCACCCAAAAGGCGAACAACTTTGATGAAAAAACCCTTCTGGATGCACTAAGCTGAACTGGACGAACAACAATGAAGTCCGAGATAAGACCAAAAGAAGACTTTGTAACTAAGATTCAGCTTAGATAAGGTCAAACTAAGGTCAAAGGACACTTGTCAGGCATGCAAGCTAGGGAGACCCAGAGTCTGAGACACCTCATGATTGCTAGCCTCTATAAATAGTTGTTCTCCAGCTTATTAATACAAGTTCAAATTTATAAACACTCCCAAAAAACACACATTAACGCACCTAAACGTACACGCATATGAAATTATTTCGATTTCGACTTTCACATTTACAAGTTCATAACCCGAACTTTCGATTTACCATTTACGGTGGTAACCAATCACACGTAATTGATTGATGATCTTTAAACCGAACTTAAACAGTCACTAATCCATCCGATACAAATTGATCACCAACAATTTGGCGCTAGAAGGAGGGTTCAAACCTTCGAATTAGTGTGATTACTCAAGAACTTCAAGCTGAAAACTTGAAGATTCAAAGAAAACCTCAAGAAATATTTGAAGATTCAAACAAAAGTGTTCTTGGTGTTCTTCATCATAAGAATTAAGACAAATTAATTCGGAATGCCTCAATCCAAGGAAACCCAAGCGTCACGCTTGTCAAGGAGAGCATCTCCCACCCGAGCCTCGTCGGCCGACCACCAGGATCGTAATCCTAGACATGTGAATAGATCGCAGCATACTGCCATAACTCATAATCTCCCGCCTGAAATGGAGGCCCTGACGAACAACCCTAACGAATTAGCCAAAACCATTGCTGCTCTCCAGGCTCTACAGAGACAGCAAGATCAGAATAGGCCTTCACTAGTGAGGCCTAAAGATAGAGCCGTAGAAGTTGTTAGGGCTAGGTCAACCAGGGGCGAACAACACGAGGTAAACAGTATCCAGGTAAGGCGGGATAAAGGCAAAGCTAAGATGGTCGAACCAAGAGAGGGCCAGGCTGAATCTGCTCGCGGGCGAACAACAATGTCGAGCCACGGAACAACCCGCTCCAGTGCCCAGGACAGACTTGGCCAACCCCAACAACAGGAGAAAGTTTCTCGCCAGGAAGCTGAGCGCGGGCGAGCAACATTTGAGCAACCACACCCATCAATTCATGAGAGACTCTCTCAATCTGCCTTCAGGCGTCTAGGGCCAAATGCGGCAAGCAACCCAAGAAAACAGCTCCAGGAGTTGCCCACTCCAAGTGAGGGACTGCGACGAGCAGAAAGGTTGGTACCTTTGCTCGCCGAACAGCCTCCGAGTCAGGGGGCATCTTTGGATGAGCTATCAAGTTTAAGAAGGGCAGTGGAGAACATGCAGGGACAGTTGGACCAACAAAGAGGTGTGGGGACAACTAGTTTGCCATCCTCACCACTATCACCTGTCATTCTGAAAGCCCCGATTCAGAAAAAGGTCCAGTTCCCGGCAAGCATACAGTATGACGGTGTTGCTGATCCCAGAGTTCATCTTACAAAGTATTCGGATTATATGGTCTCGGTGGGAGCCAGCGACGCCACTCAATGCCGAAATTTCCCCTTAACTTTGGAGGATCGGGTGCACAAGTGGTTTTCGGCGATGCCACCAGCATCTATCTACTCTTTCACTCAACTAAGTCGAGAATTCCTTTCCCATTTCTCAACGGCGGGATCATACTTGTCCCAGAAACATCGATTGTCGGACCTAAAACAAAATGACGACGAGTCAGATCGGGCATTCATGGAAAGGTTCGACAAGGTGTTGTTAGAAGGTGAACCCGTCAGTGAGGACACGAAAATCGTTACAGTTATGGCCGGGTTGAAGAAAGGATCAAAGCTATGGAAAGAGGTACGTCTGAAGTGCCCAAGAAGTTATGCCGAATTCAGGAATCAAGCCGGCATATTCGTTTCCATGCATGAGGCTTTGCAATCAAACTTGGGGGAGAACAAAACTGATCCCAAGGATGTTGGTGAACGAATCTAATCGGGAGGATTAGTGGCTGTTTTAATCCGTTTTTACGTCACCAATCAATAACGTGTGATTGATTACCACCGTAAATGGTAAAACGAGTCTTGGGTTAACGAATTCGGGTAAAATAAAGATCGAAATTTAAATTATTTCATATATGTGTAAGTTTGGGTGTATTTGTGTGTATTTTTAGTCTGAAATTCGAAAAATTACATGAATAAGCTGGAGAACAACTATTTATAGAGACTAGCAAGCATGAGGTGTCTAAGACTCTTGGTCTCCCTAGCCTGCATGCTTGACATGTGTCCCTTTGATCTTATCTAAGCTGAACCTTAGTTACAAAGTCTTCTTTGGTCCTTATCTCGGACTCACTGTTGTTCGCCTAGGTCGGCTTAATTGATCTTGTTGATTCTCCAACTGAAAGTTGTTCGCCTCTTGAGGTTGTACTTTGGAAGTTGCTCGCCTTATGGCTTTGTTCAGCTTGGCTTTGGGATCTTTGTCCTTTGTTCACTTGTACACACCTCCTTGGCTATTTGTTGTATCATATTTTGACCAAGTTGTTCGTCATGGATGACTTCACAGTTGGCTCATTCTTGGTCCCGGGCCTTAATACCTGTTCGCCCATTAGTTGTTCGTCGGGAGAGTTGTTCGTCACTTCATACACCTCCCAGATTGGTTAATGCGCCCAAATCGTGATTTTCTTTGTTTTAGACTTCAATAATTGTTCGCTCCATATCTAGTTGATGTTCGCCTATCAACAAAGGAGAACAACAAGAAACCTGGTGCGACAAGCTATCGAGTCCCTAAAAATATGAAGGCGTTCACTGAAGGGATAGAACTCAAAGAAAAGTTGAACCAAGTGCTAACAGTGTCAGTCGATACTGTTTATGAAAATGTGAAGGATAAGGAGTTGCTCTCCCCTCCCCGGAAAATTCGCCAAGACACTTGCAAACTCAACCCTAACAAGTATTGTGCCTACCATCAAAGCGTGGGGCACTTTACAAGTGAATGTAGAGATTTGCTCAAACAGCTATGGCGTTTCTACGAGGACGGAAAGCTCTTCGACTTTGTCAAAAGACAACCCGGGAAGAGAGTCCGGGAGAACAATTCTGAGGACGAAGATGATCAACCTCAGAAAAACAATAAACCAGCGCGACCAGTTCCTACCATTCCTGCTCGTCCGTTGGAGGACTTATACATGATGGAACCTGCAGGCCCCGCGGGAGGGTGTTCTGATGGACGACCGCCAATCTCTAACCGGAAAAGAAAAGCTGAGTTACGAGCGATCGATCAAGTCCAAGAAATGGGGGTCTTACTATCTATCATGCAGACAGCAAAACTGACCTTTACCGAAAATGACTTGGAAGGAATCTTAACTCCGCACAACGATTCACTCGTAATATGCGCAAAAATTATGGGAACACGAGTCCACAGATTGTTGGTGGACACCGGAGCCTACACCAACATCCTATTAAAAAAGACGCTCGATCATCTTGGAGATTATTCAGGCTATATCCGGGATACGACTCACAGAATAATAGGCTTCGGAAATGCTGTAACGGACCCATTGGGAATAGTTACTTTAGCAGTACAACTTGTAACGGCCAACGAACCCGAGAAAAATATTACGAGAATGGTTGACTTCTTGGTTGTAGACCAAGATTCAACTTATAACGGGATCACTATTGTTTGAAATTCCACTTATCACTATTGTTTGAAATTCCCAACATCAAGTGGAGCAGGCACTATCAAAGGAGATCAAAGAAAGGCCAGGGAATGTCTCTTACAGTTGCAGGCCAAACATGCATTTGTATCCATGATGGAGGCCACAACTAGCTATCCTGTTGATGAACCATCAATACTGGAGAACATGATGGACATAGAGAAAGACCACATGGATACTGATGAACAACATCATGACGAGCAGGTGTTGGACGAACAACTCCTCACCACCCATGAGGAACATCATCCTGACGAACAACAAATGGGTGGTGAAGAGCAACATTCATATGATGGCTTGGAGGGCCAGGTGTTGACTAACAACAACAAATCAGGGCCAACAGATGATCTAGATCCCCGCCTGGGGGCAGAGCCGATGAACATCGAAAATGATTTCAAATCTGAGGGACCAATACTTGATCCTCGGTGGAAAGGACAAAAACGACGAGCAACTCCAGTTGAAGAGCTGGAGGCGTTCAAAGTTAATCCTGAAAACCCGGATCTCGAATTATACATAGGATCTGAGCTCCCTGAGCCTTACAGATCCCGAATGAAAGAGTTCCTCAGCAAAAATCTAGATGTTTTCGCTTGGTCTCATGCAGACATGGTGGGGATAGATCCAGAGCATGCTTGCCATAGACTTAACATCAATCAAGCAAAAAGGCATGTCCATCAAAAATGAAGAAAATATGGCCCCGACAAGTATCAGGCCTTGAACGAAGAAGTAAAGAAGTTGTTAGACAACGACTTGATCCGATAAGCACTCTGTCCGCAGTGGGTAGCAAACCCAGTCCTTGTGAGGAAACCAAACGGGACCTGGAGGCTATGCATAGACTTTACAGATCTAAATGCAGCATGCCCGAAGGACAACTTTCCACTCCCTCACATTGACCAGTTGGTGGACAGCACTGCAGGTCATGAAATGCTAACATTCATGGATGCCTTTGCCGGGTACCATCAAATTCCAATGCATCCAGACGATCAAGAGAACACAGCATTTTATACAAACAAAAACTTGTTGTGTTGGAAAAGAATGCCCTTCGGCCTCATCAACGCCGGAGCAACATACCAGAGGTTGGTGAACAAGATGTTCGACGAACAAATCGGTGATACGGTAGAAGTCTATGTGGACGATATCGTAGTCAAAAGCCCCCGAAGGGAAGACCATCTTCAACATTTGACCCAGGTGTTCGAAATACTTCGACACTACAACATGAAGCTGAATCCAAAGAAGAGCAGTTTCGGAGTTCATTCAGGAAAATTTTTGGGCCATCTTGTTAGTCAACGAGGGATTGAAGCCAATCCAACAAAAGTTAAAGCAATCGTGGATATGCAACCTCCACGTTCAATAAAAGAAGTGCAAAGGCTTACGGGATGCCTAGCAGCATTGAATCGGTTCATATCCAGATCAGGGGACAAATGCCGTCCATTCTTTGAAGCCATCAAGAAAGGACAGTTCACATGGACTAACAACTGTCAGAAGGCGTTCGACCAACTCAAAGAATATCTGGGAGATGTTAAAATCCTATCAAAACCTGTCCCGGGAGAGAAGCTATATTTATACTTAGCAGCATCAGAAGTAGCCATCAGTTCTGTTCTGGTGCGAGAAGACGGTAAATTTCATCAACCAATTTACTACGTCAGTCAAGCTTTACACGACGCGGAGATCAAATACTCTCCAACTGAGAAACTGGCGTACACACTTGTTATGAGTGTGAGGAAGTTACGACCATACTTATTTGATCATCAGGTTGAAGTGCTAACAACTTTCCCACTCAGACAAATTCTCCATCGCCCCGACACAGCTGGTCGTCTATTAAAGTGGTCACTAGAGATTAGCCAATTCGGGGTAACTTATGCTCCTCGAACAGCGATCAAAGGGCAAGCATTAGCCGACTTTATTGTCGAACTAACCTTCCCACCAGATCCGACAAGAGGACTTGACCACCCCTGGCATCTTTACGTTGATGGATCTTCAACCAACATAGCCTCGGGGGCAGGAGTAGTTCTAATTAGTCCAGACAAATAAGTATTCACCTCGGCAATCAAATTTGGTTTCATGGCAACCAACAACGAAGCTGAGTACGAAGCTCTTATTGCTGGCCTCCATCTATCTCTCGCAGTAGGTGTTAGGTGGTTACAAATATTTGGCGACTCCCAATTGATTGTGAATCAAGTCCGAGGTGAATACGAGGCAAAAGACGATCACATGATCGAGTACCAACGAATTGTTGCTTACCTGATGTCCTTGTTAGAACAAGTCTTCATTGAACAAATTCCAAGAACAAGCAACACACAAGCAGATGCGTTGGCCCGACTAGCAACAAGTGAGGGACCAGCAGAGTTGGCAGACATTATAATTACAAAGATGAATGATCCATCAACAAGAAGTTATAATGTCAACCAACTTGATGAACAAGCAAGTGAAGAAGAAGACTGGAGAACAAACATAGTCAAATATTTGAAAAATGGGGAAAAACCAAACAACCCTTTTGAAGCCGCCAAGCTAACAAAGCAAGCCGCCAGATATACTCTGGTAGGCGAGCAGCTTTACAAAAGGGGAATATCAATCCCACTTCTCAAATGTTTGACTAGGGGGCAAGGACGAGCAATACTCGAAGAAATACATGCCGGAGTATGCGGAAATCATACTGGGGGGCAAGCCTTGGCATACAAAACTATCAGACAAGGCTACTATTGGCCGACTTTACGCCAGGATGCAATCAAGAAAGCAAAGACTTGCCATCAATGTCAAATTTTTGCCCCAAACATTCATACCCCGGCCCAACAGCTCGTATCAGTTTATAGCCCGTGGCCATTTGCAAGATGGGGGATGGACATTATTGGTCCATTCCCGGCGGGAGTTGGAGGAGTTCGATTTGCCGTTGTGGCAGTCGACTATTATACAAAATGGGCAGAAGCAGAGGCCATGTTGAAAATCACGCAACAGAAAATGATCAACTTCATTTGGAAGAACATTGTCTGTCGTTTTGGAGTTCCACAAACCATCGTGACAGACAATGGTCCGCAGTTTGATGGGAAAGAGTTGAGAGATTTCTGTACGAAGTGGGGGATCAAGAAACATTATTCTATGCCCTATCATCCCCAGTCGAATGGACAAGTCGAAGCCGTAAACAAAATCATCAAGCATACGTTAAAAGTACGGCTAACGGAGAGCAAAAACAGTTAGTCTACAGAGCTTCCGGAGGTCCTATGGGCATACAGAGTTTCTCCCAGGTCAAGCACCGGAGAAACACCTTTTGCAATGGCTTTTGGAACAGAGGCTGTAATACCAATCGAATTAAAGACCAACACATACCGGACGACCAACTTTGATGAGCAGGCGAACAACTCTGCTCTAGCTGCTGAAATGGATTTGCTCGAAGAAAAAAGATTGAATGCCGAGCTAAAAAATGCTACCTACAAGCAGCGAGCAGAACGCTATTATAATTCCCATGTTAAAATCAGGGAATTCAGAGTTGGAGATATGGTTCTAAGAAAGTTGCTCGCCCAACCTCCAGGTGTATTAGGACCAACTTGGGAGGGCCCGTATTGTATAACCGAAAAATTCGTTAATGGTGCATACAATATCGAAGATATGGAAGGCAAGCCGGCCTAATACTCCTGGAATGTTGTACATCTGAAGAAGTACTATCAATAAGACGAACAAGTTCCTAATTGGGCGAACAATTTACTTGGGGGGCTAGTGAACCATGTAAGGGACAAGTAAGGCAAACCAAAAAATTGCCTAATTTTTTGAAAATTTTACTAAGTATAGAATGTAAAGTTGTTCGGCACATTGTATAGTCTAGTGCTGTTTCTTTTTTAAATTTTAGACAAAGTTGCTCGGTAAAAATATTATAAACGAGCATATTTTTTAGTGTTCAAAGTTGTTCGTCAGTTTGTATATGTTAGTGACGAGCAGTCTTACAACACTTGTAAATTTTTCATAATGTAAATATAGTAGTTGTTCGTCAAAAAGGAAAAGTCCAAAAGCTCGAGGTACAAGTCCATTTTGAGGACCAAAGCCACTTAAAGGTTGTTCGTTTTTTAAAATGAACAGAACTAGGAGTGTTCACGGTACGGACCAAAACGGATATTTGAAAATATCCGTGTCCATACCAAAGTTCGGTTATTTTAAAATTCGAGTATCCGTATCCGTACCGAAATTTCGGTACGGTACGGTACGGTACGGATATTTTATTTTTCGGTACGGATCGGAGCGGATTTTCGGTTACAAACGGACTGGATCGGTACGGTACGGAGCGGAGAAACGGACTTTTTACCCTTTTTTATCATTCTCTCCTTTTTTTAATCATTAAAAAAATATTTCGATGCATGCACACTCACGGATACTACTCAACTTTAACTACAATCAAACATATATTATTACAAGCTTGAATATAACACATTATACTATAATTGATGGTTAAAATATGCTCGTAAATCACCACCAATAGAGTATTTAAAATACAGTATATAAAATATATATACATATATATATATATATATATTTTTTTTTTTGAAAAATCTTGTGAATGGAAAGTGCAATATTAAAATTATGTTGATCGTAATTCATGACACAAGGTACACCATATTCAAGTTTTTGTGAGAAATGAATATACATGAACAATAAAATTAAAAGAATAGGATATTAAATTTAAATCATTTTGATATACACTTGAACATAAGTTAACGTTTTATGAACTTAATAAGACAAATAATATAGTGTTTGTATTTTGAAAAGGAGGAGAAATTATGAAATCGTTTAGTTGTACTTAAATTCAATAACATTATAATAATGTTTGATAAATAAAAAATAAAAAATAATTAAAATTTAATACATATTTAATTCGGTTATTCGGTTCGGTACGGTACGGTACGGTTCGGTACGGTCACATTCGGTTTTTCGGTACGGTTAATTTGGTAATATCCAGATCCGTACCAAAAAAATATTCGGTTCGGTTTCGGTACGGTTAAACTAAAAAAGTCCATAATTTTTTCGGTACGGTTCTTTTTCGGTGCGGATTTCGGTACGGGTTCGGTAATCTCCGAACTCCGTGAACAACCCTAAACAGAACCTAAGGCTAAACCCTGA
Source organism: Ballota nigra (assembly GCA_947034835.1). NCBI lineage: Eukaryota > Viridiplantae > Streptophyta > Magnoliopsida > Lamiales > Lamiaceae > Ballota > Ballota nigra. Next base: position 68,300,090 of record OX344720.1, on the reverse strand, counting down.
TTCCACTAAAGGCAAAGTTCAATTCGAACAAAAGCCCAACACTATATGTTATAATTGCAAAGTCATTGACAAAAATGTAAAGACAATTAACATATAAAGAAAATGAGCGAACATGAGAAAGACATTCCATTAATCAAAAGGCATTAAGCCTAAAAAATAGTACAATGATCCTAGAAGTCAAGTACTACAAAAGGAGCGAACAACTATTACAAGGAAGATGAAAAGAAAAAAGTTGTCCTGAGAACTATTGCTGCTCGGCGGGAGGAGGATCTTGAGTTTGATAGACGGGAGGTTCAACGATCATATCTCGGGCCAGGTCTTCGGCTGCTTTATCCTCCGCCTCTTTAGCATTTTGCTCGTCAGCCACAGCCGCCTCTTCCTCTTGTTCGCCTTCATCAACTGGAGGCGGAGGATGAGTGATGACGATACTGGAGTCAAGTTTGTCAAGTTTAACCCCTAGTACAGCCAAATCCGCCAGCTGAATTTCAATGTTGTTCGGCGGTGGATAGTGCTCGATGAATTCATTCAAGTCTTTGCTCATTTCTTCCACCATATCCTTGTAATCATAAGCATCGGCCGTGCGGATGTTGTCCGCGTAGGCGCAAATGTACCCAAGGTTTAAAATGGGGGCAATTCGAGCCTGAACTCCGGCTTCGAGTTGCTCGCTTGTGAAGAGGTTGGCTTCCGCCTCCCGAAGACGAGCAACTTCCGCTTTGAGCTCAGCGATCTCTTGTTCGGCCGCGGACAACTTCTTTTCCCCCTCGCCGAGCATGACATCTTTGCCTTTCAATTCCTTAGACAAACCTTGAATGTCTTCAAGGTATTTCTTTTCAGAATCAATGTAAACATTGATTTGATTATTGAGACGGGCAACTTTGGCCTCATACTGGCCGACCAGGCCGTCCTTCTCTTCGGTCAGCTGCCGAGCTGTACTGGCGTAACGACGAACAGCATCTTCGAGCTCGGCGAGCTGGATCATTCCTTTCTGGGCGATGGCAAGGCCGTTTGCATGATGCATCAAAGAAAAGTGGAAGTTGTCCGCAATGCTTTGAGCAGAAATGGTCATCTCCAGAGGCCGGGTCCACGATCGGGCGATCAACTCAGTTGCCCGACGAACATGTTCGCCCGGGATCTCTCGAATGTTAACCGGAGTTTTTGAGCATGCGTATTGGTGGACCGCGGCTGCTCGCCCAGGATGATCATTAGGCCGATACCTGCGAACAAAAACCCAAGTTACAAGATGTTCTTAAAAGTTGTTCGATGGCCACAAAGCTAGATATGCTTACTCATGGAACTTTCGTTCGTCCCAACCCAGTATGATGATATCCTCGGGCCGCGAGTTGGGGTAACGCTTTTGCCCGCTTTGCCCGTCATCTCCGCAGGTTCGACGGAGGAGTGGCGAACAGTATCCCTCTCGGGGCGAGCATGACTCTGGCCCACCTTTTCCTTCCCCTTGCCACCACAGGGGACATCCTGGGCCAGTGGAGTCTCATCCGCTTTCTTTAAACGTTTCCCCCCATGGGGAGGAGAAATCGGAGAAGCTGGCCGAGCATGGCCAGAAGGTGCCGCAGACCGAGGAACTTTGGCTCTTTCAGCCTTGTTCGTCATTCCCAGTACTTTGGTGGGCGGGTCACCTTTCCTTTTTCGACCTTTCGGGGGCACCATCTCGAAGACTCTTTATTCGAGGAGAGCAAAGCAGGGGGGAACGGCAACAATAACTTGCTCGGCTAAAAAAGAAAAAAATTAGACGAACAAGTTCAGAATATAAAAAGACGAGCAAGTTTTCAATGGGAAGTTATAAATTTTTGATATACCTGGGGGCACTTCAGCTTGTGCTTCCAAGTGGTGGGGATAGGTAAGCAAACGAGCAGCTCCTTGACGCTTCTCGTCGCTTAGATATTGGATGGTCCTGTCCGCTCTATTGCGTAAGCCAACCAAACAAGAAGTGAACAGGAACTCCGCACCAATCTCCTCTTCTTCCGAATTCCACTTTGGTAGTCGAGGACCTGCGAGCAAACAATAAAAGTTAAATTAGAACAACACAATTCGAAGGCGAGCAAAGATAAACTTACGCTTAATTATTCCATAGGCTGCGGGAGAGTTTATTCGCCCAATGCCACCGTGTGGACTGGAAGATGCTCGCCAGTCACCCCCTATGAAGAAAAAGTGCTCTTTCCAGTCCCTAATCTTGTTCGGCACCCCTTCTACCATCTTGAGTCCGGTCCTGGCCTTGAGGTAGTAGTAGCCTTCTTCACCAATGGGACATTTGGTGATTGTCATGAGATAGTTAATCTCTTCTGCAGTCAGGCGATCAACGTATCCTTCGAGAGCGAACAGGCACATTGCGCCGAGCAGATTCATCCATCCAATCGGCGTAATCTGTGTAATAGCAAGGTTGGTCGCCTCAAGAAAACGACCAACAACGGGAGGCAGCTTCAGGCCGGCCATCAAAGTATGAATGTTGATCGCCGTGCATCCTGGGGGTGGGCGAGCAGCTCTCTCCTTTCTCTTGGGGGCCCACATATGAATGTCATATGGGATCTTGTATGTCTCTCGGATCGAATCAAGATCCTCCTCGAGGACGACGCTCTTGATTCTGCTCGCCTGGAATTCATTTTTTATTAAATCCATTTTTTGTCTTTTCGGACGAGCAAAGCGGTTCGCGTACTCCTCGGCATATGCTCGCCATTCGAAAGGCCGAGCAACTCCGACTGGGATTTCGTTTTCCATCATTTTCAGAGATGGGAACCCTATCCCTTCCAGAAATTCGCGGGTCAATTCGTCAAATTGGGGGATCTTCTGATTCATCACTGGTCGAGGAGCCCTCGTCAGAATCTCTGTTCGCAGCGACCACCACTTCCCTCCCTGGCGGGCGAGCACCCGAATCCTCTACAGATCGGACGACGGAGTCCACGTGGAGATCCGAGGCCGAAGAAACTTCGAAAGGGGGATGATTTTCGTGTGCCACAATAGGAAAGAGGGGATCGAGATTTTCCTCGGATTTATTGCTCGAATGCGAAGACATAGGAGGAAAAGAAGAAGAAATTGCAGACGGCGGCGATCCTTCGGAGAAGACGGCGGCGCAAAGCCCCACACGGTGGCGATGGAGGTTTTTGAAGAAAAAACCCAAAGAAATGAGATGAAGAAAGAAAGTAACTACCTGGGAAACAGAATTTGAAGCCAAATACTGGAGGAACGGACGCCGTAAAAGCTTGGAGTCGCCGGAGAAGGAGAAATCGTCGGAGCACTGTAGCAGAGGTGGAAAAAGTGGGAAAAATTTCAGTTTCTCCCATATTTATACCCCAAGCAAAAACGGGGTAAAATCCATAATTACCCCAAAAAATGGGGACCAAAATGCCAAAAAATGGGGTAATTACCGAGCAAGCTCAAATTTTAAAGGGCCAATTTGCAAATACAGGGGCGCGTGGCCTCGGGGTTGCTCGCGCGTGGGCGGCGCGCAATCATGCCGCCCACGTCATCCTCGTACATCCCCCAGATCTTGGGAAGACGAAACGGTGAACCCAAAGTTGATCGCCTATTTCAATGATGATCGTCCAAATCGTCACCAGTATAGTATCCTAACTACAGTTGCTCGCCACAAAGTTGCTCGTCTGGGACAACATGTAGTCAGGATAGGGGGCAATTGTTGATAGACGAACATAAATCAATGAATGACAAACAAGAATTAAAGCCTTAGTAAGGATTACGAGGAATCAACCCCAAATCAAAGATGATCAACAAAGGAAATCAAGTCGAGGTGCATAAATCAATCCAGGGAGTGTATAAACTGACGAACAACTCTACCGACGAACAACATACTGGCGAACAAGTATTAAGACCCAAGACCAGATATGAACATTCTGCTAAGTCGCTGAATGACGAACAACATTGACGAAAGGTGGTGCATCTACCAACCTAAGAGGTGCATGTCGACGAACAAAGGATCAATATCCCAAAGCCAAACTGTGTAAAACACAAAGGCGAGCAACTTCTGAGTCATGCACCCAAAAGGCGAACAACTTTGATGAAAAAACCATTCTGGATGCACTAAGCTGAACTGGATGAACAACAATGAAGTCCGAGATAAGACCAAAAGAAGACTTTGTAACTAAGATTCAGCTTAGATAAGGTCAAACTAAGGTCAAAGGACACTTGTCAGACATGCAAGCTAGGGAGACCAAGAGTCTGATACACCTCATGCTTGCTAGCCTCTATAAATAGTTGTTCTCCAGCTTATTAATACAAGTTCAAATTCATAAACACTCCCAAAAAACACACATTAACGCACCTAAACGTACACGCATACGAAATTATTTCGATTTCGACTTTCACATTTACAAGTTCATAACCCGAACTTTCGATTTACCATTTACGGTGGTAACCAATCACACGTAATTGATTGATGATCTTTAAACCGAACTTAAACAATCACTAATCCATCCGATACAAATTGATCACCAACAATTTACAAACAAGTTATTTTCTGTTTATAATATTACTTGTAATATACATTAATATAATATGTATGATTTTTTGACAGAAATATTATATGAATTATTTACAACCACTATATGTTATTAAATTACAACAACACGAGTCATGCATATATTAGTACTACTACTAATTTACATAATTGGAAACATTATTTTACAATTAATGATTTAAAATTAACTACTTTTATTGTAAAGACAGTGACAAGACAAATAAGAAACAGTTATGTGTTCAACCCCAGCAATGACATGCAACTACCAACAAGTAGAATATGAAAAAAAAAACGTGTATGAAACCGTTTCATTGAGACCACACAAATTAATATTTATTTATACCAAAGTGTTAATAAGTTAATGTCCTAGTTACACTAATTCTTATTATCTCATGACATGAGACGGTCTCATACAAAACCTACTCGTAAAATATTCATTCATTAAAAAAAAAATTAAAAGAAAAGAAATTCATTATATAAAAAAAAAAAAAATCACAAAGCTTCAGAAGGGCCTCATGACTCATGTAGACACAAAACACAAGCATATAAAAACATCTTATCAGGGGCACGGCCCATTAATGAAAAAGAAAGGGGACATTATATTAGTGGGCCCGAAATCTATGCGCGTTTTTAGAGCTATCTAAGGGCCTCCTAAGAGCTTTTAATGGGCCTGAAATGTCTGGGGATGGGCCTCCTTAAAGCCTAAATCAACAAGTTAAGTCTCTAACTCCTTGTAAAATTAGCCTACATTTCAACTTTATTATGGACCGTCAGAAAAAAAAAAAATTTATTCTGGGATATCAAGAAAGCAATACAAATATAGATTTGTATATACACACACATATATTTCCCTCAAATAGAAAAAATATAAAACCTTTCAAACCATTTCGACCCCTCACAGAGGTCCTCGTTTAATATTTCCTTTTTAGAATTTATTAGACTTTTTTTTCCGAACAAAGAATTTATTAGATTTCTAAAAGAGTTTTACTTGAAATAAGAGAACAAAAATGGATTAATGCCGATCATAATTTTCCTACCCCAGGCTTGGTGGGGACTTCCTTGGAAAAAAATGGGGACGCTTTGACGCTTTGACGTTGGCTCTTCATCTTTTCTGTGTGAAAATAATTTGAAAATACTCAAGTAACTATTTACATGAACCTAACTTGCCAAAAATTAGTCCAAGTTAAGGTTTCACGGGTTCAAAATTAAAACTATCTCGGTCAAGACAATTCATATAAACAAGTATATAATTTAATTAAAATCATCTCAACATGACTCAATTAACTCTTTTGCTTAAATGTAACTTTATTGTTGTTTACCAAATATATGTTGCTGAGATTAAATGACTATTTATAAGAGTTTTGGTAAAAACATCAAATGATTGGGTTCTTAAATGCTGAATTGAATGCTTAAATGAAGAACTGGAAATAAATGCGCATGAACACTAAGAACACCAGATTTGCCAGGGGTGTTAGTCCCTGGACTTGAATGATAAGTGTATTGATTATACTGAAAGAAATTGAACTCTCTTTGTGTTACAAATGTGGGGGTATATATAGCTTTCTCACTACAGGGGTATATCGGTCATTTCCGGCCTCCCGGGGGACAGGTGCATTAAATGCCTCCTGCCTCTGAGGGCGCGCGGGCACTGATATGTCAGAGCTTGCATGTGGCCAGCCACTAGGGTGTTGACGCGTGTCCAAAAATGACGATTCTCTGGCGAATTTCCTCATTTTGGATGAAATATTCTGTGTCACAGAGTACGGAGGCGGCCTTTTTCCTCTTGGGGGAAAATCTCGCTTGATTCTGCCACGTGCTCCGAGTCTTCCTTGCCGGCCGGGGACGTCATGAGGTCGGAGGCCGGTCTCTTGGCGAGTCACGAGACCGGAGGCCCTTAATGCGTATAGATCGGGCCCGGGCGACCTTTATTGGTCTACTCCGGCCGTGGTCGGTCCGGTCCGATCTCAGTCTAGCTGACTGCTTCTGGGACGACACTGACGCGTGCTCTAAGCTAGTTTCCGGCCTCGTTTCTGAGGTCGGAGGTTGGGATCGGAGCCCGCCGAGGTCGGGTATAGACCGGTCAGGTCGGTCCCGACCTCCGGGTCTCTATTTGCCTTTTCCGGCCCTCTTCAGGCCGGCGCCGACCTGTGTGCCAAAATGGTCACAACATTTATAAATTTGATTTTTCTTTTAACAAAGAAATTCATATCACAACATTGTTGTAAATGGAACACTCTCATATGCACTAGGTGCACGGTGCACTTACTCAACAGTTAAAGTTGTTTGCATTGAAAAGTGTAGGCTAATTATACTGAAAAGTTTGATTAGAAATTACACTGAAAATCAATTTTAAGTATATATTTTTTAGTATAATCTAACTGTGTTTTTTAGTGTAATCAGATTATATTTTTTACTATAAATATTCTCAATTATTAAGTGAGTGTACATGAGAATTAATCATTGTAAATACAGTTGAGATGTGGAAGCTCAATCACAAAAAAATCGGTAGATCAATCAAATAATAAAATGAATGCGAAAATTTAAAGATGCACACCTATAAAAGTTGGACGGTATTATAGGTAACGTCACATATAACATCATCATCCAATTTAGTATAAGTTAGGAGATCTCAATTTGACAATTTCGTATCATAGGCTTCAATGACAATAACTCAAGTTGAAAAGGTAGAGTCAACCAAAATTTATTTGACAACTTTTTTTTTTAAGTTAAAAACTGTTGCCTCTTGCTGTTGATAACGACGTCAATCAACTCAGATGGTTGACTGGAATAAATCACTTGTGCACGACTTGCATGGTTACTTTTTAATTTGTTTCACATTAATAAAACCGACATATATATCATTAACCAAATCCGATACGTAATCGAGCTGTCCCTGTTATCGTGTTTCTCGTTACTGTACAATTTATACATTGATATATATATAGTACTAAAATTAAGATTGTCTTAATCTTAGACGATTGAGTCATGTATCTTTGTTTGTGATTCACCCGAATAGATTTTGAATTTCCCAATCCACACTTCATATGAGTTTGAGATATAAAATTAGATTTTCAAATCTCAAACTTAACACATACCTATAAAACTATTACTACTTTTCACATAATTAAATACAATCATATTATCACCTTTTTTTACCATCCACTCAATCTCTCTCCTACTTTTCTCTTACAAAATATAATAAAATAATATAACAATTATTACTAATAAACATTAATTTGACATAAAATAAAATTTCACTCTACTAAAATCTCAAAATAAACACATACTTATGTTATTCATCAAAATTTTAATATCCTAAAATTTCAAAGCCATGACTTTCCAACACACATAAATTAAAAAATATAAGTAATGAAAACAGAAGGTACGCCAGCAATTTCTGAATCTCACTTTTTATTTATTTATTTATTTTAGAAACCAACAAATGTATAACATATCTGCAATCCGGATCTTCTCTGTTTATTAATTTGTGACAGTTTCTTGAAAGTATGTGCAGAGAATTGATATCTAGTTTGTTATATGAGAGAGTATTTCCCACATCTTGCTTCCCTTAAAAAAAAAAAAACAAAATCCATAATAGTTATTGTTTTAGATTGTCATTTTAATGAAATATTGATATTGAACCATTTTGCATGTGTGTTTTTTCTACTTATCCGTTAAATTTTCCATTATTTTTAATTGTTATTTATTCATACTAATGATGTTGTTGGATTTCTGCGACTCTCGACTTCTCCTTCATGATTAGGCGTGAAATTGTCATGATTCGTCGTTAGAAATGCCACAGTTTTGGTCGATTTTGTCGAGTATTTAGAGTCAATTGAGTATTATTTCTATACATTGATGAATTTGTCTCTTTGATGCTCATAGGTGAATCGAGGGCGAAAAATGGAGTTCGTAGGACTTTAAATCGACTCAAACGGATGCCCGGATGAGAAGATGTCGAAGAAATACGATTGGTATTAGTGCGGAAGAAGAAAAGTATTAGTTGAAGCACTTTTTGAGTCACTCGAGTGGATCAACTCGAGCACTAGCGCTCGAGCGTGTTGCTCGAGCGCCTAAAACTTACAGAAGATTTCTTGCATTCGAGCAGCTCTAGCGCCACCGCTCGAGCGCCCCAAAATATGCAGAGAAATTTCGGCATTCGACTAGCTCGAGTGGAGGCGCTCGAGCCCTTGCACCATTCGAGCTACACAGCTCGAGCGCCACCGCTCGAGCACTATCCTATTTTTGCCTCCGGATGCATTTTTTCGGCCCATGAGTTCACGATTCGGCCCGATTCTTATATATACTCGTCCCGAGCACGTTTTTACAGAGAACAAGACACCACAACATACCATATCACTTTTAGAGTTAGTTTTTGGAGAAGAAGAAACGAGCAAGCTTGAGATTTACTTTTTGGAGGTTTACTTTACGAATTCATAGTACGATTTTGCTTTTTAGTTTCGTTTCTTTAGACCTTTGTTCTTGAATATTTTGAGACTTTGTTTTATTAATTTAATTTGAGTTCTTAGCATTGATTTCTTGAAACCCTAGTTTATGTTTGATAATTTCTTCGTTAAAACCATTATGTTCATGTTCGTTACTTCTTCAATTGTTCTTGTTTCCTTAAAAACCATGTCTAGCTAAAACCCTTGCATGCTTGGGGTAGGATGAACTCGTGAAGTCGGTTGTAGGTATGTAATTAGGGTAATTCGTGACGTTTAGTTTTAATTCTCTTAATTAATAAATTCTTAAAATCAATCTTAACTTTACCTTTGAATTTCGTACGAAAATTGTTAGAGAGAGGACGATCTTATCACTCTTTAATAACAATTAGGCTTAATGAGAGGGTTTAGAAAGGGTTAATTAATCTACCGGTTTATCTAAGGAGGACGACCGCATCACCTTAGTTTAAATTAGAGTCTTGTTAATTAAGCACGATCTATTAAGTCGTTAATGGATTAGTGAAGTCGATTGCTAGGATAAAGTATTAGGGTTTTAATTCTTGAGCTTTCATCTTACAATCTTTAACTTAGGTTATTTCTTGTGCTGTCACGGTTATCTTGATTATGTACCTGCTCCGTTAGTATACGTAGGAATTCCTATCCTGAGCATCACCATCACATACTTGAATACAAACCTTTGTTAATTCGTTTCATTCATTCTTTAGTTTAATTAGTTTACTTTAGTTTAGAATTAATTCTTTAAAAAATCCAAAAAATACATTCATATTAGCTACGACGCGTAGATTTTCAGGGATCTGTTCGCATACACTCCATCATGTGGGATCGGTAATACTTGGTCGCTATACTTGCTCATACTACAGTGAACTCGTACGCTTGCGGAGAAACTACTAGTAGAAAGTTAGTATTTTCGGCTTCAAGTCACTTCACTATTCAATTTCTAAATTCATAAGATAAAAATTATATATTCTTTGCTGAGGTAAGAACTTTCTCTCATTGCGTCACGAGCTAAGCTATGCTTTACACTTATGATTAGCTGGGATTTAAACCAAATCTGTCATGTATCTTTTCACCTTTATCAAAATGGTCCTCTATTTATTTCCTTTATCAATTTAGTCCCTTATCTATTCAAGTTTCGTCAAAATGATCCTAATTGGCCTAAAAATGTACAAAACCTCACCGTTTTGGTCCTATATTTATTTTCTTTGCCAATTTAGTCCCGTATTAATTCACATATCTCCAATTAGGTCCTAATTGAATGCATAAAACATAAAATGCCACCTTTTAGTAATGCACACTAGTGTTTTCGGTGGAAGCCTATGATGTGTTTTTTTTTCAATTGGCACGCTAGGTGGCCATCTTTGCCAAATAAAAAAAATTTGAAATAAAATACAAAAAATCAATTAGGACCATTTTGGTGAAATTTGAAAAAATACAGGACTAAATTGATAAAGCAAATAAATAGAGGACCATTTAGATAAAGGTAAAAAGATAGAGGACGAATTTGGTTTAAATCCCTGATTAGCTAGATAAAAGGATTTTGGTGAACACTAGCTACAGTTTTTATTTCTGTTTACTCTAAAATGTACGTATAATTTATATTAAATTAATATAATAAAATTGAAAATAAATAAAGTACATATAGAAAATACTCTACAGTCTCCATACTAATGTGAACCTCAATAAAGTCTGTAACAACTTAAGAAGTAAGTATCCATGGTCAACATATGGAATTTGATTATAATATCATGGTTTAAAGTTATTCTACAAAAAATATAAATTAAAAGGAGAAGGAAATCAAATAAAACAAAACATAAGTATTTTATATGGAGATATTCTGAATTGATTATACACAGATTAATCACCAATTTATATATACACTATAAAATTTATATTGTGATATCACATCAGCAATTAATTAAATAATGGTGATTTCTTTACCTATATATAGCATCACATCATAAATGATAGAAATATCAAATTGGTGTCTGTTAATAGACATATATATATATGACATTTTCGTATCTCGGAAATATATATATGCATACATAAAAGATGATGTTAAGAAACGATGTGTATTTTGTAATTGATGTTGAATTAAATTTTTCTTAGGTTCCATATATAAATTTGATAAATTTTGCAATACATTCTACATCATTTAAATATCAGTAAAAAAAATTATTAGAAAATTACAAATTGATGTACTTTAGCATCAGATAATCATGAATTAACTTGAAACTCTTGCCCAGAAGGATTTACAAATTTACGTGTATACAGAATGATTAATTATAGCAAAAAATTAGACTAATATGATGAAAAAATAAGTTCTGGTATAATGAAATATTATTAATTAACTGAAATAATAAAAGAAATTGAAGCAGCGGGTATAAATGCATGATCCCAGTAAAGCTGGAGAGTTGTTATGTTCACATCAATCCATGAACGTCATCTAAGTAGACAGGCAGGCCGTACAAGGACAATATATTAATAAATCAAATTATTAAAAATTAAAAGAAATCTGAATGGGTATCTGCGTCTACAATTTTTAACGGATTTATGATACTGATTATAAGATTTCCATAGATTCAGTATCACTAATATCGAATTGTAATCTTTGTTACAGTATATGTGATCTGTAAATTTATTTTTTGGAATATTACTAGATTACATGCTATCATATTCCAGAGTTAGTCAACTCATCGAAAAGTAGTGCCGTTTTTTTTTTCTTTTTTCTATTTCATCAAATATCTCCATTAGATAAGTTTATACTATTATATTTCAATAGTATATACTTCAAGCGGATCTACATATATATGTACTTCTACATTTTAAATTGTGAGTTATAGCTCACCCTCCCAAAACAATACAATTCCACATTTTTTAATTTATTTAAATATATATTGACAGTAAGCCTACTTATCATACTTGTACATGTGGAATTAGTATTAAGAATAAATTTTTTCCCTATTATTAAAAAAAAATTGTTTATTATTATTGAAAAATATATTTTTAAAAAATAATTTTTCAGTAAGAACAAATGTAATTTTTCAATTATAGTATATACAACTTTTAAAAATGTATTAGAATTGCACGCACCTATTGTACGTGAGACTAAATCTAGTATTAAATATTTATATTGAATCGATTAATATTTTTGTGAGGAGTTAAACATAAGTATTATGAAAAAAAATTAGGCCCATAATTTAGAGTTTATATTTTAAAAAAAGGTATATTTTCATCATATATAGTAAATGTAGATCATTAAAAATCAATCAACGTAAATGTAGATCATTCTTTTTTTTTTTTTTTTTTTTGCCAAATTTAGGTCGTTTAACATACCTAAATTTGTGGAAATTAAATTTTTATGGGTATAAATTTGTAAAATTATATTTTAACGGACCTAAATTTGCGCATAAATAAATTTACACTTGCACATAAGTTTTAACATAAGTTTTTGTTTAGTCCACCACATCTACCCCTGCTTCTATATATAATATTATGTTACACATGTTAAATAATAGTTCGTTCCTAATATAAATTTTTTAATTTTTTAATTTTGACTTGTCCAACTATATACTACTATTCATTTCTTTTATGTCAACTTTTTTTTTTTTTATATTTTTTACTTCTCATTCTATTACTTTTTGTATTAATATCTAACTTATTTTTCTTTTTTATTATATTATTTGTATTATAATAATGCATATTTCAATTTAAGTGCCTAAAATTTATAGGAAATATATAGTGAGAGGTGCAGAGAGTAATATTTAATGTTTGAGGGGAGACTCGAGTTAAGCAAGTTTTTTTGTTAATCTTTGACTTCAGTTGATGACATTAGCACATCTAAGTAATAAGTGTATATATATAATATATATATCCTACTCTTTCCACAAGATCAACCCCTTCCAATTTCTTCTTTCTTTCTTTCTTTCTTTCTTTCTTTCCTCTACTTCGCTACAACGTAATCACAAATGACGGTTCAAGTAAATTTCGGAAAAGAAATCGCTACTCCCTCTTTCAAAAGGTACATTTCCAGTTCCACACTTAAAGTCGCATTTTAATTTCCATTTTTATATCCACACAACATTTATCATGACATACAGATTGGACGGAAAGATCGCAATCGTGACCGGCGGCGCTCGTGGCATCGGCGAAGCAACCGCGCGGCTCTTCGCGGTCCAGGGCGCCAAAGTAGTAATCGCGGATGTGGAGGACTCCCTGGGGGCCGCAATCGCCGAATCCCTCTCCCCTCACGTCACCTACGCCCATTGTGACGTCACCTCGGAGCCCCAAATCGAAACCCTAATTTCCTCCACCGTTTCCCGCCACGGCAAAATCGACATCCTATTCAGCAACGCCGGAATCCTCGGCGACCAGTCGAGGCACAAGAGCATCCTCGACTTCGACGGCGACGAGTTTGACCAGATCATGCGGGTCAACGTCCGGGCGGCCGCGCTCGGGATGAAGCACGCCGCCCGCGCCATGATCAGCGGCGGAGGCGGCGGCTGCATAATTTGCACGGCGAGCGTCGCGGCGGTGGTCGGCGGTCTCGGGCCGCACGCCTACACGGCGTCGAAGCACGCGGTGGTGGGATTGGTGAAGAACGCGGCGTGCGAATTGGGGCGGTACGGCATACGGGTGAATTGCATTTCGCCGTTCGGGGTGGCGACGAGTATGCTGGTGAACGCGTGGCGTGAGGGCAGCGGCGGCGGCGGCGATGTTACGGCGGAGGAGGTGGAGAAAATGGAGGAGTTTGTGAGGAGTATGGCGAATTTAAAAGGGGCTACGCTTAGGACGAGGGATATAGCGGAGGCGGCGGTGTTTTTGGGTAGTGATGAATCCAAGTACATAAGCGGCCACAATCTTGTGGTTGATGGTGGTGTTACTACGTCTAAGAATTTGGTTGGATTGTAGAAGGGATTTTTTTTTTTTTTTAAATTTCTCCTCAAATTTGCACCTACTGAATTATGTTTTTCTATACATTTTAGTATTCGATTTTTACATGTAATACTATTGGTTTTTATAATAATTGTATTAATTCTTATAAACAGTAATATGTGTTGTCTCATATTATGAAACAGTCTATAAATAAAATTTTAATTTAAATGAATTAATTTTATACCACTTTATAATTTTGAATTTTAGATGGGGTGAAATTCTTTAATAGTATCAAAGTTTATATTTGCTCGTCATATCTTCATTCTTTTTTTTTTTTTTGACGGGATACCTTTATTCATATTAAATTGTCTATGTTTAGTTGAAAATAAAATATGAGATAGAATCATGATGGGTGAAGAGGGGAAATGGTTCTATGGGGACTTAGCTAGAGAGAATCATGGGTGATGGAAAAAATATTATTTTTGGGATGACGTGTCGTGAGGGAAGTTTAAAAATTGAAATTTTTGTACATTGCATAATTAAGTCTTGATAAGGAGGTGAGGTTGATAGGTGGGTGGGAAGGTGGCGATGGAGATGCCCGATATTCAATAAAAAGGTGAGTTGTGTTAATGATCTCTTGGCTTCAATTGACAGGTTTATTGCAAAGAAAGGAGTGACGGATTTTGGAGACGGATTATGGCTCAAAACGGCATGTATTCAACATATGCGGCATGCGATTTTATATCATCTTCATGTCGACCGGTGGTGTAGTTCGGGATTAAGATTTAAATGCTTTAAAGAGGTCATTTGGAGAAGCTTTGCCTTTTCAAAAGTTATTGGACAAGGATGGTGACTTTTTCACAATCGCCTATCTACAGAAGATAGCTTGAGAAGGAGGCATATTCTCAATAATAACAACTTAGGTGCATTTTTTGATGAACACGAGAGTAGAGATATTTTTTACGAGTGCAATAAGTGTACGAGTTTTGGATGGTAATTCTTAAGTGACTTAATTGTACTACAGCCTTGCATTCTCACACCTTCTAAAACTTTGATGCTTTTTGTTTCTTAATTCATGGTAAAAGGGGACGAAGGGTGGCTACAAATATTTGGTTAGGTTTTGTTTGAGTTATTTGGAAATGGAGAAATAAAATCATCTTTTGAAACAGATCTTGGTCTTTGTCTAAGGTGGTGGAAGAAACAAAAGTTAGACTTTGGAGTTGGTTGTATATCAAAGATTAGTGTTTGCTAGTTATTCTTTCAATGACTGGCTTTGTAATTTTAGAATGGGCTTAGACCATTAAATTGTACTCTTGTATTTGTTGGTACGGGGTTTCTATAAAATCTTTTTTAATTTGCTGATTAAAAAAAAATAACGAGATAGAATTAAATTTTGGATTGAGAAAATTTTCTTTTAACTTTATGTCCTTTTATCTTTTCGTTTTCTTCTCAATAATTGTTTATTTTTCAACTTTATTACTCGACGCATTGTCTGAGAGAGAGTTTTGTTATGAACGGAAGTAGAAGTGAAAACATTTAAGTTGGCGACTTAAGGGATTATCCCAGTTAGTTGTTAAAACAGATTGGCAGCTGGTAATTAATGAGGCCGAAGCAAATGTTGTCTTACTTTAGGATAATTATTGATGAGGTTATTCTTATTTTCCAATTCCTTTAAAGGGGTTTCGACTTAAGACATGTAGACGTTGTTTGATTTATGCAAGTTTCCTAACAAAGAAAACTCATTTAAGTTGGCGAATATTCTGGTGTATAGTGTAGTTTAATTCATATTATTAATTAGATTCGATTATCTCAATATATATAATGACTTTTAAACCATGATAATATTCTTCTTATTTTTGACCATGAATACTAACTTCCTAAAAGTTGTTAGTATGGGGAACCTATTTTCTACTTTATTTTCAACTTTATTCTTTATTATATTAATTTAATATATATTATAAATAATGTGGCATTTTATAGAATGTAACACATAGTAATAAACTGAATAAAAATCTAGATAGTGTGCACCAAACTAGTTTTAGTTAGCTAATCATAAATGTAAAACATTGCATAGCTGAGGTAATCAAAGAAATATCGTATCTCGTGAAGATATGTGCATGTACTATAACCACGGTAATTTTAATTTATCCTTTTGTACCTTAGCATAAATGAACAATTCAAACAATCAAAAGTGGAGAATTTAATTGAAAAGTTGAGACAGTAAGATATGTACAAAAAATGCTTCAATATCAAAATATTTCATTCAAATGACTTATCTAAAACATTAATAAAGGGCACTGCTATTCACCCACATAAAAATGTTTTGTTCACTTTTTTTTTTTTTTAAGTTTAATAATAATACTAATATACCTTTATAAAAAATAATCATTATATTTATTAAACATTCATGCTTTCAACACCATTCTCAAAATCTCAGAATTCACGTAAAATTTTCTACTCTTTCACACACAGTTTTGTACCATTAAAGAAAAAAAGGAAAGAAAATGTATAATCATAAAAGTATAAAATATAAATTATAGAGGCACAATTTAAATGAGATTAAAAAATATATATTTTTTATCTATAAATTGGTACACCATGAAAATAAAAGAAATTGTGGTTTTTTTAAACGTCAGGAAGCGGTGATGATGGTGGTTCAATTAAAATAAAAAAGAATTGTTGATGTGCTATTTTTTTAATTTCAAATTGATAGGTGCGTATATATAGTGAATGATGTAAATATTATATTAAGGTTATAGTTGTAAATTTTAAAGGAGTGCATTAAGGGAAAAAAAAGTAATATACATTGTGGGGAAAAATTATTTTTAAGGCCAGTAGGTTTGGGGGTAGCAAAAAGAGGCCACTACATTTGCGGGCTGGCATTATAAGGACCGCAACTTTTCAACGTGGCAAATTAAGGTCAAATTGGTCTGTATTACCTTCAATTGGGCTAGGGATGTAAACGAGCCGAGCCAAATACCATCAAGCTCGAGCTCGGCTCGAGCTCGACTCGAGCTTTATTAGTTGAGCTCGAGCTCGGCTCGTTTACAAATTTTTAGGCTCGCGAATAGCTCGAGCTCGGCTCGTGAAATATTCGTTAACCAAGTAAACGAGCTTGGCTCGAGCTCGACTCGAAAAAAGCTCGTTTTCAAATTAATCAAGCATAATTCGAGCTTGAGTTCGAATAATTCGGCTCGAAAGGCTCGGTTCAAAAAGCTCGGCTCGAAAGGCTCGACTCGAAAAGCTAATTAAATTTAAAAAAAAATACAAAAATAACACATCTAAACTATGTCTACTTAAAAACATAATAGTCCATACTCCATAATAATAAATTTGTCCCTAATAACACATAATAATACTAATATCATAATAAATTTTTCTCTACATTACATTCTTATGGATATATTTTTTAAAATATTTATATAAAAAGAAAAAATTAATTAAACGAGCCTGCTCACGAGCCTATTGATTAGGCGTGAAATTGTCATGATTCGTAGCTAGAAACGCCCTAGTTTTGGTCGATTTTATTGAGTTTTTAGAGCCAAATGAGTACTAATTCTATACATTGATGAATTTGTCTCTTTGATACTCATAGGTGAATCGAGGACGGAAAACGGAGTTCGTAGGACTTTGAATCGACTCAAACGGATGCCCGGATGAGAAGATATCGAAGAAATACGATTGGTATTAGTACGTGAAAAGAAAAGTGTTAGTTGCAAGGAAGGAAGGCCCATTCGAGCACCATCACTCGAGCGCCCCGCTCGAGCAAACATAGGTCGAACGCTCAGACTTACAGAACAATTTGGCCGCTCGAGGAGCACAGCTCGAGCGCCCCGCTCGAGCACTAGAACCGTTCGACCAAGACAGCTCGAGCGCCCCGCTCGAGCGCTTGAAGCATTCGACCAAAATAGCTCAAGCGCCCCGCTCGACCGGGACAGCTCGAGCACTTCCAAGGCATAATTTCCAAATTTCGTTTTTCGGCCCACGAGTTCACGAATCGGCCCGTTGCCTATATATACCTCTTCCAAACACGTTTTGAAGGATCCCCGAATTTTAGACATCACTTTTAGAAGGAATTTTTAGAGAGAGAAGGAGGAGAAGAGACGAGCAAGTTTAGTTTTACGTTTTTGAGGTTTTTCTTACGAATTCACGTTACGATTTCACGTTTTAGTTTCGTTTCTTTATACCTTTGTTCTTGAATACGTTGAGACCTCGTTTTGTAATTAATTTCAGTTTGTTCTTTTATATCTTAAAACCCTAGTGTATGTTCGATCTTTTCTTCGTTTTAATTACCATGTTCTTGTTCGTTATTTATTTAGTCGGTATTATTTCCGTTAACCCTATGTCTAGCTAAAACCCTTGCATGCTTAGGGTAGGATGAACTCGTAGAAGTAGGTTGTGGGTACGTAATTAGGGTAACTTGTGACGTTAGGTTTTAATTCTCTTAGTTAATGAATTCTTAAAATTAATCTAGACTTTGCTTTTGAATTTCGTTCGAAAAGTGTTAGAGAGAGGACGACCGTATCACTCTTTAACACCGAGTAGACTAAACGAGAAGGTTTAGGAAGGGTTAATTCATCTACCAGTTTAGCGAAGGAGCACGACCGCATCACCTTAGTTAAATTAGGGTCTCATTAATTAAGCACAATCTATTAAATTGTTAGTAGATTAGTGAAGTCGAGTGTTAGGGTAAAGTATTAGGGTTTAGAATCTTGAGCTTTCACCTTGCATTCTTAGACTTAGGTTATTTCTTGTGTGTCACAGTTATTCTGATTATGTACCTGCTCCGTTAGTATACGTAGGGATTCCTATCTTAAGCATCACCATCTCATATTTGAAAACACACCTTTTGATATTTCGTTTAATTTTCCTTTTGCATTCGTAGGATAATTTTAGTTTAGTTTAATTCATCTTTCCAAAAATCCAAAAACAATACACTCATATTAACTACGACGCGTAGATCTTCAGGGATCTATTCGCATATACACTGTCCCTTTGGTTCGATATACTTGGTCGTTATACTTGCTAATACTACAGTGAACCCGTTCGCTTGCGGGTAAGCGACTAGTAGAAGTTAGTTTAATCACTTCAAGTCACCTATTCGCGAGCTCAGTAAACGAGCCTATTCGCGAGCTTAGTAAACGAGCCTGTTCGCAAGCCTGCTCGCGAGCTTGTTCGCAAGCCTGCTCGCGAGCTTGTTCGCGAGCTCAGTAAATGAGCCTATTCGCGAGCTTTCAAGCCGAATACCATCAGGCTCGAGCTCGGCTCGATAAAATAATCGAGCTCGAAATCGGGCTCGAGCTCGGCTCGTGAAACTTAACAAACGAACTCGAACAAATATTTTTCGAGCCGAGTTCCGAATAGCTTGCGAACGGCTTGGTTTGATTACATCCCTAAATTGGGCTGAATTTGGCCTTAATTTGCCACGTTGAAGAGTTGCGGTCCTTATAATGCCAGCCCGCAAATGTACTGACCTCTTTTTTGCTACCCCCCAAACCTACTGGCCTTAAATTGCTACCCTTTATATATATAGTCAGTAGAAAACCCTCTATAGATAACTGATGCAAAGCTACTAGTCAATTATATACAAGTAGAGTATGGTTACCCATGTCAAAATTAATTGGTAATAAATCTGTATAAATTGCTACCCTAACACACAGAGTTTACTACCCCTAATTTGATGAGTATGTTTCAATTTTTCCAAGTGAAATATAGTTGTAGGATTGCAATTGCAATATGTATATGCTCTTGTACTCATTTATAATGATGATACTAATGTACAATGAATATTTTTTTTGCTTAAATTACTCCTACAAATATTGGTGCTCGAATCCTAAATTTTGTTGTAGGGGTTTGTTTCGCGTTGCCTTTTGGGTGTTGTGCTATCTGTATTGATATTGTTGTTTTATTTGGAATAGCTTCATGGTACTCACTCCGTCCCAGTACTACTTTCGTAGTAGAGGATAACACATTTTGTAAGAAAAAATTAAGTATTTGAGTCAATGATTGTGAGATTGAATAAAATTATAATACATTTTTACTTTATTGACTTTAATGAAATAATTATTTTCTTTTTAAGAGTTATTTAAATAAGACAGGTGTGAAAGTAATTGTAAAATAGAGGGGGGGGGGGGGAATATTAGTTTTATACCTTTAATTAATACATAAATTTGTTTTTCCTTGAATAAGCATAACATTCATTAATCCAACAATACCCTTATTTTTTAATTCAAAATCATTTTTTTCTAGTTCAAATATTTCAGGAACATTTTTCTCGCAAATATATATAAAGCTGGATAACTTAAATATTGATAGACGGTGAGTCACAACATCTAGTAAGAGGGTAGGTGAGTCACAATTCTCTCACCAATCATCTTCCTATATAAACCACCTTGTCCTGCTTCATTTTTCTTCAATGGAGATGCTTTCAATTTTATTGCACATTTATTTCTTCTTTCTGTCTTGTGTAAAATTCCATCTAACTTTATTCTAAGTTTGGGTTCATATAATACTTTGGGTTCATTTTATACAAGTTTGGGTTCATTCTATACAAGTTTGGGTTCATATAATTCATTTTTATTCCATAGTCGCCTACTTTAATGACACGATATGGCCGGAAGATCATTGGAGAATGAACGACTATACTGACATGAAAATCATTGGAATTTTTTTTTAAGGCCAGTAAGTTTGAGGGTAACAAAAAGAGCCAGTACATTTGCGGGCTGGCATTATAAGGACCGCAACTCTTCAACCTGGCAAATTAAGACCAAATTCAGCCCAATTGAAGGCAATACTGGCCAATTTGGCCTTAATTTGCCACGTTGAAAGGTTGCGTTCCTTATAATGCCAGCCCGCAAATGTAGTGACCTCTTTTTGCTACCCCCAATTCTACTGGCCTTAAAAATAATTTTTTCCATACATTATGAGTTAACTTAGTAGTGGATGAACAAGGTATTGTGGTGGGTGTTAATAGCCGTGCCCATTAATAAATTAATGTTTACTTAAATCCTTCTAAGAAATTATGGCTGACTATTAATTAACTAAAGTAACGATCAACAGAAAATTCGTAATTTTAAATTCTGACTGCCACTTTGCGTCGGCTGAACAAATAAAAAAACATTTACGTATAGAGTTTTGAAGGGCATATGGTACTATTTCTTATCTTGGTAATACGAATTTATAAATGGCCTGAATGTTTAGTGTTTGAAAGTTAGGGTTGTAAATGAGTCGGACCGAGTTGAACACACTGATGTTCAAAGCTTGTTTGAAAATTATCGAGTTTTGATATTCATGTTTGAGCTTGCTTGATAATTAATCGAGTCGAGCTCGAACGAGCTTTAATCGAGCAGAACATGAGTCGAACTCAAGTAGTTTGACATTTTTACACATATTTTATCTTTTTTTAGTTATCGAGTTCGAGCCAAATTTTATACTATTCTAGACAAAAAATTTTGTTCAAGCTTGTTTGGTTTCTATTTCAAATCGAGCTCAAATAAATCTTTATCGAATGATTTCGAATCGAGTATCGAATAGTTTGGTTTGATTTTCAACTATATTGATAGGTTGAGCCAGCCGTTATCTCGACAAGCAACTCCGTAAACAGGCATTTCATAACATGACTTTACTGTGGACCTAAGGGTCCGACTATATACCCCTCCATATTTATTAGATACCCCCACCCACTTAATTTACCCACTATATTTTAAACAATTATTAAATACACCCTCACTATTATTTCTACATTATACCCTCATTATTTGTTCAAAAAATTGATACACCCCACAAACCCTTTCCGGCATTGGTTTTCAATTCCGACGTGGCGAGCTTCGAAGCTTTTAGCGTCCCTTAATGGCAGCCAATTTCCGGCGGCCGCCTTGTGTGCGTGAAATCAGCTTCGATTCAGGCAAAACGCAAGTTTCCCTGCGGCGTGGATCGAAGATTTCCCTTTCATGCTCTTCTCTCCCTCTTAAACAATGAAAATGAGTTCCATCTTTTCGTCCCTTTTTTAAAATGAATGTGGGCCCATGTGTTTTTCTAACCAGTTGTTGTCCCAGGACTCACGACGGCGAGACATCGATAATGACAAGATTTCGCCAACAATGGTTTCAAAAAAAAACTCTGGCTTAAAATTTTGAACCTAGTTTTTCGAAAAATGGTTAGGGTTTCGAAAAAAACTTGTTGAAAAATGACAAATATTTTGGCAAAATATTTTCGAAAATCTATATTTCGACAAGATTTTGCCGAAACCTTAACCATATTTCGACAAGTTTTTGTCGAAACCTTAACTATTTTTCGAAAAACCAGGTTCGAAAATCCAGTATCGGGATTTTTTTTTTTAAATGTAGGAATAATAATAACACACTCATCATCTAACTTATACAGTTGCAACAATGTTGTAAGGATGATAAAATGGTGGTGCAACCACAAGAAAATTTTCAATGCTTGTTTTGCAACGCTGGTTCAAACTCTCCCGTAACTTCTTGCATTTGGTTGTGACTCTTGAGTTTCTTGGTGAATTTTGGTGGGTGTATCAAATATGTAGTATTTTATTTTTTTAAAAATAAGGTCATAAAGTCATTTAATAAATATATTATAATAATAGATAAATTGGGTGGGGGAGGGGTATATAGTCGGGCCCTGGACCTAATTATAAAGTTGATAGGCCCATTTCTAGATAGGCCTCCTTGTAAATAGGCCCATTCATTAAAATAAAGGCATGTTTGGGTCGAGTGCTATGGTCTCTGGATTTCAATTTCAAACCATTCTAAATTTCATACCTGTAGTTATGTTGATAAAATATCCAGCCTATGATAATAAGTTAATACAAAATTTTCATACTCCCTCCGTCCTTTAAAACATTTCATAGTAGGGGTGCATACTTAAAAAAAAAATGATGTAGTTAGCCAATATATAAATATTATTTTAAATTAAAGTGGGTATGCAAAGAATATTTTATTTTCATTTTAGGATTGTAAAAAAAATTAATATGGAACGTCTCGAAAATGAAAATGTAAAAGTTAATAGAAAACAAATGAAGTAGTATTGCCCATTCCATTCATAAAATATTTGAAATAAAATATATATTTAGAAATTTGAAATTTAAATAGATGAATGTGATTGTTAGGGTTAAGTTTCAATTAGAATCTTTTAAACCCATGTATAATTAACTTTGTGTGATCAATCGTCCAAATATTAATTGTAAACCTATTTTGCACAATGTCTTATTAGTGATCAAAATCTAATAATGAGTTCAATCAATAATTCGATCGATCACTCAAATAAGACAATAATAACTAGTTGTCTAGTTACCCTTTCACAAAAGAATAAATAAATAAAATAAATAAATAACGCTGGTTGTTTAGTTCGATTACCCATGATTTTGTTCTTCTTACGGACCAATTTCTAAATTTCTAAAAAAGAATAAAAAAAAATTACAAGAACATCCCCGATGCATATACACGGTCTTCATCATTAATATCACTAATAACCACATGAAAATAGAAGTCGTATAATTTTTTCAATAAATAACATGATCTCATTTGGACAAATAAGCACCCCTAATTTGTCCCAATTCACCCCCTTTCATGAGCTTAAAACTATGAGACAAATTCAAGACCATTTTAGTCATGGATTCGAGTAGACAGATGACTAACTACCTTATCATATTTTATAGATTTTGTCGCAAGTACTATATCAAGTGAGGGAGAGATTGTAGTTATTGTTGGAGTTATACGTGAAAGTATGCTTTTACTTTGTATAACTCGTGTATCAAACACTCGTTTTATGAGAATAATTCTTTTATCGCATTTGCTTTAGTTATGATTGAATGTTGAATTTCTATTGCAAACCGTTCATTATGTAGTATGTGTTACATTGTAGTTAATGTGGTGATACCCGATCACGGAAGACGACATTAACAGTTTACTTGTAACTAAACGTACATTTTCACGACCTAGGTGGAATTGAACAATCCGCCGTGAAAGGTCGATGTGTAAGGCTCAGATTGGTCTGTCTTGACCAAGAGATTGCACTAGCACATTTAGTATGTGTTGAAGAGGTCCTACAGCGAGGAGAAATTCTTCTGTTCTGAAAGGTGAAGAATTAGACCTCAGTGGTTGTTGATTTCTTAATCTCCGTCACTTAAATAGGACCGTGTGTGCTTAGTAGTTACTGCTTTGATTCATGTTGGGTGAGAATCATTGTGACTTCGAACTTTGTGTCTTGGGCAGTAATATTAATCATACGACGGTTGCTAAGATTTAATACGGAGAAACGCGTGCGAGTACGGCTCGTGTGATTAGTCCCCTTGGTGGGCTCAGAAGTTTTATTGTACCAAATCTTGCAAGTGAAGAATTAGTTTCTTCGGTACGAATAATAATGTTGAGCTGTCTTTACTCCAAGGTGAAATATATTAATTAATTTAGAGCTATTCAGAAGCTTAATTAATTAATGGACTTGATAATCTTAAACGCGGGAAATAATAACCGGGAGCCCATATTATCGTAATATGGATTAAGATGGATAGTGCAATATTAATTTATTAGTGGTAATAATTAATATTAATGGGCTGAATTATATTGGGGCTCAATATTGAAATTCAGAAGTCCATTAGGAGGTCCAATCTTAATTCTCCTTAAGGCCCCTCAAGTAGCCCATTAAGTAGCCCAATAATGATAAGGTGATTAAAATAAAAAGAAAATAATTATGCTGATTTTTCAAGTATTATTTTCGAAAATTGCATGATAAGGAGGAAAAAGATTTTGTTGATTTTCTTGGAAAGATATTATGCAAGATATGTATTCTAGGAATACAAGAATATCTCATATATTCAAGAAGATCCAAATCTTGGATTTCTTCTATGTAATTTTCGAGAGTTTCATATTTATTAGGAGAGTGAGATTTTTGTGGAATATTTTATTATGGAGAAAAGAATATATGAGATATATTCAAGATTTCTTAGAGATTAAGAAAAGATTTTCTCCATGCCCATAAAATCTCTACGAATTTCGGTCACTACTCTTATAAATAGGGGATGATTATTTCATCCCCAAGTGCATAATTCCATGTGTTGGAAAAATCAAGAGCATATATATTTTTCTTTTTCCTTAGTTTATTAAATTACTTGAAAGCATCTCCCACCGGTGATCAAGTAAGGCGAAAGGGAAATACTTGAGAAGGTTTTTGGGTTGATAAAGCGAGATCGTGATTGTCCCGTTTATTCAAAGGCCAATTCTACAAGAGGTACGTTAATCGCATATTTAATTGTTTATTCCGCTTAATTAAATATGTGAAATTAATTTAACATGCATGATGATAATTAGTTGTTGGAATTATTATTTGAATTAATTAGGATTAATTCATGCTAGTAATAATTGTATTTAAATTCGTATTTAAATTTCATCCCGAATAGATTCCGGGCACCCCTATTTTCCCAACAACTGGTATCAGAGCCACGGTTTCGGGCTCTGAATTTTAAATTGGAATTTAAATTGTTAAAACATTAAATTGAAATTGGATAGTAGAATTGTTAGATCTTTTTTGCAGGTATCCAATTGTCATGTTTTTTTAATGTTGTTAATTTCATGCGTGTGAATTAATTGTTTTTTTAATTCGATTCGTTCGAATTCGTTTTTCTCGTGAGAAAATCCACGAGTAGATTAGTTGTTTTTATTTTGATTCGATCATTGTAATAGACTAGTCTAGATCTAGTATTTATTTTTTTTTTGTAAAAATAAATTGTAACCGGATCGTGACGAAGAACGAAGAATTAAAAACGGCGTACCCGGACGACGCATACAAGCGTGGCGCGTGTATGGAGGTAAAATCATGCTAGGGGTGAAGAAAACGAGGACGAACGGCGAAAAAACGGCGCACGGGGGTGCACGGCGCACGCCGTGCGCAGCGGGCGCACGGCGCCGCGCGCACCGCGCGCGCGCGCCTCGGCGAGGGCCTGCAGCGCCTCGGGGCGCCTCGGGTGCGCCTCGGCGCGCTTCCGTGCAGCACCTCGGGTGCGCCTCGGGGCTGCGCTTCGGCGCGCCTCGGGCGTTTTTCCAGCGCTTCTCGGGCCGGGAAGCGCGCGGGCCCACTTCGTGGGCCGACGCGCGCTGTATCTCAGGCCGTGGAATTTTTTCGGTTCGTGTTTTTTTCCGTGTGTTTTTAAACGTCGTCCCGAACCCCAAACGATGCTGTTTTTGAAGAAGTGTTGTTGTTCGAGTGGGAGCACGTCGAGACGAACGTCGGAAAGCAACAAGGACAATTTTTTCGCATCAAGACGTGAAGAAATTAAACCGTGACAATTGGATTCGAGTGCTCCAATGTGTTTAATTTTATTTTGATGGATGTTTTATTTCGTGCACTTATTATTATTTGTTAATATGTGTTTGCATGAATTTAATTGTCCAAGAAAAACCTTACTTTCGAAAATTACTAAGTATGTTTTTATAATCGCAATTTTATTCCGGATATTAAAATTGGATTAATTTGACCTCCATAATTTATTTATTTGTGAAGTTCTTTTGGAATACATTTCCCCCTCGGATCGGCCAAAAGAACGGATTTCACATGAATAAATTCCGAAAGGATGATTGTGGATTATTACTAGTGGCGGTATTGACCCTCACCACGAGTGGCTTGCTCAAAGCGAAATAATAATCCTGTATTTAATTATGGTTATTACTTAGGCATAGGAAATTGATATTAACTTACTCCCCTCGGAGTCCCTGTCAGTTTCTATGTGGTCAAAGTGGGAGCCAACTATTAATTTTGAATTAAGGATTTGTAACTTTTAAGTTTGTGATCCGCTTGAATGTATTTAAATGTATAGACCACCTCTCGTGGCGCATTTAAATTGTTTCGAGATGTTGGCTGATGCATGATTATATTGTTTTAAGGTTTCAATATAATTGATGTGATCGAATTATGTGATAATTTCATATTTTTCTAGATATTGATATGAATGTATGTTTTATTCTCATTTCATCATGTCGCAACCTTTTAATCCACTGTTTAATATACTTAAAGATAATAAACTTTTTGGAGAGAATTATATCGATTGGAAATGTTTTTTTTTTAAATTTGTCCTTACTGCACGAAAACACAATTGGGTTATTTATGTTAATATACCCGGCAAGCCTAATGATAAGTCAAGCAATGGGAAGAGGCAGTTTATGATCGGAAGCGTGACAATGAATGAAGTGCATCATCTTGACATTTCTGTCTGAGGATTTGAGGCGCGTTCATGAAGACATTGTATCCGCTGTTGAAATCATGGAACACCTTGAAGAGATGTTTTCACATCAGAATCCCATGACTAATCAGTTCACCAAACATGACTCGGTCAAGTTGGAAATGGTGGAAGGAACGCCCGTGAGGGAGCACGTTCTCGAGATAATGGCATACCTTAACAAGTTGGAAGTACTTGGTGCGGATTTTGATTGATTTCATATACCATTCCCTACCGAGAAGCTTTGAGTAGTTTCATCTGAACTGTCAGATGAATGAACGGACAAGTCGTTTGCCCGAGCTCTTGCAAGCTTTAGTTTCGGTGGAGGTGATAATGGAGCACCAGTCTAGTGCTATGGTGGCTAATGGTTCGTCTACCTCTTTTGGTCCCAAGGGAGGGAAAAAGAGGAAGAGAACCAAAGGCCAGATCCAAGCAAATCCAATTGTTGCGAAAGGCAAATGCAAAGGCAAGCATCGAAGGGGAAGTGTTTTAGTTGCGGTGAGAGAGGACAATGGAGGTCTGCCTGTTCCAAGCCTAAGAGGCTAGGAAAGTTAGGTAATTCACACACCTTAGTCGTCGAAACTTGTGAAGTGGCGTATGCTGTCTATTCGTGGATAGTGGATACGAGAGCTACTGATCACATTTGTTTCATGGGTTTAAGCTAACCCGACGACTTAACGGAAGTGAGATCCCCATCACATCGGGCAATGCTACGAGAGTGGCAGCTGAAGCAGTGGGAGAAGTGCGCCTATCGTGTGAAGATAGAGTTATGGTCTTGAGAGACGTTCCTCATGTTCCTAGTTTAGAAAGAACTCAACCTTCAGTTTCTAAACTGTTAGAATAGATACTCAGTTTCTTTTAATAAGGATGTTATTATTGCTTGAAACGATGAGTTTATCCGTTCCGGAACTTTAATGGATGATCTTTATACCATTATTTGGGCACACCACTCACAAAATTGAATCTAATAACACATCGATTATTTCGAGTAATAAAAGAAAGCGTTCTTCGGAGATGAACGAAACACTTCTATGGCATCTTAGACTAGGTCATATTAATCTAAAGTGGATAGAGAGATTGGTGAAAGACGGATCCTTGGAATCATCCCAAGTCGAACCGTTTCCAACTTGTGAATCCTGTTTAGAGGGTAAAATGACCAAGAGGGCATTTGGAGCCAAGGGGAATAGAACTACGGAAGTGTTAGAACTCGTTCATACCGATATGTGTGGTTCAATGACGATCATAGCAAGAAGAGGTATGAGTAATTTGATGATTACTCAAGATACGGATACATCTACCTTATGATGCATAGGGAAAGAAGTATCAAGTCTCTACGATTTGTTCGTGGAGGCGAATACCTTAGCAATGAATTCTTGAACTACCTATCGGAAGAAGGGATTGTATCCCTGTTGACCACATCGGGAACCCCTCAATAGAACGGTGTGGCGGAACGAAGGAGCCAGACTCTTTTAGAAATAGTCAGATCCATGATGAGTTATTCGGATTTACCCAAGTCGTTTTGGGGTAACGCCTTGGAAACAATGACTTATATTCTAAACTTGGTGCCATCCAAATCGGTTCCTAAAACCCCAATGGAATTGTGGACAGGGCGCAAGCCCAGTCTAAGATACTTGCGGATTTGGGGTTGTCCGGCATACGTGCTAGACAAGGAAGCCGGCAAATTGGATCCACGTTCGGAATTAAGGTTGTTTAGAGGATATCCCATGGGAACGAAAGGGTGTATGTTCTATAGTCTCAAGGATTAAAAGATCGTGATTAGTTCGCACTTTAAATTCTTGGAGGAAGACTATATGAACAAAAGAAAGCCCAGAAGTGAGATTACCTTAGACGAGTTAAGATGGCAAACTCCTATACCAAGTATACAAGATGATATACCACACGTCACACATTCACAACCGGAGCCCCGTCGTAGTGGGAGGATTGCAAGGCAACCCGAGAGATTCATGGGAATTGGAGAATCTTCGGATTTGATTCCCGGTGATGAATCAGACCCATGAATGTACGACGAGGCAATCCAAGACAAAGACGTGGAGGCGTGGCAAACCGCAATGGGAACCGAGGTGGGTTCGATGGATTATAGTCAAGTGTGGGAGTTGGTTGATCCACCTAATGGGGTAGAGCCCATTAGATGCAAGTGGGTGTACAAGAGGAAAAGAGGACCAGACGGAAGGGTAGAGACCTTCAAAGCAAGGCTTGTGGCCTGTGGCCTGTAGCTATGCTTAAGTCCATCCGTATTCTCTTGTCGATCGCTGCGCACTTAGATTACGAGATCTGGCAAATGGATGTCAAGACAGCTTTCCTTAACGGAAGTCTTGATGGGATCTATATGCAACAACCCAAAGGTTTCGTTGAAAAAGGCCAAGAGCACCTCGTATGCAAGCTTAAGAGATCCATTTTATGGACTTAAGCAAGCGTCGCGTACTTGGAACCAGTGTTTTGATCAAGTTATTAAGTCTTATGGGTTTGTGATCAAAACAAGTTCGAAAGTTGTGTGTATAAAAGGTGTGACGGAACTGCGGTGGTATTCTTAGTATTATACGTAGACGATATTCTGCTAATTGGAAACAATGTAAAGGTATTGTCAGACGTAAGGGTATGGCTGTCAAATCAGTTTGATATGAAGGACTTAGGGAAAGCCGGTCACATCCTTGGGATCAAGTTCACTCGAGATCCAAGAGGAGGGTGTTGGGTTTATCGCAAGTTTCATACAAAGCCACTGTTTTGAAGCATTTTAGCATGCAAGATTCCAAGAAAGGTTTTGTACCTTTTAGGCACGGAATCCATCTATCTAAAGAAATATGCCCTAAGACGCAAGTGGAGATAGATGACATGAAAGACGTTCCGTACGTTTCGGACGTAGGAAGTCTTATGTATGCAATGTTGTGAACGAGACCGGATATCTGCTTTGCCGTGTGCATGATGGCAAGATATCAAAGTAACCCCGGGAAAGCACATTAGATTGCAATTAAATGCGTTCTTTAGTTTCTGAAAAGAACTTAGTATGGAATGCTGATTTAACAATCAGACAATCTAATTCCCATGGGATACACGGACTCAAATTTCCAATCAGACATAGACTCCAAAATACCTACCTCGGGTAGTGTGTTTTGCATGGGAGAAGGAGCCATGACATGGAGAAGCGATTTGCAGAAATGCATCGCAGATTCGACCATGGAAGCCGAATAAGTAGTTGCTTGTGAAGTAGCGAAAGAAGCGGTTTGGCTCAAGTACTTCTTAGTGGACTTGGACGTTGTTCCGAATTTGCCCGACAAGATAACTGTCTTTTGTGACAATGCCGGAGCAGTTGCAAATTCAAGGGAACCGAGAGCCCACAAGGCCAGCAAACACATTGAAAGAAAACACCATCTTATACGAGAAATCATTAAGAGATGAGATAAAGAGGTGGCAAAGATATGCGTCGGGGACAACCTAGTAAATCCATTCACAAAGGGTCTGCCTCTGAATACATTCGAGAGACATGTGGATGGAATGGGAGTCAAGACTATTGCCAATCTGCTTTAAGTATAAGTGGGAGGAATTATTAGGTTAGTGTAGGTTGGCATGAGATGTCACGTAGAGCTACTACACTAAGACATGCGTGATGTATACTAAAAGCAGACTTTAAGTATAAGTGGGAGATTGTTGGAGTTATACGTGAAAGTATGCTTTTACTTTGTATAACTCGTGTATCAAACACTCGTTTTATGAGAATAATTCTTTTATCGCATTTGCTTTAGTTATGATTGAATGTTGAATTTCTATTGCAAACCGTTCATTATGTAGTATGTGTTACATTGTAGTTAATGTGGTGATACCCGATCACGGAAGACGACATTAACAGTTTACTTGTAACTAAACGTACATTTTCACGACCTAGGTGGAATTGAACAATCCGCCGTGAAAGGTCGATGTGTAAGGCTCAGATTGGTCTGTCTTGACCAAGAGATTGCACTAGCACATTTAGTATGTGTTGAAGAGGTCCTACAGCGAGGAGAAATTCTTCTGTTCTGAAAGGTGAAGAATTAGACCTCAGTGGTTGTTGATTTCTTAATCTCCGTCACTTAAATAGGACCGTGTGTGCTTAGTAGTTACTGCTTTGATTCATGTTGGGTGAGAATCATTGTGACTTCGAACTTTGTGTCTTGGGCAGTAATATTAATCATACGACGGTTGCTAAGATTTAATACGGAGAAACGCGTGCGAGTACGGCTCGTGTGATTAGTCCCCTTGGTGGGCTCAGAAGTTTTATTGTACCAAATCTTGCAAGTGAAGAATTAGTTTCTTCGGTACGAATAATAATGTTGAGCTGTCTTTACTCCAAGGTGAAATATATTAATTAATTTAGAGCTATTCAGAAGCTTAATTAATTAATGGACTTGATAATCTTAAACGCGGGAAATAATAACCGGGAGCCCATATTATCGTAATATGGATTAAGATGGATAGTGCAATATTAATTTATTAGTGGTAATAATTAATATTAATGGGCTGAATTATATTGGGGCTCAATATTGAAATTCAGAAGTCCATTAGGAGGTCCAATCTTAATTCTCCTTAAGGCCCCTCAAGTAGCCCATTAAGTAGCCCAATAATGATAAGGTGATTAAAATAAAAAGAAAATAATTATGCTGATTTTTCAAGTATTATTTTCGAAAATTGCATGATAAGGAGGAAAAAGATTTTGTTGATTTTCTTGGAAAGATATTATGCAAGATATGTATTCTAGGAATACAAGAATATCTCATATATTCAAGAAGATCCAAATCTTGGATTTTTTCTATGTAATTTTCGAGAGTTTCATATTTATTAGGAGAGTGAGATTTTTGTGGAATATTTTATTATGGAGAAAAAAATATATGAGATATATTCAAGATTTCTTAGAGATTAAGAAAAGATTTTCTCCATGCCCATAAAATCTCTACGAATTTCGGTCACTACTCTTATAAATAGGGGATGATTATTTCATCCCCAAGTGCATAATTCCATGTGTTGGAAAAATCAAGAGCATATATATTTTTCTTTTTCCTTAGTTTATTAAATTACTTGAAAGCATCTCCCACCGGTGATCAAGTAAGGCGAAAGGGAAATACTTGAGAAGGTTTTTGGGTTGATAAAGCGAGATCGTGATTGTCCCGTTTATTCAAAGGTCAATTCTACAAGAGGTACGTTAATCGCATATTTAATTGTTTATTCCGCTTAATTAAATATGTGAAATTAATTTAACATGCATGATGATAATTAGTTGTTGGAATTATTATTTGAATTAATTAGGATTAATTCATGCTAGTAATAATTGTATTTAAATTCGTATTTAAATTTCATCCCGAATAGATTCCGGGCACCCCTATTTTCCCAACAGTTATAGACTATGGAAAAAATAAATTTTTTTTTTCAAGAAGGGAAAGAAAAAACAAATTACAACTCAAAATACTGAAGAATAAATAATATTGGAAAAGAAAATGTGTTGAGTCGAGGAATGTCTCCTCCCGTAAGACAAAATTTCTCAGGTAATGTTCTTCAGTTCTGGAAATGCATCACCGAAGGTAAAATGGCACTTCGTCTTCAAGTGTGCAGCGCCGCATGACTTGAAGCACCGGCGAGCGAAAGAAGCGCTCGAACTGGACTGACTCTTACCCTCTATATGTAGAGAGACTGAGAGAGAAGAAAAGATTTTTCGGAGTGTATGAATGCAAGGATATGCATGCCTATTTATAGGCCTCCAAGACCCACACATGCATGGAAAGTGGAGAGGATTGTGAGTCAAAAGAAGGGAGGCGTAAGACACTCTCAATTAAACGAAAATCAGGGAATATACCAACAATAGAATTTCATCACATGCTTTGCATTTTATTATGCTCTGACATGTCCATTTCAACGAATCTGGACACTCTAGATTTCCGGGCTAAGTCCAAACTTTGGGCTCAACAAACTTAGAAACTCTTCTAAGGTCCAAATACAACTCAAAGTTCAATTGTCAAGGACTAATAACCAAGGTCCAAGGTTCATGGTCTTTAGCCCAGTCCCAAGTAAATTTCCTTTAATTTTCACTCACATATTATTATTGGTACATATCAATAATTCCAACAATCCCCCACATGAGTGGAAATTAGAGCCTATAATATGCAGACTCACTGTCCAGTTCAAACAAGACGTTATTGCATCTGGATAAGTAGTTGGAGTTTTGAACCTTCCATAGTTAAACATAACCGATTACACTGACGGCCTAGTGAACACAATGTCTTGAACCATTCCACCTTGGTGTGCACTGAGACAGTAATGTTGACACAATAAAATATCTACGCTCTTCTGTCGTTCTCACGTTTTTGTCCGTTTCGGCCATGGACACCCTTTGAATTCATAAGTGTTTAATATCCTGTGATATTTGAGGTGGCTTCTCACCTTACACTTATATAGGTGATCTCCTATCTTGAGTATCCCGTTATACTCTAGGAATCATTAAAAGTAAAAAACTTAACCTATACCACAAACTCACAGGTTTCTACATTGGGTGTTGTACTCTCCTAAAGAATGGTCAAATTACCAAGTGTTCTTAACAACAAACATCCACAACTTAGTTTTCTCATTGAACCAAGTTCTTGGGATCTCCAGTCATCATGGTTGGGTTACCACTGCTTCAATTTTTATTTTGTGGATTTTAGACTCATTCTTTCTAGCGTCTTTATTCAATCTCAGCCAGCTCTTTTCGTGAGTGGATCCACTATAATTAGAGATCAAATTTTCATCACCCCCACCCCACATTTTAGGGTATACACATCTAAGTCCCACCAACTTCAAATCGCACACGTCTGTGAGATATAAGTTTTAGAGGAAAAGTGTTCCAAACTAATGACAAATATTGTTATTTCCACTTCCACATATATTATACCCTTTTAAGGTTATCGACATTAGGAATGTTAACAAAATAAATTTTATTAATTATTTTATAACTTTTAGATTTATACACCTAAACATAAAAAGTTATAAAATTGGAACACTAAATTTTGTCACAATGAACTTTTTAGTTCCGGCTTCCTTGACAAAGTACTTCCATTTAACTTGTGGAAACAATTCCACAAGACACCATCTGCTTTGATTTTCCATGTAGCTTCAAAGTCACACATTTGCTAATCACACATCAAATTCAAAAATATCAATGGAGAGACCTCTTCTCCTCCACATTTGAATGTATCTATGGCGAGAAATCATCCCCCATATTTGAGATTGCTCGTCCATTTCATTTAATATTTCACCAAATATTAATTTGGACACAATCTTGAAACACATTGAAAAATCAAACGCTTTGAAGTCATACTTCAACTTCGAATTTTAATTTAATCTTAGACAAAATACCAAAATTAAATTCATTTTCAATGTGGCCGTAATTGCCTCTTTTGACTCTTAAATAATGTTTTCACTAAATTATACGAGTCAAAATATCCACTTGGAATAAATCCAGAAATTTGTGTTTTCAAGCATACTTTCAAATGAGGCCTCAATTGTGATTGCAAAATTCGTTTGAGCATAAATTCTAACTACTCGCAAGTGAACAAGTTCGTTGTATTGTAAGCAATTGACCAAGTTAAAAATTTATCGAACCCAAAGGAGGTGGAAAATGTTCTTAGGACTCAATCTCAAAGTCGACATGTTGCTATATTTAAAGGTTTTCAGGTTGGATTTTATCTAGAAAACGTAATTGACTACTAATTAAAACGAAATAAACTCTAAGCAAGAAAATAAATAACTAATCTAACTTCGTGTGACGAAGTGCAAGGAGAGGGATATGCCCTAAATAGTTTCCGTTATGTGATCCTTAGGTTCAAACATTGACTTATGCCAAAATCTTAATTGTTCATGGATTATAACAAGTAACACTTCACCTAAACATTCAATGGACTATCAAACGTTTAAGGCTTATTGACGATATCATACGTTCTAACTCTCTCTCGACGAGTTAGCACGAGATATACGCATCTAAGCACTCTTTGCTCATACACAAAGGTTTCATCAAATCAATGTAACTCTCGTCTACACTAAGATGAATTCACACATCAATATGAACAATTAATGCATAGAGCAAAACTAAATTTCAATCAATAAGGATATAATTCCACAAACAATCAAAATTAGACATAAATCAACAACCCAAACTTAATTCTCACATAACTTCCACCATTCAAGGCATAAAAAGATTAGGCCATGAATTGAAAAGAACAACACATGGCTAAACAAGAGCAAAGCATGAAAGCCATACCAATATGAAATGAAATTGCAATAAAATAGAAAGATATCACCTCTTTGGTTTACAAAATATACGAAAGCTTCAATAAATTCTTCACACTTGCTTGGAAATGAAATCTACTTCTATTAAAATTGAAATCTATTGCTATTCTAAACTAATTAATGAGAAAACTTGTGTGAGAGTGTGAGTGTTTCCATGAGTGCTCTTCTATCCTTCAAAATCTAGGGCTCCCATTCTA
Source organism: Ballota nigra (assembly GCA_947034835.1). Taxonomy (NCBI): domain Eukaryota; kingdom Viridiplantae; phylum Streptophyta; class Magnoliopsida; order Lamiales; family Lamiaceae; genus Ballota; species Ballota nigra. The sequence goes on along the minus strand of OX344720.1, from coordinate 68,264,549 downwards.
AATTCTGAATTTCCCCTTTAAATACTCTTCCTCTTGATCTTTGGCACGTGTCCCGATCTAAAAATGTAAAAATCTGAAATTCCAAGGTGCACGTGTTGGAGTTATACGTGAAAGTATGTTTTTACTTTGTATAACTCGTGTATCAAACACTTGTTTATGAGAATAATTCTTTTATTGCATATGCTTTAAATATGATTGAATGTTGAATATTTATTGCAAACAGTTCATAATAGTACTAGTTACATTGTAGTTAATGTGGTGATACCCGATCACGGAAGATAAAATTAACAGTTTTCTTGTAACTAAACGTACATTTTCACGACCTAGGTGGAATTGAACAATCCGCCGTGAAAGGTCGACGTGTAAGTCTCAGATTGGTCTGTCTTGACTAAGAGATTGCACTAGCACATTTAGTATGTGTTGAAGAGGACCTACAGCGAGGATAAATTTTTCTGTTCTGAAATGTGAAGAATTAGACCTCAGTGGTTGTTGATTTCTTAATATCCGTCACTTAAATAGGACTGTGTGTGCTTAATGGTTACTGCTTTGATTCATGTTGGGTGAGAATCATCGTGACTTCGAACCTTGTGCTTTGGGCAGTAATATTAATCATACGACGGTTGCTAAGATTTAATACGGAGAAACGCGTGCGAGTACAACTCGTGTGATTAGTCCCCTTGGTGGGCTCAGAAGTTTTATCGTACCAAATCTTGCAAGTGAAGAATTAATTTCTTCGGTACGGATAATAATGTTGAGCTGTCTTTACTCCAAGGTGAAATATATTAATTAATTTAGAGCTATTCAGAAGCTTAATTAATTAATGGACTTGATAATCTTAAATGCGGGAAATAATAACCGGGAGCCCATATTATCGTAATATGGATTAAGATGGATAGTGAAATATTAATTTATTAGTGGTAATAATTAATATTAATGGATTGAATTATATTGAGGCTCAATATTAAAATTCAGAAGTCCATTAGGAGGTCCAATCTTAATTCTCCTTAAAGGCCCCTCAAGTAGCCCATTAAGTAGCCCAATAATGATAAGGTGATTAAAATAAAAAGATAATATTATGCTGATTTTTCTTTGATTTTTTCGAAAATTGTGTATCAAGGGAAGAAAAGATTTTGTTGATTTTCTTGGAAAGATATTATGGAAGATATGTATTCTTGGAATACAAGAATATCTCATATATTCAAGAAAGATCCAAATCTTCGCTTCTTCACTTGTAATTTTCGAAAATAGCTTGTTTATAAGGTGAGTGAGATTTTTGTGGAATATTTTATTATGGAGAAAAGAATATATGAGATATATTCAAGATTTCTTAGAGACTAAGAAAAGATTTTCTCCAAGCCCAAATAATCCTCAAGTTTTCGGCCACTCTTAATTATAAATAGGGGGTGATTATTTCATCCCCAAGTACATAATTCCATGTGTTGTAAAAATCAAGAGCATATATATTTTTCTTTTTCCTTAGTTATTAAAATTACTTGAAAGCATCTCCCACCGGTGATCAAGTAAGGCGAAAGGGAAATATTTGAGAAGGTTTTTGGATTGATAAAGCGAGCTCGTGATTGTCCCGTTTATTCAAAGGCCAATTCTACAAGAGGTATGTAAGTCACATAAATTCTTGTTTATTCCGCCTAGATTTTATGTGAATTAATTCAACATGCATGATATTAAATTTATTGTTAGAATTATTATTTGAATTAATTAGGATTAATTCATGCTAGCAATAATTGAATTTAAATTCGTATTTAAGTTTCATCCCGAATAGATTTCGGGCACCCCTATTTTCCCAACAACACGACCATGCAGATGTGCACGACCACACCTCTTGGTCGTGCACGACTTCAAAACCGCAGTTAAATCGCAGAAACTTTAGGGGTGCACGACCGTGCAGATGTGCACGACCAGTCCAGGTCGTGCACTCCCCCAAATCCCTTGGCTTCGCACTTTTCTTTAAGGTGCATGACTGTGCACTCGTGCACGAGCACAAGCCCTTGGTCGTGCACGACCTCCGAAAGTGCTTTTTCTCTCTTCAAATCATGCACGACCTCAATCATTGCACGATCAAGCTTGAATTTCCATCTTTTGCTCGATTTGAACCTCGGTTCTGATTGTTGCTTCCTTTTCTTCCTTTCTTCTTCATCTCTTGTCTTCAATAGTCCTCTCCTTGAGCTTGTTTTGACCTTTTTAGCTCGAATTCTTGAAAAACATGAGAAATTTTCGAATTAAGCAATTGTTATGCATTTTCACCAAAACTCTTGCAAAATCCAAACAATTGTTCATGATTCAACCTTAAATCATAAGAAAATATGCACAATGTTATCACCAATCAAATTGTCATAATTTATTCAAGAGCAAATCTCAAACAAATTATATGATTTAAGGCTTTGGACTAAATCTAAATAATAATTTGTACTCTCAAGCACAAAGTATTTGATCCCAAATCAAATTTTAATTTGATATTAAAGGATCCAAAATTATGGAATAATATCCACAACCTTTATTAAAATTTATATGGCCTTCGAATTTTGTTAGACCTTCAACGTTAAAAGGCTCAAGTTATCAATATTGCTCTTTGAGATAACTTGTATTTTCAAATTGACCCAATAAATCAATTGAAAATCACATTTAATTGGCGTAATTTATCAATTCGGCCAATTGAGATCAACAACATGCCTACGCACTCGGCTAAATTAACCATTATCTTCATTAATTTAATTTGGCTCAATCATATAAGTATGATCTTCAACCCAAAATAAATAATAACACATGTCTCAACTTATTTAATCAGGCTCATTTAACATTTCAAGGCGGCAAAGAGAGACATGACCATTCATGCCCCTTTCTCTATTTCATATAGAGACAAAAAAAAAAAAAAAAAACCATAATCATTTTATGGATTTTGGATTTACATGTGTTAATCACCATAAACTGGAATACTGAACAACATAAAAATTTATTCAACATATGGCTGATTGTTACATTTCTTTCCTAGCCACAACCTAGGAACATTCCAAATCTGTCTATCCCAGATTTAAATTTATCATGCCGACATATCCAAGTCGGTAAGTTCGTGTTGAGTCACATTGACACTTGATTGTGCATTGTCATTTCCCTTAGTATCGTTTTTCACTTTCTTGGGCTCAGAATAGGCTCGTGACTTGTGGCCAGACTTGTCATAGTTGTAGCAATTACTGCTAAAGGTGTATCTCTTAGTTACGGGTGTCTTGCTATCATTATTTGGTGTCTTCCTCTTTCTGGAGGTTTCACCACGTTCCATCAGATTATCTTTCACATCTAATGAATCATTGTTCCTCTCTAGACCACCTTCATGAATTTGAAGCTTTCCGATAACTTCTTGCAAAGTCATACTTTTCTTTTTAAGCTTCAGATGACTTTGAAATTCCTTCCAACTTGGAGGCAACTTTTCAATTACTGCAGCTGCTTGAAAGACATCTGGCAGTATCATTCCTTCTGCAGCTATGTCATACAGAACCAACTGAAATTCTTGAACTTGTTTGATAATAGATTTCGAGTCTACCATCTTGAAGTTCAAGAATCTCCCAACCAGGTACTTCTTAGTACCCGCATCCTCAGCCACATATTTAGCTTCCAAGGAATTCCACATTTCCTTGGCCGTTTTACACTTTTGATAGATACTGTACAAAGAGTCTACCAGACCACTCAGAATATAATTTCGAGCATAGAAGTCGTGATCCCACCATCGTTCACGAACATCCTCATTTTGCAGATCATTCTCAATGACCGCAGGGGTGGTCCTCAGTAACGAACCTCGCCAACCTCAAGGTGGTCAAGAAAAATAGCATGCGTTGTTGTCACCTCTTGAAGTTCTTACCCGAGAATTTCTCAGGTCTCTCACATTGGACCATAAAAGGTCTTGAGCTGTCATAGGGGAACGAGTTCACCACACTAGGATTAGAAGTCTGCCCAACTTGGACAGTTACAGGGGGAAGAGGGGTGGTGGTGCCCAGGGGATGGGAGTACCAAAAGGAACAACAGTGTTTTCCTGGTTCGAAGACTCAGAATTGTTATTTCCGTCAGTCATAATTTCGTCTTGCGATTGTAGTTATAGACTTTGGAAATAATATTTTTTTTTACAGAAGGGAAAGAAAAAAAATTACAACTCAAAATACTGAATACAAGAATAAATTATACTGGAAAGAAAATGTGTCAAGTTGAGAAAGACCTCTTCCCACAAGACGAAATTTCCCCAGTAATGCTCTTCGGTTCTGGAAATGTGTTCCCAAAGGTAAAACGACACTTCGTCTTCAAGTGTGCAGCACCGCAGGACTTGAAGCACCGGCGAACAAAAGGAGCACTCGAACTGGACTGACTCTTAGACTTTATATGTAGAGAGACTGGGGGAGAAGAGAAGATTTTTCGGAGTGTATGAATGCAAATATATCCATGCCTATTTATAGGCCTCCAAGACCCACACATGCATGGAAGGTGGAGAGGATTGTGAGTCAAACTACGAACCTAGACCTTTCTGCATTCTGGTTCGTCTCAGCCAAAAGAAGGGAGGCGTAAGACACTCTCAATTAAACGAAAATCGGGGAATATACCAACAATAGAATTTCATCACATGTTTTGCATTTTATTATACTCTGACATGTCCATTTCAACGAATCTGGACACTCCAGATTTTCAGGCTAAGTCCAAACCTTGGACTCAACAAACTTAGAAACTCTTCTAAGGTCTAAATACAACTCAAAGTTCAATTGTCAAATACCAAGGCCCAAGATCCAAGGTTCATGGTCTTTAGCTCAGTACATTTTCTTTTAATTTTCACTCACATATTATTATTGGTACACACCAATAATTCTAACAGAGATGAGGTACTTTTACGTGACATTGCCTTACTAATCTTATATATTTCGTGAGACATATATATAGTCGGTCTATATAATATCAAAATTAATTTACCCATATATTTTATTGGGTCTCCAGCCTTGTGTATCGAGTAGTCCAATGGACTACGGGCTTAGGGCACCTGCTTGTCAGATCCAAAACCAATATAGAAAGGAGGCAAAACGAACGACATTAAACTTATTACCAAATTCAAGCGGCCTCAAGTCCAACATATATGTTAACAATTATGGTCAAATACATAAATGGAGCTCCATATCATTTTACACAAGTTTTTATTAGAGATTTAATTCAATTTACTATTGAATAAATAATTAAACACACACATATTCCTGCATCTAGTGTATTTTCGGAGCCCATATAAAATGTATTGCCAATTATCAAGGGCAATGCATGCACTGAAAATGAGACGAGCTAATGAAAATTCACATGATTAGAATTAAAAAGAGAGAGACAGAGAATAATGGTCCCAAGAACTTCCCCATAACGAATGGTTTGTAGATGTGCATAAAATCAAACAGTTTGTTTTCTGACAAGAATTTTTCAATGGATCCAACAAATGATGGGTACACAACTCTCTGAATCAAATTCATTGAATCTTTCTACATTCTAAAAAACTGGCTTGTATGTGTGGGTATAGTTTGTCATTTGAGGAATGTTCAAATTTGGTTCACTGGGATTCCCCTTGTCACAAATATATACATCTCCTAGCTAGCACTAAGGTATGCTCATTGTACGTAACTGTACCATGATATACCCTCCGCACATTTTTAATTGCTCCCTTACCAAAGAGTTCCGTCTTTTTTTTCGATGACGCCTTCCATAAATATTCAACTTTTATTCACTATAACGTCAGTACCGAAACAATTTTATTCTTTGTTTATATCTTTTATTTATTACAACGCCACAGAAAGTAACTTTATCACCCCAAAAATACTAGTAAACAAATTTAAATTTGTGTCAAAAGCAAAGAAACAATAAAAAATGGAACAAATGGACTAATAAAAAAGTAATTGGATGGAAATACCACATGTTATTTAGGGTAATAGATATTTATATTATTGAGTAAGGATTACTCAGTAAAAATACATGCATACTCTTTAATCGACATGAATGCCCCCAACAGTTAGTGTTTCATCTCGTGTTTCAGTTATTTTTATACTCCCTCCGTTCTCAATTCGATTGTACTCTTACCTTAAAAGTCAGTTCCAAACCCGATTGCCCCTTTTTATAATAGACAATTTTTATTTACAAAAGTATCATCAAAAGTAATTTTATTCTCTTTTATTTAGTAACTAAAAAACAACTTTATCACTATAAATACTACTCATAAACAACTACCACGTCCGTGCCAAAAGCAAAAGGGTAATCGAGTTGGAAACGGAGGAAGTAATACATATAATATGTAAAAATAACACTACAAATTATTATTAATGACACATATCGTGTATTAAAAATAATAAAATATAAAATAGAACACTAAAGTTGTATGAAATATGTGATCTAAACTGCTCTTTCACTATTATATTAAACTGCTCTCACACATTATAAATTACTCTCCCTCCGTTCAAGAAAGATAGTCGTGTTTTCACATAACTCGATAATTAAAAAGGTGATACGCTTATATTAATATAATAATCATATTTCCCTTTTTGCCCTCATATTTCATATATAAATACACTCCCAATTTGGCATCCGGCATGCAAGAATCACCACACTTGCGAAAGACATCTCTCATCATTCCTATATTAATTCACTAACCAAATGAAGGCCAAAAATGCAAATCCCACCACCGTCCGCAGCCTCTACGAAATGTTAGCAAGTGGAAACAGAAACATTTCCGGCCTCATAGCCGATGATCTAGACTGGTGGTTCCACGGCCCTCAGAACTGCCATTACATGATGAAAATGCTCACCGGAATATCCTCACAATCCGACTTCAAGTTCCGGCCACGGAGCATTGATAGCATCGACGAGGACTGCGTAATAGTGGAGGGTTGGGAGGGAGATCAGGTGTATTGGGTGCACGCCTGGACCCTGAAAGATGGACTTATTACTCACTTCAGAGAATATTTTAACACGTGCCTAACTGTGAAGGATTTGAATTGCAGGAGAGCCACCACTCTGTGGCGGAGCCACTCTCGTGACCTGGCAAGCCGCTCCTTGCCGGAGCTGTTGCTCGCCATTTGATGGCCAACATGTAATTAACTTTGATGATTAGGATCGAGTATTAGCATGGGAAAAAGAAACCTTAATTTGTTAAATATTAGTTGGGTAATTGCCATATGTTGTGACGGCAAAAAACTTAACATAGTTTGCCCGGTATATGTTGCTACCAATATTTTCGAGGAGAGAATTGTAATAAATTAGTGTTTCGAAATTAAATGATTACTTATTCTATGTCTGTTGTACGAAACTCTATTATGACAACACTGGGACTGGGAATGGGAATTAAAGATCCCTTTATTTGATTCTTCAATAAAATTGGAAGACAATTCTGATGGTTGGATGTGTTTAGATTGAATTTGGATCCCATGCTTATAGAAGGGTCCAATGCAAACTTTCAATTAATAGATTTGAATGAAATCTTGCACAACCCCTGGGTTTTCTTTTTATAATCATTGGATCTGATAATCAAATCCCATGAGAAAACCTGCATAATTCAATTCCGTTTAGAGCACTCATAATTTGATGCATTTGCTAGAATGTAGTATGTTGCATATTCATTAGTTAAGAGTTCTATTATACTGTCTAAAAAAGCATTGTAGGGATAATCAAACCTCTAAAGCTACAAAGTGTAGCTACCAAGAATACAACGTTAGGATTTTGTAGTTGTTCCATATCTTAAAATGCACAAGGTTGCCTATCATTTTCTTGCCTTCGTTTATTTATGATATCAATTCATACAAATATCATTGTAACTTGTAACATACTATGATAACATGAATTAAAAACTTTATAGATTCCACTATTGAGATCCTAATGCATAAAGACACTGAGGTACAGGATAACTCAATGAGAGCAAGAATTTCAAGTATTTGGAACATTTCTTTTAAGGAACTGCACACTGATGTTACTGAAAAACACTTTGTCCAAAATCTATTAAGTTTCAGGGTCACAACAAGTAGAGAACTCACAAAAGGCTGGCAAATCATGACAAAAAATACTTCTGTTTCTACAGAAACAGCAATAATGTATTCTTAAATGAAGATACTTATGATGCACACACATATAATTGACAACAAATAAACTGATGTGTAAGGGACTAAGGTTCTCAATCTTAAGGTGCATTTCTAATAATATTTTCGTGGAGACATTAAAACTGGGGTCTTCTGGAAGTGGTGGTGATCTTAAGAAGACGCCACACAGTTTTTGGTTGTCACTTGTTCATCACACTCTGCATATGACAACGATGACTGAACCACTAAAATTGTGGCCAATTTAAGTTTATATAGTCGACAAATCAAGCAACAGTTTGGAAATAGATCTATATTCAGTTCTGATCTCGTATAACTTGCAACTATGCGATACACATCGTGTGAGGTGAATGATAAAATAACATGACCGTGAATCTCGACAGAGGACAAAGATTATGCAGCTTGAGTTTAATTTAGATCGCAAATCAAGATTTGACCAATATACTAAAAAAAAAAAAAAAGAGAGAGAAAAATCATACTTGCAATAAGTTGTTAAAGCATTATTGATACACAACAATGAACCCAATAGCATATATAGGCTATGTAAATACAATCTTACAAAGATCTCTCAGATGCCAAGTCGAGCAGTGTGCGAAAGAAACGGTGGGGATACATAGGAGGTTTCTCCGCAAGTGCCTACGCCGAAGAATCGACTATAACTGGTTAGGACTCGCTTCAATGTTAATGGATATTTCCAGCATAAGACATATGACATCATATTAGCATTTATATAATAAGCTTAAAATGACATCATCAAGGCTACCTGATGAATTAGGACTGTGGAAGGTGTCATCCCTGGAACGGTGTTAACCTCAATGATTAATACCTGCAACAGAGACTTCGGTCATTTATCACCGTATTTACTATGCACAAGATTCCTAATAATTTAGATTAAATTTAACTCGACGTACGTCGCCACTGTCAGCATTGACAAACGCATCAATTCGTGAAAATCCTTCCAGCTGCAGGGTGTTGGCTATGAGTTCAATGCGTTTCTTACATTTCTCCAGAGCCACATTGCTGTTTTTATGGAAAATAATGCCAACAGGGGTAACAGAGGAAGAGGAGAAAGAATATAGCTGACATTAGTAATGCAACATAATAGATAATTAAGATAATTTGACAACAGTTATCAGATTCTTGGTTTCTTCATATTGGAACTTGAAAAGGACCACTGAGGAAATCGATTTTCTTGATGCTGCATCTCATGTTAAACACAGTTCTTCAGGAATATATATGCTGATGATGTTTGTCATATTACAATGACATTAATTGAAAACATCAAAATGAGATATAATTATTGACATGAGGCTTAACAATCATAATTTACATCAAACAATGGAACACACATTTAAGTTTCATTGGAAGTTAATTAGATGGAATTGTTGGAAGAGGTAGTGGATATTAAGGGACAATACCTAATAATTGATAGGGGTGGTGGAGTCAAGTTGATGCCAGTTCCACCTGACATAAAACAACAACTGCATTAGAAATAGAAGCTTTTAATGCCGAAGGCATATACTTATTCAGACTTGCAGCCTGCTATATCATCCATACGTACTGAGTTGAAATACATACCTTGAAATTTCTCCTCCAGTGATAATATATCTCCACTTTCTTTCACAGTAATGCTGGGAGTCAACGAGCTCATTGAACCACGTTTTCCGACGACACCAACAGTTATTTCTACCCATCGGCTGTTTCCTTTCCACAGAAGATCATGTGTATTCCCAGAACTTGATTGGGGTGAAAAGATTATCTCATCAGTCTCAATAAAAGGCTCAAATATCAAGAGCTCTGGAGTTGGAATTGGCATTTCTATCATTCCATGTGCCTGCACAAGTTCATGGAAATATGTCAACACCCAAAAAAGAAATGAAACTTTTACTACCACTAACTAATGTCAAGAGTCCTTCAAAAAAAAAAAACTAATGTCAAGAGATTTTGCATTGCAAAGCCAAACCAAGAATTGAATGTTCATTTCATTTTATAATAGTTGCAACGCGATATAAAGATTAAAATATTTCTGAATGAAAATTAAACTTAAAAATACCAAGTTCAGAGTTTTTTACTTATTACACACTATAAGAGATTTTGGTCAAAATCAAGTGCACACAACATTCACATGAGCTAATACTAATTGAGCCGGTTTTTTTTTTTTTTTTATTTCCAACAGAAAGCATCTAGAAACTATGGCAAATAGATCGATATCAGCATAAGTATTAATATACTATACCTTCGACAAACTATTAGGAGGAATCCGTGGGAGGCAGCTCTCCAGTGCTTTAATGTATACCGCTAGGTCCCCATCACAACTGTAAAGTAAATGGCATGTAATGTCTTCCATATTAATGGATTGGCAGACAGTATGTGAACATTCCAATGCTATGCATTCTCAAATAACAAAAGATACATATACCTACCATAATCTTGCTACTCCAGTTGAGCAACCATCTCTAGCAGGTTTAACACATAGTGTATCAGACCGAAGTTTTGATATCAAGTCATGCCAAATGTCAAGAGGGGGAAGTTTTAGTAAATCCTCTTTCCTTCTTACATCCTTAGCAATTGTAAGGACACCATCATCTGCAAGCTGGAAACCAAATTTTGGTGCTTGTTAATCAATATATAATAGAACGTCATTGGAAGTCAGAACTATGCCAGATTACTGTAAAAGTTATTCTGAAAATCAAAATGATTGACAAATGAAAGAGCCAACAGAAGGAAAAAGAGACAAAATTTCAAATGGTCCATTGGAAATTATGCTGCAATATTGATTCCATTATTCTCTACAGGCTAATATTTTTGGCACGAAAATAGTTTGACATATACAGCAAAACTATCTCAAGTAACCATATTTTATAGAGAATTTATTCAATTCATAATCATATCATACCATGTGAGTTGAAATGGGGTTCAATGATAATTATGGATCCATCATTACATGGGACTGATATTCAATGTCAACCGAAGGTGCGAAAAGAAAGAAGTACAAGGATGAGGGAATCAGTGACATATAGTTATATATGCATATGTGTGTGTGTGTGTGTATATATATGTATATATATAACATCACACTACAGTTACCATACATGTTGGAGGGCAAGTGACGTAGCAACTTTATCCATACATGTCTTGGAAGCAATGACTCCAGGACCTTGGATTGAAACAACAGATGATCAAACTCATGTCCCAGAAGTAACATAGAGTCATTTCTTTTACATGTTAATAACTTGTTTAAACCCTAAGTAACAATACATCACAGGGCTTCTTTTTCCTAACAAACTTCACGAGTAAAATATTACCTGTATAAGGAACTCCCGCAGCGTCCAACAGCGATTGGAGTGTGCCATCTTCACCTATTCCTCCATGAACTGTCCAGTGATCAACAATCAGTACCGAACTAGAAGCAAACCTTTTTATCAAGCATTTATTCAAGTTTAGATTAAGACACAATCACAACGCAAAAGCCCTAATGTCCAGTTATATAATGCTATCAAGATAACAAATGAAATCTGATTCTCCATCCAACAAGAAACCCAGTTTAGATCGACCAGCCTATCTGTAGTCTGTAGTATTTGAAATCATAGTGGGGGTGGAATAATGATTTCAGATTCAGAAAATAGTTGAAGATGATACTAACTATTAACAAGGTATCAAATTACTCAGCAATCTAGTTACTTTTAAATACCTGCAATAAAAACGGTTGCCCCATTTTCTTTAGCTTGCTTGATCCATTGGTTGAGGGAATATCTCTTCGGTAAATCATCAGATATATCAAACCCTCTGAACCAATCATGTTTCTTCAAGCCTTCAGTGAGTTCATTCATCACTTGACTCCGCAACCGAGATGTCAATGCTGCCCGGACAGGCTCAATCGCCTCAATGCATGCATCAAGAACTTCTTCAGTAGTATGTCTCAGCACAACAGAGTATCTGCACACCAAGAGACAATATTGAATCAAAAGAAATAAAAATGCAGAGATGAGAAAAGTATAGGATAACCAAGGATCAAATAGATGTTCAACCATCAGGCAATGCATGCAGCTCTGCATTACTGGCGCCCAAAATATTTAAGTTTTGAGAGAATAGTTCAAAAGATTTTTAGTGAAGATAACTCTGAGCATGTAATATCCCAATAGCTCCACTATAAGTACTGAATTTTCAGAATGAAAACCAAATTACAATAATCACCAAAATAAATCAATGCAACCAAAAAACTGATACATAATAATGAATTTGTTAAGACCCCAGGCTGTACACTACAAAATTACAAATGCAAAGAAACGATTGTTTCTGTTGTTATGGCAGAACGTTAATTGAACTCTGAGCTTAAGTTTGAAGAAGTCAGCATTGAGGAATGCGGCAAAACAGTTCAGCTGAATATTATATATTTTAATGTAGAAGACAAAAGGAACTGACGGTAAGGACCAAACTGTTCTTGAGTTCACTCCCGATTTAGTCGTATCAGAATCCATATCAGACGAGTACTCAGTTCTTGGGGCAAGCAAGCATGGTATCACTTCGAGCTGTAGCAAACAAATTCCAAATGGCGTCAGTTACACAGAAAACTTATATCAATAAAAATCAAACCAAGAAAAACTTAGTTCTAAGCTACACAGACGTGAACGACAGATATCGCATCAGGTAATAAACTTAAGTTATGAACTTTTGAAATCTCAACAACCACAAAAAATCCCTGGATTGAATACTTACATCATTAGATGCTTGCAGATTCAACCAAACATTAGTTCCACTCATGAGGGATACTTGGCGTTCTGAAGAGTCTCCACCAAAAATAACAAAAACTTTCCGCAGATCTTGATGTTTTGGGAATGCACTGTTAGTGTGTGAATATTTTGTTCTTAGAGAAGGACTTGATACCACACTGTACTGGCAAAGGCTTGGAAAACGCAAGCAAGCATGTTGGACTACAGTGCGAAGGATGTTAGAGTGTGAAAATCCAACCTGTACATGATAAGACACATAAGACATTTTACATGTGAACCAGGTGGCTTAGCCCACCTGGCCACTGGGTTCCTCACTCAAGTGAGTGACCCGGGTTCGATTCCCTCTGGGAACGAATTATGGGAGTTATAAGGAGGGCTTGGAGATTTCTTGGTGTGTTTGGGGACTTGGTGAACTAATCTAACTACTAACCACTAACATTTACCGATCAAAAAAAAAAAAAAAAAGACATTTTACATGTGATGAAGTTTATAGAGAACCTGAGTTTTAACATATGCATCTATTTGCAGTAAACCATGGATATTAAGATGGCTTAAATGTGAGACCTCAATAAGATCACATAAAACAAAATTCTAAGGAATCCAAAATATGTAACACCCTTGATCGTGAAATATGAATTCCTCTCTACCATACTATCTATCTGTTGTATATTCACAAAATTTTCCCACTGAAAGATGTAACCCAAAACACTATCAATGAACCTCATAATGAATGCTACAGCAACAAGCTTCTTTTCCACTTGAGTATAATGCAAAAAGATTGTTAAGTCTCATTAAACAAAAAATCACGTGGGTGAGAAATTTTTCAATATAGTCTCTTTCAGAATGAAGGTGCTACTTCCAACTCCACTTCAAAAGTGAAACACAAAGCATTAACTTGTGGTAGGACAAGGAGATAAAAGAAAATTATGATCACATTTGACAAGAATCAACTTCTGCATGTTGATGGTTTACAAAAATGTTCTGGCTTTGTCAGGCTTAAATTACATTTAGTAAAGAATAAGTATCGCTCTCTGAACCTTGATGAAGTACCTTTGATGCTTGCTGAAATAAGAAACTAGTTTGCTCCATCCCACTAATCTGGAGAGGAAAAGAAGATAATATTTTAACATGCGAGGAGAATCATAATATGCGAAATATTAATTAATCTCACCAAGTTAATATCAGTGAATACTATTGTGCCTGAGTCACACCGTCCAAATTTGTTGCCCGCAAGGTAATCAGTATAAGCAAAAGGTGGCAAAAACCAACCGTCGATTCTAGCAAAATCACGTAGGCCAAGTCGTTGAAATAATAAAGAAGCTCCTTCACGAATATTTTTAATGACATCTTCTGGAAACTGAGGTGGAGTATGGTAAGCTACCTGCACAAATTGCGAAGTCATTTAAACGAGTTTTGAAGTATTAGGAACGGTTCTATTGCATAACTTCTCTTGATTGTTAAGCACTTCGACATTAATCACTCTAACTTAGCATAAAAGCGAATTGCCCGCTCCTGAAATGCCCGAGAACAGAACCCAATTCCACCAATGATATGAAGAAGATTTAATGAACCTGAATATCATCTTCTACCTTGAAAGACTGCATAACTTCAAGGTAATTTTTTGATATGGTAATATCAAAATGCATTCATTTGAATCCAGAATAGAGACATTATTCAGTACACATGTTATAAAAATCCCTTTATTTGGACATTATTCAGAATATCAATACACAAAGAACATGGTTTTTACAATGAAAGGGTAATTCAACAGATCACAAAATAATAAAAAAGTGTTCAAAATGTACTCTTTCTACCTGTTGTGTTGGTAGATATTTCCGGCGATAATTAAAGATGATGTCCTTTTCACTTGAATCAACACTACCGTGCGAATGAAGCTCCACCTAGTTAGAGCCATGAAATTTAAGTTGGTGAATCAAAATAATCCACATTTATGAAGCCATCTTATCAATGAAATTAAATTTCCATTTATCATCTAAAACATAATAAATACAGAGAATGATACTGAAAACAAGTAGTTTACATATTCCATGCTCATTAACAGTCAGACTGTAATGCCGGAGCTTTGCTCTGATATTTCTGTTGAGAAACCTGAAGATACTTTACTGGATTAAAGAAACTGATCAATCAAACATATGAGGCATTCCTAGTCAACTATTTTAGTCTAATTGTTTTACTGTTTGAACAGATTGTTGATTGAGATTAAAGATAGTGAAAATTTGTTTCAGGTTTATGTATTGAAAATATCATGAAATAGACAAACATAAAGAGGCAATAAGAGACGACCCACTGGGATTAATGTCCATGATTATTAGGTAGATTTCAGATAAAATAACAGGACAGATACTTATTGATGAAAACAAAAAAAAGGCTGCTCTGTCCTCGTGACAGAGAAATTGCTCATCCAGTCATGCCTATATACTTGTAGAAGCAAGACAATGTTGTGTGGAATGGTGGTATATCATCTACATAAGCTAACACTTGCAACACTGCTTCAGATAGATGCAACCCCATTATATTGCACTGATATAATTACAACATCAATTAAAATACACGATTTATAAAACAATACTGGTGCATATCTATACAGGAACATGATGGATGCCACTACAAGAAAGTTTGTAATAGTAATAGACCTTGGCTATTACCTATTACAGAGATATTACACAGATTAGAGATGGAGCATATACCTCTGTCGGGAGTAAGGCAACAGGTTGGCAATCAAAACCGGAACCTACGTCAAGGACAATGGTTGTAAATTCTCTACCTCCTTCCAGAAAAATTTCTACAAGGACTCTATCATCAATTCCCTGCTAAAAAGTAAAACATCACTACATTAAATATCTACTGATTCCAAGATTTCAGTCTTAACATCATGGAAAATTTTAATTGTACACCCAGAATAGAATAATTAGGTTAAAATTTCCAAAATTTCCAACTATGTGAATATGATCAATTATTAGTTTATTTAATTCTTTTCATATGATACCAGTAAGTCCCAACCAACATAAGGTAATTCACAGTAAAAGCAAACTTACAAATGCATATTTTCTCCAGCTGTTAAATATACAAAAATAGATGTCAAGCCAATGTGCATGTTTCATGCATTATGATACCAAATTCTACTAAAGACGGTTGACAGTCGTAGTTTTGTCTTCTCAGACACTGCTCTTATCCATCCTTTAAGGCGATCTCTGACAGTTCAAAGTCTTAGTGTTGCCAATAATAACCATGTCTTCTCAAAGTTCAACAAGTTTATGAATGAGTGCAAAGTTGATGAAAGAACATACATGCAAAAAAATGGAGGAGCAAGAGAGCAATTACCTCAGATATGATTGCATTAGCTTTTGTGAGAGAATCTGCAACACCATAAGCAACTATTACTCCGATGCTTGATCCTGCTCTTGTTGGTTTTACCTGAAATTATAAATGAAAGCTGGGACTTTAAAAAGACGCTCATTAATGTTGTAGATGCAAGTCTCTCCAAATGATTGAATGCAAGAAACAGGCTTACCACAACTTTTCCTTTTTCGACATCCAGATGATTTTTAGTAAACCACAATGATAGCTCTGTTTCTTCTAATTCACTTCCCTGAAAGCAACTCTTCAAATGTCAAAGGTCCAACATATTTAAATCACATCAGTAATTCTCCAGAACCTCAAGAAAAAAATAAGCAGAAAATAAAAAATCAATAGGCCAAAAAAGTTGAGTTTTAACACCAACACAAAATTTAGTCTTGAAGTGGGAAAGAGTGCTAAAACTGGATATTATGAAACCAATGCAAGATGGTGTGCCACTACACGCTGTTGGTAAGATGGCGCCCAGAAGGATACCTGTACTAGGAAGCTGGGTACAGTAATAAATCCTTGTTTATCAAGCTCTGCAGAGGCACCATACTGCAAATAATCCAAATTAGGCAAAAATTCATATGTCAATTATTAAATTGGAAACACTAAAACAAACAATTGCCTATCACATTTCAGGCCTCCGGTACAATACCGTTGACCTCACCATCTCCAGACTATGTTCTTTAACACTAAAATACTTTACATTTTAAATAACTTTAGCTATATGCCTATACCATGTAGAAAGAGTGTATTTGGAATTAAAAAATTATATAGATTCAGCTTTCACCATACCTTGGCAACAAAGTGATTTAACCTCGTAATTATGAAAAAGTAGGACTCGATGATGAGAACGTTACCTTGTCAAATGCTCTCCGACATTCATTGGACTGTGTCCCAACAAAAGGAATATTCGATTTCTCCAATAGCTCCTGTGAAAAATTGCATTATATACAAAAAAAGCACAAATGCACAGTGAAACTGAATTAACAAGTTAACAGGTTTCTGAAGTCACTGCGGTCTCACTTGAATGCCACCGTCTTCACCAAAGCGACCATGTATAACAGGAAAAACTATATCCACAGAGGTGGCAAGGTGTTCAACAAAGTCAGACAAGGACTCGAAACCTTGGGCGAGGCTGCAATTGTAATGTTTAGTTTAGTGAGAAAACTTTGATCAAGAACCAGTGGAAGGTGACTGGAAATTCTTACCTTTCAAGTTTGAAATCAAAATCTGCAGGCGTGTTTGAGTATACCTGAAAATCATTCACAAGAAACTCAAAGACCTAAACAATAAATATTCCAAAGTAGCAAATGGGGAAGGAAACACCAAATTATCTAACACATAAATATTAAAACCCTGCAGTAATAACCTAAGATTAATGATGCACTTAAATTTTCTGCATTTCTCAACGCTCAGATTTCAATGATACAATCACCATAGTCTATTTCTTCTCTTTTTATCAGAAGTCACAGATTGAAGTTGAGTTCCTAGACCATCAAAATCAGGATTTTCCAAATTTGTTGGTAAATAAATGATTCCTTACGAAGAAACAACAGAGTAATCTGAATATCTCTACTCTAACCTGAGCAGATGATATGGCGTACGCTTTCAGATCGTAGTGAATGTAATAGCAGCTCACATGCAAATCATCTCCCTATCATAACACCAATATTAGCAAGAAGAAACAGAAAATTAAGTCTCTATCAGCCAAATTTTTAAAATAAAATAGACAAATTGCAGACCTGAATATGATCAAGCACGGACCGAGCAGAATTGAGTGAAATCCCACGCTCCGCCGAAGGACCACCGCAGATGAGTCCAACTCTCAAAATCCTACCTTCCTCATCGGCGGTACGGCCACTCTCCACCTTCAATTCCGTCGTTGTGGCGGCGGAATTTACCACTCCAACGCCTCGAAAATAACGCTCGCATTTTAAACTCCGAATTGGAAAGGCATTTGACGGAACTTCGAGAAAGCCGCGACGGCGAATTAAGGAAGGAATTTGCTGAAGCAGTGTGTCCGTTTTAGTAAGGAGGACGACGGACTTAAACGCGGCGGAAGAGGAAGCCATCCGAGCTGGGTTGGATTGCTGTCAATTCACAGTGGACTACCGGAGTCCGGAGGTGGCCATATATATATATATGGAATAGTTAATTACAGGTGAGTTCATTTGCTTATATGTCATCACGCATATGATTATTTCTGATATAGGAAAATATGTTCTTTACGCATAGTTTTGTTATTATTATTATAATTATAATTATTTACAGGAAATTATGTTTTAATTTATATGTGGAAGTATTTTAATTCTGTAAAAGGAAATAAGGTCGCATCATTTTCAGTCGGGCTGTCAACTAGTCGTTAAAAATGTATGGTTAATTTTGATTACACGGTACAACTAATTAATTTTTAAATGATTAAAATTAGAATAGATGATATTTGGTGTGTACTTATTACTTCTGTCATTAGTCTTCAAATTTTGCGAAGAATTTTATTTGAAGATAAATGATATCATAAAAATATTATAATTGAGTGTTATTTTATTTTAAGTGTGTGAAGAGTATTGTGAAATAGAAATAAAAAAAGAAAAGAAAAGATATAGTACATAGATATTGAAAATTCATAAATTCAAATACCTACCCATTTTCAATTAAAAAAAATATCTATAGATAGTATTTGCATAGCAGTTGATAATAAATATATTTTCCGTCCCAACATTTCTTTCACACTTGTCTTAAATAAATGTTCCAATATTTCTTTCACCCTAAAAATGAAAATAATTTTCACTCACAAAAGTCAATAAAGTATAAAGTTATCATTATTTTATTCAACTCCACTCTCACATAATCTCTTTTTTCTTAAATGTGTTCATCCAAGTGTGAAAGAATTCCTGGGACGGAGGTAGTGTATAGTGATACTTGAAAAAGAAAAAAAAATTATGAACTTATATACGTATATATGTGTGCATATTTGGCCGGCGGGGGCGGCCTTTTTTTTAACTTGTGTGTATGATAACTTATTCTTAGACAATATACTAAAATAACAACCTAATTGGAAAAGAATAAGAGGGGGGAGAATCTTATTAAGGTGGAGATGATGATATGCTTAATATTATTATAGGATAGAATTCGAAATAATAGCTAAGAGAAGAGACAAAATCGGTACCATGACAGAAAATAATCAATTCAGGTGGTTGGAGTTTCTTCTTTTTTAATTGGGGACAAAAATAGAGCAATTAAAAATGAGGCAAGAGCATAAAAGCCGGACTCAAACAAGAGCCATCACAAGAACCAAGCAGCGTGAACTGAAATTCACTTCAAAGAACACACAAACAGAGTGTTATTCAACAAACATACATACAACAAAGATAATATCAAGGTTAAATGTGAAATAATATAGGAAGCTTATCAAGTTTATCCCTTTTTCAGCTAAATGTGTTTGAATCGAATAATTGGATCATAGATTCACAGTAAAGTAGAACTGGTTTCCTATGTTCCATAACATTTTGAAGACTTGCCTCAGGTCAGATCGTCCTCCTCGAGCTCCTTCGCCTTTATACTGTCTTTTACCCTCAATAGGAGTGTGGTCCTCAAAGCATCCTGTGGAACAATATGCAACTTTGACTAACCTTAAAGTGTAATAATTGGGGACAAAAGATTGAAGAGACATCCTTCTCAAGAAAATAGAGAATTTATTGTCTCAAGTGATATGCATTTTTTTTGGAGGATATGAAAAAGTATAAAAATTCTGTAATAAAATGGAAAATGAAAACATATTTTTCGAAAACATAATAAACAAACACATTTAGTTTTGGAAACCAAACAAAGATTTTTGTTCCACAGAGGCAGTAAAAGATTTTGACTTTGTTAAACTTGAACATTATAATCTAAGGTGTTTGGCAGGGACATTTCTTTCTCTTATTGCATAATTTCTTCAACAAAACATGAAGTGGATAACAAAATAAAGTTACCAGTTTGGTTATGCTATCAAACTCCTTGACTGAAACAGTGAATTGAGCTGCATCTTCCTCATCAAATGCAGCGGCCAAATCCTGAAAAGAGCACAACATCCTTTTAGACGATATACTTGTCAAAGCAATGTCAAGTACAATTCCTGGATTCAAACAGCTCTTACAACATATATCGTAAATCTGTTGACAGAAATGTTTCAACAGCTAATACACAACAAACTACTTACTATTAATAGTTTGCACTCTCGAGTTCGTGAAAATGTAGGATCCAAGTCCTGCATCAGAGGTTCAAAATGGGGTGAGCAAATCCAGTATGAAGTAACACTTATAACGAGAGTAAAAAAAAAAAAAAAAAAAAACTTGCCTGATATTTTTCTAGTGCATTGTTTATTGCTACAATATCTCCTTTACATAATTGGCAGATTCCAGCATTAAGAAGATGTCCTCTAGCTCCATATTTGAGTAAATTATTGTTCAGAGAGTAGCGAGCTATCTCTTCATATATCTCAATTGCCTTTTGGTACCTATCAAGAAGTAAATCACTACTAATAGATATGGATTCATATAACATAGATGTTTCAACTGGTGTAAATTTTTCTCCTATGGTCGAAAAGTTCAGAATGTGCTAGTAGGTGACTTATTCCAATTTGTGCAACTCATCGGTTCCACACTCAAGAAAAATGAATTAAAAGGTGGGGGGGAGGTGGGGGGGGGGGGGGGGGGGGGAACCATTGGGGGTTACTTACTTCCCTAATTGTGCAGAAAATTGGGCAACCTTTTGCTTGCACTGACTTGCAGATGTATTAACTTCTTCTGTCTGAAAAAGGTCAGCAGCCCGCTCAAAATAAGTCATTGATTGGTCAAAATTCTGTTCCTGCTCGTACAACTCCGCAATTTCCTAAAATATTCAAACCATATCAGCCACCATTTTAAAAGTCTACCAGCTCCCCATTTAAAAGCCTCTATAAAGATACTCAGGAAACTTCATGAAATATACATTACAACAATTACTCAAAAATCTTCATGCAATATTTGTTTACAACAGTAGCAAACCTGGAGACATGATGGATGCTACTTGACGTAGTTGGAGATAGAAACGAAAAAAGTCATAACTTATAGAGTGATAATATACTTCTATGCAATTTTAAGTATTTTAGTTCTTCTACTTTACCTTGCAATACCTTGCAGCCATGTTGACTCTGCTCATTTCCAAATATATATTTACTGCTTGATCTAAACATGATATAGCTTCTGCAGAAAACAAGACAAAATTAACACAACAATTTACAGAATTTACTGGCTACCTTCACACGTAAATGCACAAGCAACACTTCCTATTCTCCGTTAGTTTAAAGAAACTCAAACATTTAGCATCCAGAGTCCTTTAATACAGCACTCACGTTTGGGAGAAACTTTCTTATAGCAATTTGCACTATCCACATAAGCGCTGGCAGCTTCGTGCTTATTGTCCGCCTGCAATGAGATAAGCTCTTCATTTCCACAGCCCAATTGCATCAAACAGAACATTAAAAATGAAAGAAAAATCACTACCTTTAAGTTACAGTCGGCCAACTTGATATAGACTGTTGCAGCTCTGTCCCCTGAAGACCAACAGCTTTGTAAAATTTATCAAATTACACCTTCTAACATTGAAAGATTAGAGATATGCACATCCAATAATACGCACAACTTCTTTTTTACTATAATACTAATGCATAAAAAAGCATCAATGCATACTTAAATGAACACAAGTTTCGCAGCTGCACAATCATACTTAGGGTTACAAATCTACTATGCAAAACGATATTCACAACTAAAGACTAAATCATATTAACAATCCAGAGTTGGAAAAACGACAAAGTTAAACACTATTTCGCTAAAAACACTGCTAACTTTCAGTTACACAACGCAGGATTAATTTATATTTTGGGAAAGAAAAAAGGCCATTAAAATCGATGATAATAAAAACAAATACTGCAAACACAAGTCAAAATACTCACATGATTTAGAAAGTTTAAAGGAATTGGCGGCTTTTTGGTACAGATCAGCGGCATCCTCGTACTTGGAGCCAAATAAACCCCAACCTTTGATTTTCTTCTCCGCTTTCCGCTCGAATTCCTCAGCTTTCGCGATATCTTGATTTCCCATTGATTGCTACGATCGGAAGAAAACGGGTCGAGATTTGCGATCGGAGCTTTGAATTTTTGTACTGTTCGACTTGGTTTTAAATTTTCTTATTTTGAATAAATTAACTGAAGTGAAATTACAATACAATGCCGTCAGATTCTTCTGTTGAACCTTTTTGACCGAGCCTATGGTGAATTGTCATTTTTAGACTACAAATTTTAGGGGAAATTGTAATATTAGTCTCTATCTACTGGACTTTGTCAATTTCGGTCCTGTACAATTAAAATTTTCAATTAAATTCCAATTTTTATTTTATTTCTTAATTTCAGTTCCGAAATTTATAATCTCGTCGATTTTTACGTGTGTTGTTCACACGTGCAGTCACAATTCACTTTTTGACTTTGTTTTTTTTTTAAATGATGTGACATTGGCCTTTCATATTATAAGGTCAACATTATCACGTTAAAAAAATTTAAATTATTATATCAGAAAATCGAGAGTTGCATAAAAAAGTTCAAAATTTCATACATTAGTTTGTGTTTCAAACTCTCAAAACAACATCTAAATATTGTGATAGGTAGCTTTGGAAAAAAAGTGTTTATGTAAGCTGTTATAGAGTTTAAAAACACATCATAAATGTCGTAATTCAATAGAGTCAACCAATTTAGCCTTTAGGTGCACTTAATGTGTCAGCATAAATATGAATACTACGGCGTGTATGCCTGCTTGACACACTCAACTATTAAGTATAAGTTGTAATTTATAAGCCATAACTTTTGTGTAAAAGTCCAGTTAAAATTATGCAATAATGAAATAATCTAGTAATGTTTTTTTTTTTTTCATAAATATCTGAATCCACTAACAAAATTGATTAGTTTGGTTTTCGTTTATTTTGGAAGAGTTTATGTCGTTAAGTCTAAAAAAATTATTATATCTGAGTGTCAAGATTACTAAGATGTTGGTATCTATATTAGAACATTAAAAAACAAATCAATTTCTTATTTTATTTTTCTTTAATTATAACATAACCTCAACAACCATCAAAATTCAAAATTTCAAATTTAAAGTATTTTATTGATTATATGATGCTAATAGATGACGGTTTAAAAAAATTCTACATATTTCATAATTTATAAAATTTAGTATATGCATTTTTTATATAAAAAATATACTCAATTTTCGACATACTCGGAATTTTTTAGTGTCCCAAATAGAGCTTTTAAATGCTCCACCAACTAAAATATACTACTACAATTTTCATGACAAATTATGAATGATTACAGAAAATTAAAGGATGGTTTTTAATAGCGTAAATAATTAATTTAATTATTGTTTTCTATAATCGGTGTTTTGAAACTAGGGGTGTGCAAAATACGGTCTAAACCGAATAAATCGACCAAACCAAATCGAAATATAAATTTTGGTTCGGTTTTCGGTTTATGGTTCGGTTTACGGTTTTGTAATTTGAATTTTTTTTATTTCGGTTCGGTTTACGGTTTCTACGATTTAAAAACCATATAGACCGAACCGAACCGAAATATTTTTAATAATAATATATTATGTATATTAATATTCACTAAATAAATATTTAATAGCTTATATTCTAATATAATATAATAATATTAATATTAGATAATTTAGATTCACGCATAAAAGACTTATGTTGATTTGTGTTTTGCATAAAATACTTGAGGAGTGGTGTTTTGTGTTGATTATATTTTTCAAATTGTTGCTTAGCTTTTGAAAACTATTATGTTAATATTTTTATTGGATTATGTAGTAGGGTTATTGATTAATCTTTGCTTAAATTAGTATTTAAATGTTGACATATTGTAAATAATTAAATGAAACATGTGTATTGATTCAAAAAAAAATTAAACTGATTTAAAAAAAAAAAGTGTAAAAAATTTCGGTTTGTACGGTTTGGGACCGAACCGAACCGAACCGAACCGAAATATTTCGGTTTGGGACCGAACGGTTTTTTTTAATATGGTTCGGTTTTTGGTTTATAAAAAAATTTCGGTTTGGTGTTCGGTTTGACTAATATGGTTCGGTTCGGTGACCGAACCGACCGTTGCACACCCCTATTTGAAACTATGATATAATAAATTCATTACTAATCTATGCTATATTAAAAAGTGGCATGAGATTGAGAAATATTTTTGAACCAATATATCCTTCCCTATTTTTTTCATGTGCAATTTAATCTGGCTAATCTTGACGCTTCAACTCTTTCCTCTATCACCCTACCGCTCCAACTTTTTCTTGTTACAATTCATTATCTTCTCTTTCCTCAAACAAACTTATACTGGAGCTGGAATACCGACGAAGGGAGGTTAACCTCTATTGAGGACAACGACTCACCGGCTTGCGGCGAACGACCAACACACTCACCCTCTCTCCATCCCCTTGCCTTCATCCGATCATCTACCTACGAAACTATCGGCAATCGTCCGACCACCGCCACCACACCGCGGCCCCCCGCTCATTTTCCCTCCATCATTAGCTACGCGATCTCTCATGCCACTTTTCATTTGTTTCGCTACACAATTACAAGATTGGACAACGACCCTCCTTCACCTATCCACCACTCGATCACCTTCTTTTGGAAGGTTGCTTCCATACACACCACTTCATTGTTTCTCCAGGGTCAGTTGTACTTCTTAATTTTTGAATTCTAACATTCTTAAATTATGTGGACTGTTCTATTAGAAATAATTAGATTGAATTCCTGCTGGGGTTTCAGGTTTTAGCCATGACCACAATGTGTTTGATGATTTGCTTCAGTGGGTTAGGCGCTGCCTCAACATATGATGATCCAAACTGAGTAAGATTTTTATGTTTTCGCCATTGTGAATTAAGATGTGAGAGTGAGGCTTACTATATATTCCTTTTTTTCCTCATACAACATCTCTTTTGATATGTATGTAAATAAGATTTATGTTTGAGGAGCCAACACTTGGTTTCTTAGGTCTTTCTCCAATTGGGATTCTTTATTTGTATTTCATATATTAACTATGCCTATCATTGTTTATAACGAATTAAACACTTTTTGTTCCAGTTTGACATTGTCCGACTAAATCAATGGTTGGGACTTGAAATCATGTAGATTTTCTTAATGCTTCTGCTACATATGGGGGGTAATTTATTAAATTTCATTTTAGTTTGATTCTTGGTGTTTTCCATTTGGGGTTTAGCTGGGTTTTTTAGAGACATGATTTGTCTCATGACTTACAGATCTAATCTTTCATATATGTCCCTGCGCACTGATGAGAATAATAGATTTGCCATCATAATATACTTGCTACGTATTTATCCATCTGAATCTTCTTAATTCCGCAGGAATGGTGGTTCATGATCATAAGAAATTTTGATCTCCATTACTCAACAACATTTGTGGTGGAAATAAGTAATTCCCAGCTAAGTGAAACATGTAATTGTGATCTGTTTGGGAATAATTCATCCTCATTTACTTAATTTTGTAGCATCAATTTATCATTTTTTAGATTTAATTGTTATTTTTACCAGGGATTTTCACCGATTCTTTTTTTTCCTAGAAGAGCCAATATTCATAATAATCGTTATTGTGACTATCATAAGAAATGATAACTATTTTTTTTTCTATTTACTTAAATGATTTTGTTGGTTCTTTCTATGAGGGGTATTACAAACCTCCTGCTGGTTTTTATTTTGAACTAGACATGTTGCCTATAAAAATAATAACGCTGATGATGGTTCTTGACTATAGGATGACATGAAACTTATTGATTGCAACGTTCCTGAGCGTATTGATGATTTTGTAGTTGATGCTAACTCCATTGAACGCTAATAGATGATACCCATCTTTGCATACACCATGTATTTTGACACAAAAGTTGGACTTCCATGTTAATTTTGATAGAATATGAGTGCTCTTTGAGCATTTTTGTTAATTTTGGGGTGTGACCTAATTCTCAGTATTTATCTTTAAACGAATAATTGGTGTTGTTTCATTTTGTGCCTATTGTTCATCTTGTCCTTTTGCCTTTTCTTTTAATTTTATTTTACAAATTAGACACAACCCTCTATTGATTGGTTTATTTACTATACTACCAAACAATTGTTTTTTACTTGCAGGAGCCGCTTTTTATGGAAGAAGATGTGAAGTTTATATTTTTATTTATTCACCTTCTTCTGCTTATATCCCATAGTCAATGGTTGTTTCATATTGCATTCTCCATCGATTATATATCATGTTGCATTTATCATAAATATTTTTGTCACAAGTACATCATACATTCGTCAATACATATTGCGTTTCAATGCTTATTTGTTGTTTGTGTTATATTTTTAATTAACTTGAGCGAGTAGATTGTATTTTCACTATTTTGTAGTTTGAATCATCTTCATGCTTGATTTTCTAGAGAGATATTCCTGGAATTTACTTAATGTTCTTGAAAACTCTCTTATTATCTTTTTTTTCTAATATTTGTTCTAGGTGACTTAGGCTTCTCTGATGATTCTAGTACCATGTATAAAGGTGCTGGAGAGAGTGTAAATGACTTGAATATTATTTTATTTGTACATCTTTGGTTCAGGATTTCTTCCACGAATTAGCTTAGATAGAAGCAACTTGAATTCATTTTCTGCATTTCGATCCGATTCTCTGAACGATAAGGTACCTTTAAAGTTCTTGATTGTTGGCATTCTGCATTCATCATGTAAATAATGACTCATCAATCATAATCATAAATTTTTAGCATTAGAATTTCAATCCACTAATAGTTCAGTTTCACTTTTAAATTAATCATCTTCACACATAACCTGGACGTCTCCATCATCCTCTACCTCATGCCCTTAATATTTTTAGTTTTTAATAAATACTATTTTAAAACCTTAACTTATATCTATCTTTACGTTGTACATATTGAGCAATAAAATTTTCATCCTACAATCTTTTCAGTTACATTTTTCCATCGCTTTAATTTCTTTAACTACTTGATGTTTTCCCTCACATACTTGGTTGGTAATCAAAAGTTGGAGCATAATTACAAAAAGAATCAAAACATAAGAGACATGTTTAAACTGAAGTTAATTGCCTATTAAAAATGTCCAAGTTTTTCTTTATTTCTTTCCGTTCTCATTCAAAAAGTTTGATTAATTGGTGTGGCTTTATATGCTAATGTTTGCAACTAATTTATGTTATTGTCTTTAAGATTAAACATTCTGAAGCTCAAATTTAACATGGATTGATTATGACCCCTTGGATTGTTAAGCCTCTGTTACTGTTATAGTTGTTGGATTAAGAGGGATACCTCATTTACAGATATGCAATCTCATTTTGTATTCAGTTATGTGAATAATTGAAGCATTTTGTAGAAATAGTTTTATTTTTTTCCTTAGTATATTGGGGTTGGATGAATTCATTAGTTCATTCCCCTCTTTGTATGATTATTTTTCGTTTGGTAGCCGTGGATTTTTGCTTAAACGTAATTAAATTTTATATTTATATAGTTATTTTTGCACCCGGTCAGGACACATTCATAAATGCGAAGTTATTGAAATTTGTTTGCTGATTATAGGCGTGTTATAATGGGAGAAAAAATGTGTTGGTTATTAGAAGGGCTCAATAGCACTATTAGGGCATAATAAAAAGTTTTAACCCATATACATATTGATTGTGACATGAAAAGGTGGTCCATCTATCTTAATCTTAAGAAATAGTATTAAACGTCTCAGAGGATTAAGAATATGCTTTTCAAATTATAAGCTTAAGGGAAGAATTATGTCTCTATAAAACTTATTGCCCAGCTACAGGGCAGAACAATATAAAGTTTATAAGATTGTGATTGAGTTCAATTAATCGCTAATTGTTTCTTGCTGGTTTTGGGAAAATTCGTACAACTAAGAAATACTAAAATTATTTCTCAACAATTGGGGTGCCTTTTTTTATTTTTGCATTATTTACTTTTAATCCCTTTCTGATGTGGCCCACTATAAATATAAGAAAAATGGGTCTAATCAATAACAAATAAAAATTAAAAATCATTTGTTTAACTAACTTAACTCTCTAGGAAACCTCAATAACATAATTTTGCTTCAAACATTTAGATTATGGAAAAAAAAAATCTATCAGAGAGTTATCATTTACAAGGACAATTGGGCCATCAAAACGAGCAAAATAAACAACAACGTGCAACGCACGTTACACTTAACTAGTATTTAAAAAAATGTCAGTTAGTAAATAATTCTTTTAAAAAAATCTCGTATATACGTATATACACACATCAATAAAATTATAAATTTACGGGGCCAAGATACTAACATGACTCCGTCCCTCTACCTCAGAATATACACAAATTATTATATAAAATATTCTGCGGATATAGGATGGGGAAATAACCCATATTAAAAAAACTCGCGGATCTTGGCCGAGTTGGGTCAGTTTTGTAAAATTTTCTCAAAATCTCGCGCAAGTCAAGTTTCAAGATTTTCGCTCCCAGTTTGAGTTACTATATGGACAAATGCATGTTACTGAAGGGCAAAATGTGTGTTACTATTAGACTAAATGTTATTTTTTCACCATTTTTTATATTTTTATACTGAATTAAATATGTTTACATAGAATATAAGAGCTAAATGTGTGTTACTATCTATTCAAATATTGATTTTAACAAATATTTATTTATTTTAAAAAAAATAATTATTTTTACATACAATTACACGTGTAAGGTATTGAAAAATGTATTACTATAATAACATAAATGTCTTACTCGATGGATAAAGATGTGTATGCACAAATACATAAAAGCACACTTGCATGTTGTGTTACCATAAGGACAATCATATGTTACTGTAAAGTAAATGTGTGTTATTGTTGGAGCAAATATGTATTAATGTTAGAGCAAATGTGTGTTACTAGTGGAGGAAATGTGTGTTGATGTTAGAGTAAATATATGTTACTGCAAATGTGTGTTAATGTTAGAGTAAATATGTATTACTATTGGAGCAAATGTATGTCAATGTTAGAGTAAATATGTGTTACTGCAAATGCGTGTTAATGTTAGAGTACATTTGTGTTACTACAATTTACTATTGGAGCAAATGTGTGTTAATGTTAGAGAAAATGTGGTTGCTGTAAATGTGTATTAATGTTGGAGCAAAAGCATGTTAATGTTAGAGTAAATGTATGTTATTGTTTGAGCAAATGTGTGTTAATGTATGTGTAGTGTGTAGCCCTTAATTCATAAATATCATGCATTAGTGATAGCTTGGTTGAATTCAAGAGATGTGGGAACGGGTGTGATCACATCAGTGGCAATATTTGTTCAAGATGGCAGCTATAACAGAAAGTTGGTTACAAAACCAACTTCCAGCTCAAGTGCTTGTTGGTATGGACTTACACACTTCATATAGTTCGTTTAGGTGTTTGTTTGTTCTAGAACTTTCCACAACTAACACTGTCTGTGGGAAGAAGGAGGATTGAAGGAGATCAAGATGGCTGCAGGAAAGTTTGAGATAGAAAAGTTCACTGAGAAAACGAATTTTGGGCACTAGAAAGTGAAGATGAGGGCTTTACTGATACATCAAGGTCTGTATGATGTCTTGAAGGAGAAAGTCGAGGTTGCTTCTGGTTCCAAACCAGAAGATCAAGCTAAGATGATGGTCAAGGCTCATAGTGTTGTTATTTTATGCTTTGGTGATAAGGCATTGAGGAAAGTTAGCAAGGAAACCACAGCCAAAGGAGTCTCTATATGGTGAAATCCTTGGCAAATCGATTGTACATGAAACAGAAGCGGTATGGATTCAAGATAATTAAAGATTAGCCAATCTTAAAGCAGTTAGATGAATTTAGTAAGATTTGGATGATTTGGAGAACATTGATGTCAAGATTGGAGATGAAGATAAAGCTCTCATCCTACTAAGTGCTCTTCCTAAATCATATGACAATTTCAAGGATACACTGCTATATGGAGGCAAAGAAGAGATTACCCTTGAAGATGTACAAATTGCTCTTAAGTCTAAGTTGCTACAGAAGGGTGTTGATCAAAATCAATCCAGCACAGGAGAAGGACTAACTATCAAAGAAAATCAAAAGAAGAATAATCACTTCAAGAAGAATCCAGTTCATGGGAACAAGAAATTTTAGAAGAAGGCTGGAACTTCTCAAGAATTAGAAACTAAGAAGTGTTTCCATTGCAAGGAACCTGGACACTTCAAGAAGCAATGTACCGAATGGAAGGAATATATATCCAAGTTCAAGAATCATCCTGCAAATCAAAGTAATCAGGCAAATCAAGTAACTGACAAGGTAAATGATGCAGGCTATGAATCCTCGGAAGCATTATCAATAACCTCATCTGAAGTAAGATTTGAGTGGGTACTTGACTCAGGCTGTACATTCCACATGAGCCCTATGAGAGACTGGTTTACAGATTTCAAACACCAGAAGTGAGGATCTGTTTTATTGGGAAATGATCAGGCTTGTAAAGTGAGAGGTGCAAGATCCATTAAGCTCAAGATGTTTGATGAAGTTGTAAGAACTCTATAGAATGTCAGGTATGTCCCAGAACTTGGTATTCTTGATTCCATGGGTTATAAGTTCCAATCTGAGAATAATGAGCTGACAGTATCAAGAAACTCTACCATAGTTATGAAAGGGTTAAGGAGAAATGATTTGTATTTCTTGAAAGGAAGCACAGTAACTGGTAGTACACATATCACAAAGGGCTCATGTGAGTGAAAGGGGGCTGCAAGAACTGTCTAAACATAATCTACTAGATGGGGATGCAATCACAAAGCTGGTGATATGTGAGCATTGCATCTATGGAAAAGCAAAGGGGTTAAAGTCCAGTACCAGTTTACACTCCACTAAAGATGTTTTGGAGTATGCACATTCTGATCTATGGGGATCAGCAAAGAATCTCACCAAGAGTGGATGTAAGTATTTTATGTCCATTATTGATGATTTCTCAAGAAAAGTATGGATTTGTTGGGGTTATACGTGAAAGTATGTTTTTACTTTGTATAACCTATGTATTAAACTCTTATTTATGAGAATTAATCTTTTATCACTGTTGTTTTAAATATGAATGAATGTTATATATGTTTATTGCAAACCGTTCAATATATATAGTACATATTACATTGTAGTTGATGTGGTGATACCAGATCACAAAAGATCACATTAACAGTTTCTTGTATATAAATGTACAACTTCACGACCTAGGTGGAATTGAACAATTCACCGTGAAAGGTTGAAGTGTAGTTCTCAGATTGACCTGTCTTGACCAAGAGATTGCACTAGCACATTTTGTATGTGCTGAAGAGGACCTACATAGAGGATAAATTCTTCTGTGTTGAAAGATGAAGAATTAGACCTTAGTGGTTGTTGATTTCTTAATCTGTGTCACTTAAATAGGATTGTGTGTGATTAATACTTGTTGCTTTGATTCATGTTGGGTGAGAATCATTGTGACTTCGATACCTTGTGTTTTGGGAAATAATATTAGTTATACGACAGTTGCTAAGATTTAATACAGGGAAACATGTGCATGTACATCTTGTGTGATTTGTCCCCTTGGTGGGCTCGGAAGTTTTATCATACCAAATCTTGCAAGTGGAAAATTAGTTTTCCGGTATGGATAATAATGTTGAGCTGTTTTTACTCCAAGGCACAAGATATTAATTAATTTAGAGATATTAATAAGCACAATTAATTGATGGACTAAATAATCTTAAACACGGGAAATAATAATCGGGAGCTCATATTATCGTAATATGGATTAAGATGAATAGTGCAATATTAATTTAATAGTGGTATTAATTAATATTAATGGGCTGGATTATATTGTGGCTCAATACTAAAAATTCAGAAGCCCGTTGGAGGTCCAATCTTAATTCTCCTAAAGGCCCTTCAAGTAGCCCAATAATAATAAGGTGATTAAAATAAAAGAAAAATATTGTTGCCTAATTTTCCCTAATAATTAAAAAATAATAAATTTAAGGGAGAAAGATTTTCTTTGAATTTTATTATGAAATGAAGATAAGTATTCTTGAATACAAGATTATTTCATTAAATTCAAGAAATCTCCTACTTGGCTATTTATTACTCCCTCCGTCCATGAAAAATGGGTTTGTTACTTTTATCACGGTTATTAAGAAAGTTGATATAATATGTAAAAAGTAAGAATATTGTGTCAAATCAAGTACAAAATAAATTATTTTAAAAATGTTATGTGTGTGTGTTGAAAAAGTAGATAAAGTTTATACTTACCATTTTAGGCAACATGACTATTTTTCGTGGACGGCCCAATAAGACAACCAGGACTATATTTTGTGGACGGAGGGAGTATGTGTTTTTCAAAAAAAATTATAAATAGAAGAGAATCAAGATTTTGTTGATTTTCTTGAAAAAATATTATGGAAGATATGTATTCTTGGAATACAAGATTATCTCATAAATTCAAGAAGATCTAAATCTAGGATTCTTATCTCTTAATTTTCGAAAATAAATCCATAAAGGAGTTGAGATTTTTGTGGAATTTTTATTTGTGGAGAAAAGAATATATAGGATATATTCAAGATTTCTTGGAGATCAAGAAAGAGATTTTCCCCACCCTATTCCAAGCACAAATTTCGAAAGACCCTTTAATTATAAATAGAGGATGGATTTTTTTCATCCCCGTGTACAATTCCATGAGTTGGAAAAATCAGCAACAATAATTTTTTTCTTTATTCCTTGTTTTATTAAATTGTTCGTTAAGCACTTTGATTAGGCGTGAAATTGTTATGATTTATAGCTCGTTTTGCCCGTGTTTTGAGTAAATTCGATGAGTATTTAGAGTCAATTGAGTACTATTTTTATAAACTGATGAATTTGCCTCTTTGATGCTCATAGATGGATAGAGGGCGAAAAATGCAGTTCGTAGGACTTTGAATCGACTCAAACGGATGCCCGGATGAGAAGATATTGAAGAAATACGAAAGATATTAGTTCGTGCAAAGAAAAGTATCACTTGGCTTAAAGAAGGAGATGCTCGAGCACCACCGCTTTAGCAAGAGGAGGATCGAGCGCGTCTTAGGCTCTGGAAGACAAGGTGCTCGACCAGGCTAAGGTCGAGCAGCCCCATTCGACCACCTTACCCATTCGACCAGTCCAACTCGAGCACTTGCATTCGACCACTAGATTCATTCGACCACTTGTGGTCGAGCGCCCCGCTCGACCAGTCAGGGGTCGAGCGCCTTGAACGCTCTAGAAAGAATACCCGCTCGACCACATTGAGGTCGAGCACTAGCGCTCGACCACCACTCGAGCGCACGATATTTTGGCATTTTTCACCCATTTTCGGCTCGTTGCTTATAAATACCCGGTCTCAAGCTCGTTTTTAGACACCCTTTGATTACTTTTCATATTTTGGCATACTTAGAGCTTGGTAGAGAGATTTTGGAGAGTTTCATACTTGTAACCGAGGTATTGATCTTACGAATTCATAGTTTAGCTACTTCTTTTGAATCTTTTTGTTTAATCCTTTCGATCTTGAACCTTTGAGACTTCAAAACCCCACTTTACCAGATTTATTGAGATTTTAAGATATTCTTTTGTTTATGCTTTCCAATGCTTTTGATTATTCAATTATGCAAATGTTCATCGTTCTTGTGATTATTTTCGTTATTTCAATTACCATGTTAGGCTAGAACCCTTGCATGCTTGGGGTAGGATGAACTCGTAGAAGTAGGATGTTAGTACATAATTAGGATAATTTGTGATGTTTAGTGCTAGTTCTTTTAATTAATCGAATTCTTAAAATAAACCCTAGAATTATCTTGGAATTGAGTACGAAAATTATTAGAGAGAAGACGATCTTATCACTCTTTAATAATGAGTAGGCTTAACGATAGGGTTATAAAAGGGGTTTATAATCTACCAGTTTATCTAGAGAGGACGACCGCATCACCTTGGGTAAATAAGGGTCTCATTAATTAAGCATAGTCCATATAACTTGTTTAGTGGGTTGTGAAGTAGGTTGATATGACAAAGTATTAGGGTTAATTCTTGAGTTTTTAATCTTTCAATCTGGTGCTAGATTAGGGAAGTTGATTGCCTAGTTTTAGTACACTTAGGATTAATACTTGCACATCACGGTTATTTTAGTTGTCGTACCAGCTCCGTTAGTATACGTAGGGATTCCTATCCTGAGCATCATCATCTCATATTTGATTAAAACCTAAGTTATTTGTTTGATTTCATTATTTGCGTTAATAAAAGTAGACTTTAGAGTAGTTTAATTCCATTTCTAAAACTGAACATCCACTCATATTAACTACGACGCGTAGATCTCCAGGGCTCTATTCGCATACACACCCTCCCTTGGGTACGATATTACTTGATCTCTATACTTGCCAGTACTACAAGGAACCCATACGCTTGTGGGGTAACTACTAGTATAGCTAGTATTCTGCGTTCAAGTCACACTTCCCACCGGTGAACGAGCAAGGCTAAAGGGAAATACTTGAGAAGGTTTTTCGGTTGATAGGATTAATTAGCTTGTCCCGTTCTTCTCAACTGTTCTTTCGGTTGATAGGATTAATTGCATAAACTCCTAGATATTCCGCTATAGGACTTTTACGTGAATTAAATCATATGCGTGATATTATATGTTGTTGGCAATTATTATTTGAATTAATTAGGATTAATTTTAATGCTAGTAATAATTATATTTAAATTTGTATTTAAATTTCATCCCGAATAGATCCGGGCAAACGAGTTTCCCCAATGGGATTTACATTTTGAAAGACAAATCTGAAGCATTAGATAAGTTTAAAGAATGGCTTACTGAAGTTGAGAACTTAAGTGGAAAGAAGCTGAAACATCTAAGGACTGATAATGGTTTAGAGTACTTGTCTGAAGAATTTAACAATTTCTGCAAGGATAGAGGAATAGTAAGGCACAAAACTGTTCCTGGTACTCCACAGCAGAATGCATTGCAGAGAGGATGAATAATACCTTGCTTGAAAGAGTGAGATGCATGTTAAGCAGTTCTGATTTATTAAAGAGATTCTGGGGTGAGCTTGTGGTTACATCAGCCTATCTCATCAACAACTTTAAAGTTCAAGACTCCAGAAGAGATATGGAGTGGCAAGCCAGCTAACTACAAGATGTTGAGGATTATAAGATTCCTAGAATATACACACATCAAACAAGACAAACTGGATCTTAGAGCTGTCAAGTGTGTATATGTAGGATATCCACAAGGAGTAAAAGGTTATAAGTTGTGGTGCTTAGATGCTGGAAATCAAAAGTGTATCATCAGTAGGGATGTCACTTTTGATGAAGACACAATGCCATTGAAGGGATCAGATTCTGGAGGAGCATCTAGCAACTCTCATGGAGGAGGTACTCAGGTTGAGGTGGAGCATCTAGTGATCCATGGCCTATATGATAACCAAGAGGAAATTGAAACTGGTGTGATGGGAGACTCCGGAAGTGATACTGATTATAGTACTGTTGATAGGCGAACAACCGAGCAACAAGATTAGAAATAAAAATATTAAAATAATGAGATTAAGAAATCAAGAATGAAAATAATAAATAAAGAGGACGACCAGCAGGGACGACCTTAGGAGGTGAGCAGCTGGGTTTGAAGATCAAGATCAAGTAGGCGAGCAGCTGGTCATAGAGGCTAGGAGGCGAGCAGCTGGTCATGAAGGGCACAAGGAGGTGGTGAACAACCAGACCAAGAAGACACAAAGACCCAACCAGAGGCGAGCAGGCGAGCAAGAGGGCACCTCGGAAGATCATTAGAAATCCCAATAATTAAGCATTACATTAGGAGCAAACAAGTGTTTTAACACTTATCATTGTGTAAAGATGTAATAGCTTAGGAATTAACAAGTGTCTTAACACTTGTCACCATGTAAATAAGGATGATTAAGGAGGTGACACCTCCTACTTGCTTGTACCTCTATAAATACCCCTTCATGGGATAATAGAAGGAGGTTACTTAATTTCAAAAATAAGCAAAACTCTTGCAAATTTCTCTCTCAATCCCTACTTATAAAAATTCAGCTTAAATCTTTGATTATATTCTTGTTTGATGATCTTATAAGAGTAGAACAGCCACTAATTATCGATTTGGATTAAGGTCATCAACAATTGGCGCTAGAAGGAGGGTTCGAACCTCCGTCGGTTGAAGAATTGAAGGAATTTCTGGGAAAATTCGCCGAAAACTGCAAAAATCCGGCAAAAAGTCGCCGGAAACTGGAATTGAGAAGAAGGTTTTAGTGTTTTAGGTGGTGTTACACAAGACCTACAAACTTGAATGCATGCATGTGTGGATAAAGGTGTGTAAACAACCAAATCCTTACATGCAAGGCTAGTTGTTTCTAGGTCAAAACATCCACAAAAACAAGATCTTCATCAAAGAAACATCAAAACTCGGAAAATGGTACGATCACAAGATCATCAAGAATCAAGCAACCACCCGGCGAGCAAATCACGAACTAGGGTATTGTCAACGGGTGACCATGCAAGAACGGTGCGAGCTACGTCCCGGCGAAATGTACAAGTCACTATCGATACTCTTCCCCCGGAAGTAGAAGCATTAGCTCAAAACCCGGGGGAATTAGCAAAAACAATCGCCATTTTGCAATCATTGCAACGGCGACAGGAAGCTGCCGGACCATCGAGAGCCCGGGAGGCGAGCAACCGGGCAGCAAGACACAAATCCTCTAAGACCCCGGAGGCGAGCAACCGGGCAATAGAGCAAAGAGCTAAGCAGAGAGAAGACATAAGGGTAGAAGAGGTAGATAGTGGCCAGGCAAGGAGAACCAAAGGCAAAACGCCAATAAGTGAGCGACTCGGGAGCCGAGGTGAGTCCACATCAGGAGGGGACAGGGAGTCGAGCAGCAGGGGCACAAGGAACCAAAATGAATTCAGGAGGGAAGAATCACAGAGGAGTGAGGAGCGAGCATACCCTGCTGCTCGCCCCTCAGTACATGATAGACTGAGGAGGTCAGCTTTTGGCCGTTTGGGTCCCAATGGGGCAAGCAATGTGGCCCGGCGGATCACACAGGAGAAACGTCCCCTTAGCAAAGGACTGCATCGTGAAGAAGGCCTCGAGCCAAACCACGATGAACAGCCTTCTAATGGAGGAGCGCCTCCAAATGAGTGGCTTGACCTCAAAAGAACGATCAAAGAAATGAAGAAGCAGTTAGATGCTCAGAATGGTGGTGGGACCACAGTACTTCCATCATCACCGTTGTCCCCGGCAATATTGAATGCACCCGTTCAGAAAAAAGTACAATTCCCAGCTGTTAGTTTATATGAAGGGATGTCAGACCCGAAGGTGCATTTGTCCAAATACACCGACTACATGATATATGTGAAAGCGTCTGACGCGACGCAATGTCGCAACTTTCCGTTAACTTTGGGCGACGGCCCCCACAGATGGTTCTCCGCACTTGCTACTGGCTCTATAAGCTCATTCATGCAACTCAGTAAGGAGTTCCTGTCACATTTCTCCACAGTTGGATCTTACCTAACACAGAGACATAGGCTGGCAGATCTGAAGCAAGGAGACGAGGAGTCTGATAGAGCTTTCCTTGAAAGGTTCGACAAAGTCCTACTGGAAGGAGAACCAGTGAGTGAAGACACTAAAATAGTGGCAGTTATGGCAGGGCTCAAGAAGGGAACAGATCTGTGGAAGAAGATGCACCTAGCTTTCCCTAAAACTTATTCTGAATTCAGGCACAAGGCTGGAGTATACATTTCGATGCAAGAAACCCTGCAGAGAGAGCTAGGAGACAAGACTGATACCAAGAAATCGGGAAAGAAGTCAGGAGGGGAGTACAAAGCCCCTAAGAACATGAAAGCTTTCAATGAAGGTTCTGAGCTGAAAGAGAAATTGAGCCATGTCTTATCCACATCAATAGAGGCTGTATACAACAACGTAAAAGATAAAGACATGATGTCAGAACCCCAAAAAATACGACAAGAACGTGGAAAGATGAACCCCAACAAATACTGCGCATATCATCAAACCATAGGACACTTCACAAGCGAATGTCGGGACCTCTTAAAGCAGCTATGGAGGTTCTACGAAGAGGGAAAGCTGTCAGAGTCTGTGAAGCGACAACCCGGAAAGAAACCAAGGGTGGCAATATCCTCCGGCTCGGAAGATGAGGAGAGTGACGAACAGCCGAGCAGGAGGGATCAAAAGAGGAAGAAGACAATGACAGCACCAGTCGAGCCCGTCCGAGAAATCCTAATGCTTGAGCAATCCGGGGCGGTAGGGGCTGTTCCGACGGGAGGCCACCAGTATCCAAAAGAAAGAGAAAGGCAGATTTGAGGGCAGTAGCTCAGGTCAGAGAAGTCGGGGTAAACCAAGCAACCAAGAAGACGGGGGATCTGGTGTTCTCCGAGAAGGACCTAGACGGGGTACTCACCCCACACAATGACTCGCTAATCATCTGTGCTAATATCATGGGAGCCCGAGTTCACCGTTTGCTAGTGACGACGGGGTCCTACACGAATATCATATTCAAAAGCACATTAGACCAGTTAGGTGACTGTGAAGAGTATGTGAAAGAATGTGATCATAAGATAGTAGGGTTCGGAGATGCTGTAACTGTTCCTTTAGGTTTAGTAATATTGTCGGTCGAACTTGTATCAACCGAGAACCCCGAAAGGAGACTGACTAGAATGATAGAATTCTTAGTTGTAAATCAGCAGTCTGCCTACAACGGGTTTCTCGGTCGACCTTTTATAAATGAATTCAAAGCGGTTGTTTCAACGTACTACTACTGTCTTAAATTCCCAACTTCGAAAGGTCCAGGTACAGTTAAAGGTGATCAGAAGAAAGCTCGAGAGTGCCTTCTGCAACTCCAACCTAAGGATAACAGTGTGTCTATCATGGACGAGCAGCCGAGCAGCAGGGCTGAGGATGAACCTTCTGTGTTAGACGAAATCATGGAGTCCATCGACACAGAAATGATGGAAGTGGACGACCAACAGGGCGAGAACGAGTAGGAGGGCCGTGGCGAGCAACAGGGAGAAGAAGTTATACCTGAACCAGAGAGAGTAAACGATATGGAGCCAAGATTGGAGGCGGAACCCATGATCGAAGATGAACTCAACTTGGAAGGTCCGATAATTGATCCTCGATGGAAGAGCTAAAAGAGGAAAGCAACCCCGGTTGAGGAGTTGGAAACAATAAAAGTTGACCCGAATAGAGAAGACTTGGAATTGTTCATTGGATCTGAGCTCCCAGAGCCATACAGATCCAGAATGAGCGAGTTCCTGAAGTCCAATCTCGACGTATTCGCATGGTCGCATGCAGATATGGTAGGCATTAGTCCTGAGCACGCTTGCCATAAGCTAAATATTGATCCAACTAGGAAACCGGTGAAGCAGAAGAGAAGGAAATTCGGACCTGACAAATATGAGGCGCTTGATGTCGAAGTAAAGAAGTTACTTGATAATGATCTGATCAAAGAAGCTTTATGTCCTCGATGGGTAGCAAATCCAGTGTTGGTAAAAAAGCAAAATGGCACGTGGAGGTTGTGCATTGATTTCACGGACCTGAATGCTGCATGTCCCAAAGACAACTTTCCGCTACCACATATTGATCAACTGTTGGATAATACGGCAGGACACGAACTTCTTACCTTCAAGGACGCATTCGCTGGATATCACCAAATACCGATGCACCCAGACGACCAAGAAAGCACGGCGTTTTACACCAACAAGAACCTGCTATATTGGAAAAGGATGTCGTTCGGGTTGATCAACGCAGGAGCCACGTACCAAAGACTTGTTAATAAAATGTTCAATGACCACATCGGCAGGACAATGGAGGTGTACGTGGATGACATAGTTGTGAAAAGCCCTAGAAAGGAGGATCACTTGGAACATTTGACACAAGCATTTGAGATTCTTCGAGCTTATAACATGAAGCTAAACCCGAAGAAAAGCAACTTCGGAGTACACTCAGGAAAGTCCCTTGGGCACCTGGTTAGTCAACGAGGCATCGAAGCAAATCCGTCAAAAGTCAAAGCAATCATGGACATGCAACCACCAAGGTCGGTCAGGGAAGTCCAGCGGCTAACCGGATGTTTGGCAGCTCTGAACAGATTTATTTCCAGGTCAGGAGACAAATGTCGACCTTTCTTTGACGCCATCAAGAAAGGACAGTTCCAGTGGACGAGTAATTGCCAACAAGCGTTTGAGCAGCTAAAATAGTATCTGAGTGACACTAAGACTCTATCAAAACCTGTCTCCGGAGAAAAACTGTACCTGTATCTCGCCGCATCTGAGGTGGCAATCAGCTCAGTCTTGGTTCGGGCAGAAGGAAAATTTCATTTGCCGATCTATTATGTGAGTCAGGCCTTACATGAGGCAGAGATTAAATATTCACCTATGGAAAAGTTGGCCTACGCATTAGTGATGAGTGTAAGAAAGCTACGACCATATTTCTTTGATCACCAAGTGGAGGTTCTAACAACTTTCCCATTAAGACAAAACTTGCAAAGGCCTGACACTGCTGGTCGCCTCCTCAAGTGGTCACTCGAAATAAGCTAATTTGGAATATCTTATGCACCTCGAACAGCAATCAAGGGACAAGCGTTAGCCGACTTTATAGTCGAATTAACATTTCCTCAAGATCCGACGAGAGGTCATAATCATCCATGGCACATGTATGTAGATGGGTCATCAAATAACACAGCAGCAGGAGCTGGGATATTGCTAATCAGTCCGGACAGACAAGTGTTCACCTCAGCGGTCAGGTTCGAGTTTATGGCAACAAACAACGAAGCTGAGTACGAGGCACTGATAGTTGGTCTGCGTCTGGCATTGGCCGTGGGGGTCCGAAGAGTCCAAATCTACGGAGATTCCCAGTTGATAGTCAATCAAGTCCGTGGGGAGTATGAAGCCAAAGATGAAAACATGGCATTATACCAAAAGATTGTTGCTCACTTGGCTTCACTATTCGAACAAATTTACATCGAACAAGTGCCAAGGGACAACAATGCACAAGCAGATGCACTTGCTCGATTGGCTACCAGTACGGGACCGGCAGAGCTTATAGAAGTCACAATAACAAGAATTTCTAATCCATCCACCAGTGACTACAAGATCAACCAGGTTGAAGAAGAATTAACAGAAGAAGATTGGAGAACGTCAATATACAAATATCTCAGGGACAACGAGACACCCGAAGACCCACAAGAAGCGGCCAAGTTAGTCAAACGAGCAGCAAGATTTACGATCACGGAGGGTCAACTCTACAAGAGAGGATTTTCACTTCCCCTACTAAAGTGTTTGGCAAGGGGGCAAGGCCAAGAGGTACTAAAAGAAATTCACGAAGGAGTTTGTGGAAATCACGCAGGAGGGCGAGCACTGGCATACAAAACAGTAAGGCAAGGCTACTACTGGCCAACTCTGTTACAAGACGCGATCAAAATCGCAAAAACATGCCACAGGTGCCAGCTGTTCGCTCCCAACATTCATAAGCCGCCAACAGAATTAATCTCAGTGAATAGTCTGTGGCCATTCGCAAAAGGGGGATAGACATCATAGGACCTTTCCCAACGGGAAAGGGGAATGTAAGATTTGCAGTAGTGGCCGTAGACTATTACACAAAATGGGCTGAAGCTGAAGCACTAGTAACAATAACACAAGAAAAAATGATCAATTTTATTTGGAAAAGCATAGTATGCCGGTTTGGAGTTCCACAAGCAATATTAACCGACAATGGAAGACAATTCGAAGGAAAAAAAAGATTTCTGCAAAAAAATGGGGAATTAAGAAGCATTTTTCGACACCCTGTCACCCTCAGTCAAATGGCCAAGTCGAAGCAGTTAACAAGATAATCAAGCATATCTTAAAAATTCGACTGGTAGACAAAAAAGGCAAATGGTCAGAAGAACTATCTGAAGTACTTTGGGCATATAGAATATCACATAGAACAAGCACAGGAGAAACACCATTTGCTATGGCATTTGGTACGGAAGCAGTTATACCTATAGAGCTCAAAGTACCAACTGAAAGGATAACCGAGTTCAATGAACAGGAAAACAACAAGGCACTAGCTGCAGAAATGGATCTGATCGACGAAAAAAGAATCTCGATAGAAATAAAAAACGAGATATACAAGAGAAGGATTGCAAAGTACTACAACTCGCAAGTAAAAATCAGGGAATTTGAAGTCGGGGATCTAGTACTCCGAAAAATTCTAGCAACACCTCCAGGTGTATTTGGACCGACTTGGGAGGGCCCGTTCAGGATAACTCACAAGTGGCATAACGACACGTACGACCTTGAAGATATGAAAGGCAACTCGGCCCAATACACCTGGAACGCGGCTTTATTGAAAAAATATTATCAGTAGCTAGGAGGCTAATGTGAAGTTTTCCATATAGATTATCATGTGTATTATCTCATTTGTATTGTTGTATTGTAGTAAGATTGATAAAATTTTCAAACTTTTTTGACAAAATCTTGTAAAAGCAGAGACGATTATTTGTTGTATCATATAACTAAGGAAACAAAAAGGCATTAAAGCCCAGTTGTTCGCCTAGCAGGAAAGCTGCTCGCCGGAAGACAAGCAAGTGCTACGGGCACAAGTCCAGAAGGAGGCGAGCAGCAGGGTTCTTGAAAACCAAAAGCCCAACTGATCGCCCCATAAAGTAAAGTTGCTCGCCCAAGACACTAAATGCATAAGCACAGATATGGTGGAGGCGAGCAACGGGGCATTAAAGATAAAAAAAGGGTCAAGTCCTAAAAGGCCAAAGTGACCCATGTATAACTAATAAACAAAAGTTTGCAAGAAAAGTGTTGAACTTTCAGTAATGAAAGAAAATACTTAAGCAAAAATAAATAAAAGGCGAACGAGTAAAGGAAGTACGATTTCATTCATTAACACCAAAAATTACAAAAAATGAATGTACAATCATCATCTTACTACATCAACTAGAGAAACAAAAAATAAAGGGTCTTCTAAATCTCAGAGGCCGGAGGAGCTGGTGGTGCCGGGAAATTTTTAGTAGGAGGGGGAGGTGCATCCTGGTTGGTCGCCGCTGGTGCCTGCTGCTCGCCCATGTTAGCAGAGGTACTAGTTTCACCGAGGAGATTTGGAAGGATGGGGCTTAAAGCATCAAAAATAGTGGCGTCCTTGCTCACCTCAACCTTCTCCCTCGGAGCTACAACTTGAACATCATCCTTAAAGATGCCCAAGTCTAACCCCATCTCCCCTAGGTCGGCAACGGGGATCTCAAAGCCAGCAGCAGGTGGGTTTTCGAGGATGTAATCCGCGAAGTCCTTGACGGTACTAGTCATTACGTCAAGACCGTTGTCCAAGGCATACTTCACGGATCGGACACAATCTGCGTACGCACAGATGTAACCGAGATTAGTGTTATCGGTCACATCCTGCACGTACGTGCTGTAAGAAATAGCTCGTCTCTTCTCCTTCTCCAGCTGGTCGACATGGACCTTCAAAGACTCGACCCGCTCCACCAGGCCAACCCGCTCAATTTCCAAAACTTTGAGACGGTCAGTAGCAACGTCCAAGTCCAACTTAAACTTCTCTGAAGCATTGGACGCCACCATTTCCCGGTCCTCGGCAGCTTTCACCTCCCGCTCCCAAGTATGCTTGGCTCTCTTGAAGTCAGCCTTCAGCTTGGCCAGCTCTTCGTCCTTCCTCCTC
Source organism: Ballota nigra (assembly GCA_947034835.1). Taxonomy (NCBI): domain Eukaryota; kingdom Viridiplantae; phylum Streptophyta; class Magnoliopsida; order Lamiales; family Lamiaceae; genus Ballota; species Ballota nigra. The sequence continues at coordinate 68,220,570 of OX344720.1, read as the reverse complement.
AGTTGGGCATCCCGGTCTGCCTCAACCTGTTCTATTTTCCGGCCCAAGCTCCGGTTTGTCCTCTCAAGCTCAATGGCTTGGTCAACGACTCTCTGGGCAGTGATGGCTTGATGACTTGCATTGTAACCCAGGAGGCGAGCGTTATCACTGAGAGACTGATTCTACAAGATTTCTTCACCGGTTTTCATCCAGGAGCGGGGAACAAGCTCCGTAGCCCGCCGAACATGAGAATCCTTGAGGTCAGAATAGGCAGGGGCCGACTTCACACAACTAAGTTGGTGAAGTACTCTAGAGCGACCGAGATAATCATCTCTCCGGTACCTGCAAAAATAAAGAAACATTAACAAAAGGCAGCATATCCAGGGAGGCGAGTAGCCGAGCAGAAGGGAAGTTACTTACTCCCTCATCTTCACTGGGTCATAGCCCAGGTAGGATCTGTCAGGTGAAGAGCCCATTCGGCCGGCGACCATCGCATCAGTGACCTGCTGCTCGGTCACCTCCTCTACGGGCGAGGATCGAGCAGTTGACTTGCCCACTTGAGAGGAACCTTGCCCCTTGGTCCGTTTAGAACGGTCGTCTTCCTTTCTGGGGGCAGTTTCCTTGGTTAACCTTTTCTTCCCCCGGGTGTCTCGGGGAGGCGAGGAGCGAGGAGGTGGGCGAGGAACTGGGGCCGGTGCTTGAGGAGCCTCCTCTTCATCTTGCGGTCCTGCTCTCAATCTGATTAAGGAGGTGCAAGGGTCGAGTTTCTTCTTCTTCGAAGGTTGGTTAGCCGCCATCTGTTTAACCCTACGAGCAAGGAGGTGATAACTTCTTGGTATTTGAGGAACGGCTACCATTACCCTTTGAGCTGAAAACAAAAATATAAAAATCAAGGTAAGATAAAAGTATAGAGGCGACGACCAACAGGGAAGCGACGACCAACAGGTAAGGAGCGAGCAATGGGTAAAAATTCAGAAATAACCAAAATGGATAAATGAAAGTTTACCTTTGGGGACCTCCGCCTGTGCTTCCAAGTGGTGAGCGCTGGTGGTAAGTTGAGCAAGTCTCCGGCAGTGCGCCTGTGAAAGATGGTCTATACTCCGATCCTCGATGTTTCGCAAAGAGATCAAAGCGAGGACGTAAAGGAACTCTTCACTCAGCTCGGGATGTCCCCACTTTAAGATACGCGGACCTGCAAAACAAGGAAGAAAAGAAATTAAAATTAGTTCACCTAAGGCATGATGAACTAAAAAAATAAAACCTACGCCGAATTTTGCCAAAATGCATAGGGGAATTTATACGCCCTAGTCCTCCTGAGAAATCGGAAGACGCCCGCCAATCGCCGCCGATGAAGAAAAATTATTTGTGCCAACTTTTAACTTTGTTGGGCACTCCCTCAATCAGCTTCACGCCGCTGCGGGCTTTAAGATAATACCACCCAAGACCCTCTTCGTGGACAGCCGAGGAGATCATCATTGCATAATGAATCTCTACTTTGCTAATCTTATTTTTGTAGCCTTCCAGTCCAAAGAGTGTGATGAAGGCTAACAAGGTACTCCATCCATTTGGGGTAATCTGGGTGATCGCTAGATTTATATCTTCCAAGAACCGCCCAATCACCGGATGCAAAGGAAGAGAGAATCCCGTGTTGAGAATGTCTAAGTTGATGGCAGTGCAGCCCGGAGGTGGGTTATCAGCTCTCTCTCCTGGTTGGGGGGCGTACAAATGGATATCATACGGAATACGGTAGCGGGACTGTATCCGGACCAGATCTTCTTCCGTAACTACACTTGCTACCCTTCCTGCCATATACAGAGACTCTCGGGCTTCCATGATAGGCCTTGGCGGAGTAGGAAACGTGTTGTGATAATTGTTGGCGTAGTCGATCCAATCTTGCCTCCGGACTACGGCCTTAGGGATGAGGGATTCGGGACTTGGCCTTGTAACAGGAAAGTTTATCTCCCGAAGAAATTCCCACGTAATTCCCAACTGCTCGCTCCTAGCCTGGTGCCCACTGCTCGCTCCTATATCTCCAGGGATACTCATCTCCTCTATCTCAGCAGCAACGTCAGCGGAGTCTTCGCCCAAGTTCGAAGAGGTACCTTCAGGAGGTGAGGAGCGAGCAACAGGACCTTGAACGTCCTGCTCGCCCGAGCTGTCCACAGCATAGAATTTGTCAACAGAGCGAACAACCGAGCTCGCCTCAGAGCCTGTATCCTCATCGACGAGCAGGGTCCTAGGGTTTTGCCCAGCTGCTCGTCGGAGCGAGCGGCGAGGAGCAGGGACCGACGGTTCAGCTTCCAATGGTCTTTTCCACAGGTTTCGTCCAACAAATTCGACGGATAGGGTATTACTTGAGGATGGAGATGCCATTTTAGGAATTTTCTTTTAAAGAATTAAACGAATGGAAAAATAAAGAGGGTGATATTAATAAGGACGTATTTCAAATAAAAATAAGGATGAAAGCAGTAACACGGCGGTGACATGGCGGCGGAACGGCGGCGATGCGTGAAATTGGCGGAAATCGCCAAGAAAAAGAGAAAATTGGAGGAAAAATGCAAGGAATCGAAGAAAGAAAATAAAAGAAACTAGAAATTCACCTTTTTAATCGAAGAAATCGACGAAGAAGGAGAGAAAATCGAAAAGAAAAGCTTAAGGATTTTTTGGCTATGGAGTTCTCTGTGAGAATTCGTGAAAAAGAAAGAAAGAAGAAGAAGAGAGCTATTTATAGATATGGATTCGGGGGTGAAATTAAGAGAAGTGAAAAATTGAGGCCCCTATACGCAATTTTAGGGGCGCACGCGTGGGCGGCCACGTCATGTCGCTTCGTATTCCGCGCCTCGAGAAACGAAACGACGCTAGATCAAGCGTCGTTCCCTGTTGCTCGCCTCCTGTTAAATAATATAGCCTATCCTATAGTTTGACAAAGAAGGATAAAATTTATCCTTATATGCCAAACTAGGGGGCATTGTTGATAGGCGAACAGCCGAGCAACAAGATTAGAAATAAAAATATTAAAATAATGAGATTAAGAAATCAAGAATGAAAATAATAAATTAAGAGGACGACCAGCAGGGACGACCTTAGGAGGCGAGCAGCTGGGTTTGAAGATCAAGATCAAGTAGGCGAGCAGCTGGTCATAGAGGCTAGGAGGCGAGCAGCTGGTCATGAAGGGCACAAGGAGGTGGCGAACAGCCAGACCAAGAAGACACAAAGACCCAACCAGAGGCGAGCAGGCGAGCAAGAGGGCACCTCGGAAGATCATCAGAAATCCCAATAATTAAGCATTACATTACGAGCAAACAAGTGTTTTAACACTTGTCATTGTGTAAAGATGTAATAGCTTAGGAATTAACAAGTGTCTTAACACTTGTCACCATGTAAATAAGGATGATTAAGGAGGTGACACCTCCTACTTGCTTGTACCTCTATAAATACCCCTTTATGGGATAATAGAAGGAGGTTACTTAATTTCAAAAATAAGCAAAACTCTTGCAAATTTCTCTCTCAATCCCTACTTATAAAAATCCAGCTTAAATCTTTGATTATATTCTTGTTTGATGATCTTATAAGAGCAGAACAACCACTAATTATCGATTTGGATTAAGGTCATCAACAAGTACATATCAACTTGCAAGAGACAGGGAAAGAAGGACCATACACCCTCCTGTCAGGTATAGTCAAACTAATTTGGTTTCATTTGCTCTATGTACAGCTCTTGAGGTGGAGGCTTATGAACTAAAGACCTATTAAGAAGTTATCAGTTGCAAGGATAAAGAAAAATGACTAGTAGCTATGGAGCAGGAACTTTTATCTTTGAGTAAGAACAATACATAGACTATTGTGGACAGGCCAAGATATCATAAACTTGTAAGTTGCAAGTGGAGCTATAAGAAGAAACCAGAAACTATGAAAGGAGGTGGAGTCAGATACAAAGCAAGGTTAGTAGCAAGAGGTTTTTCACAAAGAGAAGGAATAGATTACAATGAAACTTTTCTCTTGTGGTTAAGTATTGTTCCATTAGGATTCTACTAGCATTGGTGGCTCAGTTTAATCTAGAGTTGCATCAGATGGATGTCACTACAACATTCTTACGTGGTGATCTAGATGAAGACATATACATGAAGGTTCCTAAAGGGGTAACGGTTGATAATTCTGATTCCAAGGCTTGTTTGTTAAAGAAATCATTGTATGGGTTAAAGCAAAGTCCAATGCAGTGGTATCTTAAATTTGATGAATACATGCTATCATGTGGTTTCTACAGAAGCAGGTATGATAGTTGTATGTATTTTAAGAGAGGTTCATCATCATGCACTTTTCTACTGTTGTATGTGGATGATATGTTAATTGCTAGTGAATCCATGGAAGGAATTGAATATGTTAAAGCTCTATTAAAGTCAGAATTTGAGATGAAGGATTTGGGAGAAGCCAAGATGATTCTTGGGATGGAGATCAACAGAGATAGAGTATTGAGTAAGGTGAATCTAAGCCAGCCTACTTACTTGAAGAAGGAGTTTAACAGATACAACATGAATAAGTGTAAAGATGTGTCTACTCCTGCGAAATATGACTGACGTGATCAAAGAATATTTATTTTAATTAATCTTGGCCTCTCATTTTAAAACCTTTCGAATTCAGGATTAATCTCAGTCACACGTCAGAGTAACTGTTTGATTAAACATCAAGAGAGAAGCCATTTGAAATTTCTTACGTCTTCAAGCACATCTTGCACACTGAGTTTTCTCTCACTCACTCTTGCAAATTCATTCAATTTCAAACCTTCTTTTCTCAAACTCAAATGGCTTCCTCAGACAATGTTTGGATTGTGGTTAACTACGAGTCTGTAGTCCAGAACAAACAAGTCCACATCAAACAGATCATCGCCATGGACGGACCTTGCTTGTAAGTGGAGCAGATCAAGCCTGTGTTCGAATGAATTTCTAAAGTTGGTTAAAGACCTATTTCTCTCGGAAGCCCATGTTGGTGGTACCCAAGGCGGTGGTGGAGGTGTACATAAAGATGTACTTCAATGATGACGGTGAATTATTCACGAGGGTGACCGTAGATGTGCTCAAGGGGAAGGATGTGAAGGGAAACCCCATTTTTTAGTAAGAAGAAAGAGAATTTGACATCAGGGCGATGGTCAAGGACGTGTTTGCCCTACCCAACACTAGCATCAACCCAACGACGTATCAAGAGAACAACGAAGGGGTATATTTGGAGAAGTTCTCAAAGTCAGGCTCGCCTAATTTTCATGCAAGGATCCATAAGGATACGTTCAAGCCTGAGTAGAGGGCTCTTGTTGATGTAGTCAGCAAGATAATCATGGGCAATGTTGGCTCTCATGAACAAGTCAGTCGTGATAAGATCAAGATCATGGTTGCAATAATTGACCAGGCTGGGGTCAATTGGGAGGATTACTGCCTGGATGCACTGGCGACTGAGGCGAAGAAGAAAGTGAAGTGTGATGAGAAGAAGAAATATATCACCATCAATGGGTGCTTTACTTTGGGGCAAAGCTGTCTATGCTCATCGCTCATGCCTTCCCTGAGTGCTCCTTCGATATGGAGATGGATCTTCCTGTCAAGAAGATCATGTTCTCCACTAAGAAGGACACTTATTCTATCTTGGGGCTGGCTGACCCAAATGCTCCTCAGAAGGGCAAGAAGAGGAAGGCTGAGACTAAGTCCAAGAAGCCTACTAAGCGGAGCCTGCTTGAGGAGGTGGATGACCTCATGGAGAAGAGTGTGGAGGTCGTCGAGGCTGCAGAAGAGGAGTCGGAAAGGTTGAAGGAAGCTGAGAAAGCAGCTGAGGCTGAGAAGGTGAAGGAGAAGGGGAAAGGCAATGAGGTGGAAAAGTAGAAGGCCAAGAAGATCAAGCTGAAGGGCGTTGCAATCAGGGAGCCCATTGTGGAGAAAGGGACCAAGAAGGTTGTTCCTGAGCCTAAGGTCTCTGACGATGAGACAATGGTGGATAGTGTCACCATTCGCAAGCCAAGGACCCATCAAAGGTTGAGGAAGAAATATCAAAGTTCGCTAGTCAGTACGATGGGAACTCTGAGCCTGGTGGAGGAGAGGGGCGCTGATGAAGGTGGAAGGGATAACTCTAACCTTTATCGTGTCAGGGAAGTCATTAGCTCTGCACCTCTGTTACAGTCTGACCCTAACCCGAATAACCCTGAACTAACACCAGCTGAACCTTCCAATCCAACCGACCCTGAACCCAACCCCAAAGAGCCAACTTAACCCACAAACCCCTCTGAACCTAAACCCAACCCCACTGAACCGCAAATATCCCTACCTACACTTGAAGACTTCCCAGTCACTGCCTCAAATCCCAAACTCCCCACAACTTCCCAACCCTCAAATCCCAAAGAACCCATATCCAACCCTGAAAACATTACCCTTAAACCGGAGGAGGAGGAGGAGGAGGAGGAGGAGGAGGATGATGAAGATACCTCCCTGCACATCTTTGAGAATATTATTCGGGAGAGGGCTGATGAATGGGTTGTTAAGTGTTTCCCAGGACTCAACCGATATCCAACTCTGAGTAATCATGTCTCAGACCTGAAAGCATGGCTGGAGTACAAGCAGTCCAACATGCAGGGTCAGAGGATGATGGTGGAAGCTAGATGCACGTACTTCAACATCACCAGCTGGCTGGAGATTCTAGACATAGAAGTCTTCAAAGGGTTGGTTGAGAGGATGAAAATCATCAAGGATGACCGTAGTTTTAAGGACACTCCTAAGAAGAAGAAGGATAGGAGATGAGGATGATGATGGAGAGGATGGTCAAGATGGTCAAGGCGAGAAAGGTGTTGATGCTTTCGCCGCTGAAATTGATAGGATGAGCTGTGAAGGCACGAAGGCTGGAGCTCAGGGAGAAGGTGAGAAGTAAACTGGGTCCAAGGGTGGACCAGTTGATGAGTCCAACAAGGTTGGATCATCCGCCGATGAGGTAACTACCGATGAAGGGATTCCCTGCCCTGAGACACATGTGGAAGTTGATAAGGCATCCAAGGAGACACCTAGTTTTGACGGGTCATCCTTTGAGGAGGACCGCCCTGAGATTCGAGTTGGCTCAGTTGGGCCTGACAAGCAGGCAACTGAGACCACTCCACAACTACCCTCAGTGCATCCTGGAGAGGAGACTGAGCCGGCAGGGGCTGACAAAGGAAAGCAGCCAATGACTAAAGGTGAGGAAGATAATGTCCAAATCACTGATGTGGCCAAGGGGACCTTCACTGATATCATCACAGTGAAACAAGAGAAGATGGATGGGCGACTTGCTACGCTTGCAAACAAGCTGGACGTGTTTGAAGATAAATAAAGCAAGAAAGTCAAGACCCTCCAGAAGTTGTACAAGTGGATGAAGAAGACCCTTGGTGTTGATCTCGTCTGGAATAAGTATCAGGCCAGACTTGTTGGGATCAACAACACCAAAGTCATGAGGATGGAGCAAACTCTGAAAGCTGCATTGGAGACGATGGATAAAGAAAGAAAGGTTGCGCTGAAACTGACGAAGAAGGTGGTTAAGCAGGTCCTGAAGCAAACTGGAGTTAACACTGAGGCTTTCCTTACTAAGGCGGTGGAACAGATGACTGAAAAGTCTTCTGAGTTGTTCACCAAGGCCATCTCCGAGCAGTCTGAGGCAATGATGAAGAGGCTGACTGAGACTGAGGGCACCCTAAAAGAGTCGAAGGAGGAATTTCAGAAGAAGATTAGGGTTGGTCGTTCTCAGTTGAAGCATTCCGGAGCTGGAATTCAGACTAGTATGGAACTAATGAAGGAGCACTTAAATGAAGTCCAATCTTTGACGGCCTTCATTGTTTCCAATCAGGATGAACAATTGAAAGATGCAGCGCCAAAGTCCAAGGCCAATGATGATGCCAAAAAGGGGGAAAGTGTGAAGAGGAAAAGATCCGTCCCTGAGGCAACCACAACTGCAGTCCAATCCACTCCGAGGAAGTCAGTCAGGTTAGCGGCTCAGGATAATGATCCTTCGCAACAACCAAGACCCCCACCTGTTCCTGAAACTTCAAAGCACTCCCCTATTGATGCAAGGAAGAATCATATCACTTACTATGGTGATTAGGTTGCAGACTTATGTTCTGAGGCTTGGGGAGTAGCTCTTGAAAAAGAACTGAAGCTCAGCACTGGGCTGAAATCGCACTGAAGGAGAAGCAGCACATTCAGGAGAATAAGATCGAAAAACTGACTCAAATCACTGAGATGCAGTAACAAGAACTGAATGATGTTGTGTTCAGCTTGCTAAGGAGGAAGAAGGGGAAGTCTGAACCGAGAAAGTACAGAAAGGTTGCAGCACCCAGAGCAAGGAAAGATCAAGTCCCCAAAGAGTCTATAGACAAGCCAGTGCTCATTAATTCTTTCATCTCTAAGGCACTGAAGGAATTTTGGGAGGATGCAAGGAATGAATTCATCAGGTTATGGTATGTGGTCAAGAAGTGGGGCGACACTGAAGATATCGATGTGCACTTCACTGACTTCATGGTGGACAACCATCCTGAACTGTTCAAGCTGATCGTGGATGAAGCTGAGAGAGCCAAAGTCCAGATCAAGGCCCCTGAACTGATCATTCGCACCCCTCCCTACGTGCCAAACTCAACAATGTATGACTCAAGGACGATCATGAAGGAGGTGCTCAAAATAGCCAAGGCAGAAGGGTGCCTGAATCAGTTTAAGAGGGTTGAAGACCTGAAGGAGAGAGATTACTCTAGCTATAGCATCAAACTTGAGATGCATAGAATCTGATGTACCCCTTTTGAAAATTATAATAAATAGGTTCATTGTAACACTGAAGAAATATATCAATGAAATCTATTACTTTTGCCCACAGACAACAACTCATTGTCTTTTTGGCTATTCATTTAAATTCTGTACTTTATCAAGAACTGCTCTAATACTAAACTTTTATCTTATAGATATGATTATTTCTACTAAGTATTTTGTGGATCTTTTCAGTGTTTTGGCATCATAAAAAAGGGGAAAATTATTGGGACAGTGTCAGTTTTGAGTTGATCCCAAAGACCCTGAAAAGATGAATTTGTCTAAGTGTTTGATAGTCAGACTAGTCTTGATAGAATTAGATCAGATTGGAATATTTTATATTCACAGGTACTCAATGAGAGGAGAACTCACTGATGACACTCTAGACTGAAGCCTGGAGAACACAAGAGCACCATCACTGAACTTAAGTTAGTCTTTCTAAGCTGGCTAACTGAGTGTCAGGATGAAGAGCATGATCCTGAGATCATTGCTAACTCATCAGTCCTGAAGGATTCAGGCTGCACTGAGTATTTGGAAAGACTTAGGCTATGTTCTTTTTGGATTTTAAAAACTTGGATTTGGATTTTGAAATTTAAAACTCATTCTAGTTTGGGTTTTAAAAATAGGTTTTTGAAATCCTAAGCCTACAACCCTATAAATAACCTATACAACACTCCTTTAGTTTTACATAATAAAGTTAAAACCTACCCTACTCAAAACCCAAAAAGAACAAAGATTTTAAAAACCCCATGGATTATAAAAACCATTGGTTTTCAAAAACCGGTTTTTAAAAACCACTTAAAACCCAAAAAGAACATGACCTTAGAGTAGGATCCAAGCAAGCAAAAGGAATGTCAGCGCTGGACCATGTACTTTGTAGATGAGGACAAACCTGAACTCAGATAAGACAAGACTTAAAGAGTGAGTTCTGACATTCTCACCTACCTGATGATGTGGACCAATCAGAGGAGGACAAGTCATGTACGGACCCTGACTTAAACCTGACATTCCTGCAGAGTTCAACGGGCATGCATTTAATGCACTTACCTAATCCATGCAAGTAGGCGGTTGTATGCATGCATATATCTGTTTGAATGATCCTACAAGAAAGGTGATTAGAAGGTTATCTCTCCAATGGATAGTTATTCAAATCTCCTATAAATACAAAAGGTCTTGACCCAAACAAGGTTACGGGAAATTTCAAAGCCAAGAAATTACTCAAGACTCACAAGCATTCAAAGAAGCACTCAAAACCCTCTAAATTTCCCAAGTGTTTCTTATAGCCTAGAGTCATCTGTATTCCAAGAGCTTAACTTTCATATCCTAAGCTTAGAGTGATAATCCAATCCTTAGCATAGGATTGCCTTGTAAGGATTATCACACCTTAGTTGGAATCCAAGCCAAAACCAAAACCCTAAGTTGAGTCAGTGTTAGGTTTGTTGGTTGAGGTAGTTAGTGGTTAAGAGAATGAGGACTAGAACTCACGAATTCTAAGGATAGGAGTTGTTGATCATTGTGCACCTTAGCACGTTAAAAACAAGCTAATACATTAAGGGATTCTCCTGTTCAATCAGGACTGTGGACGTAGGAGCTTGAGTCTCTGAACCACGTTAAACTGCTTTGAGTTCTTTACTGCTCTGATATTGTGCTTATTTGTTTATCATTCATTCATTGCATAATTTGTCAGTGTTGAATCAATCAGCCTGACCTTGAAACTCAGTGCACTGCCTCTTTTAACCACGACTTCATAAAAAGGAAAAACTCAGTTTTCAGAAATAACTAAAACAAGTCTAATTCTTTCAGGGCACACACATTCCGCACTCAGGCATAAATAAATAGTTAGTCAACTGACTTGCTTTAGAGTTGTTAGTAGGTGTATTATCTATTCAGTGTCTAGCACTTAAACTCTGAGTAGAGTGACTCAGTTTGAAAAGGAATTTGTATATGTGTATTCCCTCTGCCCCTACATGTATCTTAGACTTGCACGGGACCAACAAGTTTCAGAAATGTGAAGAAGATACTGATGCTCTAAGAGGTTTTGTGGATGTAGATTTTGCATCAAACCTTGATACTAGAAGGTCTCTTACTGGATATGTGTTTACACTATATAGAGCAACCATCAGTTGGAGGTCTACACATCAATCAATGGTGGCTTTGTCAACAACAGAAGCTGAGTTTGTTGCTTTGACAGAAGCTATGAAATAAAACATGTGGCGAAGGGGCTTTCTAAAAGAGTTTGGTATTAATCAGAAAAGAGTTACAGTCTATTGTGATAACCAAAGTGCAATACACTTGTCAAGACATCAAGGTTATCATGAGAGAACTAAACATATAGATGTAAAGATGTACTTTGTCATAAATGTTGTAGACAAAGGTATTGTGAAGGTAAAAAAGATCAGTATAGAGGAGAATCCGGCTAATTGTTTCACTAAGACACTTCCTACTTTCAAGTTTGAATTGTGTCTTAGCTTGGTTGGATTATATTAAGTGTGAGTGGTGAGAACTGCTCTTAAGTTCATAGCAGTGTTAAGATGGAGTCTTAGCAATGAGTTGGTCAAGAATTAAGGCTAAGGTGGAGAATTGTAGTGTGTGGCCCTTAATTCATTAAGATTATGCATTAATTAGTGATAGCTTGGTCGAATTCAAGATATGTGGGAATGGGTGTGATCACAGCAGTGGCAACATTCGTTCAAAATGATAGTTATAACAGAAAGTTGGTTACACAACCAACTTCCAGCTCAAGTGCTTGCTGGTATGGACTTGCAGACTTCATATGGTTCGGTTAGGTGTTTGTTTGTTCCAGAACTTTCCACAACTAACAAGATGGGGGCCAGTGACGGAGCCAAAATTTTTATCTAGGGGGCCCGATTTTGTTTAGAAGTTTTGACTGTTTTGGCTCAAACTAAGCGATATAGTACGATACAAAGTCAATTGTACATTGTAATGCATTATATGTATATAAATTAATTTGTTCATTGGGTAAAAATAATATAACTACATATAACAACCAATTTTGATAAAATTAAAAAGTTAAGATTCAATGTTGATATTAGACGTATTTTATTTTATGTATTGGATCAATTTTGATAATATTTTAAAATTAATTTTATTACATTTAGACTTCATATACTTATACTTAGTATGATTATGTACACTGTAGGGGTCGCTTGGTTTATGGGATATGATTGGATTAGCTAGGATTGGATTAGAATGACTATAGGAAAACAGATAGACTAGAATCAGAAAATTTGGACTAGAACCAAATTTTTTTGATCGAATTGTACACAAGATAGTCGTTCTAGTCTATCCAGGGTCATGGTCCCGTGCAATCCTTCAAACCAAACACGAGATTACCTGGGATTATAAAAATAATTCCCAGCAATCTCTCAAACCAAACGGCCCCTAAGTTTATAAAATTCAATAGGAATTGGTTTGTTTGAAAGCTTAAATAGGAATTAGTTTTTTTAAAGAGTTAGTAGATGGTTCTTAATTCAAAAGTTAACAAATAATTTGAAAAAGAAAAACAAACAATAAATGGAAAAAAGTTAACAAATAATTGAAAATAAAAGATCAGAATATGTTGCAAGTGGGTTAGAACCCAGGTTATTAGAGACAAGGCAAAACTTTTCCCTTTAGTAATTACCGTTGAGTCAATGCTTGATGCAATTGCATATTTTGAAATAAATAGGGATATATACGAAATTTTTAACAATTCCAGGGGACCAGTGACCCCTCTGGGCCCAGCGTGCCTCCGTCAGTGGATGGGGGCAAGCTACAAGTTGGCTCAAGAAATCACTTGTAACTCACTCCCCACAGCAAGATATAAAGCCTCAAAGTTAGAGGAAACACATATTATTCAGTTTCAATTTGCAATATAGAGTTATATTGATTCCTAGCTCTATACCTTGTAAAAAGCATTCATCTTAGTGTTGATAAAAAAAAGATGTTGCAGAGCTCCATAGTGAATGTAGACTATTTATAGTTGAACCACTTAAATCTTTCTTTATGCTTTCAAGTTAGTTTCCATTTCAATCTTTATTGTTGTTTTCATTGTGCATTGCTAAGATTCACAACACTATGAAACAATAAATCTATATTTAAAGGGATGAAAGATAAATAAAAATCGCATATTTGTTCTTGTAAAAATATATATTTGTCTTTATTATTATTTTAAAGTACAAAAATCTTTTTTAAGAACTAGTAACACACATTTTGTCTTACAATAATACACATTTGCTCATATAGTAACACAACTTGGGAGCGAAAATCCTTAAATAAGCCTTGTGAGGATTTTTTTTGAAAATCTGTTTGACCCGCTTAGAATCCGCGAATTTTGACATTGAGCGACCTGACCCGCGAATTTTTTAAGTATATTTTACATGTGAAATATTTCACAAGAGAGTTTCTCTATAATATATTGAAAAGGAGTATGTATAGTGTGAAATTTGTTCATATGTAAACTACTTTGTAATACTCCCTCCGTCCAATATTAGTAGGCCTACTTTTTGGGCAGTTATTTTTTGTCATAAGTTGGAGAATATTATGAGGTATTGTGAGGTTCATTTATCAATAAAATTATTGTTTATGGAAAATATGATACTTATATTTTACATAAACAATAACTTTATTGATAAATAAACCTCACAATACCTCATAATACCCTCCAACTTATGACAAAAAATAACTGCCCAAAAAGTAGGCCTACTAATATTGGATGGAGGGAGTATTTTTTTTTAGTATAATTTATATTTTTTAGTAAAAATAACTTATATCCTTCAACTCATAATGAAAATAACTTGTATCATCTAAAACTAATATCATTTGGTGAAAACAACTAATATCATTTAGTCAGCTTTTTTAGAAAGTGTTTAGGATAAAATTTATATTCTTAAAAGTGATTCATACATGAACTAATTTCACCCTATACTTTTAACTTTGAAAAGTGAAGATTAATGTTTCATCTGGATGGATATACCTTCCTTTTAAATTGGTTAGTTAGCTTCTTAAAATGTAATCAAACCAAGATTAGCAAGAAAAATTGCATACATAGTGGAGTACTTCGATAGTGATAAAAGGAAATAGAATGAACCGTGCCAAAACTGCAAACAATTGAATCTGACGCAACAGTTTAAATCAAGAAAATTTAGGTAATATGTCAAATTTACAAAAGAAAATGAAAAGTTGAAAGCCTAAATTAAAGCACCATGAAGTGTCTCTTCTCTCAATTTCATAGGCTGCATATCATGTCTAATGCTATTTTTAAAAAAAATATATATATATATATATATGTGTGTGTCAAATGATATTCTTAAAATTAAACACAATCGTCCAACTTAAATATTTGGTTGAATAAGTGAATAGTCACTCACGGTCTAATTTTATATGTTTGTACGTTGTAAGCTATGAGGACTAATCATGAGAAAACTATCAAAAAAAACCAAATTTCCATCAAAATACGTAAATGTATTATTATTATAAAAAGAAATCACACAAACAAAAATGGGTATATGTATAACAGTGTGCATGTTATTATACATTACATTTGAAATTGTATCCTTTCTTTGTATGCAAAGAGTTGTACCATATAATTTAAATATTTTTAATGACATTAATTTTCGTTATACAATAATTAGTTAATTAATATTAATTATTTTTACTAAATAATATTAGTTATTTTTATTGAACAATATTAATTATGCATCAATTTCCACAACGAAATTGGTATAAAAAACTTCCTCGTCCTCTATTTTGGTTTTAATTAAAAGCAGAGTATATGGTGAACCATTTTAATTACTTCACTAAAATAAAGGTATTGATTTAATATTGTTTAATGAAAATAATTAATATTTTTTAAAAATATATTTAAATTTTACAATGAAACTAACGTACAATTTACTTATTGTTAATTAATATTCAAGACTCAATCAAAAACCACATCAGAATACCTTTTTTATATACACACAACTAGATGAGTACCCCGCATTTTATGCGGGTTATTCGTAAAATTAATTTAAAATTTTATATTTTATTAACACATCACATTATTCAATATTATAACATTATATAATACAATCTATTTGAAAAATATGATTCAGTCGAAATGAAATTTAAAAAAAAAATACCACAGATAATTTTAAAATTTTCCTTGAAAATCTTCACCCGTCAATTTGCAACACATAGAAAATAAATATAATATTGTCAAGATAGAAGAAGAGAGAAAGAAAGTAGAGTTTATATGAAAAAATATATCTTTAAAAATAAAGTAATCGTCAAATATTAGCAATTAGATATTTATGTGTGGACAAATAATCGAGGAACAACACTAATATATAGTGAAAAGATAAAGACAAAGAAGGAATAAGAAAAAATATAGAGTTTAGAATAATAAAATTGCAAATAGTTAAGAGTCTTTCAAAAGAAATATATAGATATATATTTAACTCAAGTTGTATATAATACATATTTAAATTTCATAACGATTCATAGTTAGCTTAATTGGCAAACGTTAAACAAAATGCTCATGAGGTCCTTGGTTCAAACCCAACTAAAACCAATTTTTTTAATAGACTTCTTCTTATGAAATGTCACAATGTCACATGAATGACACATAGGATAAAGTGACATGCAATCATGCCACGTAAGACTTGACACATAAGCAAAATGCACCAGAAATCGACACATAAGCAAAACGCATCAGAAATCGACACATCAGCAAAAGAAACTCCCTATTAGTATAATAGGGGATAGTAAAAATGATTGAATTTTTATAAGAATTTTTAATGAAGAAGACACCTCAACTAGAACTCGATTTTGTGTCATCTCGAGATCTTCAACTCAATATTAAGTTATACTTATCCTATAAAAAATTAAGTGCATTAGCATCTACTATCGAGATCTTTATCATATTTTTTTATAAAAAAAGAAGAAAAAATCAGACAATTTTGTCCATCAAAATTAATCGATAATTAGGTTAAGTGATATATTAATTAGTGGGGGTGACAATACAAGTAAAATGATGGTCGGGTAGCTAGCTTTGGTCCCAATCTCATTATTCCACCGGTGTCTATATGTATTAATTCCAGAGGCTATGGAAATGACTATTGAAAATGATGGATCAATTACTTGTTTCCTCCTATAATGGCACTATATTCATTTGCATTTCAACTTAATTAATGGAATTTAAATAATCAGCATTGAATATGACTTTATTGTTTTCTTTGTCAAGGATGAATTTACATGATAAATATATCCTTTGAAAATAAGTTTCAAAGATATCAATTTGATTTGTTGAACAAATATCACCGGAAATTGACTCCTCGTATTTTGCACCATATGTTCGAAAAATTATTACCTGTCGAATTTTAGATAGACATAAAGTCAATAATGGAATTACGTAGGTCACAAGCCTAAGTACATAATTATCTGCCAGCCTCGTCTAGTCTCGTCTCGTCCCGTCATATATAATGCTAACTTTAATCCCAATTAATATTATTAGTATTATTTAAAAAAGTAAATAGTATTATCTATAAACATACAAACAAAATTAACTAAGTAATTCCATGGAGGTGGGGTCATATATTTCAGTTACATCCCATCACTTGACCATCATCCAACTCATCTTTGATATCCTTTGTTTATCTTTTATACCAATTTTGAAAGATGCATCTTGGCAATAATAATTTGAGTTGTCTCTTACTTTGATTGTAACTTTTTATTTTCTCCCTTCATCCATGGGGTATCAATAACTCATTAACCACTACTACCAACTATAGTTTAATTTGGAAACTGACATCTACATTTTACTTGTATAAGCATAGACATTTGAGCTGAGGTAAAAGCTCGGGTGAAACAAGCTAAACAAGCTAGTCTCATTATTTCAATAATGTTAGACGATTTTTATAGAGTCTAAATCAAATATTATGAGCCCTATGATCTAATATTGGAGAAAATGGTTGGTGGTATTATTATTTATTCAATTGGTATAAAAGCGTGTTTGAGACTTTAATAATTGTCCAGTTAAATATGGGTGTTAAAATTATTTTTTTTGGAAATTAATTGTTTCGAGTGCAATCTACTCGTGGAGTAGATAAGAGTAACGTATTCATACTCGCAAAACCGATTTTCGGTGAGTGAAAAATTGAATCGAAAATTAAGTGGTTCAACACCTAATTATGGGATCAATGAAGGAGTTAAATGAGTTAATTAATTCTTCATCCCACATTGAAAGTTTAGAATACTAATATACATGATATTAATATAAGTAAAATGGAGTAGAATAAGTTTTAATTAATTGCTAGACAATCAAAGTTGTCACACGCGCGCGTGCCGAGCCGAGTCGAGCCCACGGCCTTGGACTTTGGGTCTTGGACCCAGCGGCTATCTAATTTTTTGGAGCACCACAATTCAGGATATCCTGTCCACAAGTTTGGTTCGATTCGGTTCAAAGACCTATCCGGTTAATGGGTCAAACTGTGTCGCTAATTAAGGAAACTTCATTGACCACATGTGTTAAATATAAGGAGCGGTTACCAACGCATTCAGTGGAAACGCGTCTGGTCAACCTGCAATTTCAAACGTTGGCCACCAGCAAACGCGTCAGCATTAAATACACACGCGTTTTTCCTTCTGCATCGAGTGGAGGTTCACCTATAAATAGGTGTCCTTATGCATTGTTTTTTGTCACTCGAAAAAGCTTCTCTCCTCTCTCTGCATATAGAGTCTTAAGTTGGCAGTCCAGTTCGTGCGCTCTTTTGTTCGCCGGAGCTTCAAGTCCTGCGGTGTTGCACACTTGAAGACGTGTGTTGTTTTACCTTTGGGGACATAATTCCAGAACTGACGAGCACTACCGAAAAATTTTCGTCTTGCGGAAAAAGGAAATCCTTGACTCGACACGTTTCAGTATTTTGTTTATTCATTCTTGTAACTCATTATTTCAAGTTGTAATTTTCTTTTTCTTTTTTGTAAAGAAATATTATTTCTCAATAGTCATTCTTACATCTAAACCATACATTTTATATATGAGTCCCATAAAAATCATATATCCTCCGTCCACTAAAATTATGCATTATTTTCTGTATGTGATTTAATGCGATATGTCGGAGGATATTTTGGAGTGTTGTGAGGTCCGTTTATGAATAAAGTGATTATTTTTGGTAAGTATGTATAGCATATGTTCCATAAACAATGAACCTCGCTTTATTCATAAATGGACCTCACAAGACCCCTAAATACCCTCGTAACCCTCCGACATTTCGCATTAAACTACGCAAAAAAATGTGTATATTTTTAGAGGACAGAGAGAGTAGATTTTATATATGAGCCTCATAATAAGAAGTTTACAAATCCTTATTCTATTTTGCAATTAGAAATGTGTGCCTCTTAAAGTTGAAACTCTCAAAGTGCGATCAATTCGTGTGATATGTTGGTTTATATAGAGTTCTGTTTTGATTTTAATTGAAACCCCCTACTAATGAACAATAAAATTGGTCCTTAAACCAAATTCGCATCATTAAAAACTTATAGTATCTCGAGGTAATATAAGTATAACAAGAAATTTTAGGGTTTTAAATATTAATGTTAAAATTATTTGTCAGTGGAAGGTCAAGTCAAAGAGATGTTTTTGCAGATTATTAGACCATCAATTTTAAAATATCCAGATTCTAGAATAAATTAAATAAACACTTTTAAAAGGTGATTATATCAGATTAATAAATCAGTTTTGATGTAGATTAGGTACAATTTAGAAGAACCTAACAAAGCACAAGAAAAGGTGTTTGCAATCTGTTACATCCCACCAACACTATCCCCCTTAAAATTGCACCTTAATTATTTTTCCACCTGGGCCATTTTCTTCAGCTTATTAGATTAAACATGTCATTATTTTCTTATAGGTTGATCAAGATTCTCACAATCCTTCTATGGAGAATATGTGGATACCCACTCATAATATTTTTTTAATCTTCAAAAACGGACAGACACAGAGATCTTGTTAATAGGTCAACTTAGACGTGATTCTATATATATATATAGGATTTGAAATTTAGGACTTCAATTTTTCTTCATTGCAACAAAAGTTGAGATTGAAACACTGTACAATTCACCTAACAAAAGAGTTAAAAGTGAAAAAAATAGGGACTATGTAAAAGCTAGATAACGTAAGAGAAAAATATGTCCTCCCCACATTTATTTAAGACATGAGAAGCATCTATGACTAAATCAAATCAAGAAAGAATAAAAAGAAAAAAGTTGTTATTCCAAAATAGAAATAGTGCATTAGTTGAATCTTGGTTGCCCCCTCTGTAAGTACCTCCCCCACCCCCCGACTTTGATTATGATGTATGTGTATAATGTTCGGTTATACAAAAGTAATAGTTGTAAGTAACCTATAGGAATGAAAAAATAAAGAATACAAATTTATTGATCAAATTCATCAAGAATGAAGGCGTTTGGGGTAACTACCAAATCAAAAAATCTACTAATGTTTATGTAATTAATTATACCCAAAGTTGAATTGTACCCCTAAAAATTCATCGAACTCGAATAATGTTTAAACCAAAAAAAAAAAATCATGCTCCATAATTCAAATAAAGTTTTGAATCGTGCAGCCGAATCAATCTCCATAGCCCAATATAAAATTCAAGGATTTTGCTAGTGTCCCAATGTCCCCAAGGAAACTATACTTTTGAGTATATATGTATACTCTTCTGATCATATTATTGTCTTAATTTTCCACCAAATACACATAAATTAAAGCAGTGAGCATTAGCCTAAATTCTTTATAAAAGAATTTCATAGGAAGACTTGATATTTGAGAATTGTTAATAGCACGAAACTCCTTTATAGTTTTGAAATGGTGCGTGAATTTTCCTTGTAATTTGGAAATTACGTGAAACCCTCATGTGATTTACTAGTTTCACATGTGATTTACTATATATAGTGAACTAGTGCTAAATCCACGATTTCACGGATTTGAAATTTTAAAAAAAAAATTGTAAAACTATTAAATTTTATTGCAATTTTTTATGTTAAGTATATTTAGTAACCTAAATATTTATAATAGGTGATACTATTATTTTAAATTGTAACATGAAAAAAAAAATTGTAATTCAAAAACATATAAACCATGGCAATATTTTATGAAATTAGTTCATATAAGTTTATCACGAAACAATTTTAAAGTATTAAATATTTGATCAAGAGTATAAGAAAAATTCATCAGGAGTCTCGTATTAACGAAAAACGTGAACTCATTTTTTTTAAGGGAGAATTAGCTATATTTAGTAAACTAAAGGGGAATTTCAGAACCACTCGTGAAATGAACTCTATTTGAGATCATGAACTAAATAGAAGCATGTTCTATGGCAAAAAATGGTCCAGCTATCTATATTATACCCTAAAGGAACGTTTGTTTTGTCGCGTAGATACTGGCTCGTTTGCACATATGTGACAATATATTAGTACCACAAAAAATTATAAATGTGACCAATTGAAATAACGAATCGTGTTACAATGGTCCCTTTTTTATTTTTCCTATATATGCCTATATGGTCCATTGTGTTCCTACACAAAGCCCATCAACATCTGTACAACCTTATTGCCAACCAAGACAATATGGTGGGTGTGGTTGGAATTATGAGAAGCTATAGGAAACCAAAAACTAAAACTTAAAATTTATTGACATTAATTGAAGAAAAAATAGTCTCACTTTGTTACCTTTTTTTAGGGGGCTCATTGTTACAATCCAATTTATAGTGCTTATTAACATCTACTCCGTAACAGTTGAAATAATTAGTGTTTGTTTTGGAATTATGGTGTGCTTGGAAAGGGGTTTCTCTTTATTTTATTTTTAATTCTATGACTTGAGAATTTTGGTGAAAGATATGTTTTACTTTGGAATTTTTATAGAATGGGAATTTAATTTATATCAAATTAATGTGTTAAGAATAATTGTTGTTGCGTTATTAGAGTATATAAAATGTGTTGCATTATTAGAGTAATGACTAATGATTGATATTGCATTAAGTACTTAGAGTAATAATACAGCTTTGTTATAACTCTAATTGAGGTCTTCATTAGTGAACGGTAGGATTGATCCATTTAAATTAATCGGACTTTAGGCCGAATATTGAATCATTAAAAAAATAGAGTTGCAAATTTTTTTAGATGTGGATTAACATGGTGGATTTTAAAATTCAACAATGTTGGTCGCAAAAGTTTCAAATTCTTCTGGTGAATTTCAAAATCAATGTGGTATTTTTAGTTAGAAATGTTATAACGAAGACTCTAGCGATTTTTATATTTAAATGCGACTGAAAATATTTGGTTTTAATGGGCCGGCTCATTTTTTTTATCTACATGTTTTTTAAGATCATAATTTTGAAATAAATAAAAAAATCTGAATTGCAAACAGCGGAAACAAAATCCTTCACTTTCTTGATTGATTCTTGTTGAGCATAAAATGCTTTTATGGCGATAGATACACATTAATACCAAATGAAAATGCAAGAATTTCTTTCAAAAAAAAAAATGCAAGAATTAATTAATTAATTGTTAGCTTCAACCACAATATTCGTGGTAAAAGTTACACAAAACAAATGAAGAAAGACAAGGATTTGTCGATAGGTAGTACGATGCTAGTTGTATCCAACATGCATGCAATAATGCAAATTGCAAATATCGTTTGCAATCAATTTAGAGGCTTTTGCATTAATAAAGAAAGGTGCTCTACAAACACTCAATATTCAACAACTAATTTCACGATAAAAATTGTCAAGAGACGAGACGGAGGTAAATTTCAAAGGAGCAAATCCAAAGTTTACAAACCAAATTCATCCTCTCAGTGTCATGTTTCTAGTATTTAATTTGTGACACATTATTTCAATAAGAAAAAATGTAAATTGTGACATTACAAATTGAGAAGCTACCACAAGAAAGACCCACAGTACGTAGAGATATGTTTGGCAAAAGTAGCAAAATCGTGTTTGATATACGAAGCTTGCAGATGGCCTATTAAAGCTGATAGGTAGGGCAATTGAAAGAGCCTTAATAATTGTATTGCAATTGTACCTCATCTGAAGGTAGCAATAAATTCGATCCTTCACTGTTTTATATAATTTTGTCGGGATTTAAACCAAAATTGACCTGTAACTTTTTACCTTTATTGAAATGGTCCGGTATCTATTTGCTTTATTGATTTAGTCTGTATGTTTTCAAATTTAGTCAATTGCGTCCTAATTGGCCGGAAAAGACATAAAACTGTGTCATTTTGGCCACGTGATCGCGTTTTCCGGCGAGAATGTATGATGTGGCATTATTTTACGGCGTGGCACGTTGAGTGGAAAATTTGCCAATTAAAATAATAATAATAAGTTTAAAATTCCAACTCATTTATTTGAATAAAAATTAATATAAAATAAAACGGTTAAAATAAATTTAAAATCCTTAGAAATTAGATTAGAAGTTAAAATCAAAGAAATGAAAAAATTAGCGTTAGAAAAGTGGAAACATTTACCAAAATTTTCTTGTAAATTAGTGTTATCTAAAATTGATTGTAAATTAGCGTTACTCGATTTCTCCAA
This sequence comes from Ballota nigra, assembly GCA_947034835.1. NCBI lineage: Eukaryota > Viridiplantae > Streptophyta > Magnoliopsida > Lamiales > Lamiaceae > Ballota > Ballota nigra. The sequence continues at coordinate 68,198,228 of OX344720.1, read as the reverse complement.
CAATTTGATCTCCGGCGAACTCCCGGAATACCTCGCCGGAAGCCTCCGTCTTCTCAACCTCTCCGACAATGCCCTCGCCGGAGCCCTGCTAGAAAGCTTCTCCGTCCTTCCGAATTTAACCGTGGTTTCGTTGAAGAATAATTACTTCTCTTGCCCACTTCCTAAACGGGTCAATTCGATTGAATTCCTCGATCTGTCTTCCAATTTGATCAACGGATCACTGCCGCCGGGCTTCGGCGGTGCTAATTTATCATACCTAAATATTTCCTACAACAGACTCTCCGGCCAAATCCCACCAGAATTCGCTTCCAAAATACCCACAAACGCCATCGTAGATCTCTTGTTCAACAATTTGACCGGCCCAATCCGCGAATCAATCCCCTTCCTTAATCAAAACACATAGTCATTCTCCGGGAACTCCAATTTATGAAAAACCTCTGCTCAATTCTTTGTAACGCTAATTTCCACTTTCCACTTAAAAACACATGACTTTTTTTCCACTTTTCTAATGTTAATTTTTTCATTTCTTTGGTTTTAACTTCTAATCTAATTTCTAAGGATTTTAAATTTTAAATTTATTTTAACTGTTTTATTTTATATTAATTTTTATTCAAATAAATGAGTTGGAATATTTAACGTATTATTATTATTATTATTATTATTTTAATTGCCAAAATTTCCCACTTAGCGTGTCACGTCGTAAAATAATGGCACATCATACATTCTTGCCGGAAAACGCGATCACGTGGCCTGCACGTGACCGAAACGACACAGTTTTATGCCTTTTGCGGCCAATTAGGACGAAATTGGCGAATTTTGAAAACATACAGGACTAAATTAATAAAGCAAATAGATACATGACCATTTCAATAAAGTTAAAAAGTTGCAGGATGATTTTGGTTTAAATTATATATATGTGTGATGGTAAGGAAAATAATTAAATGAATTAATTTCACACCTCTCTATAAGTTCGGACTTTTAGATGAGGTGGAATTCTTTCATGCTACCAGAGTCAAAAGGTCCATGCCCGAACAAAGATCTTGAATTCGATTCCCGCTGAGACACATTCCCAAATTCGATGCACGAATTCAACTTGTTAAGCATTAAATATGTTATTTAAATCGAATTTTATTATGTAATAAAATTTAAATTGACAATATGATACTCGTTTTAGATTGAATTCACTTTTTATGGGTTGTGTACTGGACTAATTAATGAAACTTGAATTGATGTTTGGTTCCTTAATTATATTAAATTATTTAGTATGCTTAAGTTTTAGGTAAGAAAATGTAAATTGCCTATATTTAGTTTACAAGTTTTTTTAAATTTGTATACATATTTTAGGTGTTATATATAATAAAATATAAATAAATAAATAACCGTATTTTTTTATGAATTGCACCCTAATTTTTTTAAAATTCGTGAATCTGTATTGTATCACCTTGCACTTGTATCCCCGTACACGTGCAACATAGTTGTTATGTATGTACACTATCACGGTTTAAAAACCAAATATTTTTTAAATAATTATAATTGATATGCATAACTTTGATAGTATTTATACATAATAGTGATGCTTGAAAGATAGAATTTTTTTTTTTTTTTATGGAACTAGTTAGGATACAGTAAGTAAAATGCAAACATGGAAAATATAACTATATATAAAAAATTCAACTCGACTCATCACCTCATGAGTAAGACTACACAATTTGGATCTGATAAGTATCAAATACGTATGATGCCTTAAAGCATATAAATTATATTATAAACCTTGATCAAGACTCTTTACCACAAAATTAATTTACCGTTGGTTCGTCATGTGACATACACCAACATATGTTGGAAAATTTGGAAATGTCACTTTGAATTTAAGGTTAATGTTGTCATATCATGAGTGGTCCTGTTCCATTTTTTATGGCAAACTTTTCTAGGTTGGAAAAACATGGTCCCACTTCAACTAATTATTTTCACCCATTTATCATCAACCCCACCCTTGCAATATCCTTTTCTACCACCCCAAAAAGGAATTCTTGCAAATATCGTCAACCATATACAATAGACAAAATTAAATCGGATTCGGCCCTTTATTTCATCGGAAAGGGCCGGGCTAAATTGAATTAATTAAATTTAAGTGGTGTTTTCAAACTTTATTTGTACCGGGTGATTTTGTGGCTCGTACAATTATACATAATACGAGTGTTGACGAGGGAGAAGTTTGGGGAAGCAATGAAATGAGTGAGAAAGTTGAATTATAAAAAAGTGGTAATTGAAACTGGTTCAAAAGGAGTCTGTGATGCTATTAAATCAAATATTCAGAGTGAGGTGTCATTTTGAGACTATATATATTGCTGATATAAAAAAATATTCTTTAAATTAAATTCATTTATCAATGTGACTATTAATTGGAATATCAATTCTTTAAATTAATTGGAATATCAATTCATTGGCACATTCTTTTACTAGAACATTTCATCTGTTTGGGAGTTCTCATTGTTTGATAGAGCCTTTAGATTTTGTGGAAGGTCTTATCAAAATTATATATATATATATAGATTAATAATTGTCAAAATAAATTTTTTCAAAGCTAACTCTCTTGCGTACTTTTATAAAAACATAATTTTGGAAGTTTTTTTGGTAGAGAGTTTGAAAACACGTTCTTGTTGGAATAGCTATTAATTATAAAGAATCTAATGTGCCTCCATACGTTACACCTAACCCTCACTTGGAACATAGTCTCCATTTTGCCATTCATGTTATAAATAGTTGAAAAGAAAAGGGAAGCTTACTACTTATAATATTTCCAAGCAACCTCCAACCAACACCCCCCACCCCCACCCAAACACCAAAAAAAAAAAATTATAAAAGAAGAAGAAAGAAAAAACCTAGACATGAGTTTGAGAAGGTTTATTGCATTTGAAAGTTGAGAAGGTGAGTGATGAACAAGATGGAGAAGCAGGGCACGTGCATTTCTAACTCGATATCTTAATTTATTACAAATGGTTGGAGTTAGTTTTTCATGTGCCCATCTTCCCCATCATGACCGCTCAATCTTGTCTGATCACCCAACAAAGCATATGCTACATTATTTCCAGGTATATATGTTCAAAAGTACAATCTTAAGGTCCCTTATATTTCTTTCATTTGTGATTATATAGATATATAATTAATGTTATTCTAGTACTGGGATAGACTATAGATTTCAAAGGGATAATGATAAGATTCGAATGAGATTAATTAATTAAGTAGATAAATATGAATCTAGCTAGTGGTGTGTTATATGTGATTAATTATCAATATTGATGATTTCATGTGAAAGTGAAGTGCAAAACCAATGGATGAGTCACCATATGGTTTGATCTGGTAGTACAACACCCTAAAGCACTGTTGGGCACTGTCTAGTGGCTCAATAGTGTAACTTAAAATAAACTAACACTGGTTTTTATCTAGTGTACCCACTGTTCGTTATTTCAATTCGATTCTAATTTGTAGCGTCTCATGTTTTATTACATTTATAAGGCTCATTGCATCGCTATTGTTAGCCAATCGATTCATTATAAAACGTACCTGGTATGCTCTTATAAAAATGAAACATGGTGTGATGAAACTAATTATTTTTGGAAAAAGGGGGTATAAATATAATATCTTATACATGTCTTCATGTATGTGTCTTTCTACCGATTTGCATTTTATTACTGGATTTGCTGAATCTGTATGGGCCTTATGGCCATGATATGTCTCTATGGGACCTCCACCATTGCTGCATTTATGGCCTTTGAATGAATGCAAACCAAATTGAAAGACATTAGTTAATTTTTTAGAAAAAATAAATTAATAAGAGCACAAAAGAAGCTTATATTATAAGTTTTTTAATACATTTTACACTTTCAAAAATGTTCATAAAATATTTCAAGAAATTGCTCGCTAGTAATTCATGCATGGGATCTGATAGATGGAATTTAAAAAGAAGTTTCTTCTGAATTATATATGAGTAAGTTTTATATGAAAATAGTTTATAATAATTTTATCATGAAATTGTTTTAAAGTAATCAATATTTAATCAAAAGTATTAAAAGTTGGGATAAAAAAATTAATAACAATTACAATATCTCAACTTTTGATACCTCTGATGATATTTTTGATCAAATATTAGAACTTTAAAACAGTTTCATAATAAGTTTATCATAAACTATTTTTATATAAAAGTTTTGTCATTATGTGTGTGTGTATCATTAGCTGAATTCAAAGTTGTACCTTCTTGTTCAAACTTGGTAGTATTAGTTGAATTCAAAGGACCATCTCTTTTTTTTTTTTTTTCTTTTCTAAAACGTGTATGTTATTTTTTCATAATTTTTTTCAATAAGCTTCAATAATTCCGATCTTTAAAAGAATAAAAAATTACAGTACTTACATGTATGAAAGTATTAGATTAAGAGGTGTGCGATTAAAAATTGAAGATCTCGTGTATCATGTATTAGTTACATGTGCTTTGCAGTATCATACTGCACCTCTGGTTTTAGTGACAACATGACTAATCATGATATTCCAATAAGCTAACACCATATATATATATATATATATATATATATATATAATAATCAGTGGATTGCATTCATTTTTTTATGGAGCGGAATTAAAGAAAGGAAATATATTTTTCATTGTTTCTTAAATTCCTGTATATAAAATCCAGAAAGTTGTTTTATACTGAAGTAAAGAAGTATTTCACGTTCCCTTTTAGTACTTATGTATTGCATGAGTGACAAGGACACACCTCAAACTACTATTTTTGGACATATATATAATCAACTTTCATTCATGTAAATATTTTTTCTGCAACATATACATCCACCACTCTCATAACTTATTTCTGCAGAGAAAACACATTTTTGTAACGGTTAAGATTCTCTTTTCCACTTTGATATTTCATCTTTTGTTTCATAATATGTTAATTGATGATGAAGTGAATAGTAATGCGAGAAATGTTGTAATGTAATAGTTGGAATTCGATCTCTTTAAAACTGTAATTAGAACACAATTATTCCAATATGATGCTTCTTGTCCAAAAACTCCGATTCTATTGAAATGACATTGTAACCGTTCACTCAATTTGCAATTTAAATGATGCTTGTATTTTTCAATGTCAATTAGTTATTTTTTTTAATAACTTTTAGAGTCATTGAAAATACTTAATCAGTAATGGCTTTCAAAGTCCTATATATGCAAAATTTCAACGCAATCAGCTAAAGGTCTATTAAAAAATCACTGATTTTTTTTGTATATTAATTCAAGATCATTCGTCCACAAAAAATGGTCTTGGTTGCTTTATGTGTCCATCCACAAAAAATAGTCTTGATTTCTAAAATGGAAACAGTAAACTTTATCTATATTTTTCAACATACACACTTAATATTTTTAAAATAATTTATTTTGTATTTGATTTTATACAATATTCTTACTTTTTATATATTATATCAACTTTTTAAAAACCATGACAAAAGTAGTAAGTCCAATTTTCGTGAAGGAAGGTAGTAATTTGAACCGGAGAAACTAAATGAGATGAAAGTTCGTAGGAGAAATAATTAAAAAGTGTTAGAAACTTGTTATATTTTCAGGTGTTGTCTTTATTTGCTTGACAATAAATGCTAGAGAATCCAATTGATATTTTGTCTTGCTAAAACATGTCAAATTTTAATAATGGTAGGTTTTTTAAAAGCAAGTGATGATATTGAGAGATAATTTGACTTCAATATGAATTTTGTCGGTATATATTACCTCTATTTTGTATGCCTTTGAATCCCCCCTCTCTCCATCATTCACAGATTATTATGAGAGGTTGTTGTGTAGGTTTATCTATAGTTCCATTTTGAAGTGATTGATTTTGCATTCCTGCTCATTCTTGGGCTACTGTAGGTGAACATGTATGGAAATGATCTCAAATTTCTATTCTCATCCTTTGATGGATCACACTATTGAAGGGGAAAAAATTGAAGTTTAATTAGTTAAATGATTAAATTTTGATTGGATATGCGTGTCATGTCTTGTCTGGTGAGTCATGTTCAAATTAGTCTGAAAATCAAGTCAATGTTGTATCTTAAATGTGTTTTAATAAGGTTTTTTTATTAGAGTATTAGATTAGATTAATTAGAAGTTGCTGTCATATTAAAACAAAAAAAGTTTAGATGTTTTCATTTTTAGAGAGTAATCCCACAATAAAAGAAAATTTATTTTTTCATTTCCATCCATCTCCGGTATACTTTTCATTCTCTTTTTACTTCTCATTTCCATTACTTTTTACTTTAATACATAACTATTTCTCTTTTCCAATAACATCACTTATATTACAATTATTCTTTAAACACTTTTCTTAGTGTCCAAAATTTATATTATTACGTTTGTTTCAGAATTAGGAAAATTGTAACTTTAAAATTAGATGTAAAAAAAATGAATAGTAAAAGTATATTTTTTAATAGAGTGAGATTTTACTTTATGTCAAATCAAATACTCTCTCCGTGTTTTATTTGAACGTCTCATTATTACTCACACCCCACCGTGATTACTTTCACTCTTGTTTTATTTTGACGTCTCGTTATTACTCACACCCCAAAAAAGGAAATAATTATCGCTCACAAAGTTAATAAAGTATAATATTATCATTATTTTATTCAACTCTACATTCACATACTCCTTTTTTTTTTCTTAAAAATGTATCACTTAATTAAAGAATAATGGTTTTATAGGTATTTTAAGTGTGGATTGAGTATTAGATTTGAAAATTAAATTTTAAATCTTTTAACACACGAATGATTATTCAGGTGAATTCCACATGAGTATTAAATCAAATTTATTTATTCAGGCCTTATGACTTGATTCTCTTGATGCTATGTTGCATGCACACGATGATTGGTCTCTTAAAATTGATTACTCGGGTCGGGTCGGGTCGGGTATATAATCTCATAGAGGAGATGATGAAAGCATGTGGTTCAAAAGTCATCAATGAGAATAATAGTGATGATTAATTCACTTATATATCGTATTTACGATCATTCCACAATTTCTCAAGTAAAAACCTTCATTTTTCATCCTATACTTTATTTGTCAAAGCAATCCGCCCAACGTTAGAAACAAAAAGAAGGCCAAACTGCGATGGAAGTTACCTGGCAGCAGCAGCAGCAGCAGAAACAATCTATTCGTGTGTTTCATCTATTCACTTGTGTCATTTGTCAAGTAAGTATAACAATTAATATTGTTTAAAAATACACGCAAAATACAAATCAGTTGTATAATAATGTTGATTTCCATAAGACTTTGCCTACTATAGTCGTCCTCAAACACCCTGGAATGGACGAGCAAAATCCGGCCACTGCTCTTTCTCAATGCTCCACAAAATCATAAACCAATAATGTGGATTAATAAAGAGTTCAATCAAGCTAACTATTCAGAATCTGGAGATGGATGGCGTTTAGCCATATCGAATGTCTGATCTTTCATAGCCCCTTTTTCGAGCACTTCCACAAAATACAAACCATTCTTGATCGTCCGACAAATCATTTTATCCAAAGACGTAGACTGAGGAACCGAGTTTCCATCCAACATTTTGATCAACAAAATGCAAGCTGCATCTACATCACCATTACTAGCAAAGCCATCAATCAGAATCTCACAAGTACGCGGGTTCAGTTGAATGTATTTTCGTGTCATCTCATTCACCATTTCGATTATTCCATCCAGCTTCCCTGCTTCACAGAGTGATGTTAAGATTGTGTGGAATGTATTCGAATCTGGTAAACACCCCAGCTCCTCCATTGAGCCCATCAATTCTATTCCATCCTCCACCTTATCTTGCATACACAAACCAGCAATGTACACATTGTAAGTATGAATATCAGGAACTAAACCCAACACAAGCAATTCATCAAACACCTTATCTGCATTCGAAAACTCCTTTTCTTGAACAAGCGCCTCCAGAACCAAATTATAACACATGATATCTCTGTTCATTTTCATCTGTTTCAGCAATCTCAAAGCATCCATTCCTTTCCCCATTTTCACCAGAACCCTAGTTACAGTTAAGAAATCCCCCTTTCTGGGCTCAAACCCTAATCTCTTCAGATCCTCAAAAAATCCAATTATTTTACCACTACTGCAATCCAATTGCCTGCACATTGTTGCAAGCATCGCAGAACATGCCTTCTGATCTACGTCAAAACCTTCATCCACCATTTGATTTAACAACTCGAAAGCGTTACTTGCTCTCCCTATTCTGCAAAGGGCTCTAATCAAAATCTGGAAACTAGATTCTTCAATCCTGATATTCAATCCCTGACTCTTTAACAATACTCGAGGAATAATCTCGAGACTCTTTTCATCTTTGCAAAGAATTAAAAGCAACGCATTCAAAGCATCAACAGATGGAACGCACCTAAACCTAGGTATCCTCAGAAAGAGCTCCATCGCATCGTCGAACATGTCGCAATCGCCGTAAAACCTAATCAAATCAACGAAAATGCATTCCGGCGTTTCGAAATTTTCGACTTGTTCAATGTGGTGTAGAACTTGTGAGATTTGTTGGTGGCAGTTGGGAGGTGGCGCTTGGGTCAAGATTTTGAAGAGAAAATGGTAGGATTGGGGAGTTGGGTGGATTTCGTAGGCAGCGAAGGCGTTGATGAGGTCGGATAGAAGATTGGTTTTGGAAATTTTGATCGATTGCTTGAAGGATCGCTTAGCTAGCTTCGACGCAAACGATTCGAGCCACTGCGTTTCGTACGGGTGAATTGGCCATTTTCTTCGTTTTCGTATATAGTAATCGTGCACAGAAGATGATTTTCTTGGAGAAGATGAAGATGAGAATGGCGCAGTTGAATTACAGAGGTAAGAAGACGTGCGGTCATTTGCAGAGAATCGGCATTGGTAAGGTTTTCCGGCAGCAACAAGTCGAGCTACTACTCCCCTCACCCTCAACATTTGCTAACAAAATGCTCTGCAATTGAATATAATAAGATGAGTGAATTCCCAGGTACTATCAAACAACTTTATTGATGCTTATCTTCGACGGATTCACAAAAGGAATATTTATAAATTAGGAATTTAAATCAAATTTGTTGCGCTGGAACTTGTAGGGTTGACGGTTTGCGGGTGAAAAATAATCAAAAAATGGTGCACATTACATCACCGTGTTAATCTAGTAAAGTGAAAGACCAAATGGAACACAAAAAGTGTCAGTCTTCCATGAAGATAACAAAATATTCATCCACTCCTTCAAGTACTGCGTGAAAATCTAGTCAAAACGAATGACATACAACCAAAACTTCTTTTGACAAATAAAGAATAAATAACCAATATATTTATTTAATAATTAAAAACCCTAAATAAGATGTTAAGACCCAATATTAATGCTTTTTCCTTCAGTTGATTAATATATTATTTTACAGACCAGTAAAAACCAAAAAAAGGGGAAGCATCTGCCTACTCAGTCTAGGTTGATCGATGAGAAAGATTCACCACCTCATATCACAAAGCGTAACATAACAGCAACTTAAGTAAACTACATTTTGGAAAAGAAAGGGGGAAAAAAAGTATGCTTTAACGAGTACGTAACCAGAAAATGAAACTAACAGATGAGTTACAATACAAGGCTTCAAAATTGGGTTTATCGGCAAATCTAAAAGCCCATAAAAAGCCTAAAAAAAATCGAAATATATTTCAGGATTTAGAATTTTCACGCTGTAGATGCTCACTCGCTTCCTTGAGTGACAACAGCTCTTGCATCATCGATGCAAGTTTCGTTTCGTCTACTTCACGGATATGGGCCGGAACTTTTTCCTGGTACCCAGAAGCACTAGTCTTCTTCTTCAAGAGATCATATTGCCTGCAAGAGATTCAATTTTATTGACTCAGCAAATAAACGACACTGCTTTTAGCATTTATACTTCCATGAACAAGGATTGGATTCACAATGAAACAACCAACTAGTATAATTTCTTACTTCTGTGTATCCTCTGCTTTCTTCTTGATTTTTTCAAGTTCCGCTTCTACGTTAATGTTTCCCGTCTGTTTAAGGAAAACTGAAAGAGCTTCATTCACCACATCTACCATACAACCCACTGGAACATCATCACTTTCGCTTAACACCTGAAAATGTTAACATTTTACAATAATTGAGAAATGATAGTAGAGAAAAAAAAAACGAGAGAATTACTAAAATTTCCATAAAGGTTGGCCCAAAGAAAAAACCATGAAAGTTTGTTTCCTTGCAAATTGCTAACTATAAAACCTCAAGGGACCATTTTGCAATACCCCAAAGTTGTATTGTAAGAAATTAAAATTTCTTGGCTTGATTTTTAATTAGGCTAAACCTTCAGAAAATTTTGGTAATTATCCCTAAAAATAAATAAAAATGAAACATGGATTTACATACATCTAGAGATGACACTGTAGCAAGAGTGGAAATCTCCAGTTCATGTCTCTTGATGATCTCACATGCGTCAGTTGTGCGGCAACGAACAAAAGCAGCTCGTCTGAAAAGAGACGTGGTTTTGTAATCAACAATAAATAAAACAACTATTCAAGAGCTTATGCAAAATTAAAACATCTAAGAAATGACAGGGAAATGAAGCAGCTCAGCAAAGGCTAAAACTAAATTAAACTCCCAACACTTCAAACCCGCAATTTATAATTAAAACCAACGGAAATTTATGGAACTGGACTGGCTCAAGAACTTGAATGCTGTCTTCCAAATTACAACAGCAGGCCATGCATTTATGCTACCGTCAGATCAGATGAATAGCCACCATAAAGTGAATACTTAAGCAAACATGCAGATAGAAATGAAAGGGTGGTAATTTCTTTTGTCCTTTCTTAGTAATAAATACTGAATAATTGAATTTCCACTTGCCTTTCATGCCTCTCATTTGGTGCCAACTGGGATCGAAGAGATCTAAGTGACCTCACCACAGACTCGATCATATCCATCTCCAACTCCACAGTATCATTAGTCCAACTCTGCCATAAGGAATTGACTAATAAGCAAGATGCATAATTGTAACACTAGAAAATTTATAATTAGTGATAAAGCATTGGAGCTTAATTGTCGACTTCACTATATACACTATATGAAATAAGACCAGAATTAAATAAAAGAAAAGGAAAAAAATTATTCAGCAAAAATATCGTTGCATACTAGCTATTATACTTATATTATAGATAATACCAGAATAAAAGGACAAGGAAAATAAGAATTTAGAACCACTTTCACAATACGCACAAAATATAGCTGTGTATTAGTTGTTAGAAATTACCTCAACGGGTGTTGGATATTCAGATATCACTATGGATTCTTTCCTCACAGAATCTACCTTAGAAGGAAGACGCTGCCACAGTTCCTCTGTTACAAATGGCATAAAGGGATGAAGTAATCGTAAACCGTAATCCAGACACAACCACAAGGTATCTTGTGCAGATCTTTTTGCTGATACAAATGATGGATCATGACCAGCAAAATATGGCTTGATTACTTCTATGAAAACATCACACAATTGAAACTGCCACCATGAGTATAGAGCTGTAGCAGCATCAGAAAACTCGTATGCATCTAAAGATAGAACTGTTTTTGATATGGCTTTATTTAGAACAGAAAGTATCCACTTGCAGCTGAAAGGCATTGCAGCTGGATCAATCTCCGCCGGAGGGGTGTAATCATCCCCAAGTTTAGTCATTGCAAACCTAATAGCATTCCACAGCTTATTGCACCATTGCCGATAACCAACCACCCTCTGGATGTCCAGGTTTATTTTGTCTGACTGAAAAAATAGAATATGAAGATTGAATTCAAAGAGAGTGCAACCAGCAAAGTGGATAGATAATGAGTATTGACCTGAGCTGTATATGAAACAAGAGCAAAGCGCAAAGCATCAGCTCCACATTCAGGAATACCCTTCGGAAAATCCTTCTTCTGCCCCTCTTTAGCAGTTTTCAGTTCATTAGGATTGAAGTTGCCTTCCTCTAGCCTTTTGTGAAGATTTTCCAAGGTTACTCCATTAATGACTTCGAGGGGGTCAATCACATTTCCTAGCGACTTAGACATTTTTCGACCATGCGCATCACGAACCATAGGATGCAAGTAAACCTGTATGCAGTCAAAATATTGCATGATCAATTATATTTTCCATCTTAAATGTAAAGAAGCAGAAACGTCGAAAATACTTGATTTATGATAAATAGATCAGCTGGTTTGGTCAAAATACGTGTGAATAAAGTATCTAATTTTCTGGCTGCTGATCTTGTGTGACTAAATGAAGATTTTGTTTAGTAAATTCCTCTAGGATTCACATTTCCAACTTAGTGGTTCAAAAATTCCATAATTCTTGTATAGGTTTCGAGATAAGCGAGCAAAAGACCATCATAGCAAGGAAAGTGGAGTATCAGAAAGCAACTATTTTTAAAATTTGAATGGATTATAAATCTGAGAAATTAAAAAAAAAAAATGATTCCTGCAGACCTTACTAAATGGCACATCACCACCTAGCTTCATTCCCAACATCACCATACGTGCAACCCAGAAAAAGAGAATATCATGGCCAGTTTCAAGCACAGATGTCGGATAAAACGTTCTGAAATCATCCGTATCGTCTGGCCACCCTAATACGGATGCTGGAAATAGACCAGAAGAAAACCAGGTATCCAGAACATCAGGATCTTGGAAAAGCTGAAACTTCTTTCCAGCAAATAATGTGCTAGCCTCATTAAAAGCCTCTTCCTCATTTCTAGCAACCACCCACTGATCATGGTATGCACCAATTTCCTTCAATTTATCATTCTCCATCATCACATACCATGCAGGGACACGGTGACCCCACCAAAGCTGCCTTGAGATGCACCAATCACGAATGTTCTCAAGCCATCTGCAGTGTGCAGGACGCCAATAACAAACAGGACATTTAAACAATGAGAACATATTTGACTATTTGCCAATCAATAACTTCTTCAAAACCATCTAAGAGTAGCATGAACAGAGCTAACACATATGAAACCTTAAAGAACTACAAATATTCACATAGTACCTCTGCCACTCAGCAACATATTGTTTGGGTATGATTTCTATCTTGGGATTTTTATCATCAATGACGGCATTAAGTCCTGCTTCGGCCATGCTCTTGCAGTTTACATACCACTGGGGCTTTATGAGAGGCTCAATCACCTCGTTGTTTCTCGAACAAAGGCCAAGGCGCATCTCATTATTCTGGTCACCTCTATACAGTCCCTTAATTGCAAAGAACAAAATTAGCGTAACCTTTCTCACTAATAAGGTCTACATGACTGGCCTAAAACTTGTTAATCTGGTACGGTTTATACTTTCCACCAAATCACATTTGTAATTTGTTAGATCATTTCCAACAAGTCTTAAGTGAAATCATGATTCAAAGCATCAACTACGTAAGGAATAAGAATACCTTATCTTTTAAAGCTTCGATCACAGCAACACGAGCTTTAAAACGAGGCATTCCTGCAAACCCAGGACCACCATTGCTATTTATTTTACCATCATCAGTGATGATATTGATGAACTCAAGATTGTGGCGCTTGCCAACTTCAAAATCGTTAGGATCATGGGCTGGGGTTATCTACAAAATATTTATGGACATTTGCATTAACTCCTGTGGATAAGAACACATAAAATAGAAGCAACCTAAGCACTGATGGTATTGTCTACCTTAACAGCACCAGTCCCAAAGTTCATATCTACAAGAATTGAATCACACACTATAGGAAGTTTCCTTCCATTAAAAGGATGAACAGCATATTTCCCATGAAGATAGCTGTATCTTGGGTCTTTTGGATGTACGGCAATTGCAGTGTCACCAAGCATTGTTTCCACTCGAGTAGTTGCCACAACAATCTCGCCCAACCCTTCTTCCAAAGGATAAGCAAATGATGTCAGCACCCCAAACTCGACAGGATTTTCATATCCAGGAACAGATAATGGCGTCCTCTCTTTGATTTCTATATAGTCCACCTACAAACACCAAAGAACTTGTATAAACATAGAATAAAATTGTGTCCATACATATCAGAGGATGAACCATTATAATTGTATCTAACCTCAATATCAGATATAGCTGTTCTCAAGGTACAATCCCAGTTCACTAGACGTATATCCCTAAAAAGAAAATAGGATGAGAAGTTTAGAGAATTGTGTAACAAACAAATCGCCAGAAATCAGTCAAATAATCAAGAACTCAGATATAAGCTGTCAGGCGATGAGAACACCAAAGATAAGTTCAAAACTAGCGAGTAATCGCTGGTCGTGAAACCACCAAACTTCAGAAATTTGGTAACCAGTTTATATTTTTGTGCATGAGTGTCAAGGAACCTCATGGATATAACAGTAGAAGTAATTTAGAAGGCACATAGGATAGTTATCAACTGAAACTGAAAGTGCATGGTTTGGCAGATATATAATGATATTTTCACAAAATATAAATTAATCAAACCAGAATTGAAGACCAAAAAACATAGACTTTCCAATTAGACGCTCAACATCACTTCCAAAACAAAAGTGCAAAAGAAACAAGCATACCTATATATAAGACCCTCCTTGTGAAGCCTAACAAAGGCCTCTGTCACAGCAGCTGATCTCTTCTCATCCATGGTAAAGCACTGTTAAGGACAAAGTTTCATTGACATGAGTCAGAGCACATATCAATTCACCTAGCATAGCAAAATAGCATACCAAGTATCTATATCGAGTCAAAGATTATCACCTCCCGCGACCAATCCAGTGATGCACCCAATCGCCGAAGTTGTCTTAGTATTGTGCCACCATATTCATTCTTCCATTTCCAGACCTATTACCCAAATTCTAAAAGTGTAAGAATACAAACAAATGAACTTTTCACTTCACTATCTTAACCTAGTGCCAATATTATGTAATGATTTGTCCAAACAAAATGTCAAAGTACCATTTACAAGCTATTGAACCCTAATACAGAAAAAGTACAAAAATGCAAAAAACAAGAAAACATTGTTTAACTCACCTCCGCTACAAATTCCTCACGGCCTAAATCATGCCTTGTCAATTGCCTTTCCCTCTTAAGTTTCTTCTCCACAACAACCTGAGTCAATTACAACATCAGTTAATGACTTTGAGGCCACAATACTGCACATGCATTTATAAGCATCACACACATACACTCAAACAAAACTAATAATTAAAAAAAAATACACACACACACACACATCCCCTATACTAATTATTCCGTAGAAATAAAAAAACCTAAAATGTCTATTGTTGATTCATCAGTTGTCCCATTCTTCTAAATGTCTATTTAATAGAACTAGTATTCCTAACACTAATTGAACTAGTATTTTCAAAACACCTAAGAAAACATTGAAACTGAATTTTACATGTACCTAGTTGAATGAGTTTTACACCAATATTACCTTTAATAGAAGTTTGCATCAAACAACTTTCCCCATTGTATCATCAATTTAAATCAATATCCATATCAGGTTTTTTGCATGAAGGAAACTGTTTTGATTTATCAATAAGATTTCTTCAAATACAATTGCCAAGCCATGATACATTAATATTGACTTGTTATCATAGTCATGGAATGCAACCCATAAAGTCACATTTTCTGAAGCTCTTGTCCCAGCATTGGTCACCATGAGACACAACACCATGTTAAAAGCTTATGAGTGAGCTACATCACAGCTTTCACATTAGACAACGAACCTCCACTCAAAAGAATAAGTTCCAGCCAAAATCAAGTAATAGGCAACAGATGAAATGAAAGTGAATATTTTTTTAGAAGCAACCTGTGTAGCAATTCCAGCATGGTCCATACTAGGCACCCATAATGTATTGTATCCAGACATTCGCCTCCAGCGAATAATTGTATCCTGTAGGCAATGCATAACAAGAAAGAAATTAAACTGCAATTCATGATAATATTCAAAAGAGATGCCCATAGTTCACCGGAAAACCTCAATTGCAGCAGTTAGGGCATGGCCAATATGAAGGGCACCGGTAACATTAGGTGGTGGCAGAACCTACACTTCCGAGGAGAAAAGGTGTAAGGAAAAACATATTATACAGAGGACGACAATTATAAACTTTATCACTCTCTCTAGTTCATACTCCTACAAGAATCCTTGTCATGATCACCATAGATATAAAAGAATTTCCCATTGAAAATCATCCAAGAGCCATCTTTATGGAAAAATAAGCATAAATGACTATCCAAGATGATAAATATTAAAAATTATCTTGGCAATGGCAGATAATATGGTATAATTCAACATTGTATCAGAGGCAGGGCAAACAAAAGACCCTGAAAACATATATTTTAGTCACCCATTTATTAGAAAAATCATCAAGGCTTTAATAGAAAGCAATTTTCATGCACATGAGGAGGTGCGTTTGAGATGATTATGAACCAATTGATCAATGATCATTCAACAACTATGAACAAATTGATCAATGATCAATCAAAAACTTTGAAACAGTTGATCTAACTGAAATTATAATTGCATTAAATTACTTTTCTTTATTTCAAGTGCATCTTAAAGCCTAATTTTTAGCGCAAATGGTTGATGCAATATTTTCTATGTTCAAAGAATTTCAAAGCAAATAGCATACATAGGCACCAATGTTCAACACTTGCTCATTTCCGTTATCACATCAAACACATATTTCATAACACATCCCCTTTGATCGTCAATATTTTCTCTTTCAATTATTAGAGTTTTTTGTGAGTTTTTAAATTAGAAACATAAAGCAATAAATAAAACATCTTAGCATGATCTGCTGACGATTTAACTGCTAATAGATGAACACGCGTATATGAAAAAAAAAAAAAAAAAAAAAAAAGAGAAGGAAAATAAGAGGATCCATCATCTCATTTATATGTTTCTTTCAATAGGATATAGCTTATTCAGTCAAGTTTACTTCTAACACTCCCCCATCACTAAGCACCCGTGATACCAAAATTTGAAGAGCTCGGGAAACTCACAATGGCAAAAGGTGGTTTGGAGCTTTTTGAGTCTGCCTCGAAGAACTTAGACTTCTCCCACCATTCATACCACCTAGATTGAAAATTTGAAGCACAATGATTAATAGGAAGCATTCATATATTTGATAAAGAAACAAAAACAGATGAATTTAAGCATACGAATTCTCCACGGCATTGGGATTGTAAGTTTTTGCCATTTGGCGAGAGAGCTTTTTCTTCTCACCCAAAGGTGTTTCAGGGTCAACATAATCCTCCGGGTTTTCCTCCTCAACTTCTCTTTTCACATTCTTCTTCTTATCGGACTTTGAAGCAGTAGCAGGTTGCTGTGCCTTCATTTTCCAGAAAATCGGACATCTTAGATGTTAACAATTCCATTACAAAAAATAATAAGAAAAAACACAGTTCTGCTGTAATTAAGCATTAACTAAAACCTGAAGCTTTGCTGCTGCTGCCTTCTGTGCAGCCTTCTGTTTCTTCAACTCCTTCTCTCTAGCCTACATTGTTAATGCACCAATAGGAATCATCATTTCAAGTGAACTACAATTAGACAGATCTACTTGAACTCTGATCTCGTAAAATCCAGGAAACCAACATCACAATTAGATAACAGCTGTATCACCAAAACAATCCAAGGAATCTACATTAGCCGATTCTCATAAATCTAATAGTTATGACACTATCCTAGCTCAAAGTCCAACCAAGTCGCATATCCAGAAGAACTCAATTCAGAAAATCGGGATACCGAAACTGAAAGTCCTGAAATGACAATCCAATTACATACTCAAGTTCTTCAACTCACAATACAAAGAATATAACTGTCCGCACCTTCTCTTCTTTCTTCTTCTTCTTTTCAAGTTCCTCCGGCGTCAGTTCCCGCGAATCCATTGGTCCTCCCGATATTAACCGGCCGCGGTAATAACGGAAAGAGTTGAGACTCGCCTTGGCGTAAGGAGATGCGTAACGAAGAATAATTGCAGAAATGGTGACAGAAGAAGGAGATGTGTTGCAGTTTCTGCCGTTCCACGAATGGGAGGGTTTACTCGGGAATTAGGGATGCTGTATTTGGGCCAATATCTATTGGGCCTGAAGAGTAAATATTTGGGCCCACATATATTGGGCTAGTTTAGGAATTAACCCTAAGCAAGGTTATTGGCATTCACTTTATTGGTAAATGCACTACCTCAAATTTTAAAGTAAAAAATAACGAAGACTACACTATCATTTAAAAGTAAATGCACTTCATGAACCTTACATACTTCGATGAAATTTTGCTCCATTTATATATGGCATTGTCTTATGTAGTTAATTAGGTTTATGACATGGTATTCTTAATGTGTGTGAGAAGGCAACTTATATATATTAACGAGTAGTGAAACATAATAACATGTACGTAACTACAAAAAGCAATTCACATTAACTAGATTTTATATAAAAATTGTTCATAATAAATTTATAATAAAACTGTTTTAAAATATTTAATATTTAATTTGGAGTATCAAAAATTTCATGAGAAGTATCATTAATTTGGTTCAAAAAAATTTACAACAATTATAATATAATACCACTGACCAAATTAATGATAATTCTGATGAGATTTTTAATACCTCTAATCAAATATTTGATACTTTAAAACTATTTCATGATAAGCTTATCAAAAAGTTTATATTTTCATATAATACTTCGCCAACAATTAGAGACATAACATGTAATTACAATAGAATTAGTAGCCTTTAACTTTCAAAATCATTAAAATTAGTTTACAAAAATACACGTAATCAATGGACAATTCATGTAAAACATCTTTTTACAACT
Organism: Ballota nigra; assembly: GCA_947034835.1. Taxonomy (NCBI): domain Eukaryota; kingdom Viridiplantae; phylum Streptophyta; class Magnoliopsida; order Lamiales; family Lamiaceae; genus Ballota; species Ballota nigra. The sequence goes on along the minus strand of OX344720.1, from coordinate 68,179,410 downwards.
ATGAATTGACGCCATTGGATCTCCTTTTCGTGGGTGCTTCGGTGATAGCTAGATTCGTATTTTATCAAAGTCCAAAGTTTCCTCCTAAAATAAATATATATAAAATAATTAGTGAATATCAATCTTAACGCTGCCCTGCATTTGTCAATTTCTACGAAATGTTTGCTGATTGAATGACTTTTAAGAAGCAAATTATAGACTTTTAAGTATAAATATAACAAAGAGTTATCATGATTTTTTTCAGAATTTGCGATCCATTTTCATTTTAACGTTACATTTCACACTTCCTTTAACACAATTAAAGGCTGTAATAATCTCTCAATGGATAATAGGTTAGTTTCAATTGTTAGCCCCCATTTCTGTGTTCCTCGTTCCATCGATGTAGCTATTACCAAAAAGATTTGGGGCAAGAGAGACTACGTTGTGAACGATGTTCATGGCAACCTCATGTTTAAGGTTGAAAGACCATTCTTCAGCTTTGATCGTAAGAGTTTGATTCTTGATGCTGCTAACATACCTGTTGTCACTCTCCAGAAAAAGGTACAATCTTATAAATGTAAGCCGATATTCATCGGTTAAGGAATTAATATAAATAAATTGATTTCACACTTAGTCACACGAGAAAAGAAACAAAATCATTTGGCGGCCAAGTCCAGAGTTAAAATTCCACATAAAACAGTTTCACTCATATTAAATTATCCAATCTCCGAACTTTCTCCCCAAAGGGTAAAGTTGAGAATTGAACCCATAAATAAGGTTGTTACCCAAAATATATGTGGATTAAAGGTTAAATGTAACTTTGATTGGCTAACAACTAATAAATAACGGGTGGTGAATACATTTTGCTCGAAGAAGTTGATAATAATTGAAGAACATAAACAATAAATGCTAAGAAATTTCATAAGTCTTTGTGTAGACTTGGACTTTAATGTTTGTGGTCATTTATTAAATTTTAATGTGGTTGTATTTATAGCTCAATGACATGCCCTTAATTTGCCTTAATTTGATTGGGCAACCCAAGCATTTAATGTTTGGATTTACCCTAGTTTCAAGGCTGGGCTGAATTCCCCCTTTTTTTATAAGAAAAAGATTGTAATTCATCCAGATTATAATTCATCCAAATCAGAGTATCTCCCAAAGTTAAAAACCACTCAACTCCTAGACTAAAACATCATTACATTAGCATTTCAGTATTCTTCAGGAAACAAACACCAATTTTTAAAGTCACAACCTTCCTTTACCACCTCCTTTGCCCCTATCCAACACCATAATCGAACCTTCAATTCGTTCCCAATTTTAAACACCGAAGTTTGTTCATTCCGAAAAAAGATAGTGTTCCTTGTTTTCCATAATAGTCACACATTCCCAAATGCATACCGCTACAACCCTGCATTTTTTCCCTCTAAGAATCCTACTAAAGAATATAGGTTCGTCGACGGATTAGATGGTAGGGATGTCGATATTCCCAACCAATTAAGGCACTCCATCCAAACATGAATCCCCTTAAGTTGGTGGACTAGACTCAATACAAAAATGACAAGTGTAAAGTAGTTTTACTTCTTCACCCAAATCCTGGATTTAGTACTCTAAGTATAGCCTGCTGACTGAGGTTGGTGCCGATTTTTTATTCCTTGTCCTTAAAATAAATTATTATCTAACTAGGCGTCTGACATGGATTTTCTTATCGAATACGTGGTCGTCTCCTCGTCTTCTTTTCTGAGGCGATAGGACGTCGTCCCCGTTACTATCTTGATCTCGGCTCCTTCTTTGGGATATATGAGTCTGGACCTTGACGAGATACCGCTATGATCACCCTTATGACGAGATAAAGTAATTCTTGTCGAGGTTTGGAATGGACCTCGGCTTGGATCTGATTCCTTGGCGTGGCCTGGGTTTTAGAGTTGGAGAACTTGGGTGACGAGGTCCAAGCCCGATGAGGTCGAATCCGTTGGACTTTAATCTCGCCATTCGGCTTTAACGAGGTCCTCGTTCGACTGGAAGTAAAAGCTCCACAACAAGTAATTTAGAGAATTAATATATTGATTCCACATTATTCTACAATTTTGAACTTTTAAATGAAAAATATTTTTGGTGCTTATTGATGGAACACAACATATATACTGAAAATAAAATAAAACTTCAACAAAAATTAAATGACAGAACTTACATAAATTTCTTGTTTGTTGATTATTGATGCAGCTAATTAGTTTATACAGTAAATGGGAAGTGTTTAGAGGGGTGAGCACAGAAGAAAAAGACTTAATCTTTAGCGCAAGAAGATCTTCAATATTCCAAATGAAGGCTAATTTACATGTGTTTCTGGCGAAGAACAAAAAATCCCACGATGTTTGTGATTACACGGTGCAAGGAAGTTGGTTTCGGAGCTCGTGTAAAGTTCACATTGGAGATTCTTCCACCATAGTCGCCCAAGTAAAATTGCAATATCATCTAAACATTTAAATCTTTACAAACAAAACTTCAATTTAGTTGCAATTCGTACTAGAAAAGATTATTTTACGGTATGAAAATTATATTTTCTCCACATAATAATAAATAATTAATTGTATTAATATGTTTAGATTGATTCAGATGACAAACAACACATAATTAAGGGTCTCTTTGGTTGGAGGTAATGATTATAGAATAATGAAAATTAAAGTGATTGAGGAGTCATTCAAGTAAAGGTTAATAAATGAAGACTATTCATTTGATAGGTAAATTATAACTCATTTTCAATCGTATTATAATATATTGATAATATCAAGCACTATTAATGAAATTATTTTCATTACCCTATAATCATTACCCCTAACCAAGCGGCCCCTAAAAATTATTTTTGAGTGGATTGAAATCGGCCTTTTGGTAAGTATGGCTAATTTTAAATCGATATTTTTTATTTAAAACGATTTAAAAGTTTAGATTAAAAAATATTGTAATTTTATTTGCAATTAATCTATCTCCTAATTGTTTCATTTTTATGCTTGCATGATATAAGCTCGATAAGTTAATCTCTTAATTATTTCATTTTATACTTGCATGATAGCATGATACATGATCATTTTCGATATAATCGATTATCTGATTAATTAATTTAATTAATTTTCAGATGAACGAGAATTTGTCCATAAGAAGTCAATTTAGTGGAAAGGACAGATATATGGTGACGGTGTGTCCAAACATTGACTATGCCTTCATTGTTGCCCTTATCATCATCCTTGATAAAATTAACTCGCAGAAAAATCGAAGATCAAATAATAGGAACAGAGTATGAATTAGTCTGTCTATTCAACAAGACTCTACGCTCAGACCTACTTAACTAGCAAGATTTGAACTCTTTTAAATGTCTATTTATTTAAATAAAAGTTTTTTAAGCTCAACATGTCAACTCGTATATGTGTATATATATATATATATAGTAGTCAATATAAAAATATTATTCATTTATTATGTAATCCTTTTTCTAAGCATTATTTGTTGTTTTAACTCTTATTAATATACTAAGCTTTCTAGTTTTACTGGGTGTCCCACATTCCCACTCTCCAAGTTATAGTTCTGAAAGATATGATCATTAGTTAATTTAATGTTCAGATGAATTAGAATTACTCCATATATGAAATCAATTTAGCGGGAAGGAGAGGTTATGATTTAGTGTGTCCAAACACAAACTTTTAACTATTCCTCGTCTATTAGCATCTTTTCTGTTAAGTTGTGTTATATGATTAGTGTGATTTTTGCTAGAAATTCGTGCACTATTTTTGCTAAATTTAATTGGATTTCTTTCATTTATTTCCATTAAATGTATTTATTCGTGCTTAATTGTCAAAAAAGGTATTTTTGTTCATTGTGTAGGAAAACGAGTGAAATGTGGCAAAGATCAAAGATGGGTCGAGCAAGGACATCCTAAGGAGAAAGAATCATCATTCCAAGTGAGAAATCTACTCAAAATGCATGTGGAGTCAAGAAGAATCGAGTCGAAATCATGTTTAAAAGTGGAGTGAAGCAAACCGAGGCTTGGAGAGACCGGAAAACAAGTTGGAGAGCCAACAGGGTGCAAACCAAGCCAAAAACGGGTGTGTCTCGGTTAGCACAGGATAATCTCGGCCGAGACAAAAGGTCCAAACCAAGACCAGCCCGCCGAAGCCAATGTCTTGGTTAACACCAATCCGTCTCGGCCGAGACAAAAGGCTCCAAACCGAGACCAGCCCGCGGAAGCCAATGTCTCGGTTAACACCAATCCGTCTCGGTCGAGACAGTAAGGCCTTATCCGAGACCCTTTTTCCCCTGCTTTAAAAAATCAAAAATTTCCAACTTTCGGGGGACTAAAATGCAAATTCATCTCAAGCCCTCATTCCACACTATAAATACAATTTTTCATCAGATTTAGAAGAAGAACACAGGAGCACAAGAACCCTAATCCCCTAGAGAGTTTTCTTTTATTTTTCTTTGCATTTTCCATTAATTTCTAGAATAGATTAGATTAGATTAATATTTCAATTAGTAGTTTTTACATTTCAAGCAAAGATTGGAGCAATTGAAGATTTGTATTTCCATTTCATCACAAGAGGTGATATCTATTTCATCTTACTTTTTTTATTCAAGTTTAATTTTGTCTTTGCTTAGATTAATGTGTTCCTCCATGAGTTTATTGCTTTCTTTAGTTTGTTTATACTTGAGTTTTGTTAGATTAGCCATGGGCTAATCCCCAAATGCTTTGGGTGTTGAAATTGTGATGGAATTGGTGTTATGATGTTAATTTAGCTTGGATTGTGCTATTGAGTTGGTTCGATTGCTTCTATTAATGTGTTATTCTTGATTAAATTAATTGATTAGGTTTAGTAACTCTTGTTAGGTTGATTCGTGCTACAACGAGAGTTGGGTGTGGGTTAATTGAGCTTGTAGTGAGGAATTTGATTAATTAATTGGATTCAATTAGTAGTATATTACATCGAGAGAGGGTAGACGGCTAGACCACCATCAATAGACACTAGGTGCTTAAATTCAAGGGTTTAGGTGCTTAGTGAAGGGGGAATACTTGGAGTGCATCGCGTGCTTCAAGTTATTCACTATCTTAGGTGTTTTTGGTAGCTAATTAGGTGCTAGTTAGCTCAATTGATCATCCAAGCCTCAAAAGGGATCGGTATTCAATATATTAGTGATAGCTCTTAGTTAGAACCAATGAAATAGCATAAGAAAAGCGAGATTAATATACGTAACATTGATTCCATGATAAGGACAACACCAGAAGCATTTCTCTCTCTTGCACTTTCTTAATTGAAAGTTAGTTTAATTGTTTAATTACTTTCTAGATTTAAATTCTGCTTAGTTTAATTCTCATATGCACACTTGCTCGTCACTATAGTACCATGCCGACGCACAACTTTAGGGCTCCACTGCATTCCTAAATCCTTTAGGTTCGATAACTTGGTCCAAGTCTACTTTCACTACTACGACGATCCCGTACTCTTGCGGGGGAGTAGGAAAATATTTTTCGAAAAACTCCGACCAAGTCAATGGCGTCGTTGCCGGGGATTTAGTTGAGTGCCTTTGGTGGGACTTAGGGTTAGTTGAGTGGTACTACTAGTGACATTTTATTGCTTTATTTTTGTTTGAATTTGATACATCTCATCTTTGTAGGTGTGCTTTGAATGGAGAAGATGGATGCATATCACATATATTTGTTGAAGACGGGCCATTACCAATCTAGCACGGTGTATCCTCCGGATCCTCACCCTTACCCATATCTACATCCATATCTCTACTCATACTCGTATCTACCACAATCCTCATATTACCAACAACCTCCTCCATATCAACAATATCCACAATATCCATATTACTCTCCTCCACAATACCCAAACTCATATCCATATCCTTATTCACCACAACAACAAGAATATGACCACGATAATGGGAAGAGCTTTGAGTACAATTCTCAAGTGCAACAAGCTTCAAACAACGAGACTTGGTCTTATGCCGACTCAAGCTATGAATGTCAATATCTACAATGGTATGATGAGATCGTGTCTTCTTTATCTAAACAAAACGGACTCCGATTCAACGAGATAATGGTAACCGTGTTGAAAGAAATGAAAGAAAGTGATATAATGAATGCATAGTTTGAATTGTTCATATTTCATTGGGAGAAATTTGTCATCTTCTTGAAAGATCCCGGAGATTCCAAACTTGAGAAATATGCAAGTTTGGGGGGGTTTGATACGAGGAATAAATATTTTGCTTGAGTCAAGAGAAGATGAAGAAAGAAGGAGAAAAAGCTCAAGGGAGCTAAAAAAGGAAAAAGGCTTTGAAATAGGAGATGAAGTGGTATGGTGCAACTCAAAGTTGAAACCTATTCTTGGGAAGGTGAAACTCAAGAGAGAAAACTCTTTGTTTGTGAAGAAAGTGAACCTTGGAGGGAGCCTTGAGCTACAAGATAAAGAAGGTGAGATCTTCATCACCGATGAAACTCGAGTGAAGTACTTCGATCCTCCGGTTCCCAAGGAGGTCCCTAATATTGAGCCAACAAATGGGGTTTGAACTCGTAGCGCTAAATGGGAGGCAACCCATCAATTTTTCTTGTTTTCTTTAGTTTTTACATTGTTTAGTTTAATTTCTTTTATTTTTGTTTCGTCTAGGTGTTGGGGTTGTGTCTTGAGGCTCGGTGAGGATTTCGAGCTCTATGGGAAGATACGTGCTTGAGGGAAACTTGAGGTACAAACACTTCTTCCTAAACTTAGACATTGCTAAGCAAAGTCTAAGTCTGGGGGGGGGGTGTTCCTCTTTTCACGCATAAATTTTACACTGCACCGGTGCATGATTAGGCGTGAAATTATCATGATTCGTAGCTCGTTTTGCCCGTATTTTGAATGAATTTGATGAGTATTTGGAGTCAAATGAGTATTATTTTGATACATTGATGAATTTTCATCTTTGATGCTTATATATGGATAGAGGGCGAAAAATTGAGTTTGTAGGACTTTGAATCGACTCAAACGGACTTTCGGATGAGAAGATATGGAAGAAATACGAGAAGTACTAGTCCAAACGAGCAAAAGTATCATTTGGCGGAAGAAGGAGGACTCAAACAAGAAGAGGACTCGACCAGCTTGAGCTCGAGTCCTAGTGAAGTTCTGGAGAATGAAAGCACCCGACTAGGTCTTGCTCGATTCTAGGGACTCGAGCGATCGAATGCGCACTCGATCAAGAGGGGATCGAGTCCTAAGGACTCGACTAAGGTGAGCTCGAGTCCATTGTAAACGCTGGAAGAATGAAGGACTCGACCGTGATGAGGTCGAGACCTAGGCACTCGACCGAGGAGAGGTTGAGTCCTTTCCGAGATGTTTCGGCCCATGAGCCCCAAATTTGACCTGTTACCTATAAATACCCCTTTCCGAGCACGTTTTGAAGATAACTTCACACAGAGAGATAGTTTTTGAGAGAGAAGAGCACCGAGAGTTTGAGCAAGCGTATTTTACTTTTAATTGAGGTTTTAACATTACGAATTCATAGTTAGAGTTTTATTTTGGATTTCTATCTTTTCTTTCTTCTATACTTGTTACATGAGACTTTGATTTCTTCTTAATTCGATTTTCATTCTTAGACTTTAATCCTTTCTTAAACCCTTGTTTATGTTCTTGAGTTTTTCTACTAGATTAATCATGTTTTTGTTCGTTACTTGTTTAATTGCTTTCGTTATCGTTAAAACCATGCTAGGCTAAAACCCTTGTATGCTTAGGGTAGGATGAACTCATAGAAGTAGGACGTTGGTACATAATTAGGGTAACTTGTGATGTTTAGTTTTAATTCTCTTAATTAATGAATGCTTAAAATGAATCTCAGGTTTATCTTTGAATTTAGTACGAACATTGTTAGAGAGGGGACGATCTTATCACTCTTTAATAACTAATAGGCTTAACGAGAGGGTTTAGAAGGGGTTTATTCATCAACCGGTTTATCTAGGGAGGACGACCGCATCACCTTAGTTGAATTAGAGTCTCATTAATTAAGCATAATCCATTAACTAGATTATTGGTTCAGTGAAGTCAATTGATACGACAAAGTATTAGGGTTTAAATCTTGAGCTTTTAGTCTTTCAATCTTATACTTAGGATTATTTTTTGCATATCACTGTTATTTTGAACATGTACCAGCTCCGTTAATATACGTAGGAATTCCTATCTTGAGCATCACCTTCTTTTATTTGAAACCAAACCTTAGAGTAAGATAGTTTAGATTTAATAATTCGCAAAAAGCCAAAAACATCCACTCATATTAATTACGACGCGTAGATCCCCAGGGCTCTATTCGCATACAACCCATCCCGAGGTACGATATACTTGGTCTCTATACTTGCTGATACTACAGTGAATCCGTACGCTTGCGGGGTAACTTCTAGTAAAAGCTAGCAAAGTTTGGTTCAAGTCAGTGCACCCCCATTTGATTAGAGTTTATTGATGATCATTTTTCTTAGGAATTTTGGTTTAAATTGATGATACATACTTGTACATGAGTTTTGTCTTGATATACGTGTTAAGAATTTGAGGGTGAGATGCTTTCTATGAGGTTTTGTAAGCTTAATGGTCGAAATTTTGAGTGGCTTGCTTAATGTGGTGAATTGCTTGGTGAATAGTTGGTTGCGAATCTCATTGTGGCACTATTTTTCCAAACTTTTAATTGCTTAGCAATGAAAAAGTTTGGGGGGAGTGGGGTATGTTCGTTTTACAATTCCATTTGCACCAACTTACTTCGCTTAATTTTGAAAAATTTGTGCTTAATTGTGGGCTCATTGTATATTTTTTAGTATATTTTTGGGAGTTAAGATCGTGTGGCTTGGTGTTTGAGAATCAACTGATGGTGATTGTTTGGTTTTTGAGATTTAGTTGAGCTTGATAGTATTGATTAAGACTTGCTTACTTACTCGTTTATGTGACGATTATGCTTGGTTTTGTGCTCGATCCATGATTAGACAAACCCGTGAGCTTTAGAGCCTTTAGACTTGCATATATTTTGGTCTAATTTCTTTCTTGTGAGTATCGTTCATGCTTGTGTGCTCTAGAACTTGTCATTTGTCTTGTTTGGGGCTACATTAAGTGTGAAATTTTTTAAAGTGATATGAGCCCATCTTTGATTTGAATAGTCACTTAGCCAATTTTTTCATACCAAATAAATTTTTTCTGTATTTAGCCCTTTTGAGCCTATTGACCTATTTTCTTGGCAACCTACAAATTTAGCCAATTTATCCATTTTGTGAGCCTAATTTTTCCTATGAGCTAGTGGAGCTTGAACATGGATAGTGAGGTTGAGTTGAGCTTTAATGTGAATTTGGTGGATTTGTTTTGTGTGATAGTGAAAAGAGTGCAAAAGAAAAAAATGAGTGAAAAATTATACAAGAAAAGATTGAGTTGGTTTGTGGAAAGAAAAAGAAAATTGTGAAGGAAACTCTCTCTTGTATAGCTACTTAGTAGAGTTTCAAGTTCAAAAGAGGTGTTTGATGGTTTATGGTGAAGAATGTGCTTAGTATGAGAACAAGTAAATTGTTGGAGTATGAGTTTTTGAGTTGCAACTTGATCACTTGCGACTTTGTCTTGAGATTTTTAGATGTGTCTATGCGTCTTTATATCTCGCTCCACTAGTTTACGAGTCACTTTATCCAAATTTTCCCCACCTTAACCAAAGAGCCCAACATTACAACCAAATGAAAAGTCCTCATTGATTCTTGGATTGATCACTTAGCAAGTGGTGGAGAACCTAGATGATTGGCAAGTCTATGGTAGTGCACTTGTATGAATTGATTGTTGAGAGCATACATGCCTTGATACACTTTTGAGTGATGAGTGATACACTCACTTGAGAGGAAATTGTGGATTGAGCCTTGATCTTGCATTGATTTGAACATGACTTGTGAACTTGCGTGTTGATTTTTGTACTTAAAGGCTTGACTAGATTGAAGAAACTTGACAATTGCATCTTATCTCTTTGACACTCATTTCTCGCAATCCTCCCACTTATTTTATTTCTTTCATTGCTCGAGGACGAGTGTTGGTCCCGGTACAAGACTGAGGGATACGTGTATGGGGGGAATACACATATACAAATTTTTCTCACTGTCAAACTGACTGAGTCCCCTTGCTCAAAGTGATAAAGAACTCAGGGTTAATAACACACCTACTGACAACACTGAGTGTTGGTCAGTTGGCTAACTATCAACTTGAGTTCAGTGTGGAAATGCGTGAGCCCTGAAAGTTTATAGTCTTGTTAATGTTTCCTTTCTGAAAACTTGATTACTCTTTTCTAAAATAGTGATTAGTAGGGGCAATGTTCAGGTTGATGATCAGGCTGATTGATTCAAGCCTGATAAAGATAATGCAATGAATGACTTAAACAAATAAGTAGTTAAGAACAATATCAAAGCAGTAAGAACACAAGGAGTTTAACGTGGTTCAGAGACTCAAGCTCCTATGTCCACGATCCTGATTGAACAGGATAATCCACTAAGGATTAACTTGTTTTTAACGTGCCAAGGTGCACCAAGATCAGCTAACCTCACTGGCCTATACAAACTCCTTCCTAACTTCACTAACCAGCTTCAACCAACAAACCTGACTAGAGGGTTTTGGTTTCAGTTTGGATTCTTACTAAGGTGTGATTATCCTTACAAGATTAAGCTATGCTAAGGATGGATAATCACTTTAAGCTTAGGGTATGGCTTGAAAGCTCAGTGGAATACTGAATAACTCTCACTAATCTAAGAAACACTTGGGAAATTTATCTGGTTTTGAGTGCTTCTTTTAGAATGCTGAGTGCTTTGAATGCTTGAGAGTTTGAGTAATTTCTGGCTTGGAAATTTCCCGTAACCTTTAATGGGTTCAAGGCCTTCTGTATTTATAGATGGATTTGAAAACTATCCGTTGGAAAAGATATCCTTCTTGTCATCTACGTAGGGTTGTTCAACGGACATATCTCTCATGCAGCAGCCGTCCTTGTATGGATTAGGTAATTGCATTTAATGCTCCATTTAATGCTTGCCCGTTGAAAAGTGCAGTCTGAACTCAGTCTTCATGTCAGGTCTGTACGTGTGTGTCCTTCCTGGATTGGTCCACGTCATCAGGTTGGTGAGAATGTCAGAACTCATTCCTGGGCTTTAGGCTTGTCTTATTCAGTTCTTTTTGTCTCGAGCACAACTGTCTTGTCCTGTCGCTGATATTCCTTTTGCATTGCTTGACCCTACTCCAAGTCTTTTTCCATTACTCAGTATCATCTTGTTCCCTTCAGGACTGAGTTAGTAATGACCTCAGGATCATACTCTTCATCACTGACACTTACTCAGCCAACTTAGAAGGACTGCCGTAAGTTCAGGATGGTGCTCTTGTGTCTTCAGGCTCTTAGCCTTGATTGACATCAGTGAGTGCTTCTCTCACTGAGTACCTGTGAAGTGTAAAATGACTAAGTATAAAAACCTAATCAAGACTAGCCTGACTAAGACATTCTAAGGCAAATCATCTTTTCAGGGCCTTTGGGATCTTAATCAAAACTGACAATGTCCCAACAACGAGTAACACTTTAAGTTTGGGGGGGGGGTGATTAGTGTAATTTTTGCTAGAAATTCGTGCACTATTTTTGCTAAATTTAATTGGATTTCTTTCATTTATTTCCATTAAATTTATTTATTCGTGCTTAATTATTGAAAAAGGTATTTTTGTTCATTGTGTAGGAAAACGAGTGAAATGTGGCAAAGATCAAAGATGAGTCGAGCAAGGACATCCTAAGGAGAAATAATCATCATCCCAAGTGAGAAATCTACGCAAAATGCATGTGGAGTCAAGAAGAATCGAGTCAAAATCATGTTTAAAAGTGAAGTGAAGCAAACCGAGGCTTGGAGAGACCGGAAAACACGTTGGAGAGCCAAGAGGGTGCAAACCAAGCCAAAAACGGGTGTGTCTCGGTTAGCGCAGGATAATCTCGGCCGAGACAAAAGGTTCCAAACCAAGACCAGCCCGCTGAAGCCAATTTCTCGGTTAACACCAATCCGTCTTGGCCGAGACAAAAGGCTCCAAACCGAGACCAGCTCGCCGAAGCCAATGTCTCGGTTAACACCAATCCGTCTCGGCCGAGACCATAAGGCCTTATCCGAGACCCTCTTTCCCCTGCCTTAAAAAAATAAAAAATTCCAACTTTCGGGGGACTAAAATGCAAATTCGTCTCAAGCCCTCATTCCACACTATAAATACAATTTTTCATCAGATTTAGAAGAAGAACACAAAAGCACAAGATTAGATTAATATTTCAATTAGTAGTTTTTACATTTCAAGCTAAGATTGGAGCAGTTGAAGATTTGTATTTCCATTTCATCACAAGAGGTGATATCTATTTCATCTTACTTTTTTTATTCAAGTTTAATTATGTCTTTGCTTAGATTAATGTGTTCCTCCATGAGTTTATTGCTTTCTTTAGTTTGTTTATACAGTTTTGTTAGATTAGTCATGGACTAATCCCCAAATGCTTTGGGTGTTGAAATTATGATGGAATTGGTGTTATGATGTTAATTTAGCTTGGATTGTGCTATTGAATTGGTTCGATTGCTTCTATTGATGTGTTATTCTTGATTAGATTAATTGATTAGGTTTAGTAACTCTTGTTAGGTTGATTCGTGCTACAACGAGAGTTGGGTGTGGGTTAATTGAGCTTGTAGTGAGGAATTTGATTAATTAATTGGATTCAATTAGTAGTCTATTACATCGAGAGAGGGTAGACGGCTAGACCACCATCAATAGACACTAGGTGCTTAAATTCAAGGGTTTAGGTGCTTAGTGAAGGGGGAATACTTGGAGTGCATCGCGTGCTTCAAGTTGTTCACTATTTTAGGTGCTTTTGGTAGCTAATTAGATGCTAGTTAGCTCAATTGATCACCCAAGTCTAAAAAAGGATCGGTATTCAATATATTAGTGATAACTCTTAGTTGGAACCAATGAAATAGCATAAGAAAAGCGAGATTAATGTACGTAACATTGATTCCGTGATAAGGACAACACCAGAAGCATTTCTCTCTCTTGCACATTTTTAATTGAAAGTTGGTTTAATTGTTTAATTGCTTTCTAGATTTAAAATTTTCTTAGTTTAATTCTCATATGCCCACTTGCTCGTCACTATAGTACCATGCCGACGCATAACTTTAGGGCTCCACTGCATTCCTAAATCCTTTGGGTTCGATAACTACTTGGTCCAAGTCTACTTTCACTACTACGACGATCCCGTACTCTTGCGGGGGAGTAGGAAAATGTTTTTCGAAAAACTCCGACCAGTCATTATAACTGATCAAACGAGTTGGTAAAAGATTTTCACCATGAATCAAGACCAAGATGATCTACCAAGAAGGTCTAACTGGACATGACAGTGTATCATCCATTCCACCATTATAACTCGGTCAAAGATAAATCAGTCAATACAACATGTTTAATTGATTTTCCAACTTGAACATCCAACTTGGACATCCGACATGAACAAATAACAAATTGACTTATATTTATTTTTTCTCAAACTATGTATATTCTACATCTTCAACAAAATGAGGCCTAATGTAACTATGTGGCAATCCATCGTTCCTAATTAGACGTCATATTCCAAGACCTAACGCAATTTCATGATAAGTCAGCTAAAAAATTCGCTTGATCAAGTGGCAAGTTGACCTCAAGTGAGAAGACATAACATTTTTCATAACAACCAAGTACGGAGATGTCATCCCACTAAAATAAATGAGCAAGATGAGTTGATCTCGCATAGCATGGTCAAGTCGGTAATCCAAGTCAGTTCATCAACTTAGCTCGACCTTAAGGCGGTTTATGTGGAGCCCATATCCACAGTTCAACTTGAAGTCATGACTCACCTAGTCAACAAGAAAGAAGGCAAATATGGTCCAATCAGGGAAGGAGGCAAGTTGGTTCAATCAAGTTTGTGTAGCTTATAACAACGACAACTCCTGCCACTACAAAAAAGACGGTGTTTAGCGATGGGAGATTTGCGACGGACGTATGTCCGTCGTAAAATATGTCATTTGCGATGGAATTCTGGCAGTTTTGCGATGGAATTCGTGAGTTGGTCAATTTTGACCGATTTTGCGACGGATATAGTAAGTCGTCGCAAATTTGCGACAGAATTTAACGATGGAGACATAAAATGCCTGCGTTTTATTAAATTTGCGATGGAATTCGTCGCAAATTTGCGACAAAACATTAGCGACGGACCACATGTCCATCGCAAATTCGACCGGGTTACAGTTTGCGACGGCTTTTCGTCGCAATTTTTAAATTCAAATTTGCGACGACCCCTTTTCCGTCGCAAATTCGAGTGGTTGAAAGTTACCAGGCGTGTTGGTGACCAATAATTGACCCGTGTCGTCGCAAATGAGATCTGCGACGGAATAGCCGTTGCAAAATGTGAAATTTGCGACGGAAATTAAGGCCGTCGCAAATTTACGTAGTTTTATATCAGTCCCTTCCCTTTTCATTCCCTTTCACTTTCACTCACGAAAAAAATAAGAAATTATGCGGTTTTAATATGTTCTTCACGTATAATTGGTGTATTTGTCATTGCCCTCAACCTCACCGTACGTATTTGTCATTGCCTTCAACTTCACCGTACGTTTTCACATTTTTAACCGTTTAAATGTCATATTTTTATTGTTTCAATTTTTTAGTACACTATTAGGTAATGAGCATGATATATGTTTATTTGATGAGTTTTAGTATGATTGATGATATATATATATGTTTATTTGATGAGTACGTTTTAGTTTGTGTGATATTTATACCTATTTTTAGTCGAAACCCTGCTCAATTTTTCTGTACACTATTAGATAAATTGTGTGATATTTGTTTATTTGATTGGTTTACTATGATTGATATATATGGTTGTGTTGGATTGATTTTTGTGAAGGAAAATTTTGTATATCCTTATTTTTAGGCAAACTCTGCCCAATTTTTTACAACTCATGTGATATTTACTTTTAATCTGTAACAGATACAATATCCAGATCGTGGTTGGATGTACTCAATACCTAGAATGATAGGAGGAAGCATTAACTCTGTCTTTTGCAATAAAATTGATGAGTTTATTGAGTTTGCACTACAACATCCATGCAATATGGATTGCATGGGTAATATTAGGTGTCCGTGTAAAGACAGAAGATGCAGAAATATGAGATTCTTGAGTGTTGATGAGGTTAGAACTCATCTTGTGATTTTCGGTTTTGTTCCCCGTTATTACAACTGGACCAGTCACGGTGAACATCGGTGGAATGTTGACATCGAAACCGTAAAATACTGGTATACTGGGTGGAGCGGTGGTGGAAGTTCTGATGTTGGTGGTTCAAGTTATGTTCCATATACTCAATTTGAACCACAAGTAGAGGATGAACCTGATAGATATCGGATGATGATTGCAGAATCTGTTTTGGGTTCAATGAAACACCTATGGATGAGGAACCAAATCATCGGTCAAAGAAGTTTTTTGATATGATTAAAACTGTTGATCAAAAGTTGTTTCCTGGTTGTGAGACTGAGACGCAGTTGTCATTCAATGCTCAAATGTTGAACATCAAAACTGAAGGCAAGGTCAGTCAAAAAGTGTTCAATCAATTTGCTAAATTGTTCAAACGAGCTCTACCTGAAGACAACACGGCGCCTGATAATTTCTATCAGAGCAAGAGGCTCTTGAAGGATATGGGTCTACCATTTGAGAAGATTGATTATTGTATAAACGGTTGCATGTTGTTTTGGAATGAGGATGAGGATCATTGCAAGATGTGTGGTCACCCACGGTACAAACCATGTGGTCGTACAAAAAGTAAGAAGAAAGTGCAGTTCAAGGCTTATAAGGCAATGTATTACCTTCCCATCACTCCTCGTCTAGAGAGGTTGTATCAGTCTAGTGCCACGGCTAAAGACATGACATGGCATGTTGAGGAGTGTTCTAGTGAGAATTCTGGAGATATGCAGCATCCTGCAGACTCGGAGGCATGGAAACATCTTAATAGGGAATTTCCAGATTTTGCAAGGGAGACGAGAAATGTGAGGTTAGGCTTGTGCACGGATGGTTTTGCTCCATTTGGAATGCACGGAAAAAAGTATTCATTATGGCCTGTGCTGTTGACCCCGTACAATCTACCTCCTTGGTTGTGCATGAAGCCTCAACATATATTTCTTAGTATCTTGGTGCCTGGACCACACAACCCCAAGCATAAATTGGATGTATATCTACAGCCATTGATTAAAGAGTTGAAATCTTTGTGGTCTACGGGGGTGGAGGCCTACGACGTTCATAGGAAGCAGAACTTCACGATGCGAACTGCACTTTTGTGGACCATTGTGACTTTCCAGCATTTTCTATGTTGTCTGGGTGGTCAACAGCAGGAAAACTAGCATGCCCGTATTGCATGGACGGTTCTGATGCATTCTATCTTCTGTTGAGTAGAAAAGTGTCATGGTTCGACAACCATCGCAAGTTTCTTCCTCCCGATCATCCCTTTCGGAGGAACAAAACAGACTTTCTAAAGGGTAAAAATGCAGTAGGCCGCCCAAGACCACAGATTCGATCAGGTATGTGTCTGGGTACTGAATCACTACTTATGTCTATGTGTCTCATATAAATAAGTTAATCATATATAAATTAATTATTTCAGGTGATTCGTTGTTGTATGAGGTTACAGTCACTGATTTGATGAAGACAACTGAGGCGGGTGCAATGGAGCACAATAAACGCATCCAGGGTGGTTGGAAGAAGAGAAGTATCTTTTGGGACTTACCTTATTGGAGCAAGTTGTTGATTCGACACAATTTGGATGTGATGCATATAGAGAAGAATGTTTTCGATAACTTGTTTCATACGGTCCTGGGTACTGAAGGGAAGACCAAAGACACTTCTAAATCCAGAGATGAGTTGAGGCTCTTCTGTTCTCGTGCTTCCCTACACAAGGATGAGCAGACAAGAACATATCCCCAGGCCTCTTACACAATTAGTAAAGCAGAAATGAAGAATTTGTATAAGTGGGTGAAAGAGTTGAGCTTCCCTGACAATTATGTGTCGAATTTGGGAGACAGAGTTGACACGGAAACCAAAAAGGTGTCTCGAATGAAGAGTCATGATTGTCACGTGTTCATGCAACGACTCTTACCTATTGCATTTCGGTACTCACTTCCCAAGAATGTATGGAGTGTCATCACGGAATTAAGTCTCTTTTTCCACCCAGCTTCTTCGACTCGATGGAACACTTACCCTTACACTTAGCGTATGAAGCCTCAATTGCTGGTCCCGTACAGTATCGATGGATGTATCCTTTTGAGAGGTAATTCTATACCATTTTTTAGATCGACTTTTAAGATCAATACTGAATAAATTTTCTAACACTTCTTGTTTTAGGTATTTGCACAACTTAAAGCTCAATATTGGAAATGCGGCCCACATCAAAGCATCAATTGTTAATGCATACCTTATTGAAGAGGTTGGAGCATTTTGTTCTTACTACTTCGGCGATCAAGTTCAAACCAGAATTAGAAATGTGCCTCGCAACTACGATGGTCGTGGAGTAGACCATCCCCTTCGTGATGTTGAAGATATGTTATCTGTATTTTTGCATCCGGGTCGACCAATGGGTAAGGGCACCAAACGACCATTTAGGGGCAGTATTGAAGAGTCAACAATACATTCATATGTTTCGATGAATTGTTCTGAAGTCCAACCGTATATAGAGTAAGTAATTTAATTTTATAGTTGAGTTTTTTACAATATGTATATTGTTGATATCTAAAAAGTAATTAATTTCTTTTTTCTGATATATAAGGATGTTATGTGAGTATAAGCGTCAAGTAGAACCAGACATCACAGATGCAACAGTTTTTCAATCCATCCGCAATGATTTTATGTTTTGGTTCCAACGTTACGTGAGTATCACATAATTATATGATTTTTACCCTATAACAAATCCGTTATTATTTTTATACATGATAATTTAATATTTACAGGGATAAAATGGCCTACTTAATAACAACCCACATCTTGAAGCTCTGAGCAAAAGACCACTACGTAGTGTGGTATCATACCACGGATATTACGCAAATGGATACAAATTTCATACTGAAGCGTATGCTTCAACGAAATTGATTACAAACAGTGGTGTTTGCGTTACCGGTGCAAACTACAACAAAGAATCCATCGATTACTATGGAGTGCTGCAAGAAGTAGTTGAAATAGAATATCCGGATTGGCCGAAGAGGACGATAGTGTTGTTCTTGTGTGAATGGTATGATCCAGGGAACCAAGGAACAAGAGTCGACAAAAACTACAAGATTGTTTATATCAACACCGGAAAGAAGTTTCCGGTTGCATAAGATCCCTATATTTTTGCAACGCAAGCATCTCAAGTATATTATTGCAAATACCCCGGATCAAGTAGGCCCAACTTGAGGACAGTTTGCAAAGTGAAGGCAAGATCATTGGTTGAAGTTTCTAATCCGTCAAACAAAGACGGTGTAGAACCAACAAATCCATTTCAAACAGAGATACAAGAGGCTCAAACAGAGGTTGATCAAGCAGGTGTGAATATTTTTGTCGACTTACTTGCTGCAAATCCAGAAATGGTAATGATTGAAAGTGATCATGAGGATGATGGACAAGAGCGCGGTGAGGAGGAAGAAGAAGAGGAAGAAGAGGAAGAGGAAGAGGAAGAGGAAGAGGAAGAAGAAGAGGAAGAGGAAGAGGAAGAGGAAGAGGAAGAGGAAGAATAGGAGGAAGAAGAGGAAGAAGAGGAGGAAGAAGAGGAGGAAGAAGAAGAGGAGGAAGAAGAAGAAGAAGAAGAAGAAGAGGAAGAAGAAGAAGAAGAGGAAGAAGAAGAAGAGGAAGAGGAAGATGAGGAGGACGAGGAAGAGGAGGAGGGAGGGGGAGGGAGGAGGAGGGAGGAGGAGAAGGAGGAGGAGGAGGGAGGAGGGGGAAGGAGGAGGAGGAGGAGGAAGGAGGAGAAGAAGAAGAAGGAGGAGGAGAAGAAGAAGGAGGAGGAGAAGAAGAAGAAGGAGAAGAAGGAGGAGAAGAAGGAGGAGGAGAAGGAGGAGAAGGAGGAGGATGATGATGATGATGAGGATGATGAGGATGATGAGGATGAAGAGGAAGAAGACGACGATTAGAATTACTAAATTATTGTATATATAACAAATTAGAAACGAAAATTAATTAATTTGGTGAATTATGGAAAAAAAAAAACGAGTCAATTTGGATACATATACAATTAATTGTGTACAAATGAACGAATTATAAATTTAAGCGGGAGTCGAAATAAATAATTTTACCAAAATAATAAAAATTAAATGGCCCCAATATTTATAAAAACAAGTGAGAAACGAAAATGAATTAATTTGGTGAATTATGAAAAAAAAAACGAGTCAATTTGGATACATATACAATTAATTGCGTACAAATGAACGAATTATAAATTTAAGCGGGAGTCGAAATAAATAATTTTACCAAATAATAAAAATTAAATGGCCACAACATTTATTAAAACAAGTGAGAAACGAAAATGAATTAATTTGGTGAATTATGAAAAAAACGAGTCAATTTGGATACATATACAATTAATTGCGTACAAATGAACGAATTATAAATTTAAGCGGGAGTCGAAATAAATAATTTTACCAAAATAATAAAAATTAAATGGCCACAACATTTATTAAAACAAGTGAGAAACGAAAATGAATTAATTTGGTGAATTATGAAAAAAAAAACGAGTCAATTTGGATACATATACAATTAATTGCGTACAAATGAACGAATTATAAATTTAAGCGGGAGTCGAAATAAATAATTTTACCAAAATAATAAAAATTAAATGGCCACAACATTTATTAAAATAAGTGAGAAACGAAAATGAATTAATTTGGTGAATTATGGAAAAAAAAATGAGTCAATTTGGATACATATACAATTAATTGCGTACAAATGAACGAATTGTAAGATTATGCATT
This sequence comes from Ballota nigra, assembly GCA_947034835.1. Lineage (NCBI taxonomy): Eukaryota > Viridiplantae > Streptophyta > Magnoliopsida > Lamiales > Lamiaceae > Ballota > Ballota nigra. Next base: position 68,159,410 of record OX344720.1, on the reverse strand, counting down.
GTCGAAATAAATAATTTTACAAAATAAAAAAAATAGTTGGGCAAAATATTTTAATAAACAACTTAGATACGAAAAGAAATTAATTTGGTGAATTATGAAAAAAAAATGAATCAATTTGAATACATATACAATTAATTGCATACAAATGAACGAATTATAAATTTAAGCGGGAGTCGAAATAAATAATTTTACAGAAATAATAAAAATTAAATGGCCCCAACATTTACAAAAACAAGTGAGAAACGAAAATGAATTAATTTGGTGAATTATAGAAAAAAAACGAGTCAATTTGGATACATATACAATTAATTGCGTACAAATGAGCGAATTATAAAATTATGTATTGTCGAAATAAATAATTTTACAAAATAAAAAAAATAGTTGGACAAAATATTTTTATAAACAACTTAGATACGAAAATAAATTAATTTGGTGAATCATAAAAAAAATGACTTAATTTGAATACATATACAATTAATTGCATAAAAATAAACGAAAGTAGCTTGTGCCCTAGTGGCGCGCGCCCCCTCCTCTTGCACAAGAGGTCCCGTGTTCGATTCCCCTTGGACGCAAAAATGGATTAAATGTTCAAGGCCTAATAAGACTAATATAGAAGGTGAGCCGCATATAATAAGCAATGGGCCGAGTGGCCCAGTGGTCCGCGCCCGCCCCGGGTGCCCGGGCTCGAACCACGCGAGCCACTTTTTTTTTGTATAGGCTCGGTAATTTGCGACGGCCAAATTCCGTCGCAAATTTTGAATTTTGCGACGGAAAATAGCCCGTCGCAAATTATAACAGAAAAAAATAAAAAAAAATATATAAAAACATTTGCGACGGAATATGATCGTCGCAAATGTTTTTGACCCGATCGGGTCTAACCCGAAAGATTTGCGACGGACTACTGTCCGTCGCAAATTATGTGCGACCCGGCCGGGTCTGACCCGCCATTTTTGCGACGGGCTTTTCCGTCGGTAATTTGCGACGGAGCTCCAAAATCCGTCGCAAAAATTAGCTACGACTGTTTTAAAAACGGACACGTGTCCGTCGCAAAGCACTGTTTGCGACGGATATTCCGTCGCAAAACAGTATTTTTTTTGTAGTGTACTTGACAACCTGCTCGCCACAGCGCCAACTCATGCTAAATTTGTACTATACATTTGTCCAACTTGTAACAGGAAAGGGTTTTAAAAATTGAATTCAAAAAATCGAATGATAAACATACTACTTGCCGAGCAAATGTATTAACTTTTCAATTCCACACAATCAAACACGCTAAATTATGCACTTTGTTTGCTGGTAAAATAAGACACATCATCAGATGACGTAAATTGAATAGCAACATTTTGTTTGTTTCTTATTGCAATAGTATTAATTTTTTCGAAACAATAGTATCAATTCACCTTTGAACTAAAGTTAGGAGCTAGCTTTTGGAATTATTTATTTTATTATTTTATCATTAATTGTTGGTTGTTTTAAATTGGCTCATGAATTTCTACTCTTACTATTTTTTATTTCTTTTACGGGAAACAAAATTCTACTCTACTATTACACAGTGCAAAAATTATTGTCTTCCTGGTAATAGAAGCACTACTTCTAAAAGATTTCTGGTGAAATTCTACTCAAATTAATTGTTGTACAAACTAACGTGCATGGTTATCTAGTTTTAAACAAATAATATTCATAGTATGATATACATAAATTATATCACAAATTCTTAAGATTATATATGGAGTATAAATTTTAAATTACTAATATACCCCCTCTTTCAACATTAAATAAAACCCCTAAATTGCATCTTCAACAATCCTTTCTACAGAAATCAGCTGCGGTGGTCCGGTGGATAAGGGTGGCCGTGGTGGACGAAATTATCTCCGCCCGGTCATCGATCACCGCTAACACCCGGAAATCATAGAGAAATGTTGGTGGTTTTTCACCCAATAACAAAATTTATGAGGAACGAAATGTGTGTAGGCAACGATCGAGGTCGCAATTTCGTGGGTAGACACAGACGGAATCCGACAATTACTCGATCCATCGGAACAATACTGGAAATGAGCATTAAAAAATGCCAATTCCTTAATTTTCGGTAATGACCCAAATAATTTTCCCAAATTTATTTACCCAACATGATCGACGCAATCAAGAACATTAAAAATTGATTGCAAAATATTAAATTTTCTGCAATGGTTATCATAATTCATGAATGACCAGATTGCACATATCTTTTATCCACCTAAAACTCTTCCTAAAAGAGCCCTTGAATTTTTCCTTCAACGGAGTAGGCTTTATAGCTAGCAACCCTCTACTTCCTCTGAAACTCAGGGTCATCCAAGCTCCAAGATTTCCTTTGAAACTCGCCGGTGCTCTTGCCTTTCTTGAGCTTCTGCGGCGCCGCCGCCGTGTAGTGGTGGGAAGAGATGGCAGACAAAGAAGAAGAAGAGTAGGAAACGTTGTAAGATGGGGGCCATGATAAGGCTGTATTTGCATATTGGCATCACCATAGAGCTTCGATCTATAAACATCCTCCATGGATTTCTTTTATTGCAGTAGAGAGAGATTTGACAGGGTTAGAGGAGAGACAAACAACCAGAGAGAGAGAGGAGAACTGGGTGTGATAGTCTCGAGTTAAAAAAAATCTCCCAACTTGGGCAGATTAGAACAGTGCTTTTAGTTGGTGTTTAACCGGGTCTTGCAAAGTAAACGACTGATAAAGGCCTACTAATTTTGTAATTAGCCTTTATCAGGGGAAGTAAACGCAGCCCTAGGGCAGTGTTTACTTTGCAATTTAGGTTTAGAATGGATGAGATAACTTTGTTCGGTTAGGTTAACTTACCCAAGATGTCCATTGTTTACTTTGGTTGCGTTTACTTTGAAAGTTGAAATTGGATAGTTAGAATTAAATAGTAGGACAAGATTAGATTATCTAAAGATATATGTTGTTTACTTTATATGATTTGTGGATGGGTTAATATAGTATATTTATGTTTACTTTTTGGGCATATGCAAAGTAACAGTTTAACTAATACGACCACTTCATGAATAGTAGAATACCAATATTTGAGTGACGATGGTAACTCATCTTGTGACCTAGTTTCCGGCGGAGACTCGGCGTGACGGTGGCGCAACGTCTGAGAAGCAGGCTTCGATTATATGTATGATTTCTGAATAAAAAATTTCTAACAAAACACAAGTATATATATTAATGAGGGAGTTCTTTTAGATCTTAGGCGCAACTCTTCAATGGAAATCTCTCCGTCGTAGCTGCAGAGCTCCACCCCCAAATTGTAAAGTTTATTTGGCGGCGCAATTGATGAATAACACGACCCAATATTTTTTCTATTCCATAAGACTTGATTCGATCCCTAAAATAACACATACATAGATATTTCCTCAAATTACAATCATCAAAAATCAAAATTGTACAGGGAGAGGGGAGAGCGAGAGGAGGTATTGCGTGCGCGAAGATGGCTTACGACTGAGCGGCGCTCGGGAGGATATGAAGCTCTTGGTGCTTGCAATGGAAAAACGGGGGCGCCATAAATTGGGTTACTTTTTTCAAATCGGAGAATTGATAAATTTTGTGAAAACACAAAAGACGACGGTGAAGGAGAGTCGTGGCGACTACGAAGGGGAGCTACGATGAAGAAGACAACGTTGGCCGCACAAAGAATTGCAGGGAAGAAGTGCCAGGAAGAAAAGGAAAGTTCCCAAGGACATAAAAGTAAGGGGGGCACTTGGTTAACAACTCTTCAATGGTAATGAGAATGAGATTGAAATTAAGTGTAATTAGCATGGTTCATGTGAACAAAATCACTACCTCTCCTCCTAAATAAGGTAATCACTACTCCATTTTGATTACCCAATTTTCTTCCTACAATCATCCTCATCAATCACTCCCTCATTCCTCCACCAACAACCATTTGTTGTAATCTTCTATTCCAAAATTGGGGCATGACACTAGCAATGGTGTCACCATTGAAACACTTATTTCCCTAACATATCATTTTTCTTATGAGGGCATAGATGGAAATAAATTTCCATTCTCATTACCATTGAAGAATTGCTAACCAAGCGACTCCTAAATTACATGTGAACAGTATTAAAGATTATTCAAACCGCCCAATTTCGTGGGTTGGAATAAGAGGGGTCAAGAAGCCTTTATTCCGGGTCCTCCTGTTTACCCGGTTTTTTTTTTTTTTTATCTTTGGAAGTAAACAATTGATTATGTTTGTAAACCCACCTAAACCCTACCTTATTCATAGAAGTAAACGCAGCCTTAAAAAGCAAACATAAATATACTATATTAACCCATCCACAAATCATATAAAGTAAACAACATATATCTTTAAATGATCCAATCTTGTCCTACTATTTAATTAACTATTCAATTTCAACTTTCAAAGTAAACGCAGCCCTAGAAACAAATTTTCTTAAGTATGAAAATCATACTATTCACAGATATAATATTACACCACAAAAAAAAAAAACATAAAATTGCATAAAAGAATTGTCAATGTGACTACAAAATATTCAACCAAAAAATTTGTTTGCCTACAAAATTATTTACAAAATTTCCTAATTATAGAGGCGCTTTCATTCTTTACTTAATAAAAATTTGCCTACTAAAATTATTTGTGTATAATTTTTTTGTAGGCAAAATGTTTGTATGTAATTAATGCTTAGAAATTTCATTCCGTAGACAAATTGCTTGTAAATTGAGAAATGAAGGTGCTTACATGATTAGAAAATTTTGTATGCAATTTGTAGACAATCCCCATTACGAAATTTTTTTGTTGAAAAATTCCGTAAACAATTCTAATTTCGTAGTCAATTTTTTATTTTCTTATAGTGACATGCATTCACTAATACCATGAAATTTGTAACTAAAATTATAGTGTAAAGTAGTTATGATATCTAATGGTATCGATAAATGCATTTAATGGTATTCAATCATATTATGAATAAGTTTCACAAAAAATTTACTCAAACCATATACTACCTCCGTCCCAATTTAGATTACCCATTTCTAAATGACACGGTTTTTAAGAAAAGAGTTGTTTATTAATACTTTTGAGTATAAAGTAGTTTTTTAGAAATTGTTTATTAATATTTTTTAATGTAAAGTAGCTTTTTGAAGGTTGAGTTTGAAAAAGTGGTGTTGCTTTTTGCCATTTTAGGAAATGAGTAAAAAAAAAATCTTCCTTTTTGGGGCTTTTGGGTAAACAAAATTGGGACGTGGGGAGTACATACTATATTTTTTTGTTTTTAGTAAAACCATTAGGTTGTGTTTGGATGGAGATATTTGGGCTAGAAATTTTAAATTCACATTCTAAATTCACTTCACTTGTTTGAATAAAATATTCAAATGAATGAATTTCATATAGATAGATTTAATCATATTCAAAGTGGAAGAATTTCAAATAATTAGTAAAATTATATCATTTGAAATTCATTTATTTTAAAATCTTTTAAATTTTAAATGACTTTATTCGAATCCAATCTTAGATATACAAAGGGACGTTGTTGATGTCAAAAGATTTATCCTTTGTCAAAGTTGACAAAAATAAATAGAAACTAGCATCAGCCTGAATAAGTAGTTGAAGATCCGAAGCCACCTAATTAACGCAAGCTGTCCAAAAAATTGATCCGAGTATTGCAGGCCTAATTATAGTATATATAATTTCTACTTAATATAAAGAAAACGTCAATTGAACATTTAAAAAAGGAAAGAAAGAAACGTTTCGACGAATCTTATATAATGTGTCTTGTTTCTTTAAATAATAAGGGGAAAGCCTGGTGAAAATCAGCTTCCTTGTAAAAGAGTGATTCGTGTGTGATGCATACACGAATTTGTGGTTGTAAAACATAGTTTGCAAGTGGATATTTTTTATGAGTAGTAATTACTTATAAATTATTAACTATTTTAAAGAAAATGATACTCCCTCGATCTCTGTATAAAAAGTTATCTTTCTTTTTATTGATTTATTAAAAAAAAGTATATTGTTTATTAATATATGACAATTATATATTAACTTTTATGTAAAATAATGTGAAGTTGTAAAAAAAGTAAAGAGTATTTGTTCAAAAAAATATTTGTTTATTAATAAATGAAGTGTTATTTTTTATTTTTATTGAATTAAAAACTTATGGTGGAACATTCAAAAAAGAAAAGTAGATAATTATAGTGACAGTGATGAAATATAATTTGTAGATAACGGGATTGATTATATGTCCATTGATAATCACAAACTTGTATATTTATAATTAATGTAGTGATTACACATAATATTAATAGTAAACATATAAATTTGTGTGCATTCGTGGACAATCGATTCTTTATAAATGGAACTGTCCTTTTCCACTATATACCCTTTGCCCCATTATAAAATTTTCATTTTTCCATTTTGGCGCGTTCTACTACAAACTGCTTATTCCCTTGTAACAAATTTTTTATTCTCATTTCTTTTACTTTTTGAATTAATATTATTCTCTCTGCCTTTGGAGATATTACACAGTCTGCAATTCATCTCTTATAAAAAAAAATTAAATTATATCCCACTGCATTAATAATAAAAAAAAAGTTTGTTTTATGCATTTAACGTGAACATTAAACCCTAGTAAAAAATTATTTTATTTATTTAAATACAAATCAACTCTCGTTTTACCCTTTTTTTTTTTCTTTTATTATCATATTCATATGTCTTACTCCATACACCGAAATCTGTGTGAAATTGAGAACTCATAAAACATTGATATCAAAAAAAAGAAAAAGAAAAAGAAAAATAGAAACGGCTACGCGTGAGGAAGACGCAGAAGAATTGGTCAACAATAACATTCCCAACCGAGTACAAGTGTGTGTGTGTCTTGTTATAAATAAACCATACTTGCCTCAAAACTAAAAATATCTGAAATACATACAGCTTCCAAGAAAAAAAGATCTCAATTAATAGGAATAGGAATAGGAATAGGAATAGGAATGATGGGCGGCGGCAGTTACCCGGTGAGCCAGTTGGCGGTGGTGAGCCCGCAATTCTGCGTGGGTTACCCAGTAGATCTGATAATCTCGCGGAAATTGATGACTTTAGCAGAGGGAACCTTCGGAGTGTCGGACATCAACGGCAACATAATGTTCAAAATCAAAGGCAAAGTCTTCAGCATCCACGACCGCCGCGTCTTGCTTGATGCTGCCGGAAACCCTCTTCTCACTTTCCACCAAAAGGTAAAACCAAATTAAAACACAGCATAATTTTGTGGGTAGGGTAATTAATGATTTTTTGGGTTGGGTGTAATTTCAGCTGCTAACTGCACATAGGAGATGGGAAGCATTCAGAGGGGAGAGTACAAAAGAAAAGGATTTAATTTTCAGTGTGAAAAAGTCATCGCTTCTGCAGTTTAAGACCAAGTTGGACGTATTCTTTGCTAACAATACTAAAGAGGATGTGTGTGACTTCAGAATTGAAGGCAGCTGGTTTGAGAGATCCTGCGTGATATATGCTGGAAACACTAACAATGTCATTGCTCAGGTAATTAATTAATTTGATATTTAAATACTAATTTTGTAGTATTAATTAATGTGATTGAAATGCTCGCAGATGCACAGGAAACACAGCGCCCAAAGTATTGTACTTGGGAAAGACACATTTGGGGTGACAGTGTATCCTAATGTTGATTATGCGTTCGTAGTTGCTCTGGTGGTCATTCTTGAGGAAATTAATGAGGACAGGTCCGGTCAGGATTGACTTCATCACAGCACTGGCTTTTATGCAACAAGTGGGAAGAAACAAATATCTCCCTTTAATTACTTGGTTATATGTTATTTCAACTTTCTACTCCTAAATGTAATGGATAATTGAGGAACTTGTCACACAATATCTATTAATACTTTAAAATATATTGTTGATAACTAAAAATACAAAATAGAACATCTATGTATTCTTTACTTTTATCTATCTTTTCACGACGACTACTTACATTACATATATCATGAAGCTTTCTCCTTTTTTTGATACTTAATTTTTAAGCAACACCAAAAACCGTTTACCCATTTATCCCCAACTAACTCGAAATCATAAATAATAGCCTCTATGATAATTAACAACCTCCAACAATCCAATTATCCAACCAACCTCTCACTGTATAATTTATCTCTTTCTCTTCTATATACTCAATCTACTATTGAACTCAACCTTGATTTTTTCATTCTTCATTAATAATTCAACTCAATCTAAAATAATTATTTATTTTATTATTTAACAATTATATATACACTAAAAAAATTATTATATATAAAAATTTAAGAAATATAATAAATTATATAATTCAACGCATGTAATTTTGAATGTTGAGAATCTGGATAATCTGAGAAATAATACAAAATAAAATAAATTTAAAGGAGAAATTTTAGAAATTAGGAAGTAAAATAGAGAATTTGATATCTTGATTCAAAGTATATCAATATGGGTATCTATTTATAGAGAAAAAAAAGTTACGATTTTTTTTACAGGTAATGCATAAAATCGAAAATCTAAATATTATCATATTATAATTACGCCAGCCAATGATATAGTGTCATGGTCAATACACATGGCACAATTTATCTCAATCTCCCGGTTGGTCAACCCTTGAGGTCGGCCACCTCTATTTTCTTTTTCTTTTTTTTTATTATTTCTTTTGTCTTTTTATGGGTTGTGGTTGCAATAGGTCACCAATGAACATAGTCTAACGATTTGTGATTTTTTTTTTTAACAATAAAATGAAATTGCATTACCAAAACAAGCACAAGGGGTATTCAACCCGTAAAATAAAGATGATTACATTAGGAATAAAGATCTCATCTCCTTTCCCCAAATTCTATACTTACACAAAACACTCTCTCGATTCTTTCATCCACCTCATCACCCGTTTCTCTCTATCCAACAAATTTATTGCTGATATCCACGACCAAGTTCGGATCTTCACGTCTTCAACAAGTCTCCTTATTTCTAGTTTTTTATCATTAAAAACCAGATCATTTCTGGCTTTCCACAGCCTCCAAACCACTCCAACCCAAATGGAGGCAACCACATTTTGCATTCCCTTTTCTTCACTTACCAAGCTGCTAAAATGCCAGAAATTTATACCTGGGTCATAGTGCAATCCTGTAGCCGACCCCAACCATCTGATTATGCCCTTTCAAGTTCCAAACTTCTTGTGTTGTTGAACATTCTGTAAGCATATGGGATGAAAATTATGCCCCTACCTCACACAATTTGCGTCGCGTTTCGTCCTCCGAATTAAAGATACCCCGTCTTTTAAGATTATCTCCAGTAGCAAGCCTTCCTCTAATTAATTTCCAAGCAGTCACAACACATTTTCTGGGTGCATGACAACTCCATAATGTGGAAAAGACTTCAGACCTCGCAGCAAGATTCACTTTCCTGCGACTCGCCCGCGCATACACTTTATATGCTTTTCCAGTTGAATAAGTCCCGTTTGAGGCTAATCTCCACTTCCAAGAATCTGTCAGCCCTCTTATCAGTTTAACTTTGTTTATTGTGGCCTCCAAGTTGAGCAAAATTTCTTTTTCACTATCCCTAATGGGTCTTCTCCATTTAAAATATCATATATCCATTTATTTTCCTCCCACTTTCCCATGTCTTTGACCATGCAACCTTTTTGTAGGCTGCAATTATATAGCCTACAGATTTTTATCTTCAAACGAACACCATCTATCCAAACGTCATTCCAAAAAGAAGTATCATCTCCACTCCTCACAATTTTCTCCAACTCATCCTTCATCCCTCTTTCGTTCTCATTACAAAATATTTCTCTTATATCTTTCCACCACCCAGAACAACTTTTGCATTCACTTCCATTACGACTTCTTTGAGACTTATCTCAGAGTCCCCCATACAAAGATTTGATCACCCTCACCCATAATTTGTCTTGTTCATACAGAATCCTCCAAATCCACTTGCCAACGAGTGCTCTGTTAAAAATCATAATATCTTTGAATCCCAGTCCTCCATACTTCTTCTCCAAACATAAATCTTTCCAGCTAATCCACGAAAATTTTCTATTGTGTTCATCCCCCCATAAGAAAGTTCTCATAATATTTGTTAGCTCTTTTCTCACTGTTTTAGGTATCTTAAAAAAAGTCAAATAGTACACAGGAATTGCCTCCATAACCGATTGAACTAACGTTGCTCTGCCCCCAAAAGAAAGCTGACTACATCTCCAATTTGCAAGTTTCAGCTTCATCTTTCTAATTAGACCAACCCAAGTAAATACGTTTTTAAAATTCACACCCACGTTGAGACCCAAATAGGCAATAGGAAGATTGCTTACTTTGCAACTCAACAATTCTGCCCAATATCTAATCAAAGCATCATCCACTCTTACCCCATAACGACAATATTTTTTAAAATTCACCTTTAACCCTGACATGAATTCAAAAATTCTCAAAATTTGTTTCACCACCATCAAGTTATTCATATTGCTAGAGCACATAAAAATTGTATCATCGGCATATTGTAAAATTGGTACCTCTATTCGATTTCTCCCAAGATCGCTGGTTCGAGGGCCCCAATCTCAACAACCTTTGTAAAATTGCATTCTGCTCAAATTCTAGTCCATCGTAGCCAATCTTTTCAACTTTTAATGGCCTGTTTCAACAACAGATATAGCAATGACAATGGAGCAGGCCGGAGCGGGTACTTAAAGATCCATGCTCACCCTGTCCCTTATGCGTAGTAGGGCGGAGCAACCCACGGGGTGGGGTGAGGTGATCCAATCGAATTATGAAAATTTATTTTTATAATAACAAAACATAATATATTTTAAGATATTTAAGCTTAAACTAACATTTCAATTAGGAAAATAAATAAATGATATTAGATCATTTTTATGAATTTCTTTTATCTTTTAATATCAACAAAAAAATTTAACTGCCATCATATTATATTTTATAAATATATATATTTTGACCTAAAAATACATTTTTTGAAGTTGAATTATTACTATTTATGTTAAATATACTAATAAAAAAATACCACATATTCTATATGTATATTGTACAATTGCCTCTTGAACCCCGCGTATTACACGGATTTATAAATATTATGTTATTAATTTTAAATTAAATATTTCAAAATTTTAATTCAGTTAGAATTATGTTTATCCTCTTAATAAATGAATTTTTTTATCTTAATTTAAATTTGTGACCTTTAATTGATTATTGTTTCAATTAAATTTATGATTATAATTTTAAGGAATAGATTAACTAAAAAAATAGATAATATATTTAGAGTGAACGACCAAAATCAATCATTTTTTATATTATGGTATAAAGACACAACCATTTAATTGATGATTTAATTGTAATTTATCTAAAATAAGACACAATTCATTAATCAATTGTAATTTAAAAAAAAAAACTAAAAAATTCTTTTCGTAATAAAAAATAAGATGTTATAAATCGAACTAATACAAAAATAGAGGTTTTAGAAAACTAAGGAGTGATTTAGAAATAGATTAAAATTTGAGAACATAAATAGTTGAGATAATAAATTAAAATAAATATAATATAATATATGTACAAATGCATGAAAGCAAAGTATTTTAAAATAGAGGTTTTTGAGAGGTGGGGGTGTTGATAGGCGAACATCAAACATGATTAAGCAAACAAGTATTAAAGCTTAAATGGAGGTTAAGAAGCAAAGCTAATTACCAACATATAATTAGCAAGAATAATAAAAAAAAAAGTGGTGTATGAATCAGGGAAGGTGGTGTATTCAATGACTACCAACAAACTTGACGACCAACATTGTGGCGAACAGATGGTGAACCCCAGACATGCCCAAATTATTACTAAGGCATAGATGACGAACAGGTGTAATCAAGGGAGGTGTGTAAGCTATTCAGATAAGTGTATGTCATCCACCCGATCACAGCTGACGAACAAGTTCTATGCGAACAACTCTAAATATAAAGATTCAGAGACCAATTTATGAAGAACTGATGGGCGAGCAACTCTTCAACCACCAGTCCATCAATCGAACAACTAATGAATAAGGATCAGTATGAAGAACCGTCTTATAATCGAAGGCGAACAACTTTAAAGACGTGATAAGACCAAAAACAAGACTTTGTAACTAAGGTTCAACTTAGATAAGGTCAAATATAGTCAAAAGACATGTGCAAGCATGCAAGCTTGTAAGTCCAAAGGTCATGTACACCACCTACTTGGTGATTAGTATAAATAAGCAGCTCTCCATTAATAAAAATAAGTTCAAATACACAAATTTACCCCCTACACACAATCAAACACCTTAAAATGCACACATACAAAATAAATACGAATTCAATACATGTATTTATAATTTTATAACCCGATCTTCCGTATTTACTATAAACTGTAGTAATCAATCACATGATCTTGTTTGGTGGTCCTAAAATCGGTTAAAAATAGCCACTATCCACGCGATTAGAACCGATCACCAACAGGTGGGTGATTAAAAAATAGATATATAGATGTTAGATATAAGAGTGGGTCTTGGGTGCAATATTGCAACGTGCAATACAAGCTAATAAAGGAAAGTTGAAAAATTTGCGGGTCAACATTGAGATCCAGGTCAGCATAATAAAATTTGTGGGTCAAGTGGATCTTCCCAAAAAAATCGCGCAAAAGCAAACAAAAAAATTCGCTCTCAGGTCTTTGTTACTTTAAGGGCGAGTGAGTGTTACTGTAAGAGTACGTATGTGTTATTATATCAAAAACAATGTGGAATCACGAAAAAACAGATGTTTAAATCATGAAGAAGAAAAACTTGATGAACACCAAAAAATCTTAAAATTATTAGATTATCATAACGTGCATCATAATTCTTATTCATGTGTTACCATATGAAATTGGAAGAATCTGAACAATAAAAAGACTATAAGATTAAGTAATTCATGTGTTACTGCATGAACAATTGAGTGTTACTACAAGAACTAAACAGTACGATATGAGCTAGTAACACACTTTTGCTCATGCAGTAACACTCGTTTGTTCATAAAGTAACACAATTTTTAGCAATATGAAAAATGGGTGACCCCATTGACCCACGAATTTTGAATTTTTTTATTTAAAGCAGTAACACACTTTTGCTCATGCAGTAACACTCGTTAGTTCATATAGTAACACAATTTTCAGCTGTATAAAAAATGGGCGACCCGTTTGACCCGCGAATTTTGAAATTTTTTATTTAAAGCAATATTGCATATTAGAATTTGTGTAGATATAATATATACATATAAATTTATATTATATGTGGATTAAAATGGGTCGGGACAATGCGGGGCAGGATTGAAGTGGTCCTCATATCCGCTCCACCCCGCTGCGGATCACAGAGCAGTGAAACCTAAATAGGTCGGGGCAGGGTGGGCCAAACTGTCATCCCTGACCAGATGAGAAAGTAATTGGGCCAAAACAAGGAAAACTAGCAGACCATTTAAAGCCCCAAATAATAGTTGCGCAAAAAGAAATAGATATAGACTTATATATTTATAGATGGAAAAGATGAAAGATAATAACATAATTATCTTTGTTCTCATTAATATTAAATACTTAGGCTTCACTTGGTAGCCCATATAAAGCCCATATTATGGTCTTGATATTTCAAGTGTTGACCCAGATTTATTACATTGATCCGGTAATAGATAAGGCTTTATCTCCCAAATCAATTCAAATTTATCTCGGCCAACCACTATTACTAATTTACTATTGGCTTGCAAAGAAAATACTGTAATTTCTACCCTTTTCTTTCTTCTCTCTTGCATCGCCGTTCTTTCCTCTTCTCTCTTCAAGTTTTACGACACCATAGATTTGTGCTGCCACCTGCATCAAACAACCGCCATCGCCGCACCGTTGAACGAACGCCACCGCCGCGCCGTTAAACAACCTGATTAGGCGTGAAATTGTCATGATTCGTAGCTAGAAACGCCCTAGTTTTGGTCGAATTTATCGAGTATTGAGAGTCAATTGAGCATTATTTCTACACATTGATGAATTTGTCTCTTTGATGCTCATAGGTGAATAGAGGACGAAAAACGGAGTTCGTAGGACTTTGAATCGACTCAAACGGATGCCCGGATGAGAAGATATTGAATAAATACGTTAGTAGAGTGTAATTAAGCACAATCTAGTAACTCGTTAGTAGATTCGTGAAGTCGAGTGTTAGGGTAAAGTATTAGGGTTTAGAATCTTGAGCTTTCACCTTGCATTCTTAGACTTAGGTTAATTCTTGTGTGTCACAGTTATTTTGATTATGTACCTGCTCCGTTAGTATACGTAGGGATTCCTATCTTAAGCATCACCTTCTCATATTTGAAAACACACCTTTAGTTATTTCGTTTAATCTTCCTTTCGCATTCGTAGGATAATTTAGTTAGCTTAATTAATCTTTCCAAAAAACCAAAAACAATACACTCATATTAATTACGACGCGTAGATCTTCAGGGATCTATTCGCATATAAACTGTCCCTTGGGTTCGATATACTTGGTCGTTATACCTGCTAATACTACAGTGAACCCGTTCGCTTGCGGGTGAGCGACTAGTAGAAGTTAGTAAAATCGCACCAAGTCAATGGCGCCTTTGCCGGGGATGGCGTTATATGCTTTTTGAATAGGACTTGTCGATAGCTTAGTAGTTAGTAGTGAGTGCTTATTTTCTGTTTTTATTGTTATTTTTATTTATTCAGCAGTTGCGTTTTGATCCTTCTGCTAGTGTGTCAGGTTTATGAAAACGCGCTCACAAGGCAATACGAGCGAAGAGAGAATACCATTGGACCCTGAGACAATAGCCAGAAGGAACCGAGCGTACTTGAGAAGAATGAACGCAGCCGACTTAGGGAAGGAACCAATGGATCTCAATAATAAGTTGGACGATGCTGCCAACGATTTCAATCAGGCAGTAGACCGGGTTGATGGCTCTGGAGGGAGTGGTGGTCAGAATCAAGACCAGTTCGTGGATAGTCAGAGCCAGAACCCGGGTGCACAAAATGTAAACAATCCAACTCAGAATCTTGTCCAAAATCCTCTGAACAACCCTGCTTACCCACAAAACCCAAATAACTCTTTCCACAACCCAGCATACCAACATTACCCATACCCACCATACCCTTATCCACCATACCCGTATCCTCCACCTCCTGTCTACAACCAACCTCCTGTGTACCAACAACCTCCAGTTCAACACATACCAGCACCACCTGTCGCTCCTCAGCCTGTGCCCCAGAACGCAGATCAGAATATGGCAATTCGGGGCAGGTTCGCGGCACAACCGCAGAGGTACTACGATGGAGTGGCATTGCCTCCAGTTGAGGCAAACAACTTCTCGATTTCCCCGGGAATTCTTAAGTTGCTTACCGAGAACCAATTCAAGGGGGAAGTTGGGAAGGAGAACCCTCACACTCACTTGAGGAGTTTCCTCATGATAGCATCTACTTTCAATTACAATGGCATGTCTGAAGATGCCAAAAGGCTCAGGTTGTTCCCATTCTCTCTTACGGGAATAGCCAAGGAATGGTATGATAACACGCTCCCGCGGGGAGGTGTTAACACATGGGCCGAGCTCGAGCGTCTGTTCCTCGAGCGATTCTACCCTCCATCGAGAACGATTAAAGCGAGAATTGAGATCTCTTCCTTTCGCCAGAAGTCTGGAGAGGATTTACGCCAAGCGTGGGAGAGATACTCGAATATGTTGATCGAGTGCCCGCAGCACGGGTACAACGAGGGAGATATTATGGCGTTCTTCTACAGTGGAGCCAGCAAGGCTGGCCAAGCCCACCTAGATGCATGTGCAAGTGGAGCCTTTCTGAACCAAGGGGTAGCGAGGTGTAGAGAGATCGTGGACAATATTGTCACGAATGCTGGTGCATGGAACGAGGATCCAGAATTTCAGAGGGTATGCAAGTTGGAGGAGAATGAGGGTACAAGGAAACTGTTGATGGCTATGATGGAGAAGATCAGCAACCTTGAGATGGGGCAGAACTTGGTTGGAGGGAATGTAGCAGCAAGCGAGAAAGTGGAACCACCCACGAGTCAGCAAGAAGAGGCCAACTATATGGGAAGGCCTAATTACCCACAAGGGGGGTATCCACAAGGTGGAAACCAGTATGGAAGACCTTCTTATGGTCAACCATTTGTATCTCCAGGCCCACAGCCGCCTCAAAATCAATGGAGGAACACACAAGGGTATCAAGGAGGCCAGCAGCCTCCTCAAAACACATGGAGGAAAAATGAGATTTTTTCTTATGCTAACCCAAAAGCTGGTATTACTGTTCCTGCAGGTGTAGATCCGGGGTCTAAACCTCCTGGTGGAGAGGGCGGTGCATCAACCGATGAGATGTTGAGAGCGATCCTTCAGAAGGTGGAGGAAGGTAGCAAGCGATTGTCCTCTTTGGAGTACGATGTGAAAGAGTTGCACAAGAAAGGCGATCATCGAGATCAAGAACTCCAGAAGAGAGACATCGAGTGGAATCGAGTTCAGCAAGAGAACAACAGAAGATTCAATTCTATCGAGTACCAAATTAGTCAGATCGCAAAGTCTCAGCCAAGAGAGCCTGGCAAGTATCCTTCAATGCCCGAGGATAACCCAAAGGAACATTGCAAGGCTATTGAGTTGAGAAGTGAGACCAAATATAATTGTCCCGAGATGCCTGCTGATCCTGAGACGCTCAAAGAAGAAGTTGAGACAGAAGGGATAAAGTCTCAAAGTGATGGAGTTGAGGTTGAGAAGGAAGGAGTTAAGATGAAAATTGATGATAAGAGTCAAGATATGGATGAGACCCAGAAGAGCAAAGTGCCTGATGAGGAGATTGAGGAGATTGAAAGAATTCCAAAGTGGAAAAAGGCAAAGGAAGCAAGGGAGAAAGTGAAAGAAACTGAGAAAGATGAATGGGGGGGACCCAAATCTGTGATACCTGTCTCATATCCACAGCGCTTCATGAAAAAGAAGCTTGATGAGAAGTTTGCTAAATTCCTTGATGTTTTTAAAAAGTTACATATTAACATTTCTTTTTATGATGCTTTGGAACAGATGCCGAACTACGCCAAGTTCCTGAAGGACTTGATTGCAAAGAGACGGAGAATAGATGGACCCGAGCTAGTGCACTTGAACCACGAGGTGAGTGCTATGGTGCACAAGGCACTTCCGCCCAAGCTGAAGGATCCCGGGAGTTTCATCATTCTTTGCGATATCGGGAACGGGATCAAGAAAGGAGCTTTGTGTGATCTCGGGGCGAGCATTAATCTGATGCCTCTTTCGTTGTTCAAGAAGTTGGAGGGAGTTGAGCTTCAACCCACGATGATGACACTCCAGCTTGCTGATAGGTCCATTACGAGACCTCAAGGAGTAGTGGAGGATGTTCTAGTGACGGTGGAGAATCACGTTTTCCCCGCCGACTTCGTAGTACTCGAGATGGAAGAGGATGAGCATGTCCCGTTGATTTTGGGAAGACCGTTTCTAGCTACTGCCGGGATGGTGCTTGATGTAGCGAATAAGAAGATCACGGTCAAAGTTGATGATAAGGAAGTGAAGATAGCTATCTACGAAGCTATGAAATACCCCATGGGAGATGAGAGATGACACTTCATTGACATCACGGATGCTTGTGTTGAAGACACACTTCTAGACCCTTGCTCTTTCTATGTTCATCAGTTTGATTATCCTATTCTTGACGATCTGTCTTATGATTCTTATAATCTTGATTATTTTGACAGCTTGAAAGACAATGAAGACGTCAAGTTCTTGGAGTTGAAGAAAGTGGAGGATGAGGATGACTTGGAAGCCGAGGAGTCAACTTTCGAGAAGAAGTTCGATAAGGCGCCACCATTGGAGGCGAAGAAGGAGTTGAAGCAGCTTCCCGACCACCTCAAGTACGCTTACTTGGATGAGACCGACAAATATCCGGTAATTGTATCTGCCCTTTTATCCGATGATCAGCTTGAGAGACTTTTAGTGGTGCTTCGTAAGCACAAATCTGCTATAGGATGGTCGATCGCGGATATTAAGGGAATTAGCCCCTCGATCTGCATGCATAGGATTAGATTAGAAGAGGGTAGAAAACCGATAGTGCAAAATCAGCGTAGAGTTAATCCGGTCATTCAAGAGGTGATACATAAGGAAGTGTTGAAGTTGTTAGATAGCAACATGATTTTTGCTATTTCTGATAGTCCATGGGTGAGTCCGTTACACTTAGTTGCTAAGAAGGGGGGTACCACGGTGATTAAGACGGAGTCTAATGAATTGGTAGCCACTAGATTAGTGACGGGTTGGCGTGTATGTGTTGATTATAGAGAGTTGAACAAGGCAACGTGTAAGGATCACTTTCCTTTACCGTTCCTTGATCAAATGATAGATCGATTAGGTGGTTTTGAGTATTACTGTTTCTTAGATGGGTACTCGGGGTATAATCAGATCATGATAGCCCCCGAGGATCAAGAGAAAACCACCTTCACCTGCTATTATGGGACTTTTGCTTTTAGGAGGATGCCGTTTGGGTTGTGTAACGCACCAGCCACCTTTCAAAGGTGTATGATGGCGATTTTTCATGGCTTGATTGAAAAGATTATGGAGGTTTTCATGGATGACTTCTCCGTTTACGGGGAGTCGTTTGATAAATGTCTAATCAATCTTGAAGTTGTGTTGAGCAGGTGCGAAGAGACGGACTTAGTGCTTAATTGGGAGAAGTGTCACTTCATGGTAAGAGAGGGTATTGTTCTTGGACATCATGTGTCCTCGAAAGGTATTCAAGTGGACAAGGCGAAAGTGATTGCTATCGAGAAGCTTCCACCACCTTCGACCGAGAAGGGGATTCAGTCATTCTTAGGACACGCGGGTTTTTATAGACGTTTCATAAAAGACTTTTCACAAATAGCTAAACCCCTTTCGCGGCTTCTTGAAAAAGAAGTCGCCTTTGAGTTTACTAATGAGTGTTTAGTGGCTTTTAACAGGTTGAAAGAAGCGTTGGTGAATGCCCCGATACTTGTCACACCGGACTGGTCTAGCCCATTCGTGCTGATGTGTGATGCTAGCGATTATGCGATGGGGGTTGCTTTGGGGAAAATTCGTGAGAAGCGTTTTCACGCTATTTATTATGCCTCGAAGATGCTGAATTCTGCTCAAGTGAATTACACTACGACCGAAAAGGAGCTGTTAGCGGTCGTGTATGCTTTTGATAAATTTCGACCCTACCTAGTAGGGACGAAAACAATTGTATATACGGACCACGCGGCGATTCGGTATCTTATGAGTAAGAAGGATGCAAAGCCCCGTCTCATTCGTTGGATCTTGTTGCTCCAGGAGTTTGATGTAGAGATTCGAGACAAGAAGGGATGCGAGAACGTGATAGCCGATCACCTTTCGAGATTGGAGCTCACCAAGGAGAACACCGTGGAGGATCGAGAGGTGAACGATGAATTCCCTGATGAGAAGCTCTTTGGTTTAGGAGAAATCCCTGTGTATAGAGTTGAGGGGAAGGCACCTTGGTTTGCAGATTATGCTAACTATTTAGCAAGTGGTGAGTTGCCCGTTGAGATAGACTCGGTGCATCGGAAGGCATTTTTGAAGAAGGTTCGGGAGTTCATTTGGGATGACCCCTACTTGTTCAAAAGAGGGATCGATCACGTGTTGAGAAGGTGTGTGCCAGAGGAGGAATAGAGTGATATCATAAGGCATTGTCACGCCTTGCCATGTGGAGGACATTTGGGTGGAGAGAAGACCGGAAGGAAAGTCCTTCAATCTGGTTTTTATTGGCCAACTCTGTTGAGAGATTGCATGGAATGGGTTAAGAGGTGTGAGAAGTGCCAACGGTTCGGCTCCATTACTAAGAGGGACGAGATGCCTATGCACGTGTTCATGGAAGTCGAGATATTCGACGTATGGGGAATTGATTTCATGGGTCCATTTCCTCCTAGCAATGGATTCTTGTACATCCTCGTATGCGTTGATTATGTCTCGAAGTGGATTGAAGTTGTCCCAACTCGAGTGAATGATTCCCGAGTGGTCATCGAGTTCTTGAGAAAGAACATCTTTGCAAGATATGGAGTTCCAAGAGCTTTGGTAAGTGATGGGGGAAGTCATTTCGTGAACAAATGGATGGAAAAGCTGCTGTCAAAATACGAGGTAAGTCATCGAATCTCTACTGCTTATCATCCTCAATCTAACGGTCTTGCAGAGGTTTCCAACCGTCAAATCAAGGAGATCCTTGAGAAGACGGTGAGCATAAGTAGGAAAGATTGGGCGATGAAGTTGGATGATGCACTTTGGGCATATAGGACAGCTTTCAAAACTCCTCTTGGTATGTCTCCATATCAATTGGTTTTTGGAAAGGCATGTCACTTGCCCGTGGAGTTGGAGCACAAGGCATATTGGGCGATCAAGAAGCTGAATTTTGATAGTGCCTTGGTTGGTGAGAGGAGATTACTCCAACTGCATGAGTTGGAGGAGTTTCGAGACGTTGCCTACGAGAATGCCCGAATTTTCAAAGAGAAGACGAAGAAGTGGCATGATGCACGATTGAAGAAGAAGGAATTCAAGGTGGGTGATCAAGTCCTCGTATTCAATTCGAGGATGAACCTGTTTGGTGGAAAGCTTAAGTCCAAGTGGAACGGGCCGTATATTGTGAAGGGAGTGCACAAGAGTGGATTCCTTGAAGTCGAGAAAGAAGATGGACAGAAATTCATGGTGAACGGGCATCGAGTGAAGAAATTCTTTAACTTCTCTTATGAGAATAAGGGAAGTATTTTAGAGTCTCAAGTCCCGTGAGCTCCTTTGAGCTCGGTCCGGCATTAGGACCTTAAAACTAGCGCTTAATGGGAGGCAACCCATTTTTACTTGCTTTTATGTGTTTTGGTTATTTTTTTTCGTAGTTTTTGAGAATCGTAAGTGTTAACCTCGTTTGTTGAGAATTTTCGTGTAGGCTTGCTTAGAGGAGATTGATCGGAGAAAGAGAGCTGAAAGAGGAAAGTCATGAAGTTGAGCACGTTTCGAGTAGGAAAGCATTTGAATCTTGAGTTAGAGGTAACCGAACCCCAAACGTCGACCTCTTTGCGAAGTCGAAGTTTGGGGGGGTGATGTTTCTTTTCGTTCGTTATTTTGCATTGGTAGGGAGTCGAGTTCATACGAATTTTGTGTACTTACTCTTACGTACTCATTCGTTTCAAACTTTGTTATCGCGTAGCAAGAACAAAGTTTGGGGGGTGATGTTTCTTTTCGTTCGTTATTTTGCATTGGTAGGGAGTCGAGTTCATACGAATTTTGTGTACTTACTCTTACGTACTCATTCGTTTCAAACTTTGTTATCGCGTAGCAAGAACAAAGTTTGGGGGTGTGTATTCGTACTTCGGGTTCGTACACGAAATTCAATGAAAAATTGGTCAAATTTTTCGAAAACATTAATGCTTGAGGGTCGTTGAGTCGAATCGAGTGAGAGTGCTGAGTTCGACTTGAATTGGATTGGTGATTTGCACGTATGGAAGAGACCCCAACTCCTCGGTCGAATGAGCGACCTGGCTTAAATCGAGGAGTTCTCAGGTTAGTTCGTGTTTTGGTTGAGTGTGATAATTGTTCGAGCTTGGTTCGGATGGAAATTTCGAGTGGTGAACGTTAAAAAACGAAGTTGAAAATTTGGGTCGCTCGAGCAGCTCGAGCGCCACCGCTCGAGCGCATTGCTCGAGCGCCCAGAACTTACAGAACGTTTTCACCGCTCGAGCAGCTCGAGCGCGAGCGCTCTAGCACATGTATCATTCGAGCTCCACGCTCGAGCACGACCGCTCGAGCGAATCGCTCGAGCGGGTCACGGGTTTAACCCATATTTTGGCCCCATCTATAAATACCCCTTTCATACATTTTCACACACTTACACACACTGAGAGGTGCGAAAAGGGGCAATTTCCGGCGGCTTTGCACGTTTGCTCACGAATTGTTACGTTTTTGCTCAAATTCTTCACATAATCTTCCATATATCTTCAACCAAGGTATGCAATCCATATCCCTTGCCGATTAATTCATAGTTTAGGATTGAATTAGGGATAATTTGAGGCATATGAACTAGGGTTCATGTTAGAGTGGAGAATTTAGGGATTTTTATGCAAAATTCGTTGTTTATTAATTCCTTATGTAGGAATGTTGATGATTTGCCATGGGTTTGCTTATTTCACTCTCAATTTTGGAATTGTATGAGTAGGATAGGTGAAATTTTGAGTGTGAGAAAGTAGGAATTTGAGAAAGAAATGGGTTTTGCATGTTGAGATGAAATTTTGGTGAATTGAGAAGGTATTGAGCATAAATAAGTATGAATTGAGTCTTGAGCATGTAAATTACATAGTTTGTGTAATGTTACTTCATGATAGACTTAGTTAGTGGCATTTTTGGGTTGAAATGGAGGAATTAAGTGTTGAATACTTGAGAACTTTGAACGAAAAACATGGTTTAATTGTTGTGAATTGCTTTGAACTTGATTTAATGCTTTGAAATGATTGTTGCTTTGAACTTGAGAAGAGCATGAATTGTGAGTTGAATCGAATTGAGATGAATTACTTGGAAATGCTTGAGTATGATGAGTGTTAAACTGCTGTGAACTTTAAGAATGCTGCTTAAATCCTTGCTATGTCATGGTTAGGTACAATGGCTCCTAAAAACAAACTCTTGAGCAACGAAGAATTGAAAGCACTCACGGACGAGCTCAGGCAGAAGAGTTTATTGCCCTCGAGATGGGGAGGGTTGTACTATCAAAATGATTGGCAGTACATCGCTTACAGATGGAGCCTCATAACCGGGAAGGTGGAAAAGACCCGGCGACCCGTGGTGAGCTTTATGAAGGACTTAGGGATTGAGGAGGAGATACGAAGAATATTCACCAGGAACAACATGACCGAGTTCTTCGATATGTTGCTACACATGGAGACTAACGCCGATTTGGTGGAACAATTTCTCGCCACAGTGGAGAAGACGGGCGCCGACTCATTCAAATTCAAATACCAGAATGAGTGGCAATATCACGAGGTGGGAGTTGTCAACCTCGCATTCGGGCTCCCAGCCCTATCTCGACCCAACCGTGAGTTAAAGGCGTACAATGCTAAGGTGTTTTGGAAGGAAATAACGGGCGGCATGGCTGGGGACTACAAAGGACAGTACGCGAGAGCATCGGCTATCCGAAACCCGGTGATAAGATACTTGGAGCGGATATTGGGGAACACGATCTATACCCGGTCTGAGACGGGGACGGTGACAAGCAAGCAGCTCTATGGGATCTGGTGCCTTTTGAACAAAAAGGACCATTACTTTGGAAGGGATTTCCTAGAGCACCATTACGAGGCTCTGTTTAAGCTCGGAACGAGAACCTCGAAGATCCGAGGAGGAGGGTTGATTTCAGTTTTGATGAAGCACCTCGGATTTGAGCCGTGTGCGGGTCCTTGCAAGGGCATGGACTTGGGATTTGAGCAAATGAATAACACTTTGATGTTTGAACACTGGATGGGTAAGTATTGCATCAGATATAATGATGATGGCTTGTTCCCGCTGCCGAACAAGAAGCTCGTGACGTTGGTTGGGATGAAGAAGGATAACATTGGGATGAACGGAGAGCAGCACCTCGCTATAGGTGCTAAGTACACATCTGAGATCGATGGCAAGGGACTCCGGGAGGTTAGGCCTGTTAAGAGGAGCAGAGGAGAAGGCACGAGTGGTGCCGGATCGAGTGGAGCAGCGGATTTGCAAGAAGAGGAAGAACAAGAATACGAAGAAGGAGGAAACACTGCTGATGAGGCAGGAGCTGATGTGGGTGAAGGAGGTCAAGGACCTCAAGAGATGGAGTTTGGGACACCTGATGCACCGACTCCAGAGCCGTGGTACCCGAGCCAAATGGAGTGGTATGGAATGCGAACCGATATTCAGGGCTTGAGGGCAGATGTTACGGAGCTTCGCACCACTCAAAATCAGTGGTACACGGAAGCCTCTAGTATGAGAGGAGAGTTTCAAGGTGTTCGATCGGAGGTTTCAGATTTGAAACGCTGGATGGAGGCACTCTTTGTCTCCCACTTAGGATCTGATCACCCTAGCTACCGGCCACCACCACCTCCAGATGCTTGAGAGTCCTGGGATGCCCCCAATTTTCTTTTCCTTTTTCTTTTCTTTTCTTTTTCATTTCTTTTCTTATTTATTTCTGTTTTTGAGTGAAAATTGTAGTGTTTGCGTGGAGTGCATGTTCTATGGGATTGTATTGGAAGTCTTTTAACTTATAAGGGATTCGTTTCAATTTGCTCTGATTGTTGATTGATGATTTCATGCATACCAACTCTTCTGGACTGCATATTATTGATTCTTGAGTATGACTCAGTGAGGAGAGTTGAGTTGTGAGAGTGAGTTGAAAATTCTTTTGTGTAAGTATGTGAGTTTGAGCTGATTAGGGAGAGAACCCGTATGCTTATGAGTTTTCTTTTGAGTGCTTGTGTGATGAGAGTGAGAATTCACTAGGACTAGCATGGATGTGAAAGCCGTGAGAGTTGAGCCTTACGAGATTTAAATGCATGATTTAATCTCTTCGTTTGTGAGTGAATCATCACCTTAGAGGATGCTAGAACTTGTGTGTGCTCTTGCTTCTTGATTGTGTCTAGTTTGATATGCCGAATAGGATCTTAGGCCATCTTTGATTTTATTGAGTCACTTAGCCAAAATTTTCCTTACCAATGACATTGAATTCCTTGTTAGCCCATTTGAGCCTAAAGCCTATTTTATTTGTTAGCACATATGAACACTATTCCAATTCCTAAGCCTTTTTGTCCAATTTGAGTGGAGAATAGGAAAGTGTGAATGTGAAGGGAGTGAATTGAGTTGAAAAAGGAAAAAGTTGTTTGTTGAGTGAATATGAGAAGAAGGTGTGATGAAGTTATGAGATGTGGGAAAAAGAGAAAAAAAATTGAGAATGAGCAAAAGAAAAAAATGAGCTCATGTGTTGTGCGAAAAAGAAAAAAAAAGTGATTGAAAAAAGTGAAAAGAGTGAGAAAGAAAAGATTGAAGTGTTGAGAGAAGTGGAATTGAAAGAGTGTTGATTGAAAATGTTTGAAGTATTCTGTTCCTAATCTCGAAGTGCCAAAGTTTGACTTTCTATTCTCCATTCACTTGAGTCACTTACCCATATTGTTATCCCACCCGTCCAAAGAGCCTACATTACAACCTTGAGAAAAGCCATTTTTGATTCGGCATTGATTTCTAGAGTATGGTCGAAGTTAAGAGCACTTACAAGCCTATGGCTGCCAATTTGTGTGATTGATTGTTTGAGTGAGTCCCTTGATCATTGTTATACACTTGTGAGGGAGCGAAACACATCGTTGAGTGCACATCCATGCTTGATCTTGGTGTTTCTTGTCATTGTTGCATGAGTACGATAAAAGAAAGTGAGTGAGTATACGGGTGATTGACTTTTGAAGTTTGAGTTCATTAGCTTGCATGATTGATTTTTTTACTCATCCCTAACAATTTCACTTGACTTATTATTTCATTGCTTAAGGACAAGCAATATGGTAAGTTTGGGGGGGTTGATTAGGCGTGAAATTGTCATGATTCGTAGCTAGAAACGCCCTAGTTTTGGTCGAATTTATCGAGTATTGAGAGTCAATTGAGCATTATTTCTACACATTGATGAATTTGTCTCTTTGATGCTCATAGGTGAATAGAGGACGAAAAACGGAGTTCGTAGGACTTTGAATCGACTCAAACGGATGCCCGAATGAGAAGATATTGAATAAATACGATTGGTATTAGTGCGGACGAGGAAAAGTATTAGTTGGGATGAGTTGGAAGTCACTCGAGTGATTAGGTCGAGCGCCACCGCTCGAGCGCCTAAGCTTACAGAACTTTTCTTGCGCTCGAGCAGCTCGAGCGCCACCGCTCGAGCGAATTGCTCGAGCGCCCAAAACATACAGTGTAATTTCATCGCTCGACCGGCTCGAGCGGAACCGCTCGAGCGATTGTGTCATTCGAGCTACACTGCTCGAGCGGGACCGCTCGAGCGTTTTGCTCGAGCAACTTCGGATTTTTGCCTCCGGATGCGTATTTTCGGCCCATTAACTCCCGTTTCGACCCATGCCTATATATACCTCTTCCAAACACGTTTTGAAGGATCCCGGAACGCACTACATCATTTTTACATAGAATTTTTAGAGAGAGAAGGAAGAGAAGAGACGAGCAAGTTTAATTTTACGGTTTTGAGGTTTTTGCTTACGAATTCACTTTACGATTTCACGTTTTAGTTTTGTTTCTTAATATCTTTTGTTCTTGAATACGTTGAGACCTCGTTTTGCCAATTAATTTTAGTTTATTCTTTTATATCTTAAAACCCCAGTTTATGTTCGATCTTTTCTTCGTTTTAATTACTATGTCCATGTTCGTCACGTGTTTAATTGTTATTGTTTACGTTAAATCTATGTCTAGCTAAAACCCTTGCATGCTTAGGGTAGGATGAACTCGTAGAAGTAGGTTGTGGGTACGTAATTAGAGTAACTTGTGACGTTAGGTTTTAATTCTCTTGATTAATGAATTCTTAAAATTAATCCAGACTTCGCTCTTGAATTTCGTTCGAAAGGTGTTAGAGAGAGGACGATCGTATCACTCTTTAACAACGAGTAGACTTAACGAGAGAGTTTAGGAAAGGTTAATTCATTTGTCGGTTTAGCGAAGGAGGACGACCGCATCACCTTAGTTAAATTAGGGTCTCATTAATTAAGCACAATCTAGTAACTCGTTAGTAGATTCGTGAAGTCGAGTGTTAGGGTAAAGTATTAGGGTTTAGAATCTTGAGCTTTCACCTTGCATTCTTAGACTTAGGTTAATTCTTGTGTGTCACAATTATTTTGATTATGTACCTGCTCCGTTAGTATACGTAGGGATTCCTATCTTAAGCATCACCTTCTCATATTTGAAAACACACCTTTAGTTATTTCGTTTAATTTTCCTTTCGCATTCGTAGGATAATTTAGTTAGCTTAATTAATCTTTCCAAAAAACCAAAAACAATACACTCATATTAATTACGACGCGTAGATCTTCAGGGATCTATTCGCATATAAACCGTCCCTTGGGTTCGATATACTTGGTCGTTATACCTGCTAATACTACAGTGAACCCGTTCGCTTGCGGGTGAGCGACTAGTAGAAGTTAGTAAAATCGCACCAAGTCACAACCACCACAATCGTCAACATCTCACGGCCTCCAATTGAGCCATCAAATCATTGTTACCACTATTGCTACTCTCACAGCCTCCACTTATCACGCCTCCTCACCCGTCGCGTCGCGCCGCCACCGTCTCATCTTTGTTCTCAATTTCTTTACAGTATTAGTACAAATCTCAATTTCTGCAAATGAACAAAACCCCTGTTCTTCTTCATGTAATTCAATTATTGGAACATGTTGTTGAAATTAATGTATGGATTTATGAGTGCTGAGATTCTGGGGTTCTTTTCCTACAAAACATGACGACAACGACAATTGATTGAAATTGTTTTAGTTTTTCTTGTCTCAATTCTCACTAAGAGAGATGCAATTAGTGAATTATTGAGTTTCTTTCTTAATATTGGATTCTCAATTCAACAAGGCACAAAATTTTATTCTGCAATTCATTGTTCAATGAGTATAATGATTTAATTTTTGTTCTACAATTCGTGACGGTGGTGGGAGGAAGAAGGGGTAAAATGGTATTTCTATCTGTTATCTTATTTTATTATATAAATTATTATACCCTACCAATTAACATCTTAAAATGATACATATTTCACATTTTCATAATAAAATAATATCCATATTATTATTATCCATAAAATAATATCCATATTATTATTATCGTCTATCTCTCTTAAATTATTTGGGTCCGGCAAATGGACCCTTTTATGGGTGCGTTTTAGAACAATTATAAGTGATTATTATCACTTAGAATTGCGTGCATAAGTTGTTTTGAGTGTTTTTATATTCAATGATTCTACTTAAATTAATCAACTAGAATCTATAATTTAAAAACTAAGAAATGTATACTTCTATTTTATTATAGTTTCTCACTAATAATTTTCTCTATTAAAAAAAGTTATCAAACACTCAACATTTACTTTACACATATTTTACAAACACTCACCACTTATATTAATAAACAATTATTTTTCACAATCACTAAATTAAATCATCCTGAAAAAGCATAATTTTTTGCAAAGACACCCTTTTATCATTTGATTCATTTCTCATCCTCTAATTTCCAACCAGGCGTCCTGTTATTTAGCACCTAATCCTTAACTACCGGGAATTGGAAAATTGAACAAAGTTTTAGCAGCCTTAATCCAACTACCGGGAATTGGAAAATTGAACAAAGAATAAATGGGGAGCCCCTCATAACAAATCATCCCTAGCTCGCAATCTTATCATTTCAACCAACAATGATGCCCGGCAGCAGCTATCAGTCGCCGATGAACTCGGTGGCGGTGATCGGTCCTCAATTCTGCGTCGGGTACCCGGTAGATCTCACCATCTCCCGAAAATTAATGACTCTGCGAGAGGGAACCTTCGGAGTTACCGACATTAACGGGAATATAATGTTCCAAATCAAAGGAAAAGTCTTCAGCCTCCACGATCGCCGCCTCTTGGTCGACGCCGCCGGAAACCCTATCATCACGTTCCAGCAAAAGGTAATTTTAATTTTCTATTTTATTTCCGACTATTTTGGGGTAATTGATTTTTTAGGGTTTGTGATTTTAGCTGATCAGTGTACATAGAAGATGGCAGGCCTTCAGAGGCGATAGTACAGATTCCAAAAATATGGTATTTAGTGTGAGAAAGTCTTCAATTTTGCAATTTAAAACAAAGTTAGATGTGTTCTTGGCTTCAAACACCAAAGCGGAAATTTGCGATTTCAGAATTGAAGGGAGTTGGCTTGAGAGATCGTGTGTTATATACGCTGGAAACACTAATAACATCATTGCTCAAGTAAGTTTTATTTCATATAAATTATGCATTACGTGAAATCCCCCCCTTTTTTTTTCAAATAAATCGCTTCCATAAAGCACAATCGTAAAATCTTGAGATAATATCGCAGACCGCACTATAATATTGGGCGTGTTCAGTTTAGTCATTAAGTTTTTACTTTCCAATTTTGACCTTTTACTCTGGAAATTTAAATTGGCGGGAAATTTTATTTTTCGGTGGATCCAAGCTTATGATCAATACCAAACTCTTGGCCTCGTCCAACCAGTTCCATTTCTACTTCCAATTGAGTCCACGGCTTTGGGTATTTCGTTTTTGTTTAGCGAATCAATTTGTTTGGAGGGCATAAAAATCCCCTAATTGATTTGGGGAGAGTTGAATTTACGATGAAAATGATCAAAATTTGAAAGTTAGGGAACACCCTTCATATGATTTTTTTTTCCACGTGGTTTAATGCGAAATGTCAAATGGTATTTAAGGGTCTTGTAAAGTTCATTTATGAATAAAATGATTGTTTATGAAACTTATGTTATGCATACGGACCTCATAAAATTCTAAAATATCCTCCGACATATCGCATTAAACCATGTGAAGAAAATAGTGCATACAGTGCAAGTATTATCACTGAAATCTTTCTTGAAAGTTAGTGTAATTTTTGAGATGTTGATGTATGAGATTTAATGTGATGGAAATGCAGATGCACAGGAAGCACAGTGCCCAAAGTATTCTACTTGATAAAGATACATTCGGGGTGACTGTGTATCCTAATGTTGATTATGCTTTCATAGTTGCTCTTGTTGTGATTCTTGAGGAAATTAATGAGGATAGATCTGATTGAATGCACAAGGAGCGTTTATGCTGATAACCAATAATTTCTACTAGCAACAAAACAACTAATATAGCTTTCTGGTTTTCACTTCTTGTACTACGTTTGTGTATTGTGTAATGCCGATTTGTAGTAAAATGTAATGCCGATTTGTAGTCAAATGTAATGGATATTATTGTGCTCAACTTATAACTCGTAGGTTTCACACCATTTGGATGTAGTAGTCTAGGTGAATGACAATCTACTTTCAAGGAAAGAAAGCCAAATAGCTAGTAAAGATTGTAAATCATCGTGTTTTACAATCATGAGAAAAATAATTAGGCAAATAAAGGTAATTTTATTCAAAAGAAAAAAGATAAGTGGCCCCACACCTGGGGCAAGTTACGAAATAAAAGGAAGCAGTATGAGCATGAGAAAAATAATTAGGGTTAATTCTAAAATAATATTGTCTTTTGGTACACATTTAAATTGTGATATAATATAATTTTTTCAGCTATGCATTTGACATCGTTGAGATGATTTTATCTATATAGAAAGACCTATGATCCAAACAATAAACGTGCTCATGTATTAAATTTTTTGTGACGAAAATGCAAATTATGTATTGAATTACAATAATTTAAAAGGGTTTATATTTAAAAAGAAAAGAAGGCCGTGTCATAATTGAGATTAAATCAAAATATTGTGTATTGTTTAAGCCAAATAATTATGAGGAAAATAATCTTCGAATATGATTATAATTAAAAAAAATGAACATGCATCAAATTAATTGATTTGGAAAACATGTGGATGCATGTGGCAGATTTCTTGATAATTTTGTCACAAGGTTGTAGGTTTCTGAGAAGAAAAATCAAATTGCATTTTCCTTACTCCCTCCACTCCAATTTTATTTTCCTATTTGTCAAAAAAGTCCGTTCCAATTTTATTTTTTCATCTCTAAAAAGAAAACTATTTTATTAATTTAAATAATACTTTATTCACCCTTCACCATTCTCAATACTACTTTATTCATTTAAATACTACTTTATTCAACATTTATCATTTTCAATACTACTTTATTAATTTAAATACTAAAATTCAACTCTCGCATTAAACTCCGCGCACAGTCAAATGAGAAAACAAAATTGGGACGGAGGGATACATTTTATTGGATTGAAGTTTCTTGATTGACACCTATGTTTTAAAAAGCGGATCGGACCGGCCGGTCGGACCGGTCCGACCGCTACTCGGCAAGCTTGCCGAACGGGTCAATAACGTTGGGCCGGTCTCCTCCCGAAGCGGCTGTGAACCGGCCAAAAGCGGCAAAACCGGGTTGAACCGGTCATCGGTCGGACCGGTCAACCCGGCGGTTCACCTAAATTGAAAATAAAATAAAATTTAAGGGTCTTTTTTACAATTATTTTTAGTGAAGCCCTAGATCAAGATGTCAATTACATATATTTTTTTTTCTCTTCTTCGTACATACCCTTAGCGCGGAAATAGCTTGATATCACGTCTCTCCTCTTCCCTCCGGCGAGCGGTCTCCCCTCCTCTGGCTGCGTCTTCCGGTGGCGAGCGCACGGCCTGTTCCTTCCGGCGACAGCGAGACGCGCTGCTGCTGCTATTTTTAAACTAAACAATAACTTTTTTTTCTAATCCTAGTTGCGAAGAAGAAGGGGGAAGATAGATTTCTAGTGCTAATTTTTAATTTTTTATACTGAGAAGATGATTTTTATACAATAGATTTTTTTTTTTAAATCTTATTTCCTAGTTGCAGAAGAAAAGAAGTGACTACATACCTAGTGCTTATTTTTTATAGTATATATATCAATGACGTGAAATGCATTTAAGATATATATCTAGTTCTTATTTTTATACAGTATGTTAAAATGAATGAATACAATATGTTCATTTTGGTGGAATTTGTAGTATGTTGACATTTGATTAATATTGTCAATATTGAACTTTAATTTGCAATGTTAGATGTATGTTTATTTTTTATTTTTTTGGCATAATTTGAACATATGATTTATTATTACAAGTGAAAAATATTTATGATATTTATAAATTTTATATTTAATTATTTATTATGTAATTATGACGTCATAACGGCTCGACCGCTTTACCAACGGTCAGACCCCGATCCGACCGATCCGACCAAAAGCGCTGAGGCTGTCCGGTTCAACCTCCGCTTCCGCTTTCAAAACATAGATTGACACAACACGTTATTTGAAGATGACTGAAGTGAACTCGTGAGAATTAAATAAATTTTTCTTTTTCTTTTAATGGGACACACCAGGTTTTGTGTAGTGTAGGCGGATATTCATTCTCTTCTCTCTAATTCGTCGCTTGTAAAATTGTGTTGGCCTAAATGTGTATTTAATTTCGTAGCTCATGAACTCCTTTACTAACTAATACTCTTTTCGTCCCAAACTCGTTTGCTAGGTTACTATTTATACGAGTTTTAAAAAAAGAGTTGTTTATTAGTATTTAAAGTGATAAATTTTTTTTTTAGTGTATGTATAATATAATATTAAAAAATATTGTTATTTTTTTACCAAAAATAAATGCAACAAATATATATGAGATGGATTGAGATGGATTTTTTGACAATGTAACAAATAAGTATGGAACGGAGGAAGTATATCCTTTGCGAAAGTTTATGGGACTCATCTTCTGAATTTATGTCATTCGGTACTAAGTGATTCCAATTTATTTATGAGATTTGCATTTAAAATAAATAAAAACGAACCACACGTAGCATACCGTCGGACCCATAAGTCAAATACACATAATATTTCTTTGAATAAGTCGCTTGTACATTTGGTGTATGATACACTCACTCAACAATTGATAATGTATACACTGAAAAGTTAGTTCCAATTACACTGAAAAGTTAGTCTCAATTACACTGAAAAGTTAACACTGAAAACCAATCTGCAATGTAAACTTTTCAGTGTAATTGAGACTAACTTTTCAGTATAATTGAGACTAACTTTTCAGTGCATACAGTATCAACTGTTAAGTGAGTGCACCGTGTACCTGGTGCATATGAGACTTTGCATATTTCTTTTCTTGCGTTGAAAGTTGTGATTTTATTTAAATACATATAGATTGTGTTTGGAGGGAAGAATTCGCGCTAGGAAAAATTTCATATCTAAATCCAAATTTTAGATTATGCCTTAATATAATTACTGATTTTATAAGTGTTTCAATTCAAATCTCTATTTTTATTTTATTTTTCTCAATTTAAGACTTGTTTTAAATTCTTGTATCTCAATTCAAAACCCAATAAATAATTAATTTTAGGCAAAAACAAATTCATTCAAAATGAAATAAAAATAAAAATAAAGACATTCGTCATATAAAAAAACTTCATTAATTTTAAAAAATATTAACTTTCTTATTAATATAATGTAGGAGTATATTTTTTTTTTTCATATCATCGTGTATTGATTTAATTTGAAATCTTAATTTATTGTTTAAAAAATGATAACTAGCATTTTGAAATTAAAAAATAAAACTTATATTTTATCACATACAATGGAAAAGATTATATGGGAAAATGCTTAGTTTTAATTTTAAAATGCTAGTTTTCATATTTTTCAAAATACTAAATTAATACTTAGTTTTAATTCTAGTTCAAATTGAAGGAATTTCAAATACTTAACAAAATGGGAAAATAGAATTTTTTGTTCTTTAAGTTTCGTTGACTTTGATTTTCGTCCTCCTAAGTTTTGAATTTTGAAAATCGTCCGCTAAATTGCAAATTTTTTCGTTTCTCGTTCTAATACTGACTACTATAGGTAAGTCAACCGGTCATAAGCTGATGTGGCACTAATTTTCTATTTAATTTTATTTTAATGTTAAATATCATATTTTGGAAGTATATTATGGGTGTATACTTACATGTCATATTTTACATTAAATATTTCATTAAATGTAGGTGGAAAATTAAAGAAAATCTCATTTTAAAAAAAATGCTGAAAATAGTACTCCCTCTGTCCCAAACCAATTTGCACACTACCTAAAAATGAAACATCGATTTGTGTGCACACTCACATAAATATACACATATTTACTCATATATCACTACTTTAACACTTTTCTTAATATGTGTGTCATTCCAGGGGTACAAATTCCCCTGGACGGAGGGAGTAATAGATATTTCTTAAATATATCCTACAAACCTCCTCCCCCAGACAAACCCGTCGTCTTCCCCAAAAAAAAGGATCTCCACCGCCCATCGCCGACCCCACCGTCTAGACCCGCCGCCGCTCGGAATCCCCACCACTGCCACCATCGCTGCCACAACAACCCCCCCCCCCCCCCCCCCCCCACGCCAACGCTCGATCTCTGCTGCCGATGCCCAAATCTCGATCTCCGCCGCCACAATCATCCCCCTCCCCCACCCAAACGCCACCGCCACCCCACCCCCAGTTCCGCAGCCAATCGAAAATCCCACCACCGCAACAAGAACTCAGTCTGATTCATTGTCTTCAAATTGAAGAGGTGAACGCACCAGAACTCAGCCAATCGGAGGTGAACACACCAGAACTCAGTCCGATTCATCCCACCACCGCCACGCTCCAGGCCCCCGCCAATTGAAAACCCCGCCACCGCCGGCCACAAAATCCTCAATTTCAGAGCAAATGAGTTAAACCTAGAAATTTAATTGGCAAATTTGGAGGCATGAAAATGAAAAATAGATGTGGGCGAAAGATGGGGGGGAGGGGGATGGTGACCGTGAGTTGCAGAGGTATTGGGGGTGGGGGGTATGGTGATCGTGAGTTGCAGGCATTGTGGGTGGGGGAAAGAGGGTGACCGTGAGTTTCAGAGGAATTGAAATTTAGTAATTTTGTTTGATCTTTGGAATCAATAAAAAATTAGATAATTTCAATAAATAATAATATTTTCATTATTAAATTAATGTTGTTTTAATTTTACCCAAATTTAATTAGTATTAGTTAGGTTTCGAATTCCTCATTATTTAAATAAGTTTTTTTATAAGTATTTATTTTAGAATTTTTTTTAAAGAGAAATATACATGGTACTACAATCCCAAACCTCTATTTACAATTTAAAACATCAAAAACCTCATGGAACCTTTTAATACATTTGTGTGTCAAATTGTATTTTAAAAGGGAGGACACACCTTATTTCTCTCTCCTACGCAACCTTTATCTCTCCCCCTTACACCCATTATTCATTTCATTCAAAACTCTCTCTCTCTCTCTCTCTCTCTCTCTCTCTCTCTCTCTCTCTCTCTCTCTCTCTAAAAAGCCCCATGGTCGACGGATTCCATGGCCGCACGGCCCCTACAAAAAAATATCGTCGGCGTTCTGTGCAGTGCGAACTGGACGATGAGTGCGAATAGTCGGTCATGAGTTTTGTAGATCTGAAATGGTGAGCGCAAATCTGGTACAACCGTGTTAACAGACATTTTCGTATGGATAGATATATGTGGCTATTGGGGTTGTGCCCGAAAAACAATCAATGTAAAATGAACACGAACGATAGGGGAAGAACTTCCGTTCTTCCCTTGAATAAGAGTTTTTTTGGATATCTGATGAATGAAGGAAAATGTGTCCCCTTACAATGAGGGGGTGATCTTCTATTTATAGAGGTTCACCCCCAAAGGCCCAAAAGTGGCCCTAAACTCGTCTTAACCCTTTATTTTAGGGATTTGTTACAATATTGATCTAACAATCAACAGTAGACTTATAATATATTAAATGCTCTTTTCTGATGTAGACTCTCGATCTTGTCGGGTCAGTGTATCTTCGGGAACCTGACCTCCTGTCAGGCGAGGATATTTCCTGCTGTAACAATTGCCCCCAAGATTGGGCTCTGATTGCGGCCAGAGTTCGATCTTGATATGTGCTTCAAATAGGTTTTGCCCCCGAGCCTGAAAACAGGGTAGCTCGGATTCCCCGGGGGAATCTTCGACGACAGGGTCCGTGATGGGCGAATCTTTTGAGTCATCTTTGAATTGTCAAACTTTCGAAACCGGTTGGGTTAGGTGGGGTACGATCTTCTGTCGTGCCCCCGAGTCGAGAATTATGATGTTCAACTAATACAGAGTTCTTGCACTGACTGACATTGATTTTAATAACTTAGCGATAAAAGTCGCGATGATTAATTAATGAAGTGTTTTGGCCGCTTGCGGGCAGCGACTTTACGAATAAGGGATTGACTTAACAATCTATAATAATTGACTAATCAATGATAAAAATAGTGAAGTGCTTTAGCTGATTGACGGGCAACGACTTCACGAATACGTGATTGAATTAACAATCGATGAATTGATTAATCAATGATAAAAATAGTGAAGTGCTTTAGCCGATTGACAGGCAGCGACTTCACGAATACGTGATTG
Source organism: Ballota nigra (assembly GCA_947034835.1). Classification (NCBI taxonomy): domain Eukaryota; kingdom Viridiplantae; phylum Streptophyta; class Magnoliopsida; order Lamiales; family Lamiaceae; genus Ballota; species Ballota nigra. Next base: position 68,123,244 of record OX344720.1, on the reverse strand, counting down.
AATTAACAATCGATGAATTGATTAATCAATGATAAAAATATTTAAGTGCTTTAGCCAATTGACGGGCATCAACTTCACGAATACGTGATTGAATTAACAATCGATGAATTGATTAATCAATGATAAAAATGGTGAAGTGATTTAGCCGATTGACGGGCAGCGACTTCACGAATACGAAATTAATTTAACAATCGATGAATTGATTAATCAATGATAAAACTGGTAAAGTGCTTTAGCCGATTGACGGGCAGCGACTTCACGAATACACGATTGAATTAACAATCGGTGAATGATTAAACAGAGTGTTCAGGACGTGATATATCATGGCCACAAGCGGGCAAAAGTGATGCGGGTTAGTCGACGCTGGTGAAGACAGACTGATTGATGTCGTTAAGATGGACATATCAACGTCGAAAATACACTAGTTGATGCCGGTGAAGGCGAACTAAACAACACCTCGCCCATTAAGGCGGAAAGTCAACACCTAAAATGCAGACTGGATCCACGCCGAGAGGCGGATTAGTTGATGCCGGTGAAGACGAACTAATCAAGGCCGAGTGACAGATCGACTTGAGAAATAGATTAGTTGACGCCAGTGAAGGTGAACTAATCAATATATCAACGCCTGAAAGACGGACTAATCAACATCGAGAAGACGGATTACTTCGCTAATCTAGGCGGAATATTGATGCCTAGAAAGCAGACTAATCAACATCGAGAAGGCGGATTAACTCGAGAAGTAGATTAGTTGATGTCGGTGAAGGCGAACTAATCAATACGTCAACGCCTGAAAGACGGACTAATCAACGTCGAGAAAACGGATTACTTCGCCAATCTAGGTAGAATGTCGACACCTAGAAGGCAGACTGATCAACACTGAGAAGGCGGATTAACTCGAGAAATAGATTAGTTGACGCTGGTGAAGGCGAACTAATCAATACGTCAACGTCTGAAAGACGGACTAATCAATCGTTGATAAGACGGATTACTTCGCCAATCTAGGCGAAATGTCGACGCCTAAAAGGCAGATTAATCAACGCCGAGTAGGCCGATTACTTCGCCAATCCAGGCGAAATGTCAACGCCGGAAAGACGGATTACTTCACCAACCTAGGCAGAATATCGACGCCTAAAAGGCGGATTAATCAACGTCGGGAAGATGGATTACTTCGTCAATCTAGATGGAATGTCGACACCTAAAAGACGGACTAATCAACACTGAGAAGGCGGATTAACTCGAGAAGTAGATTAGTTGACGCCGGTGAAGGTGAACTAATCAATACGTCAATGCCTGAAAGGCGGAGTAATCAACATCGATAAGAAGGATTACTTCGCCAATCTAGGCGGAATGTCGACGCCTAGAAGGCGGACTAATCAACGCCGAGAAGGCGGATTAACTCGAGAAGTAGATTAGTTGACGTCGGTGAAGGCGAACTAATCAATACGTCAATGCTTGAAAGGCGGACTAATCAACGTCGATAAGACGGATTACTTCGCTAATCTAGGCAAAATGTCGATGCCTAGAAGACGAACTAATCAACGTCGAGAAGGCGGATTAACTCGAGAAGTAGATTAGTTGACACCGGTGAAGACGAACTAATCAATACGTCAACGCCTGAAAGGCGGACTAATCAACATCGAGAAGATGGATTAATATTTCTAGTCGAAAGGTATGCCCGTTTTTAAATATTGAGTTATGTACCAGGTGAGCAACCTCAATGATTTTACGAAGTTATACTAGAAATTTTAAATAATTGACTGTATTGAATAATGCTCGGTGTCAAATAATTTATTTTTGATATCACAAAATAATTTTAGGATATGTATATCCGTGCCCCCGCTTTTAATATATATGAAAATATACGAGTTGTAATATATATTAAAAGCAAATTATTGGAATAAACCTAGTTCGAGTGGGCAAAGGACTGCCCGTAGATTTTTCGTTGATGAAGAGGCTCCGGATGTCCGTTAATTAAGAGGCTGCCCTTTTTTTTTAATAGGCGGGTCTTTTTTGCATAGTGGCCCAACCCCTTTACACTTACAACAGGCCTAAAAGAATACTTAAGTCGGCCCAACGCTTATCATTTAAATATGGGCCCAACACTATAATTTAATTTGGGCCCAACTACACACTAAAGTTTTAAGGTCCAAACAGGGATTTATGTTGACCTGATCATCGGGAAGAATCAGAGCGGGCAGCGGATTGAAGAGGTCGGACCGCAGGCGATGGGGAGGAACGCCAAGAGTTCGCGCTGACGGCGGTGGCCGGAGCCAGTGCTCGAGATGGCTACGTCTCTGGTGGAGGCCGTGTCGGACGAGGGCTGTGTTGCGCGGGGAGGTAGCCGATGCGGGTCGGCAGCAAGGTTGGTGGGTAGGCCGCGCTGGGCGGCATCGCGGGTAAGCTGGAGATGAGCGGCGGGGCTGCTGCGGGGACGGCGAGCAACGGGTTGTTGCGGGCTAGCGGCGCAGGGAGGAAGTCGTGCGACAGGCAGCGGAGCGGGGAGAAACCCATGATAGGTGCTGGCGCCGGGAGCGAGGAGGAGGCCGCGTGACGGGCTGCGCGGGGAGGGCCGCTGCTTTGCGCGCGGAAGGATTTGACGGGGACGCCCTCACCGCTCTCGGGAGCTTGTCGCGGGTACGCCGTGCGAGCGGCCACGACGGCTTGTCGAGAAGGTTGAGGCCTTGAGCGGCGCGGGCATGAGACTGTCGGCGGCGAGAGGCCGCGTGCGGGGAGGAGTCGTGAATCGGCGATGAGACGGCCTCGGTGGCGGGAGAATCGAGGTAGGGAATCTTTGACTTTTCAACGTATTGGGACGCGCGTCAAAAGCAAAAGCAAACTAAAAAGGCTGGACCCAATAATCGAGGCAGACAGTGGAGGATTCAAGGCAGCAAACAGTAGCCCATTCTTCTCTTGTTATTCTTGAATACACTACTGTTCTTCCCTGAAAAAGGATAAATGGTGGTGATTGTGCGGTGTCTGGGCTCGGGCCGCGATGACGCTGGTCGCGGGAGACATGGAAGGGGCGGTGCCCCCCGGCACAGGTAGAGAAGGCGCGACCTTCGGTGCTGAGGTTGGCATCGGAACTCCGTCGTGGTCTGACCCGGGAGCTTCAAATACATTTTTCTCTTTCTTTCTGCTAGCCCTGTGAACTTTCTGATGCTGTAAGGAAAATAGGACTAGTGAAAGGGATGATTTGGCATGAAGCCTTATGCTATTGTATGGAAAATGGGATTCTTTTTGGAATTTTGTCTGAATATGGCGTGAGTTTGCTGCTGTAAAAATTAGAAATGGACTTCTTGAATGGTGATTTGGCTTGAATCCTTGCAAGATATTTTTTGGTATTTTGTTTGAATGGATCGAAGAGGTTCATGCGTGAGGAATTTGGTTTTTGATTTTTAAGGGGAAGATCTTCATGTTCATCCATGGAGATGAACACAAACGAACCCTTCTTCTAGCGCCAAATTGTTGACAGACATTTTCGTATGGATAAATATATGTGGCTATTGGGTTGTGTCCGGCAAGCAATCAATGTAAAATGAACACGAACGATAGGGGAAGAACTTTCGTTCTTCCCTTGAATGAGAGTTTTTTTGGATATCTGATGAATGATGGAAAATGTGTCCCCTTAGAATGAGGGGGTGACCTTCTATTTATAGAGGTTCACCCCAAAAGGCCCAAAAGTGGCCCTAAACTCGTCTTAACTCTTTATTTTAGGGATTTATTACAATATTGATCTAACAATCAACAGTAGACTTACAATATATTAAATGCTCTTTTCTGATGTAGACCCTCGATCTTGTCGGGTCAGTGTATCTTCGGGAACCTGACCTCCTGTCAGGCGAGAATATTTCCTGCTGTAACACCTGCGTCTAAGGGTTTCAAAAATGGCAGCAAATCTGAAACGACGCTGGATTTTTTGGAACGCCAGGCTGAGGAGATTAAGACACAATTTTCGATGGCGGTTCTTGGTGGATACATACGGCGGAGGAAGTGCAAACAAAAACTTTTCCCCCTTCGTCTTCAAAATTGGGAAAATTATCACCGCCAAATTATCCAGATCTTCTGCTCATATCCAGATGCCGGTGAGTTTTCTCTCTTTATTTTTTGTCAATTTAAATTTATCTTCGAATTTGTTTGGTGTTTATAGAGCAGGGCCTATTTTATGGGTTTCGCCGGTGGAGGAATTTGTTTGGTTTTGTTTCATTAATTTTGTTTCAATTTAATAATGGGGGAATTCCGTATGGAATTGAAGAACTGTTATAGTTTAACAATTTAATAATGGGGGAATTTTGTTTCCAATCTGGGACGGGGGATGGGCCTCTGTTTTTGTTAGCAAATTTCTGGCTATTCGTTGAAAGGTATTTAATCCTGTGAAATTGAGTTGAAAAGTTTTCTGATGAAATTGCTCAAATTCTTTATTAAATTCAGGCATTCAAATTAATGTTCTGAAGAGAATTTGTTGATTACAGATTTGCCCTCAATTTTAAATTTTGAATCTATAATTGAAGATAGATGTGTTTGATATAATGTGTAGCTGATTGTAAAAAAATGGTCACAAGAACTGTAAAATCTCGAATCTATAATTGAAGATAGCTGTGTTTGATATATTGTTTGTCACTAAAACTGTAAAAAAATATAGAGTATTAGGAATGCAGTGTATCTCTGGTTCTTTTTTGGTGGTGTGTAATGGAGGGTAGGGTATTAATGGAGTTTTGAAGATTGATTGTGAAGTTTTGTTGATGGAATTTTCTCTTCAATTGCTCTAATTTTTATTTTTTTGTTGATTTCAGTTATCAAGATATGAAAGGAATTGGAAGTTTCTGGGAGAAAAACGCAAAAAACGCCTTCTGTTCACAACTTACCAGCATTTGTTCATAATTTTTGTGTGTCTGTTCACATTTTTTTTCGTAGTCTGTTCATAAATTTTTGGGTTGTTTGCGCCTAATTTTGTATATGTAATATTTTTGGAATTTTTTATATGTAATTCTCAAATTAATAATAAAGAATTGTTCTTGAATTTGAATCTGAACTTGCTAGAATTCTCAATTATTTATATTTATGTTCAAAAATTATTTTATACTTGTGTTCATAAAATTTATGTTTATGTTCAAAATTAATAAATACCCGAAAATAATAAATATTACTGGTCAAAATTTTGCCTCGGAAACTGTGAAAAAAGCGTCAGCCAGTCAATATCGTGTCAGATTTTGTAAGAATCTGAATTTGAACATGGACCCATCAAATTGTATGAATGTGTAGTTTTGGTTAATGATGGGGACCACCAAATTGTAGCAAATTGTGCCATGGGATTTTTGTTGTTGTATAGTGCATTTAAACTTATAGGATTGTAGTAAATAATAAGTGCCCCTTTTTAAAAAAAATTCAAATCAAATTCTAATTATTTTTATTTAGATTTCTTTAATTAATACAAAAATATGAACATTAAATTTACAATAGAATTTTTTATTTTAACAAATTTATTTTAACATTTCCAGATTTCCTTTTAGGTGTGATTTAAAAATTTATTTTCTTTAATAACAAATTTATTTGAATTCCATGAAATATTAAAATTTATATATTAAAAGTGATTTTTTTTAATATTCTATTACATGTTAATAAAACTTCAATCCAAATGGTGACAAATAAGTTTCCACCAATCAGATTCCTTCAAATATGATATTTATCATATAAAAAAAACAAAAAAAAAACGTGTCACGTCACTAGGTAACCGGATGGTTGACCTGCAGTAGCAGGTTGGAGGACGAAAATCACAAAAAAATGCAACTTAGCGGACGATTTTCAAAATTAAAAATTTAGGAGGACGAAAATCAAAGTCAACGAAATTTAAAGGACACAAAAGTCTATTTTCCCTAACAAAACCATGTCATTTGAAATTCACAGATTTTTAAATCAATTCATTTCAATTTTTTTTTATTTCAAATTACTCCACCCAACCCCAACCATAGTGTTTTTCTGATTGTCATGGCTATATTACAAAAATATCATGATTACAAGTTTCATTTTGTTCGTAGAAATGTCGATAATTTGACTAAGCATATTATTAGGGCATTTAGATCTTTCTCAAACCCTCATTATTGTGTTGAGCCTTCACACATTGTAAATGAGCTTCTTGACAACTCTTGTGCTATTATAAAATTTCATTTTGTTTAAAAATAAATTCCAAATTGCCCATTTATTTGGGAGGTGTATAGGCTATTATAATGGAGGCTAATTTTTTTAATTATTGTAATTTTTAAAACAGTTTATAAAATTATGATGGTTTTGAAAACTATTTTCAAATTAAGTGCAAACACCACTGGAAGTAGAGACTGCAAACTAGTCTCCACTTCGTGAAAAAACTGACATCTTTTGCAGTCTCCACTGAAAGTGGAGACTGGCCGATTTTTTTTTTTTTAACGAAATCTATCACTCAAAATTAATTATGCAGGTGATGCAAATCATTTATCATAATTATAAAATAATGACGCTTTCAATAATAAAATGATTGATTTTAATAATGAGATAATATTTTAATAATATGTAAATATATTGCATATGGTTATAAAGATATTTTATGGATACATTTTGAATATATAATTTTTTAAAATAATTTTTTAATTTCAAGTTTAATCGATTTTCATACATTTAAAAATTAAAAATTACATGCACAAAATAAACTATCAACTAAAATTAATAGATTAGTTCGTTATTTTATACAATCACTATTTATAACCTCCTGTGTCACACTGTGGCTGATGTCTACTTCTAATACTTCGACGAGGCATATTACTTTGAGTTTGGCATATCAAGATTTATCTTGCTATATTATACTATCTCCGCCCCAAAGGAATTTACACACCTCCGGGGACATACTTTTTCTTAAAAAATTACTTTTTGAATAAAGTAGTGCCATACAGATAAATATTTATATATTTTTGTGAGTTTGCACGCAAATCAATATTTCCTTTTAAATGATGTGCAAATTCCTTTGAAACGGACTAGAAAGGAAATTGTGCAAGTTCATCTGAGACGGAGGGAATATATGATTATTTCATCTTGATATGTCACACTCAAATTAATATGTCTCGTCGAAGTATTAGAAGTAGACATCCGCCACAGTGTGGCACGAGAGGTCATAAATAGTGATTGTATAAAATAATGAACTAATCTATATTTTTAGTTTGTATTTTGTTTTGTGCATGCAATTTTAAATTTTTACATGTATGAAAATAGATTAAACTTGAAATTAAAAAATTATTTAAGAAAAATTATATTTTCAAAATGTATCCATAAAATATTATCATAACCAAATGCAATATATTACAAATTATTAACTTATTATTTAATAATCTCATTATTAAAATCAATCATATTATTATTGAAAACATCATTATTTTATAATTATGATAAATAATTTGCATCACCTGCATAATTAATTTTAAGTGACAAATTTCGTTAAAAAAAAAAATTCGGGCAGTCTCCACTTCCAGTGGAGAAGTGGAGACTAGTCAGCTTTTCCACTAGTCTCCACTTCTAGTGGAGACTAGTTTGCAGTCTCCATTTCCGGTGGTGATTGCACTTAATTTGAAAATAATTTTCAAAACTACCATAATTTCATAAGTTGTTTTATAAATTACAATATTTTATAAAATTAGCCTTATAATGGATGATGTTTTTTTTTTTTTGACAAATGGAGGATGATCTTACTTCCACCATTAGTATGCTGTCAGAGCTGGGCACTGGAACGTCTTTCTACCTACTTTGCCCAAAGAAAAAGAAATAATAATGCAAAATTTTAAACAGAAGTGAGAAAATAAGAGTTTTAAGCAATTTTATATCTTTAATTTGTTGCAGTCGAGACATTAATTCGACTATGGTTACTATAATTACTACACAAAAACGTAAAGAAAAAGAGAGTAGATTATTAATTTTCAGTCGACATTTTTGTTTGTTTGTTTGTTTGTTTTAGGGGAGTTGCCACTGACATTTTTTGACTTCATAAAAATAATTAGAGTTCAACGCTGGAAATCATTATCCTTTACTCATTCATGGCCTACATAGCAATAATTAATAAACATACACTTTATTTATGCTTTTGGATAATTCTTTAATTTAATCATGAGTTGGAAAGCTTTTAATAAAATTTAATGGCAGTCGACACGTTGAAGAACTTGCGTGTAAAATCACGGGATAATAAAAAGGAACCATTCTAGATGTTTGACAAGTAGTTTTGACCATATATATTATATTCGAAATAATTCTTTATTTTGTTTTCCGGTATTTGTGAAAAGATATTATACCTTCGTCCTAAAAAAAAAAGTATGATTATTTATTTTTGACAGATTTTAAGGATATTGTATAATTCGTTTATAAATTAAGTGGTTATTTATAATATAAAGCGAAAAGTGATTAAGTAATGATTGTATGACGAAAAATACAAAATTATTGAAAAAAACATAATCTCATACTTATGGGAAACAAATGTAGTAATAATTTATTACAATATACTCCCTCCGTTCCAAACTCGTTTGCTACATTGTCAAAAAGGCCCGTCTCATACTCGTTTGCTACATCTACTTTTGGCAAAAAAATAACAATACTTTTTAATATTATATTTTCCATACATTAATAATAAAACACATATATTTTATCATTTTAAATACTATAAACAACTTTTTTCTTAAATCCGTGCAAATAGTAAATGGAAAAATGAGTTTGAGACGGAAGGAGTATGATATATATTTACTCACTCGCTTTACTATTTCTAATTTTTTTCTCGGATCCATATATTATATATATATATATATATTAAAAATATTGATGCATGCGATATGAGACGATTTCACGCAGGATATGCTTAAAAAGTTGTCATTTTAATTTAAGTTCATTTCATTTTGTCCAGAAAGTTCTATTCAAAGATTTAATTATATCTAAATTAAAAATTTACCTTATTATAGGATCATGTCGATTTGATTGTAGAATATACTTATTACCTCAATTCAATTTCACTTACCCAATTATATATACCAAAATTTTATACGTCAGGTGATTTGATTAAAAAAAAAATTGAGTACAAGTGTACAACTTTACGATAATTTTTGGCGCAAAGATGAAATGACAGCAAACGGCGGAATCGAATTGGGAATGATGTATTCCTAATGAGACATCCACAAAATTCCAATTTTTTCTTTTATTTGATCAAATTGGAGAAAGTTTTTGTACTTTCGTGGAAAGGAAACTCATCTCTCATTGACAAATGACAATAATCAACATAATACTGTAGAAACAACATAAACCCAACTTACAAAAACCAAAATACATATTATATGAATCTTGACTGGTTTTGAGTTTTTTTTTTTTTTTTAATCGGTCTTGACTGGTTTTGAGTAATTATTAATTGACTCAATTATTCTACAAAATTCTACCAAGTTTGGTCCAATTTGATCAGCAACTTGTTTCACATGCTGAAATTCAGTTTTTATTTATACGAAACTACGTATCTTTATTTTACTTTCCGATTCTTGAAATAAAAATCCAAACTTTGTGTACGATGATAGCAAGAGCTCATTTGGTTAAGTTTATAATTTTTTTTAAATAATTTATAAATTATTTAGAAACTTATAAATACTTTTAAAATATTTGATAAAATAAAACGTTTGAAAGCTTCTAATATCTTAAAATATATAAGATGTAAAAAATAAGTTGGAATATCAAATTATTTTAACTCACCACCTTCACTTTCATCTACCCATTCCATCCCAAACCCCCCACCATCCCCCACCCACCTTTACCTTAATATGAAAAATAAAAAATAATTATTTTATTTTATAATTAAAAATTAAAAAATATATATTATAAATCTTATAAGTTTATCAACCAAAAACTTTGGCAACTTATAAACTACTTAAAATTATAATTTGTAAGCTCTTAAAACAATTTATAGAATGTCCGAGCTTATAAAATATTTAAAATAAAATTAGTCAAACGAGCCCTAGATAGAGTATACAAATTATGGGATTTATTTTTTTAAAGCTCAAATAAATTATGAGAAATTGATTGATTTGTGACATTATGTATACTAAAAATGTTTGGAATAATTGATTGCTTATTTCTCCATTTTTACTAATAATAATAATTATTATTATTATATTAAAAATGTTTGAAATAATTGATTTCTTTATTTCCCTATTTAAGTTATTAATTTATTATTATTCGAAACAGGTTTTTCTTCGTCTTTTTTCTAAAGTGACAACTTTGCTTTCTCGGATGCCCTCGAGTGAGAAAAAAAAAAGGAAGAAGAAAAGCCACTAGATTGGACCGAACGGGATAAGGAATACCTTTTATAGTATTATTAAAAAAGTATATCGATAATAAATTTATTTTGATTATTAATTCAATTAATGTCAAGATCTTGTTCACATAACATGTATAGTACAATTCAAATGTAATTTAAAAAAATATAATTATTTTTGTATTTTTTAAATTTGTGTCCAAATAAATAAGTACAATTTTTATAGACGAAGGAAATAATATTCTTAAAATTTGTTGGAGAATTAGATTTTATAATTAATAAAGTGAATAATTAATTAATTTGGAACTAATTAAAATAAATATTTAATTGGTAACTAATAACAAATCTAAAATTCTATTATTACATAAGTGTTATAAGTTTAATTTTGAGGAATTAAATGGTGATGATTGTAATATATTTTAACTCTCAAATTGAATTTAAAATGAAGAAACACTTTAATTAAGTGTAAAAAATATAAATAATTAATGAATCTTTAACTAACTTTGGTTTGGGGGGTTCTTTATCTTTTAGAGCTTGAACCATTTGGCATTTGGGCTTTACCCAAAACAAAAAATAGCCCAAAATATGAAGTGTCCAAATTAAACGAATAATTCATAGGTGAGTTTCGTTGTTCAAGTTCATCAGATGAGTGATAACCGAGTCACCATTTTCCTGATTCACTGGGTGAGTCATCAAATCCATGGAAGGAAATCAATCATTTCCCTTTGATTGATACCCACAATTGGTGCAAATTTATTTAAATAAATCAAGACAGTAGAATGTCCAGATTCGTTAGTTGGCTATTATTGCCCAAAAAATAAGAAACTTTCCCTGTATAGGTTCGAGTGGAACCTATAAACAAGTCATGCATATCATTGTTTTGCTACATTGAAAATTCATTCTGCACATCTACATTTCATTATAGTTGTGCTATTCTTCCTCACACAATTTTCTATTTGTTCTGAGTCTTTTACTTATAGTGCTACACCTAAACGGATGAGAGTCATTTTACCTTTAGGGAACATTACGTCATTTTCCATCAACACTTACTTGTGACGTATTCGCATTGTGGGCAAAGAATTTCCCTTGACTCGTCTGACCTTGCGTGTGGAGACTTTCCAATACGAGTATTCATAGCTTTCAAAAGACGAATTTCAGTTCTAGTATTCGAATAGGGGTGTTGAATCAAGTTGCGGAAATATTCAAGAAAATTAAATTGTAATTTCTTTTCTTGTAATTTTTTTCTTTCTGTTTTTCGTTAGTTATTTCTTTGTAAATTTCCAACAACAATATACAATTCAAATACATTTTAAAACAATTATAATTGTTTCAATCTATTCGTCTTAAGATTTGTACTCAAATAAATTATTATAATTTTCGTGGACGAAGAGAGTAATATACTTAAAATTTAAATATTACAAAAATATTGAAAAAATATTATAATGTATGAGACAATCTCATTCAAAATTTGCACATGCTTGATATGTATAATTTTTCCATTTTTTGCAATATGTATAACTTTTATAATTTATATGACTTAATCTTGTATGTATCAGATGCATTATATAATGCATTTTAAAAATATTTCACCTATTATTATCTTTAAAAAGTCATAACTATTATTAATGTAAAATGCACTTTTAGAAAATAGGATATTCAATAATAAAAGAGGTTATTTTTGAGTAATAACAATTGAAACTAAATAAAGGGGGTGAGAAGGGAGCAGGACCAATGTGTTTGGCGGCGAGTGTATCCCGGCGCAAGATAAGAGCGCGTTTGGAGACCGCCTCTTCGGCATGAGAGGGGTAAAACCGGCACAAAGTTCTGAATAATAGCCATGTAAAAGATGCCCAAAAAGACAAATTAAGAGAAAAAGGAAAAAAGAGGCCAGAAGAGAAACAGAAGATGAGGCACAAGACGAGAGAAAAAGAAACCTTTTTGCGAAATTAGCAGCCCAGCGCACAATAGTCAAACCCACAAATATTCCTGGGTTTTCTTTCTGTTTATTCCTCCATAACCATAAAGAAATAAAGAGAGAGAAGAACACAATGATTTCATCAATGGCCGCCATGACTTCGGCTTCTTCCGCCGCTGTCAGAGTTGATAAAGCCACCAGCGAGTTCTTAATCGGCCCCGATTGGACTCTCAATATCGATATCTGCGACATCGTTAATTCCAATCAGATGTATGTGTGTGATACATACATGTTTATTTTTTCATGCAAAGTTGACTTCTTTCTAATTATCCACTGTTGGCTTCTCTGTATAATATCATGGGGCTGGGTTGGATTCTTTTCTGTTGATATGCCCTTTTTGTATATTGATTACTGATTTTGTGTTTATGTGATGGAAAAACAAGAATTTTGTTACTTTCTTGAATTTTTTTTTTCTTTTAAATTTTGTTTGGAGTCTCAATTTGGGCGTGTATGAAGAATTCTTGATTTGAGGTATGTGTGATTAGGGCATGATGGACTGGAAACTATAAAAATTGGGAGATATGATCTATTGTTAGACTTTCCTGTGTTGGGAGATGAAATAGAAGTGATTTTATCTCTTGTCCAGGCAAAATCCATATGTATATGTGGGTGGGGGTGGAAATTTTGTTATTTTTACTGAATTTATAGCTCTCAATGCTGGTTTCTTTTGTTCTTTTTAAGGGAATTTATATTCCAGCTTCATCTTTGAAAGTGATTTTTTTACTGTTTCACTGCTTAGGCTGGCAAAAGATGTTGTGAAAGCTGTGAAGAGAAGGTTGCAGCACAAGAACCCTAAAGTTCAATTACTTGCTTTAACGGTATTACGAGAAAAAATTGCTTTCCTTTCAGTGTGTTCTTGTTCATTAAACTTTAACATGCTCCAATTTTAAGTCTATTCTTTTGAGTTTCAAAGTTTGTGTCATTCCAATTGAGTTGCTTTTACAGCTTCTGGAGACGATGGTCAAGAACTGCGGTGATTATGTGCATTTTCAAATTGCAGAGAGAAGTATACTGCCAGAGATGGTCAAGATTGTAAAGAAAAAGGTAAGTGTTGTTGCAATCATGTGAGAGTATTCGACACGTGTAATGAATATGATGTATTTTTCTGTAAGATGCGTTTGTAAGTTTTCCTGCTAGAATTAGGCTTATTAGTAGCACCAAATTATTATTAAATGACCTTGTATTGCCCAATTGCTGATGTAATAGTAAGCCATAAACGACACTTCACTTTCAATATTCTTGTTGGGAATTTGCATTAACTTATTGGGTGTCTAAACGAGGCTAGCTCTCCAAGACAGTGTTATTTCCATTTTCTTATTTAATTATTTTGATACGGTCAAATATTAACATATTCATGTTGAAGTAAATAGAATGGGTTTGCACATATACAGTATGTTATTTATTTGTTCGGTCTTGACATGGTATGGACTCTAAATTGATTTTCTTTACACATTTTTTGGAAGGTTTTTACGATCTTGTGGCTGGAGATTAAGCTGATAATTAACCTAACCTGCTATTGAATTTTGTATCGAATAATAAATGTGCATATAAGTTTCTTTTTTCTTGCTTCGTTTTATTGCAAGCTTCACATTTTTCATGTATATTTTGTTATCAAGAACATGACCTCACTTTAAGAGTTTGTTTGTTCATTAAATTTCAGACGGATATGCATGTGAGAGATAAAGTACTAATTCTGATTGGCTCCTGGAGTGAGGCTTTTGGTGGGCCTAGAGGAAAATATCCTCAATATTATATGGCTTTTGAGGAACTGAGGGTAAATATTCTTGCTCACCACCTTATTTTAAATATCTCATGAGCTTATACATCTTATAAGACGTTTTGGTTAGTCAATGGAAATTGTGTAATTTAACCAATAAAGTTTGAAGAAGTTTGTCAAGGTACCCCACCTTGTTTCAGGAATAAGATGGTGTTCTCTATACTCCGATCATCTTATTTCGGGAGCAAATAAAATCTTGTTTTAAAGCTTTACTGAACACTTTTAAGAAGCTTATAAACTCCCAAGCATCTTATAAGGTGTTTTTACTGCTTATAAAACTGTATTATAAGACATATTCAACTTTTTTGGTTTGTTTCGGTCTATAAGTTCCCTAAAACGTCAGGGTAGTAAAAAAAAGGTCGTAAGCTGTCAGAAATTTTGTCAGGTCTTTATTTAGCGACTGGTGATATATTTATTTATTTATTTATTCTGATGGCAGCGGTCTGGTGTAAGATTTCCTCAACGTCCACCAGACTCACCTCCTATATTAACTCCACCTGTTACACATATACAACCCCAACCAGGTTATGGAATGCCGAGTAGTTCTTCAACGAGGCTTGATCAAGCCATGGCAGCTGACGATAATCTAAGGTTTGGATCGTTATTCAATTACGAATATTTCAGTTAGGATACTTAGTCTTGCCTTTTTGTCTTTGTTAACTTGTATACTGTTTTTTCCGTGTAGTCTATCAAGCTTAAACTCCATGCGTGATGTCCTTGAACTCTTGAATGATATGTTGCGAGCTGTTGATCCTAGCATTCGCTCGGTATTTGCATTTTCATGCCTACTTCTTTGTGACAAGAAGGATCATATTTCTAAATATTAATCTTTTCTTTTTAGGCTGTTAAAGATGAAGTGATAGTCGACCTTGTTGAGCAATGCCGTGTCAACCAGAAAAAGTTGATGCAGTTGTTGGGAACAACCGGGTTAGCCTTTTCGACCATTATGTTTATGCTTTTCATTAGTTTCTTATTGCTTCAATTTATAGTGATACCCTTGGTTCGATTTTAACAGGGACGAAGAACTGCTTGCTCAGGGACTGGATCTAAATGATAACCTGCAGAGCGTGCTTGCAAAACACGATGCGATAGCTTCTGGTTCCCCTCTACCACCTGACGTAAGGACCCCCACACGCGTAGCTTCTGAGAACCACAACTCTAGTCTCGGGCCTGGTGAGGTCATCACGCCTGGCGAAGTCACCCCTCCAGCACCGGTTTTGCCTGCTCGTGTGGTTGATGAAGAGGAAGAAGACGACGAGGAAGATGACTTTGCACAGCTGGCTAGAAGGTTATTCAATTTCATGAACCTTCTGGTCATATTATCGTTTGTGATTACCGTCCTTACTAATATTGTATGGAATGCAGGCATTCGAAAACTTCGACCAATGAAAAAACTGATGCAACTCCATTGGAAGACCCTGCCATGAGCAATGCGCTGGTTCCAGTCGATTTCCCTGCCCCCACGCGGTCGAAAGATCAAGATCTCATCGACCTCCTCAGCCTCACTTTATCAACCGAGCAACCGACTTTCACTTCCCAAACACACACACCAGAACACGCTTCTTCGGATACGTATCCTAGTAGCAACAGCATGCCCTTCAACACTTACGTAGCTCCATGGGCCCAGCCCACCCAGCCCATTCAGCCACAGCTGCAATACCTACCCAACCCGTACTCCCAGCCTCAACCGTACTCCCAACCTCAGCCGCTGTACACGCCCCAGCCTCAACCAGTGGTCCGACCCCAGCTCGAATACACCACCTCTATGTACCCTCCTCCACCTTGGGCCGCTACTCCCGGCTATTACAGCAATCAAAACCCCGTCTTGAGTTCGACCTACTCATTCTCAACTCCTAGACCCAACAATCTTTCATTAAACGGAGAGGTACTGATCAACTCCAGCCCGAGGTCTGCTCCGGCCAGTATTGGGCAGAAGCCCTTTATTCCTTCGTATCGGTTGTTTGAAGATCTTGACGTATTTGGCAATGCAGACGCGAGATTTAAATCTACGAGTAACGGGTCGCCGCCGAGCTTCTCTGGATCTAATAACCATAGTATGGTTGGAGGAAGCAAGTGATATATGTTTATTTGGTGAATATCTTTTATTAATTTTCTTTTACTGAACAACAATGAGTGTAGGTGGTGTAAGTAATAGAAGATATTTTCAGTAACGCTCATTGCAATGTAGGTTGAGTCAGCAGTGGAGAATAAGAGGGTTTGTCTTGCATATTTTCTAGGAACATTACTAATTTTATTGGTTGAATTGTCTGTTTCTATAATAAATTAGAATGACCGGGGTGGTTTTGGAATTCGTTTGGAAATCTATAATTTAAAATTTTCTTCTTCAGTTCATGTTATAAATGCATGTAGTCTTTTACTTCAAATATATTTTAAATAGCAATTTATACTCAACAGTTATGGTTATTAAACAATAATTGACTGTAGCTGTTCAATAAGTGAAAACAGGGGGGTCTTTTAAAATTTCACTTAAAGAACAGCTGGACTTACAAACTGTTTGAGACCGAAGTTGATAATTAATTTATCTTTAGGAATGGAAAGAACCATGGAGAAAGATAACTTTGACTAGTGTAGGCAGATTGGAAATCTCGAGCCTTGAACTAAACAGGAATTGGAATATTAGTAAATTAAATTAAAAGTATCAATGAACTGCACACTAGAGGGAACCCATCATTCATGATTTTTTTATAAAGATTTTTAGCTGTGATTACAGAAGTTCTTTATAAGGAGTGATTTTATTTGCTGAAAACATGCATCGTTCGTAAAATAGAGGATTCACTAGAATAGCAGAGTTCGTATTCCCATTTTGGTTTGGACACATGTTTTCAAACTCTATGCAAAAATCAAAAGTGATGTTAGTACTCCATTCGTTCCGAAGTAAACTTTTCCTTTTTTTTCTCTAAAAAAGTATTTATTTATTAATTGTTTTTTAAGGAAAAAAATTGTATTTCATCAACAAGATGAATATAAGTAATACCCCAATTATACAACATATCAATACAATTTAAACATCCTCAAATTCACAAACCACCCAACTCCTAATCTAAAATATCATTACATTAGCATTCCAGTATTCTTCTAGGAAACAAACACCAACTTCTAAAGTCACAACCTTCCTTTACCACCTCCTTTGCCCCTATTCAACACCATAAGTGAACCTTCAATTCCTCCCCAACTTTATACACTGAAGGTTGTTCATTCTAAAAAATGATAGCATTCATTGTTTTCCATAATAGTCATATCACACATTCCCAAATGCATACCGCTACAACTCTACCCTTCTTCTCTCTAAGAATCCTACTAAAAAAGAGCAGGTTCGTCGACGGATTAGATGGTAGGATTGTCGATATTCCCAACCAACACTCCATCCAAACATGGTGCGCGAACTCGCATTCAAATAGGCAATGGCGGATAAATTCCGTTTTATTTTTGCAGAAAACACACCTTATATCCGTATTATAAGCCATGATTTCTCGTCTATGAAGGTTTTCAAGTGTAGGAATTTGTTCCCAAAGGACTCTCCACGCGTGGACCCAAACTTTTGGAGGCGCAAGCTTGTTCCACAATATTTTGAAATCTTCTCACGCAGCTTCTCGATTAGAATTTTTCTTTGTAGCAGCCCCGAGTAAACTCCACTTGTAGTGTATTTTTCGTTTACATCCCAGCTCCATCTCCATGTATCATTCGCGCCATCTGTTAGGATTTTTCTGTTTAACAAAGAAATCAGTTCGTTTAATAAAGAAGATTCACGATAAAAAAAATTCGCATCCATCTCCACTTCCAACACCATTCCCCTTCCCTCCACTCCCCATATCCCTAACTTTAGCTCTCTTCTCCCTACTTAAGTTAAATAACCTTAAAAATCTATTTCTCAACGCTCCCTCCCCCACCCACTTCTCTTCCCAAAAACTCATTCTACTCACATTCCCCACGACCTTCTCAAAAACCCCCCCACGAACCACTCATTATGTCCCCATCCCACTGCCTTTAGAATCTCCCCCCACCACCCACCCGGCCATCTCACTCTCCCCA
This sequence comes from Ballota nigra, assembly GCA_947034835.1. NCBI lineage: Eukaryota > Viridiplantae > Streptophyta > Magnoliopsida > Lamiales > Lamiaceae > Ballota > Ballota nigra. The sequence continues at coordinate 68,105,151 of OX344720.1, read as the reverse complement.
CTGAAAAACCCCTCAGTTTTTCTCACCAAGAACCCCATCTCGATCTAATAATTTGAACCCATAAGCTGTCTTCGCCGTTAACGAATCTCCATAACCATTTTCCGAAAAGAGCCCTCGTGAAACATTCCAAATTTTTAATCCCCCAGACTCCAGACTCCTTATCATCACATATTACGCTCCACTTGACCCAAGACGTTTTTTTCTCTCTCTCTCCCCCCCCCCCCCCCCCCCCCCCAAAAAAAAAAAGTCCCTTTGAAGTTTAGAAATTTCTCACAATAATTTCTTGGAGCACGATAGGTGGAGAAGTAGTAGACTTCCCCAAATAGAAATGTTCAACCCCTCCCATCTTCTGAGACGATTTTTATTTTCTGCACCACATAAGTCCATTTCAACGCCTATCTGTGAAGACAGCCTACCTTCACTCCCAAGTATGAGAAAGGAATAGACTCGACACTGAAGGAGACTTGTCATTTCATTCAGTTCCTCAACTGAGGTATTAATTCCATAAGGAAACACTTTTCAATGTTTATTTACAATCCGGAAACAAATTCAAGGATCAAGAGAAAATGTTTCAAGAATCTTGCATTCTTCCTATTTGTCTTCACTAGGAAAATTGTGCTTTTCGCAAATTGAAGGTAGGAATCACTCACCTTCTCCCTGCCCACTTCGATTGGTTTAAAGAGTTCATTTCTCACAGCTTGACCCATCAATAAACTGAGACCTTCCGCAGCCAACAAGAACAAGAAGGGAGAAAGGAAGTAGCCTTGTCTAAGACCACCCTCAAGATGAAATTCTTTCTGTCAGACTCCCATTCACAAGAACCAAAGCATGAGCCGTCGAAATACATTCCATAATCCATTATACCCACTTCGAATCAAAATTGAAGCAATACATGACCAATTTCAACAAACTTTAATCAACCGAGTCATATGCTTTTTCAATTGTCGACATCATTTGAGATCACGTTTTGATATTATCGAAATTAGGATTTATTTCTGCTGCGTCATTATCTCAACCAACTAAATATCTTCTACAACACAGTTGGCTTATAGATGAGTAATTTATGTCTCGACCCAATTGGTTGGAAATAAAAAGCGTGTCCTTTGTTTGAACAGAGTGAAATCTTGTTCAATTTATCATCATGAAACAATGCAGAAGATTAACAATTAAATTATATTAGTCGAGAGATCATTTTCAATTTCAACTATACAAATTGAACATAGTGCCATGGCTGTAAATGAGTACGAAAAGAAAGAAAAGCAAAGGAAGGAAAATCACACTAAAAAAAGAGAGAAATTAAAGATAAAAAGAAAAAAAGATAAAAAAGAAGAAGACATATTTACACCTTTCTTGACCTATAAACAACAAAGATTATTTGCCAAAGCCTCCATAGAATGAGCTGATCCTTCACTTTCCATTGATGACCCGAATGAGGAGGCTTAATTAATATATTATACACCTTCAAGAGCGATCCCACCTGTACATTCATAATCAAGAAACCGTAGGGTCAATTTTTCGACCCGAAAGATGATTCGATTGTGAGTTCATCGTGGTGGAGATATCTCGTCTGCGTATATCGAAACACAAGCATCAGCAGCACCAGCAGCAAGCAATACTTGATAGGGATGAAATGTAAGGCAGCTAACTGATCCTATCTTCTGGGCCATGAAAGTCGGGTAATACCGAATGGTGCCTAATGGGTCCCCTTCCAGATTGAACACTTTGATGAGTTGTTTGGCTGACCCACTTGCTATAATGGGTGCATGTCTATGAATGGCTAGTGCCGTTAGTGAACCCCTATGGGCATCGATTGTGAGGTAGGTATTTTTGGTATTTCTCATATCCAGGAACTGAATATTTCCCGCTTGTGATGCACTCACAATCTGAAAAGAAAGACATAACATTAATGGAGAGCAAGCCAGTGACAAACTTGATCCCATTGCACAGTGGACTTCGGTATACTTTTCTTATCACATTGTGTGTGTGTGTGTGTGGTGATTGAGGCGGGGGGTTAAGTTACCTTAGCTGGTTCGCGACCAGGTTGGAAGCCAATCCCTACGACTCTTTCAACTTTTTGCGTGTGAGGTTGGGTTTCACTTACAAGCCTGAAAAATACAGGTGAAAAACAGAGTTAGGTAAAGACAAGTTCTGGGAAATAGGATGACCAGATTACATATTGAATACATTCTGTACCCACTAATTAACAGTTAAAGAATAGCAGACAGATGACCCAGAGGCTGGAACAAGAATAGCAAAATGTTTGATGCCTTTTCCTTCTAAATATTGATGAACAATACAGAAGGTATGTTCTCTTGACTGGAAAGGCATGTGTTGCAATCAAACTAAGCAGAAATTTTGGCGTACAGCAGGATATGGTGGTGCATAAAATGAATACAGAAATGATTATAGAGTCCATTAGTCTATAGAAGTGGCCTCATTTATCGGAAAACATAAAGATTTCTTACATCTCAGGAGTGCGAATATCATATAATCTGACATAACCATCCACAAATCCAGCAGCAAATTCCCCTCCATGAACTTGAGAAACAGCCTACAAAATTAATGAGCTTAGTTGATCAGCAATTTCTCGAATATTCAGCTGAAAAGCAGAGTGAAGAAATTATATGCCTTAGCGCAAAAAATCACCTAGAGAAGCAGAATGGGCAGAAATTGCTGACTCAAATATCATACATTCTATTTCTTTAGTCAAGTTAAAAAAAATTATAGAATCGATTAAGATAGTTACAAAAACACTGATTGAAAGGAGTTGATACAAATTATAGACTCGCAGGTGATGAAAGCAACTAAGCAAAAAAAGTCTCAAGGAAAAGCTCTAGAGTAAAGGCCAAGGATTTAAAAGAACAGATTGCAGCATCACTGTCACGGCTCAACAGGAAATGAATAGCCAAAGAAAGAGAGCAACCTCTAGGTCAACTGGTAACTGTGTTTTGCATATACAGTGCAACTCAACACATTTTCTGGCTGCTCCAGTTACAAGCAAAAGAAAAACAAATACAGTACAATATTTACTATTCATGTCCAACTTGACCATCTCTCATGTTAATTTATTCCAGAACCATTGCTGAATGAGAGAAACATGGGAAAGGATGGGGTGATCATTTCATTTGTAAGACAGGTGTAGGCATAAAGGACTAAGGAAAAAGGCTTCCACGCTGCAACACAAGCTTCAACTCTCCAATTTCTTGTTCATATGGTGGCTAGTGCATATTTATTATTTAGGGAGAAATAAGATGGCAAAATCTAGTAGTAGAAACTGCTCAGATAGATATATGAGCCTAAAGAAATTACATGATAAATCAACAGAATAATAAACAAAAATAGATAACCACGAGTACATTGGCATATAAAACCCACCAACGCTGATATACTTGAATCTTGGGGTAAGGGAATTGTGTTGACAAGTTGCTCTTTGTCCAGATCCCAAGCCATGATAGAAGAAATCTCTCCCGAAGAAAACTAGGAACGGCAGAATAAGGAAGATGAATAGAGGATGATATATATATTTAACAAATGTGCCCAAGTGTGTCACTTATGTGAAAGATATAAACAGTCAAACACATATCTTAGTAGTGATACGTACAAGATATCCAGACTGTTGTTGCCACTCCACAACAGCATTCACACTGCGAACACCAGGTCTGTGGCCCTGAATTGAAGGAAAAGCAGTAACTAATTTCTGTTTTCCCCTTGATGTGTAATCTTTCCAGATCCGGATATTTCCATCATCTATATTAACATAAAAAGAGTAGACTTCAGCTAAAAGTTAAAATAAAGTTAGGGCATGTCTTCCTACTTGAGGTAAGGAATTTACTTGATGCAACAAGAAGCAAGTTTTCATCAAACTCATTTACGAGACACAGTTTGGAAATTCCTTTGTCAGGGTAATCATGGTTACTGAAACTATTAAGCAGGGTTGCTTCCTCATAATTCCATACCCTACCAAATTACACATGAAGAAATTAGTTCATCATAATAAAGAGCATAAACAAAATTTGTAAGGAAAATAATCTATTACAGACAGTATAAGATATTTCATGAGCCAATCTCCAACTAAAAACAAAGAGACACTTGCAAAGACCATGTATCATAGAAAAGTAATCACATGCAATAATAGCAACTGATAAAAAAAAAAATGGCGCAACAGATTTCATGGGCCAATTTCATCCTGAAACAATCAGAACAGCAAAGCAGTGAGATGCAAACGTCCACACTCGTATACATCACCATCATAGACCAAAAACATCAGACACAGGAGAGGAGAAACTTCTTGATCATCATATAAGAGAGAAACTTCACATTCTAAAATAGGGCTCGATTCCATTGCAAATAAATCACTTCAAATGATTTTTGTAGAAGACCTTTTTACCCATCTTCTAGGGCGATGAACTTCCTTTCTTTAACACGGCCAGAATGTATTCAAGACTTGAAATAATATTTTATTGATATCAACAACAATCACCATGATCAATTTGCTTCTATATATTATACCTCCTTCCACGAGCTGCGTCATGTTTAACCTCATCGAAACTCTTTTAACGTCAAATTTATTTCCAGCTAATTAAGTAAATAACAAGAGAAAAACTTAAGCCAATGATTAGCAACAGTATACATGTCACTACTTTAAACAAGAGGATGCTTTTTGGTAACTAAGTCAATGGAATTTATCTTGAATCCGCATTAAAGATTTCACTTTCAGACAAACAAGAAAAAACTAATATTATTAGTGCAATAGTGCCATGAAACTGTCCAGTTGACTGACTATGAATAAATCAGAAATCAATCCATTCAACAATAAAGCTTCAGATAACATGGTTCACAGATTTTCTCACCTAATTCTTTCATTTTCATCAGAAGCAATAACAACAGGTGAGAATGGCTGTAGCAAGGCAGTCTTGGTGCCTGTCTCAAATTTTGTATCCCAACTGGCAATTTGATTATGCAGTTTACTCACAGCTGCCAAGAAAATAAAATATTAAAAAAGATAGTAGCAAGTAATACCAGGAACGACAGGAGGGTAGTCAGCACTTGAGAACTTACATGAGTGTTGGCACTTCACTATATGATCTAGTGCCAATTTCTCCCTTTCTTCCCTTCTAGCAACTATATCTTCACTATCATCCATTGCAGTAAGAAGTGGCTTTGAAAAGTGACCACAACTCCAATTATAGATCATTGATTGTGGAAGAAGACTACGTTCTGTAACACCAGATGGTCCAGCAGAAGCTAAAACTGGATCAGCTAGTCCTGAGTCTGAAGAATTCATCAGATGTGGCCTAAATTCCAAGGAGCAAACTCTCCGCATTCCTGTCAAATAGCTTGGTCTAGGAGGACTAACAGGAGGAGTTCTAAAAGTCAGGGGTAAATGGCTGCCTACAGAAAGAAAAAAAAGAAAAAAAAAATTATATGCAAACCAATAGAGCAAAAGGACAGGCAAAAAAAGTAAATAACAAACTATTTCATTGCAATAATACAGCCTATAGGTGGAAAATTTTAGCTTTTAACCCAATCAATGGGCATAAAATGCAGAGAGAACCCATGATCTATAAATAATTTATTATAAACAATAAAAGAGGGCTTTACCTCCATTCAGTTCAAACCAAGATGAAGAACGAGCTAATCCAGCAAGGCTAGAGCTTGTCGTTGTAATTGATTCACCAGGACGAGTGTTTACACCAGCAGGCTTGACAGATTTGGCAACTACTTGTTCAATACCAATAATGGACAACACTCGCCGTCCAAGGCTTGCAACACGCGGCGATGGATCCTTGGCCAGATTGCACATAGCTAACACACATTGTGAATATAGTGCATTATCTAGTGGTCTTCGCGTTGAATGGTTGAGGACCCCATTACTAACACAGTCATTTGGTGCCCCAGAATCAGAATGCAAAGACGAATCATCAGAAAGTGGAGAACCGTGCATTATACCAGAGGTGGCAAGTGGGCTGCTGGTAGACACTCTTCCATCACGAGCCACAGATGGGCTGTCATTGCCAACCCGTAACAATGGAGCAATAGGAGATGGAACTATACTTCCATGAGGCATATAGTGGGTTGGAGTTGAATAGCCACTACTAGAACCCTTGATTGCAAAAGATGGTAAGGATGTTAGTACAGAACCAGATTGGGGTTTCCAGTATGCAGCAGCAACTGACTTCAAGTGTTTGTTGTGGCCAAAGGCAAACCGAGACAGAGCTGCACACATGAACAAAGTTAGTCCGGAACAATTCAATGACAAAAGATGATGTCCAACAGTTGAAGTTGAGTGAAGAGTAGATGCCAGTAAACAACAAAAGTCATTATAAAAGACAAGGACACTGAAGCACATACCAACAGCAACTTCAGCTCGCACCAGTGGGCTTCCATCAGAAACAACATTTAAAAGGCTCTTAATAATACTGGCTTCAGCCCGAATTTTTTCATCATCATCACAATCTTCATCTCCATGACCATCCCTTGATGTGTCAAACCCGACATCAAGAGCAGTGCCTAGAGCAAAAACAGCTGCCGCACGGACCTTTAGAAAAGTTCATCCGTATTACATTGTGTACCTCAAGTGTATGTACGAGCATATAAATGGCATGTTTTCCTTCTCTCTCTCTCTCTCTTTTTTTTTTTGGCAAAAAGGAGAAGAACAATGAGAAAAATACAAATAAAATACTACTAATAAAAAAGAGAGAAACCTCTGGTTGGGGTTCAGAAAGTAGCGGTGCAAGAATAGCAGGTGCATCAGCCTGCAGACCTAACTGTTGAGCCTCCAAAAAATCCTCCCACAATTTCGCAAGGCACAAGCATATCCACTGAAGAAAGAGAGGTTCAGTTTGTGCCTCATTTGGAGACGAGCACTGAAGGTGCTTGAGGCAGACATGTATGAGATTAGCTGCAATGCAGGTTTCCTGGCCCCTCCTGTGTCCATCTACAATGACAGCCAAAACAAAAGCTGCCATTGCACGTTGCTCAGGGTAAGCTTCAACACTGTCGAGAAATTTAATAAAATATGCATGCCCTCCATCCTTCACAAGATCAACCTGACAAGACTGTAGAAACATATGTAATGTATAAGAGATTGATGTGCTAAATTTTCAAATGAAAAAAGATTGTGCATATCATATACTCCCTCTGTCCATTAAAAGAATGCTCATTGGTGGAAAAATAAAGTCATAGGCTTCCATAAATGGAATGAGCATACTTTTGGTGGACAGACAAATAAGGCAAGTGAGCATTCTTTTGGTGCGCGAAGGGAGTATAAAGAAAGCATAAGGCGGATATGCCCACAAATAGGCAGCTATTTATTAGACACACGTGTTCACATCAAACATCAACAAAATAATTTAATGCAAAAGTTCTGTTTCAAATTCAACCCCATGGATTCTCCCCTAATCCTGTCTGTTTAGAGTTCTCAAATTTTTCTACTTGCACACTTTTCTCTTTCGTGCATTTTTCAGTTCTCAAGTCATATTATCTTCATTAACTGCCTAAAATCTTTGATTTACCATAATTTTGAGTTGCATAGAAGTTTTTTTTTTTTTAAAAATCTAAAATATACATGTGGCCGCCCATGCAGTTCACAAAGTTTGCTATTCATGTTGTATATTAACGTCGAAGCCTTCTACAGGATTACACTATTTGAATACATACCGGACCATTTTGCACTTGAAGAGACAGAACAAGAAAGGGTAAGGCAAAGGGAACAAGGATATAAAAAAAATTAAAAAAATCATACATATTTACCTTATCCAGTGCAAGGATCTTTGTCCAGATGAAGACAAGAATTTGTCGCAGCTCCGGAGTGGTGGTCTGTAGGAGCTTCAAAACATAAGGAAATATTCCCACGGATAAGGCCTGAAAGGGGAATAAAGGCAGTGCATTATTATGTCAAACCATATAGTTTTGTATTGACTATTCAACAACATAAAAAACAAGGAATCCAGAAGGAAGTACCAGCTCCACTGCCCAAGGTCCCATATCCAAAAATCTACCAAGAAGTACCAGAGCACGAAATCGATGGCATTGACTAAGTAAAACCTGAATAAAAGAAAAAGGATATATATCAACAAATTATCTGAAACATGTCTTGGTCAGAAGAAGACAAATAAGAATATCAATAAATGCAGGCAAAAAAGTGTTCTCCAACAACATAAACTTCAGCTAATGGAAAACTCCATTTTTAATTATCAGAAGAAGCAGACATTACTATACAATTAAAGAAATTAACAAGGTTTTGTTTCGAAAAGCTGACTGAGAACTCTCAAAAAACAAACTAAGCTAGTATGCCACAAGGTGGAGACGGCTATATGGATCATATCCATCTCACTCGGCCTAGGGACATGATATGGTTGATATTTAAATGTCTGTTCTTATTTTCTTATACTTTCTTTCTGCGCCTCCTTTCCCTATAGATTTGAGTTAAAGATTCTATACTTTCTAATGAACCAGTGCATCTAAATTCCACTTATGCACAATTCAGACCATCTTAGTCGTGTTTCTCTATTTTTCTCATGTACAGGGGACAGTCCCCCACCTTCTTTCTTATGCATTCATTACTTCTGTTAAATGAAAAAACAAAACCGTGTAACATAGTAGGGACAGAAAAATCAGACATGAAAATTATGATCTAAACCCCAAACCCAAAAAAGATCAGCATGCAATGAGTCTCACCTGAAGAACAATTGGCAACTGTTCTGGAGGCTTCTTATTTTCTGATCCGTGATCAAGCCACACTTCAAAAGCTGTTAGCTGCTCTGTAAAGAATGGGCTCGGCTGAGGATATGGGGTTGGGGATATATTAGTATATTGCATAACAAGAAATGGTCAGATGTGCGTTTATACTGGTTTTTGCTATATTCATTCTGCATAAGCAATAGGTTGTGAAATGAAGTGCAAATGTGAAGAATTGTTGTCAATACCTGGAACTCTGCATTTGGGTCATCAACTAAAGTTGGAAGTTGAGAAAGGCAGATCTCAGCAGCCATGTCCCATGCATCCCTACAAAGTGCAAGCATTAAAGAGGCTGATGGATCAATATCACCACATGAAAAAATCAGGATTTTGATATGCACATGTGAAAAGCATAAAACAGAAGTTACCACATATGATGCTGATGAGTTGACGGCAACATTGGATACGAAATTGGTGAACAATTTGCAGAGCGCATAATCCTTTCAGCAAGCAAAAAATTCCTGAACAGACTGGCAACTAAAAGATCTTGCCTAAACAATCTTTGGAACAAGTCTGCGAATTTAAGTTGATGTTTAGAAGACAATTAATATGCTGCCCAATATTAGAGCTTATGAAGACCACATGCAATCAGATCTCTCTTTCATTACCATGAGGAAGTACATTCCAGGCAATAGTATCAGTCACAGCTGTGAATATCCAGTTCAATTCCCCAAGAAGGGTCTTTCGGTCTGTTTGGCGACCAGGAATTTTATCTATCAGAGAATAATCAAAAGACTCATGCAGTAGTGACCGAGTGCAAAACCTGAAGAATTTATGCACAAAGGTCATTCAAAATTATTACCTTAAGAGAAAAATAAAGGTAAAAAGATACTGTATACAACTGCACAAGTACATTATTCAAGCAAAAAATGCATGTCATGCAGCAGTACACAACCAATCATACCAGACGCCTTTCTGATTGAAAGCAGTTAAAGTTGTATTGAAAAGGTAGAGAAATATAGTACATACAGAAACAGAACTATAGCTAGCTGAACAGGTGAAGTGAATATTAAGTGGTCAAACGTATAATCTTAAGTAAGTAGATTGATGAATTTGATCAACTGGGAAATTATATGTACAGATATTAGGGCAACAGACTCGCAAAATATGAAGATCTCAAGCCATTTGTATCGCAAGGAATCATTTTCTATAGGCAAGGAATGATCCATTCCTTTTAAAAAATTAATCATTTGTTCGTCATTTCTTTTTCATTTATTTATTCCATCTTAGTACTTAGAAAAACTATTTTTTATCAGCAAATTATGACAAGGACAGTGAACTTTGGGACATTAGAGAAAAAGGATGTCAAGAATCGCCTTAGAAACCTAACTCATTTTTCATAATCCATGAAACAAAGTACAGTATCTAGCAGCAAGGTCATACCCATAAGTAATTCAACAAATGGAAATTAAAATTACTGATGGCTAAACATTTTAATACAAAACAAAGCAGAACAGAAAAGAAATGACAGTTTAACTGTAGAGACATAGTGGATCACCATCTTAATGCCATTTTTATGGGTGTTGTGAGGCAGGAAGTAAATACATCAGCAGGAAATTCAGCACTCTGCGGCAGTGTCTCGTGAGCTTCACATGCTGCAAGCAAAATGCAGTCTCTTACGGAAGCCGCCGAACTTGACGTACTACAATCCTGAAGCTGAAATAAGAAAAGGTACAGTTTAAATTCAAATTACAGAACAAGACATACATAAATAGTGACATATCAGGTTTGAAGACAATACCTGAATGAAGGCACTGACAATCAGTCCAGCAGCGGAGCAGTCAAACACATATATTGAAGGTGTCTTCAGCCAGGAATCCAGATCACTAATTGGTAAAGGGATGTACTGCGTATAACTCTGTACAAACAGCTATATTAAAATAGGAGAACTAGGGGAAAGGTGGAGTGGGGGAAGAAGGTGTGCAAAAGAAAGTTACTCAAGAAGAAAGGACCTTGTTAAATAGCCAAATTTCACCATTGGGTGTAGGCTTAGGCACTCCATGTCCATTGTAGTGAAAAAGAACTCTTTCAGATTTTGCATATTTGCGGCATGTTGTGCACAGTTTTTTCACTTCATCAACAGTGGGGTCTAATGAATACTTGTAACGAGCCTGTCCATGTGAACAACTGAGTACATCAAACGTTTTTTGCATATATATTGGAAGACAGTCTTTGTATCTATTTCATTTTTTGGCAACTAAAATTCTCTTATCTATTAGTAAAGATTATTTGAAAAAATAAATAATGATGTGAAGAGGGGAAACATATTTTTTCATACCTTGGGTTGCCACCTTTCATACTGTTGATTCAAGGTTCTTCCTATTGTTTCAAGAGATTTTTGCGGGGCCATTGAGAATGGATCTGAAAGAGATTGATAAAGCACATGACTATGACAAGACATTACATTATCTTTATTCATACACAGAACTGTCTTTCTTTTCATAACACTGAAATGCAACTAAGAGTGTCTAAGAAAGGCCAAAAAGCAATATGGACAAAAAAAATAAGTAAACCAATTTAGGGCCACAAAAGATGTTGTCTTCTCCAGTTAACGCAGGACATGGGTTTCATAAAAATACACAAATGGAAAGACTACTCTAGCTGCATTGCTACGTACAACCCTTTAGATTGTTTGCTACTGGAAAATAATACTGAAAAATACGAACAGTGTTATCAAAAGATAGAACCTACAAGGAACCTTGCCAAGCAATAATAGATCAGGATTCAGCACATAAACCACGTCTCTAAGGTTACACGTCTATGAATTTAGATCAATTCATAAACGAACTGTACAAATGATGTACAAATAATCAAGCATCTGATCTCTTTGGAACCAATTAATGTATTTCGACTCTATATCATGGACTAATCTTTGGAGCTGCCACATAAGTTCATCGTAATCAGGAGTCGCATGTGACGTTATCACACATCAATTTACTAATAGAGGTAGACCAATGTAATTTGTTATGAACGTAAAGGAATAGTATCTAAATGTATCAAATTAAATCAAGATATTGTTAATAGTGATAGGAGATTAAGTGCTGATCTGTTAGGAAGATATTGATACTGTAGGCATGTCTCATGCCATATTCTCTTATTCGTAAGAAATAAAAGATTTTTTGCCTGATCAAAAAAAATAAAAATTCCAAAAGGAAAATAGGAATAAGTTTGGTGGCCAAGCAAAAAAGGAAAGTGGGAATAAGTTTGTTGGACGGAGGGAGTATCATTTTCGAGGTTTGCCACCACCTATAAACAGGTGAGATTGACTAAATTTTTGGAGTAAAAGTCCTAGTAGAAACCTCTCTTATTGACTCCCTTCCATATCAAGTTTGTTTTCCTCCCTTTCAGACCAAACTCCTCTGAGCCATTTGCAATTATCAACTACAATTTTGAGCCAAGTGCGATATATTTAACAGCAGGGGAAAAAGCAAGGCCAAACTCCCATAAAAAATTTCTCCTCTAATCTAATTAGTGTACTTCATGTAACCTTCTTCTTGAAGGTCTCTCCAATAGCCTATATATCAAGATACATTGAGGTGCAAATTTTTTATGAATGAATACCAAATCATTTCATGAGCTGAGTATCGACTATTAGCATAAAGCTGCATGCTACAAATCTATTGCATACACACATAATAGAAAAGATCAAGAAATGTAAGGGGTTCACATGCTGTAGGACAGATGCTTTTATAATGAGAATAACAGATAAATAGGTGTATTAGAATAAAATCTTCAGTTTAAAAATCCAAAGCTCACCCAAAAGAATCCAAACAGACAGTTTTCTACACAGATGCAATGTGATCATAATAGGGGGGGGGGGGGGGGGGGGGGGAATCAAGTGTATACAACTAAAATCATAGTGAAGTTCAGACAGCTAAGTTAATATCAGTACAGAATGGCAGGACAAGATTATACCGATCCAGCATTCCATCCGAGCACAAGGAGATATCTTAATTACATCAGGTGGATCAACGCTGATATTTAAACACAAAACTAGAGCAACACATCCCGTCTTCATCTGCAATGAATGCAAAATGTTAACAGATTTTAATAACCCATCCAGGAAAAATCATAGCTAAAAAATATAAGAAATCATGCCAGACAGTGAAATCAATGAATTATATAATTACAACCGAAGACAACAAAATCGTTTCTCCAGCCAATAGATCCTTGACATACAGACCTAGTGTATTTATAGGTAGTAAGACCTTGGAACAAATTCTAAATTAACTAGGAAACTTAGAATAGTCACTTCAGGCCCAAATTTCCAAACCAATATTTGTTCACGGCCCGTTCTTGCATATCTTGTTCGGCCCAAAAATGATATGAAACTTGTCCGGCATCAAAAAGCCAAATAGATCATAAACAAAATGAGACCCGACTACCAATATTGGAGAAGAGCATATACGGCCATAACTACAAAATGACCAGAATATACACAATTGGTTACATATTTTTCTCCAGCAAACACTCATCTGATTCATACAACTACAAGTTGCACCTGCTCTATTCATCTAATATCATGAGGCTCTTTCCCCATGGGTTTATCATTGAGAAAGCTTAGAAAGTGCAAAATAATGGATACAGTAACTTGTTATGGGTAAGATGAAGCTAAGCCATAGGAATGATTATCATTGACATTATTCAACTATATGAAGTTTGACTTGAGTCAGCAAATAAATGATCCTAAGAAGAAAAGAAAAAAAAATCCATATCAATGGCATATTCATTTTGTTCAATTAAATATTATTATCTCCATGATTAGGAAAAATAGCCTATCTAATACACGACTTCAATAGTGACTTCAGTTCTTGTCTCCTCCAAGAATTCTGAATAGGCAAGAGCCCAATCATCAACATCAAACATTTGAAACGCCAACACCCTTATCGAAAACAAGTATTAGATTGTAAGATTCCTCGAAACAATCTTTAAACACACGATCCTGAGTGCTTTCAAAAGGCACCAACATTTAATATCAATCCTACAACTACAGTATAAAACTCTGATACATAAATCACCTTGAAGCACACTCAATAACCCAAAGCAAAAGACAAAACCTCCAATATCTGTTACACCACATTGTCCATTTCAATCATTAATCATATTTAAGTATACCAAGCTACAAATGCAGCATCATGTATCAACCAGTTCACTCGACAGCATGTTCAAGACTACAAGATTTCTGCTATTTCTGAAAAAAACTACAACTCAACAAAGACTCAGGTTTTCCACTGTTTGTGTAACAAGGAAACTTGACCAATAAATATGCCCAAGAAAATAAAAAGATTCGGTAGCTTACTCTATCCCGAGGCCGCCATTTGGAGACTAAACCACTATCTGAAGGCCCGGCGGGCATGCAGTCCTCAAAACCATCATGCCGAAGCTCGCACAACACAATAGTTTGCGGCAAGTAAGACATGCTTGTTGTGGTGGCCATTACTGAGTAGCTACTGCTTGGGGCCTCGGATAAATCCCGGGCATTGCTAATGCCATTATTAACACTACTGCTGCTATACAAGCTCCTCTCGCCTTCCTCTTCCACATGATTCCCATTCTCAGTGAACTCATCCAGGTGATTCGAAACAGAGGTCGTAGACTGCGAAAACCGTGATGCGGCCATCAAATCCCCCAATGCCATAAAAGAATCCTAATTTTCAATCTTTTTTCAGCCCTGCCCTAGTCGAACTGATTTCGGAGGGCAACTCATAACAAGAACCCTAATTACACCGATTAATCCCAAGACGCGAGGGTTTTAGGCAATCTTCAGTTCCCACGTCGAAAGAAAGGAGCAGTGAAGATAGAGTGCGAGAGATTTAGGTCCGGGAACAGGTGGCGATTAATCGACAAAACCGGTGAAAGAACGGCGCAGAGAGATGGGCAGAGGAGAGAGGGGAGAATCCAGCTCTAGAAAACCCTAGGCGGTGCAGTCGCAAGTGAGGGCGGTGACGGCGGCTGGACAGGTGGAGTCGATGGAGGCATAGATATACATATGCATACAGAGAGAGAAAGAGAGAGAGAGAGAGGCTGTAGGAACAGAGTCGAAAGGGAGTCAATTAATTGTGGCGTTTTTATTACTATCGCTTTATTTTTGTTTATAATTTATAATTAGGGAATTTATAAAATTATTATAGTTACTAAAATAATAATCTTTTTTAGAAGTTTTTTTTATAATATTATTGCTTTTTTTAATTTGGAAATAACCATAATTGTTACTATTATTCCATAATTAGATTATTAGATTAGGGTTTAGCATTTTAAAGCATTTTTTATTTTTTATTTTTATTTATTTTGGGTAAAAATTATATTTAGGTCGTGTACTTTTGTTATCTTGATTCTTGAATTAACTGGTTGTACACTTTAACATTAGAGTTTCTACTTCCATATATGCACCAGAAGTGAATCCTTATCTCTTTAATTAATTTTAAAAAATTATTAAGGGATATAATTTGAAGTTTACTTTCTTCAACAGCAAGTTTTAAGTAATGAAAATTCCTTCTCTCTTTAATTAAATCAAATTAAGGGATATCACTTGCAGTTTACTTTCTTCAACAGCAAGGTTCAAGTATTGCAAATCATTATTATCCTTTTTTTTTTTTTTT
The DNA here is from genome assembly GCA_947034835.1 of Ballota nigra. NCBI lineage: Eukaryota > Viridiplantae > Streptophyta > Magnoliopsida > Lamiales > Lamiaceae > Ballota > Ballota nigra. Next base: position 68,089,813 of record OX344720.1, on the reverse strand, counting down.
TGGTTGGATTGTTGTTTTGAGTAGCTATTGAGGTTTCTTATACTGTCTAGTGTAATAAACAAGGGGAATTCTTTTTTCTTGATGAAATATTCCTAAAAGACAATACTCATTTTTTGTTAAAATTTCATTAATTTTTTTGGTTATTCCAAATTCATTTTTAATAATTACACGAGAAAATTATGAATAAAATGGAATATGCATACTCTCTCTATCCACCAAATTTATTCTTCCTTTTCTTTTCTTTTTTGGGTTGTTCACAAAACTTATTTTACTTTTTATATAAACATCGCTCGCAAATAAATTAATTAATTAATCTCAAAATCTTACTTCCAAATGGGCTTTGAGTTTTTACCGGGCTGGCCCGGCCCGGTTTTTACCGGCCACCAATTTCCAAGCCCGTCCTGGCCCATCTCGGGTTGCCGGGCCACCGGGCCAAATCGGCCCAATTTTTTATTTTTTTAAAATATTATTATTATACTTGATTTATATATTTACCTCATTAATTTATGATTTAGCATACAAATTATACTCATATAGTTATAAAAATTATTTAGTTTGTCAACAACAATTCAATAATTAAATTAAAACTCAAATTCCTAAATAAAATTTAAGAATAATAATTCAACAAATCCTAATAGAATGGAAAGTGTTATTTTTTATTTCAACAACAATTCAATAATAAAAATTCAACAATTCAATAGGAAAGTGTTATTTTTTATTTTGATAAGATAAGGATATTATAGGAATAAAATGAGGTATGTTTAGTAATGTATGTTAATTTTTAAATTTTATTGGGATTTGTTTAATAAGTGGGGCGAGTTTAGAGGATTTTGAGGCTTGAGTAGTGATACTCTTAAATAAAATCTTATCCCTCACATCATATTTGCCTTAATTGTACAAGTGTGTTATGTGTACCACCAATTTGTGGTTGTTCATAAGAATTCGTTCATTTCCCTAGATGAAAATTCAACCAATAAATTATAATGTATTTTATTTTTAAAAAAATGGGGTATGATCATAAATAATATGATACATATATATATATAGGAATGAAGAAATTAAGACCATAGTGAGTATAAGGATGGATGTGGCCTGTGGCAACTATTACCAACCTTGGCCAAATCACTAATCTCGCCTACTGCTCCTTTTTTTTTTTTCTTATCTCTAGGTTTTCAATTTTATTCAAATAAAATAAAAAAATAAAAAAATAAAAACCAAACCGGGCCGGCCCAGAAAACCGGGCTAAGCCCGGCCCAAGCCCGGAGGCCCGCCGGGCCTACTGGGCCGGGCCAAAAAAGCCCGGTTCTTTTCGGGCCTATATTTTTAGGGCCCAGCCCGCCCTTAAAACCGGGCTTTTCGGGCCGGCCCATCGGGCCGGACTCGTTTTGACAGCTCTACTAACCAGTAGGAGGTGTACATGACTCTTGGACTATCAAACTTGCATGCTTGACATGTGTCCTTTGACCACATTTGACCTTATCTAAGCTGAAACTTAGTTACAAAGTCTTGTTTTTTATCTTATCACGGATTCAATGTTGTTCGCCATTATTTGTTTGGTAGATCATTTGTAATTCTTTTGTAGAAGTTGTTCGCATGTGCTTTTAATGTGTATGGGTCCTCTGGATCTTCAACATTTGTTCGTCAGGGACTTGGTTGACCAGGTGGATTGATAGGCTTTGTACACTACATGGACTGGTAAGTGCACCACTTTTCGACTTTGTTGCTCGTCGAGATCCATATCTGGCCTTGGGCCTTAAACTTGTTCGCCCGTAAGCTGCTCGTCAAGAGTGTTGTTCGTCGGTCCATAAACCTCCCGAATTGATAGATGTACTCCCTTTCTATTTATTCTTGTTAGTCATTTCTGGTTAGGATATTTTGCCTCATAATCTCCATTTAGGCTTTAACTGTTGTTCGCCAAGTAGTAATTGATGTTCGCCTATCAACAATTGCCTCCTATCCTGACTAGATCTTGTCTTAGACGAGCAACCTTGTGGCGAGCAACTGTAGTTAGGATATTATCTAGGTAAGGATTGGGCCTAACAACTTCCTTTAGACGAGCAGCTTTGGGCCACCGTTTCGTATTCCCAAGATCTGGGAGTCGTCCAATGATGACGTGGGCGGCATGATTATGTGCCGCCCACGCACGAACAGGCCCGAGGCCATGCGCCCCTATAATTGCAGCTAGGTCCTCCAAGTTTTAAATTTTTTTGTTCGGAACCCCGTTTTTCATAATTTTGACCCATAATTTTCTGGAAATATCGAACTGTACCCCGTTTTTTGTATAAGTATAAAATCGAGTGGGAACTGAAATTTTCCCACTCTTCACTCTTTGCTACAGAGAATTCCGGCGAAATCCACCATCTCCGGCGACTTCAAAACTTTTCTGGCGTATTTTCTTCGTGTTTCAAGGTAATTTGAGTCGTTTTTCTTCTTTTTTTATCTTTGTTCTTCTTTTTATCCCTTTTTCTTTTCGAATCGTCGTCGCACCACCACCGTGTGAGAGTTGCGCCGCGTCTTCTGCAAAAATCACCCTCACTCTCCACCAAACTCCCATCGGAAATTGTCACTTAGCAAATTTTCCCTAAACCTCTTCAAATTCGATCCTCCGACTTGAAACCCATGTCCTCCCACTCAAGTAACCAAAACTCTGAGGACAAATTGGATCCTCTTTTTTCGATTGTTCCATTTGAGGGGCAGCCGCCATTCGAAGTTTCATCAGTGACTCCCCCCCGGTGTGGATTCAGTAGTTCGATCCTTGGAGGATACTGGTGCTCGTCAGTCCGGTGAGGAGGTCATAGCCACAACGAACAAGGATTCGGACGAAGAGTCTCCTTCAAGCTCCGAATCTGAAGAGGTAGATCTGGAATTCGACGAGTTAACTCGTGAATTTTTGGAAGGGATAAAGTTTCCAAATCTCAGGATGCTCGAAAATGAAATCCTCTCTGGAGTTGCTCGCCCATTTGAATGGCGAGCATATGCTGCAGAATTTGCGAACAGCTTTCCTCGGCCTCAACGACAAGTTTTAGATCTGGTGAGAACCGATTATCAGACGAGCAGAATTCGGAGCGTTATTCGCAAAGATGAACTTAACCTAATCCGGGAGGCGTATCAAATTTCGTACGACATCAATATGTGGGCCCCGAAGAAGAAGGAAAGAGTTGATCGGCCCCCACCAGGATGTACGGCAATCGCCAGGCTAAGGTTGCCATTCCCCCCGGTTGTTGGTCAATTTTTTGAGGCGACCAACCTTGCCATCACCTAGATTACACCAATAGGGTGGATGAATTTGCTCGGCATCATGGGTTTGTTCTTCCTGGAAGGGTACGTTGACCGTATTACCGCTGAAGAGGTCAACTACCTAATGACGATCACCAAATGTCCAAGGGGTGAAGAGGGCTACTACTATTTGAAGGCCCGGACTGGACTAAAAATGGTTGAAGGAGTGCCGAACAAAATTAGAAACTGGAAAGAGCATTTCTTCTTCATCGGGGGTGATTAGCGAGCATCTTTTGATCCACACGGTGGTACCGGGCGCATATATTCTCCCACCACTTATGGGAAGATTAGACGTAAGCTTGCATTTGCTCGTCTTTGGATTAAGTTGTTCTAATTTAACTTTCTTGTTTGCTCGCAGGTCCTCGATTGCTCAAGTGAAATTTGGAAGAGGAAGAGATTGGCTCAGAGTTCCTCTTCACTTCCTGTCTGGTCGCTCTTCGGGACAGGGCTGATAGAACTATCGAGCACGTGAATAAGGAGAAGTGTAAAAAAGTTGCTTGTCTGTTTACGTACCCCCACCATCTTGAAGCAGAAGTTGAGGTGCCCCCAGGTATAAAGAATTCTAACTCTTCAAAGCGAACTTGTTCGTCAATAATTCTTAATTACAATACTTGCTCGTCTAACATGCTCTTTTTTTTAGCCGAGCAAGTCACTGTAGTAGTCCCTCCCTGCTTTGGTCTTCTGGAGCAGAGAGTTCACGAGATGGCGCCTCCAAAAGGACGAAAGGTCAAGGGGGATCCGTCATCTAAAGTTTTGGCAATGACGAATAAACCTGTCGGGGCCACTGTTGCTCGGCAAGTTGCCCCACCTCCATCGGCTACCCCGCCATCTCTCCCAGTTTCCTCTCCTCACGGATCAAAGCGATTAAAGAAAGGAGATGGGACTTATGTTTCCCAGGCTGCTCCCGCTGGTAACAAGGGGAAAGAAAAAGTGGGACAAAGCCTTGCCCGCACCCATCCTGATGAGACTGCTCGCCACCCTTCCACTGAGCCGATTGAGCAAACAGGTAAGGCGGGGAAGAATAGACCGAGCCCTCCCAGAGGCCCAAAAGATATCACTCACCTTGGCTGGGATGATAGAAAATTTACCGAGTAAGTATACTTTGTAACCTAATCTGCCGGACAAGGTTTATACTTTAAAAAAAAATCTAAGTATAATTTATACTCCTGTTCGCAGATATCGGTTAGAGAATCACCCGGGGCAAGCAGACCCTGTGCACCAATATGCCTGCTCAAAGACTCCGGTGAACATAAGGGAGATTTCGGGCGAGCATGTTCGAAGGGCCACTGAGTTGATCGCCTGGGCATGGACCAGACCTTTGGAGAAGACCATTTCCATGCAAGGAGTCGCGGACAACTTCCATTACTCTATGATGCAGGCCGCCAACTCCCTAGTGACTGCCCAGAGAGCAATGGGCCAACTGGCCGAGCTTGAGGATGCTGCTCGACGTTACTCAAACGCTGCTCGGCAGCTCACCGAGGAAAAAGATGGCATAGTTGGCCAATACGATGCCATAATTGCTCGTCTCAACAACCAACTCAAGCATGCCGATGACATAAAGAAAAAGCATGTCGAGGACTATCAACTATTATCGACCGAGCTCAAGAATAAGGATGTTGAGCTTGAGTAGGGAAAGAGAGAAAAGTCTGCTGCCGAGCAGAAGCTAGCTGAATCTGAAGCTGAGGTTGCTCGCCTTAATGAGGTGATCAGAAATATGCTTACTCCTGAGCAGCTGGAGGTCGAATTACAAATTCGATTGGGGCCCATCACAAATCTGGGGTACATATGTGCGTATGCCGATTGCATCCGCCTGGCCAACTCGTACGAGAAACCCGATTTGGTTAAAGAGATGGGAAAAGATCTGGCGGAGTTTGTCGAGCACTATCCCCCTCCTAACAATATTGAACTTCAACTGGGGGATATGGCTGACTATGGGGTCAAAATTGACAAACTTGACCCCAACATCATTGTTACTCGCCCTCCAGTTCCAATCGATGAAGGCGAGCAAGCTGTTGACGATGAACAAACTGTCGCCGAGCAAGAGCAAAAAGCAGCTGAGGATTTGGCTAGTGATATGATTGTTGATCCCTCTGCCAACCAAGCCCAAGATCTTCCTCAAAGCGAGCAGCATCAAGAATAGGACTTGTATTCTAGAACTTAAAAATTCTTGATGTAATCTCCTGTAATAGTTGTTCGTCATTTTTGTAGTACTCTTCCAGAATCTTTGTACTATTTTGAGGCTTAAAGCCTTTTTATTAATGAAAGTACCTTTTATTCGCTCATCTTCTTTTGATATGTTAATTGCTTTTACATTATTGTTCAATCATTTTGCAATTATAACATACAATATTGGGCTTTGTTCGATTTGAACTTTGCCTTTTAATAGAATATGGATTTAGCCTTAGGTTCTATTCATCTTAACAGACGAATAACCTTTAAACGGCCTTGATTCTTAAAAATGGATTTGTACCTTGAGCCTTGGACTTATCTTCCAACGAACAACTATATTTACATCATGAAAATTTACTAGTGTGTTAAAACTGTTCATCATTAACATATACAATCTGACGAACAACTTTGAACACTAACACAAAAAAACCTTTGCTCACTTATAGTGCTTTTGCTGAGCAAATCTATTTACAACCAAAAACTCGAACAACACCAAACTATACAATGTGTCAAACAACTTTTCATTCTATACTTAACAAAATTTTCAAAAAATTAGGCAAGTTTTTTTATCTATTTGGTTCACTTGCCCCCTAGGATATTTGCTCGCTCAAGAGTTGAACTTGTTCGACCTACTGATAGTACTTCTTCAGATGCACAGTGTTCCAGGAGTATTGGGCCGGTTTGTCTTCCATGTCTTCGATATCGTATACACCATTAAGGAATTTGTCCGTTAATCGATACGGGCCCTCCCAAGTCGGTCCCAATACACCTGGAGGTTGGGCGAGCAATTTTCTTAAAACCAAATCTCCTACTCTTAATTCCCTTATTTTGACATGGGAATTATAATAACGTTCTGCTCGCTGCTTGTATGTAGCATTTTTTAGCTCGGCATTTAATCTTTTTTCTTCGAGCAAATCCATTTCAGTAGCTAAAGCAGAGTTGTTCGCCTGTTCATCAAAGTTGGTCGTCCTAATTGTATTGGCCTTTAACTCGATTGGTATTATAGCTTCTGTTCTGAAAGCCATTGCAAAAGGTGTCTCTCCGGTGCTAGACCTGGGAGAAACTCTGTATGCCCATAAGACTTCCGGAAGTTCTTCAGACCAATTGCCTTTGCTTTCCGCCAATCGTACTTTTAATGTATGCTTGATAATCTTATTAACAGCCTCGACTTATCCATTAGACTGGGGATGATAAGGAGTAGAATAATGCTTTTTGATCCCCCACTTTGTGTAGTAGTCTCTCAACTCTTTTCCATCGAACAGCGGACCATTATCTGTCATGATTGTTTGTGGAACTCCGAAACGATAGACAATATTCTTCCAAATAAAGTTTATCATCTTCTGCTGTGTAATCTTAATCATAGATTCTGCTTCTGCCCATTTTGTGTAATAATCGACCGCCACAACAGCGAATCAAATATTTCTGATTCCTATTGGGAAAGGACCAATGATGTCCATCCCCCATCTTGCAAATGGCCAAGGATTGTAAACTGACACGAGCTCCTGAGCCGGGGTGTGAATGTTCGGGGTAAAAATCTGGCATTGGTGATAAGTTTTTGCTTTCTTAATTGCGTCCTGACATAAAGTCGGCCAATAATAACCTTGTCTGATAGTTTTGTATGCCAAGGCTTGCCCCCCAGTGTGATTTCCGCATACTCCGGCATGTATTTCTTCAAGTATTGCTCGTCCTTGCCCCCTAGGCAAACATTTGAGGAGTGTAATTGATATTCCTCTTTTGTAAAGTTGCTCGCCTACCAGAGTATATCTGGCGACTTGCTTTGTTAGCTTGGCAGCTTCAAAAGAGTTGTTTGGTTTTTCTCCACTTTTCAAATATTTGACTATGTTTGTTCTCCAGTCTTCGTCATTTGTTTGCTCGTCTAGCTGGTTGACATTGTAACTTGTCGTTGACGGGTTGTTCATCTTGGTTATGACAATGTCTGCCAATTCAGCTGGTCTTTTGTTGGTTGCAAGTCGAGCCAATGCATCTGCTTGAGTGTTGCTTGTCCTTGGGATTTGTTCAATGAAAACTTGATCCAGTAAGGACATTAGGTGAGCAACAATTTGTTGATATTCGATCATGTGATCATCTTTTGTCTCGTATTCACCTCGGACTTGGTTCACGATCAATTGTGAGTCGCCGAATATTTGTAAACGTCTGACACCTACCGCAAGGGATAAGTGGAGACCAGCAATAAGAGCTTCATACTTAGCTTCGTTGTTGGTAGCCATGAAACCAAATCTGATGGCCGAGGTGAAGACTTGTCTGTCGGGGCTAATAAGAACTACTCCTGCCCCCGAGGCCATGTTGGTGGAAGATCCGTCGACATAGAGATGCCAGGGATGATCTAGTCCTCTCGTCGGATCTGGGGGGAAAGTTAGTTCGACAATAAAGTCGGCTAAAGCTTGCCCTTTGATCGCTGTTCGAGGAGCATAGGTCACTCCAAACTGGCTGATCTCTAGTGACCATCTCAATAGATGACCAACTGTGTCTGGGCGAAGGAGAATTTGTCTGAGTGGGAAAGTTGTTAGCACCTCAACTTGATGGTTGAAGAAGTATGGTCTTAACTTTCTTACACTCATAACAAGTGCATACGCCAACTTTTCGGTTGGAGAATATTTGATCTCCGCTTCATGTAAAGCTTGGCTGACATAATAGATTGGTTGATGAAATTTGTCATCTTCCCGCACCAGAACAGAGTTGATCGCCACTTCCGACGCTGCTAGGTACAAATAGAGCTTTTCACCTGAGATTGGCTTTGATAGAATTTTAACATCTCCCAAGTAGTCTTTTAGTTGTTCAAATGCACTCTGGCAGTTGTTCGTCCATGTAAATTTTCCTTTCTTAATGGCTTCGAAGAATGGACGACATTTATCTCCCAATCGGGATATGAACCGGTTCAATGCTGCTAGACATCATCTAAGTCTTTGTACCTATTTTACTGAACGTGGAGGTTGCATATCCACAATGGTTTTGACTTTTGTTGGGTTGGCCTCAATTCCCCTTGGCTAACAAGATGGCCTAGGAACTTCCCTGAATGAACTCCAAAGTTGCTCTTCTTTGGATTCAACTTCATGTTGTAGTGTCAAAGAATTTCGAACACCTGGGTTAAATGTTGGAGATGATCTTCTTTTTGGGGCTTTTGACCACGATATCGTCTACGTAGACTTCAATCGTGTCCCCAATTTGTTCATTGAATATCTTGTTCACCAGCCTTTGATATGTTACTCCCGCGTTGATGAGGCCGAATGTCATTCTTTTCCAGCACAACAGATTCTTATTTGTATAGAAAGCTGTATTTTCTTGGTCGTCGGGATGCATCGGGATTTGATGGTATCCGACAAACGCGTCCATGAATGTTAGCATCTCGTGCCCCGCAGTGCTGTCCACCAATTGATCAATGTGCGGGAGAGGAAGCATTCAGATCTGTGAAATCTATGCATAGCCTCCAAGTTCCATTCAGTTTCCGTACAAGGACCGGGTTTGCTATCCATTGTGGGCAAAGGCCTTGTCTGATAAGGTCATTGTCTAACAACTTCTTCACCTCTTCATTCAAAGCTTGATACTTGTCCGGGCCGTATTTTCTTCATTTTTGATGGACTGACCTTCTTGCTTGATTGATGTTAAGTTTGTAGCATGCATGTTTTGGATCTATCCCCACCATATCTGCATGTGACCATGCAAAAACGTCTAGATTTTTGCTGAGAAAATCTTTCATTCGAGATTTGTAGGGCTCAAGGAGCTCAGATCATATATATAATTCAAGATCCTTATTTTTAGGATTAACTTTGAACGCCTCCAGCTCTTCGACTGGAGTTGCCCGCCGTTTTTGTCCTTTCCAACGAGGATCAAATATTGGTCTCTTAGGATTGAAATCATTTTCGATATTCATGGGCTCTGCTTCTAGGCGGGGTTCTAGATCATCTACTGGCCTTATCTCATTGTTGCTTGCCAGGTTGCAGCCCTTCAAGTCATTGGTAGCAAGTTGCTCGTCGCCACCCAGGTTGTAGCCCTTCAAGTCATTGGTAGCAAGTTGCTTGTCGCCACCCAAGTGTTGTTTGTCAGGTGAAGATGTCTCTTTGGTGGCAATGAGTTGCTCGTCTAAAAGTTGTTCGTCAACAGGTAATAGTTGCTCGTCCAGATCCATATGATCCTCTCCTGCCTCCATCATGTCTTTCAGCACTGATGGTTCATCAACTGGGTAGCTGGTGGTGGCTTCCATCATGGAAACTCGTCCCTCTCTTGATTGCATTTGTAGGAGACACTCACAAGCTTTTCTTTGGTCTCCCTTTATTGAGCCACTACTAAAAAACCCCCCTTGTAGTAACCCTTTTCTAATGACCCTTTTAAGTAAGGGTCACAATAATATTTAATATTGACGCCTCCATAATTGTATGGGATGTAATGACGCTTAGTAAGATCTCGACTCACAATATATATTGTTAATGTTATTTTATTAGATTAAATATATTAATGATATATATTATGATGCGCGCTATACCTTGTAAAAAAATTTAGTCACGCGGTTGGAGAAAAATTTCCCTTAATTTTTTCAGTCCCGCGCCAATAATCAATTTTGAACCCAAGATTTATTGATCGTGGGTAGTGCAATAGTTTCCTCTCAGAGATAAATTTTCTATCTTGGAGCCCTAATATCCTTCAACATTAATAGGTTTGTCGCTACCCAACCTGGTTGTTTGTTGATTTCACGAATTGTTTAGTCATCTCGTTTCTGATTTATTTCATCTCGTTCCTGATTTTTTTTTCCGGCATATCTTGGATTTAATATGGAGGGCCGCTTCAAGCCTTCAAGGTGTTCGATAGAGGTAGGCTTTTTTAATCTGCCATGATTTTCTAACCTTTGGCTACAGTTTGAACCTAATTTTTTTATAGAGGTAATGTGATTTCGATCGCAACAAAGGCAAGCCTTTGGGTTACAGTTCGAACCTGATTTTCTAATTCAAATAATTGATTTAATTTTTTAAATCCTATTATATAGTCCGAATCAAATTTTTTGGATTTTTTGAGTTCCACGAATTTCACAATTTTGTTTTTATAAGCCTATGTTAGCAGTGAAGGATCATCTTAGTTGGTGTTTTGTGTCATTCAAATTTATATTTAAGTTCCTGTGCTCTGGTTTGTTCTTGGAGGTATGGTAATTTTTTTAGTTCAGGGCATTGGATGAAGACATATCTTTTGATCACTTGTTAATTTTAGCTTAGTCTGGGATTATATTTGTATATATTTTAGGTGGCACTATCTCTATTTCAATTAATCTAAACAACATTATACTATCTCTGTTTCTTGTTGTTGCAAATAAATTATCAAGTATATTATTCAAGAAAATCAACTCACAATATTGTTTTTGTTGAATAGGTGATTGATATTATGTTTCTCGCAAGGGTGGAGTATGATTTTAGCATTAACAGGTACAACTAGAACAAGGTATGTTAAATGAATCTGGACACCAAATACGGGCTGTTTGGTTGACTAAGTCCTCTTTATGATCAATATTGTAGCTATATAGTTGTATGATAGAACTTATAAATTTGGCAGTTGTTTAACCATGTGCTGATAGTTTAGACAAACTTTTCTTCGGTCCTCCTTGATTTTAAAACGACTGTTGTTAACCTTGTAGAATTGTTCTTCGAATGCAACCTCTGGTTAATGGCAACATCACCGACAATAGCAATGTGATGAATAGTGAAGAGGCAAACTAACGAATATGTGCAATTTTCCATTAGGTTTGGATGCAAGTTTTTTGTTCTTCTACAATTTTACATGGTTAGATTTGGTTGTAGAATATTTTTTTGTTGTGAAATTTGTGGCTAATTAAAGAAATTAGGGTTCATATTTAACAATTAAAATGTTGTAAATAAAATTGCATATACGGTTTTGTGATGAATTCAGGTTTTGAAGTTGCTGCTAATAAATGAGAATTGTTGCAAGCACGAGGAAGCAACAGATATAAGGGAGGCAACTTCTAAGTTCTAAGTATCTTATTTTTATGGAGGCTTCTTAATTCAGGTATGCAAAGAATTAAATTGCTGTGAAGAATTTTCAATTTCGAAATTTTGTTATTATTTTTTTTTTTTTACCATATTTGAAAACAATACTTTGTTTCTTATATATTGCTCCTTCGGAGTTCAGGTATTTGATTTATTTTTGCATCTTTATTTACTATCTTTGCTCCCTATCTATAATAAGATATTTTCTTCAAACTGGATTTATGTGGCCTATTATGGTGAAGTCAGATGAGCTAGCAGCTTTATTTAGACTTAGTAATGCTCTTTTGAATTTTCTTTCAAAGTGCATTTAACATATTTTGAATCCTCATGCAGAGTCGTTTAGACTATCATATTATAGATGGATAAGGACCATCTAAAGTTTGATCTATATATTGCAGGATGGGGATTCTAGCTAAAAGGGTGGAATCGAAAAAGCTTTGTAGCCACATACAGAGTCCGACTCCATGGGAGTGGTTGCAAATACACTAGATGTAACCGGGCTTTATAGAGAAATAAAAGAAATAAAGAATAGAGAGGATGGAAACTGGTGACCACGAGACTCATATAAAGGTTTGTTTCAGATTTAGTCCTCTTTCCAATGGCGGTGTTGCTTTGGTATTTTCTCATGATTAGGAAGACAAAAATAAGTAAAAAATATTATCTGTGAATTTTTTTTTTTAGTTAGTTGCTCTAATAGTTGTTGACTTTATACCAGCATATGGAGCCAATCGTAAGAGAAATGATCAAAGATGTTTTGAATCAGGTTTGTTTTGATGTAGCCCCTTTCAGTTTTAACTACCACGTACACTAGTTCATATATACTTTCCTCCTCACAATGCTTGAGAAAAAGCTTCTGTGGAAAAATAAAAATGTGTTGTTGCTTGTTGATTTTTTTTTCCTTTTTTGTGCTTATTCTTTGAGACCCATGTGTATTATGTATGCATTAGTTAATTCTTTTTTTCTTGGTATTGTTATTTATGATTGAAATTGAGAAGGTTCTTAGTTATTAATATTTACTCTTCAAAGGAGTAGTTTATTTTTGTATTATATTATACTACCTCCGTCCCAAATTTGTTTTCACAGTTACTTTTTGGGACTTTAGTATGAGAGTTCATTCGTAGTATTTAAATGAATAAAATAGTTTGTTAATGATGAAATATTGTTCAATTTAAGTGAATGAAACAAAACAAAGATATTTTTGTGCATAATTGTTAGTGAAATAAAATTGTAATTTAGGGGGCTTTATAAGGGATGGATCACTGTGAAAACTGATCCGGGACGGAGGAGGTAACTCTTTTGTCGTTTTAGTAATGGTAGTATCTTAGATTAACAGGTATTTGTAGTTGAAGAGAGATATGTTGACCTCTGTTATGAGTCAGTAACCAGTTTGCTACAGTTAATTGATTTGTCTATGTATACTATGGTATTATCAGGCTGATTTCTGAGTAATACAATTGGGATAAATTTTATTTTGAATCTTGTTAACATATATCCATTTTACTTTTAATAGTATCAGGTTTTTGCACCTGTAATTTATATTTCTAGGACGATTGAGCTACATAATTTTAATACTTGTTTATTGTTGATAGCGATTTATAACGGATCTCGCTGACGGGTTCCTAGCGGGTAGGATTTTATATCAATGTTCACAAGAAGTAATAAATGTGAGAGTAAATGAGCTCGCAAGAGTGTTTTTGCAATAAATGTGATGTGTGTTACATTTGGGCATTAAAAGCCCTATTTATAGAGTACAAGATGGGCTTTCCCATGCTGGGTTGGTGAACCTGTGGGTCCCCCCCTACTCCTAGCTGGAAGGTAATAAGTGGCTACAGCCTCCCCTACGAGCCAATGAGGAGATGCCACGTGGCACTGTCACCCCTGAGGTGATTGGACTTGGCCCCAACTGCCCTCTTTGACCCTGTCACATCCTCTGGACTGATGGCACCCGACGTCCTCTCACAGCTGGCGCGGCCTGAGGTCGGGCAGACGGGTACTCGGGTACCGGGAAACGAGTCCGGACGAGAGTACCCTGGTTGTTCATCTGCGGGTAAGCGGGTAGAGCGCCTGCTCCGGAGCTCGCCGCTGGCCGCCCGATACCCGGGCATGTGAGTAACTAAGTATCCTGCCCGGCAGCTCCCAGAGGCTCGCGTCGGGTAGCCTCTACGTCCCCGCCCGTCTGTCCGACCGGTCGGCGGACCATTCTTGCCCGAGCTCGCTACAGTAGTAGGTCCATGTCTGATACCCGACGGATCGGGTAGTAAATATCGTGTGTAACAATTGCCCCACCAGCCCGACATCGGGGGGCCGCAATCGTCGGGTGGCGGGCTGGTCGAACTGCAGACTATTTTGAATTTGAATTTGAATTTTGGGGATGACGTTTCGGTTTCCGAGACGACGCCTCGTATGCCGCGCCTACTGACGTCACGGGATGGCGTGACTGATGCGCAGAAGTCCAGGGGTCACGTCCGCCGAACCTGCTCCCCAACCGTTGCGCGCGTGGCCCCCACGCGCGCCCCTGAATTTCATTTTATTCCATTTTTGACCCCATTTTTTGCAGTTTAGTCCCTCCTCATTCTTCTATAAAAAGGGGCTTTCAGCCCATTTTCTCATTTTCACTCCCTTGCAAACTCGTGCCTCCCCTTAAGAAGATTCAAATTTTCCGGCGAATTTCCCAGATTCCGGCGACTTTTTCGACTTCCGAGGTAATTTTCTTGTTTTCTTCTTCAAAACTCTCTTCTCTCTACCCCCCATTCGCCATGAGTGATTCCGTCGAAAGCTTTGGGGCAGCCGATGCCTACCACTTCCGTCGCCGCGCCGCCGCCGACGCCGAGAGGCCTCTCCATTCGGCCGGGGAAGGGACTTCCCGTGCCGCAGCCGCCAGGGAGGGCGAGGGCAATTCCACGGATGTGGATGCCTTCGCTGAAGATTTGGAGGGGATGAGCCCCCAACGAGAGGGGGAAGCCCTAAGTGTTTCCCCGGTCTCAGCCTACCCGCCCCGAGCCGAAGACTTTTTGTTCGAGCAGGAAGCCGTGCCCAACCAAATAGACTATGCGGATAGCCGGCTAATCGGGTTCGACCACTCGAAATATATGAGCCGGTTCGTGCGGAAGCGCACTGCCCACGCGTACCTTGAGGCCCGGGACACCGAATTTGGGGCTTCTCGTCGCCCCAGTTGCCTGCCCCCGGATGCCGATCTGAAGGAGCTCTATTGGACCTTCCAGGCGCCCTCCGACGTTTTCTTCTACGCCCCCCGGGAGAACGAGCGGGCTGACCAGCCGCCGGAGGGCCTTATTGCCATCAACTCGGATACCCTCCATGCCGGGCTTCGCTTCCCGCTCCACCCAGCCATCTCTAAGCTGCTCGTTGCGTGGAATTTATCGATCACCCAGATCACCCCAAACGGGTGGAGCTACATACTGGGAGCGATGGTTGCTCTTGGTCGCCGCGGGCTGCATCGTATGCCGACCCCGGCCGAAATCAACCACTTGTATTATATTGTGGCCTCGGTCGGCGGGATGAACCACGGGTATTATTCCGTGAAGCCTCGAGGTGGTGACGCCATCGTCTTCGGCATCTCGTCGAAGGTGACGCACTGGCAAGAGAAGTGGTGGTGGGTCGGCGGCGCGTGGGAGAGTGTTGGCATCGACGGGCAAACCATCCCGGTTCCTCGGGAGTATCGGGATCGCAACCGCCGAGGTAACTATTAAATTTCTCATCCATCCCTTAGTACTGATCTAATTCTTCTTTCACTGTACAGGCTGCGCGACTCCAAACCAGGCCGACCTGACCGACGATTTCAGGCAGGCCCTTGAGTTGGTGAAGTCGGAGAGCGCGGAGAACCGTGACGTCGACCTTCTTAACGACAACGAGTATAGAAGGTTGTCCGGGCTCCAAACCTTCCCGCGCCATTTGGATTTTGGTGGTAAGACTCTCCCCGACTTTGACTTTTTCACGCTCGCTCGAGCCTTCCCGAAATTTAACCCGTTATTGCTCTTGCAGCGCAGCGCTTCCCTGCCGAATCTTCCACGCCGTCCGATTCCCCGGCAGCCTCCCTGAGGGCAGCACCCGAGGTTGGTCAGGCATCCATCCCGGTGGTTAACGTAGAATCCTCCGAGGAGACCGTCGATATGGCTCCTAAGAGGAATGCCCTGGCGAAGCTAGGGAAGCGGGGAGCCGTTCGCGCCCCCGGGGTGGCGATCCGTAGTCCACCTGCGACCCCGGCGCCCCCGACATCCTCCTCCCCGACGGACGGCCAGCGCCCATCAAAGCAGGCAAGGGTTGAGATCCAGACGTCTATCGACCCGGCCATGGTGACGGTCAACTTGGACCCGGCGATGGGCGGGCTTGTGGCCGGCACCGTCGAGGCGACCATAGGGAGCCCGACCGAACCCGGTCGTGATCGCAGCGACTTCTCCTTCTTGGGCTGGGGCAATCACCTCACGTAAGTATTTTTGTTTCTTTTTCCAAGTTTCCTGGTCGACTTCGCATGTAGCTCGTTTAACACTTTTATTGCCGTCGTTTTGCAGGCCTGAGCCTCTGCCCCTGCCCGAGGTCCTTCAATTCCTGCGCTCGCAGGATCCTCCGTACTCGGAGGCCGTGCCGGAGTCTTGGCCGGAGGACCTACGCCGCGCCGTGCTGAATCTTCCTCGGTCCTGGACCCTGAACTGCCAGAAGGCCACGCGGACCGTCTTGCTCGCCGACCGGATGAGGGCGGCTGCCATTCGCTCCTCCCGCAACGCCATTTCCATGGAGGGCATCATGCTCGAGTTCGATCGGGAGATGCGGACTGCCTCCTCCTACAGGGCAGCCTTCCAGACGAAAAAGGACGAAGCCATCCGCCTGGAAGAGGAGAACCAGAAGCTCCGGGAGGAGCTGGAGGCTGCCCGCAAGAGTCGGGCGGAGCTGGAGGAGGAGAAGAGGAGGTTGCTCGCCGAAGCCGAGGCGAGAATGGCTGAAGAAGTCCGCCAAGCCCAGGAGGCTCTTGCGACCGAGGCCGAAACTCGCCTGGAGGCTGAGCGTGCCCGACTGGCCGCCGAGAGTGAGTCTGCCGGGTCCATGGTGTACATCAATGCCTACGCCGATTCGATCTGCTCCCTTCTCCGTCGGAATCCTGAGGCCGACTACTCCGGGCCCTTGGCGGATTTGAAGAGTTATGTCGAGTCCAATCCTCCCTCCCCGGACTACGACATTACCCTGAAGGATCTGGTCGATCACGGGCTGGACCTTTCGTTCCTTGGGGACCCGGCGACCTTCATCTACCCTCTGGCCGACGATGAGGCGGCCGAGGATCCGGGCGTGGTAGACGCGGCGGGCCCGTGAACTCCTTTCTTTTCTTTTTATTTTGTTAAGTTTGTTGTCCGCAGGCCTTTGTACTTTTCCTTTTGCTAATCCTTGTTAATGAAATCCCCTTTGCTCTTTATTTTGCTTTCATTCTCGTTCCTTTGCACTTAGCCCGACGATTGGGTTAATAACGTAATTGGATAGTAAAAGATGAAGTGTTCTAGCCGAATGTCGATCGGGTCGAACTAACGACTATAAAATTAATCGACAGATTAATTAGTGAAGTGCTATAGCCGAATGTCGGGCAGCGACTTCACGAAGATGGGATTGATTTAACAACCGCTTAAAGAATTAACCAACAGATTAATTAATGAAGTGCTATAGCCGAATGTCGGGCAGCGACTTCACGAAGATGGAATTGATTTAACAACCGCTTAAAGAATTAACCAACAGATTAATTAATGAAGTGCTATAGCCGAATGTCGGGCAGCGACTTCACGAAGATGGGATTGATTTAACAACCGCTTAAAGAATTAACCAACAAATTAATTAATGAAGTGCTATAGCCGAATGTCGGGCAGCGACTTCACGAAGATGGGATTGATTTAACAACCGCTTAAAGAATTAACCAACATATTAATTAATGAAGTGCTATAGCCGAATGTCGGGCAGCGACTTCACGAAGATGGGATTGATTTAACAACCGCTTATTAATTTTTACAAATTTGCGCTTCGAGTAGCGATTACAATGAGCCCCTACTGGTAGTATTTTTTGAGTAGGGAGGCGTTCCAAGGGTATTGGGCCGGGTTGCCCTCAAGGCTTTCTAGCTCGTAGGCACCGTTGGCTAAGCGCTTAGATATCCTTAGGGGTCCTTCCCAATTTGGGCCAAATGCCCCTTTGGGTTGTCCGACCGTCCATCGAAGCACTAGGTCCTCGACTTCGAATTCCCTGACTTTGATTTTCGTATTGAGGTATTTTTCAGCCCGTCGTTTGTAAGCAATGTTTCTTTGCTCGGCGGATAGCCTTCTCTCCTCCAGCATGTCCAACTCGTTTAGCATGGCTTGGTCGTTCTCGGTCCCCACGGGTTGTGAGGTGCGGAGGCTTGGGATAATGACCTCTGCCGGGATGACTGCCTCTGTTCCAAAAGCTAGAGCGAAAGGAGTCTCTCCGGTTGCTGTTCGACAGGTTGTTCTGTACGACCATAACACTTCGGGCAGTTTGCTTGCCCATGTTCCCTTGCTTTCCTCCAATCTTGCCTTCAACGTGTGTTTGATTATCTTGTTTACTGCCTCGACCTGCCCGTTCGACTGGGGGTGGTAGGGTGACGAGAACAACCTCTTGATCTTGTGCTTCTGGCAGAATCTTTCCATCTCTAGCCCGTCGAATTGTTTCCCGTTGTCCGAAATGATTATCTGAGGGAGGCCGAATCGACAGATTATGTTGCGCCAGATGAACCTGATGACATGTTCCTGATCGATCGTTTTCAGTGATTCCGCCTCTGCCCATTTGGTGAAGTAATCCACGGCGACAATTGCGTACTTGACGCTGCCCGGGGCCATAGGTAAAGGGCCAATGAGATCTATCCCCCACTTTGCGAACGGCCACGGGCTCAGGATCGAGGTGAGCTTGGTGGATTGCCGGCGAATACACTTGACACTTGTGGCATGCCCGTGCGTAGTTGATTGCGTCCTTCTTTAGGGTGGGCCAGAAGTATCCCTGTCGGATAACCTTCTGGGCGAGCACCTGGCCGCCGGCGTGGTTCCCGCAGCGTCCTTCGTGGACTTCGACCAAAATCTTCCTTCCCTGCCCCGGCGTTACGCATTTTAGGAGGGGGCAGGGCGAAGCCTCGCTTGTACAACTGGTCCCTGATGATCGTGTACCGGGCCGCCCGAAGCTGCAACTGCCTTGCCGCTACCCGATCGACTGGGAGTTGGCCGTCGCGGAGGTACTTCAGGATGGGAGTCATCCAACTGTCCTCCTCTTGCCCCAGATTGGTCACCCGTTGGTTCGAGCTTGAAGGGGCGGTCAGGTAAGTGACTGTTATCTGCGACATGTCGGCTGCCCCCTCGGATGTTGCGAGGCGGGCAAGTGCGTCTGCTTGAGTATTGTCGAGTCGGGGTACCACCTCTATGCAAACGTGATCGAATTTTTCGAGCAGGTTCTTGGCTAATCCCTGGTAGGCCAACATCCTATCGCTGCGCGCCTCGTATTCTCCTGAGATTTGACATGTAACGAGTTGTGAGTCGCTGTAGACCTTGAGTCTCTTCACTCCCATGGCCATGACCATTTCCAGGCCGTTAATTAATGCTTCGTACTCGGCCTCATTGTTGGTCGCGTGGAAACCGAATCTTATGGCTGTCGTGAACGACTGGCCGGACGGGCTGAGAAGGACAATTCCCGCGCCTGCCCGCGTAGTTGTGGAGGATCCGTCAACGTACATTTTCCACTGTGGCTGCTCGATCTTGGACATCGCCTCCGGGTAAGTGAGCTCGACTATGAAGTCGGCCATGGCTTGGCCTTTGATGGATGTTCGGGGAGCGTATGTGACTCCGAATTGCCCGATCTCAACAGCCCACTTGAGGCATCTGCCCGCCGTGTCTGGCCGATGAAGTACTTGGCGAAGTGGCATTGTTGTCAGTACCTCTACTTGATGATCGAAAAAGTATGGGCGTAATTTACGTACGCTCATTACTAGAGCGTATGCTAATTTTTCCAGGGGTGGGTACCGTAGCTCGGCGTCGTGAAGTGTCTGGCTGACATAGTAGATTGGCAGATGTGCCTGCCCCTCAGCCCGCACTAGCACGGCGCTGAGAGCTGAGTCTGAAGCCGCCAAGTATAGGAAAAGCTTCTCGCCGGGGACGGGTTTGGCCAGCACCTGGGCGTTTGACAGGTATGCTTTCAAGTTATCGAAAGCGAGCTGACTCTGGGGAGTCCAGTTTAGTTTCCCCTTCCGCATACTGTCGAATAAAGGCTTGCATCGGTCCCCCATGCGGGAGATGAAACGGCTGAGAGCTGCCAGGCTGCCCGTCATCCTTTGTACCTCCTTCACCGTGCGGGGAGGGCTCATGTCGAGGATCGCCTGTACCTTGGTCAGGTTTGCCTCGATTCCTCGTCTGCTAACCATGTGCCCCAAGAACTTGCCCGACTCGACGCCGAAACTGCACTTTTTCGGGTTGAGCCTCATCCGATATTTTCTCAGGATATCGAACGTTTCGGCTAGGTGTGCGAGGTGGTCTTCTTTCTTCCCGCCCTTGACCACGATGTCGTCGATATATACTTCCATGGTTGCCCCGATTTGGTCGTGAAACATGTGGTTGACCAGCCTTTGGTAGGTTGCCCCCGCATTCATGAGCCCGAATGGCATCCGCTTCCAGAAATACATGTTTTTCTCGGTGAGGAAAGTGGTGTATTTCTGGTCGTCTGCGGCCATCGGAATCTGGTGGTAGCCGGCAAATGCGTCCATGAAAGTGAGCATCTCGTGCCCGGCCGTGCTGTCCACCAGGTGGTCGATGTGTGGCATCGGAAAGTGATCTTTTGGGCAAGCTTTGTTTAGGTCTGTGAAGTCGATGCATAGCCGCCAGGTGTTGTTGCTCTTTTTGACGAGTACAGCGTTGGATACCCATTGAGGCTTGTCGTCGGGGTCGACCATCCCGATTAGCTTGTTGTCGAGCAGCTTTTTGACTTCGGAGGCAATGACTGCGTATTTGTCTGGGCCGAATTTCCTTCTTTTCTGTGAGATTGGCTTGCGGGATGGATCAATGTGCAATTGGTGTGAACATACGGCTGGATCGATCCCGACCATGTCTTCGTGGGACCAGGCGAATACGTCTAAGTTCTCTTCTAAAAATGCGGTCATCTTTGCCCGCTCTCGCCGGACATTGACGAACCGAGTTGAACACTTACTTCTGGCCGATTCTTCATTGTGACCGAAATTAATTCCTCGATCGGACTGGCTTCCCGCTCGCCGTAGCGTGGATCGTCGATCTGCCCTGTTAGGGTTTTGTCAATCTCCATGGGTTCGTACCCGAGCCTTGGCTCCAGGTCGACTTGGATGTTCTCAAAAGTTTGTGAATCTTCTTCCATTGGGTGGGTAGTGGGTGGGATTTCTTCGTCTATTTCCATGTCTCCCTCCCCGATTGTGCAGACATAATCTAGATTTGCAAAATTTGAAATAACATCGATATACGCCAAACATCCGCGTGCCATTTTCTGATTTCCCTTAAGAGTCCTAACCTTCCCGGAGGGGGTTGGGAACTTGATACAATAATAGAATGCTGAGGCGGCGGCTTCGAACTCGTGCTCGAATGGCCTGCCGAGAAACCCGTTATAGGTTGACGGCTGGTCGACAATGATAAAATCGAGCTGTTTCGAAGCCTTAACCTCAGCGTCTATGCTAGAAACTAATTCTACGGCTAGCCTAACTATCCCGTAGGGTTTCACTGTGGCGTCGCCGAAACCTTTGATAACCTGGTCGCATGGCTCCACATACTTCTCGAAGGAGCTATCCAGCTGGTCGAATGCGGCTTTGAAGAGGATGTTGCAGTAGGTTCCGTTGTCGACAAGCATGCGATGGACGGTGACGCCCATGATGTTGACGAATACGACCAGGGCGTCGTGGTTCGGGTAGATGACCCCGGTGCGATCCTCCTCCTTGAAGGCGAGGAGGTCTGTCTCCCTTGCCGTCATGTTGATCGGCATTGTGATCTGGTGGACGTTGTCCATTGCCCGCAGCTCGCTCTTCTGCCTACGGTTGGACAGCGAGGTGGTGGGCGCGAAGCCCCCCACCGGGGAGAGCATGTTGACGGCACGACGGGCTTAGTTTTCCGGAATCGGCGGGCATACGAGGGCTGCCTCCCGGTTCGGCTCGGCGGGGCGGGCAGCGGCTTGGGCCTCCGGCCTAGCTGCCGGCCTCTTCACGAACTCCTCCAGCCTCCCCTCCTCGAAGAGTCGCCAGAGTTGCTTCAGGAGGTCGCGACACTCACTTGTGTTATGCCCGACGGTTTGATGGTAGTGGCAATACTTGTTGGGGTTGAGCTGCACCCCCGGCTTGTGGACCCACGACCGCGCCTTGGGCATCATATTTTTGTCCCGGATTTGCACATAGACGTACTCCGGGGTGGCCGACAATTTTTCGGCCAGCTTCACCTCGACGGAATCGAAAGGGTTGAAAGGCTGGGGAGCCCGGTAGGAAAAGTTCCTCCGGCTTGATGTGGTGCCCGCCGGGGCGCGTGGTTTCTCCTTCTCGGTAGGGGCGCTCTCGCCCAGCCGCTGTGCCAGGATGTCCGCGTTGTAGATGATTTTTCCGGCTCGCTGCCTGAACTCCGCGTAGGACTTGGGGTAGTCCTTGTTCATCGACTTCCATTGTTTCGTTCTTAGGCGGAGCCCGCCTATGATCCCGACGAGCTTGACCTCGTCCCCGACGGGCTCGCCCTCCATAATGATGCGATCTACCCGGTCGATGTACGCCCGGTCCGTCTCGTCCTTTCCCTGGGCCAGGTTTGCCATGCGGTTGGCGCCGGCCATTCGTGGCGCCATCGAGGAGAAGTGCTCCAAGAACAGTTCCCCTAGCTGGTGGAATGAAACCACCTTCCCCGCGGGAAGCGAGGAGTACCATCGGTGAGCCTTGTCCCCCAAGGTTAATGGGAACATCCTGCACTGGGTGGCATCCGTTGCCCCCATGGAGATCATGTAGGTGGAGTATTTGCTCAGATGGGTGACGGGGTCTGTCTCCCCTTCATATTGGCCCACGGCGGCCACGTTGATTTTTGGTTGGGCGGGGGCCCGTACCAGTATGTCGGCGAGAGGGGAGTTCGACATGTAGGCAATGTGGTGTTGCCCATCCCGTCTGTCGAGTTTGGCCTCGAGGTCCGTGACCTTCTTTAAGATAGCGGCCATAGCGCTGTCGGCCGCGGGTGGAGAGCGGGGACGAGGGTTGTCCCCCAAGCGGTCACGGATCGACGGCCTCGGGGCCGTGTCGTTGTGACGCCTGGGGGATCATGCCCGCTCTCGCTCCCGGGGTCTGGAGCTGGCGTTGGACTCGCAGGGTCGGGCGGCCCCCCGAGCCTGGGAACCCAACCGAGAGAAAACTGACCCCGCAGGTCGGCGTGAAACCCGTTGCGAGTCGGCCTCCTCGTCGAGGCGCCTCTTTAGGTTCTGAGGCCGTGGGTTACTGGCGGCCCTCCTGGCCGTTTCCTGCTCCTGCTGTGGCTGGCCGGTGGCCCTAGACCGGGCTGGCTCCTTTCCGGGTCTATGAGTGCGGATAGGAGCGACGTTGATCTCGGCCTGACGGCGTTCGATCATGGCCTTGGCGGCCTGGAGGTCTTCCGGAGTTCTTATGGCTGACAAGAACTCGAAAGGACCCTGGAGGGTTTCCGCCGTGGCTGGAGCCGGGGTGGCGGTTTCGCCGATGTCCTCGGCTTGGTGCTGGGTTCGTGTGGCCCTTGAAGTGGTCATTTTTTCTTTGAATGAAAGTGGATGGAGTTTTGTTCGAGGTGACTAGATAAATGAAACCGAGTGTACTTCGAAATTAGTCACCCTCCTTCTAGCGCCAAAATGTTGACAGCGATTTATAACGGATCTCGCTGCCGGGTTCCTAGCGGGTAGGATTTTATATCAATGTTCACAAGAAGTAATAAATGTGAGAGTAAATGAGCTCTCAAGAGTGTTTTTGCAATAAATATGATGTGTGTTACATTTGGGCATTAAAAGCCCTATTTATAGAGTACAAGATGGGCTTTCCCATGCTGGGTTGGTGAACCTGTGGGTCCCCCCCTACTCCTAGCTGGATGGTAATAAGTGGCAACAGCCTCCCCTACGAGCCAATGAGGAGACGCCACGTGGCACTGTCAACATTTATCTTATATGATTAGACTTGAGAGCAGCAGAGTTTCAAATTTCCAAGAATACATTGCGTAGAAAGAACATTGCTATGATTGCAGCTGACTTTTGGAATGGTTCTTTAATGCATGACCTGTTAATGAACTCTAAAGTTGAATGATATCACCCAATAAGCCTCAAAAGGTAAGATATTTAAGTTTGAGTCAAAATGATTTTCTTAAATTTTAATTATTTTAGTTCTAGGACATTAGCATTTACAAATTCTTTTTTTAGTTTTGGATAGTATTAAGAGTGAACCAAATATTTGGCCTGAGCACTTACTTGTTTATATTATGTTATTAGTTATTTTATTGCATAACTTTAAAAATGTTAAAGATTCTTTTAATAGTTATTTGGGTACATAACTCTCAAGAAAAATGCATAGAAAAAAAAATAAAGTTTCACTTGATATAATTACACTTCAGATTTTCTTCGAAGAAAGTTGACGCTTTAAGTAGTTGTAGGTGCTATTGGATTACTATTTGTATTACACCATATAACCCAAGATCTGTCATTTCCTCTCTTGAACATAGTATCCGACACCATCAAAGAATTTGTTGTATGTTGCTCATAATTTATATTCTTTTTCTTTTTTATCCTTTTGAGCAAGCCATAACTCCATTGATATTCTCTGATTTGTAAGCTCAGTGTGTTTGGATGATTTATTTGTTGTTAAAAGCACAATTTTTTAATACAATTTTTTTAATATAATTTCTTCCTTGTCTGATTTCTCAATCATTTGATACACAAGTGAGAATAACTCTTGAAAGAGGAAGTTGAAAAATCATGTGGCTGTAGTGCTGAGACAGCTGGTTTGGTCGCTTATGAAATCACAGTAGTCTTTTTGTATTATAACATAGTTTATTGTATTTTTAACATTCTTGGGCGTGTAATTATTACGTATAGTTATATTAATGTATTATGAATTACTTAATGATATGTTGGTTATGTAGGAAACTTTACTTGTTATTTTAAATTGAATAAAATTATTATTAAACTAAAGATAAAACGATGATTTTTAATTGAGGTTGTTAAATTTGCTTATATGTACTTTTAAGTGACTCAACAAAGCGTCGCAAACAGTTCCATCGTGACACATGATAGTGTCATAAGACAATCATTTTACATCACCTATAATCGTCACTAATAAGTTGGTTATATTGGTTATAAACTTTTAAATGATGCGAGAAAGCGTCACTAAAATATATTGTTGTGATGCCAAGTAGCGTCATCAAATAGTGTTACTAATGAATATTGGTATGACACATAAAAACGTCATAAACGATATTTGTAGTGACGCTTACAGGCATCACAATAATATACAATTGAAACGCCAAATCAGGTGACGCTTATCCAAAGCGTCACTATAATAAAAGCGTCACTACAAAAAACTTTTAGTGACACTTTTGCATGTCACTAAAACCAATTTCTCTAGTAGCTGTTGGAAATTTTATGCAATAATGGTAGGTTGAACATGCGACTTTGAATTCATTAAAAAAGGGTCGACCAAGAAACCCGTTATAAGTCGACTCTTGATCTACGACCAAGAAATCTACCATTCTTGTGATATTTTTCTCGGGTTCCTCGGCCGTTACAAGTTGCACAGACAACCTAATTATTCCCAGAGGAATTGTTACAACATTTCCAAAGCCTAGGATACGATGATTTGAGTCGTGGATATAGCTCGAGTAATCTCCCAGTTGATCGAGCATTTTTTTGAAGAGGATGTTAGTGTATGCCCCGGTGTCCACCAACAATCGATGCACTCTGGTTCCCATAATCTTGGCATAAATTACGAGAGAATCATTATGGGGGGTCAATATTCCTTTTAAGTCTTTCTCAGTGAAGGTTAATTCTGATGTTTGTAGGACGGAAGGATTAACCCACATTTTTTGTACATGATCAATTGCTCGTAATTCCGTCTTTCTCTTACGATTAGACATTGGTGGTCGCCCATCAGAACATCCTCTAGCAGGTCTTGTGGATTCCATCATATACAAATCTTCTACTGGGCGAGCAACAATGGCAGGAACTGGTCGCCCGGATCTATTGTTCCTTGGAGTTGGTCATCTATTTCATCTCCTGAGCTGCTCTCCCGGCCTCTTTTCCCAGGTTGTCTTTTGACAAAGTCGGAGAGCTTTCCCTCCTCGTAGAATCGTCATAATTACTTGAGAAAATCCCCACACTTACTCGTAAAATGCCCCACACTTTGGTGGTAGGCACAATATTTGTTTGGTTGAGTTTGCCAGTCTCTTGTCGAATCTTCCGAGGAGGGGAGAGCAACTCTTTCTCCTTCACATTGTTGTACACAGTATCGATGGATACTGTTAGCACCGAGTTTAGTTTTTCCTTCAGCTCTGTCCCTTCAGTGAACGCCTTCATATTTTAAGGGACTCGATAACCTGTTCCACCGGGCTTTTTGTTGTTCTCCTTTGGATCAGCCTTATTTTCCCCCAAGTTTGCTTGTAAAGCTTCATGCATGGAGACGAATATGCCGGCTTGATTTTTGAACTCAGCATAGCTCTTTGGGCACTTCAGACGTACCTCCTTCCATAAGTCTGATCCTTTCTTCAACCCGGTCATGACGGCTACAATCTTTGTATCTTCACTAACCGGTTCCCCTTCCAACAATTCTTTATCAAACCTTTCCATGAAAGCCCGATCCGATTCATCATCATTTTATTTTAAATCTGATAGTCGGTGCTTCTAGGAAAGGTACGATCCTATAGTTGAAAAGTGAGAGAGGAACTCTCGGCTTAACTGAGCAAATGAGTGGATGGATGCTGGTGGCATTGCTGAAAACCACTTATGTACTCTGTTCCCCAAAGTTAAGGGAAAGTTCTGACATTGAGTTGCATCGCTTGCCCCTACTAAGATCATGTAATCTGAATGCTTTGTTAGATGAACACAGGGATCAGCAATGCCTTCGTATTGTAAGCTTGTCAGAAACTGTATCTTTTTCTGGATTGGGGCCTTCAAAATGATTGAAGATAATGGTGAGGATGGCATGCTGGTCGCCCCAATCCCTCTTTGTTGGTCAAGTTGTCCTTGCATGCTCTCCACGACTTTCCTTAGACTGGACAACTCATCAAGAGAGGCCCCCTGACTTGGAGGCTGTTTGGCGAGCAAGGATCCATGTCCTTTTGCTCGTCGCAGTCCCTCACTTGTAGGGAGAATCTCTTGAGGCTGCCTCCTGGGGTTGCTCGCCGCATGTGGCCCAAGGCGCCCAAAGGCAGACCTTGTCAACCTCTCATGTACTGACAGGCGCCCTTGCTCGCAAGTTGCTCGCCCCTGCCCTTGCTCTGGGCGAGCAACATCTGACTGGGGTTGTGGTTGGCCCAACCTGTCCTGTGCGCTGGAACGAGATGTTCCATGGCTAGACATTGTTGTTCGCCCATGAGCAGACTTAGCTTGACCTTCTATTTTAGCTTTGCCTTTGTCCCCTCGATTTTGGGTTCTGTTGACCTCATGCTGCTCGCCGCGAGCAGACCTTGCTCTCACTACTTCTAGTTGGCGAGACCTAGACCTTGCTTGTGAAGGTCTATGTTGTTCTTGTTGCTTCTGGATTGCATGGAGAGCAACTATTATTTTGGCCAATTCCTGGGGGTTTTCCAGCCAATGCCTCTAAATCTGGAGGCATTACGTGGGCTGCAACCGAAGGATGAACCTTGTTCGCATGGCGTGGATCACGATCCTGATGATTAGTGGATGAGACTAGAGTCGGGGAAACTCCCATTGAGGGATGTGAAATCCTAGTTTCTTTGGATTGAGTCATCCTGATTTGAATTATCTTCTCAATCTTTGAATCTTCAAATTTGATATTGAAGAACACCAAGAACACTGTTGTTTGAATCTTCAAGGATTTCTCGAGGATTCTCTCAAATCTTCAAGTTTTATACTTGAAGTTCTTGACAATCACACTTAAACCGGAGGTTCAAATCCCTCATTCTAGCGTTATATTATTGGTGATCGGGGTTCTAATCGTGAGGATTAGTGGCTATTTTTAACCGGTTTTGGGATCACCAAACAAGAACGTGTGATTGATTACCACCGTAAATGGTAAATTCGATTGTTCGGGTTATAAAATTGTAAATACGAGTATCGAATTCATATTTATTTCGTGTGTGTGCACGTTTAGGTGTATAAGTATGTGTATTTGGAGTGTTTGTAAATTTGAACTTAGATTTTATTGCTGGAGAACAACTATTTATACTAACCACCAAGTATGAGGTGTACATGACTCTTGGACTACCAAGCTTGCATGCTTGACATGTGTCCTTTGACCACATTTGACCTTATCTAAGCTGAAACTTAGTTACAAAGTCTTGTATTTTATCTTATCACGGATTCAATGTTGTTCGACGTTATTTGTTTGGTAGATCATTTGTAATTCTTCTGTAGAAGTTGTTCGCATGTGCTTTTAATGTGTATGGGTCCTCTGGATCTTCAACATTTGTTCGTCGGGGACTTGGTTAGGATATGTTGCCTCATAATCTCCCTTTTTGTTTATTCTTGTTAGTCATTTCTGGTTAGGATATGTTGCCTCATAATCTCCATTTAGGCTTTAACTGTTGTTCGCCAAGTAGTAATTGATGTTCGCCTATCAACAAGACACATTAGGGAAAAAAACAATCAATTAGTATAATTTTAGAAAATTAATAATAACCTATGTCATGGATCAATATGGTCAGTAAATATTTTCAACTAAACTACGTACTGTTACTAATTATTATCAAATAAATATTAATATTAGAAATATTCAAATTAATATAGTTGGATTAAGTTTGGGTTAAATTTGGATTTTGGTCGTGTGGTCAATTAATATTTTAACTTCTTATTTGGATTATATGCTTTCATGTTTGATATGATCAAGACATATGATAGGGTGGAATGGGGTTTTTTGGATGGTGTGTTGCGAAAAATTGGGTTGAATGGGGGATTAGTTGATACAATTTTTGTGTTGTGTTTTTTCTGTCTCTTTTTCTATCATGATTAATGGGTTCCTTCTGATTCCTTTCGTCCTTCGCGGGGTATTCGCTAGGGGATCCTCTATCCCCCTATCTTTTTATGTTTTGTGTTGAAGCACTTTCTAGTCTGATTACAAGGGATGTTGAGAATGGTGTTTTGCATGGGGTTAAAGTTTGTAGGTGAGCCCCAATTGTTTCTAAACTTTTCTTTGCAGATGACACCTTGATTTTTGGAAGGGCAACAAACTAAGAGCTATCCAGAGTCAAAGAGATTTTGATGATTTATAAGCAGGCATCTGGACAGAAGACAAATCTGACTAAGTCGGATATTATGTTTAGTGGTGGTGTTATACAGGCTCGTGGAGATGAGTTGGTTGGTGTTCTTGGGGTGCGCCAAGTGGACCAACATTCAGTCTACTTGGGATCCCTACAACTTATGGGCGATCTCGTGACCAAATTTTTTAGGAGTTTGGTTGACAGGGTGTCTGAAAAGCTAAAGGATTGGAAAAGCAGGATCCTTTCTTATGCAGGGAAGCTAACACTTGTGAAGTTCGTGGCACATGCAATACCAACATACTTAATGACTTGTTTCAAGGTTCCACGTAAAACAATCAAGAAAATTGAGGCTACTATTGTCAGGTTTTTGTGGGGGCAAAAGGATGTTGAAAGGCGTGTACATTGGCTTAAGAAAAGCTTGCCATGTAGACCGAAGCATGAATGCGGATTGGGTCTTCGAGACTTGGCAAAATTTAATGATTCTCTTTTGGCTAAACAAGGGTGGGGGTTGTTGCAAAATGATGACTCCCTGCTAGAGTCTTGAAAGTAAGATATTACCCGAGGGGATGTTTCCGGAAAGCTCAGACGGGCTATAACTCTAGTTTCACTTGGCAAAGCATTCTCTATGGAAGGAAAGTGTTAGAAGACGGACTGGTTTGGGTTATTGGTGATGGAAAATTAGTTGATGTGTGGGGAGAACCTTGGATTATGGATGGAGGGGATCTTGTCATTACTATGCCTGAAGTTGGAATCGTACAACTAAAGGTTGCGGACCTGATGTTGGGCGACTCAAATGGATGGAATTTTCCAAAGTTACAGGACCTATTTTTGGATGATGTGGTGGACAGAATTGCAGCGATTCCACTGTGCTCTGATCAAGATAAAGACGTGCTTGCTTGGAGGTATACTGAAAAAGGTGTTTACTCTGTCAAATCAGGTTATGTTGATGCATTGCGTGCAGCGAAGCCACCGATACAGACTGGAAGGGATAGAGAGGTTTGGAAATGGATTTGGTCGTTGGATGTTATGCTGAAGATTATATATTTTCTATGGAGAGTTGCGCATGGTATTCTTCCCACCAATATTAATCTCGTTTCCAGGTTTGTTGATATTGAACCTTTTTGTAAAGGGTGTGGTGTGGAGACGGGTGAACATACTTTACGTGACTGTGTTAAAATCTCGGAGGTGTGGAAGGATAATCGGTTAGGCTAGAGCTTGTATATGCCATCGTCTGTGCCGTTAGAAGAGTGGTTTGAGCGGTCCATGCGTGACTTATCGGCGGAACAACAGTGTGGTTTTGCAACGTTACTTTGGCAGTTGTGGTGCGCTAAATATCTGTTAGTTTTCTAGGATAGGCTGATGGAGCCTGGGGAGGTTGTTTCCTGGATGCTAACTCTTCTGGAGGAGTTCCGTGGGGCTGCTAGATGTAGGCCGAAGAAGCCTCCTTCTGTTATGCGACTATTTTGGCAGCCACCGGAAGCTGGGAAATTTAAATTGAATACGGATGCCTCGGTTAAGCACGGTGTTGGGGCGTCGATTGCCATCGTCAGGAATGAATTTGGAGGTGCAGAGTGATGGTTTGGAGTAAGGTGTGATGTATTATTTACAGTAGAGGTGGCTGAAGCGTTGGCAATTAGGAAGGGTTTGGAGCTTGCTTTGCAACGGGGGGTGTCGGTGCTAGAAGTGGAGTCTGATTCTCAAATAGTGATTAATGTTTTACTACGTCCTATGCCAGATTTAACCTACAGGGGTAGAGTTGTCGTGGAGGTGTTACGGATGAGGGATCATTTTTCTAAGGTCTCTTTTACTTGGACTATAAAACAGGGCAATACAGTTGCTCATAAGCTATCTTTATTTGCTTTCTCTTGCTCTTCTTTGTTTATTTCAACCCATATACCGGGTTCTATTGTTCTTGACGTTGAGGCCGATATTATGGCTTCTTAATTTATGCAGCTTATTTTCCCATAAAAAAAAGTAAGATTAAAATATTCCAAGTCAAATGTCTTTTTAGATTTGTTTTGGATTGCTCATTTTGCTTGTTTAAATAAAAAATTTATGCAAAATATATTAAAAAATGAAACCTTAAATAGCTCTGGGCTCTCACAAGAAGGCATGCTTATAGTACAAGTTCATTCTGCTGGCCCACCGTGCTATTGATAATTTTAGAATGGTAAATTGAATTTCTAAACTAAAATTTTAAGTTATTATATTTAGTTCTTATAGATTTACTTTTATTTTATTAGTAACTTTTTTTTCACGCTGAGGAATTTTAGTGCATTCAAATGCAAAAAGAGTAATGTTCAGGGTTCAATTAAATTACGTCAATTTACAATGGAATTGCAGTGATTACACACAAAACGATTTGAGGTGAATTTTTTAAGGTAATATAAATATAAAAATAGTTCAATACGAAAGAGGAAAATATATATGTTTGTTTTTGTATTTTCATTTTATTTTACCTTGTACCTTGTAATTCTTCTAATATTTTACTTGTGCGAAATTTTCGAACCCCATGTATCTTTTTTTTTTAACTTTTAAACCTTCTTTTTTACTTTGAGGCTGCAAAAAAATATAAGAAAATTAATTATGTGAAATCAATCATATATACTATGGGGAGTTTGGTATTGCTAATAAGGCGATCACGATTAATTTAATTTATGTGTGGTTTTATGCTCAATTGCATATATGTCATTATTATATAGGATTTAGGCTCCAATCATATGAATTTAAGTAGTACTATGTAATTCACGTCATGATTTATTTCACAATTTACTACATCAAAGTCATGTTCTATTTTACAAATTTACATATCCACGTTATGTTCTATTTCACAATTTAAATTCAAATCAATATCACTATTTTTCTCTCACTCAATACGATAAATAATATAACTGTTGTAAATTCAGTAGATTTAATATATCAAATCCGAAAGATTTGATGTGGACATTACTTATGGGCTTAATAACCTAAACAAACTTTAGGGATTAGATTAGGGTTTCTCTATTATAAATAGATCCTTGTACTCAGTATTGTATACACACAGAAATATTAGTGAAAACTCCTGGCTTGGTACGCCCCCAGACGTAGTCGTTATCGACGAACTGGGTAAACAAACCGGTGTTCTTATTCGCGCCTCATTATTTTACAACACGTTATCAGCAAGAAGACTCTACCTCAAAAATTTATATGCCTCATTTTCGTCAGAATCAATATTTCACCGTAAAAAGCGATTAATGTGGAAAGAAGGCATCGACTCCGTTCGTAGTGAGAGGAGGGTCTATCTAGCAAGCACAACCTCCTCCTTGCTGGCCGACCTGCAATGCGTTTGACGTTGGCTTCAAGATCACGTCGACCATATACTCTTGTTTCGTCGATGAAAGAGTATCCAATCCTGGCACTGCAGCTGCTATTTTCCGGAATAGTGGCTTAATGTTGAAACTCGCTTTTGCACTTGTTTCTATGAACATCATACCGGAATAGCCACACGGTTTGGTATGCCTTGTGCCCTACTTAATGATTTTACTTTATTTACTAATTGGGCGGCTAAGTTTATTTAGATTGCTGTAGCTCTAAATATATTTATGCTACGAAAAAAATATGTTGTGGCTATTGTATATTTAAATATTGAATTTGGTGATATTCTTAAGTTGCGGAAATTATTTTTGGCTAATACGTCTTGGTGTTTGAGTTTCCCTTTTGGACTCGATACTTGTTTGGTTATTCTACCCACATGAGATGTGCCTAAGGCCAATGGAACTGTCCTCACGTATGAGTCGAGAAAGCAATCATTAAGGAACCCTTACCTAGGGTTCCGCACTGGTAAAGTGATTTAATCCCTTTTTAAATTTCAGCATTTAGAACTGTTTGTCGCGGAATAGACTTGTGAATTATTTGATGTAAAAATTAGGATTTATGTGAAAATCCTTGTGTGCCTATCATTACTTTAATTTACTCAAATAAATGCCCTGAATTTTCGTATACAAGTTTGTCTGAAGCAAACATGAGCTTTGACTAAAATTTGAACTTGAATAGTTGCTCCTACTTGTATATCTATTTGTGTGAATTAAATTTATATTATTAATTATAGTCCACATATATTGTCTGGGTAGGTTGTTGGTGATCAAATTTAATCGAAAGGATTAGTGATTGTTTTAGTTCGGTTTAAGACCACCAATCAATAACGTGTGATTGATTATCACCGTAAATGATAAATCGAAGATTCGAATTGTGGAATTGTAAATACGAGAATCGAAAGCGTATTAGTTTCGTATATGTGTACGTTTAGGTGTGTTTGTGTGTGTATTAGGAGTATTTGTGAATTTGAACTTTGTCTTTTAATGGAATCAGGGTTTAGCCTTATGCTCTGTTCATTTTAAAAATCGAACAACCTTTAAGTGGTTTTGGTCCTCAAAGATGGACTTGTACCTCGAGCTTTGGACTTTTCTTTCAACGAACAACTATATTTACATTGTGAAAAATTTACAAGTGTCAAAAGACTGCTCGTCACTAACATATACAATCTGGCGAACAACTTTAAACACTAACTAAAAAAGCCCACTTATAGTATTTTTGCCGAGCAACTTTGCCTAAAATTAAAAAAGAAATAGCACTAGACTATACAATGTGCCGAACAACTTTTTATTCTATACCTAGTAAAAATTTCAAAAAATTAGGCAAGTTTTTGGTTTGCCTTACTTGGTTCACCTGCCCCCCAAGACATTTGTTTGCCCAATTAAGAACTTGTTCGACTTATTGGTAGTACTTCTTTAGATGTACAACATTCCAGGAGTTTTGGGCCGGCTTGCCTTCCATATCTTCGATATCGTATACACCATTAAGGAACTTGTCCATTATACGATACAGGTCCTCCCAAGTTGGTCCCAATACACCTGGAGGTTGGGCGAGCAACTTTCTTAGAACCAAATCTCCAACTCTGAATTCCCTGATTTTAACATGGGAATTATAGTAGCGTTCTGCTCGCTGCTTATAGGTAGCATTTTTTAGCTCGACACTTAATCTTTTTTCTTCGAGCAAATCCATTTCAGTAGCTAAAGAAGAGTTGTTCGCCTGCTCATCAAAGTTGGTCGTCCTGATTGTGTTGGTCTTTAATTCGATTGGTATCACAACTTCTGTTCCGAAAGCCATTGCAAAAGGTGTTTCTCCGGTGCTTGACCTGGGAGAAACTCTGTATGCCCACAAGACTTCCGGAAGTTCTTCAGATCAACTGCTTTTGCTCTCCGCTAGCCGTATTTTTAATGTATGCTTGATTATCTTGTTCACCGCTTCGACTTGTCCATTTGACTGGGGATGATAGGGTGTAGAATAATATTTTTTGATCCCCCACTTTGCACAGAAGTCTCTCAACTCTTTCCCATCAAACTGCGGACCATTGTCTGTCACGATGGTTTGTGGAACTCCAAAACGACAGACAATGTTCTTCCAAATGAAGTTGATCATTTTTTTTGCGTAATCTTTACCATGGCCTCTGCTTCCGCCCATTTCGTATAATAGTCGACTGCCACGACGACAAATCGAATATTTTCTACTCCTGCTGGGAAGGGACCAATAATGTCCATCTCCCATCTTGCAAATGACCATGGACTGTAAACTGATAGAGCTGTTGAGCTGGGGTATGAATGTTTGGGGCAAAAATTTGGCATTGACGGCAAGTTTTTGCTTTCTTGATTGCGTTCTGTCGTAAAGTCGGCCAATAATAGCCTTGTCTGATGGTTTTGTATGCTAAGGCTTGCCCCCCAGTGTGATTTCCACATATTCCGGCATGTATTTCTTCGAGTATTGCTCGTCCTTGCCCCCTAGGCAAACATTTGAGAAGTGGGATTGATATTCCTCTTTTGTAAAGCTGCTCGCCTACCAGAGTGTATCTGGCGGCTTGCTTTGTTAGCTTGGCAGCTTCAAAAGAGTTGTTTGGTTTTTCCCCACTTTTCAAGTATTTGACTATACTTGTTCTCCTGTCTTCTTCTCCATTTGTCTGTTCGTTGAGTTGGTTGACATTATAACTTGTTGTTGATGGGTCGTTCATTTTTGTGATTATAATGTCAGCCAACTCTGCTAGCCCTTCGCTTGTTGCTAGCCGAGCCAACGCATCTGCTTGTGTGTTGCTTGTCCTTGGAATTTGTTCAATGAAGACTTGATCTAGCAAGGACATCAGGTGGGCTACAATTCACTGATATTCGATTATATGATCGTCTTTAGCCTTGTATTCTCCTCGGACTTGATTCACAATCAATTGTGAGTCGCCAAATATTTGCAGTCGTCTAACACCCACGACAAGGGATAAGTGAAGACCAGCAATGAGAGCTTCATATTCAGCTTCGTTGTTGGTTGCCATGAAACCAAATCTGATTGCCGATGTGAATACTTGTCTGTCAGGGCTTATCAGGACCACTCCTGCCCCCGAGGCTACATTAGTTGAAGATCCGTCAATGTAAAGATGCCAGGGGTGATCAAGTCCTCTCGTCGGATCTGGTGGGAAGGTTAGTTCGACTATAAAGTAGGCTAACGCTTGCCCTTTGATCGCTGTTCGAGGAGCATAGGTTACCCCGAATTGGCTAATCTCTAGTGACCACTTTAGTAGACAACCAGCTGTGTCGGGGCGATGGAGAATTTGTCTGAGTGGGAAAGTTGTCAGCACTTCAACTTGATGATAAAAAAAGTACGGTCGTAACTTCCTCACACTCATGACAAGTGTGTACGCCAGCTTTTCAGTTGGAGAGTATTTGATCTCCGCTTCGTGCAAAGCTTGGCTGACGTAGTAAATGGGTTGATGGAATTTGCCGTCCTCACATACCAGAACGGAGCTGATTGCCACTTCTGATGCTGCCAGGTACAAGTATAGCTTTTCTCCTGGGATGGGTTTTGATAGAATTTTAACATCTCCCAGGTAGTCCTTAAGTTGGTCGAACGCATTTTGACAGTTGTTAGTCCAAGTGAACTTTCCTTTCTTGATGGCTTCAAAGAATGGTCGGCATTTGTCCCCCGATCTGGATATGAACCGATTCAATGCTGCTAGGCATTCTGTGAGCCTTTGCACTTCTTTTACTGAACGTGGTGGTTGCATATCCACGATAGTTTTGACTTTGGTTGGATTGGCTTCAATCCCTCGTTGACTAACAAGATGGCCCAGGAATTTCCCGGAATGGACTCCAAAGCTGCTCTTCTTCGGGTTCAGCTTCATGTTATAATGTCGAAGAATATCGAACACCTGGGTCAAATGCTGAAGATGGTCTTCTTTTCGGGGGCTCTTGACTACGATATCGTCTACATAGACTTCTACCGTATCTCTGATTTGTTTATCGAACATCTTGTTTACCAACCTCTGGTATGTTACTCCGGCGTTGATGAGGCCGAATGGCATTCTCTTCCAACACAGTAAATTTTTATTCGTGTAAAATGCTGTGTTTTCTTGATCGTCTGGATGCATTGGGATTTGATGGTACCCGACAAAGGCATCCATGAATGTTAGCATTTCATGACCCACAGTGCTGTCCACCAATTGATCAATATGGGGGAGAGGAAAGTTATCTTTTGGGCATGCTGCATTAAGATCCGTAAAATCTATGCATAGCCTCCAGGTCCCGTTTAGTTTCCTCACAAGGACTGGGTTTGCTACCCACTGTGGACAGAGTGCTTGTCGGATTAGATCATTGTCTAACAACTTCTTCACCTCTTTATTCAAAGCCTGATACTTTTCTGGGCCATATTTTCTTCGTTTTTGATGGACAGACCTTTTTGCTTGATTGATGTTGAGCTTGTGACAAACATGTTTTGGATCTATTCCCACCATGTCTGCATGAGACCAAGCAAAAACATCTAGATTTTTGCTGAGGAACTCTTTCATTCGGGATATGTAGGGCTCAGGGAGCTCAGATCCTATGTATAATTCAAGATCCTAGTTTTCAGGATTAACTTTGAACGTCTCCAGTTCTTCAACTGGAGTTGCTCGTCATTTTTTTCCTTTCCAACGAGGATCAACTATTGGTCCCTCAGGGTTGAAATCATTTTCGATGCTCATGGGCTCTGCTCCCAGGCGGGGATCTAGATCATCTGTTGGTCCTGACTCATTGTTGTTAGTCAACACCTGGCCCTCCAAGTCATCTGGTGAGTATTGCTCATCACCACCCCTTTGTTGTTCGTCAGAGTGAATTTCTTCATGGGGGGTGATAAGTTGTTCGTCCAACACTTGCTCGTCAAGGCGTTGTTCGTCCGTATCCATGTGGTCCTCCTCTATGTCCATCATGTTCTCCAGTATTGATGGTTCATCAACAGGATAGCTGGTGGTGGCTTCCATCATGGATACTAGTGCATGCTTTGCCTGTAACTGCAAGAGGCATTCCCGAGCCATTCTTTGATCTCCCTTTATTGTGCCTGCTCCACTTGCTGTTGGGAATTTCAGACAATAATGGTAAGTTGAACATGCAGCTTTAAATTCATTTAGGAAAGGTCGACCAAGAAACCCGTTGTAGGTTGATTCCTGATCGACGACCAAGAAATCAACCATTCTTGTTATATTTTTCTCGGCTTCCTCGGCCGTTACAAGTTGAACGGACAACCTAATCTCCTCTAACGGGACTGTTACAGCATTTCCGAAACCTAAGATTCTATTATTTGAATCTCGTATATAGCCCGAGTAGTCTCCAAGTTGGTCGAGCGTCTTCTTGAAAAGAATATTGGTGTAGGCTCCGGTGTCCACCAACAATCTGTGTACTCTAGTCTCCATGATCTTAACACAGATCACGAGCGAATCGTTGTGGGGGGTCAATATTCCCTCCAAATCTTTTTCAGTAAAGGTTAACTCTGTTGTTTGCATGATAGATGGTTTAACCCCCATTCCTTGTATTTGGTCGATCGCTC
This sequence comes from Ballota nigra, assembly GCA_947034835.1. NCBI lineage: Eukaryota > Viridiplantae > Streptophyta > Magnoliopsida > Lamiales > Lamiaceae > Ballota > Ballota nigra. The sequence continues at coordinate 68,052,092 of OX344720.1, read as the reverse complement.
ACAATTCGGTTTTTCTTTTTCGGTTGGAGATTGGCAGTCGTCCATCAGAACATCCTCCCGCTGATCCCGCGGGTTCCATCATGTATAAATCCTCAAGTGGACGGGCAGCAACGGCCGGAACTGGTCGCCCGGGTTTATTATTCTTCTGAGGTTGATCATCCTCATCTTCAGAGTTGTTCTCCCGGGTTCTCTTTCCAGGTTGTCTTTTAACAAAATCAGAGAGTTTTCCCTCCTCGGAAAACCGTCAAAGTTGTTTGAGCAAATCTCTACATTCACTAGTAAAGTGCCCCACGCTTTGATGGTAGGCACAATACTTGTTAGGGTTGAGTTTACCGGTATCCTGACGGATTTTTCGCAGAGGGGAGAGCAACTCCTTCTCTTTCACATTTTCATATACAGTATCAACTGACACTGTTAACACCTGGTTCAATTTTTCCTTAAGCTCCATCCCTTCATTGAATGTGTTGGTCCCAAAAATATCCAGCGGAAAGCGTTTTTAAGTTTATTTTTAATGAAAACCCAATTTATAATTTAAGTACTGAAATTGAAATGCAGAAATCTAAATTGCAGAAAAGTAAATAACACCGGAATTTATAGTGGTTCGGATATAACGATCCTACGTCCACTCTCCCTTTCTCCAAAGGGGACTTTCTCTCTCTCCACCCAACGTACTCACGAACTACTGGAATTTGGAAGTACCAGCTCCTTCGTACAACAACTTACAACAACCTTTCAAGATGAACAAGTTAATTATAAGATCCAACTGAAACTCCTAAAGAGTGTATAAACATTAATGAACAAGGTGAGTGATTGGAAGAGTTCGTGTGTTCTTGTTGTGTGCTCTCGCGCGACTCTTGTTATATGAACTCATCACAACACTCATATTTATAGTTGTGAGAATTAACTAGCCGTTGGAGAGCTAGCAATTCAAACAACCATAATTGGAGGGATATAATCAATCAAAGATTGATTATATGATTGATTAGTTGACTTTCAATCAAGCAATCAATCAATCAGATCCTCCATCAGTTGATACTCCAGATTGCCTTCTTCTCCATCATGAATTTCCAAAATCTCCTTGTCTCCAGATTACATGCAGCCTCTAAGTGGGTGAACAAATCTGGTCAGGACTCGTCTGGTCTGGGGTCTCATCTGGTCAGGTAACATTTCTGCTCTGGTCCTCATCTGGGAGAGGTCTTCTGGTCAGGCTCCTCTGGTCAGACTCCTCTGGTGACTCCTCTGGTCAGAGCTCATCTGGTCCATACCTCATTTGGTCACCTCCTCTGATCAGACTCCTCTGGTCACCTCTCATCTGGTCACCTCCTCTGGTCACCTCCTCTGGTCACCTCATCTGGTCACCTCATCTGGTCACTTCTCATCTGGTCACCTCCTCTGGTCTGCACAGATTTCTTCCCCCTTAACCAAAGACCTATTCTAGACCAAGACTAATCTGTAGCTGACTAACAGGTTCAGCTAGTCCTATTACAAGTTCTTGTTTTAACATCTTCAAAACATCTAATCTATATCCTAACAATTTTCCCCTTTTTGATGATGTTAAAACTGGAAGAACTTTAAATAAAACAAGACAAGAAAATATTGAAATAACAAATAGAGATTCTAGCAGGCTGGGTCAACTGATCTTCCCCCTCAAAGTATGTTCAGCTGATATTGGGGCAAAACATCAGCTGGTCTTCTTGTGTATCTGCAGGCAATCAACTTTTTGGTACCCTACTGGGTCCAGGGGGGTTAGCACAACATTTAGGAAACCATAAGAATAGATCATCCCTTTTTGAATCAGGTGATCTTATCTTTCTTCCATATATATCCACAAAAACACACTCAACAAAAGAACCTTTGACATGGTTATTTCTTCTAGAGGCTCTTCTTCTCTTATGAGCTTGTCCAGTAGAAGAAGTAACTTGTCTTAATGCAACAGACTTGAAAATTTTTGATAAGGATAAGTCTTACTAGAACCATCAAAGGTTCCAGCTGGTCTGGCAGATGACTTGGGAGTCCTCTGCAAGTGAGTAGAATTCATATGGTTCTGCCTCTTTTGAGAAGATCCAGACTGTTTTCTACTCTGCTGGCCTGGCTGAGGTCTTTTATTCTGGGTATAGCCCTTCTTAAAATTCCTCCTCTGCCTTTTGGGTTTTTGAGTTTTAGGACTCATCTGCCCATTAGGCTGAGTTGCCTGGTCAGCTGGCCTTTTACCCTTATCAATAAAATTACTAGTCTGTTCTTCTTTCTGAACATGTGAGGATTCAGGTTTGGTATAACCAAGGCCTGTTTTATCATGCCCTCTTTGAGATGAGGCAGCTATATGTGACACATCATTGTTTGCTATAGTCAGCTGCTCCACTCTCAGCTTGAGCTTGTCCTCACTATCTTTTACAATTTTGTTTTGATGGAAGAGTTCATCGAACTTAGCTTTCAGCAGAGTACATTCATTATCTTTCTCAATGTTTTCAACAAGCAGCTTTTCTATCAGCTTAGTTTGTTCATCACATCTGGTTTTCAAGTCAGTGGACTCTTCTACCAGTGTTTGAACCTGTTCAGCTGGTAGATCAGTTGGGTTGCCAAAACATTGTGAAAGTTTCTGCTTTCAACTTTGTGTTCTCTTCTTCCAATTTTTGACAAAGTTGATAGAAGATTGGAGATCTAATAGCATCTTCTGCATATCAGACTCCTCTGATTGTCCAGAACAAGAAGAAGATGAAAAAGAAGAGGGAGTTTGATTACATACCTCGTCTGTTACCAGACATATCTCTTCGTCTGGTCCAAAATTGGATGATGAACCAGAAGTGGATACCTCTTCTTCCTCATCTGCTAAGCTTCTCTTGGAGTACCTCCTGGTGTCTCTTCTACTGTATCTCTTTGAGCCCATTTCTGCAACAATTGTTAGCACAACAAATATTTGGGTTTTCAAAAAAATGGATCTGCCCTGGTGACCACCGAGATGATTTCAAAACAGTGGTCTGTAGGACACACTGCTCTGATACCACTTGTTGGTCCCAAAAATATCCAGCGGAAAGCGTTTTTAAGTTTATTTTTAATGAAAACCCAATTTATAATTTAAGTACTGAAATTGAAATGCAGAAATCTAAATTGCAGAAAAGTAAATAACACCGGAATTTATAGTGGTTCGGATATAACGATCCTACGTCCACTCTCCCTTTCTCCAAAGGGGACTTTCTCTCTCTCCACCCAACGTACTCACGAACTACTGGAATTTGGAAGTACCAGCTCCTTCGTACAACAACTTACAACAACCTTTCAAGATGAACAAGTTAATTATAAGATCCAACTGAAACTCCTAAAGAGTGTATAAACATTAATGAACAAGGTGAGTGATTGGAAGAGTTCGTGTGTTCTTGTTGTGTGCTCTCGCGCGACTCTTGTTATATGAACTCATCACAACACTCATATTTATAGTTGTGAGAATTAACTAGCCGTTGGAGAGCTAGCAATTCAAACAACCATAATTGGAGGGATATAATCAATCAAAGATTGATTATATGATTGATTAGTTGACTTTCAATCAAGCAATCAATCAATCAGATCCTCCATCAGTTGATACTCCAGATTGCCTTCTTCTCCATCATGAATTTCCAAAATCTCCTTGTCTCCAGATTACATGCAGCCTCTAAGTGGGTGAACAAATCTGGTCAGGACTCGTCTTGTCTGGGGTCTCATCTGGTCAGGTAACATTTCTGCTCTGGTCCTCATCTGGGAGAGGTCTTCTGGTCAGGCTCCTCTGGTCAGACTCCTCTGGCAGACTCCTCTGGCAGACTCCTCTGGTGACTCCTCTGGTCAGAGCTCATCTGGTCCATACCTCATTTGGTCACCTCCTCTGATCAGACTCCTCTGGTCACCTCTCATCTGGTCACCTCCTCTGGTCACCTCCTCTGGTCACCTCCTCTGGTCACCTCCTCTGGTTACCTCCTCTGGTCACCTCATCTGGTCACCTCATCTGGTCACTTCTCATCTGGTCACCTCCTCTGGTCTGCACAGATTTCTTCCCCCTTAACCAAAGACCTATTCTAGACCAAGACTAATCTGTAGCTGACTAACAGGTTCAGCTAGTCCTATTACAAGTTCTTGTTTTAACATCTTCAAAACATCTAATCTATATCCTAACAGAATGCTTTCATGTTCTTCGGGACTCGGTAGCCCGTTCAGCCAGGTTTCTTGTTGTTCTCCTTGAGATCAGCTTTGTTTTCTCCCAAGTTTGCTTGCAAGGCCTCATGCATGGAAACGAATATGCCGGCTTGATTCCTAAATTCGGCATAGCTCCTCGGGAACTTTAGATGTACCTCTTTCCATAACTTCGACCCTTTCTTCAACCCGGCCATAACAACGATGATTTTTGTATCTTCACTGGCAGGCTCCCCTTCCAACAGCACTTTATCGAACCTTTCCATAAACGCCCGATCTGACTCGTCGTCATTTTGCTTTAGGTCCGACAATTGGTATTTTTGGGATAAGTATGATCCTGTCGTTGAGAAATGGGAGAGGAACTCTCGACTTAGTTGGATGAATGAGTGGATGGATGCTGGTGGCACTGCAGAAAACCATTTGTGCACCCGGTACCCCAAAGTCAATGAGAAGTTTCGGCATTGGGTGGCATCACTGGCTCCCACCGAGACTATATAATCTGAATACTTCGTTAAATGGACTCGGGGATCAGCAATGCCATCATACTGTATACTTGTCGGGAATTGGATCTTTTTCTGAATTGGGGCTTTAAGAATGATAGATGATAATGGAGAGGATGGCAAGCTGGTCGTCCCCATTCCTCTTTGTTGGTCCGAATGCCCCCGCATGCTCTCCACAGCCTTTCTCAGGCTTGCCAGCTCATCCAAAGATGCCCCCTGGCTTGGAGGTTGTTCGGCGAGCAAAGGCATAAGCCTTTCTGCTCGTCGCAGTCCCTCACTCGGAGCGGGCATGTCCTGGAGCTGTTTTCTAGGGTTGCTCGCCGCATTTGGCCCTAGGCGCCTGAAGACAGACTGGGAGAGTCTTTCATGGATTGATGGGCGAGGTTGTTTAAAAGTTGCTCGCCCATGTTCTGCTCCCTGGCGAGCAACTTTTTCTTGATTTTGAGGTTGGCCAAGTCTATCCTGGGCACTGGAACGGGTTGTTCCCTGGCTGGACATAGTTACTCGCCCATGTATTGACTCAGCCTGGCCCTCTCTTGGTTCGGCCACCTTGGCTTTGCCCTTATATCGCCTGACTTGGGCACTGTCCACCTCACGTTGCTCGTCCCTAACAGACCTGGCTCTAACAACTTCCATGGGTCTAGCTTTAGGCCTTGCTTACGATGGTCTATCTTGTTCTTGCTGTCTCTGAATAGTTTGGAGAGCAGCAATGGTCTTAGCCAGTTCGTTAGGGTTGCTCGCCAGGGCCTCCAGCTCTGGTGGAAGATTATATGTTACAGTCATATGTTGGGATCTATTTGCGTGTCTAGGTTCACGATCTTGATGGCCAACTGACGAAGCTCGAGTGGGAGATGCTCTCCTTGACAAACGTGAACCTTGTGTTTCCTTGGACTGAGTCATTTTAGATTAAATTATCTTCAAATTTTATATTGAAGAACACTAAGAACACTTTTGCTTGAATCTTCAAGGATTTCTTCAAATCTTCAAGTTTTCAAACTTGAAGTTCTTGACTAATCACACTTAACCGAAGGTTCGAACCCTCCTTCTAGCGCCAATTTGTTGGTGATCAAATTTAATCGAAATGATTAGTGACTGTTTTAGTTCGGTTTAAGACCACCAATCAATAATGTGTGATTGATTATCATCGTAAATGATAAATCGAAGATTCGAATTGTGGAATTGTAAATACGCGAATCGAAAGCGTATTAGTTTCGTATATGTGTATGTTTAGGTGTGTTTGTGTGTGTATTAGGAGTATTTGTAAATTTGAACTTTGCCTTTTAATGGAATCAGGGTTTAGCCTTAGGTTCTGTTCATTTTAAAAAATGAACAACCTTTAAGTGGCTTTGGTCCTCAAAGATGGACTTGTACCTTGAGCTTTGGACTTTTCTTTCAACGAACAACTATATTTACATTGTGAAAAATTTACAATTGTCAAAACACTGCTCGTCACTAACATATACAATCTGGCGAACAACTTTAAACACTAACTAAAAATGCTCGCTTATAGTATTTTTGCCGAGCAACTTTGCCTAAAATTAACAAAGAAACATCACTAGACTATACAATGTGCCGAACAACTTTTCATTCTATACCTAGTAAAAATTTCAAAAAATTAGGCAAGTTTTTGGTTTACCTTACTTGGTTCACCTGCCCCCCAAGACATTTGTTCGCCCAATTAAGAACTTATTCGACTTATTGGTAGTACTTCTTTAGATGTACAGCATTCCAGGAGTATTGGGCCGGTTTGCCTTCCATATCTTCGATATCGTATACACTATTAAGGAACTTGTCCGTTATACGATAAGGGCCCTCCCAAGTTGGTCCCAATACACCTGGAGGTTGGGCGAGCAACTTTCTTAGAACCAAATCTCCAACTCTAAATTCCCTGATTTTAACATGGGAATTATAGTAGCGTTCTGCTCGCTGCTTATAGGTAGCATTTTTTAGCTCGGCACTTAATCTTTTTTCTTCGAGCAAATCCATTTCAGTAGCTAAAGCAGAGTTGTTCACCTGCTCATCAAAGTTGGTCATTCTGATTGTGTTGGTCTTTAATTCGATTGGTACCACAACTTCTGTTCCGAAAGCCATTGCAAAAGGTGTTTCTCCGGTGCTTGACCTGGGAGAAACTCTGTATGCCCACAAGACTTCCGGAAGTTCTTCAGACCAACTGCTTTTGCTCTCCGCTAGCCGTATTTTTAATGTATGCTTGATTATCTTGTTCACGGCTTCGACTTATCCATTTGACTGGGGATGATATGGTGTAGAACAATATTTTTTGATCCCCCACTTTGCACAGAAGTCTCTCAACTCTCTCCCATCAAACTGCGGACCATTGTCTGTCACGATGGTTTGTGGAACCCCAAAACGACAAACAATGTTCTTCCAAATGAAGTTGATCATTTTTTGTTGCGTAATATTTACCATGGCCTCTGCTTCCGCCAATTTCGTATAATAGTCGACTGCCACGATGGCAAATCGAACATAGGCGGCACCCAATATTTATCGGACAGTAAATTATGTTTGGGTAGATGACACCCAATATTTGCTCCTTTGTGATTGAGCATGTAAAGTAAATCCTCTCTCTCCCTTGTTAATGAAAATTCAAATCGTATGTCGTACCATGTCCATTTAAAACATAGTGAAAATGCTTGGTATTACTAAGAGAGAACTTACTGAGCTTACTCTCGATGGTAATAACTACGTGACATGGTCCATAGTTATTGAGATTCATCTAGCCTCATCCTAATTAAGCAAAATCATTGTTCATGGTCCCAAATCCACTGATGCCCAGAAGGCAAAAATGTTGATTTATCTCAGATACCACCTAAATCAGGACTTGAAATATGAGTACCTTACTGAGATGGACCCTAAAATTTTATGGACATCCCGGAAGGATTGTTTCTATCAACAAAATGATATTATTCCTCGAGCACAATACGATTGGCTGAATCTCTATTTTCAAGATTTAAATCTATAATGAAGTGCAATTGTACCTTGCATTGTATTGTATCTCAGTTAAAATTATGCCAGCAGCAAATTACTGAGGCCGAGTTGATACAGAGAATCTTATCAACATTCCATGCTAGTAACCTTGTACTCCAACAGCAGTATACCTCTCACTCAGAGCTGATTTATGCACTTTTAGTGGCAGAAAAACATATGCAACTCCTGATGAGAAATCACAATACTAGACTGGTTGACCCACAAGCAGTGCCTGAAGCACATGTTGTGGCTCAAGGGAGCCTGAGTGGGCGTAAGCATGGAAGGGAAGAAATCCGCAAATCCAAGCACTTGATTGAGTTTTATCGAAAGATACAAAAGGACAACAAAGACATGACCTCTCAGGGTGAATCTCACCATGTCAGTCTGCCTAAAGCAGATTTTAACATAGATAATGATGATGTTTTGAGCTTAGAGCTCGAAGATTTTGGAGACAAAAAGTGATTTACATAAATGGACATTATTAGTATCCTGACTTGGGCTTTGCAATTCGTCTTGCTTCATTTGAGATAAATATAACTCCATCTTTGCCCAGAAGGCAGATGCATTGATTAAATTCCTCGATACCATCTCAATAAGATATCAACTGTTTATGGAAAATCCCTGAAGGATTATATTCATCAATCATTTATAAAGATCCCTGAAGGATTATATTTATCGTCGTTTATAAAAATTCCTAAAGGATTATATTCATCAATCGTTTATAAAAATCCCTAAAGGATTATATTCATTGTCGTTTATAAAAATCCCTGAAGGATTCTGTTCATCGAAGTTTATAAAAATACCTGAAGGATTATATTCATCGATATAATTTGAATAAAATCTGTTGATAGACGAGCAACGGGATTATGCTAATTAAAAGTAAAATAAATGGTTAAAGGGTTATTAGAAGTATAAAAAGATCAAAGGGGGTGAGCAGTTGGGACTTGTTATTAACCAACTAGACAAGACGAGCAGTTGGGTAGAGGGTCAAAACACACAGGACGAGCAGCTGGTTAGACGAGCATCTGGTCACGAATGAATAAAGCTAAGCGAGTAGAACTAACAAGAAGATTCAAGAATAAATCTAAAGAGCGAGCAGGCGAGCAACAGGGCACCTCGGAGGATCATCATAAATCCCACTGATTAGGCATTCATTAGGAATACACAAGTATCTTAACACTTGTCATTGTGTAACATGTAATAGCTTAGAACTAAAACAAGTGTCTAAACACTTGTCAATATATAAATTAGGATGACTAAAGAGGTGACACCTCATGCTTGCTTGTACCCTATAAGTACTGACTTGAATCGAAAATACCAGCTTTCTACTAGTAGCTTCTCCGCAAGAGTACGAGTTCACTATAGTATGGGCAAGTATAGGGACCAAGTATTATCGAACCCAAGGGAAAGTGTGTATGCGAATAGATCCCTGAAGATCTACGCGTCGTAGTTAATATGAGTGAAATGTTTTTGGTTTTTGAAAAGAGAAAATAATCTAAACTAAATTACTCTACGAATGCAAAAGGAAAATTAAACTAAGTATCTAAGGTTTGTATGCAAGTATGTGATGGTGATGCTCAGGATAGGAATCCCTACGTATACTAACGGAGCAGGTACATAATCAAAATAACCGTGACGCGCAAGAAATAACCTAAGTAAAAGAATGCAAGATGAAAGCTCAAGATTTTAAACCCTAATACTTTATCCTAACAATCGACTTCACTAATCCACTAAAAAGTTAATATATTGTGCTTAATTAATGAGACCCTAATTTAACTAAGGTGATGCGGTCGTCCTCCTTCGCTAAACTGGTAGATGAATTAACCCTTTCTAAACCCTCTCGTTAAGTCTACTCGTTGTTAAAGAGTGATAAGGTCGTCCTCTCTCTAACACTTTTCGAGCGAAATTCAAAGGCAAAGTTAAGACTAATTTTAAGAATTCATTAATTAAGAGAATTAAAACTAAACGTCACGAACTACCTTAATTACGTACCCACATCCTACTTCTACAAGTTCATCCTACCCCAAGCATACAAGGGTTTAACCGGACATGGTTATAACGATAACAAAAGTAATTGACGAAGTAACGAACATAAACATGATGAATTGAAGTGAAAAAATAAAAAGCATGAACTAGGGTTTTGAAAGAAAATAATTCTAAGAACTGAAATTAGATTAATAAAACGAAGTCTAAAGTGTTTAATGTAATCAAACTAATAAAAAGAAACTAAGAAACGAAAATAAACTAAGAATTCGTACTAAAACCTCGATTAAACGTAAAGTAAAGCTTGCCCGTCTCTTCTCCTCTTTCTCTATCTAAAAACTAAGTCTAAAAGTGATGTGGTAAGTGATAATCCTTCAAAACGTGTTCGGGAGGTATATATAAGCGTCGGGCTGAAACGGGAACTCGTGGGCCGGAAAAACGAATCTTGAAAGTTTGCTCTCGGAGGCGCTCGAGCTGTCCCGCTCGAGCGGACGCGCTTGAGCTTGATGGTCGAATGGGGCAGGCGGTCGAGCAGAGGCGCTCGAGTAGTTGTGCTCGAGCAGCAAAAAGTTTCTGAAAGTTCGGGGCGCTCGAGTGCATTGGTCGAGCGGATCATGAGGTCGAGTGGAAGCGCTCGAGTGCTCTCGCTCGAGCACTTTTCAGCAGCAGTACACTTGTTCGTAAAATCTTCATATCTCCTCAACCGGAAGTCCGTTTTGGCCGATTCAAAGTCCTACGAACTCCTCTTTTCACCCTCTATCCATATATGAAAACCAAAGAGACAAATTAATGAGTTTATAAAAATGATACTCAATTGACTCCAAACACTCATAAAAATACTTAAAACATGGGCAAATCGGGCACCAAAACATAACAATTTCACGCCTAATCAAGTACCCCTTCATGAGAGGGGAAAAAGAGGTTCAATTATTAAAAAACAAGCCCAAACTCTTGAAATTTCGATTCTCAACCCTTACTTGTTTCAATTTAGTAATTAATCCTAGTTCAATTATCTTGTTTGATGATCTCCCAAGCCTAAACAACCACTAATCATCTACATTAAATTAAGATCATCAAAAATTGGTGCTAGAGGAAGGGGGGGTCCGAACCTCCAGTTGGTTGAAGATTTAAAAGAATCTTGCAAAAAGTCGCCGAAATCTGCAAATTATAGCCAGAATTCGGTAAGGAGCCACCGGAAATTGGGTATAAAGAGGTTTTTGGTTATTTGTGATAGGTTTGTTCAAAATTTGAGGACTTGAATGCATACATGTATGAATTAGGGTTTGTAAATGACCAAATTCACACAAGCAAGGCTAGTTATCCTCAAATAGACAACCACAAATACAAATCCTTCATCAAGAATACCCATATTTGACAAATGACGAGATCACAAGAACGACAATCCTCGAGTACACACCCGTCACACAGATTATGAACTAGGGTTTCATCAATGGGTGAACATGTACGAACGGTACATACAACATCCCGGAGAAACGTGCAAGTTACTGTCGACACTCTCCCTCCGGAGGTGGAGGCTCTCACTTGAAATCCAGAAGAATTGGCGAAAACAATTATCGTCTTACAATCGTTGCAAAGACGTCAAGAAGCTGTCGGGCCATCAAGAGCTCAGGAGGCGAGCAACCGAGCAGCCGAGCAGATGGTCAAGCAACATGAAGATATATGAGTGGATGAAGCAGATAGTGCCCAAGCCAGAAAGAAAAGAGGCAAGGCCCCAATGAGCGAATGATTAGGAAGCTGAGGTGAATCCATCCCTGGAGGAGGCGAGGAGTCGAGCAGGGAGACAACTAGGGATACAGGCCACACCCAGACAAGAGTAAGAACAGAGAATCGCGGAAGGGATAAGAGGGAAACTCTCTAGAAGAGCGAGGAGTGAGCACACCCTGCTGCTCGCCCCTCAGTCCACGACAGGGTAAGAAGGTCAGCCTTTGGCCGTTTGGGTCCCAACGGAGCTAGCAACATTGCTAGGTGAGCCACATATGAGAAATGTTCCGTTGGAGGGGGACTGCATCGTGGGAAAGTTGTGGGACTTAATCACGATGAACAGCCTTCCAATGGAAGAACGTCTCTAGACGAATGGCAAGCCTTGAAGAAAGCAGTGGAAGAGACGCAGAAACAATTGGAGACCCAAAAGGACGTTGGATCGACGGTGTTTCCATCATCACCATTTGTCACGGCCCAGTTTTCATGAAATGGACATCCTAAAAAGTAGTTATATTAACTAACTTGGGCGCAACTAAATTTGAAATTTAAATGCATAACATTAAAGAAAAATAACTATAATTTAAAAACACTCTAACGGTAACCAGCAACGGCTTTCAAATTTGAATAAAATACTTTTAAAGTAAAAAGTGATAACGCCCATAGTTCGGAGGACTGAAGAAAGTAAAGAGTAAGTCTAAGTACTTAAAAATAGTAGAAACTTAGTCAACTTTAAACTTGAGTAGTTTAATTTAAGTTTAGATAATATCTAAAATTTCGTCTCCCATCACCACTCCTCGCCCTCCAACTCCTCAACCTGAAAGGGGGAAAAATATTGGGGGTGAGCATGCAAGCATACTCAGTGGAGTCACGTTATTCAGAGTTAATGTTAGAAATAAATAATTAAGTAATCACTTGTAAATCACTTTCACATTTACACATATACATTGCCATAATACTTTGCCATTGAACATTGCCATAGAACATTGCCATAGAACTTTGCCATAGAACATTGGAGCACGGTGGGTTAAACCCGAAGACCCGTCGGTCCCGGACCACAAATATGGCGCCTGGCTTTTAGACTTTGCCGAGCACGGCGAGATTCACCCAAAGACCCGTCGGTCCCCAGACCACGAATAGGGCCCCTGGCTATTAGTAACTTTGCCATCATAAACATTTGCATAACAATGGGAAAATAATTCACATAGTAAATAACTTAACAATTTATTTAAAACATATACACCGAATAACACATGCAAAAGAGCTCTACTAACCACTGTAGAGAATAAAGCAATAAAACCCCACCTAAAAAAGAAAGCGAGATGTGATATGTAGAAGCCTCGTACGAACTAGCCCTTGTAATTACCGTCGCCTAAAATAGATAATTAAATCTATTTAAATGATAATATAAATATATTCTCAAAATAAAATTATAAACATATAAATTCCCGATTATCTTCTGTCAAAATCCAGAAATTAAATAAATTAATTTCCAGATTAATCTACTAAATCCATGAAGTATCCTATTGACCATATATCTCATCGGTTCTTCATCAAATAAACTAAGCCATTAGGAATTACTTTTTAATAATAGAACCAAAGAGGTTGTACAGAACCTGAGATAATGAGTCCCAGTTAAACCCCTTAAATTATCTACTAATATATCTTGAAAAAAAAAAACCTATGAGGAATATATTTGCTTCGGTATTGCCCACCAACTATTCATCATATATAAATTGTTAATCATGCACTTAAACATCTTCAAACCTAATAATAATAATAATCTCACTTAATAACATCATATCCACTGTCTGGGAATAAAAAAAATTACTTATTACTTGACCTAAATAAAATTATATTTCTACCGAAGAGCATAAAAATTAATGCTAAAACTTTGTTCTAGTTAAAACCTTGGAATTAACAAAAAAAATACTCATATTCTGACGAACTAAAAAGAAATCAATATTGCATCCCTTCTGCTAAGTTTTTCCTCTATATACATATACTACTAGTTCTACACTTTACATTATAAAAAGAATAAACTTGGTTCTTTAAAGAGATATAGGCACAATAGAAATAACTATATATACCAGAGAGAAGGATACCTTGGCCAAAGGCAATAAGAAGAAAGAATTGGCAAAGAGACAGTGACCTCACGGCAAGTCGGCAACAAGAGAGGAAAATAATATTGGGTAAAAGACAGCAGAAGAACAATCGTGGAACAAGTATTAAAATTTGAGTTGTGAAATTCTAGGTTAAAGTCTGGTTTGAATATATCTCATGGGCTAAAAGCACGTATGAAAACTCAGACTGCGGGCATTTATGCCCCAAAAGAAACTGCTGAAATAATGAATTTAGAGAGTTGTTACGGTTTCTTTTAAAATTTGGAAAGTCAGCCGCAATTTTTTTTTCTTTTTCCTAACCTCCTATTTGTTTTGTAACGGTTGTTTACACCATTATCTCCCATAATCTTGAATTCTCCCATACAAAAGAAGATACAGTTCCCGGCTATCAGATTGTATGAAGGGACGACAGACCCAAAAGTCCACCTAACAAAATATTCAGATTTCATGATATCCATGGGGGCTACAGATGCGACTCAATGCCGTAATTTCCCACTTACACTTGGGGACGGACCTCATCGATGGTTCTCGGCACTAATCTCGGGATCCATCAACTCTTTTGCACAGCTAAGCAAGGAATTCCTGTCTCATTTCTCTACTGTCGGGTCTTATTTGACACAAAGACACCAGTTGGCAGATCTAAAGCAAGGAGACGACGAGTCTGACAGAAATTTTTTCGAAAGATTTGATAAAGTTTTATTGGAAGGAGAAATGGTAAACGAGGATACAAAAATTATAGCCGTGATGGCGAGACTCAAGAAAGGAACCGACCTATGGAAGGAAATGCATCTGGCCTTCCCCAAGACCTATGCAGAATTCAGACATAAGGCTGGCATATACATCTCAATGTAAGAGACTCTTCAAAAGGAATTGAGAGATAAAGCTGACCAGAAAAAATTGGGGAAAAAATCAAGAGGAGAATACAAAGCTCCCAAAAACATGAAAGCCTTTAATGAAAGAGCAGATTTGAAAGAAAAGTTGAACAAAGTCCTAGCTACGTCGGTAGAGGCTGTGTACAATAATGTGAAAGACAAAGACATGTTATCAGAGCCTAGAAAAATCTGACAAGAGCGAGAAAAGTTAAACCCAAACAAATTCTGCGCGTATCATCAAAATATAGGCCACTTCACAAGTGAATGTCGGGACCTTCTGAAGCAGTTATGGAGGTTTTACGAAGAGGGAAAACTGTCAGAGTTCGTAAAAAGGCAACTGGGAAAGAGACCAAGAGCAGCAGCATCCTCCAACTCGGAAGATGATGAGAGTGATGAGCAGCCGAGCAGAAGGGATAAGAAAGGAAAGAAGAAAATGATATCTCCAGCTGAACTGGTATGAGAAATTTTGATGCTCGAACCTACTGGACCGATAGGAGGTTGTTCAGATGGAAGGCCCAGATGTCCAAAAGAAAGAGGAAGGTAGAGTTAAGGGCCGTAGCTCAAGTTAAAGAGGTGGGAGTGAACCCAGCGACTAAGAAGACGGGAGACTTAATATTCTCAGAAAAGGACTTGGACGGGATACTCACTCCTCACAATGATTCGCTGATCATCTGTGCCAACATCATGGGAACCCGAGTACATCGCCTACTTGTCGATACCGGTTCCTATAAAATATTTTGTTTAAAAGTACACTAGATCAGTTAGGAGATTATGCTGAATATGTAAAAGACTGTAATCACAAGATAGTGGGATTTGGAGAAGTTGTAACCATTCCCTTAGTTGTAGTTACGTTATTGGTTGAACTTGTATCGACTGAGAACCCTGATAGGAGATTGACTAGAATGGTAGAATTATTGGTTGTAGACCAACAATCTGCCTATAATGGGTTTCTCGGTCGCCCTTTTATGAATGAATTCAAAGCAGCCATTTCAACGTACTACTATTGTCTTAAATTTCCAACTTCGAAAGGGACAGGTACAGTGAAAGGCGACTAGAGGAGAGCTCGAGCGTGCCTCCTGCAACTACAACCTGTTGGAGTTATACGTGAAAGTATGCTTTTACTTTTTATAACTCGTGTATCAAACACTCTTTTTATAAGAATAATTCTTTTATCACATTTGCTTTAGTTATGATTGAATGTTGAATTTCTATTGCAAACCGTTCAATATATAGTGCATGTTACATTGTAGTTAATGTGGTGATACCCGATCACGGAAGACAACATTAACAGTTTACTTGTAACTAAACGTACATTTTCACGACCTAGGTGGAATTGAACAATCCGCCGTGAAAGGTCGATGTGTAAGGCTCAGATTGGTCTGTCTTGACTAAGAGATTGCACTAGCACATTTAGTATGTGTTGAAGAGGACCTACAGCGAGGATAAATTCTTCTGTTCTGAAAGGTGAAGAATTAGACCTCAGTGGTTGTTGATTTCTTAATCTCCATCACTTAAATAGGACCGTGTGTGCTTAATGGTTACTGCTTTGATTCATGTTGGGTGAGAATCATTGTGACTTCGAACTTTGTGTCTTGGGCAGTAATATTAATCATACGACGGTTGCTAAGATTTAATACGGAGAAACGCGTGCGAGTACGGCTCGTGTGATTAGTCCCCTTGGTGGGCTCAGAAGTTTTATTGTACCAAATCTTGCAAGTGAAGAATTAGTTTCTTCGGTACGAATAATAATGTTGAGCTGTCTTTACTCCAAGGTGAAATATATTAATTAATTTAGAGCTATTCAGAAGCTTAATTAATTAATGGACTTGATAATCTTAAACGCGGAAAATAATAACCGGGAGCCCATATTATCCTAATATGGATTAAGATGGATAGTGCAATATTAATTTATTAGTGGTAATAATTAATATTAATGGGCTGAATTATATTGGGGCTCAATATTGAAATTCAGAAGTCCATTAGGAGGTCCAATCTTAATTCTCCTTAAAGGCCCCTCAAGTAGCCCATTAAGTAGCCCAATAATGATAAAGTGATTAAAATAAAAAGAAAATATATTGCTGATTTTTTCATGTTAATTTCGAAAATTGCATGATAAGAAGAAAAAAAAGATTTTGTTGATTTTCTTGGAAAGAGATTATGGAAGATATGTATTCTAGGAATACAAGAATATCTCATATATTCAAGAAGATCCAAATCTTGGATTTCATCCTTGAAATTTTCAAAAATTACACCTATTAAGGAGGGTGAGATTTTTGTGGAATATTTTATTTTGGAGAAAAGAATATATGAGATATATTCAAGATTTCTTAGAGGCTAAGAACAGATTTTCTCCAAGCCCATATTCATGTAAAATTTCGGCCCCTACCCTCTATAAATAGGGGATGATTATTTCATCCCCAAGTACGTAATTCCATGTGTTGGAAAAATCAAGAGCATAGATATTTTTCTTTTTCCTTAGTTTATTAAATTACTTGAAAGCATCTCCCACCGGTGATCAATTGAGGTGAAAGGGAAATACTTGAGAAGGTTTTTGGGTCGATAAAGTGAGATTGTAATTGTCCCGTTTATCTTGTTGATGACCTTTTCTTACTAAGAAGATTAGTGGCTGTTTTTCATCTAATGAAGGTCACCAAACAAGAATCAAGATCATAGAATTTGGCTAAGTAAAGCTTGAGAAATAAATTTGCAAGAGTTAGGCTATTTTCTTGAATTGTCTCCCCCCAACTTTCGCGACATTCCCGATGCTCCTGTTCGTCGAGCAGCCGAGATGGTCCCGAGAGCTTGGACCAAATCGGCGAATACCCTTGTCACGGGTCAGACTGTGAGCGACAATGTTTGCCTGATGGCGTATAATGCTAGCCATCAAGTGGTCCAGGCTCAAGTGTTGCTCGATCAAGTTCTGGATCTCGAGCGAACAAACCGCGATTTGGGCCGTCGCGTGGAGAGGATGGACGAGGAAAGAGCCTCTGCCATCAAAGAATGCAAGGCCGAGCATGCTAAGATGCTGGCTTTGATGGAGAGGAAGATGGAGGCCTCGTTAACTGGCGAGAAGAACGCCTTGGAGAAGGCTGAGAAAATGCTGCTGGAGGTGAAGTCCTCAGACTTGAGAGCTGAGAGAGCTGAGAAGGAGCGAGCAGACTTATCTGCTCGTCTGCTCGCTGCTGAGGAGCATGTCAAGAGGCTGGAGGAAGAGCGCCAGAATCTGATCGAATACGAAGTCCATGAGCAGGAAGTGATGGACAAGACCAACTTTGGGTACATCTGTGCCTTTGCGGAATGTTTACGGTCTGTCCACTTCGCCCACGATCACAATCAAGATATTCGTGATGCGGTGAAGGCGGACTTTGTTGAATACGTGAAAAATTATCCTCCTCCTCCTGGCTCAACTTTGTTCGTCTCCGATTTGGCCGACCTCGGCTTTCCTCTGGAAGTCTTTGGCGAGGAAGTCGATATTGCCGCTCCCACTTATGGCGGTCAGTCTGACCCTCCTCCAGCGACGACCAACGCGGTAGCCGCTGATGAGGTTTTCGAAGGGTTGCCTTCGCTTCCCCTGACCCCTATAGACGGGGCTGGTACAAGTGCCCAGGGCGAGCAGCCGAGCGCGCCGGCGACCAGAACTGAAGATGCTCCTCCTCCTCTTCCTTGAAGACTTTAGTCTTTTCTTACAATAGGATATGCAACATTTCTGTATTTCTCATTCCTATTGTAAAACTTTTTGATCTAATGATATAAAGATTTTTTGTTCGTCTACAAGCTTATGCTTCTTCATTTGTCTTTACTTAACTGCTCGCCTCTTTGTTTGTCTTACTTAGTTGCTCGCCTATTGTTTTTTGCTCATGACAGTTAAGTGTTCCTTTTTCTTAAGGTAAACACTTAAATTTTAAAATGGTCATTTGGTTCTTATAGAACTTGACCTTTAGTTGTTTGGGCCATTTTGGTCGCTCGTGGACTTGGCCTTGCATTAATGTGGGCTATTGGTCCGTTATGGACTTAGCCTTATTTTTGCTTTGAATAAGCTTTTCTGTTCGTCTTATAACAGACTTGTATTTTGCTAATTTTTGGGCGAGCAACTAAGTAATTTGGACTCAAGGCTTAAAAACTAAAATTCAACAAGACAAAAGATAAAAACAATTCTGCTCGACCAGTAAGATAAATGCAAATCTGCTCGCTTATAAACTTGCGCAAAAATTTCAAAAATTACAAAAGATCTATTTACAAACTTTCTAAGACTTACAGGACTTCATTGGTAGTACTTCTTGAGTAAAGTTGTATTCCAGGAGTATTGGGACGACTTGCCTTCCATGTCCTCAAGGTCGTATGTGCCGTTGTGCCACTTATTCGTCACCTTGTATGGGCCCTCCCAAGTCGGGCCAAATACTCCTGGTGGTATTAAAACTTTTCGGAGTACCAAGTCCCCAATTTCGAATTCTCTTGCTTTTACTTGAGAATTGTAGTACTTTGCTGCTCTTCTTTTGTAAATTGCATTTTTCAATTCTGCTGTTATTCTTTTTTCTTCAAGCAAGTCCAACTCTGCTGCCATTGCAGAGTTGTTTGTTTCTTCGTCAAACGCAGCTGTTCGTTTTGTCGGGACTTTTAACTCAATCAGAATTACTGCTTCTGTCCCGAATGCCATTGTGAACGGTGTTTCACCTGTACTTGTTCTGTGGGATACTCGGTATGCCCACAACACCTCTGGTAGCTCTTCTGACCATTTTCCTTGCTTGTCAACCAAACGAATCTTCAGTATATGCTTGATTATTTTATTCACTGCTTCCACTTGACCGTTTGATTGGGGGTGGTATGGTGTCGAGAAATGTTTCTTTATTCCCCATTTTTCGCAAAAATCTCTGATCTCTTTTCCCTCAAACTGCCTTCCGTTGTCCGTCACTATCGCCTGAGGGACCCCGAAACGACAAACAATGTTTTTCCATATAAAGTTGATCATTTTCTCCTGTGTGATCCGCCCGAGTGCTTCTGCTTCCGCCCATTTCGTGTAGTAGTCAACAGCCACCACCGCGTATCGAACATTTCCTTGTCCTGGGGGAAAAGGCCCGATAAGGTCAATTCCCCATTTCGCGAACGGCCATGGACTATTGACTGAAATCAATTCATGTGGGGGTTTGTGAATGTTTGGGGCGAACAATTGACATCTATGACAAGTTCGGGCAATCTTGATCGCATCCTGGAGGAGAGTTGGCCAGTAATATCCTTGCCTTATTGTTTTATGTGCCAAAGCCCGTCCTCCGGCATGATTTCCGCATACACCTTCATGGATCTCTTTCAGTACTGCTTGTCCTTGCCCCCTAGCCAAACATTTCAGAAGTGGGAGCGAGATTCCTCTCTTGTACAACTGTCCGTCCATCATGGTGTATCTTGCCGCTCTTTTAACCAACTTGTTAGCTTTGAATGGGTTGTCCGGTTTTTTATCGTTTTGCAAATATTCAACGATCGGCATCCTCCAGTCGTCTTCTTCGAAATCTTCGTCGATCTGATAGATCTTGTAATCTTCGATTGATGGTTTGGACATTCTTGTTAGCGTCACTTCCGACAATTCTGCTGGTCCGGTGCTGGTTGCTAGCCTGGCTAATGCATCTGCTTGAGCATTATTGTCTCTTGGTATTTGTTCGATGTATATTTGTTCGAACAAAGAGGCCAAGTGAGCAACAATCTTTTGATACAAAGCCATGTCTTCATCTCTTGCTTCATATTCTCCTCGGACCTGGTTGACGATCAATTGCGAATCTCCAAAGATTTGCAACCTTCGTACTCCAACTGCTAATGCTAGGCGTAACCCAACGATCACAGCCTCGTACTCTGCTTCGTTGTTCGTTGCCATGAACTCGAATCGAACAGCTGAAGTAAAAACTTGCCTGTCCGGGCTTATCAAGACTATACCTGCCCCCGATGCTGCATTTGTTGATGATCCGTCAACATACATGTGCCAGGGATGGCTATGCCCTCTCGTTGGATCTTGGGGGAAAGTCAGTTCGACTATAAAGTCTGCTAAAGCTTGCCCCTTGATCGCTGTTCGAGGAACATACGAAATCCCGAACTGACTGATTTCCAAGGACCACTTTAGGAGATGACCAGCCGCATCAGGTCTGTGCAGTATTTGCTTGAGTGGGAACGTTGTCAACACTTCCACCTGGTGGTCGAAAAAATATGGACGAAGTTTCCTGACACTCATTACCAGCGCATATGCTAGCTTTTCTGTTGGTGAATATCTGAGCTCTGCTTCGTGCAAGGCATGACTTACATAGTAGATGGGCAGGTGGAACTTTCCTTCTGCACGAACGAGCACTGAACTGATTGCTACCTCTGAGGCCGCCAAATACAAGTATAACTTTTCCCCTGGGATTGGCTTGGCAAGAATTTTTGTATCACTGAGGTAATCTTTCAGCTGCTCGAACGCTTGTTGACAGGCGTCTGTCCATTGAAACTTTCCTTTCTTGATGGCCTCGAAGAATGGCCTGCACTTATCTCCGGATCTCGAGACGAACCTGTTCAAGGCTGCTAGACATCCAGTTAGTCGTTGGACTTCTTTTACCGATCTAGGTGGTTGCATTTCCATGATTGCTTTCACTTTCACTGGATTTGCTTCAATTCCTCGTTGACTAACCAGATGTCCCAAGAATTTCCCAGAATGGACTCCGAAACTGCTTTTCTTGGGGTTCAACTTCATATTGTAGGTCCGAAGTATCTCAAATGTTTGAGCCAGGTGCTGCAAGTGATCTTCCTTTTTTGAGCTCTTGACAACAATGTCGTCCACATATACTTCCATCGTCTTCCCGATGTGATCATCAAACATCTTGTTGACCAGCCTCTGATATGTAGCTCCAGCATTGATTAGCCCAAATGGCATTCTCTTCCAGCATAGCAAGTTCTTGTTGGTATAGAACGCAGTGTGTTCTTGATCATCGGGATGCATCGCGATTTGATGATATCCTGCGAATGCATCCATGAACGTTAGCAGCTCATGTCCGGCGGTGCTATCAACTAGCTGGTCAATGTGAGGCAATGGGAAGTTGTCTTTCGGGCAGGCGGCGTTAAGATCTGTGAAATCGATGCAGAGTCTCCATGCTCCAGTTGCTTTCCTGACCAAAACTGGATTTGCCACCCATTGCGGGCATAACGCTTGTTTGATTAAGTCGTTATCCAGCAGCTTTTTGACTTCCACGTCAAGCGCCTCGTATTTGTCGGGTCCAAATTTTCTCCTTTTCTGATGGACTGGCCTCTTCCCCGGGTCGATGTTGAGTCTGTGACAGGCATGTTCGGGGCTGATGCCCACCATGTCTGCATGCGACCATGCGAACACATCGAGGTTTGCTTTAAGAAACTCAATCATGTTGGTCCTGTACGGCTCTGGTAGCTCGGACCCTATGAAGAGTTCTAAGCCCTCTTAGTTCGGGTCGACTTTTACAGTTTCCAACTCTTCGACTGGGGTAGCCCTCCGTTTCTGGCCTTTCCATCTGGGGTCAATAATGGGCCCTTCTGTCTTTGGCTCATCTTCGGTCTCCATCGGTTCTGCCCCCAGTCGTGGCTCGATGTCCTCTGCATCGACGTTCATTGCCCTTGCTTGTTCTTCCTCGTTGCTAGTAGTAGCAGCTTCTGTACCTCCTGTTTGGGCGAGCTGCTCGTCTTCGCGTTCCTGCTCGTCCTCGTCCAACTGTGCGCCTTCGCACATCTGTTCGCTCATGCGCATCTGTTCGTCTATGCATAGTTGTTCGTCGCTGCGTGACTGCTCGTCGACTTCCATTATTTCAGTATCAACGGAAGTCATGGCCTCGCTATCATCTCCGTCCTTGTCTGAGCACTTGTCTGCCATGTTGACTTGGTGATCCTGCAACTGTATTTGCAACAGACACGCGCGAGCTTTCTTCTGGTCTCCTTTGACTGTACCTGCACCCTTCTTTGTTGGAAATTTTAGACAATAATAGTACGTTGAAACAGCTGCTTTAAATTCATGCAAGAAAGGACGGCCGAGGAACCCGTTATAAGTGGACTGTTGGTCTACAACCAAGAAGTCTACCATTCTATTCATTTTCCTCTCTGGGTCCTCGACTGATACAAGCTCAACTGCCAACGTAACTATTCCTAGCGGGGTGGTTACAGCATTTCCAAAACCCACAATCTTGTGATTACAATCTTTGATGTACTCAGCACAATCTCCTAGCTGGTCCACCGTGCTCTTGAACAGGATATTCGTGTAGGAACCAGTGTCGACAAGTAGACGATGCACCTTTGTCCCCATGATATTGGCGCAAATGACCAATGAGTCGTTGTGGGGAGTAAGTATCCCGTCTAAGTCTTTCTCTGAGAAAGTCAGGTCCCCTGTTCGTTTGGTCGATGGATTTACACCCACTTCCATTACTTGATTTACTGCTCTCAACTCTGCCTTCCTCTTTCTTTTCGACATAGGTGGTCTCCCATCAGAACAACCACCTACTGGCCCAGTGGGTTCCAGCATTAGGATTTCCGGGATATGCCTTGCTGGGGCTGCTGGGACCTTCCTTCCCCTCTTACCAACTTTGCTTGGTTGGTCATCACTATCTTCGTCATCCGAACTGGATTGTACTGGCGCCCTTGGTCTTTTACCTGGTTCCCTCTTCACGAATTCGGACAGCTTCCCTTCCTCATAGAACCTCCACAACTGCTTCAATAGATCTCGGCACTCGCTCGTGAAGTGGCCGATGTTCTGATGATAAGCACAGTATTTGTTCGGGTTCAGCTTTCCTCTCTCTTGCCTTATCTTCCGCGGCTCTGACAACATTTCCCTGTCCTTAACGTTGTTGTACACAGCATCCACGGACATAGTAAGGACTTGACTCAATTTTTCTTTCAACTCAGCTCCATCATTGAATGACTTCATGTTCTTCGGAGCTTTGTAATCACTTCCTCCTGACTTCTTGTTAGACTTTTTCGGACCAGTCTTGTCTCCCATCTCTCGGTGTAAGGCCTCCTGCATTGAAACGTGAATTCCCGCTTTGTGTCTGAACTCTGTGTATGTTTTCGGGCAAGTCAGATGCATTTCCTTCCACAGATCAGTTCCTTTCTTTAAACCAGCCATCACTGCCACAATCTTCGTGTCTTCACTCACCATCTCGCCCTCCAGTAATACTTTATCAAATCTTTCCAGAAATTGCTTGTCAGACTCCTCGTCTCCCTGCCTAATATCTGCTAGACGGTGTCTGTGGGTCAAGTAAGACCCGGCAGTTGAGAAGTGGGACAGAAACTCTTTGCTTAGTTGGGCAAAGGAATTGATGGAGCCAGGCGCCAATGATGAAAACCATATGTGCGGGCCATCTCCTAGGGTGAGTGGAAAATTTCGGCATTGTGTGGCGTCGGTTGCCCCCATCGAAATCATAAAATCCGAATATTTTGTCGCATGAATGCGGGGGTCCGACGTTCCCTCATATAAATTGATGGCTGGGAACTGTATCTTCTTCTGGATCGGTGCACTGAGGATAGACGGAGATAATGGTGAAGATGGGAGAACGGTTGATCCGACACCTCTCTGGGATTCCAACTGTTTCTGCAATTCTTCGATTGCCTTTCTCATTTCCTGCAATTCATCTGGGGGAGTTCTCCCGATGGAAGGCTGTTCATCGTGATTGGGTTCAGTGACCTCTTCACGATGCAGTCCCTTGCCAACGGGACGTTTCTCCTGAGTTGTCTTCCTAGCAGCGTTGCTAGCTCCATTTGGCCCTAGTCGGCCAAAAGCTGACCTCCGGATTCGGTCCTGCACTGATGGGCGAGCAGGATGGTGTGATCGCTCCTCATGCCTTCGTGATGGTTCCCTCCTATTTATATTCCTTGCTCCTAATCTCTCCAATGCACTGGTTCGAGACGTACTTTTGCTTGACTCATCTGCTCGACTTGGTGATGATTCTCCTCTGCTTCCTAGACGTTCGCTCAGTGGAGCTTTTCCTTTATTTCTGCGAACTTCCTCGCTGTCGGCCTCGTCCCGACGTGCATCTTCTCTCATTTTACTCCTTTGTTCGCCAGTACGCTCCTGCTCGCCTGTTCGTCTGGTCGTCACAGGTGCTCTTGACGGTCCTGCTATATGTCGATTTTGCAAGGATTGAAGAACAGCAATGGTTTTTGCTAGCTCTTCGGGATTTTGAGCAAGAGCTTCAACTTCTGGTGGAATCGTGTCAATAGTGACTTGTATATTCCTCTGCGAAGTTGCTCTCACTGTCCGTGCATGTCCTTCGGTGGAAGAAACCCTAGTTCTTGGTCTACGACTTGGAGATATGCTCGAATGTCATTCTTCTTGCGATCTAACCATCTTGGCTATCGAAATGTGGGTAAATAAGCAAATGGATGAAGTAATCTTGTACTTACAGGCACCTTTTCCAAGGATTACTAGCCTTGTGTGTGATTGTAAAGGTTTGAAAACCCTAGTTCATGCACACATGCATTGAAATCCTTAAAGTGTTGTAAATCTTTGTCCTAAGACTATGCACTTTTGTTTTCCGGCAGCCTCACCCCGGATTCCGGCGAAATTATGCAGATTCCGGCGGTAGTCTTCAACCTTTCTTCGATTTTTCCTACAATCGAAGGTTCGTACCCTCCTTCTAGCGCCAATTGTTGATGACCTTTTCTTACTAAGAAGATTAGTGGCTGTTTTTCATCTAATGAAGGTCACCAAACAAGAATCAAGATCATAGAATTTGGCTAAGTAAAGCTTGAGAAATAAATTTGCAAGAGTTAGGCTATTTTCTTGAATTGTCTCCCCCCTTTTTCATGTACAAGAAGGGAGTATTTATAGACATACAAAGTGGCCATGTGTCACCATCTTGATGGCTTAGCCATTGGATCTTTGCCAAGTGTTAGGACACTTGTACAACATCTACACTATTACTCATTGGATGGGTGCCAAGTGTTAGGACACTTGGACCATATCTAAGCTAGTGACTCTTGGGATTCCCCATGTTGTACTTGATCTTTGGCACTTCTGAGATGCTCTCGATGGTGACCGGCTGCTCGCTTGTACGTCTCCGTTAGATGTCATGGTCCTTTGCGTTCTGAGCTGTTCGCTCCTCGCTTGGGATCATTTTACGATTCTGCTCGCTCGATTACGTCCTTGTTCGCCCATATTGGCTGGCTTGAACCGCTGGCACAGCTGTTCTTTGCAAGGCTGCTCGCCACAATTCTGATTGCCGCATTAGTGCTTTTCTACAAAGCTGTTCGCCTTACGAATCTGCTAGCTCCGCTACGAAGCTGTTCGCTCCACGAGGCTGCTAGCTCATTTGATTTGCTATCCTGTTATCAAGTTTAATGATAATCTTTCGTTGATTAAATGCGAAGTTGTTCGCCCATCAACAATTGAGAAGACGAAATTAAGAGTAGAAAAAAGAAATGCAAGATGAATTACCTTCTAAAACTAAGATCTATTTGACACAAGAGAAGATTCAAGCACAAGAATCACGAAGACGGAAAAGCTTTGAAATGTTTGTTAATGGCGGAAACGTGAGAGACGGAAGAAGGAAGAGAGAAATGAAGGGGAAGTCACCTATTTATAAGGATGAGGCTGGGTCGAAAATGTAATTTTCGCAAAATTCTGTAGGCCCCTATGAGCAAATTGGGGGTCGCGCGTGACTGACGCGACACCTCGCATTCCGTGCCTCGGGAATCCAACCGTCGCGACACGAAAGGGCGTTCGCTGCTGTTCGCCTACGCGGATGCTCGCCCATGTAGCTTACTATACTCTCTTCCTGCTCGCCCATTATTCGAAGATGAAATTATAGCTTGGTCTCAGTTGATCACTCCACATTCAACATGAGACCAAGCTAGGGGGCAATTGTTGATGGGCGAACAACTTCGCATTTAATCAACGAAAGATTATCATTAAACTTGATAACAGGATAGCAAATCAAATGAGCTAGCAGCCTCGTGGAGCGAACAGCTTCGTAGCGGAGCTAGCAGATTCGTAAGGCGAACAGCTTTGTAGAAAAGCACTAATGCGGCAATCAGAATTGTGGCGAGCAGCCTTGCAAAGAACAGCTGTGCCAGCGGTTCAAGCCAGCCAATATGGGCGAACAAGGACGTAATCGAGCGAGCAGAATCGTAAAATGATCCCAAGCGAGGAGCGAACAGCTCAGAACGCAAAGGACCATGACATCTAACGGAGACGTACAAGCGAGCAGCCGGTCACCGTCGAGAGCATCTCAGAAGTGCCAAAGATCAAGTACAACATGGGGAATCCCAAGAGTCACTAGCTTAGATATGGTCCAAGTGTCCTAACACTTGGCACCCATCCAATGAGTAATAGTGTAGATGTTGTACAAGTGTCCTAACACTTGGCAAAGATCCAATGGCTAAGCCATCAAGATGGTGACACATGGCCACTTTGTATGTCTATAAATACTCCCTTCTTGTACATGAAAAAGGGGGGAGACAATTCAAGAAAATAGCCTAACTCTTGCAAATTTATTTCTCAAGCTTTACTTAGCCAAATTCTATGATCTTGATTCTTGTTTGGTGACCTTCATTAGATGAAAAACAGCCACTAATCTTCTTAGTAAGAAAAGGTCATCAACATATCTAAAGGCCAATTCTACAAGAGGTACGTTAATCACATATTTACTTGTTTATTCCGCCATAGTTAATATGTGAAATTAATTCAACATGCATGATGAAAATTAGTTGTTCGAATTATTATTTGAATTAATTAGGATTAATTCATGCTAGTAATAATTGTATTTAAATTCGTATTTAAATTTCATCCCGAATAGATTCCGGGTACCCCTATTTTCCCAACAACTGGTATCAGAGCTACGGTTTCGGGCTCTGATCTTTAAATTGGAATTTAAATTGTTAAACATTAAATTGAAATTGGATAGTAGAATTGCTAGATCTTTTTTGCAGGTATCCAATTGTCATGGTTTTAATGTTGTTAATTTCATGCGTGTGAATTAAATGTTTTTAATTCGATTCGTTCGAATTTGTTTTTCTCGTGAGAAAATCCACGAGTAGATTAGTTGTTTTTATTTTGATTCGATCATTGTAATAGACTAGTCTAGATCTAGTATTTATTTTTTTGAAAAATAAATTGTAGCTGGATCGTGACGAAGAATGAAGAATTAAAAACGGCGTACCCGGACGACGCATACAAGCGTGGCGCGTGTATGGACGTAAAATCATGCAAGGGGTGAAGAAAACGAGGACGAACGGCGAAAAACGGCGCACGGGGTGCACGGTGCACAACCCGGGCGCGACGGGAGGCCGGCGCCGCGCGCGCGCCTCGGGCGTGGCCTACGGCGCCTCGGGTGCACCTCGGGGCTGCGCCTCGGTGCGCCTCCTGCAGCGCTTCGGCGCTTTTTGGGCCGGGAGGCGCGCGGGCCCACTTCGTGGGCCGACGCACACCGTATCTCGGGCCGTGGAATTTTTCGGTTCGTGTTTTTTTTCCGTGTGACTTTGAACGTCGTCCCGAACCCCAAACGATGCTATTTTTGATGAAGTGTTGCTGTTCGAGTGGGAGCACGTCGAGACGAACGTCGGAAAGCAACAAGGACGATTTTTCGCATCAAGACGTGAAGAAATTAAACCGTGACAATTGGATTGAGTGCTCCAATGTGTTTAATTTTGTTTTGATGGATGTTTTATTTCGTGCACCTATTATTATTTGTTAATATGTGTTTGCATGAATTTAATTGTCCAAGAAAAACCTTACTTTCGAAAATTACTAAGTATGTTTAATTTAATCGCAATTTTATTCCGGATATTAAAATTGGATTAATTTGGCCTCCATAATTTATTTATTTGTGAAGTTCTTTTGGAATACATTTCCCCCTCGGATCGGCCAAAAGAACGGATTTCACATGAATAAATTCCGAAAGGATGATTGTGGATTATTACTAGTGGCGGTATTGACCCTCACCCCGAGTGGCTTGCTCAAAGCGAAATAATAATCATGTATTTAATTATGGTTATTACTTAGGCATAGGAAATTGATATTAACTTACTCCCCTCGGAGTCCCTGTCAATTTCTGTGTGGTCAAAGTGGGAGCCAACTATTAATTTTGAATTAAGGATTTGTAACTTTTAAGTTTGTAATCCGCTTGAATGTGTTTAAATGTATAGACCACCCCTCGTGGCGCATTTAAATTGTTTCGAGATGTTGGCTGATGCATGATTATATTGTTTTAAGGTTTCAATATAATTGATGTGATCGAATTATGTGATAATTTCATATTTTTCTAGATATTGATATGAATGTATGTTTTATTCTCATTTCATCATGTCGCAACCTTTTAATCCACTGTTTAATATACTTAAAGTTAATAAACTTTTTGGAGTGATTTATATCGATTGGAATTTTTTTAAATTTGTCCTTACTGCACGAAAACACAATTGGATTATTTATGTTAATATACCCGGCAAGCCTAATGATAAGTCAAGCAATGGGAAGAGGCAGTTTATGATTGGAAGCGTGATAATGAACACATGAGGTGCATCATCTTGACATCTCTGTCTGAGGATTTGAGGCGCGTTCATGGAAACATTGTATCCGTTGTTGAAATCATGGAACACCTTGAAGAGATGTCTTCACATCAAACCCACGACTAATCAGTTCACCAGACATGACTCGGTCAAGTTGGAAATGGTGGAGGGAACGCCCATGAGGGAACACGTTCTCAAGATAATGGCATACCTTAACAAGTTGGAAGTACTTGGTGCGGATTTTGATTGATTTCATATACCATTCTCTACCGAGAAGCTTTGAGCAGTTTCGTCTGAACTGTCAGATGAATGAACGGACAAATCGTTTGCCCGAGCTCTTGCAAGCTTTAGTTTCGATGGAGGTGAAAATGGAGCACCAGTCTAGTGTTATGGTGGCTAATGGTCCGTCTACCTCTTTTGGTCCCAAGGGAGGGAAAAAGAGGAAGAGAACCAAAGGCCGGATCCAAGCAAATCCAATTGTTGCGAAAGGCAAATACAAAGGCTAGCATCGAAGGGGAAGTGTTTTAGTTGCGGTGAGAGAGGACAATGGAGGTCTGCCTGTTCCAAGCCTAAGAGGCTAGGAAAGTTAGGTAATTCACACACCTTAGTCGTCGAAACTTGTGAAGTGGCGTATGCTGTCTATTCGTCGATAGTGGATACGAGAGCTACTGATCACATTTTTTTCATGGGTTCAAGCTAACCCGACGACTTAACGGAAGTGAGATCCCCATCACATCGGGCAATGCTACGAGAGTGGCAGCTGAAGCAGTGGGAGAAGTGCGCCTATCTTTTGAAGATAGAGTTATGGTCTTGAGAGACGTTCTTCATGTTCCTAGTTTAGAAAGAACTCAACCTTCAGTTTCTAAACTGTTTGAATAGATACTCAGTTTCTTTTAATAAGGATGTTATTATTTCTTGAAACGATGAGTTTATCTGTTCCGGAACTTCAATGGATGATCTTTATACCATTTTTTTGGGCACACCACTCACAAAATTGAATCTAATAACACATCGATTATTTCGAGCAATAAAAGAAAGCGTTCTTCGGAGATGAACGAAACACTTCTATGGCATCTTAGACTAGGTCATATTAATCTAAAGCGGATAAAGAGATTGGTGAAGAACGGATCCTTGGAATCATTCCAAGTCGAACTGTTTCCAACTTGTGAATCCTGTTTAGAGGGTAAAATGACCAAGAGGGCATTTGGAGCCAAGGGGAATAGAACCACGGAAGTGTTAGAACTCGTTCATACCGATATGTGTAGTTCAATGACGATCATAGCAAGAAGGGGTATGAGTAAATTGTCTTTTTCAATGATTACTCGAGATATGGATACATCTACCTTATGATGCATAGGGAAAGAAGTATCAAGTTTCTACGATTTGATCGTAGAGGCGAATACCTTAGCGATGAATTCTTGAACTAGCTATCAGACGAAGGGATTGTATCCCTGTTGACCGCACCGGGAACCCCTCAATAGAACGGTGTGGCGGAACGAAGGATCCAGACTCTTTTAGAAATAGTCAGATCCATGATGAGTTATTCAGATTTACCCAAGTCATTTTGGGGTAACACCTTGGAAACAACGACTTACATTCTAAACTTGGTGCCATCCAAATCGGTTCATAAAACCCCAATGGAATTGTGGACCGGGCGCAAGCCCAGTCTAAGACACTTGCGGATTGGGGTTGTCCGGCATACGTGCTAGACAAGGAAGCCGGTAAATTGGATCCACGTTCGGAATTAAGGTTGCTTATAGGATATCCCATGGGAACGAAAGGGTGTATGTTCTATAGTCTCAAGGATTAAAAGACTGTGATTAGTTCACACTTTAAACTCTTGGAGGAACACTATATGAACAAAAGAAAGCCCAGAAGTGAGATTACCTTAGACGAGTTAAAGAGGGCAAACTCCTATACCAAGTATACAAGATGATATACCACACGTCATACCTTCACAACCGGAACCCCGTCGTAGTGGGAGGATTGCAAGGCAACCCGAGAGATTCATGGGAATTGGAGAATCTTCGGATTTGATTCCCGGCGATGAATCAGACCCATGAACATACGATGAGGCAATCCAAGACAAAGACGCGGAGGCGTGGCAAACCGCAATGGAAACCGAGGTGGGTTCGATGGATTATAATCAAGTGTGGGAGTTGGTTGATCCACCTAGTGGGGTAGAGCCCATTGGATGCAAGTGGGTGTACAAGAGGAAGAGAGGACCAGACGGAAGGGTAGAGACCTTCAAAGCAAGGCTTGTGGCCTGTAGCTATGCTTAAGTCCATATGTATTCTCTTGTCGATCGCTGCGCACTTAGATTACGAGATCTGGCAAATGGATGTCAAGACAGCTTTCCTTAACGGAAGTCTTGACGGGATCTATATGCAACAACCCAAAGGTTTCATTGAAAAAGTCCAAGAGCACCTAGAATGCAAGTTTAAGAGATCCATTTATGGACTTAAGCAAGCATCGCGTACTTGGAACCAGTGTTTTGATCAAGTTATTAAGTCTTATGGGTTTGTGATCAAAACAAGTTCGAAAGTTGTGTGTATAAATGGTGTGACGGAACTGCGGTGGTATTCTTAGTATTATACGTAGACGATATTCTGCTCATTGGAAACAATGTAAAGGTATTGTCAGACGTAAGGGTATGGCTGTCAAATCAGTTTGATATGAAGGACTTAGGGAAAGCCCGTCACATCCTTGGGATCAAGTTCACTCGAGATCGCAAGAGGAGGATGTTGGGTTTATCGCAAGTTTCATACAAAGCCACTGTTTTGAAGCATTTCAGCGTGCAAGATTCCAAGAAAGGTTTTGTACCTTTTAGGCACGGAATCCATCTATCTAAAGAAATATGCCCTAAGACGCAAGTGGAGATAGATGACATGAAAGACGTTCCGTACGTTTCGGACGTAGGAAGTCTTATGTATGCAATGTTGTGTACGAGACCGGATATCTGCTTTGCCGTGGGCATGATGGCAAGATATCAAAGTAACCCCATGAAAGCACATTAGATTGCAATTAAATGCGTTCTTTAGTTTCTGAAAAGAACTTGGTATGGAATGCTGATTTAACAATCAGACAATCTAATTCCCATGGGATACACGGACTCAAATTTCCAATCAGACATAGATTCCAAAATAACTACCTCGGGTAGTGTGTTTTGCATGGGAGGAGCCATGACATGGAGAAGCGATTTGCAGAAAAACATCGCCGATTCGACCATGAAAGCCGAATAAGTAACTGCTTGAGAAGCAGCGAAAGAAGCGGTTTGGCTCAAGTACTTCTTAGTGGACTTGGACGTTGTTCCGAATTTGCCCGACAAGATAAACAGTCTTTTGTGACAATGTCGGAGCAGTTGCAAATTCAAGGGAACCGAGAGCCCACAAGGCCAGCAAACACATTGAAAGAAAACACCATCTTATACGAGAAATCGTTAAGAGAGGAGATAAAGAGGTGGCAAAGATAAATGTCGGGTGACAACCTAGTACATCCATTCACAAAGGGTCTGCCGCAGAGTACATTCGAGAGACATGTGGATGGAATGAGAGTCAAGACTATTGCCAATCTGCTTTAAGTATAAGTGGGAGGAATTATTAGGTTAGTGTAGGTTGACATGAGATGTCACGTAGAGCTACTACACTAAGACATGCGTGATGTATACTAAAAGCAGACTTTAAGTATAAGTGGGAGATTGTTGGAGTTATACGTGAAAGTATGCTTTTACTTTGTATAACTCGTGTATCAAACACTCGTTTTATGAGAATAATTCTTTTATCACATTTGCTTTAGTTATGATTGAATGTTGAATTTCTATTGCAAACCGTTCAATATATAGTGCATGTTACATTGTAGTTAATGTGGTGATACCCGATCACGGAAGACAACATTAACAGTTTACTTGTAACTAAACGTACATTTTCACGACCTAGGTGGAATTGAACAATCTGCCGTGAAAGGTCGATGTGTAAGGCTCAGATTGGTCTGTCTTGACTAAGAGATTGCACTAGCACATTTAGTATGTGTTGAAGAGGACCTACAGCGAGGATAAATTCTTCTGTTCTGAAAGGTGAAGAATTAGACCTCAGTGGTTGTTGATTTGTTAATCTCCGTCACTTAAATAGGACCGTGTGTGCTTAATGGTTACTGCTTTGATTCATGTTGGGTGAGAATCATTGTGACTTCGAACTTTGTGTCTTGGGCAGTAATATTAATCATACGACGGTTGCTAAGATTTAATACGGAGAAACGCGTGCGAGTACGGCTCGTGTGATTAGTCCCCTTGGTGGGCTCAGAAGTTTTATTGTACCAAATCTTGCAAGTGAAGAATTAGTTTCTTCGGTACGAATAATAATGTTGAGCTGTCTTTACTCCAAGGTGAAATATATTAATTAATTTAGAGCTATTCAGAAGCTTAATTAATTAATGGACTTGATAATCTTAAACGCGGGAAATAATAACCGAGAGCCCATATTATCGTAATATGGATTAAGATGGATAGTGCAATATTAATTTATTAGTGGTAATAATTAATATTAATGGGCTGAATTATATTGGAGCTCAATATTGAAATTCAGAAGTCCATTAGGAGGTCCAATCTTAATTCTCCTTAAAGGCCCCTCAAGTAGCCCATTAAGTAGCCCAATAATGATAAGGTGATTAAAATAAAAAGAAAATATATTGCTGATTTTTTCATGTTAATTTCGAAAATTGCATGATAAGAAGAAAAAAAAGACTTTGTTGATTTTCTTGGAAAGATATTATGGAAGATATGTATTCTAGGAATACAAGAATATCTCATATATTCAAGAAGATCCAAATCTTGGATTTCATCCTTGAAATTTTCGAAAATTACACCTATTGAGGAGGGTGAGATTTTTGTGGAATATTTTATTTTGGAGAAAATAATATATGGGATATATTCAAGATTTCTTAGAGGCTAAGAAAAGATTTTCTCCAAGCCCATATTCATGTAAAATTTCGGCCTCTACCCTCTATAAATAGGGGATGATAATTTCATCCCCAAGTACGTAATTCCATGTGTTGGAAAAATCAAGAGCATAGATATTTTTCTTTTTCCTTAGTTTATTAAATTACTTGAAAGCATCTCCCACCGGTGATCAATTGAGGTGAAAGGGAAATACTTGAGAAGGTTTTTGGGTCAATAAAGTGAGATCGTAATTGTCCCGTTTATCCAAAGGTCAATTCTACAAGAGGTACGTTAATCACATATTTACTTGTTTATTCCGCCATAGTTAATATGTGAAATTAATTCAACATGCATGATGAAAATTAGTTGTTGGAATTATTATTTGAATTAATTAGGATTAATTCATGCTAGTAATAATTGTATTTAAATTCGTATTTAAATTTCATCCCGAATAGATTCCGGGCACCCCTATTTTCCCAACACAACCAAAAGATAACAAAGTGTCCATCATGGATGAACAACCGAGCAGCAGGGTTGAAGATGAACCTTCCATCTTAGACGAAATCATGGAGTCCATGGACACGGAGATGATGGAAGTAAATGAGCAGCAAGGTGAAGGCGAGCAGGAGGTCCAAAACGAGCAGCGACGAGAGGAGGCTGTACCTGTTCCAAAAGAAGTTGAATATATCGAGCCATGGCTAGGAGCAGAGCCGATGATGATTGAAGATGAGCTTAACCTAGAAGGGTCCATAATCGAGCCTCTTTGGAAAAGCCAAAAGAGAAGAGAAACACCGGTTGAAGAATTTGAGGCAATAAGAGTTGACCCGAACCAAGAAGATTTGGAACTTTTTATTGGATCTGAGCTCCCTAAGCCATACAGATCCAAAATGAAAGAATTCCTCAAGTCTAATCTCGATGTGTTCGCATGGTCATACACCGATATGGTAGGCATTAGCCCTGAGCATGCTTGTCATAAGCTAAATATTGATCCAACTAGGAAACCAGTAAAGTAAAAGAGAAGAAAATTAGGACCCAACAAGTATGAGGCATTGGATGTGGAAGTGAAGAAACTATTAGACAATGATCTTATCAAACAAGCTTTATGTCCTAAATGGGTGGCGAATCTGGTGCTACTCCGGAAACCAAATGGAACATGGGGGTTGTGTATCGACTACCGACTTGAATGTTGCCTGCCCAAAGGATAATTTCCCACTTCCACACATTGACCAGCTGGTAGACAACACGGCCGGGCACAAGCTCCTCACATTCATGGATGCGTTTGCAGGCTACCACCAAATCCCAATGCACCCGGACGACCAATAGAACACATCATTTTACACCAACAAAAACTTGTTATGTTGGAAGAGGATGTCGTTCGGATTGATTAACGTGGGAGCCACGTACCAAAGACTTGTCAATGAACACATTGTCAAGACAATGGAAGTATACATGGATGACATAGTCGTCAAAAGTCCAAAGAAGAAAGATCACCTATAGCACTTATCACAAGTATTTGAAATACTCCGGGCTTACAACATGAAGCTAAAAAAAAAAAACAGCTTTGGAGTTCATTCAGGAAAGTTTCTTGGACCCTGGTCAGTCAGTGAGGCATTGAAGCAAACCCATCGAAGGTGAAGGCAATCATGGACATGCAGCCACCAAGATAAGTCAAGGAAGTCCAACGACTCACTGGATGTTTAACAGCCTTGAATAGATTAATTTCAAGATCCGGCGACAGATGCCGACCTTTCTTTGATGCTATCAAGAAGGGGTAATTTCAGTGGACAGACAATTGTCAACAAACTTTCGAGCAACTGAAAGAATACCTTGGTGATACCAAGATACTATCAAAGCCTGTTTCGGTAAAAAAGTTATATCTGTACCTGGCTGCCTCAGAAGTGGCGATCAACTCGGTATTAGTTCGTGCAGAAGGAAAATTTCACTTACCAATCTACTATGTAAGTCAGGCCTTACACGAAGCAGAAATCAAATATTCACCGATGGAAAAATTAGCCTACGCACTGGTAATGAGTGTAAGAAAGCTACGACCATACTTCTTTGACCATCAGGTAGAAGTATTGACAATATTTCCATTGAGATAAATTTTACAAAGGCCTGACACTGCTGGTCGCCTCCTCAAATGGTCCCTCAAGATAAGCCTGTTCGGGATATCTTATGCACCTCGAACAGCGATCAAAGGACAAGCATTAGCTGACTTCATAGTCGAACTAACCTTTCCCCAGGATCCAACGAGAGGTCATAACCATCCATGACACATGTACGTTGACAGATTATCAACTAATACAGCATTAGGAGTTGGGATAGTGCTGATCAGCCCTGATAGACAAGTATTCACCTCAGCTGTCAGATTTGAGTTCATGGCAACGAACAATGAACCTGAGTATGAAATAGCGACTGCC
This sequence comes from Ballota nigra, assembly GCA_947034835.1. Lineage (NCBI taxonomy): Eukaryota > Viridiplantae > Streptophyta > Magnoliopsida > Lamiales > Lamiaceae > Ballota > Ballota nigra. Next base: position 68,015,936 of record OX344720.1, on the reverse strand, counting down.
GGACTTCGGTTAGCATTAGCTGTGGGGGTACAAAGATTACAAATATACGGAGACTCACAGTTGATAGTCAACCAAGTCCGAGGAGAATACGAGGCAAAAGATGAAAACATGGCTCTGTATCAAAAAATTGTAACTCATCTAGCCTCCTTATTCGAACAAATTTACATTGAACAAGTGCCAAGAGACAATAATGCCCAAGCAGATGCACTTGCTTGCCTGGCTACCAGCACGGGACCAACAGAAATTTCAGAGGTTACAATAACCAAAATACTTCACCCATCAACTAACGATTACAAAATCAATCAAGTTGAGGAGGAATCCGGGGAAGATGACTGGCGAACTTTAATATTCAAGTACCTCAAGGATGGTGAAGTACCCGAAGACCCACAAGAGGCAGCTAAGACGACCAGGCGAGCAGCAAGGTTCACTATCATGGATGGGCAACTGTTCAAGAGAGGATTTTCACTTCCCCTACTAAAATATTTGGCAAGGGGGCAAGGCCAGGAAGTCTTAAAAGAAATTCACGAAGGTGTGTGTGGAAATCATGCAGGAAGGCGAGCATTTGCATACAAAACAGTAAGACAAGGATATTACTGGCTAACTCTGTTGCAAGATGCAATAAAAGTTGCAAAAACATGTCATAGGTGCCAGCTGTTCGCCCCCAGCATTCATAGGCCACCAACTGAACTAATATCAGTAAATAGTCCATGGCCATTCGCAAAGTCAGGCCTTACATGAAGCAGAAATCAAATATTCACCGATGGAAAAGTTAGCCTACATGCTAGTAATGAGTGTAAGAAAGCTACGTCCATACTTCTTTGACCATCAGATAGAAGTGCTAACGATATTCCCATTGAGGCAAATTTTGCAAAAGCCTGACACTGCTGGTTGCCTCCTCAATTGGTCCCTCGAAATAAGCCAGTTTGTAATATCTTATGCACCTTGAACAACGATCAAAGGACAAGCGTTAGCCGACTTCATAGTCGAACTAACCTTTCCTCAGGATCCGACGAGAGGTCATAACCATCCATGGCACATGTAAGTTGATGGTTTGTCAACGAATACAACATCAGGAGCAGGGATAGTACTAATCAGCCCTGATAGGCAAGTATTCACCTCAGCTGTCAGGTTTGAGTTCATGGCGACAAACAACGAAGCTGAGTATGAAGCACTGATAGCCGGACTTCGGTTAGCATTGGCTATGGGGGTATGAAGATTGCAAATATATGGAGACTCCCAGTTGATAGTCAACCAAGTCCGAGGGAAATACGAGGCAAAAGATGAGAACATGGCTCTGTATCAAAAGATTGTAGCTCATCTAGCCTCCTTATTCGAACAAATATACATTGAAAAAGTGCCAAGAGACAATAATGCCCAAGCAGATGCACTTGCTCGCCTGGCTACTAGCACAAGACCAGTGGAGCTTTCAGAGGTTAAAATAACCAAAATACTTCACCCATCAACTAATGATTACAAAATCAATCAAGTTGAGGAAGAATTCGAGAAAGATGATTGGCGAACACCAATATTCAAATATCTTAAAGATGTTGAAGTATCCGAAGACCCACAAGAAGCAGCTAAGATGGCCAGGCGAGCAGCAAGGTTCACTGTCATGGATGAGCAACTTTTCAAGAGATGATTTTCACTTCCCTTACTAAAATGTCTGGCAAGGGGCAAGGCCAAGAAGTCTTAAAAGAGATACACGAAGACGTATGCGGAAATCATGCAGGAGGGCGAGCATTAGCATACAAAACAGTGAGACAAGGATACTACTGGCCAACTCTGCTACAAGATGCGATAAAAGTTGTAAAAACATGTCATAGGTGCCAGCTGTTCGCCCCCAGCATTCACAGGCCACCAACTGAGTTAATATCAGTAAATAGTCTATGGCCATTCGCAAAGTAGGGGATAGACATCATAGGACCTTTCCCAATCGGAAAGGGGAATGTAAAATTTGCGGTAGTGGCCATGGACTATTACATAAAATGGGCCAAAGCAGAGGCACTCGTGACGATCACGCAAGAAAAGATGATTAACTTTATTTGGAAAAACATCGTGTGCCGATTTGGAGTCCCACAAGCAATCTTAACAGATAACGGGAAGCAGTTTGAAGGCAAGAAGATAAGGGACTTTTGTAAAAAATTGGGGATCAAGAAACATTTTTCAACTCCATACCATCCCCAATCCAACGGTCAAGTCGTGGCAGTCAACAAAATAATAAAACACATTTTGAAAATCCGATTAGTTGATAAGAAAGGCAAATGGTCAGAAGAATTGCCAGAAGTATTCTGGGACTACAGGGTATCATATAGGACGAGCACCGGGGAAACACCATTTACTATAGCATTTGGCACCGAAGCAGTCATACCAATAGAGCTCAAGGTGCTAACAGAACGAACACTAGGGTTCGACGAGCAGTCGAACAATGCGGCTTTGGCTGCGGAGATGGATTTGATCGATGAAAAAAGGATTTCAGCAGAAATGAAAAATGCGATATACAAGAAAAGAATCGCAAAATATTACAATTCACAAGTAAAAAAATAAGAGAATTCGAAGTCGGAGATCTGGTGCTTCGAAAAGTATTAGCACCACCACCAGGAGTATTTGGACCGACTTGGGAGGGCCCATTCAGGATAACCCACAAGTGGTATAATGACACATACGACCTCGAGGATATGGAAGGCAACTCGGCCCAATACTCCTGGAACGCGGCCTTATTGAAGAAGTATTATCAATAGTCAAGAATCGATGTAAATTTTGCATATCACTATTGTACATTATAAATTTAGATGTAAATCTTAATTTTTTATAATTTTTTAGTTTAGAACGCTAGTAAGATTGTCAAATTCAAGCAACATAAATGATTATTTGATGTAGTATATGTCATGTGTTAAGATTAGCTCATAAAGGCATCAAGGCCCACCTGTTCGCCCAAAGTGAAAAACTGCTCGTCAGAAGCAAAATGTGCTAAAAAGCATAAGCTCAACATGAGGCGAGCAGCAGGATCATATTACAAGGAATAAGAGAGGCTAAGTTCAATAAGGACCACAAAAAGTTCAACCAAGGAAGGTCAAGTTCCTCAAGAACCAAAAAGACCAATATAAAGTTGTACATATAGAGTTGCAAACAAAAATTACTTTACTCTTGAAAAACAAAAGAGAAGTACTTAAGCAAAAAATATGAAACATAATACAAAGGGGCGAACAGTAAAGCGAATATAAAGAAAATATTCACAAAAAACTATGGAAAAAACAAGTTCATCTCATTAAAATGTGAAAAGATAATACAACTAAAAGGAAAAAGTACAGGATAAGGACCTATTACAAAGCTAGGATCAAAAAGGGAAAAATAAAGGTCTTCATCCTTGAGGAGCTGGAAGAGCAGAAGGGGTTTCATTTGGAGGAGCGACATCGGTGGTGGCCGACTCAGGGACCTGCTGCTCGCCAGCTACAACAGAAGTGCCTGCCTCATCCAAAGGGGCTGGGAAGAGGGGGATTAAAGCATCAAAGATCGAGGCGTCCTTATTCACCTCCTCAATCCTTAACTTCAGAGCAATCACCCGGACATCATCCTTGAAGACATCCAAGTTCACACCCATATCCCCTAGGTCAGCAACGGAGATATCAAAGCCGGAGGCAGGAGGGTTCTCTATAACATAGTCTGTGAAGTCCTTCGTGACCGAAGTCATAATATCAATACCGTTGTCGAGCGCATACTTTACAGACCTGACACAATCAGCATATGCGCAGATATAACTGAAGTTGGTGTTATCGGTCACATCCTGCACATAGTTGGTGTAAGAGACGGCCCGTTTCTTCTCCACCTCCAGATGAGTAACGTGAACCTTCAAGGAATTGACCCTTTCCACCAGGCCGACACGCTCAGTCTCCAGGACTTGAAGACGATCAATGGCAACCCCCAAATCTAACCTCAATTTCTCAGAGGTATTCAGAGAAACCTTTTCCCGGTCCTCAATAACCTTCAGACTCCTTTCCCAGCTGAGTTTAGCCTTCTCGTACTCGCCCTTCAACCAAGCCAGCTCCCCGTCATTCTTCTTCAAAATGGCAGCCTTCTCTGCCTCAAACTGGTCAATCTTCTGCCCCAAGCCTCGGCTAGTCCTCTCCAACTCAATGGACTGATCAAGGACCTTCTGAGCAACAATCGCCTTATGACTAGCATTGTAGCTCAGCAAGCTGGCATTGTCACTCAGACTCTGGCCCTGAACGATCTCCTTACACAACTTGGTCCACGAGCGAGGAATGAGCTCAGTTGCTCGCCTAACATGCGAGTCAGGAATATCTTGGTAAGGGGGGGGGGGGGGGCAGTTTTGACGCAGCTCAATTGGTGGAGTACCTTTGCTCGCCTAGGGTACTCCTCAGGTTTATACCTACATCAAGAAAAAATAAAGTTAATAAAGGGTAAAAACAGCAACGGCGCCAAGACTTACCGAGCAGTAGAGAACAAAACTTACTCATTCAGCTTGACATGATCATAACCCAGGTATGAGTTATCTGGAGAAGACCCTCTCCTCTTGCTCGCCACAACGGCGCCAACCACCTGCTGCTCGCTCACTTCCTCTATAGACGAGGAGCACAACACGTCCCTTTTGCTCGCCTGGGATTGCCCTCTAGCCCTTTTCGAGCGATCGTCTTCTTTGCGAGCGGGGGCAACCTCCTTGGTTAGTCTCTTCTTGCCCCGGTTATCTTTTTGTGCCATAGGGGGCGAGGAGCGAGGAGGCGGGCGAGGAGTAGGACCCTTTGCCTGGGGAGGTTCTGATAGAACGCGCCGGTGAAGGCGGTCAGTCCCCAAAATCGTTGTTGGGATACCAAACGTGTATAAACAATTAAAGACCTAAACATGCATCTACAGATAAGTTTAGATTCGTTACCCTTGAAGACCGAGGCATTGATTCCACTAGAGATCTTCTAGTCTGTCTCCCAACCTCGTTCGTACACCGGGTGGACGGCGAACTAGCAAACGTGGAGAAAAGTGTCTCCCAATGTCGTCTCCTAAAAACCCTACTCACGAATTTCGGCTGCTGCATGTTTTATCTTAGAGTGCTAGGGTTTCAAAGATGAAATTGAAGCCTTTATATAGACTCCTTAGGTTTTATGGGCCAGACTAGGGATCTGTTAGAAGGTATAGGGTTTGGGCTTCTCACGGACCCAAATACTCTTATGTTCAGCCTAGAACATTTATTTGGCCCGTGAACATTAATTCATTCTACTAGAGAATTAATGTTGCACTCCCATCCTATCCCGAACCGAATCAGGGCTTCTATTAGACTCTATAATTCCCCGTGTTAAAAATATCGCACGTCCATTAATTATTAAAGCTTCTGACCGCTTTAATTAATTAACATCTATTATTCCTTGAGTAGTACCACTCAACCTTGTTGTCGTATGGATATAATCCACATGCAGGGTTTAATACGACAATCCTTTATCAGTTTCCTCAAGGGGACGTCATCAACCTGGATCACCAGGTGATTAGGCGTGAAATTGTCATGATTCGTAGCTAGAAACGCCCTAGTTTTGGTCGAGTTATAGAGTATTTAGAGTCAATTGAGCGTTATTTCTATACATTGATAAATTTGTCTCTTTGATGCTCATAGGTGAATAGAGGACGAAAAACGGAGTTCGTAGGACTTTGAATCGACTCAAACGGATGCCCGGATGAGAAGATATTGAAGAAATACGATCGGTATTAGTGCGGACGAGGAAAAGTATCACTTGGGAGAAGCTTTGAAGTCACTCGAGCGCCTTACTCGAGCGCCACCGCTCGAGCACCTTACTCGAGCGCGCAAACGTACATAACAATTCTTGCGCTCGAGCAGCTCGAGCGCCACCGCTCGAGCGAATCGCTCGAGCGTCCAAAACATACAGAGTCATTTCAGCGCTCGAGCAGCTCGAGCGCGACCGCTCGAGCGAATGCATCATTCGAGCTACACTGCTCGAGCGGGACCGCTCGAGCGTTTTGCTCGAGCGCCCATATACTTTTGCCTCCGGATTCGTATTTTCGGCCCATTAACTCCCGTTTCGACCCGTGCCTATATATATCTCGTCCAAACACGTTTTGAAGGATCCCCAACTTTTAGAAATACTTTAGACTTAGTTTTTGGAGAGGAAGGAGACGAGCAAGCTTTACTTTTACGTTGTTAAGGTTTTTCATACGAATTCTAGTTTCTTTTCAATTCTTAGTTTCTTTTCATTAGTTCGTTACTTTAAACGCTTTTAATTTCGTTTTAGTTAATTCAATTTCAGTTCTTCGTATTTATTTTCTTTTTAAACCCTAGTTCATGTTTCTTATTTTCTTCGTTCAATTCGTTATGTTTATGTGCGTTGTTTCTTCGTTTGCTTTCATATTTGTTACAACCATGTCCGGCTAAAACCCTTGCATGCTTGGGTTAGGATGAACTCGTAGAAGTAGGATGTGGGTACGTAATTAAGGTAATTGGTGACGTTAGTTTTAATTCTCTTAATTAATGAATTCATATAATTAATCTTAACTCTACCTTTGAATTTCGTACGAAAGTGTTAGAGAGAGGACGACCGCATCACTCAATAACAATTAGTAGTCTTAACGAGAGGGTTTAGGAAAGGTTAATTCATCTACCGGTTTAGCGAAGGAGGACGACCGCATCACCTTAGTTAAATTAGGGTCTCATTAATTAAGCGCTATCTATTAACTTGTTAGTGGATTAGTGAAGTCGATTGCTAGGATAAAGTATTAGGGTATAAAATCTTGAGCTTTCATCCTACGATCTTTTACTTAGGTTAATTCTTGTTTGTCACGATTACTTTGATTATGTACCTGCTCCGTTAGTATACGTAGGGATTTCTATCCTAAGCATCACCATCTCTCATTAGAAAACAACCTTAGTTAATTCGTTTCTTTCGTTCTTCAGTTTACTTAGTTTATTTTCGTCTTTTAATTAATCTTTCAAAAATCCAAAAACATTACACTCATATTAACTACGACGCGTAGATCTTCAGGGATCTATTCGCATATACACCATCCCTTGGGTTCGATAATACTTGGTCCCTATACTTGCCCATACTACAGTGAACCCGTTCTCTTGCGGGGTAGCTACTAGTAGAAAGCTAGTGTAGTTCGCTTCAAGTCACCAGGACACGGTGCCCTAATGTCAATAAATAGACATCGTGCAAACGATGTCACTACCCAAAATACATAGTGCGTTGAATCTAACAAGATTCTCACCCATAGTAAATCAAAGTAGTGAACAAGCGCTCCACATATCTAGATATCACAATTAGGGTTAAGAATTACAAGAGTCACCAAGACATTTAGTTCTTCATAACAGTCAGAATAGAAGAACATGTCTTAACTGTGATCCATTCAATACGGCATAGCGTACTAGTATGAACTAATGACCAAGACAAGTCACTAACAAGTTCATACTACAACTTATACCAATAGTTATGTCCAGAACTATCTCAGTTGTGAATACTGTTTATATCTTATAAGGAACTGACAATGTGATCTTCTGTGTGACTACAAACCCACCACATTATCTACAATATAAGATAAACCGACATACAAGTAATACAAGCAATTAATAAGATTGCAATAATGTGAAAACCCATTTATTTTAGATAATAAGGAAATCGAATATATCCATAAAAGCCCAACAAAAGTTTACTTTACAGTATACACCAACAATCTCCCACTGTTTGACACGATGAGCAAGTAGGTGATAGCACTCCGAAATTTCGGGAACAACAACGGTCACTCTTTGCTCTGAAAATAAAAACAATAAAGGATTATACAATGAATATATGACCAGACGACCAAGCGATCAGGAGGATACTAATGCAAGATAGTAAAAAATGTTAATTTACCTTCCGGGATGGCAGCCTGAGCCTCCAAGTGATGAGCACTCGTGGTTAACAAGGCAAACTTTCGGCAGTGAGGTTTGGAAAGATGCTTGTTGGTCCCACTAGTCAGTTTTTAATAATGTGGAAGCTTAAAGAGAAAAACCTTTTCAAGATCTTTTTAACAAGAGCACAATAATAAACCAAATGTAAATGAAAGTAGTAAATAACACAAGATGTATAGTGGTTCGGATATTAACAATCCTACGCCCACTCCCCCTTTTTCAAGGGGCCTTACTAACCAACCAGCCAACTTACGAACACTAGAATTGACAAGTACCAGCTCCTTGCTTACACACTTTAGATCTAACTTCGATCTAAAGTATATTCAACTACAACCTTCTCTAACAAGATGAACATGTTGAGTTTAATCTCCAACTACAAACTCCTTATGAATGGATATGAAACAAGAACTATATGAGTGTTAATTGCTTGAGAGTATTAAAGCTTATGTATGATCTTCGTGCGCGTAACTAGAGATTTTCTTCAATGATGCACTCTTGTATTTATAGAGGTGATTAGGGTTTAGCCGTTGGAGAGCTAATCTAATCAGATCTCTATTTATGGAAGCTTCAATCAATCAACTCCCTAATTGATTGATTGGGTTGGTGAGATCCTTGGATTGATATCTTCATTCTGACTTTCCAATCCGATCATGGTTGACTTCATTTGAATTACCAACGGTCAAATGCTTCCAATGCACAACTCTGATTCTTCCAGAGTAGGCTGAACCAGACACCAGATGACCTCGGGGTCCTCTAGTCCAAAGCCGATTAAGAACCAGAATACTCAGTAGAATCTAGAGATGATTCTGAGCATCTTTTGGTTCACCAGACTCGTCTGGTCTGGACTCGTCTGGTCTAGGGAAAGGTCTTTTGCCTCTGATGTGAACATCTCTGATGAAGTCTTCTGGTGGAGTCCTCTGGTGAAGTCTTCTGGTGACTCTTCTAGTGAAGTCTTCTGGTCTGGCAGTTCCCCCTAGACTAAGTTCTAATCTAGTTCCTCATCTGGCTAACAGGTCCAGATGGTCCTATTACATCTTCTGGTTTGTTGAACTCATCAAAACTAACAATATTTTTCCTAACAATTTCCCCCTTTTTGATGAAGTTAAAACACTAACC